>OW052061.1:4852500-7252500 GCA_932526445.1 Phragmatobia fuliginosa
CAAATATTTCTCACGACCTTCCTTCCCGGTTGATCAGGCACATCTATTAAGTTATGGTAGTACACAGTACACGCTGTATTACATCACATCCGATACCAACATACCATTAATGCACCGTTATCTGCACCGATGCATACTATTAAGCACCCACATTGTATAACTTGTACTTAGATCGAATAACTAGTTAAGCTTGTTCAAATTTATTACGTGGATTTTGGCTCGCGCTTACGAAATATGTTATTGAAGATTAGAGATGCTCAGGCACTTCTAATTCCGTAAAGCTCTATGGCTGTTATAGTGTTTCTTAATAGTTGTTGTTCATTTAAAATGAATAATTGTATAATATTTCAAAGTGATTACAAAGAAATTATGTTTTGGACCACACTTTAAACAAGGAACAGTTACGTTGTAAAGGTACAGAAATACACCAGGATCCTGATATATTTCTGTGATACAAGTAATCCAGCTAAAATGGTAGGAAATCAACTATTGAATAATTGATTTTCTACTATTGTTGTAAAGTATCTTGAAATTAAATGTTTTGAAACTTTCTTGACTTTTACATATAAACGAAGTTTTTGTTGTACAGGACTTTTTCGTGATAAAAAAATAAAAGGTTACAAATTACGAAACTTTGTATTTCCCGGCATTTCGAACGAGTAGTACGGGCAGACTGCTTAACTATCTTGAAATACTATGAAGTAATTAATCATAATATGAATTATTTATCCTAGCAAGAGAAATTAGGAGGAAAGGGTTCCTGACCCTATTGGTTAGGATAATTCATTTATTCTGGATGGGAAATCCGGGATAAGAACTTAACTGTGTGATGACTGATGTCTATGTGTTTGTCTATATTATGTACATATGTACCTATTTAAAAAATACTACAATCCAAGAAACACATATTTTGTAAAAAAAAATAAGAGTTATATATGTATGTTCTTCATGGATACAAAAGTAAGTTTTCCTTCAAAGCTGTAGGGAAAAGGTCTATTACATCTGATGTTTCAAAAATCTTTAAAGAAGTAATTCTTAAAAAGAGAATTTAAGACCTTCACAACAACCGTTACATAGACAACAACTCAGTCTACAATTCTTTAGCCCTCAATCGTATAAATGGAACGAAAAATAATCGATAAATCGTAATACGATTGCAGCGGGCATTGACGTATGTATGTCGTAGAACTAACTGCAGCATCGTTACCCGCCGAAACCAGTTTTTCAAACACGTGCATCACTGAGAACCGAATCGTGACTACCGCGTTATTACTTATGGTCTGTTTACGGAATACGGTTATATTAACAGCGTTTAAATTCACTTTTTCATAAACATTTATACCGAAAGCTTTCTTAGTCGTAATTTGGACAATTTGAAGGTTATTAGTAGCTGTGAGAAGAAGACGATATGTAAGAAGAACCCCTTTTTATCCGTGTGATCTAAGAATATAGAGTTTCACCACCCCTATTCATTCCATCTAAAGAAGCAACCCAGAACTGCAAAGATAAGGAAATATTGCCACAAACCCTGTTTTGGAAAATAAGGATTAATTCTACTAAACCACTTTTGGTTTATCATTAGTAGCATTAATCCTCTTTTCTAAAAAGAGGCCTTAGACCAGCAGTTGAGTACAAAACGCTGTTGATGATAATTATTATTTCTTATGCACTAAGTTGTGATTCCTCGAGGTACAAAAGTTGAAATTAAGGTAGATGTTTTAAAAACGTTTTTGGTGAAATACCTATGAAAAATATTACTTTTCCACTATAGAATTACCGAAAATGATAATTCTGTAGATACACTGACGTACAATTTGTGTTCCTAACATATTTTGCACCTTTATTCCTGCAAGCTCATATGAGATACGTATGGTAATCGCTTTTCATCAGGTTTTAGTGCTCTGAATTAAATCCCGAGTGGTAACTTCTTTCTACTTCGACCTTCGCCAGTTTATTTTCAATTAAATTAGGTTTACAAATCATTTTTTTTTATTTAACTAAATATAGTTCTACTTTGTTGTCGTCCTGAGATCATGTATCATTGTCAGTTCGGAGGCAATACACCATATAATGTGTTGTATGACGGATTTTCTTATTTAATAGAGATTCACTTTACGACAGAAATTGTAGCACAGTAGTGTTGAAATTTCCCTGTGCCATAATGATTTTATAAGCACTCATAGCCGGAGTGATTGATGATGATCATTACGTAGCACCAACGTGTCTTGCCAGTCCCCAACCCGCACTCGACAAGTGTGGGGACGTATGGCCTTAATCCTCTCCTGAGAAGAGACCCGACCTCAGCAATGGCACATTATGGGTTTTGATTGTTGATCGATAATGATTTTAATCATTTCCATCAAATTTAAAGGACTTTCTTCCAATTGGAAAGGGACGAAACAAAAAAGTAATAATTTTAACAAAAAGAAACCGACTTCAATGTAAAACATACAAATCGCGACAATTGTGCCTATGATATATGAGGAGTTCTCTCGATTTCCTTGGGATCCCATCATCAGATCCCGATATGGTGACGATGGGACCACTTGTAAGCTACGCCTATACCAAAGCAGAAAGATTTTTTGAAATCGGTTCATAAACGACGAAATTATCGCTGAACATACATAAAAAAAAGATTCCGACGAATTGAGAACCTCCTCCTTTTTTTTGAAGTCGGTTAAAAAGCCTCATCTTTTTTTTAAATCATTTACTTAATAATGCACTAAGCAATATTGTGACGTCAAATTTCATCCAAACACATTCATTATTTAAGGGTCAAAGTTATACTGTGTTTGTAATAAATAAAGCGGTCCCCGTTAGAACTTGGTGGCTCCTCGGTGCTGTTCAACTCGGTGCATCTCCTGGGAAATACTTTTTGGGATGAAAATTCTGTGAAGTCTATGAATACTGTGTGCATATCGATCCCTAACCATAATTTTAAGTCTTGTCTATGACTTGTGTCTATGAATGTATATGCGTACTTCTTTAGTTAATATTTTGAGTTGATCACTTTGATTATCAGTACTCACAACGAGCATGGTGACCTCTACTCTTGGATTTAACTCATGCCTTTCATCTAGCAGTCACTTTGGTTGGTTTAAATGTATATTGTTAATATATATAAACGAAACTGAACCAAGACCATCTTTAGTTAAGTAGTAAGCAAGTAAATATTATCAACCTCTTCGTAGTTGACTGGTGTCAGTTGAGATTGGCTTCAGTGACCGAAATTGGCGGCGAGTACATCATTATCAACTGCAATTTGTACCAACGAGGTCTTAATTCCATACAGACTGTGTCGATCAATCAGGACCACAGTAGATTGCAACAATCAGCTAAATGAACCTATTAATAGGTTAAATTGCTTCATGCCTCAGGCCAGGGGCCAACATGTTATCTAATAAGCAAGGGAATTCGCTACATTAACAGATGCAATTGAGAAAGAAATGTTCTACATAGGTTACAAAACATTACTGATAATATCGGTGTGGCCTAAATATGGACTGTCTGTAGAGTGCCGTGTAAGATAAGGGTTTATTAATGAACATTCCTATTAAGAAATAAGTATCTCCATATTATTTGTAGCAGTAACAAATAATCTGTGCACAAATATGTCATAAGTTCAAAGTTTTTCTAATAACTAATATTATAATCGTATATAATATAATGTTATTAGCGCAATGAAGAAACATTTTATTGAAGCTGAGATTATAGCACTTGTAATAAAATATTAGGCGATGCGAGAATTTTAATAGCGCGATTTACTGTCATTAATTATTTCACATATCCTTTGATGATCTCCAGATTTCACTGCAATGCTTTTTTTATATGTGAATGACGTCACATCGATGTCACCTTATTTAAACTGTATTATTTATACTCTTTTGTATATGTAGACAGAATAATGTGTACTTCGAAATTTAATAGTACTACTTTGGTATGCTTTTGTGTTGATAATATCACGACGTCATTCATTTCCCCACCATTTCTGACTTTTTTAAATGTCACAGACGTCGACGTCTGGCAGCGGGCACCTTGGAGATTAAATCCAATTGATTTTGGAACTTTTTTAGTTTGCATACAATAAGTAGGATGTTTTCCTTTGTGTTTCGTATGTTGAAACTCGTCGTAAACAAACTGAGTTAAATAGAAATGTATGCTTGATGTTCATGCCCATCGAAATAATTAATTTTCTAGAAATGTTGTTTGGCTTGATAAGTATCTCAATTACTTTTCTAATATTTATTTTTTATATTACACCGATACTATGCGGGGTTCTAACATAAGATTATTCTGTGGTAGTGAAAATAAGATCAAAAGATTTTTATTTTTTAATTAAATGAAATAAATACGTTAAAGGCAATGGAAACGTTCACGGAATTTCTTGTTATTTTATGGTCCGACATACCTACTTATCTGTAAAGATAGTTATGGTAATAGAATTGCTAAACAGCAGGAAATTATTTGATCATAATTATATCTTGAAAAGTACCTACACACTAATTAGCTTATTTTGTTGAGTTTCTTTCATGCAATCAACAAGAAAAGCTTTTACATATAAAAAGTTTGAATTGATTCAATGTTTTCAGGTCAAAGAACGTTCACGAATTAATAACAATTTATCTCATAAAAGACTTAGTGGAGAGAAATATTAATGTATAATGACAGGTCAACGCGGTCAGAAATATTTATAGGCACTTACAGTTTATGACTCAGATTGTGAGGTTATAAGTAGATATGTACCTATATAATTCTGTAATGAACGACTGACACACATATAGTTTTTGATATCTAAGAATAATGTTTTTATTGGTTATTTTTCAATCAATGAATTAATTATTATTGAATAAACATAGGTATTCTAAGTTGGACTTTAATATCAGTAACTACTGTGGCTAAATATGTACTGTATTTTATGTTAGGATTTTTTAACGTTACAGTAAAGGGTAAAAGATAAAAAAAAAAAGAGTAAAAGATATGATGTACCTAAATGTTTTTTTTTAAGACACGATGCAGTCCTTATTTTCTGTATTTACTTAAGTTTTACTTCGTCGTGTGGTCTTAAAGATACTTGTATTTTTTCGAAGGTTTTCACTCGAATTCCATTAAAAAACATTTAATTATGAGTTCCGTCAGAAATAAAAACCATTGAAGAGAAAACTTTTTACTCAAGCTTTCGATTAATTTTTTACACATGCAATACAGAGCAAAATTTAATTATTGCCATATGGTTCTTGTTATAACGCCTTGGAAGAAAATTAGCTGAAGTTACTCCTTAGGATTTAGGTAATCAGCTTTCTGCCAGTGAAAGTCCCGTCAAAATCGGTACAGAGATTAACAAACAGACAGACAAAAATATGCATTTTTGGTGTAAATTGATATTACATACAGACACTTCAACTTTATATATTTGTATAGATGTTATGATTTTTAAAAATGTCAGTTTTTATCTAACGGTTATTGCTTGGTCAAGGAGTGACGGTTACCGCACTTATTTCCATTACGAATGTTGCGCATGCGCTATGCATTCCTGTGTTGCTCTGTCCACTTCCAATATGCGCTTCTATTGTTCGAACTTCGGATGTAAGTGCAGTTATTATGCCACTTATTACCATTTAACTTTATGGTTACATGGAATACAAATTGTTTCAATAATTTCTCGGAACCCAAAATATTTTGTGCCATAGAGAATACATCGAGAATGCAGACAGTTTACAAAAAGGCTTTTATTTCTTTATAGGTTTATGGTTATTTCCCATTTTAAAAGTTCCCTTTGTGGGTAAATATGAACTGCACTTATTGTATTTGAGTTCCTTAGTTAAAACAGTAACCATAGGAAAATTGTTTCTTTGTCTGTAATTGTAATTTTGAGTGTCTGATAAACTCTCATGTTGTTGGTATCTTATTAAATGCGATCAAACTATTTCGTTGACAAGTTCCTTTACAATTATATAAAATAAATAAATCAATTACCCTAAGTACTTTAAACATGCTTAATATCTTTCACAGCAAGTTCTCCATAAAATTAACTCGAGCTCTCTTTATGTGACTCATTACTCATTACCATTGCTCTAAAGCAGCGCGATGCTGATTTGGTAATAAAAATAAACTAACAAAAACTTCTTGGCGCCAACTCAGGTTTAAAATGGCGGCAACAAAAGAAAATCGTATGTAAGCCATTGTGTATTAATAGACATTACTTTTTACGATAAGAAGCGTTTGTTTGCATTCAGAGTGTACTTGTATGATGCAGTTGTATTAATATCTGAGAGATCGCCCACTGCGATGTTTTGCGGTCTTTTGATCTCTCGTCGCATTTGAAAGGCGTGATAGGAGCGCTACTAACGCGTGACTATCGAACGTAAGTGATCAATGTTCTCTTTTTGGGTCCTTGCAACTGTGGGGTTTTCATTGGTAACATCACGATTATTCGCGATACAGAATCAAGACTGGCGGCGAAAATGTACTGACCGCAACTGCATCGCACTTATCGCGATCGTTTGCGACTGCATCACTACAAAGTTGCCGATGGAAATCTTTCGGTGCAATTAAGTTTACAGTTTAAAATGTTCGCACCATTAGTTACAGTTAATTAGTAACTTGTATCGCTACTATAAAATCTGAGTTTTCACTTTTTGTATTAATATGTGTCCAGCAGTGAACTGCGATAGGCTGATGATGATGTTATAATATAGGTAACTAACAATAAGAATACAAATTATCTACGTTTGAAGAGCTGTTTCCTCGGGTAAATCAAAAATCTACCGAAATATATTTACCTCCGTCCTTCAACCGTCCTTGCCATAAAGAGTGATAGGTACAGTTCTAAATTACACTAATTTTATTTTATCAATGCGATCCATCGTATGCTGTTGTCAAAATAATAATTCCTATCAGATATAAATGCATCGTATGTTTTTCTTTTATAATGTCATACCGGTATGCTATCAATAGCGGCAGCAGACTGTCTTATCAGTGAACGAGGCTTTATAATATCTAGATAAGAACTTTTGATTGTCGCGTGATCGTATAATCATCAATGCGATATAGAAAAATGTTGCAAAGTAAAAGTACATTGTTGATTTTTTATAATTTTTGTTAATTTTTCTACTTCTTACTGACACTACTCATTTTGTAAACGAGATTTCAATGAATAGATGCCCAACTAGCGACAATAAACATTATTTAATATATGTTTCAGTAATATAAACAAATTACATCATTCCGCAGTATTACTGCTTAATTTCCATGATTTCACTTATAAAGATACTTTTCTTAAAAACAGAATTACCTAAGTCACTCATTTCTCAGCCTAGCGTATCTGCTTATTGCGAGAGCCTTTAAGTAATACTGACAAGCTAAGTGTAATAAAAACTAATCTGCTTATGAAATATAATTAAGAGCTCAATCTCAGGATAATCGTAATATTAAAATGATTGCAAAATCAGCACGGCGTTATAATCGTCGATTGGACCACGGTGTTAAAATGTCACATGACTAGTCGATTTTAATCTGTGATTGCGACTCTTGAACAGAAAAGGCGCGTGTGTCATAGCTGTCATTTGCTTTTGCCGGAATAGGCTGGAACACGTATTTTACTTGTCAATCATACCATTGAGTAGTTCAATTCATAGGTTAGCAAATTTTTTATGTCGCGCTACTACATTGTTTGCAAGTGATTGGAATAATTAATTTATAAACAGATGTTATTGAAAATACTTAGATATAGGACGCGTTTGTGGTGCAGATTTCTGACATTTTGTATTTGACATACATATGAAGTAGGTACTACTTCATATGTTATTTTCAATTAATCAAAATAGTTGCTGTTCAAGACAATTAAATAAATGTGACAAAATGAAACACATGTGAACAAAACAATAAGTTTAAATTACGAATGTAAAGTAAAATTGTTTAATTAAACATAATAAGCTACAATATCGAAACTTGTAGGAATTGTATAACTCAATACAAAGATACAGGCACTTAATTTCTTTTTGGGTCGTACTTAATATGTTCTTCGGAAATGTTTTTATGATAACGATACCGTTTGTTCACGATCATAAATATACTGCAACAACTTACAAAAGACTTCTCGGTAAACTTGTTTATGAGATAACTTTTCAAAAATTTAAATTACTTCCCATATCATCAGAAGCTGGTTGGGACTGTCCTTTATTATTTTAAAACTGGGTTAATAATCTTAATGTTGCACCTAATTGTCATTGGAAAGCATAAAATTATTTTTGTTTTCTTTTATTTTTCAATCGCCTTTTTTAGCTTTATGATATTACACTATAAAGGCTTAAAAGGCTCTTAAAACAAGCCTCGAAGGAAGCCAGCTTGTTGAGAAAGGAAGTTTAAAAATGAAAGTATGTATTACAATAATCGCGATTGTCGGTGAATAAATTCTTAAATTTACAACTTACAATTTAAACTCAATCACCTATTAAGTAATGCCTATTTAATAGTGATTTATGATAACAAACAAATACACAAGCAATTATTGTGAAGAACGATGAATCCGCGTGCCTCGTTCAGAACAATATTAACTTTTTATACCAGCCCCCCTAGCCAAGCTATATTCAATTCTATGTCTCTATTCTCTTGTTTCATTGGCTAATGTCATTCCGTCACGTGATCAAAAGAAAATATTTGCCAATGGAACAAGAGAATACAGAAATAGAAAAGAATGGAAAACGAAAAACTTTTACACGAAAGAACATAATTACTTATGGAGCGTGACAAATGTATACTATGGAATGAACCGGCTTGACCGGGGCTGTACTAACCTCACTCAGAAGGCTACTAAGACCTAAAATGCTAGATTTGTAAAGTCACTTTGGAAGATTTAAATATAAAAATGTTTTTATTTTATTTTTAAAGACAACTCCCGCATAAGGAATATGAATTCCTGTGTCGCGGGGGCCTTTACAAACATACATGAAACGGACACAAAGAACACCGAGACTCAGAACAACAATTTGTGAATCACACAAAGTGTTATCCCACGTGGGATTCGAACCCACGACACTTGGCGCAGTAGAGAGCGACGTGGCGACCGCTTAAAAGACTAGGCCAACCGTGCAGTCGTGTACTGCTGAAAATAATGTAATTGTATGAAAACTATTAAAATTAAAAACCTGCTCTTTTTCATCAACAACCCATAACGTCCCACTGCTGGAATCGGGTCTCCTCTCAAGAGAGGGTTAAGGCCATACGTCCCCACGCTGGCCGAGTGCGGGTTGGGGACTGATGGGACACGTTGTGTTTGATGTTAAGCCGCCCGAAGGCCTCCAATTACGCTTAACGACTGTTATTTTATGATAATAACATTGACCGTTTGCTTAACGTGACCTCTGAATCACGGAAACGCTCATAACATATCATACCACAAACCCATCAAGATGCTGACCGCGCCATCGTTGCTTACCTTCGGTGATTGTTTCCAATCACCTAAGACCATTTGGATTTGTGCACAGCTCTTTTGAATAGCTTTATATAAATAAACTTTGTTTTTAAGATATGAAATTAAATTTCCCAGATTTAGCAAAATGTTCTAACCTGAACTTCCTTAGAACAGCTGATATTATATGCGAAAAAGAACAACAATGAAGCACGAAAGTAGGATTATGGAAAAGGATGCTTTGTTTACTTAATCAATATCTCGATGACAAACACTTGATAATATCATTCACAAATCATTCGATATTTGAATCGCATTAATGGTTATGACGACACCTCAATAAAGACAGTCCTAATACATAATGGTTTCTTTATATTGATCCTCAAATTAACTTAAGACCTAATAAGACATTATTATTACTTATTGACAGATTTAATTGACCAGTCTAGACCAGAAAAACTAAGGTGGGTTTTGACCTTTCTAGATTCGACAAGTCAATTTAGATGATACATCTATTGACAAATAAGTATACAATGGGTAAATAAAGGCAAATTGACAAAATAAACGTTCAAGGTGCCACCTCTGACTCATGTTTTGAAATCGTCATATGATGATTAAATATATTAAGAGCTAGAGCTAAAGCATTGTCAGATGATATTACATATCGAATATGATTATGATTAGGTATATCTGTTCTGATAAAAATAACGTTTTATAAATAATCTAGAGTTTATACCTTTCTCGCATTTTCTTCGCTTTAAATGAAGCAGAGGAACAGGCGCAGGTCAGCAGTTGTAGCATTTAGTAATTGTAGTACTTATAACTGACTATACCACACGGTAGGCTTGGTGGTTTAAGTGGTTGCCACTCCGTTTGTTACTACTCCTAGTGTTGTGGGTTCAAATCCCACGTGGGACAACACTTTGTTTGATTCGAATTGTCAGAGATAAAATAAAAGATGTCCGCGTGATAGATAAAGAATACGGAATGTCACCGCTGTTCGTACCGTTGGTGTCTTAAGAAGCACCTAATAGAGCCAACTATGCAGGTAAACACCACTATAAAGAGAAATCGGCCAAGTGCGAGTCGGACTCGCCCATGAAGGGTTCCGTATCAACAAGTAACATTATATAAAAGTTCTTGTAGTTCGTTGATTAAATGAAAGGTAAATTGCTATTTACGCTTTATGACATATTAAAAAAAAACTACTTACTAGATCTCGTTCAAACCAATTTTCGTTGGTAGTTTACATGGTAATGTACAACATATATTTTTTTTAGTTTTATCACTCTTTTATTTTAGAAGTTAGAGGGGGGGGACACACATTTTTCCACTTTGGAAGTGTCTCTCGCGCAAACTATTCAGTTTAGAAAAAAATGATATTAGAAACCTCAACATCATTTTTGAACACCTATCCATAGATACCCCACCCCACACGTATGAGTTTGATGAAAAAAATGTTTTTGAGTTTCAGTTCCAAGTATGGGGAACCCCAAAATGTATTGTTTTTTGTCCATGTTTATGTGAAAATCTTAATGCGGTTCACAGATTACATCGACTTACCAAATTACAACAGTATAGCTCTTGTAGTTTCGGAAAAAAGTGGCTGTGACATACGGACGGACAGACAGACAGACAGACAGACTTGACGAATCTATAAGGGTTCTGTTTTTTGCCATTTGGCACCGGAACCCTAAAAAGTACTCCCGTAACAAACCCCGTGCCGAAACATATGAATAGCTTGGTATAGTAGGCCAAAACCTACAGGAAAAGTCTATGTCCACCCAGTGAACCACTAGGTGTGGTACTATATACTTACTGCTATGAGGCTGTGACGATTTGGCTCAAAGGTTTTAACACTATTCGACAAGATACTTACCTACTGAGTATTATCTAGGTACAAGGAAAAGGTATGGGAGTTGAAGGGTATACTAGAATAGGAAGACCACATAAAAGGTGGATCGAATAAAAGGTGGATCGAATGACAAAGTAGAATTGAAGGATAAAACATGCTGCGACGACTCCGAATAAATTTGGGATAAGGCCAGGCAGATTATATTATCAATGTACTAGTCAAAGCTACAGTTAGTGTTTACTGTTAGTCTTTGTGGGTGACTCTATATACGAGAAGATGAACCGCTACAGGGAAGTGTCTAGTCGAAAACATTAACAGAAACATCATTTTAACTGTGTTATACGAATGCTTTAACGGTAACAATAAAAAAGCGGCCAAGTGCGAGTCGGACTCGCCCATGAAGGGTTCCGTATCAGCAAGTAACATCATATAAAAGTTCTTGTAGTTCGTTGTAACTTTGATCGATGTTTTTATACTAGTGTATTGATTGGATGAAAGATAAATTGCGTGTTACGATTTATGACGTATTAAAAAAAAACTACTAACTAGATCTAGTTCAAACCAATTTTCGTTGGTAGTTTGCATGGCAATGTACAACATATTTTTTTTGTAGTTTTATCACTCTCTTATTTTAGAAGTTAGAGGGGGGGGACACACATTTTTCCACTTTGGAAGTGTCTCTCGCGCAAACTATTCAGTTTAGAAAAAAATGATATTAGAAACCTCAACATCATTTTTGAACACCTATCCATAGATACCATACGGATAGGTTTGATGAAAAAAAAAATTTTGAGTTTCAGTTCCATGTATGGAGACCCCCAAAATGTATTGTTTTTTTTTCTATTTTTATGTAAAAATCTTAATGCGGTTCACAGAATACATCGACTGACAAAATTTTAACAGTATAGCTCTTATGGTTTCGGAAATAATTGGCTGTGACATACGGACGGACAGACAGACAGACAGACAGACAGACTTGACGAATCTATAAGGGTTCCGTTTTTTGCCATTTGGCTACGGAACCCTAAAAATGACCTCAAAGTATATGCCAATATGGTATAATTCAGGTCACATTTCACCCTGTCCTTATTTTTATCTAAAGAAAGACAAAGACAAAAGACATCTGTAATCTATCACCAAGGACAGCTCATATATTTCCAGTTGCATTACTTACTAACGGAGTAACGGATACACTGTATTGGAAACTAAATATAAACTGGCGCCACATTTTCCTCTATGCCATGATCTTGAACATCGCAATAATATGCAAATTAGCCCGGAGCTGTGACACCTACAAGGTGGATTAGGTGTAATTGCTTCCGATTTTTCGTTATCTATATATTAAAAATTAGATATAAATATTCATCAGTAACAGGTAACAAAATACAGGTAGCAACAAACTTTTAAATATGTTTAAAATAATAGATACATAAGTTTTATTTTCAATAGAGTTTACACAAAGACAAGTCCATGGTATACAGTAAATACCTATACGTTTGCTATCGTCGAAATGTTTTTTGTTGAATGGCGATAGATAACTAGTCTCCGATTAAAGTAGAACCTTCTGTCCCCGATTTGTATATTGTCCTATCTATTATGCAAACTAAGAATTATCAGTATCAATACAAACTCAGCGTGAAATGCGCGAAAAATGTTGCAAATATTAATATTTTACTGTCTCAAAATTGAATAGAAATCATATAAAAGCAGTATATCCTAGTCCAGATGACATGACGATTACTTGAGCATGTACGATGACTCGGTTTTTCCTTCTACAGATAGAAAAACTGCTAAAGCACAATACGACATGTTTTTTAAATGACTTAACAAATGTTCTTTTAAATTCCCTGATAAGGTAAGTGCACACGGCTATAAGTACTCGTCCAAATTATTGAGCTTGAGCTTATTTGCTATTTATCAGTAAAAACAGAACACATTTGATCATTAATTATTTCCCTAATCCCTATCCCACGCTCGTACTAACAGGCAGAAACTGGTTGAAAATATAAACAGTCAAATTGAAAACGACCTTTATTTTGATGTCGATTAAAATATTAAGTAGATTAACGATGTTGGTATGAAAACAGAAATTACTGAAGTCCAGACTAAACAACTAAGTAATTTAAACGTTGCGTAGAATAGAAAAACCTGACTAATACATTCTACAGCAGACAGCGTTCACACCGCAATACGATGGATGAAAGTTATTTGCCAATAGTTATACTGCATGCACTAAATGTGATTAGATTTAGTATTTCATTGTGGTTTTACCTGCATTCGATGATAATGCGGCTTTATTCCATTTCCTTAAAATTAACAAAATTGAGTATCTTTTATCTAGTAGGTATTTAGTACCCGCACCAGGCCAGCGCAAGGACGCAACGCCTTAACCCTCTCCTGAGAGGAGACTCGAGCCCATCATGGGACGTTATAGGCTGTTGATGAATATCTATTTGATGCGGAAGAAACTTTCATAACCATTTGCAACGTATTAAAATATTGAGTTTTGAGTTACTTCCATAAACTTGGAACTTGACTAGTCTCATTTTTAGAAACATAATCTTATTACGTCATAAAGTATCTGTCAGGCTTCATCGATTTTTTTTATCATTTTCCTTTATTACAAAAGGCACATACCTACATCCACAATACGGCCTTAGGAAAAATATAACGCACAAAGCCCGTTAGTCATACAAAAATAATAACAATCATTTCATGTAGTGTATTTAAAAGGCAAACTATTTTATCTATGTACAATAAAATTATAGAGTAATAAGTCATAGACTTTCCATGTTTGGTGTGGTCAGGTTCGATAAGATTATTTAATTCGCATAGGATAATATACGGAACAAATATGGACACAAATGACTGCCCTACGGATGTAGGAATACAAAGGCTTCTGGTTTGTGATGTGAGAGAATAGCGAGAATCATATTGTAATGATAAAATTATTTAAAAAAATGCATTAGTGCATCACACTAGAACGATTAAGTTCTGGTAGCGTCAAAATAGAAGTACAGTAGTTACCTAATACATTATTTTGTTAATTATGTTTTTGGCAAGAATAATAAAAGTATAATAATACATAATATAGTTAGTTAGTTAGTTTTACTGGGCGGTTTCCGCACTTAGTCCTAGCTATTGGACCATTGTGCGTGAAATCCTAGGAGTTATAAACCTTTTTCCTCACTCTTATCAGGTGAGCCTTCTGCTTTTTTCTAGCCCATTTCATAAAAAAAAAGCAAATTGAAACAACAAAAAATTTGCTGTTTTATATAAAATTATATATATAAATGTTTTAAGTATATATAATTATAATACAAAATTATCCTTTTGCAAATTAATTTATGAAATAAATAAATTGCATAATCTTTGGGGTTGATCACATTTGTTAACACGCAGGTCTAACAACGATAAATAAAATATTACTAATTATTAAAATAGTACGGTGTGGCGTATAATTATAATTATAAAAAATGTGAGCCGTCACGGGACGCCTGGCAGATGTGAAACATCGCCATTATTTTGTAAAAGTAATATGCAGAAAATAACATATTGTAATAAGAACTAAATATGTCATAATGATAAAATAAAATATTACTAATTATTAAAATAGTAGTCTATATGCAGTAGTGTGTACGGTGTGGCTTCGCCACACCGTACACACTACTGCATATAGACTGTATATATATATACCATCGTATAGCGTGCCGTGGCGACGCGTCGCCAATCGCCAGGCCAGAAATCTATTTTACGTGCGCCTATAGACGTTTCACATACGTGCGCCTATAGATGTTTCACATCAAAAGGGAAATCGATGTGTTTTAGACACGTTCCAATTTTGAATTTTGCAATCAATCATCGTCCACTATCAGATTCCTTAAAAATTTAATAAAATTCTCAAACGCTTATTTATCATAATTACTTAGACACTTTTTATACTCCTAGTTTATGCACACGGTTTCGCCCGTGTATGTCGTTTATCGAGGTTAAGAGTAGCCTATATCTTTCCTCAAGAATCCCCATACTTTATTAAAATTGGTGAAGCGGTTTAACCATGAAAGCGTTATAGACAGGTAGATAGACAGTTCCTTTTTTACATTTATAAATTTAGTATAAAGGGTAAAGGTAAACAGGTGCAGAACTTTTTGAGTTTATCATACATTCTGTTTCTCTATTGTCATGAATATTGTTGAAATTGTCGGTGTTATTTCGGAGAAACCGGTTTAATACATGGTTGTGTTTGTTTTTGTTCATCAGTTTCGTCGAATACAAGTCAGTACTGAAACATGTGCACAATGAATCTGCCTTTGTAATGTTTAATCAGCTCGCATTGTTTTCAAGGCCAAATAAATGTTACTGGAGATCACCTGGTTTTAGTTTTTTTTATGTTAATTGCCATTAACTATCATTAGAATTATGCTTCAACATTTCAATGACAGAACTTCACATGAGTTGCAATTATTTCAAGTATTTTTTTAAATATAAATACGTATAAATAATAAGTATAAATACATATACAATAGCTATGATATGCGTAGATACTAAAAGATCACACAATGATGTTATTGAATGTGACTCAATCTAAATTCACGTATCTGTGTTTTCCGTAGACAATAGAAATATTATGAGTCTCTATGAATCAGGTGATTTTTTTTTTTTTATATTTAAGCCTGCCAAAGTGACTCTACTCTGCCTGATGGAAAGCATGAGTAGAATCCAGGAGTAGGGGTCACCATGCTTATTGCGAGGGTAGGCAATGTAGCATGGTGACCCTTACCATGGCAGCCTGGTTAGATTATTCTGCATCATTCTCCCGGCCTTCGAAGGGCGGGAGAATGATGTAGAATGATTGGGCCTCCGGTATCACACTCACCAACGAAATCCATCCTAATAATGACAGCAAGAATGCTGTCATTATTAGGATGGTCTTCTGTGTGAGGGTAGTACTGGCCGGGTCGAGCCGACCCATTCGTGCTGAAATCAGCGTGGCTCTACTACCAGGTGAGCTATTGATTTCAACAAATAATACCTAAATATAGACTAGAAGAATTAAATACTAGGAAATTAAATTAATAAAAATATTTTATATTCAACGTCAAAAATTTTCGTCATTATCGCCAACTTCCAAAATACTTAACACTTGAAGACGTCAGATTACGAGTTATCTAATTTACGCTTTAGTTGAAGACGATGAAAGAGACTTAAAAGTATTAACATATCAATATATTGTTCTCTTTTGAACAACACTTGGGCCGTGCATTTTAGACGCCACGCGCTAAAGCAGTCAACATTATTTTATTCCTTACACGGCTTGCGTATTGTAGGCGGTTCATACTGAGTTATTGTTACATGCCGACCACTCTGATACTCCAAGAGTAATACAATTGTAGGGTTCTTTATTTCAAGTCGTATTGCTATATAGTAGAAGCATTTTAGAAGAGTATTTTCTAGACACATCATATAAATACATTTTTTTAAGTCACTATTTAAAACTTAAAAACAATATTGTGTCTATGGATCAGATCAGATAATAAAAGTCAATTTTGTTTTTTTAAGGTATAATAATGATAAATAATTCAGTTTATGAGATCCTTGATTATACTGATTAACATAAAAACGTAAGTAAACATTATGATCATATAAATTGAATCAATAAAGTTTTTTAATCATGTGAAATTATTGAAGCAGTTCATTTTAATGGTAGGTTTAAATGAGGGAAAAAGTTGTCAATGCCTTATGAAGACATGTGCGGGATCCAAGCGATCCAAAGCGTCTCGTCGCTGTCTCGATTACTTAATTAATAAATAAGTTATGGCGGTATCAACGCAGAATGAGTTATTATTTTTATTTTATTACTACTTAAGTATAACGTTATTTCTGTCATTAATCCGTGAGGTGACGGAATAAGAATATGAGTGTGACCATTCCTTTTCATCCAGTGGGTGTCGTGAGAGCCGACCACGGGAGCCAACTACCAGGCCAACAGCACTGCAAAGAGAAGAATAACTCGAAACAAACCCTAAACCAACCCGTGTGGGTAGCTTGATATCGATGCCAGTTTTCACCGACTATTATAATTAAACCGTCTCCTCACTAGGAACTTACTTACGTAGGTAGCCTCTAAATGTTAAGAGACATCTAAGCACTTAGGTGTCCTTTAAAGGTTGATGAAAACGCAAATATCACTAAGGGTTACCTAAGTCTACCCCTAAGTGGCCCCTTAAATTTAAGGGTCGTTGATGAAAAAGGCAATAAGCCTCCTTTCCAAGGAGAACTGTGTTCAGCAGTATACTGCTAAAAACTAATGATGATGATGATAATGCATATGTATACAGATAATAAAACTTCGACGCGTTGAAAATGTATTGTTTTTGATATTGCATGGTCTGAACGTCATGCTAATGCTATCACGATAATATCGAGGGATATCGAATAAATATAAAGGTGAATCATTTTATGAACACTTTGTTTAGGTGTATTATAATGTTCAAACTTATTTATCAATACCTCACGTGATTTAATGATAGTTGTTCAAGCAATGCAAAGGAATTAAAACACAACCACATAAAAATACTACTTTTTACTCGCGTCTTACCTTGAGTTAATGTCAAATTTTGGGAATTCCTCCATAAAAATCGGCCAAGTGCGTGTCAGGCCACGCACAGAAAGGGTTCCTCAGTCACCCATAATGGATTTAAAATCGTATCCAATAGATAATTGTTATGTTTACGTATTAATGCGTTAATTTTGTACGACGTTTCCCAAGTGAGCGCATTTTACAAGTTAAGCCTCTATAACTCCTGAACTAACAAAGTCATCTAATCCCTTATAGTTTTCCTTCAAATTTCATTATATGGACCACCATCACGAATTTATCCAGATTTTTTGAGGCAGCCGTTTAGCTTTTAGAGGGGGGGGACGCCTTATTTTTACAAAAAAGAACCTTTTAAAGTAGAATATCTCGCAATGGATACCTAAATCAAAAAATCATATTTGGCACCCTTTATTGTTTTTAAAAGACCTATCTAATGATACCCCACACGATGGGGTATCCGCGAGAAAAAAATATCATCCCCACTTTATGTGTAGGGGAGATACCCTAATTAAAAATATTTTTCATTATTTTATTCTACCACTTTGTCGACAAACTTACAACACATATTCTTGCAATGTTTCATCTTCCTAGCACTTACCGTTTGGACGGTAAGTCGAGGACGGACGGACGGACGGACGGACAGACGGACATGACGAATCTATAAGGGTTCCGAGTTATAAACTTCAGAACCCTAAAAATGGCTTAAGGTATTCTGAACTTTATCTCTTTCATTTTAGCTTCTACTGAGATTTCGCTTTTATGCTGTATTCAGTAGCTGGAGTGTTGTATTGGAGTGCCAAGCACCAACCAAGTGTTACCGAAACACTAGTATGGATGTCGCAATCAATGTTAAGAGTAATAAAGAAAAACGCATGATAACTCGCACTTTTACAAACCTAAGACTAATCTAGATCGATTTTTCACCCCCGAAAACACCAAATACCTAACAAAATCTTTAGAGCCGTTTCTGAGATCATAAATATATTCAAGATTGCTCGCTAAAAGATATTAGATAGATGAACTAGTAGTGAGCAGATTTAATTACCGGTTTCATTTTAGTATTAGTAATGATTTTGTGAAAAGTTTAATGAAGACGGGTAGACAATGTGGTTGTTGAAGGCGTCGAACTGAAACTGGTGATCGTTTTCTAAATTCCATTCTATTTATCTATCCTTTAGGTTTATTGGCTAATGTCACTCAGTCACGCGAACAAAACAAAATATTAGCCAATCAAAGAGAAATAGAATATAATATAGAATAGAAAACGATAAACTTTTGAACTTGGCCAGGGGGCTGTTTCAGTATTAAACTTCGTTTTTGAGAAATTTTACCTACCGCATAAAATCAAATATGGCGCGTAAAGGTAATAAAATATTCGAATTTGTAGAAGAATTGCACAAAGCTAAATTTTTATTTACCTTTTTTACACTTTAATAAATAAATGTATCAATTTTATGGAACTAAATATACGGTTGTTATTGGGACCTTGTAGATATTGAAATTAAGCGCAATTGCTGTAATGAGTGAAGTTTATCGAGTATCGGAAATGTCTGAGCACCTGCTTAATGGCTATTAAAGGTTCGCGTAATTACTTCAAAATGATTCTCATTATAACGCAGTTCCGTCGTAAATTGGTTATGTAAAAAACTATTGTTTAAATGCCACCTCCCCCAGTTGGTATACTATTAATTCTGCGATACTAAATGCTTCGAACGTTAATTTTATTTCATTAATCATTATTACTTGCCGCCAATGCTGCGTGCATTGACGGCTCTAAAATTATGCCAGGCAGACCTCTACAATTTGAAATAGCCATTTGAAATCAATTTTAATTTTATAGCACATTTAAAATTGTTTAGAGATTTTTATTAGGCATTATTTGCGGGCGTCACTTAGGTACGTTTCCTTTTTAGGGTTCCGTTGCCAAATGACAAAAAATGGAACCCTTATAGATTCGTCATGTCTGTCTGTCTGTCTGTCCGTCCGTATGTCACAGCCACTTTTCTCCGAAAATATAAGAGCTATACTGTTGAAATTTGGTCAGTAGATGTATTCTGTGAACCGCTTTAATAATTTTACACAAAAATAGAAAAAAAAGCAATAAATTTTAGGGGTCCCCATACTTAGAACAGAAACTCAAAAAATATTTTTTGCATCAAAACCATACGTATCTATAGATAGGTCTTTAAAAATGATATTGAGGTTTCTAATATCATTTTTTCCTAAACTGAATAGTTTGCACGAGAGACACTTCCAAAGTGGTAAAATGTTTGTCCCCCCCCCTGTAACTTCTAAAATAAGAGAGTGATAAAACTAAAAAAATATATGATGTACATTACTATGCAAACTTCCAACGAAAATTATTTTGAACGAGATCTAGTTAGTAGTTTTATTTTAATACGTCATAAATCATAAACCGCAATTTACATTTTTTTCAATCAAAACACTATTATTAAAACATTGATGAAAGTTACAACGAACTACAAGAACTTTTATATGATGCCGCTTTTTCATAGATTACGGCCGAAAGCTGTCACCTGGTATACTCAATCAGTAGGTACGCTATTTATATACCATCTATTAAAATGCTAATATTTTTATACGTATCACGAATTGTAAATAAAGTTGAGTAGAATGCACTTCCAAGATTTAATTTTGAAAATGGAATTATGATCACATAAAAGCGTTTTAGTTATCAGAATATTCACTATATTAATTTTCGTTTTATTTCTTGTTAGACACTTTCTAGAAAGTTCCTATAATAATCACTGATTAATTGTCAATGACATTAAAAAGACACATGTTTTAAAGTAGGCAATCAATCACCGCTTATTGTATTTAAACATTAATCATAAGTGTAAGTTAATAGGTGCTATTTACTGCAGTGACTCCTCGAAACTTCTGAATCGTTTATGCTACTTAATAGCATTATGATATCACAGTGTGGTGACTGGTGACGGATTAAGAATCGGGAATGTCACAACTACTATTCATCCCGTGGGTTCGTAAGAGAAACTAAGGGAGGAAACTACGCAACACAACAGCATTGTAAAGAGGAAAAACTGGAAACGGACCATATAAGCACCCGCCTGATCAGGTCAGTCTTCTGATAATAGCTATTTCCTTTCTAATAAAATACCTATTATCAGAAGTGCACTGTTAAAAAACAGACGGTTGACGATACTAATATCATCACCATATTAGCGTTCTTTCCGGTTGCTTTCAAAGTTTACGGTCTGGAGCCTGGCTTTAAGTTAAGATTTTTAAGATTACACTCGGCTCTATCTCCTCCACTTCGCCATGTCTTCGGGATCTTAGTCTTGAGACCATTACCAAACCAGCACTTCTTGGGTCTACCCCTTTAACCGGGGCCCGATGGTGGTTCCATAGCCATTACCCACATAGCCAGGTGTTTGCGTAAAACGAGACCTCACCAGCTCAGGCGACTTCCTGAAGATATAAATCATATAATTTTAATTCATGAACCTTTTTCTTTTTCAGGTAAGAATATCCTTAATTTAAAATGAAGCTACGTACAGAGTAACAATCAGATGGGTACGTATAACTGATAAGAAAACATGAAGTAAAAACATAGTTGTTCTAAAATAGATTTTCATTAATCCTTGACTACTACGTATAAACGAATGGCGACTGAAAGTGATAATTGATTTTTTATCTGTGATGGATGCACTAAGTAAAGTATACCAATATTACAAAATAAAAAGTAGTTTTGTCTGTCTGGTACGTTTTCACGATAAATTTGCAATGAAATTTTGCATGGAGATAGATAGTTTGATTCTTGAGGAAGGCTTCTTTTTACTGCTATAATAAATAAAGACATTAAAAAACTGATTTACACAAATTTTATAAAAAATATTTTTATACGAAACTGAATTAATGGAATAAAAATATTTACAATTAATAACGACATTTTGTCTATTAGAGTTTGGCTTTGACAAGTTATTCCTGGATCAAGAAAACAATATTAAATTCTTAAAATTACGTATCAATCAGAAATTCAATAAATAGTTCTGGAATATACTTCCATAACAAAACCTTCTTGTATTGATAAAAAATGTTTTCTTTTTGGCTGTTTTCGATGAATCTTTATTAATTTCTTATCTTATCTGAAGTTGCAGTGCAACTGATTACAATTTATATTGTTGTTAGTATAATAAATATTTGTAATTTTCATGGCGTTGACATAAAGATACAGTATTGCAGTATTTCATTAAAAAAAATACTAAAATACTCTAAACTTATTACTACTAAGTTGCACAACTGCCTCGTTGGTCTAGTGGTTAGCGTATGCGACTGCTGATCTAGAGGTCTCGGGTTCGATTCCCGGGTCGGATCAAATGTTAGTGTGATCCGCAAATATTTGTTTCGGAGTTGGGGTGTTTTCCATATTTAATATCAATGTATTTACAAAAAAAGTATGTTTATGTAATATCAGTTGTACCCATAATACAAGCTCTGCTTAGTTTGGGAACTAGATGACTTTGAGTGTAAAATGTTCGCAACATTTATTTATTTATTATTAGGTACTAAAAATCTTCCCCGGGATGTACCCCAGTTGTGGGGTATGGCAGGGGGGACACCAGAAGCCGCTGTTGCGATCCTGGTGTTCCTCCGGACTGCTGAGGTAGGCCGCCGCGGGGTTTAGTGGGTAGACCGGTTGCCCGGGAGTCCCACACACACCCTTCCTTGTCCCCCAAGAAGAGTATGATGCGAAAAGCATTCCCCGCGTAAGAAAAATCTTACTATACTGTATTTTATAATTACTCTTTCTATAATCATCAATACAGTCTATGCAAACAAATGAAATTGTAGTGTCTGATTGAAATTCAATTTCTCACAAATGCATACGAAAGTATAATATATAGGGTACGGTACTTACGAGTACACCCGGTAGCACCCATAAGCCGGCTAATCTCGTTGACCGGTTGAATGATTTTGACGGAACTTTTACTGGCAGATAGATGAAGTTATAAGGACTAAGTTAGGATACTCATTTAGACTAGCTTCTCCCAGGTACATGATGACAACCGCGGGTAACACCGCAGGCTTATCTTTTTTAATAGTAAAGAAGCTCTAGTTTAATAAACCAACGGATAAACGGATAATGAAAAACTTGATTCCATGTTAGAATTATTGAACCCAGAAAACTCGTATTTAGCAATTCTTATTAATCGTCAAAATAAAATCAGCCTTAGTACAATTCTCAAGTGACTATTACCCTTTGACTTGACCCAAATGTCAAATTTATTTACGTAGACCAAGATGGCGGACTTCACAAGATACAATGACTTTTTCTCTCAAATGGTAGGCAAAGAAAAGAAAAGTATGTTCTTTCTCAGACTCTAAACTATCTGTGTACATAAAATTTCGTTTAAATCGTTTCACTTTCTCATAAATAGAAATAAATAAAATTTAAATGTCCGAATGTAATTTCAAATTAACGTTTTTTTTACTAAATGCATAAGAAAGTATATATTATTATAACTCGTGCGAGCTAAGATGGCACCTGGCTCAAAACGAAACATGACACCGTTCCCCCGCGTGATACCCCTCTGTCATCCTGCGAGTAGCGTTAGCAACACTATTACCGTTGCAAGAATCTTTCAATAATAATTTTAGTTTATTAGGTATTACCTAATGTCATATAAGTCACTCCACGAATTTATTTTATAAATATATCATTAGATTCGTCTGGATAACCCAATTTTAAGAAAGGTCACACGAAAAAAACCAGCATGACGACTATGAGACCCAATAGTTTAAAATAAAGAAAATTCAAATAGATATTATTTTCAGAGACTACGATTAAAAGGCTTATCGTGTCGATTTTAAATTGAATTTTATAACCTTATTTCAGTTCCTAATTTCATTTAAAATGATATTAGGTATTACCTAATATTATTTAAATCACTGCACGAAGAATGCATTCGGGTAAATAATGAATGAGGCCTGCTTCCTATTGGTATGCATATGTATTTTCTTAACTCAGGTAGTAAAGTACCACTTAAGATAAAGTAGTATGTTATGAGAAACTAATTGAAGCAAAATAAATGTTGAAATTTAAAAAAACTAGAATGAATTATATTTTTCTTGCACTCAGTACTTTAAACGACTGACATTTGAGTCAGGTGCCATCTTAGGTCGCACGAGTTATATGTTAATTATAATATAAAAGCAATTTTAAAATGATTCTCTGTTTGTACCGGGTAATCTCTGGCACGGCTGGATCGATTTTGACGGGGCGTTTACAGGCAGATAGCTGATGGAATAAGGAATAACTTAGGCTCATTTTCTCAGACTAACTACGCTATGGCTCGGCTAGTAGTTTCTAAATGCATGTGAAAACGCGACGAATAATTAGAAACATGTCACTATCAAATCGAAGAAGTAGGTAATTTGACAGTGCCGCCATTTTGAAAGACTAACCTTTAAACTGTCCCGTTTCATAATATTTATTTATTTACTTTGGAGCTCGCTCGTTTTGTTAACTCGCTTTTAAGCTACAGAAATTAGCAATCGAGTTTAACATTTTTATCCCCAAAAGACTAAGTAAATAAGAGCTTATATAAAGAAGACAATATTCTTTATTTATAAAATCGTTCTTATAAACAAAGTAAGTTATAGACTAACATCATGCAGTTATAGCCTACAAAAATAATGCGAACACCGCGATGTACTCCACAAACGATCAATATGTGCAATCGTATTCAGGTCACTAGACCAGTTCTTATTCTAAAATTTATGAAAGCTGATTTTTTTAAAACAAGTGAGAGAAATCTATATGTATATGAGCACTACTATATTGTAAATTGTAAAATACTAAAGAAAAAGAGTTTCTTTGCTTTTTAATGCTATAGAAATGTATCGAATCGATACATCGATACCCTACCTTATCAATGTTTCGATTATCATCTGTCAAAATTTACTTTCAGTGGGATGTGCGTGTTTAGTTGAGATTTTGTTTTTAGGGTTACGTAGTTCATGCCTCGTAATCCGCTATAAATTAACCTACGACCAGCACATAGATATTATTACTAACAAAGCAAATAAAATACTAGGTTTCGTCATGAGATCGTGCTCTCCATTTTCGAACATAAAAACAATTCAAATTCTTTACTGTTAATTTATACACAGCATCTTCGAATATGGTTCACAAATTTGGTACCCCCAGATTGATGTCCACATACAGTGATTGGAATCAGTACAGAAAATTGCAGATATCACTATTACAGTAATAATAGCGCATTCACGAATAGATTCTTCTTACTACATAAGTTACACGTACGAGTTCTTACTAGATCTGATAGAATTATCCATTACATGTCACCCGACTTACTACCAACTATAGAAATAGGTAATTCTGTATAAGATCTGAAATCTTTGTTGACAAGTTATGTAACTAGCATGAGTTGGAATTGTTTAATACAAGTAAAACTGTATTTAGGCGTGTGTTCTGAGCAGTGGTTCTCTAAATCTTCTTCAGGTTATTATCGCTTTTCTTCTTTTTACTGTATAATGCTGTATAACTTATATTTTTTCTAAGAAATCAAACACTTCATACCTAAATATGAAAATTTGTAAATGGTTCATAGTAATTTAATTAAAAGTTAATTAGATACTGTATGTTTTCCAAACAAAATAAAATAAATAATTGAACGGCAACGTGAGAATTGCTGATTCATATTAGGGCACCGTATTGGGTACAGTAATTAAGTACGTAGCTCTCCACAGGTGAACATAATTATATTTTCGGGAATATAATATCAAGTAGGGATAAACCTTGACCTGTGTACGTCCTTGTACTAGTCGTTAGGAATCGCTAATGAACCTCAAAATTATTATTTAAAATCTTATAAACATACACATATTATTTTTAGAAATTTAATTGCATGACTCAAAAAGTATTAGGTGTCTACATAATCTGTAGTCTTAGCCATCATTACCACACAAAACGTATATATATTACATAAATTTAAATATTAATGACATTTATTATACTTTTATGCATTACACAATACTTTCACGATCTAAATAGCGAACAATCATTTATTAATTTCACTCTCAACTCAACATGAAAGATTGATTTATTTTAATTATTAATTCAAAAGTTCTAGTTAGTTATATAACCAAACACTTCGTCGACACACTTCGTCTTCCTCGGTGGTCTTTCTATAACAAAAAATAAAGTTATAGAAAACACCTGACTTGCACTATCCGTGTTTTATTCAAACTAATCCTGTCCTGTTTGTTTGTCTGTCTATCCGGCTCACACGGCAAAAATACTGAACCGATTGAAACGCGGTATACAGATTGTCTAAAACTCTTGAGAAAAAGGACATATTTTATCGCGAAAAAAAATTTAAAAAATTAAATTATCCCACAACAAGCGGGTGGAGTCCTGGGCGAAGGTTAGTATGTAGTTTATACATATGGGTATTTCTACGTTAAGAGGTACTATCGACGGCCACATGAAAAAATCATACATAATTTGCAAATTTGCAGAAAACATCAATCATATTTAATAATGAGTAAAGTATACTTTTTAACCAATGAATTACAATATCTACATTAGCTTAGTTTAGTCATAATTTCATGTTTACCTAGAAAAAAGTATCTACCCTGGCCTGTCCCTTTACCGTTTTGTAACAAACACTTCAAAATTTAACATATTAGGATTTCATGAAACATCTAAGCGTTATTTATTACATAAAGTAGTATAAATGACAATGATGAATATTAAAAAAAAATGTGAAATTACTTTATTTTTCTATTTTAAAAAAAATATCAGTTTTTGTCCCTCATATATTAAGTCTCCTCCCCTGCCTATTTTTCATCCAATATAAATGCCGGTAAAATACATTGGCGCTACAAGTTTTAATAGGCAGAGCATTGGTTTTAAAGTAAAGTTAGCAGTAAACGTCGCGATCGTCATTCGCGTGCTCTCATTGGCCGACACATCGACCGCGAAACTCAATTCACTAGGACGTGTCAGTGATTGCAGTATCTCCACTGGTAAGTTTTATTTACTTGTTATTTACATTTAAAGTTTGTTTGTAATATTTATTTACTTTAATTAAGGCTTAGTTTACCGTGTTAGTTTGTTTTTTTTGTTTCAACATAGTTTAACCTGAATAATCTTAGTTTTTTCATGAAAATGTATCTTCCCTGCCGTATTTCCCCTGCTTCATAAGGTGCCAGGGTAGAGACTTTATGTCCAGGGTAGATAAGTACGTGAGATATTGCTGCTTTCTTAGTATTCATATATTTTTATTAGTATATAAATTTTGTTTTACGCTAACTTTATACTATGTAGCAATTATTTAATTGTATTTTCGAAATGTTTAAATAAGCCGTCTCATTTTTTTAGATCATGCCTTCTCAAAAAAAAACTAACTCGTGAAAAATGTCTTGGAAAAAGCGTCAGGCAGAACTATTGAGATACCAACGCATAAAAATGATCCCAAAAAGTATTCTCTACAGAAGGAAAAGGTTACGCGTTAACGCGTTACTTAATTCACCAAAATCAAGAGATACTGTCAAGAAAAACTTATTGTGTGGAAAAGTTATTTCTCAAAAATTAAAAGATAATTTTTCGTATCTTTCGACTCAAAAACAGAAAAGGCTGTGTCAGAGAATGGGAAGTGGAAAACTGTTTCAAAATACCAAGTGTTAGAAGAATAAAAGCTATTAAAACCTATTCAGAAAAGAAAAACTAAATTAACTTTAATAGAAACAGAGAAACACAAGAAAGAAATAGATAACTTTGAGAAAAACGATTAAAATTTTCACGTAAGAAAATTCAAACACATAGAGTGTGTGCTGGTAAAAAAAGATGTAGTAACAAAACAAGAAGTAAGAAAACAAAAGCGAGTTATGTTGAACACCACAAACTTATGCAAGATTTTTATGGAAAAAACAAAGATAATAAAGATATTTCTTACATGGGTCCAGGTTATTGAAAATTTACCAGCGCCAAATTTTAAAATGAAACGGCATAGGATTATTAACGTATTAACGTCTTTGAAAAAGCGTGATCTCAATTGTCATATTTTTTATCTTTATATTTATAAGTAGAAGTTCTTGTTTAAGTTGAATCTTTTGCATTCACAGCGTTGAATCTCATATTTCCCTTTATTTTTTATTAAAGACAGTATTCAAGTTAAGTAGTAGTAAGTTAGTTTTTAATTATCCATCGGAGTGGTGTGCAATGGGAGAGGCCTATGTCCAGCAGTGAACTGAGACAGGCTGATGATGATGATGATGAAGTTAGCTTATTTTATTTTACAAAAAGATGTTACTTTTGTGATTTTCGCAAGCAGATAATAATTATTTTTGGTTTCTAAGTTTAATTCCTAATACAAGTTACAAAAAAAGACTATTTGAAAATCCAAGTCTGAATTTCTATATTATTTATAAAATAAACTATCATAATTAGTGACTAATTAAAGTTGATTCTTACGACATTAAGGTTTTCTTTCAATCTATCTTGCCCCCGTTAGTAAGGAAGGTATCCTGCCCTGGCCTTCATGTCTCTACCCTGTCTAGTATATCTTCCCTGATCCTTTAAAATACTAGTAAAAGTTGATTGATTAACTGGCCATTCATCTACAGCATACAAAATACGTGATTACACAGTATAATGTAGGAAAATAAATAAATTATTAATATTTTTTATGGGGACAACCTGCCTTACATCAGAGGACCTCTTAACGTAGAATAACCCATATACATGTGGTTTTAATAATGACGTAGTAGTTGACGTATTTCTGACGAGATTATCCGATAACGTGATCTTCAAAACAGTTTAAATAAATGTAAAACCACAATTTTGTTTTCGTTTATCTTTAGTCATATCATAAAGTTATTTGTTTTGTTAAACAAGTCTAACACTCGGGAATTGTGGTTTCGAAGTTAAAAATAGTCCTAAATAGGTTACATATCTAGAAAGGCAACGTTACTTATCGTTAGAATCGACGAAAAATGTTGAAAAAAATATTGAAAATTGACCATTTGAGTCGAATACATCGGCTTTGCTTTATTTAATTGACACCAAATTATATCATCAACATCAACAAACCATAATGTCCCACTGCGAGGCTTATATCGCTAATTGTAAAACATACGTTAGTCCAATGTTGCATAAATATGATGTACCGTGTAATAATAATTTTCGAAAATATTATAATACGAGTTGGTGTGGCCTCCCCTGTCCCGTAAAGTGAAATATTTGTTCTTGTATCCAATATTATAAACATTCAATTTGGTCAGATGTTTTGGTAACGGAAAACAAACATGGGAAAGACAATGACGGGTTTTGTTAACAGTAAAATTTACTAATAACAAACTCGTTACAGATGAAAGCTGTTTAACTTAACAATCGACTTGATTACTATAACAATTTGTGTGGATGTGTAACTGCGTAAATACAGATTTATAGTAAAAAAGATACGATCCATGTTTTGACAGATTAAGAATACCAGTATTACCACCACCCCTATTCTTCCCATGGGTGTCTTGAAAGGCGATTAACTGAAGGAGCAATCTACGCATGATAACATTGCTACAATAGAAGGAAAACTTGAAACAAACTATTATCACCAACCTGTATGGCCAGCGTGGAATAGTATGCCAAAACATCATTTCTAAGGAGAGGTCTACGTCCAAAAGAACTGTTATATGGTCATAAGTAAACCCAATAATATTTGTTTTTATTGTTATCGACCCGATAACTTGAAAACTAGACACTAATAAAAAAAAAGTTACAACCGCTTTTTTGATAAGACATTTTTATATAAAAATCAGATGTCGATGAATTGTGTTGAATTATTTCATTTGAGCGGAAAATTGCAGGAAATGTTTAAGCATTATAAGGTCGCTTCAGCGGTTTCTAATTATGGAGCCTTGATGGAAATTATCTAAACACGAGAATAATAGCCCGAGAAATCGTAGAAACAATTAGGGATTAAATGTACCTACTCACAAAATAATGATATGGCTGGTAGAGCAAGATGTTATATTAAATTTTGTATATTTTAAAAGTAAAAGTTAATTTTGTTTTAATTGGTTGTTTTCTTATTTTTTCCCTTTCATTATTTTATTTACCTTGATATTTAACTTCGAAAATTCACCCGATTTTATTAACCTTCACAATTGGCTATAGGTAATTATGGCGTTTATTGGCAATTCATTTTCTAGGGCGAGGTTAAAGTTGATAAAATACCACTTTTTAAATAATTGGTCAAGCTTCCTTACTTAAAAAGAAATCATAATATGGTCTAGGATCGATATTTATTAAACATTTTTAATTCAGTATATCTGCCATGGTTCAGTTCAAGGGCTGTCAAGAGCACTGACGCGTTAGTCATCTTTCGACAGCGCGAAATTTTGTCTAGCTCACCCAAAATACCACATAAATAATAAATATTTTTCGGACATCTGACACACAACATCATTTAGTTCCAAACTAAGCAGAGCTTGTATTGTGGGTACTAAATAACTGATTTAAATAAACAAATATACCTTTTATTTGTAAATACATACAGATTATACATAGAAAACATCTAGAGTCCGAAACAAAAATTTGTAGATCCCACAAATATTTTTCCGACACGGGAATCGAACTCGAACAGCCGCATAACCCAACCACTAGACCAACAAGGCAGTCCAAAGACATGTATATTTAAATAAATACATATGTATATTTCAATTAAGTAGATAAAGGTATGCACACACAGAATTCCCACCAACAACTTAAGTTTCCAAGCCAACCCTACCCTAACACCTGCAAGTTGTGCATCTGCTGATCTCGCAAACAAAACATACTGGTAAACGGTAATAGTCTCGCCGCGTAATACGTGGGACCAAAAAACGAGCAAAAAGTGGTCATTTAAAATGCACTTGCCTACTCCTTTGGGAAAACAGGCGTATCTTTATGTATGTATTTGCTAATAATCTACTTCTTCTTCTCTTGGTGAAATGGCAACCAGCTGAATATCAGCTATTTCTGCCAATGTCAAGTAGTTAAAGTGTTCAATTACAAAGACTTCAAGTCTTCGTCGTAATGAATTTAATGATAAAAAAATGTCGATGAGATGAAATGGGGACCGTCTTCCGAAAAAACAAAGACGATCTCCCTAATAATCTACATAATTGTTATCAATGTTTATGACGTCTAAACGTCAAAGTATATAAATGTCAAATTTTTGACGTCAATTCAATTAAACTGTATCGATTAGAAAAGCAGGCTTGCATAGTTGATAAATCGATTCCATTTCGGACTAGGGTCTGCTAAATAGCCAGGCTGCATACCAATTGCATGCGAGGGCAATGTCTGCATCTTAATTGCAAGTCGACTTCAAGCTGAGTGTAGGGCAAGGTAGGTTATTTCTGAGTTCGCTTACACGTAGCATGACGTATAGGGATTTGAAGGTTAAGATACAGTCCAGTGAACTCAAGCTAGCGGTAGCGTGACTGTACTATTCAGATACGCTTTTTAATAATTTGTATGCAACCTATTAGGATTTTATACTTGTGAGACGTTGAGATTAGCCGGAACAAACAGACAGACAGACAGACAAAAATGTTAAAAAATTGCTTCAATGAAGGAAGTATCGTGTATACTTTTATATGCATTTAGTAAGAACTTTCATTTAATATTATATGTAATATTATTTGTTTAAGTAGATGTAGTTAATCCTACCTATATTAACTGTAACCAAAAGAAAACCAAAATATCTACACTTTTTCTAGTAAATGTATTTTACATAAAGAAGTTTTGACATACATATGTATATGTACATTTATACGCATTATTGTTGGCCGTAGGTTGCAAAATTGCCATTTGGCTAATATCTGTATAGTCACGTTCCTTGTGTCCGACGTGACAATTGAATGGTTAACACGCCATCACGGCCTGCACACACTCATAAAACCCCACCACTATAAAAACTACGAAAAGTCGTAAAGTTGGTCCTAATTTAACGGCATACTAAAATCTCCTGGGCTATCAAATATTAGAGCTATCACAGATTATATTATTATAGCCACTGGACCCCACTTTATTGTCGTAATTTTGATTATTTTAATAACTTGTGTGAAAGGGCTAAGTAGATATTAAAACAGCGGTTGTAAATAAGATGTAAAATATTTACTTAATAAGTTTAAAAAACTGTGACCATACTATATAAAATAGTTCTATGTCACTCAGACTATTCTATGGACACCTCACTCATTGAACTGGGTTCAGTAGTTTAGGTAATACAGTGGCTCATACAAACATAGACTGCCTAAACTGATATCCTTCAGACTTCTCGCCGTATTCGGATGAAAACACTGGTAACTAAAATAAAACAGGTCAGCGTTAATTGCAGAATTAATCCTAAAACCAAATAGAGTAAAATTGAAGGCAAAGGATTGAAAGGAAAGTCTGATCAATTGTTGTGTGTGTACTTACTTATATTTAAAATTTTCTTGTGCGTTTTGTCTAGCCTGAGTTCTTTAGTTTCGTGCTCTGGGTATAATTTCATTATTTCTGAAACCTTTTCAAAGTTTGGTCAACCTCTGCTCGTTTGAAATACAGACGCACAATGAAATTGTTTATTAGATTTTGTAAAATACTTTTAAATAATAATTGGCAATCATGACTTGATTCTTATCAACTATCAGATCACAAAGTAATAATAATATCAAACTTTTATAGGCTAAGTTCATGCTTCATCACTACTATCATTGAAAGAGGTTCAAGTCCCACTTTAACTCTCTTATCGGAATTTCTGCAGTATTATTGAATACTCTTATGCCCGTTTTCTACAACTATACTTAAAACGTCCCCTTACTAGGAGCCCCCTAACGTAGGTAGCACCTGGATTTTAAAAGACATCTAATCATTTAGGTGTCCCCTAAAGATTGGTGCAATATCACAAATAGTTACTTAACTTGACTGCCTTGTTGGTCTAGTGGTTAGCTTAAGCGGCTGCTGATCCAGAGGTCTCGGGTTCGATTCCCGGGTCAGACCAAATATTTGTGTGATCCACAAATATTTGTTTTGGAGTCTGGGTGTTTTTCTATGTATAATATGTATGTATTTTCAAAAAAATGTATGTTTATGTATTTATATCAGTTGTTTAGTACCCATAACACAAGCTCTGCTTACTTTGGGACTAGATGATGTTGTGCGTAAGATGTCCAAAATATTTATTTATTTAACTCTCTCTAGATGGTTTCTTAAATTTAGGGGACGTTGGAAAACGGATATTCATCAGCCTATTGCAGTCCACTGCTGGACATAGGCCTATCCAATTGTACGTACATAGTTAGATTCTCGGCAACTCGCTTCCATGTCGATTTATAACATATTTTCTAAATTGCTGTACTATATTTAGTACGTGATGACGACACGTAAACTACCTGCACCACTCTAATGTCACCTATCTTGTGACATCATCGACATGTCATTTGTAACCTCTGAGAGTAAAATGACTAAACCAATTTGCCGACAATAGATACACTCAAATGATCACTCGTTTAATGCCATTTGTGGTAGCGGCAGGGTATACCGCAGTGCTCTATCAAGTTAACTGACCACAGAGGTTTGATCCAAATTGCTAAACGGCTTAACTGCGGCACCAGTTTCAATAAAATTTGGCACGAAGATACTTTATTTTAAGGAAGGACACACTTTACCGAGCCGCGGGCAAAAGCTGGTCTAGTATAAAATAATATTAATACTCGTCTCGAAATCAAAAAGCAGCATAAACATTAAATATGTATTTTATGAAACAACACAGACATTATCAGTGTCTATTACGAGTATCTTTGTTCGTTAATAGGTCAAGAGACAGTGGGTCTTCGGAAGGTTAAATTGGCGCCACATAAACGAGGTTACGAAGGTTGACGAACTGTCAAATGGCGTATAAAGGTTGCAAATTAGGTCACGTTGGCCTTTTGTTAAGATGAGACCTTAGATGTGCCTTATGAACTACAAATATAAATATTGTCTTAAAGATTAATTGTTTAAACAAAGAATTATAAAAAGTAGGATATTTTTTCACCAACGTAAATTTTCGTATCCACTCTCTCTCTTTATTTTATTTATTTATTTTAGTTTTTTTTTGTATTTACATGGTTATTACATGATAATATATTGAGGTAAAATGTATGCACATACCTACTAATCACAATGTTACAAATAAGGAAGTCATATGTATTGTATACTAGCAACAATCAATATACGTATGGTACGTCAAAACGCATCAAAACACACATCATATAGGTACATGTCTAAACATATCTTCTGAATAATTTGTGCCCCAATCGTTAAACTAAGTTAGTAGACCCTGTCACTATGACTTACTTGTCAGATAGATATTATTTTGACATTTGATCCGCCTGGGAAATGGCGGGAAATAGTGAACAACTTAATAGTTTTATTAACGACATCGTTGTTTCTGTTATTTAGTGAGTTTTATAACTAGCTAACCCGCGCAACGGCATCTTCTGTTTCTTGGTAGGGTAGGGTATAATAGTCTAAAGTTTTCCTCGATAAATGGACTATCCAACACTAAAATAATTCTTCAAATCGGACCAGTAATTCTTCAGATTAGCGCGTTCAACCAACCAAACAAACTCTTCAGCTTAATAATATAAATATAAATTGGACATCTTACACACCAAGCACTCTAGTCCCAAACTCCAAATGTATACTTATAGAGCTTGTACTATGGGTTTACTAATACATACATATTATATATAGAAAATACCCAAACTCCGAAACAAATATTTGCGGATCACACAAACATTTGGTCCGACCCGGCAATCGAACCCGAGACCTCTTGATCAGCAGCTGCATACGCCGACCACTAGACCAAAAGGGCAGTTGGTGTGGTCCGTAAGGTTTTTTTTTATTATTCTCGTACTTTCTTCTCGTACCTACTAGTCGACGCAATAAGGCACCGACCCCTGTTTTGCGCGTGAATATGAATCGCTTGTATGTATGTTTTGTTAGTCTAGACCAGTTTATTCTGTTTTCTTTGACACGAGGTCATTCATACCGCCTTGCAGGCTTGTACCATAGAGCAACAGAGCCAACGGGTGGGTTGGATGGTTTATACCTTGTACAGATACCGTATTTCTTTTTATTAGCTTATCGATGTTTTAAATGCATTTACTATTTTTTTGTTCATTTATTATCTATCTATTTTATATTTTTATTGTTGAATTTTTCTACATTAAGTTATAGATCGGGAAAATTGTAGATGCTTCTCGGAATCCACTCTAAATGTCAAGTCAATAGCTTAAAATGAAGTAGGTACTTAAAGAAAGAAAGAAGATTCTATTTGTTAGAATGAAAGCATAAAATTATTACTTGAAGAGATATTAGCGATTTTAAATTTTCTTTGAATGTTCATAATAAAGGAATAAAAATCACTTATTATTTGCCGACATCGCACTCTTCCTATCAATATTAATACCTTCCTTCCTTCTTAAACTTAAACGTAATTGATTTCCTCAAATAATAAATTATTAAACACTTGACCGTTATTTGAGGCTTACTATATGAGAGTGGCGCACATTTGACTTCCGCTTAATAGCCCTCTCTTTTACTCTTTATCAGTATTTACATCTATCTATCTCTTTCGCTCAAATGATTTCTCCCACCAGGGGGCGCTGTACAAACCAGCTTATGGTTGTAACAGTTTAACAGCTCATTGGCGTCTAAAATTCCGCACAGAGCAGTCGTTGCCTAGTCAACGTTGCAGAATTTTCGAATATTATATTTTATATTATAATTCAATATCCAATTAAAAATACGTAAACTTATTTAAACTTATCAAAGTAAGTAAATATTAAATTAGATTTTATTAAAAGTGATGTGCGATCCATCCATACCCGCATCGAGTAAAACTGTGAGTACTAATTTAATTTCTTTAAATCAACCAAACAAGGTTGGTTACTACAATGGGCAAAGTATTAATTTTGGTTTCAACGGTGTTACCGTTCGACTTTAGCCCCATATGCAAATGTTATAGTAACGTGTGTGAAAGTACCCTCTCTTGCTCTAGTTCTTAAGCTTGTTTTTCAGCGTGTCAATATACCTCATAGAGGTTATCGTAATAGAATAGCTTGAGTTTTGCTAAAAGAGAATGGATATACCAAGTGATTTTAAGCTAAAGGAGGTGCCGTGAGTCTATTAACCTAAGAAATAAAATACCTGAATCGCGTTGACACCGACGATCGAATTCAAGTTCGACCTTGAGTTTTTCCTGTACTACATTACCGTCATTATTAAAAAAAAAAAAAGGTGTATAAATAATCACAAGGTGGTTAACTACCTAATGTCCTAATGTTAATGACGCTGCATAGCGGTCAAAAAAGAAATATAACCTCAGATTTTAAGTACATAAATAAGACTAAATTTCTTACTTCAAAGTCATCCATATGTAGTTAATTTGACCAACAAATAAAAGTAAATGAGGAATTGCTTGGATTCCTCTTAACCAATTCAACACTTGTAGAAAGTGAATAGTGCGAGTCATGTACTCGGTGAAAGAAAATCTGTAGCCACACGGTTGGTTTTTTATTGTAATGTATTGGCGATTTAATTATATACGCATTAACTTTGACATTGCTAAGAGTAAGGATGTGAGATTTCATTTAAGACTTAAGAATTCATAATGTTAATTATCTCATTATGTAACTTTAAGGCATGCAAACGTTTCGGTAATACACCGTAAGTTTGTACTACTTATCACTTTGAATAAATGCCACGGTCTGCCATGTGAACTGTGACTCTAGCAGGGCTGGCATCTAGCTGCAAGCCCTCGCAGCGATCGGCTCATTATGTACTTGCACAGGTTATTTATTTATTGCATTGGCTGTCCAACAATTGTATATAACCTTAAACAGTTAAATAAATTTCACATTAGTATGGAGTGGCAGAGTGTAACAATTACTCATTGGTAAGCACTATGTGCACTATAAGCAACAATATTGTCAGATGCTTAAGCTATCCATCAAACATGCCACACTATGCCGTGTGGCTCTCAGCTTTAGCAGGACTGGCACCCAGCCGCAATCCCTGACAGGGAATCGGCTCATTATGTACCTTTTGGCAGGGAACCTATCAGGTATAACCACGCTATGCCATGGTACTTCCAGCAGCAGCTGGGCTAGTACCCAGCCGCAATCCCTGACCGGGGAATCGGCTAATTATGTACCTTCGTAGGCTACCTATCAAATAAAACCGCGCTATGCCGTGTGACTCCCAGCTCTAGCAGGGCTGGCATCCAGCCGCAATCCCTGACCGGGGAATCGGCTAATTATGTACCTTCGTAGGCTACCTATCAAATAAAACCGCGCTATGCCGTATGACTCCCAGCTCTAGCAAGGCTGGTACCCAGCCGCGATCCCTGACAGGGACCGGCACATTATGTACATTCGCAGGGTACCTATCAAAAAAAAAAAAAAAGTCAGGCTATGCCGTGTGACTTCCAGCTCTCGTAGGTTAGGCCAGCTTAGGTAGGACTCTTCCTTCAAGAAGAGGTTACCAGAAACAAGATCTAAAGATGACTCGGGAGTAAATAATCGTGAGCTTTGATCGTCAATTTATATGTCAACAGCGATGCCGATCATGGCACGGACTAGGTACAGAGAAGATACTGCTTCACACATTATAAGGGTGTCACATACTTTATGTCAAACAACCGTCTCTCATGCTACGAAACGAATTTTACTCAGTTACCATTTCATGGATGTGTGCACAGCATGTTAGAGATGTTTTAAATCGGTACACAACAACAATGTTTTTAAATCCAAGTCCGACAGCCCGGATCAGATCAATCAGTCTATTAGGCCTAATTAAAACATAGTGTGTCATCGCACCGAATCACTGCCTTTAAGAGTTTCGTGACCTTTGCACATAGTTTGGTTCCATAGCAGGTCTAATTCCTTATTGATTAGTGTTACGATACGTTTTATATTCCGACATTACGAACAAGTTATACCGCTCGTGATCACGGGTAGAGTCTTAATCTCTTTCTACGATCGCTAATGGCTCTGGTTAATTGTTTTGACCAGTTGAAGTAACATTGAAATAACTGTTTTTAAACTAACTATGAAGGTATCGTAACCTTTATAGTATTATCGCGAATAAGTCCCGTTTACAGTAAAGACGTAACATTGAAATGTCATTACCATGGTTAAAATCTCTTTGTAGAATGTCCATTGGCTTAGCCTCGATCGCAATATCTCGTTGGGATTGGCTCATTGCGTACCCCCCAAAGGTACCCATCAGACATGCCATATGCTGTGTGCTTTCCAGCCCTTGCAGGGACAGCTACAAGAACAGCTCACGCAGAGCTCGCGTTCAATGTAGCCTTATTTCAACTTGGCCTTAGTCTTACAGACGATATCTAATCTGATTTACACACAGATGCTGATCAAATGATGATTCAGGAAGTATTAAGTCACCTGAGCACTACATTACTGATTATAGGCACTCGCACATTCAATATGATCCTAATTTATTTGCTAACAAAAGGCGAAGCTATGAAGTGTGCCCAAGTAGACGATTTAGGACCACTTTCTCACAAAGACACTATGAGTTTCTTGGATCTTATCTGTACAACAAAGTTAACCGAATGTTATCCTTATATCCCTTAACTAGACACCTATGCAAGAAAAAATTATCTAAGTGGCTACAGTCCTTGGATTATGAGATAACAGAACAGCTATTGGTTATACCTACGTAATTCTATATCTTATGCACATAATAACAAACTCGTACATTCATACATGCGCACGCACACACACACACACACACACACACACACACACACACACACACACACACACACACACACACACACACAGAGAAACAAACACGCACCACATAAACTCACACATCAAGCATGCCTACTAAACTCCTCTTTTATGTAATTTTTCTTTCCATGTATATTCTGTTTTTATATAAATTTCCATATGTTGTGCTAGGGCATGGAGATCTGTCACACAGGGGTAACCCTAGTATAGACTCCGGTCTCTTGAGCACTTAAATGAACACTTAAATATGTTAATACATAGATAACGGCAGAATTGTACTGTATGAAATTACCAGTTTCTTTCTATTGTGTTTGTGCCATATCTTACTTTGTAGAGAAATAAATAAATTATTATTAAAATTATTATTAGTAGTCGCCATGTGGCATGTGCTGTGACAACAAATAAATTATATTAGAAACATATCGTGCGCTGGTAAAAGGGTTTTTTTTTTGAGGGCTCTCAGTGAAAGACCAGATTGAACGAGAGATTTTTTGCTCCAAAAATATTTAAAAACTAACACAAGCGTGTTGAAAATTTTGAAACTACTACAAAGAGATGTAGGCGTATTGAACTGTATAAGCCGTACCGGAAGGTAGGCAGTATCATTTTCGGGATACTCTCGTATTCCTAAATGAGGAAGGTAAAGGAAACTATTCTAATCTGAACTAGTGGATCATTAGGCAGCGATGGCTGATATGTCATTCCTGTTAACGAGCGCCATATCTTGGGACTTGACAGTTCACAGTTGTTACAGCAAATATGGTCAGACTATGATCAGTCGTCTGTTATCGCACAACTCCAAATAGCTTACTTATTGTAAACCATACCTACTTTTTAAAAGAGCATCCAAGAAGTTCTTGCTGGATCCTTTTCCATGACGATTAGGCTGTTTTTGGAACTAGTAACTAGAATCGCTCTCATCTCTTGTATGGTCATGACTACTCATAAGTGCCTAAAATTATCTATAGGAATAAAAATATTTTAAATTTGGTTACTGAACCTTCCTTAATTACCTTATCTGACTACAGGTGGGATACTTGATTTGATATCCCGTAACCGTCAGGGAGACAAAGTAAAGACCTTCATTACACAGAAGGATAAAAAGACAAGTCCGTTTTTTGTACATGTCAACCGTACTAATACGTGCTAGCGTAATACGTTTCTCTAATCTGGACAGCACGCATTCGTGAATTTAATTGACGGTCAAGACCGTCGCCTGAAATGTGATTGTCTCTTGGACTAGATCTGGGCCTCCTTACTATATTGCTTGTTCTTAAGGTTGTGGTACCTCAACTTAGAGTCGTGTATATTTCGTCTATTAGTGCCGAAGTGGAAAAGTTGATACTGGAGAGCAGACGTAACAGCCTGTGTTCTAGTAACCTGTGACCTAGCAACTGAGTATTAACCTGTAACCTAGCTAAGAAGATATCTAACATGGATAATGAACCATGGGACATGTCCCTTCAAATCCACTGACCAGAACTTAGCTCGTTTTTGGAAGGAATGATATATGCTAAAAGGACTTGCTATACTTAGATTTTTGCTGCACAGGTCCAAGGGTTGCAACTTACGCAGTACATGAAATTTTCGCAAATTGATCGCTCTTATTCTAAGACCATTGTTCAGGAAAAGCCGCTGCCTAAGAAACCTATAATTTGGGATGTACAAGAACTAGGCTTTTACCTAGAAATTTATGAAACAAAATAATGTTTTGTAATTAGAAGACATACGGCGACATTAGTGCCTTCCTGTTCAGCCAAGGGTTTTTATAATTTCACCTACTGGCAATTGATACAGCACACTTGTCCTAGTCTAATAACTGTCTTAATGTATGTTCAGTGTTCCAATTTCAAACGAATATAGAAAACTACAGTCATTTGAGGCAGGAACTAATTACGAAATTTTATTATTATTAACCAATGAGCCTGTATTTCTATTCTACAGACTATCAATCTTTTTGTTTTGACTGAACCCAAAGTTGCCTCTTGTACATCTATAGCTGAAGTGGCAAATCGCCTTTATGAAAAAGCTGGCATAGACAGTGCAGAACCTGAGATCTGCAATAGCATCTTAGTTCTCTAGATCAAAATTATCATTTTGATAGGCTAGTTAATAACTAGCTGTAAGTAATAGGTAACTGTAAGTCTCGAAATGCCTTTACCCGTTATTACTATAAACAAGTGGTACCAACCATACCAAAAAGACCTACTTGTAAATTAACAAGTACATTTTCTCCAATTCCTTAAATTATTGTAGGAATCGCATGATACCTTTCTTAGGGTATTATTAGCCTTATTCAGATATTGATATCACATTGGCGTCCTCTTTCCTCCACCAGGTGATAACAAACACGTCTAAATGATAAATGATAAATGATATTTATTTCTGTAAGTAAATCTTTTTTGAGACATTTTTACAAGTCGGACTTATAGCTAGAAGGCGCCGGCATTTCCTACGACTCACTCTGGGAAGAAACGCCGAAACAAACCACAGAGGTGTCTTTTTTTTTTTTTAAGTCCGTATACAACATTAAAGAGAACTATGTGAGTGCAGTATAGGGTCTGGGTTGGCCTTTTGAAGAAAGGACCATAGTTTTGAGTCGACCTGTCCATACAGACGGCACACGGGCCCCAGCCATCGTGTAGCCTAACCGATGTAGTCAGGATCCACAACCCGGAACACGACACTGCCGCCAGCAGGACACCTGAGTAGGCCGTGGAAACACTCAAAACCACCAGAAAATTACTAAAATATAAACTAACATTACAAGCCTACACTATACTCACATTTACAAACTTACACAAAAAAAAGCAAAAAAATATATATAAAAAATACTATACAATTCAATTTCAACGAAAAAAAAAATAAACAACTTAGAAATGTTCAACACCTTATAATGTGGGAGCGAGCAGCATCAATCCCAAGCAAATTTGTCATTTAAATAATCAGCAACTGTGTAGTAAGCTTTATCACACAGTTTTTGTTTAATTACGGACTTAAATTTGTTAATACTTAATTCTTGAAATTTGCTTGGAATCTTATTGTAGAATCTCACACCCTGACATCGAAAGGACTTGCTTACTTTTTGTAGTCTAGTCGTTGGCAACACGAGTTTATCTTTATTTCTAGTGTTTATATTATGAATGTCGCTAAACTTTGTGAATAAATGTATATTTTTCTTAACATACACTAGATTTTCATATACATATTGAGATGCGACTGTCATAATACCAATTTCTTTAAACTTATCCCTCAGTGACTGCCTATAACTGAGATTATAAATTGCGCGAATAGCTCTTTTCTGCAACACAAAGATACTTTGAATGTCAGCAGCATTTCCCCACAACAAAATACCGTATGACATTACACTATGAAAATAGCTAAAATACACCAGTCTTGCGGTGTCCACATCAGTTAGTTGGCGAATTTTATAAACCGCGTATGCTGCAGAACTGAGTCTATTCGACAAGCCATCAATGTGTGGGCCCCACTGCAATTTAGAATCTAGAGTTATACCCAAAAACTTAGTGGTGTCCACAAGATCCAACTCCTTTCCATTTATCAGAACATTAGTTTTTACCTGCTTAACATTAGGTGTAAAAAATCTAATACATTTAGTTTTTTTCTGGTTTAAAAGCAAGTTATTAACGTTGAACCAGTTCACGACCTTGGAGAGAGTGTTATTCACATCGTCATTAACTAATTGCTGTCGTTTTAGTCTAAATAAAAGTGAGGTGTCATCCGCAAATAGCACTATCTCCTGATTATCTTTTATCAGATTAGGTAGGTCATTTATATAAACGAGAAACAAAAATGGGCCGAGAATTGAGCCCTGCGGAACCCCCATAGTGACCAGAGACCCGAGGGACCTCTGTCCATTAACTTCCACTCTTTGGGTCCTATTACCCAAATAAGAGATAAGAAGATCCAAAGCAGTATTCCTTATTCCATAGTGATGCAATTTCCTGATCAATGTTTCATGAAAAACGCAATCGAATGCCTTGGATAAGTCACAAAAAACACCCAGCGCATCCTGTTTATCCTCCCAGGCACTAAATATATTATCCAATAGTTCAACACCAGCGTCACTTGTCGAGCGTCCCCTTCTGAAGCCAAACTGTTTCTTGTGTAGAATTTTGTTTGCGCTAAAGTGAGTTTGTAACTGATCCAGTATAATTTTTTCAAAAATTTTACTGAAAGTAGGTAACACCGAAATGGGTCTATAATTGGTAGGATCGGACGTGCTACCCGCCTTGAACAAAGGAATGATCTTACTGTGTTTCATTAAGTCAGGAAATACACCACACTCAATGCAATTATTGAAAATTAAGGCCAACTCTGATGCAACTACGCTAATAATTGATTTGGTTATTTGCACAGAATTACCCCAAAGGTCAGAGGTTCTCTTAACACTAAGAGCATTGAACGTTTTAACAATATCTATATCGGTAATACAACTAAATCTAAACTCAGTATTACAAATGTTAATATTCTCTTTCAATAAAGATTCTGCAATAGTGGGGGACGAATTCAATGACTCTGTGGTCGAAACTGGAATGTCTGTGAAAAATTTTTCAAAGGCTGTGGCAACGTCTAAATCGGAATTTATTTCTTTATTATCAATTAAAAGACTGTAATTATTACCTTTGTTCTTTACTTTTCCAGTTTCGGCATTAATTATTTCCCATGTCATTCTAATTTTATTTGAACTATTACTAATTTTAGACTTTAAGTAATTAACCTTTGCGAGATGACATATTTTTTTAAATAAATTGGAATATTGTTTAACATATTCTCGAAATTCTACACTAGTGTTATAATTTCGTTCTTCATAAAGCTCATAAAGCCGTGTTCTACTTTTAAATATTCCAACCGTGGCCCATTCACTGAAGGTTGTGGTACCCCTAACTGATAACTTCTTAGGAGTAAAAGTTGACTTAAATTCTGAACAATAAATGTTAAAAAAAGCATTATATAGTTGATTAGGATCATCATTATTACCCAAGCTCGGCAGCTTACTGAGCAGTTTATTTTTAAAATTTTCCATTCGAGTTAAAGTTTTAGGTACCACAGTAATATCTCGTGTTACCACCATTTTATTTTTTATATCAAACGCACACATCTGTCCACAGTGATCAGAATGTAGTTTATTTATTATTCCTTTAGTGTGTGGCAATATGTCAGTAAATATATTATCTAAACACCTGGCTGTGTTTGCAGTGATCCTGGTAGGCTCCAGAAAGATGTTATTAAGGTTGTATGATCTAAATAGGTTTTTAAACCTTGAACTCAAGGATGTATCTTCCAATATATTTACATTAAAATCACCACACACAACTACACTTTTGTTTGATTTACATACTTTCTGCAAGACTTCATTCAAAGTTTTTTCAAAACTAACATATGATGAGGATGGAGGCCTATATACACTAAATACAATAAGTTGCTCTAACTCCACACATGCTATCTCTATTGTCCGTTCAACAGAGAAGCCCACAATATCAGTACGGTTCTTAAAACTAAAATCCTTTCTAATCAAAATCAATGAACCGCCATGTACAGCATGCTCCCTGCTGAACGAACTACCTAATATGTGATTATTGAAATTGAACATGAGCTGATGACTTTTTAGCCAGTGTTCTGTAACACAAAAAATATCAATTTTTTCACAGCTCATGAACAACTCAATCTCTAGGTGCTTACTAGACATTCCTTGTATATTTTGATGCACCAGAGTAAAAGTGTTCCTTTTAGGTGTTTCTGATACCATTCTATATGGTATATTTAAGCTAGAGGTTGCCTCTTTTATATTACATTTAGTATTTATCTTATTATTTTTAATTAATTTACAATGATTGAACTTTTTAATAGTGTTCAAATATATAGTGCAAGAGGTAGTCTCTATTGTCTTATCAGTCAATTTAAATTATTTGAAATGTCAATCACATTATCAGGTAACTTAGTTGATATGTCATTAAAATTTTTATAAATGTCAAAAGAATTATCTGCCAACGAATTGGCAAAGTCACTATGGGTGTCAATTTGCTCAATAGAAGCAACAGTTTTAGCCAAGTTCTTGGCTGTAATAGAAAAATAATATGATAGCGAAACTGCTATCTGTCTCTTATAATAATTGGAAAGGTAATGTCTACCTTTTGTCAATGAAATATTATTACTAACAAGCTTGTTAGTGTCAATAAAATGAAATTTATTACAATATGGCCCATTTATTTGGCAAGTTAAATTGTGCATCATTATATTTAAATTATGTCTAACATTTCTTTCCTCCTGTGACAACCCTTTATTAAGAGGAAGTGTAAACAATACTATTTTATTTACATCTAACTGTAATAATGATTCAAAATACTCTAAGAATTTCTTCTTGTTTACATTTCCCCTGTTACCAACAAAAATTACTATTGAAGTATTTACATTGTAGCTTGATTTGGAATTTAAAACTTTTTCCATTATACCATTAAAAGATGAGTGAGGCATACAATAATTGCTGAATGAATGTCCCAAGTGTGTATTTAACATTAAGGGACCCAAGCCCTTTCCAATTTCATCACTAAACATTGCTATGTTATAATTTTTGTATAATTTGTTTGTTTTTATAGGGGAATCCTTGTTGTCAGATACAAAAGTTGTGTTAGGTTGTGGTGTCAGCGAGGAAGGAGCTAGCGCTGTCCTGGGGCTGTCTAGAGAATACATTGATTCATTACAATTACAGGCATTAACCAACCTACCAATAGCCAGCACCTGCTCCTTGCTCTGCTTTTGAGATATTTCATACCTATAATTAATATTACTAAGTTTTTCTTCAAGACGGTCTATCTCATTTTGTAATTCTCTTGTATCTTTTATATATTGACTCGACATGTTGTCTAATTCGGTGGAGTACATAGTCACCTGATCAATTAAATTTATTCTCTGCCTATTTAGTGACATACTATTAATAAAAAATTTATGTTTGTGAATCATTTTTTTTGTTTTAGTAATAATCTTTTTAATTTTAATGTACTTTTTTAATTTTTTCAAGCTGCATTTAACAATTTTGTTAGGTTTATAAGAACAAGTAGTATCATCGTCAGCTGTGAGATCTATTACCATAGCTGGATGGAGACTGTCAACTAAAGCCCGATCCAACCCCGGGGCAACCAACTCCTCGAACAAACTTTGGTTAGAAGCTACTAGGCTGTTGTGGTTAAGAGTGTCGTTTCTTGAAATTTTTTCCTCTGCTTTTTGTAGTTGGCATTCCAGCTTCCTAATCCTTTTCAGTGCCTGCTCATACTCATCCCTACATGTGTCAAAGCTGTCCACAAGGAGTTGGAGCTTGTTCCGGGCATTAACAGAAGCTGTATAATGGCTATGCAACAGAGACATTTCTTTTTTAAGTTTCTCATTCTCGTTCAATATTTCAAGGAGTTCCCTTTCATTGTCATCCCTTTCCCCAATGAGTTGATCACACCTCTCCTTAGTTACCTTCAGTTCGCTCAAAGTCAGTTGAAGCTTGGACTCCAATTGACGAGCCAAGGTATTACGTGTCTGAACCATGATTAAGAAAGGCAAACTATTAATAAATTATCACCAAGGAGAGTTGATATCACACAGTGGAGGGTAAGTTGTTTAGTGTCAGTATGAGCGTACTAATAATTAACTACACTTTCACCTAAAGCGTATTGATCAAAATAATAAATAAATCAAATAGTGATACCTGCAAAGCGATGACAATAAATCCCAAGCACAATTTTCAACACTTTTTTTATGTATTCGTAACTTGCCGGTAACCTAACTGTCACTTACAAATGTATGTTTAATAACTAAAATAATAATTATGAACCCTTCTTATAGAATTTAAGCAAGTTGAATTTATTTGTTTAGTGAGAAACTGGTATTTATATGATATTTTAATATAATTTAAAGTAAAAATTAGACGGGAGCAATTCAGAACAGCTGTTTACCACGGGGTTGCCACCAAAAAAAAAAAAAAAAAATATATATCTCATATAGTAAGCCTCAAATAACGGTCAAGTGTTTAATAGCAGTGTTTTACCTGAAAATAAGACACAGATTAAATACTTACCTTATTTGAGGCTTACACTCCAGTACTACCTGGTGTATATTAAGCTACCCCACCCCAGCCCGCAAATTTATGATATTCGCAATAAAAAAAATACTAATCGACAGATTTTAAATAGCTCAATTCAACTACGTAGCCCTTTCAAATTGCTCACCTCTAATTATTTAATTAAAAACAAATAAAGTCCTTGAAAAAAATTTTATTTATCTGTATATTCAAACTCCTATATCTTGTGATGTATACAATATTTCAAATTGCTCAAAGTTCTAAAATACTGCTCAGGTTGCATTTGTAATTGCTCAAGTAGAGTTCTCACCAGCTCCACTTTCCTTAATTATTAAATAAATATAAATAGTTTGAATAAATTTTTAACCAAACAATAACCTACCCTACCCCAGAATGCAATGAAAAAAATACTAATCGATAGATTTTCAATAGCTCAATTTAACTACGTACCCCTTTCAAATTGCTCACCTTTAATTATTTAATTAAAAATAAATAAAGTCCTTGAAAAAAAATTAATTTATCTGTATATTCAAACTCCTATATCTTGTGATGTATACTATATTTCAAATTGCTCTAAGTTCTAAAATGCTGCTCAAGTTGCATTTGTAATTGCTCAAGTAGAGTTCTCACCAGCTCCACTTTCCTTAATTATTAAATAAATATAAATAGTTTGAATAAATTTTTAACCAAACAATAACCTACCCTACCCCAGATGCAATGAAAAAAATACTAATCGATAGATTTTCAATAGCTGAATTTAACTACGTACCCCTTTCAAATTGCTCACCTTTAATTATTTAATTAAAAATAAATAAAGTTCTTGAAAAAAAATTAATTTATCTGTATATTCAAACTCCTATATCTTGTGATGTATACAATATTTCAAATTGCTCAAAGTTCTAAAATGCTGCTCAAGTTGCATTTGTAATTGCTCAAGTAGAGTTCTCACCAGCTCCACTTTCCTTAATTATTAAATAAATATAAATAGTTTGAATAAATTTAACGTATAGATAAGTGAATGCTGCGCATGCGCGCAAAAAGTAACGCGAGTCGCAAGGCAAAAAAAATCAAGTGTTTCATAACCTCATCATAGTGAAATGAAACTGTAATACTCCAAGCACAACATCATCTATTATCAGGTATTTTTATTATTTATTGACCTATTCATTATGTTCAATTTATACAAAAATCAAATCATGACTAAAAGGTAACTTTATTTTGTAACTTTATGTCTGTTTATAAAGTATTTTCTATATATTCTTCTTTGCTCCAAAACAAAATAAGTAGTAGTATACATGCTCATTATGTTTGCTATCTCCAAGAAGAAGTAATGAAGATGCATGTTTACTTCTTCTTGGAGATTCTTATAATGACTTTATTTCTGCAAGTACATAAAATTAAACTACCTATTCCGAGCCCTAATGATGAGGTTATGAAACTCTTGATTTTTTTTGCCTTGCGATTCGCGTTACTGTTTGCGCGCATGCGCAGCATTCACTTATCTATACGTTAAATTTATTCAAACTATTTATATTTATTTAATAATTAAGTAAAGTGGAGCTGGTGAGAACTCTACTTGAGCAATTACAAATGCAACTTGAGCAGTATTTTAGAACTTTGAGCAATTTGAAATATTGTATGTAATACATCACAAGATATAGGAGTTTGAATATACTGATAAATGAATTTTTTTTTCAAGGACTTTATTTATTTTTAATTAAATAATTAAAGGTGAGCAATTTGAAAGGGGTACGTAGTTAAATTGAGCTATTGAAAGTCTATCGATCAGTATTTTTTTCATTACATCTGGGGTAGGGTAGGTTATTGTTTGGTTAAAAATTTATTCAAACTATTTATATTTATTTAATAATTAAGGAAAGTGGAGCTGGTGAGAACTCTACTTGAGCAATTACAAATGCAACTTGAGCAGCATTTTAGAACTTAGAGCAATTTGAAATATAGTATACATCACAAGATATAGGAGTTTGAACATACAGATAAATTAATTTTTTTTCAAGGACTTTATTTATTTTTAATTAAATAATTAAAGGTGAGCAATTTGATAGGGGTACGTAGTTAAATTCAGCTATTGAAAATCTATCGATTAGTATTTTTTTCATTGCATCTGGGGTAGGGTAGGTTATTGTTTGGTTAGAAATTTATTCAAACTATTTATATTTATTTAATAATTAAGGAAAGTGGAGCTGGTGAGAACTCTACTTGAGCAATTACAATGCAACTTGAGCAGCATTTTAGAACTTTGAGCAATTTGAAATATAGTATACATCACAAGATATAGGAGTTTGAATATATAGATAAATTAATTTTTTTCAAGGACTTTATTTATTTTTAATTAAATAATTAAAGGTGAGCAATTTGAAAGGGGTACGTAGTTAAATTCAGCTATTGAAAATCTATCGATTAGTATTTTTTTCATTGCATCTGGGGTAGGGTAGGTTATTGTTTGGTTAAAAATTTATTCAAACTATTTATATTTATTTAATAATTAAGGAAAGTGGATCTGGTGAGAACTCTACTTGAGCAATTACAAATGCAACTTGAGCAGCATTTTAAAACTTAGAGCAATTTGAAATATAGTATACATCACAAGATATAGGAGTTTGAATATACAGATAAATTAATTTTTTTTCAAGGACTTTATTTATTTTTAATTAAATAATTAAAGCTGAGCAATTTGAAAGGGGTACGTAGTTAAATTGAGCTATTGAAAATCTATCGATTAGTATTTTTTTCATTGCATCTGGGGTAGGGTAGGTTATTGTTTGGTTAAAAATTTATTCAAACTATTTATATTTATTTAATAATTAAGGAAAGTGGAGCTGGTGAGAACTCTACTTGAGCAATTACAAATGCAACTTGAGCAGCATTTTAGAACTTAGAGCAATTTGAAATAAAGTATACATCACAAGATATAGGAGTTTGAATATACAGATAAATTAATTTTTTTTTAAGGACTTTATTTATTTTTAATTAAATAATTAAAGGTGAGCAATTTGAAAGGGGTACGTAGTTAAATTGAGCTATTGAAAATCTATCGATTAGTATTTTTTTCATTGCATTCTGGGGTAGGGTAGGTTATTGTTTGGTTAGAAATTTATTCAAACTATTTATATTTATTTAATAATTAAGGAAAGTGGAGCTGGTGAAAACTCTACTTGAGCAATTACAAATGCAACTTGAGCAGTATTTTAGAACTTTGAGCAATTTGAAATATTGTATACATCACAAGATATAGGAGTTTGAATATACAGATAAATTAAATTTTTTTCAAGGACTTTATTTGTTTTTAATTAAATAATTAAAGGTGAGCAATTTGAAAGGGCTACGTAGTTGAATTGAGCTATTTAAAATCTGTAGATTAGTATTTTTTTATTGCGAATATCATAAATTTGCAGGCTGGGGTAGGGTAGCTTGTATATTATCGACTCAATGAGCTGTGAAACTGTTACAACCATAAGCTGGTTTGTACAGCGCCCCCTGGTGGGAGAAATCATTTGAGCGAAAGAGATAGATAGATGTAAATACTGATAAAGAGTAAAAGAGAGGGCTATTAAGCGGAAGTCAAATGTGCGCCACTCTCATATAGTAAGCCTCAAATAAGGTAAGTATTTAATCTGTGTTTTATTTTCAGGTAAAACACTGCTATTCTCCTGTTCTTATGTTCTTGCCAAAAGCTCCCTAGAAACGTTATATTTTAGAAAAATCCATATTAATGCTGACAAATGTTGGCTGGTAAAAATATATAGGTACTTACTATCTCTATTAATATATGTATATGTATAGAAAAAATAGATATCGAATGAAACACATTTCTTTTCTTGTAAATTACTTTATATTGTGGACAGTTTTTATAAAGAAAAAATTAGAAGCGAAAGTAAGTCCAAAAGAAAATAAGTATATCTGAGTATACACACAAAGAAACATTATTATTTAAATACAAATTATATGTATTGTAAAAAATAAGTACTACGTAAATAAAAAACATTGGAATGTACAATTAAATAATTTACAATACCTGAATGAGGTTTCCTAAAAAAATACAGAGTAAAAATCTGTTCCAGTATGTAGTCTGACCTTAATATGTATAAATTCCACTTTCAAAAAGTTACAACCAGACAAAAAAATGTTGTAGGTGGGTAATATAGTAATATATCTCAATCACATTTATTCGTTCAAAAATGATTATATAACAGATCTAATAGTGGATTATGATAGTAAATCTGTGAGTAATCGTGATGCACGGTCACGGCTACACAACCGCCGAGCCTCGGTGACTCATTGGAGGCACTGGACTTTGTACATACAGCCAGTTACGCTCTCGATTTCAATTTTTTCTTTCTATTTTATTACTGTCTCGCGACCTCTTTTTATTGAAAACGTTATTCTTAATGGACTTTTTACATTGTTGTTGTACAATATGAGTCGTAACTGTAATGAGTGTGGTGACATTTTTACTAATGTTTTAACATGCTTACGATTGAGAGGTTTTAGTTTAGTTACCGTACCGTGTTTTATGTAACTCGTAGTATAACTTTTTTAACTGAATATCAGACACTGACACAAGCGCGGATCCAGGGGGGTGGTCATGGGGGTCATGACCCCCCCCTGGGCGCGGTCCGGGATTTAGGTGTAAAACTAATTAAAATTGTTAAACATATTTTTAGATTTTTTATCACAATATAATTTAAACATTGACATTGTGGAACAACTAGCAACCTTATACATTGTTACTTTGTAGATACTACTCCAGTTTCTGTCATTGTAAATGAATATCTACTGTGGATGGTGAAGTGGCAGCGGTGTTAGTCCATACCACAGTCGATTTCTAATCTAAATTTAAATTGCGATATTGATCTGTATCTTTTTTGTTTTTTTACACGCGGAAAGCTTTTTGCACCATACTCTTCGTGGGGTAAAAGAAGGGCGTGTGTAGGACTCCCGGGGGAACCGGTCTACTAACTAAACCCCACGGCGGCCTACCTCGGCAGCTCGGAGGAACTTTAGGAACGCATCAGCGGCTTTTGGAGTCCTCCTGCCGGACATTTCGACTGAGGTACATCCCGGAGTGACTAGTCTCACCCCCGGGACAGGATGCTGTCGCGCCTCACACCGCTCTACGCAGTAATGAGCCGCAACACCGACTTACCTTAGACGAAACCCTCCGGCCGCACCAGGGGTGTCACTTGTCCCGGGTCATTTGCAGCGGTCACATCTCCCCAATATGTGACTGCAGCGACCATTAAGAGATGATTGGGGGACTAGCGACCTCTATCGCGTCCCTTTCACCGCCTCCTTCGAGCAGAATCGGCCCTTTCCCGATCCCTCTCAGCGGAGCATAACGTCCTCACTCTTCCCACACTTCCCATTCCTCGTCACTAGCCAGCATTGCGGCGATTAATGCTGACGGTGATATGTTTCGTCCGATCTGTCTCCTACTCGACGCTCTGCAGAACGGCAGAACGACTCCAACAGCGCGTTAGCAAGCACAGCTCTGAGTTACGAGCCGTGGCTGCCAAGCCCGCAGAGCTTGCCTATACGCGTTCCGCAGTAGCATTCCGGGCTCGTGGTCCAACACTGACTCTTTGCCTTTCCGACAGACAGAACGAATTTGATCGTAGAATATCGTGTCCATGTCGGCCAGAATGTCGAAGGGTGGAGATCGTGCCAGGACCGTCGCCGCCTCGTACAAAATCGTGCGGTAGCCTCGTACGACCCGTATGGTATTAAGGATCTAATACAGCAAAAATATCCTATATTAGGCCTTAACATCCTGTCAGATGATTCAAACAGCATCTCTGTGGCAATGTTTAGGTCCACGCCCATAGGTCGGAATGCACGTTAAGCCATCGGTCCCGGTTGTCATAAACATCTATGGTTATCTTATTGGGAAGTCAGTGCCCTCAAATGTACTGTAACCTTCGAGTTTCTGTTCTCCCTCGGGGTTGCAGAGGTCCGATGCCAGTCGCTCCGTGGAAAATCTGGATTCAGGTAAACTGGTTGAACTAGTAGACCCCAAATGATGACTGGCTACTTGTTAGTATTAGTTAGTACCGACAACGGAAATATCTTTCTCTACGTTACACTCAGAGCTTTAGTGGTTGAAGAACGTCTAACGTCTAATAAAACCGAACCGAATTTGTATATATTTGTTACCTGTTTATAAAAACTCTGTATTTTGTGCAATCCTTGCAATTTTAACAATGTTTAATCTAAAGTTCGTAGCCAGAGACAAAGCAGTAATCGTTCGGAGATTTGTTTGTTAGGTTTTCGTGAAAATATAGTACTTTTGCGTACTATATTATATTATTTCAATAATATATAGTACGCCGACCTGAAATATAGTACAATACTATCTATTTAGTAAGGTTAGCAACCCTGGTTTTTTTTTACGTGTTGGACTCGTACCGACTAAAACCAAACGGTGTGACCTCTTTGCGCCTCAATTTTAGGAGGAGTCCAGGGAGGGATCACGTCCTCGCAGAAGGTTGCGACCGCGTTCAAACAACTGTCGCTATCAGCTATCGAGCTTATGACGGCCAGTAGCGAGAGATCCTCTCCGATGACTACAGTGAGGGCCCGACGCTGCACAGCCTATGCGGGGCAAACCGCCAACGTGTGCAGGCCCAATGTCTCACTGCAGTCGCAGTGGTGGCAGGCGGGACTCGATTTCCTCCTAGCAAACGAGTGCAGGTACTTTCCGAAGGTGCTGTGCCCAAAAAGCACCTGCGTCAGTCGGAGGGAGAGGGTCATATGCTGCCGCCCTGCCCACTCGGCGATGACCGGCTGGAAAGCCTCCACGGCAGCGAGGCCAGCGCGTGGAGTCTCCAGCCGGAACGACTATCTGACCATGGTGGTTCGGCGAGCGGCTTCACGCCACTCGCGTATGTCCTCGGGTAGTGGGCTAAAACCGCTCTCCGCCCGGAAGTCAGCCACTCGCCGATAAGCTTCAGCGAGCACTTCCGCCCCCAAATCCTACGGGGGTGTTCCGGCCAAGTCGCATGCCGCCTCTGTGGACACTATGCCATTGACCAGACAACCCCCGTGTATAGCTGCCTCGTGGGAACACTGGCCCCGCCCAAATGGGCAAAAGTAACCCTAGGGCGAAGTGCTTGTCGAAGAGCCACCTACCGTCTAGGACCAGCCCAGAAACCTCATATGGGCCCGGACCGGTACGAGGACCGAGTTGACCTCGATGGAGGCGCTGACGGGTGAACCATGACTGAGCCCATGAAACAAAAGAAGTCCCGTCTTATTCAGGGCCACTCGTAAACCCAGCGCCTCAACGCCCCCGACCACCAGAGACCCCTGTGGTGTCCAGGCGGGCCGCCTCGTGGAAGTTAGCCCGGAGGGAAACGCCCTCGTAGCGCCCAGTTGTATCCCATGTTCCAAGAGTGGTCCTAGGACAGACCCCTGCAGAACACCGCACGACATGGCCCTGTGTCTCAAGGCACCTTCTCGGTCCTCGAACATGACGGTACGTTTCTCTAAAGTCTGCCACAAGCCGCCTCAGGTACTCTGGCCCTCCGTGATAGCGGAACGCTTCCCTGATGCAGTCGAATGGCAGACTATAAAAGGTGTTGGCGATACCACTCCGCTGCAGGGCACTGCCTCTTCGGTCACGGCCCTAGGGCGCAACACGGCATTGACCGTCGAACGCCCCTCTCGGAAACCGAATTAGGCTTCCAACAGCCCGGGAACGTGCCGAACGGTGCGGGCAGTGAGAACCGTCTCAAACAACTTACCCGCCTCGTCCAGCAACACGATGGGCCTATCGGCCGCAAGTCGGGCAACCCTAACTTGATCACAGCTATGTGACCCACCCCTGGCGCCAAAGCTGGATCCGCCCTTGCACTGACACACTGACATGAACCCATTTTCATTATTTTAACTAGCGTTAAGGAAATTGTAAGAGATGATTTTCAATATCTTGTGAATTTTCTTTAGCTTATTTACTATAATTATTGAGTTAATCTTGTTTCTTAGTTGATTGGTCTTCCAAACACATTACTAAACTGGTTTGTACTTTAAATATACATTATGTTAATAAACTTGTTCTAAATTGCTTAATTCTAGTTGAACATATACTATTATTAGTTAAAGTAACAATAGTAGGTACCTAATTGACGTATGTCACTACGTCACGCAATTGTTGCCCTGTTAAATTGAATTGAACAATGACAACAAGTCGAAGTACATTATTAATAAATATAAACACTGTTTCTACTTATTGGTCTGTGCTCACCAGGTAAATGACAATGATGGCGGTAATTCAGGTTTCTGAACAAAAGCCAGGATGTTCGGCGGTCGCACTGTTTACCGCGCGTATCCGGGCCGAGGGTGATATATCAGATGTCACTCACTGGACTTTATGGTCAGATTACGGTTTTAAAAAAAGAATGTGATAACCGTTTCGCGCTTACTAATTTTTGCTTTTCTTTGTTTATCTTGATTTAATTGTATTGCCATTAGAAAAATAACAGGCTAGTTACTTTGACTAGAATGGAAGTTATATATAGTGGTTTATAACAAGAACTTTGTTTTCTAAAACAAAATAAAACAAATAATTTTTATGAAGATGATTCAAATTTTTATTGCATTACAAAGAGAAAAGTTGGGAAATTATTAATGAAAAATGATATCTGACAAATGTCCACCACGAGCACGCTGACGGATGTCAATTCTTTCTCGTGATCCTTTGCCGCACTTCCAGCCTCATCTTCGAAAAACAATGACCCAATCACGCCTTCAGACCACATAGCGCACCATCAAATCCAAGAGCAATTATTGAGAAACCTTTGCATGCTCAACGTGTCACTGTATGGTGCGCTACGTGGTGTTGCATTTATATAAAAAGCGGCCAAGTGCGAGTCGGACTCGCCCATGAAGGGTTCCGTATCAGCAAGTAACATCATATAAAAGTTCTTGTAGTTCGTTGTAACTTTCATCGATGTTTTTATACTAGTGTATTGATTGGATGGAAGGTAAATTGCGTGTTACGATTTATGACGTATTAAAAAAAAACTACTCACTAGATCTCGTTCAAACCAATTTTCGTTGGTAGTTTGCATAGTAATGTACAACATATATTTTTTTTAGTTTTATCACTCTCTTATTTTAGAAGTTAGAGGGGGGGGGACACACATTTTTCCACTTTGGAAGTGTCTCGCGCGCAAACTATTTAGTTTAGAAAAAAATTATATCAGAAACCTCAACATCATTTTTGAACACCTATCAATAGATACCCCACACGTATAGGTTTGATGAAAAAAAAATTTTTGAGTTTCAGTTCCAAGTATGGGGACCCCCAAAATGTATTGTTTTTTTCTATTTTTATGTAAAAATCTTAATGCGGTTCACAGAATACATCGACTGACCAAATTTCAACAGTATAGCTCTTATAGTTTCGGAAATAATTGGCTGTGACATACGGACGGACAGACAGACAGACAGACAGACAGACAGACTTGACGAATCTATAAGGGTTCCGTTTTTTGCCATTTGGCTACGGAACCCTAAAAAACTGGTCATTTGATATTACAAATAGACACTAATTTTATTTATTTGTATAGATGTATTAGATAGACTAGCACGGACCCGCCCCGTCATCGCACGGGTAGATAAAGATTATCAACCAAAATTTAAATTATAATGTGAGAGTGTGTGTTTATAAATATCATCACACACTCTTACACTTAAAATTAAATTAAATTAGGTGTACTTAAATAATATACAAATAACAAACTTCGGACAAACAGCTTGATTTTTAATCATAACATACACTAATCCTACTAATAGTATTAACCCGAAAGTTTGTGAGTATGTATGCATGTTTGTTGCTCTTTCACGCAAAAAAACTTCACGATAATATAGCTTACTTAACAGAATAACAAATAGGCTTCTATTTACTGCGATAACCTACACGCGGGCGGAGCCGCGGGCAAAAGCTAGTATACTATAATATGTTTAATAGTTGATGTTCTGTGTAGCTCGAGAAGGATATAGGCGTAATGTTACACTTATTTACACATATAGGAATAGGAACCATTAATCAAGTGCTACACTGTAGATAAAACCACTATTAGGAGACGCTGAAAGCGGTTTCTTAAATTTCGATTCTGATAAATATACCTCATGATAACCTTTGAATGGTATGTCCGATTGGAATAATTTAAAAAGTAATTTACAGGTACTGGGTAAAGCATTGAATTTGAAGTGATTTAGGTATTTGGATGAGAATTTATACCGAAGCTCGAATAATCTGGCTTAGATCGTAGCGATGTAATTGTGACATTATGGTATGACAAATACTATTCCGGACAGTTTTGTAGATATTGTAGTCTTCTATAAATGTGCAATACATCAGTTTACTCTATTGTCAATAGTTTTCACATCGTACGCGTGATACTGCTTTTTTTGTATTTTTGTCACACCTTGGATTACATTATTTCAAACCAATAATCAAATCTTTCCTCTTTATAATATTGTGATAGTGTTGGTATGTAGTGAGCCCAACATAAAAGATAGACATATGCTGTCGCGGATTTTTTAAGAAGTTTTTAACAAAGAAAAACAATACAGACTTATGCTGTATAATATTAGTTTAGCTAATATAATTTATGTAAGTTATAGATATTTTATACTGTGGTGATACAATTCATACCTTTACCTCAATTCCTAAAAAAATGATTTGCATTAATACAAATCGAAATATATACTTCTCTATCACCCTGTACGAGCACACTCACAAAACAAAGTCAATATTACATACACAAAAGTCCAAGTTATTGTCTTTAACTATAGACATCACAAAAAAATTGTATATTCGAATTGTGAATTTGAATGTCTTTGCTTTCAGCATCAGCTCGCATTTATTGTTTATTTTTGCGTTAAAACAAAATAAACAGTCTTTTCTCTTGGACCCCTACATGCAAGTGTGTTAAAATATATCCTATTGTTATTAGCAACATACACGCCAGGTGGTTACATAACACAGTGATACTCCGTCATGTGTGGTCATAAAGCGTGTTTACGCTGACATTTAAAATATTACTTCGTTACACAATTTTGACACTTTCGAAAGTATTTATTAACACATAGGCCTTTCTTTGAATATTGTAACTAAGTAATTTCTTCAAGCTAATACAATTGAGGATCAAGAACGAATGAAGTCTTCGTTCAAAAATTTGCAAGATAAGCAACATTAACGTAACGAAGGATAATCTATTCCCAGAGGTATATTGGTTTTGTCAAGTAACTGGAATTCTGAATTTGAAATTTAATATCAATACCAACATCAATTTGGAAACCCTTTGGAGCTCTGAAGTATTGACATTATGTTTTAATTCTCATTTTAAATATGATTTTTGGGTGCTAGGGGCATAAGGTTTTCCCTTATATTTATAAAGTAGTACATAGTGTAAGCTATACATTTTATTGCAATAGATTTCATTTCTATGAAATGCTTCAAGTGCTTAAATTTTCTCAATGTGTATCTATTATTTTTTGTTTACAGTTGTGGTGGACGTAGACGACAGACCGATCTGCGTAGAAATCTGTGATACTGCGGGACAGGTAAGATATAAAATTTAGATTATTTTAATTCTTGATTCTTAAAGGTCTTTTGTTTAAGTTTGTTACAATGCTAAATCTAAGTTAGCGCGCTGTCACTATCACCTTAAAATGACAGAACAACATTTGACGCCATCTTGTGGCAGAATAGCATTCTCACATTTTGTAAATTACGAACATAGGTGTCGGCTATAGTACTACTACTATTATTTAGTAGTAGATGCATCATAACAGATAGTGATGCAGGAACTCAAGCAATCACTTCTGGCTTTCGGCTTCCACGACTATATAAGGAAGTTGTATATCTACTAATTAGCCTAAATAATTTATGATCATAGACGTGAATACTATCACTTCGTAATGTTGTGTAGTTCCTACTGTATAGTGCGCTAATTCAGCTTTAAGAACGATGTATATACACACATCGCTTTTTGACTTAGACTACACTATACAGTTGCCTTGCGATATACTATTGAATTTTTTGTCTGATACATTATAATTTGTCAAAAGAGTGTAATTGTAACTATTTGGAAAATAACATAAACCAAAGAGTTTCTATACATCCGACTTAAATGCCATTTTCGCAAAACGATTTTCATGACTTAGTATTAGCATTATCAAATCACTAGAACTTTCACAATTATCATATGATAATAATTTTAACAAAAAGGAACCGACTTCAATGAAAAACTATACCGAGTACCCAAATCGCGACAATTGTGCCCATGATATTTGAGGAGTACCCTCGATTTCCTTGGGATACCATCATCAGATCTCGATATGGTGACGATGGGACCACCTGTAAGCTAAGCCCATTCCAATGCAAAAATAATTTTTGAAATCGGTTCATAAACGACGGAATTATCGCTGAACATATATAAAAAAAAAAGATTCCGACAAATTGAGAACCTCCTCCTTTTTTTTGAAGTCGGTTAAAAAGGGATAATTTATGTGTCTATCAACTTAAACACTTCAGTCGGCTAGTCCTTCCTCCGCTAAAAGGCACCGTGTACCCGTATGTACTGGTACACATAATTATATATCTGGTATTATGTACAATTTACGACATAGACATCTACGATTCCTTTTGGGAAGGGAGGCTCCCTTGAAATGTAAGCATGCAAAAACAAATATAGGTAATCGAAGGATGATGATTCCCTGAACTGGCCCAAGTCAATAATTTTGTTTATTTGGCTGACACACTTTTTCTATTATGAGTGATGACATGACCTTAACGTAAAAACATAAGAATCGTATACAAAATGAAACCAGATTCGGTACTGAAGTTATCAAAAATTTAGGAAGCCCAAACCCTCAGCATTGGCCTAGAGGTAAGGTAACAAAAGTCATGGATACAATAGACATCTATTGCTACATGATACTCACAGTAGCTATCCATCAAACCGGATATCCTCAGATAAATCTAACGATAACTACCTATTGACTGTATACGAAGCAAAAAAAATGTCCGAAACTTGTCGAGAAACCACGATTTTACAATCCGCACCGATAAAAGAAACAGCACCATAATGTACACATCCCACGGTCGTCACCTGGCGCCATATATATAATTTAAAAAAAATGCAAAAATATAGGAATCTATGCACGCGTTATAATCTGTAACCGTCAACTCTCTTTTTTTTCACGAACAATAGGCAATGGTGCGATTCCCACAGTTTCTCTACCTGTGCGAGTACTACACAAAAAGTGAATTTTAATTCAATACAACTATGTTATAGCGCAGGTGATGTGTGTAGGTGATCACCTGCTTTTCTTTATTCATCGGTAGTATGTATACTGCCGAGTGCGTTGAAGATAGAATAATACACTTACAAACAATTTTTTTTTATTAAAAAATACGAACGACGTAACGGACACAAAGTTATCCCACATTGAGTAGAACAATTTATAGAATCTAGATTAAATTTATGGAACTACAAAGTGTGACATCGAACCTATAATACTCAGCCCAGTAGGATTTTGAAGCGGGGACGCGACTATTTGTCCAATCAAGTTCTTCGTAGCCTAAATAAGTACCTATTCCATCATCAACAACAGCCCTTAAGAATCCACTGCTACACATACGCCTCTCCTTTAGAACATTAATAATAATAGAACATCATACTGGTTGCAGACATTATATTTTTTGCATGTCGAGTGGATTTCGAATATCCCGTATCATTTTTAGGGTTTATATACATCCTATCTATGAGAGAAATGATCGGGCTTTCTATTGATAAAAGAATTTCAAAATCGCTTCAGTAGATCCAGTGATTACCCCCTAGAACCACACAATATCTGCTTCTTTATAATATTACTAGCATTCGATTGCAACTTCGCCTACCTGTTATTCTGATGTGTAACTTTGATTGCCTTTTTCATCCACTTAGAAGTGGAATTTTCCAAAACCCTCTTTTAATGCTCGCCTACGCTACTCAAGGAACACATAATATATGCTCTATTTCAGCTTCATGCGCCCAGTAGTTTCGATTGTGAGTTGTCTGTCAGTCTGTAACGGAACTGTATATATTTTGATAGATTTACGGATAGAATGAAGTTAAAAAAACATTTTAATTCCCATTGGATGAAAAAAAAAACTGATCGTATTCAGCTCTTGTCTTCAACAGATCATTAATACTTGGGTCAAGCAAGTGAGCACTGATGGCCATAGACTACTGAAACTGTCACAAGAATACAGCGCCGGTACTACTTTCTCACAGAACACCAACCTAAAATGTCTACATTCATGCTGTCGTGCTTCCTTTGTGAGTGCGCAACCGGGGGCCAATGATGCAGAAACATCTTATTAGGTAGTTACAGTGTGAGTCACCATATTGCATTCGCAATGAGTAGCGCATGCTTTTTATCATTTCGGCAGGCTCGTTTGAGTCCCTTCCGTCAGAATCAGGAGAGGTGTAGTATCTAGGTTTGGGCTCTGTTAACCATACAACAAAGCAACGCTAAAACAGCTTACATAGCTTTTCTGCGAGGCTATCAAGCTTGTCGAGCCGGCTCATGAGCATTAAATGTGAACTTAAACACGGTACTGGATCCGCGTCTAGGATTTATGGTGAAACAGTCATTCGCCGTAAACACAACAATAAAATACTACAAAGTTTTTTAAACCGTGACGAACCAAACCGGTAACCGATTCAGCCATGCACCATGCGTGGTACAGCCATGTGTTTCTAAGCACAATTACTTTGGTTTTTAAATATATTTACAGCTAGCTTTTGCTCGCGGTTCCGCCCGTGAATACGCTTATGTTGTGTTACGTTTATACAGCTAAACTTAGATTTTTAAAGAAGGACAGACTTCTATTTACTGCGATAACCGATATACATACGGGCGAGGGAAATGACATGGAAAGAGCTAAAACATGTGTGAACACAAAAATAATAAAAAACTTCTTGTGGCGAGTTGCGTCATACAGAATAAATCATAATTATTCTTTTCTTTTGATTGTTCTCGACCGACTCGTAGTGTAATATTATGGCAACACTGAATCACCGTTATGAAAGTGAAATGTCTACGTGAGTTTATAATAAACGTTATTGTATGAGAATTAGATAAATCTCCCTTAGGCTTTTGTGAAAATTGAGTGTACATTAAATCATCTACTACATGTTTTCTACGGCCATATTCAGCGAGAAATCATACATAATATATGAGTATAATATATATAGTATTTAATAAATATTCAAAACGAAAAATCTATCACTATGTAACACATAAGATTTTTTTTTAAATTCTTTAAAAGTAACATGTGAACAATGTTTTTTAAAATTCTGGAGAGATAACTCGGAGGGCAGATAAGTTGTGATTTGTAAGTGAAAAGGTCGTCTCTCAACACATAGTTATCAGTTTTTAAGTTTAAAAAGTTATAATAATATGGCAACATTAATAAAAGCAAGTACAAAAAGTATTTATAGTCGTCACAAAATAAGAAGCCCGTTTTGACATTTGTCATTTGACATGCCGCATGTAAGAAATTGAAAAATCAAATTCATAATCCTATTTAATTACTATGTTACCCATACACTATCACAACGCGTATCATAAATAAGCATCAAGTTTAACTTGATATTGAAAAATTACACTCAAAAACACGAATTAAGTTACGCCACTATGACAAATGTCAAACCGGGCTTCTTATTTTGTGACGACTATAGGTATGTGTAGCGGAAATCAGGGATACCATCGTTAGGAACGTAACGTAACAAATAGAGAACAAAATACTTGATCATTCAAACTCCAATTATACTCGAAAGAGGTATGTTAGATAGGTTCATTTTTAAGATCCCGGATACGGTTACACCTGAGGTTATTCCCGGGCACATCTGTCACTTGATACTCCTCTATGGAACACTGTTCGTGAACAACAGCTGCTAATAACTTTACATATAATATACTGCGTGAAAACAAAAATATTAATTAAAACTATTGCGATACATATCCCACCTCTTATTTCTTTATTTTTTATTCTATCAAGAAAAAGAAACTAATCGGTGATTTTATTACAGGTGTAGAATTTATTATTTTATTTAAAATTGGATCTAGCACGTTCAAGATTACAAGATGGCGGCATAAGGAATTTTACATTCCATTTTAGATACCCAAAGATTTCTAAGGTGTGTATTGTACAATCAAACTTCTGAAGCGCAACTGGGCTTATAAGGGATCACCATATTGTAAAGGGAAGTGATGTAACTTGCCGTATTTAACGAGAACTGTAAAGGTCTCCGTACACTGATCTTATCAAATTAAGCGCTGCGAGATGTGCTTCATAAGTACAACGATAAGCAGAATTTTTAATTTATTTTTATTTGTAGCATATCATGTTATCAATCCTTCGATGGACACTAGACCTACTTTCTAATTATAAATGTATTAGAGCCGTCGCAATAACGTTATGTGTAAATGATATTACTATAAATTCCATATTAAAAAAATACTGATTAATTTTGTTCATTGTGTGTCGTCACATGAAACATATTTTTTAACACTTAATTTAATATTAAGCTACTACCAATCCTTCATCTTATTTAATATAGGTTAAACCAAGGTTAGTCAAGTAAACAAAGAAAGAAGAAGAAAAAAAGTAAACAAAAACTAAAATTGCTAACAAATAGTTATTTACTATCTACTATATTAATTTGTATATGAATTTGTACTGTTTGTTTTCTGTTCTATTACTATTCTATTAGTAAGCCTATTTATCATTTATCTAGCTTTTGCCCGCCTTCGCCTGTTAATCTGATGTATAACTTTGATTGCTGAACTGCCTTGTTGGTCTAGTAATATTTGTTTCGAAGTTTGGGTGTGTTTTTCTATGTATAATATGTATGTATTTACAAAAAAGGATGTTTATATATTTATATCAGTTGTCTAGTACCCGTAGTACAATCTCTGCTTAGTTTGGGACTAGATGGCGTCGTGTGTAAGATGTCCGAAATATTTATATAATTTATTTATTTATTGTCTTTATCAACGTCTACATCAACAACCCATAATGTCTCGGATCCCCTTTCTGGAGAGGCTTAAGGCCATACATCCCCACACTGTCCGAGTGACGCTTGGGGACTGACAAAACAGGTCGTGGCTACGTAATCTGGCCGTTGAATGTTTTTAAGCGCTTCAAGCCTCAAGGAACACACAAGCCAAATTTCAGCTTACTACTCCCAGTAGTTTCAGCCGTGCGTTGTCAGTCAGTAAAACGGAACAGTTTTATATATATATAGTACTTATTAGACTTTAATAGATGCTGAACAGTGGCAGTGTGTGAGGGCCCTTACTCTTTAGTTCTCACTGTCAATAGGAACTTTCACCCACGACTCTTAGCACTCACATTCTAAACACTATTTTTATGGTCACGCCGAGTCAATTTTGATTGATGAATTTGTATTAGAAAAGCTGACACAAAAAGAGAAAAAGTACTCACCTTAATATTCGGAGTTTTTATTAGCAAAATAATTAATTAAAACCTCACGACCTGATGTGGTTTTATTAAACTTTTTCATAATGTAGGTTGCAACTTCAATTAATTGCCGCCACATTTTTTTTAATTATTTTAAATTCCTCCAATTAAGATTTATATCGCATGAGATGTTCTATGCATGCCTGTCTTCCAAATTCGAAATCGTTTCAATTTATAGTCTCAATTTCAATTTAATATCGTGACATCTGTGCTATGTATCATTTTATCATCATCAATAATTTTATCTTCTTAAAACTTTTAATGTATGTACAATAATGTACATACCACAGAGAACATTTGTGAACCTTCTGTTATTCAAAGTTGGCTAAACAGAGGAACGTATTTTGTTTTTTTTTTATTTATTTGAGCCTACCAAAGTGATTACTCTGCCTGATGGAAAGCGTGAATGACTCCTACGTCACCATACTCATTGTGAGTATAGACAATGTAGAATGGTGACCCGCACTACGGCGGCTAGTGAGATACTTCTGAAACATTGGACCTTCGATCTCACACTCACCAATGAAATACGACAACACAAATGCTGTCATTGTTACGTTGGTCTTCTGAGTGAGGGCCCCGGTCGAGCCGGCCCATTCATGCTGAAAACAGAGTTGCTTTACTACCTATGTAGTATTGATAGTAGAAGATTAATAGTTTTTACTTATCAATTCCATTTCTATTTCTCCACAGCCTATCAATCTAATACTATTGTAGTCCGAGAGTAATACTTTTCAGTATTACTCTCGCGACAGTTCAAAATTTTAGAAACATTCTATATTACAATAAAACAAACATCACGAACTTAATATACATACCTTCTTAGATGCATAAATATCTAGTTGTTTCGATTGGTTATCTGTGGTAATTAGTTGTTTTGAATAATGATGACGTGTAGGTACAGTTACTTATCAAATGCATTGGTCATTGAACTCGTTACGCGGTCCGGTCTCACCGTTATTCGATACTTGAGCCCTTTGTACGAGCATGTCAAAACTTTAAATATTTAAATGTTATAAACATGGATAAATCCGAATATGGGCACATGCTTTAATACTTTATTGGCTTGCTCAATCGAGGAAATATCAAGATATTAAGAGCGTATCTACATAAACTTTGCTTTTTAAGTTACTTAATGATAACTACATCTCAAAGACGGAGGTCTGATCCCAAGCTAGTCGTACTTATAAATTTGTAATTACACACATTATAGTACCTATAGACTAGCTAAGTCCCGCAGTTGTTGTTGCAAATCGCGAGTAAATCGTTCAGCCGTTTCAGAGCTTAGCCGGAACAAACATATTTAAAAATTATTTATGCAATAACTGTATATAGTGTGTGTCATATGCATTTATTTGCAAACAGACACTTGAATTTATTTATTTGTATAAATGTATGGATATTTATTAGTGCCGCGCCTAAGTAACTATGTCATCAGATAATCCACAAATAGGTCATCGACATACGAAATGACAACCCTGGCAAGTTGTGGCTAGTTGCTCTAAATATCTACTATAAAAATTATTGATAAAACTAGATCACATCACATCACCCTTTAAGTTTTCAGGAGGCTTTTTTCAGTTAACTTGAGGACCAGTAAAGGGAACAACATTCCAGGACATATTTAAAGTGTCTAAAGTTAGCTTAGACTTGTAACTGGCCTATTCAGACTAGCAGGGTTTTCCTTACTAGCTTACGACTGATTCCCCAGCATTACGACCCCGTGATACTATACCATATGGTTTGAGTTGACTTGAGTCTTCAATTTTTAGGGATTTTTAGACGATACTGGAGCCTTGTACTTGACATGACGTGTCTAGATACTTAACAATTGAATAATTAGTAAATTGTTCAGTTAACTGGAGACCAGTAAAGGGCATATCATTCCAAGATATATTTAAAGTGTCAACGTTACCTATTCTAATGGGATTCAAGTGCATTTCCTACTTACGAACTTACACCTGATTGCCAAACATTAAGACCCCATGATGGTATACCGTGCGATTTTAATCGAATTGAGTCTTAAATTCCACTTGTTATTGATTCCTGATGAGATAATCTACCCTGAGTGTTTTCGAACGATGCTTGATCCTAGTTTTAGTATAATTATGTCTAGTATCAATTTAATGACCTCAATTTTTTTCAAATTCCAGGATTCAATGTCTGAACTCCGCGAACTCTGCTACCCCGGCACCGACGTGCTAATGCTGTGCTTCTCTGTAGTGAGACCAGAAACCTTCAGATCAGTTGCTGAGAGGTGGACCAAAGCAATAGCTAATGTCCAAGCTCCTCTCATACTCGTGGGAACACAAAGTGACCTGGCGCAAGATTCAAGAGTGCTGCAAACTTTAAAGGTAGTTATTTAAAGGTTTTGCTTCTTGACTGTGTGAATTATTCTAACGTGGATCCGTGTGGTGACGGATTAAGAATACAAAGTGTCACCAGCCCTAATCATTCCATGGCTGTCGTAAGTGGCGACTAAAGGAACAAAATTAGCAGCTAACATCACTGCAAAGAGAAGGAGAACTTGAAACAAACCCTTTACCAACCCGTCTAGCCAGCTTGGTATAGTAGGCCAAAACCTCCTTTCTAAGGAGAGGCCTATGTCCAGCAGTGGATTGTTAAAGGCTCTTGATGATGATGATGATGTATATAATATAATGCATATGTAAGAAACTTCAGGTAGTCATTTAAATATATTAAATAAATATTTCGGACATTTAATAAGTACATAACATCGTCTAGTCCCAAGCTAAGCAGAGCTTGTATTCTGGGTGCTAGACAACTGATATAAATACATAAACATTTTTTTTTGTAAATACATACATATTATACATAGAAAACACCTAGATTCCGAAACAAATATTTGTGAATCACACAAATAATATTAGGTTCGACCCGAGAATCTAACCCGAGACCTCTTCATTCTTTGAATCCAGATATTATAATCTTTGACAAGATGCAATGCGTACCGTAAAAAGTATAACAGTAATATCCTGCCACTAACTACTCTGAACTTATGTAGGTATAAATATCAAATTCGTCTAGGAGACCTCAAACTAAAGCCAGCCTACAAAGCGATAGATGTATAGACGACTCATAACAACAACTACGTCACAATATTGTGTACTTTGTGATATAGCAAAACAATACGCCATGTACACCATGTTCGTTAAAACTCATTACCTTATCTCTGTACACGTAATATACCGCTGTTTGTATTACCTCGTTATTATCTGCTATACGAACAATATTTACTAAGTACTTAACGTATTGTCAGAAAGTATTAACGTAACTTTCTTATTACTTAACTATACCAATAATAGTAAACGAGTTGCTAGATGTTCAAGCACGCTCACGATGCTCACGCACTACTTTAACCCTCCACGTTATAGGAATCTTGACTTTTCAGATAATTTTCTCTTTCATGTCGGGGATTCTTTAGCATTCGGTCATTGTTCAGTCTGTCGCCAATGTCTGTAGATTATTTTAATAGTAATAAGGTATCTCCAGAAAAGACGTTTCTTTTCTCCATAATGTAAGAAGAATAGATTTTTCATAATGAATACAACTTTTCTCACAAAATAAAACCTCTGACCAATGTTTGTATGTAAAGTTGGATTTTGAAGTTTATTTTCAAATGCAGTTACTATGGTCAAGTTATTCAGATTTGTGAGCTGAATTCATGGTTTTGCTACTTGTCTTTGTTGGAGATACCTTGTAAAATTATGAGTCAACTTTGTAAAATTCAACATCAACATATTTATAGAAACGAAATAGTAATTGACTCGAGTTAAAAATTGTTTTATTTTTCAGGGACGAAATGAACAAGTGGTTTCTGAAGTTGAAGCGAAAGCCTTAGCAGCTAAAATCAATGCCGTCTACATTGAAACGTCGGCCAAGACAAGAAAACAGCTGAAAGATGCTTTCGACGCCGCCATCTTGGCTGGGTTGCCAATTATACAAGCAAAACGACCATTTTGGAAGAAATTATTTTGTTTAAGTTAAATTGTTTTAGAAAAAATAAATGCTATTTTTGGAATGCCTGTTTGGGAAATTGTTGTGTACAGTGTAGATTTGTTGCTCTAAGCATACAATACTATGAAAATTACTCTTTCTAAATTGTTACTGTTTAAATACTTGGTGTGAAAATACTTAATTATGACTAGGCCTATAAAAAATATATCTGTGATGCTATTATTTCAATTATTATGTCAATTAAACTGGATTTGTGATTGGTATGCGTACACAGTTTTCATCAATGAGTTTGATATTAAAATATCATGAATATTGAAAGTTATAGCATTGAGGTCAGTTTATGAAGATGTCAGACGCAGCGCATCCACTCTAGTCATCCAATTATTGAATATGTGCTTGTATTAATCACCTTATGGTCAAGTGTTAATGAACTTGTATAGGCCTGTTTTACGAAATATACTATGAATTATTAAATGAATAAGTACTTATGAGTTCGACGATTTAGATCATGTAATGAGCCTGTAGATAAGGCAGTCTTAAAAGTGTCAAGATTACTTGTGATTACATTATTCTAATTAAGTGAATTGATTTATATTATTTATATTCTGAACTTTAGATTTTTTCAACGAAATGTGTATCAGAAGGTCACCATCCCTATTTTTAGTAAGGACTACACCCTTATATATCTAACTAAAACAAGACACAGATTAATTATTTCATAAAGAAGGCGTTCTAAAAAGATCCATGATCTCTTTCGCCTTTATATCAATAGTGATCAACCAATCTATTCGAATTAATTGTAAAAATAACGTGAAGTTGATTTATAATGTAATAAATTTACGTAATCATATACTTAGATTTAATTTGGACAAAGTTGCATTAAATGTTGTCCCATGAACGAAAACCGATCAGACGAACCGACGTTTAGGTAAAACGAAATAATATAGTAGTGCCTTAATTAATAAATATTATGAACGGCATTAAATGCTAACTTTTTATAAAACATTCAGATTTATATTACAACAAATTGAGTATCTGGTATAATAAAACAATCTTTATATTAAAACATGAAAATAATGTTATACATATATATTTTAATGCATACATTATACTGTATCGCACCAACGTTCTCAAATTATGTAATAATACGCCCTATAGTTGACACTTAGTGCGAAACTGCAAGGTTTCACAGAAGTACCTTGGCCCACATAGATCAATCGATAGTGTTACGGCTTATTTTTCATTAAACAGATGGCTAGGTATTACATGTTAAGAAATACAATCACACAAAATAGATAGGTAATCTAATAGTATATGTTATGTATTGTGATACGCTTGAATTATGTTTCTTTATAAATTATCCTAATTATATCTGTATTTTTACAAAACTATTCACATATTTTACAGTTTCTTTATGTGTATTTACAAAAAAAATAAGTCAAAGTTAAGAAAAAATGCAATTTAGAGACCCTTTACTTCTTTACAAAAATATGGAGGTTTGGTTCAAAATAAATATTTCTTTAAGTCAAATGTGTTGATCGCAGTTATATGCAAGTACATACGTTTATTGATTCTCTAAACGTAAAAAAAACTAATTTTGAAAAATGATGGAATTTTTTGATACTTAATTAATTAAAATTGACAAGCTAACCAAAAGAAAATTAAATTATAATTAAGTCCTTGAAGTGACATTTATATTCTCAGTTGACATCTCTCTCTCTATAAGTTATCCTTTGCTTGCTTAATTTTTTTTATTGGCTATGGGCTATAGGACAATGAAATGTAAAACCCTTAGAAAAGATACAGAGAGATAGATGGCAACTGAGAATACCAATGCCTTTTCGTAAAGGACTTGTACTTTATCTTGGAACGGAACGTAAGAACAAAATGGCGCCATATTCATTTGGTGAGAATGATTTTGAAAAGTTCATATTTGTAACTAGTGTAGGAAGGAGGAGGCTGCACCTACATTTTTGTCATCTCTTCTTCTAGGGCATTTTTATAAATGGTAATGCAACATATTTTTTCATCAACATTAAAAATAAAATGTTGGAATTGTAAATTAAAATATTATAGTTTAATGTTATAATTTTAAGTTGTTATAAGTGTATATATGGATTATTATTTTAATGTTATTTGATACTCAACACGAACTGATGATAATATTTTATTATAATACAGTATAGTTGTTTTATTTTCGTTTTTAAAATCTTCTAGAATAGAATGAGAAGAATGTGTCTGATCACTGGATTATATAAAAAATAATATTTTGAGAAACTCTCTACAAGTCAAAGTTCTTTATCGTATATACTTAGGTAATTTGTACACTAGGTTTTACTATGTACAAACTTAGGTGGAAGACACACAGAACAATACATGAACCTATGATTATAAACATGTATATAATCAAAGACGTGAACGTGTACGTAAATAGGTAGATTTGAGTAATTGAAAAATACCACAACAAATCTTATTTCCAACATTTACACACAATAATTGCAACAAATATTAAACACAAAATTATTAAAGAGATAAAATTTATTGATTCATAAAACATTGCAAATGCATATTAATTAAGCATATTGGTCTTTGTTAGCCATTAGGTTTTATTCTAATAAGTGAACAGTTAACAGCACATTGTTATCGACTTGATTGCAATTGCACAGTGCTCCTCTACTTTGATGTTCATCTTTTGCACATGTGAGCTGAAATAAACAATAATAGATATAAAATCTCTATAAGAATTATCATTAGATATATCAAAAATGTATATTGGTAAGAGTTCCAAAGTCAGCGTAACAAAAACAGACTACAACACCATCTACTGAAGACGCCGAAGAATAGAGTAACTGCTAATCCATAGATTTTTCTCGGGCCTCCAACATAAAAGGAGGATCCTCCGACCAGGGGAGGTTACTTAATGCAATGTTATTCACATTCGTTACAGGCTAATGCCCAGCAAACTATCAAAGGTTGCCGATGATGGAATCCCTATGAGCATATAACATAAAACGAAAACATTAATTACCCTTTGTCTAAGGAGCAATTGACGCCACTCGCTACAACTTGCAGTTCGTTCGGTAGAAGGCGCAATGGACTGAGATCAATAGTGTGTGTTTCGTCGGATAGGTTTATTACTCCAGCAACTACATACTCTCCTGGTAGTAATCTAAAACATTTTAATACATTATAATAAAACAGCAGAATGGCATGTATTTGATACTGGAATCCGACTCCTGAATGGAGTTTCCGTCACAAGGGCGCCAAATTTAATCGCGCTTTTGTACGTTTTACGTACTATATGAACGAAACGCGGAAGCATCATGAAATTATCGACTTTTACCGGTTTCTCGACGAGAAAATTGTCTTTAATTATAGGCTTTCGAAGCTGTTTTAATACATGTTTGTTAGACGACATAATGAATGACAGCGCTGCAGTGTAACACCTCGCTAAATATTATTTAACGCTCGATTTTACTATTGCAAATTGTTTCATAAAGAGTGAACTTCAAAAATGTTGTATGGGAAGAGATTTAGAAGTTAGCACTAGTAAGCATAAAATAATACATACATCTTAATAGATGCACGTGACTTGGTCAGCGTTTAGTGTTGATTTTGATAAAAAAAAATTGCCAAAATATGTACATTGCAATGACGAAATTACGCCTTGCGCGTGAAATGGTAACAAAAAAGTTAAGAAAATTTGACTAAGAGGTCAGGCATCTAGACTCTAAGGACATATCAGAGGAAAAAAAATGTTCGTTTAAAACAAGGTGCCAGTTCAATAACATCATCTGTTTTTCATACAATTGTCTTTTTGTTGCAAAACTTCACTTACCTGATAACAACTAGGATGGAATCAGACAGTGTTTGTATCTGCAAGTCACCGGAACGCACAGCTGGTAAATGCTTCACACCCACCATATCTTTGTAGAACTTTGAAAAAGTTAGAGAAGTATTCTTTTAAATAATACATAATAACAATTTCATACATCTCACAGGCACATGCATTGTGGTAATCAGACCAGACTACTGTTCAATAAAGAATTATTAAATAAACTTATATATTAGTACATACATGCATAACTATTAGTTTATATCTTATGTCAATCAAATTGCATGAAATAAACGAATTAGGTTTCGATATTTCTATACTCACTTTGTAGTGACTCTTCGCCGCCTCCTTCTGAGTTGCCAAATTCAAAGAACGATAATTGTCAGCAACAGGCAGCCAAGTTGTGTTGCCGCTAGAGAAGCCAGCTTTGGAGGTAGCGTCCCAATGGAATGGTGTACGAGCTGGATCACGACTCTTCTTCCAGTAGTTGACCGGATCTTCTGTGTTGCAAGCCTGGGGATCCTTCGTCTCTTTCCAGGACACCATTCCATCTGTCATACCTAACTCCTCACCCTGGATTATAAAGTGAAGTAAGTTGAAAAAAGGTGTATTTAATACGTTAAATCTAGAAATATCTCATTCTAAATAAAAAAATATGAAAATGACTATAAAGAGAAAGACAAAAGAAAAATAAATAAATTTAAATAAATAAATAAATTGGACATGTAACACAAAACGATATCTAGCTTTAAACTGATCAGAGCTTACAAGCTCTGATCAGTTTAAAGCTAGATATCTGTCAATCTCGCTTTCATGGCACAACCATGAAAGCGAAAGTTTAAACTGATCAGAGCTTACAAGCTCTGATCAGTTTAAAGCTAGATATCTGTCAATCTCGCTTTCATGGTACAACCATGAAAGCGAGATTGACAGATAGAATATCATACATGGAAAATAACCGAACTCCGAAACAAATTTCTTTTTAGGGTTCCGAAGTTCATGACTTCGAACCCTTATAGATTCGTCATGTCCGTCTGTCCGTCCGTCCGTCCGTCCTCGACTTACCGTCCAAACGGTAAGTGCTAGAAAGATGAAACTTTGTATGAATATGTATTGTAATTGCATCGACAAAGTGCTACAATAAAATTATGAAAAATATTTTTATTTGGGGTACCTCCCCTACACGTAACGTGGGGATGTTTTTTTTTCTTGCGGCTACCCCATCCTGTGGGGTATCATTAGATAGGTCTTTTAAAAACAATACAGGGTTTCTAAGACGATTTTTTGATTTAGGTAACCGTTTACGAGAAATTTCACTTTAAAGGCCACTTTTTTGTAAAAACAGGGCGTCCCCCCTCCCCCCTCTAAAAGCTAAACGGCTGGCTCAAAAATTCTGGGAAAATTCGTGATAGTGGTCCATATAATGAACTTTAAAGGAAAACTTTAATGGATCAGATAACTTTGTTGGTTTAGGAGTTATAGAGGCTTAACTTTTACAATGCGCTTACTTAGAAAATGTCATACAAAATTAACGCATTAATACGTAAACATAACAATTATCCATTGGATACGATTTCCAATCCACGTACCATTATGGGTGACTGAGGAACCCTTTCCTGTGCGTGGCCTGACACGCACTTGGCCTATTTTTTTATATAGATATTACTTAAACTTTACTGCGCTACGCCGAATTTTGTATTGACGTACAACAGCAAATCTTAGAACTATTTAGTTTCAGTGAACCTATAGCCTACCTGATATGTAATTGTTATTCCAGGAAGAATCAGGGCCAGCATATTCATTGCATCTACTCTCTTGTCTCCATGCCTTGAAGCCATTCTGCTTTGGTCGTGGTTGCCATTCTAAAAAATGTGCAAAACTGTTTAAAGACACAAATAAAGAAACATATTAAACACTATTGCCCGCAGCATAATGTTAAAGAAATTATACCTAGTGAGATAACCTTGAAAGATGGAATGACATATTTGTACCTTATGCAGGCACCACACTTCGTTATGCGCTATTCGTTATGTGTCTGCGCCGTATTCGCCAAAATATTAGTTATGCGCACAAACAACAAACATGCCATCTACACTTCGAACTGGTATGTCAAAAAAGCATCAAATAAGGCAAATATGTGTTGTTGTAGAGATGTGTCATTGTCATTTTTATGGTGAACGAAACGAATATACTCTCCACACTTCACCGTATGCGCGCGAATAACCCGCATAAAGAATAGCTCATTGCGAAGTGTGGTGCCTGCTTTAGAGGTATACAACATTAAGAGGCTAAAGTCAAATTTTACAGGAGAGGCAAAAATGCGCGTAGTGAAATTTTGAATGTCATTTTGAGAAAGTTAAAATAGAGGCAGAGTAATTAACTGAGCTGTATTTTTTATAATAAATAGATTGAAGTATCATGAATTACACATAATTACGATAAATCTATCTATTATCTAAATAATAAACCCTGTTATTATTTGTGCAATTAATGTTATACATCATTGTATAGGGAATCATTTTTTCATACACTGTTTTTGTAAAACTTTGATCGTAAAATTATAGCTAGTGACCTTTTTTTCTTATATTAAATGCCAAAATGACTGCCCTGCCTGATGGAAAGCATGAACAGAATCCAGAAGTGATAGCCACCGTCCTCACTACCACAGCGGAAAGTGCAGCACGGCGGCGGCACTATGGCGACCTAGTAAGGTGCTTTTACCCCGTTTTAGGATATTTTTCATTGATACTCCTCTCCTTTTAATAGCTACATGATGCTATTTATCTAATATATAAAATTCTCGTGTCACAGTTTTCGTTGCCATACTCCTCCGAAACGGCTTGACCGATCTTCATGAAACTTTATATGCATATTCAGTAGGTCTGAGCATCGGCCAATATCTATTTTTCATACTCCTAGGACGCGAGCGGAGCCGCAGGCATCAGCTAGTAGCCTATAAAAATATGAACTAAGAAACACATTCAATATGCACACTCCACTTACCACCCAATTAGCAGTCTTTCCAAGAGGCATATAAGTCATCCATTTATCAATAATCATCTTTATATCTCTAGCATTAGAATCTTTTTTCAGTCCTTCAAGGAAAATGAAATTGAAGGGTACAGAACCACGGAGATCCCCATTTCCATAGTATCGCATCATACGATTGAGGTCTGTGTATGCTTCTGTCATCATTATCTTTGATTCTTTGTTCTTATACTCATCAAGGAGTGCTCTCCAATCGTAAATGATACCGTATACCTCGTCAAGGTCCCTTGTGTGGATGTGGTTAAGAAATTCATAGTCGTCAGGCGTTGTGCCTGCGACACCTGCAATTATAAGGATCCTTATTTTATTTGTGATCTTGCAAAGTGATTCCACTCTACCTGATGGGAAGCATAAGTAGAATCCAAGAGCAGTAGTTACTATAAATATTGCGAATGCAACGATTCAGCTAGTTTAAGCATCGTTGGTCTCTCACTCCCAAAAAAAACACCACAACACGAATGCTGTCCTTTGCGGCTGGTCTTCTGTGAGAGGGTAGTACCGGCCGTTCGTGCTGAAATCAGCATGGTTCTACTACTTTGAGTTTAGGCGAATACATAATTGTAATATTCTATCCTCCATTAATTCGTTCATTCATTTATTGATCAGTACCAGAATTAAAAATGTCATGTTCTTTTTAATTTGTTTCGTATTTTGGCAGGCTTATAATTACAACTTCGACTTACCAGATTGCGGTTCGTCTGGATACGATCCTCCAAAATTAGCAGGGTCTACTTCAAATAGCATATTGATAGCATCCATACGGAATCCAGATACACCTTTATTTAGCCAGAAACGTAGAACATCCTACAATATTGCAGTTAACATGTTATTCTTTATTTTAAGAAGTCTTTTCGTGAGTTTATTCTTAAAAGCTGATCAAATGTTAATGAAATGAACACGATTATTTGTTGTTAGACACAACAAATAATCTATGATATACATATATATATATATAAGTATATTTATATATTTCTCTGCAATTTAATTACCAAAGTACAAGCTCTGCCTAGTTTGGGGACCAGATAGTTGTATATAAATTGTGTAAAATTATTTTCACTACATGAACCACGAGTTATTACCAGCTGTTGTAGTTGGATCTTTACAACAAAACACGCAGAAGCTAGCTTAATTTACTCTTTAAAATATCATTAGCTAGTTGCCAGTGCCAGCCGTTCCGTAGGTTAATCGCAAATAACAAACAGAGGTGACACACAGACAGACAATATTTTTTTCATTTAAATAACTATAGATACTTTCATATGCATTTAGTAAACAGATATTAATTTGAAATTACAAACAGACATTTCAACTTCATCTATTTGTTAAGTTAGATTTTTCTAACATTTCAAACATTTTTACACACAACGCCATCTAGTCCCCAAACTAAGCAGAGCTAGAACACAAGCATACATAGAAAACACCCAAACTCCGAAACAAATATTTGTGGATCACACAAACATTTGGTCCGACCCGGGAATCGAACCCGAGACCTCTTGATCTACATTCGCATGCGCTAACCACTAGACCAACGAGGCAGATAATAGAAAGTCGCTTTGGTTACAATTGACTCTACTTTATGAGACATTACACATACCTTCATCTCTTCACGAACTTTCTCGTTACGGAAGTTAAGATCAGGTTGTTCGGTCAAGAATTGATGCAAGTAGTATTGTTTGCGGACATCGTTGTATTTCCACGCACTTTTGCGAAATACGCTTACCTATGTGAAAAAAACCTTTTACATTCAATGATTCGTTGTTATTTTTGTGCAGAAAAGACAGATAGTTATGTCTTTACAAGATAACTTATTAACTTATTATAAATAATATATTTACTTTCAGGCGCACAAACTCGATTTGCCCTAGATGATTGGAAACAAACAACCTTTTGCAAAGTCTTGGAGCGATGTGACCGCTGAAAATGACCCGAGACAGGTGACACCCCAGCATATGAGTAAATAAATTTACAGAGACAAAGATTCAAACAATCGCGCCACGGTGGGTACATCACTACAAGTATGATGCACGTGTGTGCGTAAGCAAAAAAAAAAGTATACAAGATTGTTGGTAAGTTGGTAAGTGCTTTCTACTGATTATTTAAAAAAACTTTATATTAGATTTAGAATTTATCATTCGATTAAGAGGTTTAACAAATTATTAAAAAACAAAAATTACAAAAAAAAACATTGTGCAGCAATTTGTAAAAAAATATACATACATAAAAAAGCTGACAAACGTTTTGTGTATTTATTTGAATCCTCTTAAATCATCATGGACCGTCACCCACCGGGGGTTATGGCGGGGTGGTGTGTCGGACTTGAACCGACTAAAGACCACACAGTGTGCCCTCTCCGCGCTTCTCCCAACCCTATTAGAATAGGTAAAAATTTTGCTCGATCTTGTGAAGCTTGGTCTCTATTCTCTGTACGTTTATTTACTCATATTTTATGTAGGGGGGCACGGCGGGGCGCGGATAGTGTCCTTCCCAAGGGATGACGAAAGTACCCTGGGATATATTCTGTATTGAGGTAAGGCAGGGAGGACCCCAGAAGCCGCCGATGGGTTCATGGAGCTCCTCCTAACTGCTGCGGTTGGCTGCCCCGGGGTATAGTGGATAGACCGGATCTCCGGGAGTCCTAAACACGCCCTTCATGTCCCCACGGGGGTATGGCGAGAGAAGCTTTGCCCATGTCAAAAAAGTTTAGTATCCTGTTGATAATAACTTATTGATAGAGTATTACCCAGTTGCTAGGTGGGATTAACTTGTCTGAATAGTAGTCTGGCTGTGAATGGCTTCCATTTGCCCATATATAATAGTTGACATATTCGGGATCCTTTTGAACGGATTTCACAAACCATTCACTTTCATGGCTCGTGTGGTTGGGTACGTAGTCCAGAATCACACGAATACCTACGAAAAAAAAGTAAATTATGGTCTTTGAAGGCTTCAATGCTGTTAGGTAAATATAGGTAACGTTCCAAGCGACTTTTATTGTTAAAGCGGCATAAGTATTGGTATAACTTTTTGAAGAAGTAGGTGTTTCATATACCTATATATATATATATATATATATATATATATATATATATATATATTTAAGCCTGCCAAAGTGTATCTACTCTGCCTGATGGAAATCACGAGTAGAATCCAGGAGTAGTGGTTCCCATCCTCATTGTAAATGGAATGCACACGCTGCAGAATGGTAACCCGCGCTATGGTTGCCTATTGAGATGCTCATCATTTTTCATGCAGATCATTTTAGATGACTATTGCTCAGTGCTAAGATTCATTTCTATCTAATTTACTCGTAGAGTAGTTATTTATTTAGAAAAAAAACGTGTTAAATTTAAAAAACCTGTTATGTTTACCTTATAGTAAATAGGTTGACGTCGATGACAACTTGATGATGTCCGATTTCATTTTTGTAAAAAATCGTGTATAACTAATATAAAGTCATTATTGTAACTATCGGAAGTACTTTGTTTGTCAGTAACAAAATAGAACATAGTTTTTAGTATAAACACACGTAGAATCATTCCTTGGTATTGTAAAATATCCCTCACTTTGTGCACGTTTTCTCATACTTCCTATTTATCCGTCTCCTAATAATGTTTTTCTATTTTATTATAAGAGACGGAAATAGACTTGTCATCTATTGGCTATAATGTGTAAAAAGAATATTCCGTGTTTCATTTTGATGCTGTTAGTGACTGACAGTGTCAACTATCGGTTAGCTTGCCTCCCAATGAATCACTCGCCCGGGGTCTTGCAATCAAAGGTAAGGTCACCTCTGGGTATAGTTAGCGTTGCGCAAGGTGAGTGTTGCCTCACCCTGGATACTGTAGTTAATTGGTACAGGAACATAGATTCAACCGGATTTACCTGAATATCAAGTTTTCCACGGAGCGACTGGCAACAGATCTCCACAACCCTGATGGTGAACTGAAATTCGAACGTTGAACTAGTTTTCAGCATATTTGAAGGCACTGACTGTCCAATAACGATTGCCATGGATGTTCATGACAACCGAAACTTAAGGCTTAACGTGCTCTCCAAGGTACGGGCGTGGAACACCGACAAACTTTCATACTTCGGGCTGTTACTAAAAAAATCTTGTTAGAAAAACCCAACAAGACTTTTGGCACGACCCGGGACCGAAACTTTAAAACCGAGACCTTTTGGGTCGGCAGTCGCATACCAAAAACATAACAGAATGGCTTAGCACTGTTTTCTGATGGTAGAGACGGACATGCTAACTTGACCGGAGGAAGTGACGAAATATGACTTCATTAAAAATTTAAATCTTAGATTATAATCCCTTCGAGTGTTTTGTTAAAAATATTCCTAATATACACACGCCACACTCTTATAGAAACCCGTACATTCAGTAAGTTGTAGTCGTTGTAGTCTATGTCATTACCTAATTTCTTAGCTTTTTTCATGAGGTTGTCGAAATCCCCCATAGTGCCGTATTCCTTAGCGATTGCTCTATGGTCTGATATATCGTATCCAAAATCGTACATTGGTGACGTGAAGATTGGAGACAGCCAAATTGCATCAATCCCTGTGTCTTTAATATATTGGAGTTTCTCTGTGATGCCTGTCAAATAAATTATGGGTACAGAAATATGGTTAAAACAAGAAAAACTTTAAAAAGTAAAACCTTACTACGTAAAAACCATTGATAAAATTAAATGTATGACCCGGTATATTGTTACGAATCTACTGATACCTCATTAATCGAAATAGGTTCAGTAGTTTAGGCGCTAGGGTGGCACTTACAAACACATATAGACATAGTCCACCGTCAAGATACTAATTTTAAAACTGTGTATTTGTAAGATTTACACGGGAGGCTGTCATACCATTTTTTTCTCGCGGAAATCCCCCCCGCATACCACCAGTTGTATGTCGGACTCGAACCGACCAAAAACCGCACGCCGTCTCGGGTACTAGAATCCGAGGAATCACTTAATTAGATGCAACCTCTAAATTAAATTATAGCTATAAGGTTATAAAAAAGTTTACGTCCTAATCGCAGACCTCCTGAATGAAATTTCATACGAATCGATCAAGCCGTTTCGAAGGGGTTTGGCAACTAACACTGTGACACGAGAAATTTAAATATTTGCTTAAATATCAGCTTGTGGCGACTTCCACATACAGCGTGAACGAAAACATACACCAGCGCCATCTACCGAAGAAACATTAAGCCATGGAGTATCCAACCCTGAATCGCGGTATAGAGATTTTCGCGTCGATTGGCATATACACAACTGCCCAACATCAACCGTTGGGCCGTGGCCAGGTAGTGGCTCGCCAGGCATGACCACCTTGCCTAGTCGGAGGATCAACCCTTTGTGTTGGAGGAACACGATACCCGTTCCACTACAAGCTAAATTATAGTTAAAGCGGTCTAGTTGTTGATTCCATGTGTCGATTAAAGATGTAAGTCTTTATTACATTGATATAATATATGAAAAATAAAAATAAAATATTAAGTTAGTAAAGCGAAACGCTGTTATCGATGATGTCACAGAGGTCGTATCGTAACGCAAAGATCCTCTACTGTTTACAAATACAGGTCTACCTACGTATTTATCTTATTACACATATCATATAACACATATCTGACATATCATATAACACATTATTAATAAAGTGAGAGTATGCATGTTACTTTGTTATTAAACTAAGTTATGTTACTACATGCGAAGCTATATTCAATCACTTATCCATACATATAAATAAAATTGAAATGCCTGTTTGTAACATCAAATGAACCGTTTTTTACTAAATGCAAATGAAGATGCTTTTTTTAGAAGTTTTGTCTGTCTGTTTCTTCCGTCTAATCTCTGGAACAGCTTGATCGATTCTGACGGGACTTTTACTGACAGTAAGCTTGTGATATAAGGAGTAACTTGGCCTATTTTTTTAGACTATCTTTGGTCTGCGGCGTTACTCGCATATTACAACAATAACCGCAGTAAACACTGTAGATTCAGAGCCTCTTTTAAAGTCGAATATTGCCAGTGGCGTGATATTATTTAGCGGAATGGAATTTCTTAGTCATAAAAAAGGGTTATAGTGATTCAACCTCAAGGGCATACTCTTTTATCCACTTTTTTTTTATTTTAAACTTAATTATTTAAAGTAGCGCACGGCATTCTCAAAATGAATAATTTGTGCCATTTTTTGCACAATTTTTCATTTATATATATGTACTCAGTTTCTTTTGATGGTGTAGTGATTATATGTAGCCTTTAGCCTTCCGTTATATCTTATGATGGGCTATCTAATCTAACACTGTTTTTTTTTTTTGCAAATCGGACCGTTTATTTTCTAAGATTGGCGTTCAACCAAACAAATAAACTTCAGCTTCATAATAATATTATTTGTAGAGATTTTTCCTGTAAGTACCTAGGTATATTTACATATCTGCAATGAAGGTTTATACATGTATGCGTATGTGGGTATATATGTAAATGTCTTATTTCTTACCATTTAAATCTCCTATTCCATCTCCATTTGAGTCTTTAAAGGAGCGTGGGTATATTTGATATACCACGGTGGACTCCCACCATTCAGCACCACTCACCGACCACAAGGTCAATGGTAACAAAATCGTCATTAACCACAAAACAGAATTATTCATAGTGAATACGAGTAACTTGTATGCTCCCTACTTTGTATTTTTATGTAAAAATAATACTGAAAACTCAAAACTAATACTCGCTGCAAGCAGAAGTTTGTTACTGGCAACATATATTTTTTTGCAGGTGTGTACTTTACGTTTAATTCATATTGGTAGATTTGGTAGTGATGTCTTCTTTGATTTAAAAGTAATAGAGTTGTCTTCAATCACATCTTAATTTAATAAATATTTCTTACTACCTGTTTAAACAGTGAAATCATAAGGAATAACAATCAGGAGATCAGGACCAACCTTTTTAAGAGTGAAAATAATTTAGTGTCTTAAAAAAGACAAGAAATTATAATAATTTTTCGTACAATCATTCTCAGAATTTATAAAAATTCTTGAGCCAAATGCAATACTGAAGTTTTATTCTTATAAGATCTGTGCTAGGTACACTATTACTAGTATTTTGATTATTCCTTTTTCTTTCTAAGTAATATAAAGAGTAATCTAAGTAAAATAAATCTAAGTAAAACAAAGTGGACAAAGTAAAGGCTATTTGCAGGGAGATTCTGTTTTCAATTACAAATAGTTTAGGGTACATTTTGTATGATTATAAAAAAATAAAACGAAATTTTATTAGACTATAATTGTAAAAACAAATGTCAAATGAGGAGATCGTTTTTTGTTTTTCGGAAGACGGTCCCCATTTCATCTTATCCCTATTTTTTATTATTCACGACGATTTGCTTGGGTGGCGGAGGGAGGGTTGTTTTTCGATAGAAGTTAGAAAGGTTATTTTGTTGATTTTTGTCTAAATTTAGGAAGAGATTAGTAATTTAAGTGTTTAGCATGAATAAAATAAAGCGTAGTTAAGTAATAACACGAATGTCTCACAAGTTAAACCATCATTTTGAAAATAAATTTCGTTACCGCGGGAAAACTGTGAAACGTTTGACTTGAATAATGGCCGCAAAATGAAATGTGTGCTAAAACTATGCCTCTCCAATGCTGTAATTGAGAAAGAAAATAGTCACTGAAATGGACATCAACGCTGATTAGTGTTGGCTAGTGAACTCGGTGATGTGAAAATTAAGTGTGATTCTTCATCCCGCCCTCCGCCACTAGAACAGTTATTAAAAGACAAAAACACTTACAAACCTATATATAAATATATAAAAAATACTATCAAAACAATTTAAAAATGAGTGCTATGTTTGTTTAAATAAAATAAGACTTGACTTAAAAGTCTTAGTTACCAGGTCAATAAATTCCAAAAAAAATAAAAAACAATTTGCTTGACATTGATATTGACAAAAGAAGAAGCAATGTCAAAATGACATCGACCGCAACAATCGCGCGCAAATTGTACTTTTAAAGTTTACAATTATTCTTTTGTTTTCGTAACTTAGTAATTTTGTAACTATGGCTGAGGAAGAACATTATGACGATGTAGATATAGCAGATATGATCGAAGAATCAGACCACTATCTTGACCCAGAACATGAAAATACAGAAGCTACAGATATAGAAAATATAAACACCTTACAAGATTCGGAAATACTAAACTCAGAAGAGCAAATAGCCGATGATAAGAGGCCACAAATTCAGAATAAGACTGAAGCTATACGATCTACGAGGTTACCAATGGCAAGGATAAAAAATATAATGAAAATGGACCCAGATGTGAATGTCATTTCAGGAGATGCGGTTTTCTTAGTAACCAAAGCTACAGTAAGTATAATAACTTAATAACAATATGAAATTTGCTCAATTAGTTGACTCTGACACTACGTTTCCTTGATCCATCACCACACAGACATATTCACATCATGTGTAATTATTTTGGTATTACACCTCACTACAACAACTCTCACAACTAATGTTTCAAATGAACCATGGTTTAAATTTATAATAGTACTGACTTTGTAATGTATTTGAACTAAGATACTGCATTACTTAATATGATCGCAATCAATCTAGGGTCAATTGTTGTGTTCATGTTATACTTTTACTATAAAACAGAGATTTAATTTGTTGCTTCAACTTTATAGAATGCAATCTTGAATTTAAGTAATTAAAATATTATTTTCAATTTCAAATTTCTACTTTAAGTCATGATCATCATCTTCTTAGCTTTTATTCCCAAGATTATTTGGGGTTCACTACTAGTTTAACCGGTTTTAACAAATTATCAGTTTTTCCACTGAGCAACTGGCATCAGACCTCTGCAACCCTAAAATTTCTACCATAATTTAATACCTATAATAAGGTTTAGGAAAATTATATTAGTTTTTTTTTTAGGAATTGTTTTTGGAAACTATAGCAAAGGAAACCTATGCTTACACTGCCACAAACAAAAGAAAAACTATAGCAAAGAAAGATTTTGATTTAGTTATCAACAAAGTGGATTGTCTATGTTTTTTGGAGGGTGCCATGGATTTTTGATTTATTTTGAACTTGTTACTATTTATATCGATATAATAAAAATTATACAAATTAAATGAAAGTGCATTTATTTAATTATTTCATAAAAAGGAGTTGTGTACTTAATGATAAAAAATGTTGCAAAAATAATGGAATGTGATTACTTTTGAGAGCTTTCATTGCATGCACTGGGTAAATGGTATACGTTTCACAAATTTACACAGTATTAATAGAAATTGTTCGGCTTTCAAAGTTATAAAAAATATAGCAAATGTCTTTCCTCTAAGGATGGCTCACTTTCAATATTGGAAAACTACAAGCAAGACCATTTCAAAGTTATTATTTGTTGATTTTACATATGAAGTGTCAATAGATGAGTAATAATGGGCTGGGTGACAAGCTGTATCAATTTTATCTAAAGGTCTTACATATTATATTATTATTACTTTGGTCCCTTTTGTTAAAAAGATGTAATTGTGATAGAAATAAAATAACAGGATATAATTATTAAATACTTTATTCCTAATTTAATTTACATTTATACAATTGATTGGATTTTATATATCATTTCTAATTGTGTATAATTGCTAAAATCTATACTTTATACAAATAAAAAAAATGAAGAATCCATTTATAATTATGAAATAAGTATATGAAACTGGCTTTTGCCAGCGGCTCCTCCCGCATGTTGGTCTATTATTGCGGTAAATAGTAGCCTATGTGTTATTCTGATAGGTAAACTATATTATTGTCAAATTTCATCGAAATCCGGTCAGTAGTTAATGCGTGAAAGAGCAACAAACATATACTTACGAACTTTCGCGTTTATAATATTAGTAAGTATAATATAATTAAACTATATGAAAGTATTGACACTCCTTAAATGAAATTTTATTTGTTTGTTTGTTCCTACAAACTTCTGGAAGGGCTTGTCCAATTTTACTGAACTTTCAATGTGTGTAGTAAAAATGATTACTCTAATGATGAGTAATAATAAAAACTTATTATTACGTTTAGTGTTTAACTAATGTTTATCTACATTTGAATATACATATTCTTATAATGAATTAGTATTTCAATATAAAATTTAAAAAAATATTAGATAATATGAGTGGTTGGTCTAATTTTATGGTCTTGTCTATTGCCCTGCTTAGTCTTAGTGACTCTAAGTGTTGCCATCTAAATGTTTTTAAATCATAAACAAAAGTAATACACACTGCTTTACTAATAATAAATTAACATTATATGTGTTTATGTTTTTGTATAATAATAATAAATATTCGGACATATTACACACAATGCCTACTAGTAGGCATTGTTCAAACATAGGGTTTTTCACTGCGTTCTAACCGTAAGTGTTATTTTCTCAACTAGCTAATACTTAGTTAAGATAATGGCTATTTCATAAAAAGTATAGCAATAATATAGAAAAAGATTGAAGTTCCTGTAATTCTGTATGCGTTACTTACTCCCTCCATGACAAGGACGCAATGTGCCGGCATGGAAATATTGTTTATCTCCAGTTCGACCCTGTACATAAAACACACTTCTGTACTATAAAAAGGGGAAAAATATAGGCGTCTTTCTGTGCCAATTAAATATTAATTTTCTATATCTGTAGTCATCATCATTAATAGTTTTTAATAATTTACTGCTGGAAACATGACTCCCTTCAGGAAAGTGATGATGACCTATCATACCACTAAAAGGGTTTACCCCCGGGCGGCGGAGGCGCGCATACCTGCGTCTCATGCCGCCCTGAGAGTGGCCGCGGATTGGCGGGACGGGTTTCCCGTTCGTCCGCAGTAGTGGCCAACCGCGTGGGGGCGGCGTCCGCGTGTGACCGGACGCAACAGTGCGGGCAGGCGCTGGGAGGAGTCCAGAAGGAAATCCCCTCCCTGGACTCCTTCCAATATACAGGCGCAGAGAGGGTCACACCGTGTGGTTTTAGTCGGTTCGAGTCCGACACACCACCCCGCCGTAACCCCCGACGGGGTGACGGTCCGCGGGGATTTCCACGCGTTAAAAAAAAAAAGGGTTTGTTTTAAGTTTTCTTTCTCTTAGCAGGTCTTGCGTAGTTTTCTCCTTCAGTCAGCTCTTACAACACCCACGGGATGAATAGAAGTGGTGATATTCTGTACACATGGACATTCTTTATAGTATTAATATGAATATCGATGCTCACGCTTTCTCAAGTGTACACGCAACGCCTGATGCAACCACTTTCAGCTTTTTCGGCACCACACTTATGGGGCTAAGATCCACGTTTTGCGTGTTGTTGGCCAAGTTGATGACTCCCACCACCGCAACGTTTAATAGTGACCTGTAACAATCTCTCACATACATACAACAGCCTATAACCTATAACACTCCACTGCTGATCATAGGCTTTATCTTAGAAAAGAGGTTTAGCCTTACCATACTGTGCTGGTCACATGGATTATTTATTTACGAATAGGAAATCAATACCTATTTAAATCTAAGGATGTTAGCGTTCGAGCAATTTAAAATTTAAGCCTCATGACTACTAAAAGTGACTTTAAACACTCGTAAAACCCTTAAATAGCTCTCAATATTCGTCCTGCGATGTCGCTGGGGTTAATCACATAACATTTAGATGTTTCTCGCACTAGCTTAATCTGAACTGAGGTTTAAGAGTATTCAAGTAAGAATATTCGAACACAACTGTTTCCGAGAAACACAAACAACCCAAGTGCGCGACGATCTTAAACGTCACTTTCAATAAGATTCTTTGTTCTGTGCTAAAATGCATAATGCATTTTAGTATTATTAGAACATGTCTAGAATTTGTACCGCCTAACTGAGTGCAGTCGTTTCCTGGAATTTTCATAATGTTTTCTGATAATATAATGTTTACGTTTAACTTTACCTGGTGACTACGAGCACATTATCTGTAAGCGCCGTAGTGTTCAGTTCACCGGTGCTTACAGCAGATGTATGTTTCAAAGCGACCACATCTTTGTAGAACTGCAATCAACAAAAAATAACTTTAATCATAATAGGTACAGTATTATCACACCTATTAATTTCATGGTTTTTTATATATGCACTTTCTAAAGTGGCTCTACTGTGCCTGATGGAAAGCATGAGCAGAATCATCACCATCCTGATTGTGAGTGCAGCATGGTGTGGTTCACTATGGCGGCCTAGTGAGATGCATCTTTGGGCCTCCGATCTCGCGTTCACTAACAAACAACGATCTTTAGTACGAGGGTATTCCGCCCTGGTCAAGCCGGCCCATTCGTGCTGAAATCAGCGTGGCTTGTACCTTAAAAATGGGTGTGCTAAAAGGCGACGAACGGAGTCAACTAGTCAAAGGAAAACTCGAAACATACCCTGTACCAACTCGTCTGGCTAGTAGTATAGTAGACCAAAACCTTCATTCTAAGGAGAGACCCATGTCTAGCAGTGGACTATTGAAAGCTGTTGATATTTGAGATAGTAGTATGTAATCTACACATGGTAAACGACTAAAAATACTTACATTAAAATGGCTCCTTTTTGCAGCTTGTTCTGCAGCTACATTCACAGTGGCATAATTTGAAGCCACCGGAAGCCAAGTTTTATTAGCGTTACTGAAGCCCGCGTTCTTGGAACTGTCCCAATGGAATGGTGTACGACATGGATCACGGCTCTTTGCTTGGTAATGGGCGGGGTCTGTGTTGCAAGCTTGAGGGTCTACTGTCTCTTCCCAGCTGATTTCTCCGTCAGTCATGCCCAGTTCTTCACCCTGGAGATAGAAATTAAAAAAATAAGGAATTAATATGCTGCAAGTTAAATAGATGGTTTGATTTAATCCCTTGCTGATATAAACATAGACCTATATAATTAGGACAATTATATAGTATACTAGCTGTTCCGGCAGACGTCCTGCCCCTAAAAGATTCCCATAAAAAAGTCATCCCCTATTTTCTAAAAAGAGATTTTCCCGCTTTTCTGTTGAAATTTTCCTGAATTTTCTTTGCTATAAACCTCACGGAGCCCGAGACCTTTCCAACGAATGCAAAACCGTGGAAATCAGTTCGTGCGTTCTGGAGTTACAGCGTCAGGAAGGAAAATCCGACTTATTTTTATATAGTAGATATATATATATACTATACCTATGATATTATAATGCTGAAGAGTTTGTTTGTTTGAACGCGGTAATCTCAGGAAGTACAGTTCGAAAAATTATTTCAGTACTAAATAGACCAGTTATCGAGAAAGGCTATGTATCATTACGCTACGAATAAAAGGAAAAGAGTAATTATTAAAAAAATAGTAAATTATTAAAAAATGTAGCAAAAACGGGGGAAAATGATTCCTTTTGAGAGCTTCCATCGCGTGCGCTGCGGAAACAGTTAAAATTTTACAAAAACAAGTATGAAGGAATTGTTCCTATTTATAAGTTCTAAAAAGCAGCACTCGACAGCATCTGTCTATCTTTTAAGGTTGGCTCACTTTAGTCATTTTTTTTCACACACGCCACGGGCGAAAACAAAACGAAGACTAATAGAGTATACCTGTATCCCCGAAGAGGTTATCAGACCAATTACTCGTATATTGAATACCTCTGGTTCAAAACAAAACCATTTCTCAGGTTCGGTTATCGTATGTACTATCATTTGAAATTATTTGTATATTTTTGAAATATTTTGTCCGTTGTGTTGCCGCTACTGAAATAATTTTTAAGCATTACCAGCATACCTGATATGTGATGGTGACTCCTGGAAGTAGAAGAGCCAACATGTTCATGGCATCAACTCTGTTGTCTCCGTATCTCGTCGCCATGCGGCTCTGGTCGTGGTTACCGTTCTGTAATTAATTCTATTATTTATTTACTGCTTGAAAAGAAGACAAAAATTGAGGATATCATGATTACTTAATGAAATTAATTAATAAATTATGGGATATCAAGGTAGTAGAGTCATTCGGAGAGCACGTAAAGCCGTCGGTCCCGGTTGTCATGAACATCTATGGCAATCGTTATTGGGAGGTCAGTGCCGTCAAATATACTGACAACTAGTTCAATTTTCTAATTTCAGTTCTCCCTTATGGTTGCGGAGGGTCGATGCCAGTCGTTCCGTGGAAAAACTGAAATTCAGGTAAAACCGGTTAAACTAGTAGCCGACCCCAAAATAAACTTGGGAATAATGGCTTCGAGGATTTAAGGTAGTAGAGTCATTCTGATTGCAGCATGAATGGGCCGGCTTGACCTCACACAGAAGATCAATCTAAAACATTCGTGCTGTCATATTTCATTGGCTAGTGTGAAGCCGAAGGCTCAAAGATGCAGAAGTATCATACTAAGCCACTATAGTATGGGTCGCAATGCTGCACTGTCTTTACTTACAATGAAGATGATGATCCTACTCATGCTTGCCATCAGGCAAAGTAAGGTCACTTTGATAAGCTTAAATATCTTTATATATATAATTCTTCTGTGAGTGTGTATGTCACTGAACTTCTCTCAAACGACTGGACCGATTTTGATGAAATTTTTTGTGTGTGTTCAAGGGGATCTGGGAATGGTTTAGATTCGCAATTGGACCCGGTAGGTGGCGCTGCGATCAAGTTATGGAATTTTAAAGTTGGGCGGTACGAAGTTCGCTGGGTCAACTATAGCCGGTTCCAAAAATAACGGGTCAGTCACATAAACCAATAACGGGTCAGTCACATAAACCCGAATATCTCCCGAACTACGTATGCCATCCTAATGAAACGAAGACTGTTCAATTGAGAATTTAATTATACAGATAAAAAATAAAATAAAACTTAGTTACACCCACAATATTAATCTTAAATTAAAAAAAAACTAAAGTAGTCATATTTTTCTTAAGATTACATTTTTTTTATGATTGTTTTTTTGCTGTTTTTCATCACTTTCTTCATTTAATACTTTGTATTGCCTCCACGTGATGAAGCCTCCAGTGATGAAAAACAGCAAAAAAACAATCATAAAAAAAATGTAATCTTAAGAAAAATATGACTACTTTAGTTTTTTTTTAATTTAAGATTAATATTGTGGGTGTAACTAAGTTTTATTTTATTTTTTATCTGTATAATTAAATTCTCAATTGAACAGTCTTCGTTTCATTAGGATGGCATACGTAGTTCGGGAGATATTCGGGTTTATGTGACTGACCCGTTATTTTTGGAACCGAGTGTAGTATAAATATATATGATTATCAGTGATAGTGATTAACATACTTACAACCCAATTAGCAACCTTTCCAGCCGGCATTGCCTGCATCCATTTATTAATAGTAGATTGGATCTTTACAGCGGTAGAATTCGCATCCAGTTCACTAAGAAACACAAAGTTGAACGGTATAGACCCGTTCCTGGTTGCGTTGCCATAGTAACGCATTATATGTTCTATGTCGGTGTAGGCTTCTGTCATCATTAGCTTCGACTCATTGTGTTTAGCCTCGTATTGGTCTAATACTGTCCTCCAGTCATACACAATAGCGTAGGTTTCATTTTGATCCCTAGTGCAATTGTGAATCAAGTACTCGTAGTCGTCGGGCCCATAGCCAGGTTTATCTAAATTAATAATTAAATAAATTATTAAGAACTCAAAAAATCATTACGAGAAACTTTCGGTATAGCGGAGTTGTGAAAGGGTGACTCAGGTTCTATGGGATACAAAAAGATATAACGGCGACATCTAGTGAAATAAACTGCGAACTAGGTAGTGAGCTTTTATTCTGTATCGCACAATGAAAATTGTTGTCATTAAACACAATTTCTTGACATGAACAGTTTAAATTACCATGTTACTTTCGCGTTTATAATATTAATATGTAAACATACATATTAATATGTAAACGTACATATTAATATTATAAACGCGAAACAGTTAATAAACTGTCCTATACCTCAATTCTCGAGCAATGCTTCAATTTAGATCAATTTTAAGCAATGGACTTACTTGAAAGTGGTTCGCCTGGGTATTTTCCACCGTATTCTGCTGGATCCACTTCAAACAACACGTTGACTGCATCGATACGGAACCCAGATACGCCTTTCTCCAGCCAGAAACGTAACACTGTTAAGATGGTATTATGTTCCTTAAGTGTATAATCTGTGATGTCTAGTCTATGTTAATTGTGTCTTTGTCTTTGGCCTCTTGCTCGCCGGCCATCTTCGTGTGCGTCTAGAATTATCTACCTTTGTTAGTAATATTCAATATTGTAGCTAAACTGCGTGTATTTCCTCTTCCTATTAAATATCAAAGCTACCTGTAATCCTGAGGATTATAGGAAGTTGTTGAAGACCTCTGACGTTTGTTTTAATTGACACGTGCCTGACACCTGCGCAACCTGCATATTTACAGGTTATGTGCGCCAGCACTGAGAAGATACATTATAAACGCGATATTATATAATATTTTGTCAGGTGAAATAAATACCCATTCGCGAAAACATGACAACAGAGGATTCTTCAAGTCATCGTCAAGTGACTCAAGGAAGCAACGCCTCATGGCAGGTAATGAACGCTTCGTATAATGTTGAGAAATTGGAAGGTGTAACGAATTATACAAATTGGAAATTTATAATGCGCATGGCACTAACATTGGATGGATTGTGGGGTTGCGTGGAAGGCCAGGATACGGATCCTATCAGGGATCAGCGTGCACTCGCTCGTATTTGCATGTGCTTACAAGCTTCGCTATATCAGTATGTGAGAGAAGCCACAACAGCGAAAGCTGCGTGGACTAAGTTAGCAAACATTTTTGAAGACAAAGGTCTCTATCGGCGTGTGCTGCTCTCGCGCCAACTACATCAAACGGAATTTAGCAAGTTTGCATCAATGAGTGAGTACATAAATGGCGTAATGACACTTGTACAGCAGTTGGGAGATATTGGCAAGATTATTGAAGATGCAGAAGTTGCCGAAATATTGTTAAGCGGCTTGCCAACTGAGTATGATGTCCTCGTATCCAATCTGGAGACAGCATGTATTAGCGGTAACCTTTCTACTGAGCTCGTTCGCACGCGATTATTACAGGAAGAATTTCGAAAAGTGCATTGTGATACAAATAACTCGGCTTATATTGCTAAAAGTAAAAGTAAAATAATATGTCATTATTGTAAAAAGTCCGGCCATGTGAAGGCTAAGTGTTTTAAATTAAAGCGTGACAAAAAGTGTGAAAATTTTAAAAAAACTTTTATAACAACCGAAGCGGCTTTGGTTATTTCAAATGACTGGATTGTTGATAGTGGCTGTACAGCACACATGACAAACAATAAAACGCATTTAATGGACTTTAAGCCTAGCAAAACTAATGTATGTATAGCAAATAATGATAGATTATGTAGTATCGGCTCAGGTAAAGTTAAGTTGTCATTTAATAATAATGATTGTACGGTTGCTGAAACTATGCTAGTCCCAGATTTATCCACGAATCTTTTATCTGTTAGTAAACTTACCAAGGAAGGTTTTACTGTGGTGTTCGACAAGGAAGGGTGTCACTTTTATAAGGCTTGTAAAATAATTGGGGATAGCCTAGGTTGTGCTATTAATGTAAATGGTATCTATAAGCTAGATAAGGTTGTCAATAGGGTCTTGCAAGTGGAGCATTCTACACCTTCCCTAACAGATGTGCAGGGAAGAGAGAGTGCGATGGTCGCAGCAGTGCCAGCATCTATCTGGCATGAGAGGCTTGGGCATTTAAACTATACCAGTATGTGTGCTCTGCGGAAGGTTAATAATCTTAAATTTCAGGACAGTAAGAACTGTGAAAATAAGATAAAGAATTGTGTAGCATGCCTTGAGGGGAAGCAGGTAGCTAAACCATTTCCTTCTGGTGCGAAACGTGCTACCCATCCGCTTGAGCTGGTTCACAGTGATTTGAATGGTCCCGTAAGCTGCTGCAGTTGGGGTGGTGCTCGATACCTATTGACATTTACTGATGACTACAGTAGGAAGAGCTGGGGATACCTGTTGCGGAACAAATCTGAGGTAATGTCAGTTTTTATTCAATTTAAGGTACTAGTAGAGAAACAATCTGGCTACTCCCTGAAGTGTCTCAGGTCTGATGGTGGGGGCGAGTATTGTAATAATAAGTTTGCGACATACTTGGCACATGAGGGAATTGTTCATCAGGTGACAGTCCCATTTTCCCCTCAGCAAAATGGTGTTTCAGAGAGGCTTAATAGAACTCTGATGGAGAAAGCTCGATGCATGCTGCAGCAATCTGGTCTCTGCCAGCGCTATTGGGGAGAAGCGGTTATGACCGCAGTCTATCTAAAAAATAGATGCCCCTCTGTTGCTGTGGCAGGACAGATGCCTGAAGAGATATGGACCGGTTCAAAAATTGAACTTAGTCATCTCCGTGTTTTTGGCTGCATCGCTTATGCACTAATACCTGACCAGAAGCGAAAGAAACTTGATGCTAAATCTAAAAGATGCATCTTTGTAGGTTATAGTGACACTACCAAAGGATATCGGCTTGTCGACCCTTTAGTACCCCACAAGATATTTTATGCAAGGAATGTGGTTTTTTTAGAGACTGAATTTTTTAAGTCTGGTGAGCACAGACCAAATAGTTTTAATTTTTATAAATATGACTGTAAGTCTTATTTAAATGATCAGTCTGACATTGATATAAGGATTAATAATATGGATAATCATAGTGGAAATGATAATGTGAATATTTTAAATGAAAATAATAATACTAATAATTGCAATGATATATCTGATAATAATAATTTATCCATGAATGAGAACATAGATAATGACAGTTTTTCTGATCAAAATGTAACAGTGGTTTCAGCTCCTGACTCGGAGTACACAACCGGTGATGAAGCATTCAATTCAGAGAGTCCGGTCGCCATTGCTGGTGTAAACGATACATCATATCATTCTGATGGGTGGTCTCCTACAGGGGAAGAAGCCGTGACTAGTCGTGAAGGTTCAGTGACCGTCACTGGGCGACCCATGAGAAGCACCCGTGGTATACAGCCAGTCAGGTATAGTGATTATGATATGTCTTTGTTAGTTCAGGGACAGTCTGACCCTAGGAGCTATAAAGAAGCTATGTCTTCATCTAGCAATGAGGAGTGGCAAGCTGCCATGCAAAAAGAGTATAGTGCTCTTATTAAAAATGGAGTATGGAAGCTTGTAGACCGGCCTAAGGCTCATAATATAGTTAAATGTAAATGGGTGTATAAAACAAAGCAGGACAATACAGGTAAGGACAGATACAGAGCGCGTTTGGTGGCGCGTGGTTTTTCACAACAGCAAGGTGTAGACTACAATGATACATTCTCACCCGTTGTCCACCACAGTACTATGAGAATTTTATTTGCATTAGCAAATGACTTGAACATGAATATAGATCACTTAGATGTAGAAACCGCGTTTTTAAATAGTGACTTGGATGAGCATATTTTTATGGAGCAACCTGAAGGTTTCAGTACCGATAATAGTAAAGTATGTTTATTGTTAAAAAGTATTTATGGCTTAAAACAAGCTAGCAGGATGTGGAATTTGAAAGTACATCAATTGTTAAATAATAATGGCTTTATACAAAGCAAATGTGAACCATGTGTATACATTAAGAAATTTGAGAAATGTATAACTATAATTGCGCTATATGTTGATGATTTTTATGTATTCAGCAATAGTCCTAAAACTAAAACTGAACTAATTGCATTGTTAGAACGAGAATTTAATGTGAAAAATTTGGGTTCATTGAAAACATGTTTAGGTATGAATGTAACTTATGATAAGCGCAATGGTATACTGACTTTGGATCAATCTGACTATATTAAGAGATTGTTATCACGGTTTGGAATGAAAGATTGTAAGGCAGTATCTACTCCCATGGTATTAGGCAATAAACTATGTAAACCTCAAGGTAAATGCCTAGATGAGAATGTACATAATTATAGAGAGTTACTGGGGTGTTTGATGTACCTATGTGTTTGTACAAGGCCTGATTTGAGTTTTGCATGCAGTCAACTGAGTCAGTTTACTCATGGATTTGATCAGTCTCATTGGCTCGCAGCCAAACGTATATTGCGATATTTAGCGGGGACGATAAATTATAGGCTATGTTTTTATAGGAACTGTAATTTAACCTTAACTGCTTTTGCAGATGCTGACTGGGCTAATGATGTGGTAGACAGGAAATCTTATACTGGCTTTGTGATTAAACTAGGCAATAATACAGTCAATTGGGAGTCTCGTAAGCAAAAATGTATAGCACTTTCTAGTACTGAAAGTGAGTACTTGGGAATCACAGAAGCACTAAAAGATTTATGTTTCATTAAAAGTTTTTTGTCCGAAATTTTGGATAACAAGTTAGAAATTGTATTGTATAATGATAACCAAAGTGCTCACAAATTACTGGAAGCTAGGGAATACTGCCATAAAAGAACAAAACACATAGATTTAAGATATCATTTTGTAAAAGATTTGATTCAAAATGGGTTTGCTAAGGTGAAATATTTGTCAACTGACCAGATGATGGCAGATGTACTTACAAAACCATTAAGCGCTATTAAACATTGTAAATTTGTAAAAGCAATATTAAATTGTAAATAGACATAGTTATTAATATTGCTGTGATTGAATGAAAAGCATGTAGAAAAAGGTTTGTCAATGTTGTAAAGTTGTTTTGCCTAGCATGGTCATGCATGTTTATGATTATAATGTATGTTTTCGTGAATGACCATGTATGGAACATAATAAGGGGAAGTGTTAAGATGGTATTATGTTCCTTAAGTGTATAATCTGTGATGTCTAGTCTATGTTAATTGTGTCTTTGTCTTTGGCCTCTTGCTCGCCGGCCATCTTCGTGTGCGTCTAGAATTATCTACCTTTGTTAGTAATATTCAATATTGTAGCTAAACTGCGTGTATTTCCTCTTCCTATTAAATATCAAAGCTACCTGTAATCCTGAGGATTATAGGAAGTTGTTGAAGACCTCTGACGTTTGTTTTAATTGACACGTGCCTGACACCTGCGCAACCTGCATATTTACAAACACATCCTGAAATTACCGTTTTCCATTGCACTATATGCAACATATGTACATACTCACATATGTTACTAGCGTTTATTTTCAAATCTATAATATTAGTATGGGTATGACGTTGTTAATACGAGTTAGACAAGATAATTGTTAGTAAAAATAAATTGTTAGTTTATCAACAAAGTTTTATGTAGCCTACACTGAAATTGGTTAGATCACGCCACGGGCTAGAGAATTTTGACGAACTTGAAAAACAACTTTACTTTAATATTTTCCTTATTTCCTCCGATAAGGCTTCATTATCAATTACATTTGTCAGCTTTGCCATTGAAAACTAAATTAAATATGAATCTCTATTTTATTCTTAACACGCGATTATAAAAATATAAATAATATTAAGTATTTTGGACATCTAACACACATCATCTAGTGGGACTAGATGATGTAGAAGCAGAGCTTGTGCTATGGGTACTAGACAACTGATATAAATACATAATATACTTTTTTTTGTAAATACCTACACACATATCATACATAGATAACATCCAAACTTACACACTCACACAAACACGCCCAGAGAATCGAACCCGAGACCTCTTGATCAGCAGCCGAATACGCTAACCACTAGACCAACAAGACAACAAATGACATGAACACGAACTTGGACAAATTATAGTTCTGAGTCTTCTCATGTCCTTTGTTATTGTGGAACCCACTATACTTAGCGGAGTAGAAATCAGCGAGCCGACCATTTAAAGCGAATTTAAACTGCATAGAAGGCGAATGCCTTCTATGCAGTCTGATTCGTACTTGAGGTGAAGGTACAACAGGTCTGGCAGTAGCTGGTTATTAAAGCCCGTCGAAATTACTAAATAAATAAATATTTCGGACATCTTACACACAACGTCATCTAGTCCCAAACTAAGCAGAGCTTGTATTATGTGTACATACTTTTGTAAAAATATACATATTATACATAGAAAAACACCCAAACTCCGAAACAAATATGTGCGGATCACACAAACATTTGTTCCGACCCGAGACCTCTTGTTCAGTCGCATAAGCTAACCACCAAACCAACTAGGTACCTAGGTTCGAACTACCTACCTTCATTTCCTTTTGAACTTCAGGGTTTCGATAGTTAAGGTCAGGCTGTCCAATAAGAAACTGATGCAAGTAGTACTGCTTCCGTTCTCCGTTGTACTCCCACGCGCTTTTCCCGAATATGCTTACCTGGAGAACATTAAAGAAATTTGTTGTTAAGAGTTATTTGCTATTATAAATTTTTCTTCTCCTTCCAGGCCTTTATTTTTCCCAAGACTATTTGGGGTTGGCTACTAGTTCAAACGGTTTTACCTGAATTTCCGTCGACTGGCATCGGACCTCCGCAATCGTAAGGCCAAACTGGAATTCGAAGATTGAACTAGTTGTCTTGCCCTCAAATATATTGAGGGCGCTGTCTCCCTAATTGTAAATGTAGTTTAATTTGATTTTAATTTGTTATAATAAGTATACCTAAGTTATAAAAAACAAAACAATTTATATCTCAAAGAGGAGAGATATATCTTTAAATAAATAAATATTTCGGACATTTTAAACACAACGCTAGTTCCCAAACTAAGCAGAGCTTGTATTAAGGGTAACTAGACAACTGATATAAATACATAAACATACTTTTTTTGTAGATACTATAATAATATAGAAAACACCCAAACTCCTAAACAAATATTTGCGGATCACACAAACATTTGGTCCGACCCGGGAATCGAACCCGAGACCTCTTGATCAGCAGTCGCATACGCTAACCATTAGACCCACGAGGCAGTCAAAAATAAATAAACAAAATTTTAATTTAAGCAAAATAAACCACAATATATTCTCGTAAATGAGAAACTTATTACGCTTGTACTGCCACCTGTGGGACTATTATGAGCTCTTAGCACCAGCCTAAACTACATACCTACATCACTTTCGGATCCCAATTTCTTTGCAGGGTTCAGTTGCTCCTGTCCGAATCAAGTTTCACGGTTCTCATAGTAAAAAGTTATTAACATACCCAGTTGTTTGGCGGCATACGATTATTATTTGCGTCCGTAGTGCCATTCGCCCATATGTAGTAATCGGCATACGTGTCATTATTTTGAATTGATTGAATGAACCATTCGCTTGAGGCACTGGTATGATTCGGTACATAATCCAAAATTACTCGGATACCTATATAAATGTACAAAGTTTATTATTTCATAACAATAATAAAAATCTGCCAAGTGCGTGTCAGGCCACGCACAGGAAAGGGTTCCTCAGTCACCCATAATGGTACGTGGATTAGAAATCTTATCCAAAGGATAATTGTTATGTTTACGTATTAATGCGTTAATTTTGTATGACGTTTTCCAAGTAAGCGCATTGTAAAAGTTAAGCCTCTTTAACTCCTGAACTAACAAAGCCATCTAATCCGTTACAGTTTTCCTTTAAAGTTATATGTCCATAATAGTTCATTATATGAACCAATATCACGAATTTTTCCAGAATTGTTGAGCCTGTTTTTACAAAAAAGTGGCCTCTAAAGTGGAATTTCTCGCAAACAGATTCCGAAATGAAAAAATCGTCTTAGAAACCCTGTATTGTTTTTAAAAGATAGGTCATCTAATGATACCTCACACGATGGGGTAGCCGCGAGAAAAAAAAACATCCCCAATTTACGTGTATTTATTTATTGTACCCTAAATAAAAATATTTTTCATAACTTTATTGTAGCACTTTGTCGACGTAATTACAATACATATTCATGCAAAGTTTCATCTTTCTAGCACTTACCGTTTGGACGGTAGGTCGAGGACGGACGAACGGACGGACGGACATGACGAATCTAAAAGGGTTCGAAGTCATAAACTTCGGAACCCTAAAAAGGCCTTCTAGGACTAGGCCTTCTATTAATAGATCTATTTAATAAACTCCTTCGCCAGGAATTTGCCTGCGACGGGCGATTACACAAACACATGAAATGGACACAAAAATTCAGTACAATTTGTAAATCACAGTGTTGTACCCCATGGGATTTCAATCCATAACACTCAAGTTAGTAGAAAGTGGCGGCGAGGTGACCATTTACATCACCAAATTTAATTTTTTTTAACATACTATCAACTTGCGAATTGTGCATGCATATAATAATTTGTATAATAGACTTACCCAATCTCTTAGCATGTGTCATAAGCTCGTCAAAGTCCTGCATTGTGCCGAATATCTCATCTATAGCTCTATAGTCCGATATGTCATAACCAAAGTCTTTCATAGGCGATTTGAAGATCGGAGACATCCATATTGCGTCTACACCAAGGTCTTTTAGGTATGGAAGCTTCAACGTAATACCTGGTAAAGATATTATTAGAGACCATTTTTGTAGGTAGTAAAGCCACGCTGATTTCATCACGATGGGGCAGTACTACCCTCACACAAAAGACCATTATAATAATTACAGCATTAATCCTATCGAATTTCGTCGGGGAGTATGAGACCAGAGGCCCAATCATCCTGCATCATTCTCAACGATTCACACAGTCACATACGCAACCATTGCGGTACCGAGACAGGCAGAAAAAAAAATCATACTTTTACTCTTGCCTATGTTGTATTGAAAATTTGCTAATACAATGTATCGCTTTAGTTAACCAAATCAAGGGCTTATGTAGGTACTCATGTTGACGATGACAAGACTCACAGCGATTTTGCCATCTCTAAAATCTCTCCTAGTCAAATTGCAAACGTTTTTCGATTTCTATTATATTTCTCTATTAACTTGTTTCATGTCACTTAGTCACGTGATCGAAACAAAATATAAGCCAATGAAACAAGCGAAATGGAATAGAAAACTGAGGCTGTTCTCACTTCTCTTGCTACGAAAATGTACTTTCTTCGTCGAATTCGGTTTTCATTTCACAAATATTGTACTGATACTGTAAGCTACTCTTTAAATAACTATTCGAGCCTGCTTTGTTGTACCATTACAACAACTGCAGGCAATGCGGAAGCGCAGTTAGTATAAAAAATTGCCTAAGTCACTCCTTATATCATCAGGAATCTGTCAGTGAAAGTCTTATCAAAATCAATTCAGCCGTTCCAGAGATGTAACCGGAACAATCAGACACATAAATTAAAAATATATATTTTTGATGTAAGTATACTTTCCTACAGATTTGGATGAAACGCTGTTAATTTGGCGTTTCAAAAATACACATAAATTTTATTTATCTGTATAGACTAGTAGGAAAATGTAACGACTTTTTTTTATAAATACAACAATGAACATCTTACCGTTTAGATCGCCTACGCCGTCGTTATTCGAGTCTTTGAAGGAACGCGGATATATCTGATATACAACCGCAGACTCCCACCATGCTCCAGCACTCGCTGTCCCTAAGCATGTAACCCCGACCATAGATACCAACCACATCAGAGACACACCCATTTTTTTTACTAAATGAAAATAATATGACGTTATAATTAAATGTTTACAGATATTTTTTTTGTGAGTGAAGTCATAAATTACTTAAATATACTTTATAATCAAGTAACTAATCTGATCAAAACGTTTGGTACGCCACAGAATTAGGGATACTATAAAAATTGCCATTTGAAGTATTCCTATTATTTTAAATTCGTAAATGGGAACATATTTTTATAACACGTAAAGTTTTAACCAGAAAAATAATGACTTAGTATTAAAAAGAACTAAATTACGAACACAACCGACCTGCACTCGCTGCAGTGGCGCAAATGAAGAAAGAACCACATCCACTCATTTATAACCTCGAGGAGTCAAGTGCTGTGTATACTCCATATTATCTTATCATGAGAACTTTCGTAATTAATTCTAAGAGCTCACTTTGTGTATTCAACGCGGTATTACATTATTGAAGGCATTATTTTATGAAAGAAAAAATGTTCAATGGTATGATAAAACAGAAGGGCTCCCCGTGAAAGTAGGCTATGTCCTAATTTATTTTTAAAAACAGACCAAAAGAGTCTTCCTAGTCATAAACCTTTTGAGAAACAGAACACTAAAGGAAGTAATATTTTGTTTGGTGGAAGGAGGGTAGCCATTTTAACATTTCCTGACACCGCGATCAATGGAGGACTCAGTTATGCTGATCTAAGATGATGGCATCCGCTTTTACAGTGCCTTGCAAGCAAGTTTATGTGGCACAGTTTAGGCTTCTACAAGTCCAAGGTTAGTATGAAAAAACCGCCGTCCGATACTTTGCCTGGCGATGTGTGAACGAATCCTTAGGAAAAAATATAACTAAGAATTACATAAGAAAAATAAAAACAAAATTAGTACTAGGGAACAAAATATAATCGAAAGGAGGATAAATTTTCTCTATTTTGTAATCGTTACGAATAAATATAAATATTTCGGACATCTGACACACAACATCATTTAGTCGCCAACTAAGCAGAGCTTGTATTAAAGATACTAGGCAACTGAAAGAAATAATATACATATATAGTTTTTTTTTATAAATACATACATATTATAGATAGAAAACCCAAATATTCGCAGATCATACGAACATTTGGGTCCGACCCGGGAATCGAACCCGAGACCTCAAGCACAGCAGTCGCATACGCTTCCACTGTGTCACCGAGGCAGTCAATGACTGATGATAGATATAAATAATATATATGTATTAGTAATTGTAAATACGAATGTAATTTTTCTCATTTGTTGTCATTATTTTTTTTATTACTACCCTGGCCAGACGGATGGTATAACTCGTGCGAGCTAAGATGGCACCTGGCTCAAAACGAAACATGACACCGTTCCCCCGCGTGATACCCCTCTGTCGTCCTGCGAGTAGCGTTAGCAACACTATTACCGTTGCAAGAATCTTTTAATAATAATTTTAGTTTATTAGGTATTACCTAATGTCATTTAAATCACTCCTCGAATTTATTTTATAAATATATCATTACATTCGTCTGGATAACCCAATTGTTTAAGAAAGGTCACACGAAAAAAACCAGCATGACGACTATGAGACGCAATAGTTTAAAATAAAGAATATCCAAATACATATGATTTTCAGAGACTACGATTAAAAGGCTTAACATGACGATTTTAAATTGTATTTTATAACCATATTTCAGTTCCTAATTTCATTTAAAATGATATTACGTATTACCTAATATTATTTAAATCAGTGCACGAAGAATGCATTCGGGTAAATAATGAATGAGGCCTGCTTCCTATTGGTATGCATATGTATTTTCTTAACTCAGGTAGTAAAGTACCACTTAAGATAAAGTAGTATGTTATGAGAAACTAATTGAAGCAAAATAAATGTTGAAATTTAAAAAAACTAGAATAAATTATATTTTTCTTGCACTCAGTACTTTAAACGACTGACATTTGAGTCAGGTGCCATCTCAGGTCGCACGAGTTATATAAACTGTTGTCCTCTGTAGTTTCTAACGGCACCCACTAGATCAATAGTATGGGCAACATTGGTAGTTTTTCAATTACAGCACTAGAGCGCATTTAATGAAGCAGGCAATCATCAATGATTTCGTGGAATTTTCGTAAGCGCACTCTGCTATTGCATTTGAAAACTAATTCAAGTTCCAATTAAGCATCAGCAAAATTCGGCATTGTGCGTCACTGTGACTCGCGTTATGTTCTGTAATTGGAAAACTACCATTGTATTCTTAATCCGCCACCACAAGAGGTTACCAAAAAACGGAAATAAAACATGTTTCAGAGTAATTTACTTTATTATCTTGATATACATTAAAAAAGAAGTAGTCAGAAGGACATTTTTCTCGCAGTAAAAATAAAATAATGTCTAAGCTGCAAGTTGTAGTCATTTAAGTTAATAAAACACTGATGATTTCACAATCAACTATAATCATTATTGACAATTGTCTCAATAAATGAAGTCATTATATTAAAACATCCCTATGTAACTTATAACCTATTTTATTTTTAAGCACTTGTACGTTTTATTTGTAACCTTTAACCTTTTATAATAATTAATCATTGTACAACAGAGTGTACTCAAAAATTATGTATTTTTACCAAAGGTAGAATATTTATTTTCTATGAAAATAAGTTTGAAATGTTGCTATAGAAATTATGTACCTTTCACAGTTTCCTCTGCTAGATGTTAATCTAATAACTGGTGAAAAAAAAATTGATTTTAAATATATTCTACTAATTGGGCTTATTATTACTATCGAAAAAACATTTAATTTGGCTTTCGTTTTTTTAGTAATTTCTAGTAAATGTATCAAGTTTAAGTAACGATTGACTATTTACACTTTTTATTCGTTTATCACAATGGCTGTGTTCGAATATTTTTATGTATTTTAATTTGTATTTTGTCGTTTAATAACTAAAATATGATTTCAAGTCAACAAGATTCTAAACCTTATTCTATTTATCGAAGTTTAACAACTACGTAGGACATGACCCAATCTCGAATTAATAAATGAATTTAAATATTATTTAGATCCGACTAGATCAAAATATTTAATAACAAATTTATTTGCTATGATTGTTTATTATACAATATATATAAACAATATAAATACAAAAGAAATCAACGATCGTACAATAGTTAATTGAAATAATAACAATATATTTTTATATGCCTTGGGACATAATTAAAACAACTATTTTAGACTTGTTGTTACATAAAATATTATGAAATTGATAATAACAGATTATTTCTATAACCGATTGAAAAGGGTTCATCATGGCAGTGTATTTAGTAATATATTGTTTTAAGCTTTTATGGTCACTAACATTAAAATAGAAATCTGCGGGATTGCTACCATGTATCTTTGCTTGCTAAAGACTGCGAAAGAGGGTAGACCAATATGTCTGCCAATAACATCCCACCCGCAAGATCTTCAGTTACTTCTTGATCATGGCGCTTGCAACATTTGCGAAATATTGGATACTCGTTAACAAAAAGATAAATGGTAGCAATCCCGCAGATTTCTATTTTAAAGTATTTGGAAAGTATCGGAATTAGATGCTAACTAGAAATGTTAAATAAAACCACAACATGAATTTACTAATGCTAACTAGATATGACATTGAGCTTAAGACTTCGTCTTCGAAGGGAAATTCGTCAACAAAATTCACGACATAACCTACAAGATGTTTCTAATTTACACAATACATTCACATTTCCTTATTTCAATAGAGTGGTAATGTTTGAAATACTGCTTGTTACACCTGATACTAATTTCACGCATCGTATTTTAACCACGCACCTAAGTATAGGCCGAAAAGGGAGTTGGAATATTTTGAAGCACTCACACACAATAATATTTAACTAAAATTTTTAATATTATGACTAGATCGATTGCATATCAAAAAACTGTAGAGCAAGAGGAAAACAGAAGAAATATTCAGAAACTAGGAAATTGTTTTTCTTGATCCGAAAATTCTCATGGATTTGAGTTTCAAATCAAATTGATGTTCAATTATTAGTACGAAAAAAAATAAATACTTTTCAACCAATCAGATAGAAGTAGGTAATTAAACAAATATATTTTCTTGAAGATTTCAATATAATTTATTTAACAAGGTATAATTTACTTAACAAAGCTATTAGTTCGTACAGAATTTAAAATTATGGAAGGACACAAATAAGTTACATTTTTTCATTTTCATTTTTTCATTTTTTTTTTAAGACAACTCCCGCATTAGGAATATAAATTCCTGTGTCGCGGGGGACTTTACAAACATACATGAAACGGACACAAAGAACACCCAGACTCAGAACAACAAATTGTGAATCACACAAAGTGTTGTCCTACGTGGGATTTGAACCCACGACACTTGGCGTAGTAGGAAGCGGCGTGGCGACCGCTTAAGCCACTAGGCCAACCGTGCAGTCAAGTCAAGTTGTTAAAATTAATATGTATTACTTTTAGAGTGTGCAGTTCCAACATTAAATATGTACTCATAATAATCGAAAATATATTCGAACGAAAAATAAATGAAGCAACCTAACACCCTGAAAAAATCCTGAAGGTATGACTACCGTGCTAAAGAAAAAGGATACTTATTGACATGTCAAATTTTACTCAAACACTAAATGGGATAAAGTTGTATCGTTTGACTGTTCATAAAGTTTAGATTAGTCGATCAGGATATTAGATTAGTCAATCAAGATATTAGTTTAGTGTGATCAGATACAATCTTGCCTCACTAAATGATATAAGGCACACTAGTAAATTGGTATAATTTTTGATATACTGAGTCTATTTTGACATGTCGAAACGTAAACTTCTTTTTATGTCAAATTTACGGCTAACGAGTTGCCAGTAATGTATGCATTAATGTTTTCAAAATTTTCTAGAAGTTTCGATGTCAGAAGTAGAAATCTACAAACTAAATTGACTTTGTTTACAGAGTGTTAAATAATAATTGTATTTTGATTTGATTATTTTATTTGTACATAAGAAGTACGTAAGAACTGTTACAATATTATTTATTTATATTTAATCGAAATTTTGATAACACGTTATCACGGTCAGAGATTTCTTTCTAATAATAAAAATTATTAGAATTTCATATGGTGGTTACATTTAGCTAATTCTATAAGCGCGCTCATAGCCGAGTGGCCTTAGTTGATTGGAAACAATCACCAAGGGTAAGCAACGACGGCGCGGTCGGACCTAGATGGATGACCGTTTGTGGCATTATATGTAATGAGCGTTTCCGTGATTCGGAGGTCACGTTAAGCAGTCGGTCCCGGTTGTTATCATAAGATAGCAGTCGTGAAGCTTAGTTGGAGGCCTTCGGGCGGCTTAAAAACATCCAACAGTAAGATTACGTAGCCACAACGTGTCTTGCCTGTCCCCAACCCGCACTCGGCCAGCGTGGGGACGTATGGCCTTAACCCTCTCTTGAGAGGAGACCCTGAGCCCAGCAGTGGGACGTTATGGGTTGTTGATGAATTCTAGTGATCGTAAAAATAACAATTTATTGTCAATGAGGGTTTAATATTAATAGTGTGTAAATAAACAATGATAGTATTTTATAAAGAAAAATGCTTTCGGCCAGTCAAAAAGTATCTAATAACTAATGGAGGTTGTACTGTGAAGTTTCCTAAATATAAGTGGAGCGAAATGTATTATGTAATAACTAGATAATAGTCTTAATTAACACTACTGCACTCAATGTTAGAATAAAAAAATACTAAGGAACTTTCAATCGATCAAAATTGTATCTCTTACTTGTACAACGAGAACAGAATGTGTACCCAATTGCTTGGCCCTTTTTTTCCTTTTAAGTACGATTCAATGATTTCTCATACGTTTGAAAAACTCTTGATTGTGTTTAGTAATGTAAGTTTTTTGGGATTTTCAACAGACCAACATAAATACTAGATAAAGTATAATATTAACAAAAGTTCTTAAGATAATTACTGTTCGTACTAAACTCGATCAAGAATAACCTTACGAAAACTAGACAAATATACTTTATTTTTTTTTAATTTAATTCAAAAAAGGAACACATTTATTCTCGTTTAATATTTAATTTAAACAAATTGATCACACGTCATCATAGATTTTTACAACTTCATAATATTTACAAAATGTACAAGGCTTTATAAATCGTGTCATATAAACAATATTTTGCTTATGTTTAGTTTAAAATCTCCTTTTCTTTTTTTTAATAAACTGGCAACATTGTATCTTATTAACAATTTAAATATTATATATAATTTAATTTATAATCTATGACCCTTTAACCGTCAAGGACGTCTATCCGCGTCATATGAAAATATGCTTACTGCGCTAACGACGCCAATGGCTGTGCGCGTCGAAAACAGGACGTGGTTGGCGTAATTAAGTCCGACGTGGAAAGACGTCTTTGGCAGACGAAGGGTTTAGTTCCTTTTAACGTACTACCCTGGAGTCGGTAGTTTAAAATGAACATAATCTCATTAAGTTCGAGGGACTAAAGAGACTACCTACAATGTTACCAGTTAACAGAATGGTGTTATTTATTAAATAATTTATTCTGTATGAAATGGTAGGTTGGCTGCTACTCTAGATTTTTTCTTTCTAAGCGGCCGCGATGAAGCTTCCTGGGGTGGTTGTGGTACCTGTTACACAATATACGTTACGGTAAATAACTGTTTTTTGATATATATACACACTATATCATGACCTCATCACCTCAGATATTTAAATATGTGTGTATATAAGTGTATTTTATATCTAAATAATTTAAAAAATATCTATATACATGTGTATTTGTGTATGTATTTTATATAAATTTGTAAGGGAATTCGTCTATGTATTTTTAAAAGCTATATTATAACTATCCATAAATCCATTTGTCAAAAACTTTTTATATACGTATGCACCTGCCTCGTCGCTTACTGAAACAACTGAAGCAGGCACCACACTTCGTTATTCGCTATTCGTTATGTGTCTACGCCGTATTCGCCCGAATAATTGTTATGCGCGCAAACAACAAGCACGCCACCACACTTCGAACTGGTATGTCAAATAAGTCAAATATGTGTGTTGTAGAGATGTGTCATTGTCATTTTTATGGTGAACGAAACGAATCTATAAGAACGAGCGAAACATATTATTTTATTTTCCTTTTTATTTTATTAAATTAACAGAAACAATACTTATATGAAGTTTAATTAATTTGATCATATGATGGATTATTTTAATCGTTTAATCGATTTATTCTATTTCAAAAACTGTTTTGTAGTCTATGGTTGTTAGATGAACACAGGACATTGTCATTTTTATTGGTCAACGAATGAACGAAACATATTATTTTAATTCCCTTTTTATTTTATTAAATTGACAGAAACAATACTTAAATGAAGTCTAATTATTTTGATCATATGATAGATTATTTTAATCGTTTAATTGATTTATCTATTTCGAAAACTGTTTTATAGTCTATGGTTGTTAGTTATGCACACTATGCACAGGGCACTTCACTAGCCCTCCGAAGTGTGGGCAGTCGATGCGCGTATTCGCGTTATTCGTGTCCTTTGAAGTGTGTCAAAAAACCGACAAGTCGACGGATATGCGTATCCGCTATTCGGCTTAACGAATAAAGCGAATATTGGCGAATATACTCTCCACACTTCGCCGTATGCTCGCGAATAACCCGCATAACGAATAGCGAATAGCGAAGTGTGGTGCCTGCTTCAAGGTTGACTGGTCGATAATGCCATGTGGCATAAGTCCGTCTCGTGCAATTGTAATGCAGAAAGTATAAATAAATAAATAAAAAAACAGCCATATCACCCTTGAAGAAAAATAATAATTGGAAAACCGACAAGATGATCAGAGTTGAAGCTTCTAAACACCTTTTCTATAGATTACACATTATAAAAAAGTAAACACACTTAATAACAAGGTCATTGACAGCATTCATTGCTATTAATACTAATTGAAGTGATTGCGTTCTTGGATCAGGGAGATTTATGATAAAAAGTTGCTTTAAGTGCTAACATATGTATGTCTATGAAGCTTTTAAGCTTCAATACGAGTATTTCAACACAAATATGATGTTTTATAAATAATAGCTAATACAAACGCAAATTATCTATGTGCATTAGATAGATAAGGTTATAATAATACATGCCTTATGCCCATTTTCATCAACTAAGCTTAAACTGCTCATTAGGAACCCCTAAATTAGTTATCCCCAAAACTATATTAAACATCTGAGCCCTAAGTTACCTTTAAGGTTGATAATGATAACATCACTAAGGGTTTCCTAATCATCTCTAAGTGGTTCCTTAAATATATAGGACTTTGCTGAAAACGGCCATTTAGTGTAGGACAGCGTACACGTTTAAACGTTAACTTTACAATGAAAATACTATAGTGTTTTTTTTATATGTAGCATTACCCGATATCAACAAAGTAATTTTAAATGTAGCAAGCTATGGAATCAGATGTTTTTGAATTTTAAAAGTTATACAATTTACTCTAACACCCTATAGTTTTTGGTACCCTATTCCGGGGAAGGATCAGGACCATGTATTTACATGTGTCCTCTGGTTCAACGCCATGCCTACTTATCCTCATATATTTATTTATGTATTAGCCTGGCTGATACATGGAACATAAGTAAAAACGAAAAGAGGTGGTGACCATCTTACACACAACGCCATCTAGTCACCAAACTAAGCAGAGCTTGTATTATGGGTACTAGACAACTGATATAAATACATGAACATACTTTTTTTTTGTAAATACATACATATTATACATAGAAAACACAACACCGAAACTCCGAAACAAATATTTGCAGATCAAACAAACATTTGGTCCGACCCACCAATCGAACCCGAGACCTCTTGATCAGCAGCCGCATACGCTAACCACTAGACCAACGAGGCAGTTATGGCGGCTTAGTGAGATACTTTTTCACGCCTCGCATAAAGGACCCAGGATCATATTGAAAAACACGTAGATGGTAGTAGCAATTTCTGTCTGATCGTGTTTTAATATACTATGATAGTAAAAGTTTTCTTTTACTTACAGTTTGAAGGACGGCTTCAGGTTTCTGGAGATTGGCCGGTGGTGGCTGATTTGGGTTCATATTCATTGGCGGTCCACTGGGAGGTGGCGGGCGTCTGCAAAAGTAGAATTTAAATTATCGACTTTTTAAAAAAAAGAGGTTTTTTATTTTAAAACCTCTAATGTTTAGCTTTAAATAAAGAAATTATATTAAAATACTTTTTACATTCCTCTTTGATAAGTCATATCCGTGTCTCAAATGACAGAGCACAAAGACAGTTAAGTACTACTTTTCATGAGAATTTATGATGTCTTCTATCTATTTAATGCTTTGGAGATTGTACCTGGGAGTTGCTATCTTGCTCGACTCTTATCTCATATTAAAATTCTTTTTATTTTTTCCCAAACTAGGACTTAAGACCTACTTGGGTTGTGGGCGTGGCAGTCGTGCTGTACTGTACGAAATTCTATAGATATTCTATTCTTCAAGTTGTTGTAATTTAATTAGCTGTCTCGATTGTTACATGTGTTCGTATGACAACCGGGACCGATGACTTAACGTGCTCTTGAGAAAAGGAGAGGTCTCAATATCTCGATAATGGTCACCTATCCATAGGCAGACCTGACTAGGATTGCTTAGCTTCCCAATGTGTTGACCTGCTATAGGTACTTTGCACTCAGCAACGAGTCCCACTATTTATGTGTATCCCCATATTGTCAGTAATCATCATCATCAACAGCCTTTAACAGTCCACTGCTGGACATAGGCCTCTCTTTTGAAAGGAGGTTTTGGCCTACTATTCCCCGCTGGCCAGACGGATTGGTAAAGGGTTTGTTTCAAGTTTTCCTTCTCTTGGCAGTGATGTTAACTGCTTATTTTGTTCCTTTAGTCGCCTCTTACGACACCCATGGAATGAATAGGGGTGGTGACACTTTGTATTCTTAATCCGTTACCACATGGAATCTTTGTACGACTAAAATTGACAGTAATACATTTTATTATTCAACCTTTGTAAGACTAAATAAAGACTCAATTCAGGTTTTGGAATATGATAGTCCAAAAAAATACACTATTAATATTTACACCTTAGAGCAGTGATTAAGTACATTTATACATGATTAAACATATATCGATAAAAGCACTTTAATACGGTTCGTTCCCCATTCCTAGGATAAAAATGTTTACATAAATACATAAGTGGTCTGAGTTAAGTGCTGAAAAGTGAGATATACGATTGCATTGTTGATAACATCGATAAAAAGATTGTGTTGTTGTTTTATGAAAACCCTTGGGTAATATTTGCTGTGATTTACGCGGAAAACTTTATTTTTTTGTTTGTAATATATTTATATATATATAGCTCATTTCGACAGTTTATTATATCGTCTATTAAATTATTTATAAAAATATTACATTTGACGAAATACAACGCCTCTTTATGAAGACGAATTGAAACAATAATCAGAATAGTGATGTGATATATATCTTCAGTATCAGGATATTTCAGAGAGAAAATCATTTTTTTTTTTATATTTAAGACATGATAAAAGCATGACTTGATAGGTCACCATCCTCATCGTGAAATCAGACAATTCAGACCCACACTAGCGGCGGCCTACGGGCCTAGTGAAATGATTCTGCATCATTGGGCCGCACTTACAAACTTAATACGACAGCATGGATGGTCTTCTCTGCGTGGGTAGTGCCTCGTCGACTAATCGAGGCAGTCTGTTCGTGCTGAATCAGCGTATCTCTACTCCCTTTGAGTTTATCTAGATCAGAACTATTTGTATTTCAAATCATGTTCATGGTCATTTCAAAGTCATACTTAGATATAGGAGCTAAATTTACATCACTACAATACTGGGTAGTTTCTTTAAATAGCCCGATATAATGATGGCAATAATTTTACACATAGCTGACTGGTTTCAAACTAGATGAAGTCTGCCCCCTAGCCAAGCTGCAAAACGTTCGTTCTGCAATCGTTGACGCTTTTATTCTATTGTTTGATTGGCTAATATTTAGTTTTCATCACGTGATTGATTGACATTAGCCAATTTGCAAAACCTTTGTAACTTGGCTAGGATGGCTGTGTTATAATAATAAATAAATACATATTTCGGACATATTACACACAACATCATCTAGTCCCAAACTAAGCAGTTTGTATTATGGGTACTAAACAACTGATATAAATACATAAACATACTTTTTTTTTGTAAATACATACATATTATACATATAAAACACCCAGACTCCGAAACAAATATTCGTGGATCACACAAATATTTAGTCCGACCGAATCGAACCCGAGACCACTTGATTAGCAGACGCATACGCTAACCACTAGACCAACAAGGCAGTCCGACAGCTGATAAACATACTTAATTTTTTTAGATACAAAAATTTATAATAAATAAATTACATACCATCATCACAAGTGTCAATTAGTAATGGAATACAGTGTGATTTTGATTTGAAGATAAATAAATGGAAATAGGACTCACCGTTGGCTGGTCTGCACTTGTAGTGGTACGAATGGGTTGAACACTTTTTCGGTTGCATTGTTACTGGGAGCTCTCTGATGTACCGCACTCATGCTTTGTAACGGTCTTCCAGTCTGTGAAGAGTAATTGCTTAAATAACTACCCACAGTTTATGTTGTATAGCAGGACTTATTTGCAGTAAAATTATTGAAAAGGTCACGATACCTTCTATAACTCGTGCGAGCTAAGATGGCACCTGACTCAAATGACGGTCGTTTAAAGTAATGAGTGCAAAAAAAACTATATTTTATATTTTATTTTGCACTAAGTAGTTTCTCATAACATACAACTTTATCTTATGTGCTACTTTACAACCTGAGTTAAGAAAATACACATGCATACCAATAGGAGCAGGCCTCATTCATTATTTACCCGAATGCATTTTTCGTGCAGTGATTTAAATAATTACAAGGTATATGGTATATGGTACCTAATATCATTTTAAAAGATATTAGGTACCATATGGTTATAAAATACCATTATAAATCATCATGATATTAATTGTAGTCTCAAAATATTATATGTATTTATTTTAAACTATTGCATCTAACAGTCGTCATACTGGTTTTTTTTCGACTTACCTTTCTTAAAACAATTGGGTTACCCAGACGAATCCAATGTTATCTTAGTAAAATAATGCGTGCAGTCATTTAAATGATATTAGGTAATACCTAATAAACTATAATTATTATAGAAATATTCGTGCAACAGTAATAGTGATGCTAACGCTACTCGCAAGACCGCAGTCACGCGGGGTAACGGCATCAGGTTTCGTTTAGAGCCAGGTGCCATCTTAGCTCGCACGAGTTATGTAATCTGACGTTTCGAACGGGTTATATTGCTCGTGGTCACGGTATGCTAGACCCGTGACCACGAGCTTTATAACCATTTCGTAACGTCGCGAATAAGTCTGGCTATACAACAAGAACTATGTGTATAAGTCGCGAAAGTCTAAAATCAGTTAATAACTACCCAATCCACTTCCGTAAATCTTTCAGTTATTTAAAAAGACTTCATTTTGTAAAGTAATAAAGATAATTAATTAAACTTTTTTATATGTTAATTTTTTATTTTTTAATGTAAGTACATTATGAAAAAATTTTTTTTTTAGTTCTGTATTTCTTTAAAGGTATTCTTTTTTTAAATATTTCGGACATCCTAGACACAACGCCATCTAGTCCCAAACTAAGCAGTTCAGATAGTTATAGATAGAAAACACCCAAACTCCGAAACAAATATTAAAATTTGTGGATCACACAAACATTTGGTCTGACCCGGGAATCGAACCCGAAGCTTCAAGCACAGCAGTCGCATACGCTACCACTGCGCTACCGACGCAGTCATTTAAGCATATTATATATGGTTGATCTCCTAACGGTAGAGTTTTGACGGTATGTTTTTTATCGTTGTTCAAATTTTTCTACCATATCAAATTATATCTCAATAGTTTTATGTTGTCATTTTTACATAATTATTCAATTATATAGCACATATTCTTTGGAAAGAATAGTTATTGATATATTTTAGTTCAACATATTTAATATACTTATACCAAATGTGAAATGTTTTTGTGCGTCATTTTTGTTAAAAGATTTTTATTCATCGTTATTACAAAGTGATGAAGATGATGATGAAGACTTTCCCGTACTTGTAAGGGTAACCAATAGATGGAGTGTTTCAAGAGAAAGGTATACAATATGTATACTGTTACACAGAAAAACCCAAGAATTACAAAAGCCTCCGTACGAAGCTGGGGCAATTCGCCCTGCCTCCCGACCAATCAGATTGCTAGAAATGATTGGTTCGTTGAAAAGTTTGGAATCTGATTGGTCAGCGTGCGGACCTTGAACGTTGGGACACCTAAGTAATACTATATGTATTACAGTTTAACCGTAACAACTATACCGCTGTCGATGTAAGCGTGCCAACCAAAGGGGCGGTACAGCGGTTACGGTCAAACTATAAGTCAACGTCTTTCTTGCCTCCGAGTGATAAGGCCGTCACTTGTACCTACATATATGTATATGTAACTACTTCGAAGTCCTTATTACATTTTTTATGGTGTATAATAAAGTTATTAATTTTCGTACATATCCACATAGATACTAAAAATGAATGTCAAAAAATCCACTCAACCGTAGACAAATTCTATAAATTTTGAGAGACCAGGGAAAGGAGAATTGTTTTTTTATTGTGAAAGATGTGCCACTTCTGCTATGACTTCTGCACTTGGACATAGCAGAAGTGATAGATATATCGCATGCGAGTTATAGGCCTCATATATACTATATTATATACACCTGTAGGTAGGTTAATGGAATTCGATATATTATTTACCGTTAGAATTCGGTTTTTGTTTATTTTATATTTTTCTACAACTGTATCTTACCTCTACCTTGGTTAATAATATACCCATCAAAACTCGGATTTAGCATTTCCTTCTAGCGAGGCTTCTCAACAGATAAGTTGAAGTGAGTAAGTCGTAAACTAAGAGTATTTAAAACTTTTTTTTTCATTCTACCAATGTCTATTAGATTGAAAAACACAAATAAATATTTTTGACTCGTATATTTGGTTTGGTTTGGTTTAAAATATGTTTTCTCATTGATAAAGTCATGGGAACACCGCCAGTATTGTCATATTATTAAAACTTATTATTTTTTGCTTTCTTTTTAATCTTAATAGTATTGTATTTAAACACTGTTAATTTGTCTGTCTGTCTTTATCTTTAACAGGATGCAACTGTTGCAAAATTTATATTTGATGTTAAATACAAAAAATAAATTGGAACCTTGTAAATATTGAATAAATTATGATTTTTTACATGTTAATTGTATATAAGGTATAGTATTAGTATATTTTATTACTACCTTAATGTCACAACTTTGTGGCAAATATAATAAAGTCACTCACATATCTCGCTACGTTAATGGGTTGGTTCCAACTTGGTCCCAATGTGACAGTGCCAGCGACGTTGGGTAAATGTTTGGGGGAACTGTTGTCCACTTGTTGTGGTGGTGGACCTTGATTAAAGGTACTTCGGTCCGGATGCCGAGGGGTATAGCCATAGGATTGGTTAGATGATTTAGTATTGCGATTGTGGAAGTGCGGTTTAAAGTGCGGACTATAGTATGGGGATGATGGCATTAGATTCGGGCCTGGAGCTAAGTTGCGTGGCCTGTATGGCGGTGGGTATGGGGGAACTGTAGGATGTTTCTGAAAGAAAAATAAATAACTTCATTTTTCATTCTTCTAACATATAAAGTACAGCCATAATGTTGGTACAGTGTAGGAGATACAACAGTACTATAGTTGTGTAAAAATAAGGACGCATCGATCAAGCCCCGCATCCTGACCAATCACGTTTCAAGGTTTCGTACGAAACGATGATTACTTGAAACCTCATTGGTTAGGAGCCCGGCGAGATCGAAACGTCAATATTTTCTTAAAGGGAATAGAAAAATAAGACTCTTATGTATATTTTAAAATTGTCTATCTCTCCGTATATCTTGAGGCCAAAGTTATCAGCGCATCCATGGTTCTTGATTTTCACTAGTGAGGTAATATGATGAAGATTATGGTAGAGAAGATGGTGTTCTAGTATAGTTTCGACCCGTAGTGTTGTTTTTTTTTTCAAACCGAAAGTGCTATGAAAATTAATTTTGTAAGCCGAAATTTATTTGTTGGAGTTTATTTTGTTTATGTGGTAATAATTTATGTGATTTAGTGAATATGTGCAGACGTTCACCGTTGTACTCGTATCTTGGCTAGTAAAAATGTATATATCGACGACAAAAAGCAAAATATCTAAATTTCAACCACAAGTAAAAAACATTTCGATACAATTCGATAGAAATTTGAAAGAATTTTCTCTCGACCTCACGCAATGAGACACAGACCATTGAACGCTGTTAATTTAAAGTTAATTTGGCTATAAGATACGTCATTTTCCGCTTTCTGCCGTCGATATACTATTATGTAGATTGCTTCTGTAAGTTCGTATTCTGAATGGTAAATTTTCTAACCTTATTATAAGTGTTATTTGCCCACTCTGGGTTGTAGCCGGGAGGCGGTTGGTTCAGGTTCACAGGCGGCAAGGCAGACGCTTCTGCACTCTCTCTACGCCAATTCGTTGGTTGCGTAGATACTCTGCTCAAAATTAATTTCATTTTAGTAAACAAACATATTTCTATAAACTCTATTCTATGTATAATAAGTTTGAAATTAAACAAAATTTTCAGGTCAGTCTTAGTAAAATAGGATGAGAAAAATGAGTCTAAGAAATAGGAAATCTAGAACTTGTCAATTTTCTTATAATTAGTAGGTAAATTCAAAATATGCAAGGGCTGTGCAGCAGCCCAGAGCACTCCCCATATCAAAGCAGCAAGCAATCATTAACCAGCATAAAAATATAAATTACAATTTTGTCATGTATCATATTGTGTAATGATCCTTACCCGGTGGTATGTAGCTAAAAGTAGAAAGTATTACAAATGGACAATAAACCAGAAAAGGGCTATACTGTGCCGGGTTCTAGGTTGTCAATATATTCATTTGTATAATTGTTCTTTCGACTGAGATGGTTCTGTTTAAACATACATACATACATACATATATAAATATAGAGAATGTATAGTTTCGAGTTTTACTGTTACTCGGATCAGATTTAATAATAATAATATTTACTGTGTGTTTTCCGACATATGCGAAATGTTAATAGTGTTATTGTTGAGATTTCTATAAGAAACAATCCTAACTTTAAAATAATAATTAGCAAACCGATTTCGGAGCAGTCATTCACAACATAATATATAAAACTGTACTTTTGCATAAAAGTATCAAAGGAAGTAGAGCCACGCTGATTTCAGCAAGAACGAACCGGCTCGACCGGGGCAGTACTACCCTCACACAGAAGACCAACCTAACAATGACAGCATTCTTGCTGTCGTATTTCGTTGGTGACGTGACTGATATATAAAAAAAAATGTATCAAAAATTTGAGTGAAAACATAACTATACACTCAAAGATAAAACTCTCGTATTAAATGTATCAGAGCGCATTGGCAGCTATCAATAGTTATCTTACCTAGAAAACATTTGCCAGAATGGATGTTCAGGAGGACTGCTGGTAGACAATAATTAATTTAATAAGTTAATTTACAATCACATCACGGTACTGTATACTCTATGAAAGCAAGACGTCGCCACGGCATGCGACAGTATATGTAACATGTTATGGAGTGTAACACGCGACGCCATGCGCTAACAACGCTTTTTTAAATTGTTATATTACTTATTTACATAAAATAGTATTTTATGCTCAACTTGGATGTCTACTAAGCCGCCATAGCTTGGGTCACTGTACTGCATAATCTGTACTCAAAATGAGGATGGTTACCCCTACTTTTGGATTCTACTCATATTTTCCAGTTACTATATGAAGTAGAGTACAGTACATAATATACATATATACATGCACTAGCTGCGCCCCGCGGTGTTACCCGCGTATATCATTATGGTTGCTATGCAAGTGTGTTATTCATTCATGAAGTTTTGACAGGAGATAAACCGTGATACATTGTGACATCTACTATTTATGTATTTTCATAATCTCCTAGTTTTCGCCCGTGTATCTAGATTATTGCAGTAAAAAGTAGCCTGTGTTATTCTGATATATAAGCTATATAACTGTAAAGTTTTATCCAAATCCGTTCAGTAGTTTTTGCGTGAAAGAGGAACAAACATATATACACACACACATACTCACAAACTTTCGCGTTTATAATATTAGTAGGATACATAAATAGCAGTCTTAATAACAAATAAATAACATTCAAATTTGCACGCACGCCGATACGAATAAATCTAGAGCTTGCATTATCAGTTTATTATAAGTTTCATCAGACCATGTAGCAAAACATTGACCAGTTTCTTTATTGAATACTTGATTTTACCCGATGCTCCGCCCGCGTTCATGTCGGATATCGCGGTAAAAAGTAGTCTATGTCCTTATGTCCTTTGCCAAGGTTCCATCTGTCTCTATACCAAAATTCATAAAAAATTGGTTCAGCGGTTTATGCGTGAAAACGTAACAGACTTAGTTACTTTCCCAGTTATAATATTAGTAGGGATTCAATTTATATAGATTACGAACAGCTATACAAAATGTTTTTTATATCTATACATTTATATATACAGACATAAAAATCAAACTTTACGTAAAAGTTTGTGAGTATGTATGTATGTATGTTTGTTGCTCTTTCACGTAAAAAGTACTGAATGGATTTTGATAAAACTACACACTAATATAGCTTACATATCGGAATAACACATAGGCTACTATTTACCGCCACGACGGACCTACACGCGGGCGGAGCCGCGGGCATAAGCTAGTTAATAAAAGTATAAATAAATGAAAATATAACATACCTTTGTGGTTGAGGCGAACCTACTGGTGGTTCAGATTTTACTCGCCAATTGCTGTTCTGTTCAGGAGTTGCAGGCTAAACAGAAATTGATTTTATTACATAGAAATAATGTTATTGAATATATATAACAAAGCATTCCATTCTGGTTCTTTTCCAAAGGAATGTAACGGAATTGTCTGTAAAAGCCTACTTCAAATGGAACCTTTTTAATTTGATTTGAAGTCACGTTTAATTGTTTCTCTTAAAAAAACATTTTAATTTAAATAAAAGTAGTATATAATATTAAATAATGCTGTCGTAATATGGTTACCATTTCAGAATCATTTCTCAAGGCATTTCCCATTAAACATCATATTTCCTAGCGATTTTATCAATACCCAAGGTATAATTGAGCAAAGGAATCACCGAAATGAATCTGGATGGCAAGGATGGTTTCCTTTTAAATTGAGATAAGGAAACTTACTTTTGTTGTCCTAGCGTTCTTAGATTGTCCATCATTATCGCTGATCTTCAACAGGCTTCTAAGTAGATGAGTTGCATCTTTTGCATGGTCCTGTCAATACAATACAAATGTAGTTTTAAATACGTTTCTGCCCGTACCAACTAATTATTCAATGATTCAATCCTTTTCCTAGTAGCCCTTAACAAATTAATTGCAATAATGCAACGTAGAACCAAGTGGCGTGCAATTGGAGAGTCCTATGTCCAGCAGTGGACTGCGATAGGCTGATGATGATGATGAATGCACTCGCTCACACGATACTTTTAAACGCAAAAAAGATATAGGCAGATGTAGCCGCGATCAAAAGTCAGTATGATATAAAACAAAGTACAATAAACTGTTGTGTGTGGACTTACTTGAGATTCATTAGTAGGAATGCCGATAGCTAGGTTAGTAGATAAATTCTTGTCAGCTGAGCTGGTATCGCTGTAGGCAGCCGAGTTGTTATCTATATCGGTAGCTGAGTTTTTAGGTCTGAAGTTAGGTGTGCCTGTGGATCTGTTGCCAGTTGAGCCGATATCTCTGTAGGTAGCTGTGCCAGTGGATCTGTTGACAGTTGAGCTGGTATCTTTGTAAGTAGCTACACTGGTATCCCTGGTGGTAGCTGAGCTAGTGGACTTGCTGGCAGATATGTTGGCATTTCTGTTGGTAGCTGGACCGGTATTTCTGTTGGTACCTCTACCGGTAGGTGCACCGTTAGGATTGTTGGTAGTTTTACTATTAGCATTGCTACGTGTCTCAACCGTAATCTTCTGTGCAATCAACTTATCACTTGGATGACTGTAAAGGAAATAAATGCCAAGTTTAAAGTTTTATATTGTGAAAATAGTGATTTTACCAATATTAACCTCACACACATCCATCTAATCCAAAACTAGGTATGGTAACCAGACTGCTGATTCCTCCAAGTTTCCCAAGATTTTTTGGGGTCGACTTCTAGTTCAACAATACTTTTAGCCCGATCTGGGATTTGAACCCGAGACCTCTTGATTAGCAGTCACATACGCTAACCACTAGACCAACGAGGGAGTCAAAAATACATAGTATCTGAAATAAATCACACCCATACACAAAACAAATGATCGGATTTTCCTTTGTAGGAAACCAGCCCTTATAGCCAAGCCAAGTTGACACTTTACAATTATAAACATTATTAGAAAACTAAAAAAAATATAGGACTAACGTCTCTTAATTTTAATTTACGTGGACAAAACAAATTAGCCAACAATACAAGAGAATTAGCGCAAATAATCTCCCCTGACAACAGGTACCTGTGACCTCGTGCAGTTTTAAATAATCACTCCACCGGTGAGTGGTTTAATCAATGCGTCACTACTTTCTTAAGTAAAGAAGTATAGTTTTATACTAGAAAGGTGGTTTCTGTAGAACCTAGTATTTAGGCAATCGTGGGTAGGCTGACGTCCGTGTGGTGTCGGATTAAGAATACTGAAAGTCACCACCCCTATTCATCCTATAGGTATAGTAAGAAGCACCTAAGGGAGCAAACTGTTTAGGAAAATATCACGGCAAAGCGAAGTGAAATTTGAAACCAACCAGTCTGACGAGTGTGGTATAGTTGGTCGAAAACTTCTTCCTAAGGAGTAGCCTAAATTTAGCAATGGATCATTAAAAACTGCAGATGTTGGCGAAGCCCCTTTTTTTATCGTGCGGAAATTCCCACGGATACCACATGTTGCATACTATTTGGCTATTTGCAACTTGGCTAGGAGTGCATGTATACCCCTCGAAAGGAAGTCCCAGACATAGGCCTCTCCTTAGAAAGGAGGTTTTGGCCTACTTTACCACGCTGGCAAGACGGGTTGGTATTGGATTGGTTTCAAGTTTTCCTTCTCTTTGCATTGATGTTGTCTTGCGTAGTTTATCCCTTAGTCACCTTTTACGACACCCGCGGGATGAATAGGGGTGGTGACACTCTGTATTCTTAATCCGTCACCACACACCTACTGTGTGGGAACACTAGTCTAAAATTTGTTAGGTCCACCTGTAGTCAGCGAAGGCAGAGTGATGTCCGTCGTCAGGTCGCAGGCGCGTGTTGCTGTTGGAGGCGCTGACCTCGCTCTTGTTGGTAGTAGACTCTCGCAGTCCTCGCCCCATCGACAGGTTCAACAGCGCGGAGCTGGACATTCTGAAAACCATACACGTTATTAATATTACGTTTTAATTAGTGGACGTAGGAAAAGGTAGTTTAGGTGTTGTGATCGTTAGCCTCGCATCCAGCTCCTGCCAGCCTTCCTGTACCAATCGCCACTCCACCTGGCATGTGGCGTCCTACACGACGTTTTAGTTTCTACTTCAAGTCTTTACGCTGTAAATCGCAGAATCTAGCGCCTTCTTCCCTGAGGATCCGGGCCACATTTTCGAGGTTCTGGTTTCCAAGGCAGGTAGTGTACCATCGTTAGTGTTGTGAAGCTATTGAATATACATATATACAATCTTTACACAAATATTACCTATAAAACCTGTGTTCCTCGAACAACTCTTCAGACATGGCTCCGGGGAAGGATTCATCGAACATGACCTGGTAGGTGGGATCGTTGTTGAGCTTGTCGGACAGACGCACGGTGTTGTCCGAAGTGGGCGGGTAGATGGCAGTCACCGTGCCGGTCAAGCCGAGCGGGACTGTCATACTTTTGCTTACACACACCACGCGGTCGTACAGCTTGTAGTCTGCTTTTGGGTCCGGTTGCAAGTTACCTGAATGCAGTTCAGGCTGAAAAGAACGAATAGTATTTATATTTTAATGGTCTAAAATGACTATGTACACAAATTAATAAAATTGGAGTGTCTCAAATGAATAGTTTATAATATTAGTAGGATTACCTTATATAACAATGACCATTTGATTTGCAGAGTAGACTTGGTCACTTTGGTGTTGAGTTTAGGAATCTGCTTGTCTATCTCGGAGGCGAGCTCTTTCATCTCCTCGGGTTCCAGGCACTCCGACCCGATGTCCCGATGAAGCGCCCTCATGTGATCTTGTGACTTTATCCAAGCATTCACTTCTTGAGCCTTGTTTTTACTGTAAGTGTTGAAATATAGTAGTTAGTGACTGCTAAGACGGAGGTCGTCATTTCGATTTCCATGTAGGACAATTTTTTGTCTAAAAACTATAAGTTAGTCGAGATGTACTTTAACTATGGTGGCCGTGATTTAGTTGTTAACATCACTGAATAGCCGACACTGATAATTTGCTGTAGGATTATATACTTTAACAGGTTTACAGTTCATTTTTCGATATCTCAAATCTTCGCTTTTTACTTATCTTGCTATAACCGAGTGTAGCGTGTAACGTAAAACTAGGCATATCGTACTAAAATTAGACATTGTGTAAATACATGCCAACTAAACTAAATTTGTGTTTGTTGATTTATCAATCAAATCCACAATTATTTAAATTATCATGTCTTATTTAAGGTATACCTATAGCGACAATTTTAGGGTTTTGTTCATAAAGGTCAATCTTCGATAACGTTTGCTAAGGATTTTTAACTAATAAACAAGCGTGTGTCTCCGATGAACTTTTATTTGGTTCTGAACTAAACATTTATGTTTACGATATTAAAAAATTGACTGAAAGCCAATGAGATTAAAGTATACTATCCAACAACAAATTTTAGTGAACTTTAATTTGGGGATGATAACAAGAAAATCACGGCCACAGCCACATATATTTATTAGCACGCTTTGTTTAGTTTAGAATAAGATGGCCGTGTACGAAATAAATAAAAATAAAACATCGGACACACAACATCATCTAGTCGCAAACTAAGCAGAGCTTGTATTATGGGTACTACTAGACAACTGATTTAAATACATATATTTTTTTATACATATAAAACACCCAGACTGTGAAAAACACACACAAACATTTAGTCCGACCCGGGAATCGAAACCGAAACCCATTTGAAAATTACGGTACTTTTTTTTTCAGACTTTCTACCGTTTACCGGTAACAGATAGACAGTCTACACGTGACCAGTAACTGATTTCACCTGTTCGTAATGTCGATGAAAAAGAGAATTTAAGTCTCACTTTACAACAAAAGTAGGTATAAATACAAAAGTCTAAAAAACAATTATTGACTATAATACACACCCCATTTCATTAGGGAACAAATCACTCTCGAAGAACACATCCCTGCCAACTGTCTGGGCCAAATTGTCGAACAGTTCAGGGTATTTTTGCGCGTATAATTTCACCAGTTGTATACACCGCTCCGAATATAACCAAGAGTTGGTCACTTTGCATTTACGCGTGTAACCCGCTACTTCTTGGTTCTGTAATATAATAAGGTATAGTTTATAACATCATCATCATCAACAGCCTTTAACAGTCCACTGCTGGACATAGGCCTCTCCTTAGAAAGGAGGTTTTGGTCTACTATACCACGCTGGCCACACGGATTGGTATAGGGTTGGTTTCAAGTTTTACTTCTCTTTGCATCAATGTTGTCTTGCGTAGTTTATCCCTTAGTCGCCTTTTACGACACCCGTGGGATGAATAGGGGTGGTGACACTCTGTATTCTTAATCCGTCACCACACGGACTTGGTTTACAACATTATCCTCGTATTTACCATTAGATAGCACGGCCTGAACCCTTTTTCTGAGAAGAAACCCGAGTACAGCAGTGGTACAGTATGAGTTGTTGATTATCATTAGATCAGCTTTATTGCCGATTATTGTTAGTAACTAACGCCCTCAATAAGCAACCTGCAAGTCATGATGCAAGAGTATTTTTACATTTTGTTTGCTCTGTACCCCTCGGATCAAAATTAAATGGGAGGTATACTTTTGTCAAATTCCCTCAACACCAATTTCTGTATGGCGGTTGCAGCACTTTTTTATGAGTCTACCAATGTTAATTTATTCTGTCCGATAGAAAGTATGAATAGAATTAAGAATTGTGGTTATTCCTACGTCATATAGGAATTGATAGAATTTATCCATAGATAAGCCTGACCAGCTTTGTCAGCAAATTTCAGATTTGAGTCTATTATTGATCACGTAGATTTCTGACACTCATTATCTTGTCGAGATTGACGTGATGGCATACATTTTAGCGATAAGTTTTATGATATATAATGTAGCTGTAAGTCGGTACCGCCAGCCACACATTACTATGTAACATTAGAGTAATGAAAAACCTGAGTATATAATCCTCTCCTGAAAGGAGATTCAAGCTCAGCAGTGGGACGTTGTGGGTTCTTGATTGATTGAAGTTATGTTCACAATCGTCTTTTAGGCATTATTTAATGCCTGTAGTAGATAATGAATTTAGAACAACTTTCCAATTTCGTATTCATTATTATTATAATAACTGAAGATATTTTCTTTGTTACACTTTTACACGTACCTTTTTATTAAACTTCAAATGAAGTCCTATGTTGGTTTTATTTAAATTTTCAGTGGGTCCATTGTGTCTTTCGCCCTTGATGACTAGTATTATGCCCGTAATTCGATTGAGCACCGTTATAGACATACCTACAACAAAAATTATATATTGTAAAACGGTTTTTTTTAAATATGTCGTCATCAACAGCCTTTAATATAGTTAATGTCTTTGAATTTCAGTTCGTGTTTAGGGTTGCCGACATTCGAGGCCAGCTGCTTCGTGTAAAAACTGTCAATTAAGTAAAATTGGTTGAGCAGGTAGCCCCAAATAGTCTTGGGAAAATTAAGGCTAGAAAAATGATGATGAGTTTTTAATATTGTTACAAAAAGGAACAATATTGGAACACTTGAATATTCTTAACCTTATTAGAGTAGTACATGATCGCACAAATAATACTCACACATACATTTGAACTCACACATAATAAAAAATAAACACACACCGCAAGAAGCGCTCACAGCCGAGTGGCCTTAGGTGATTGGAAACAATCACCTAAGATAAGCAACGACGGCGCGGTCGGACCTAGATGGGTAACCGTTTGTGGAATTTTATGTAATGAGCATTTCTGTGATTCGGAGGTCACGTTAAGCAGTCGATCCCGATTGTTATCATAAGATAGCAGTCGCGAAGCTTAGTTGGAGGCCTTCGGGCGGCTTAAAAACATCCAAAAGCAGGATTACGTAGCCGTGTCTTGCCAGTCCCCAATCCTCACTCGGACAGCGTGGGGACGTATGGCCTTAACCCTCTCTTGAGACCTGAGTGGGACGTTATGGGTTGTTGATGACGAAACACACAAACACATTCTGTGTCATGATAGTGTAATGCATGTGCCATTTGGGCTTATTCTACGAAAAAGAGAAACTCCTGCGTATGGCTGTTCTTAATACGTTGCTTTATGAAACTGCGTAATGATTAAATAATGAAAACAAAACATAGTTACCGCAAGAGGCCGCTGCATAGTGGGGAGTTCTGTAGGGACTGGGGAAATTCTTTGGACAAATTATGGGCTCTTTTCTGCTTGTAATGTGCACCTTTATGCGGCCCGACTTAACGCAATCTGCATCGAGAACCTGTAAAAATATATGTAGCAATTAATACTTATTCGACTTGCTTTACTTAGCTTTTCAATGCAGCTTTGCCTGCGTAGAGAAATTTAAGGTTGACTGGTAGACAATGTTATGTGGCATAAACGCCGTTAGTACACGATGCGGCAGCGAAGCACTGCGAAATATCTGCGGAACGTACGTAAATGTCATTGTAATTTACGTGGACTGCGAACTTTCTTCCATGCCACCTCTTTTTTGGAAGCATTTTTATAATCCGCATATAATTCGGGATAATTTCGAATTGAATTCAAAAATATTTTAACATTTTCGGCTTCCATGGTACGAAAATCTGTCCTCAACGAACATGCATGCGAACACCTTGCGATGCGAAACACCACTAGCGAAACATCTGCGTCGGTGTAACGACGATTTCGCAGTTCCTTGCGAAACAATACCGACGAAGGACGCAACTATTTCATGTAGCCTAGTGCTAGAGTGAGACGTAGCGTATGCGAAATTCTGCCATACTACTGACAGTTTTTTGTTGTGTCGCTGCCGCATACGAACGCGTAGGTGTACTAACGGCGTAAGTCCGCCTCGTGTAATTGTAATGCAGGAAGTTTAAATAAATAAATAAATTTACCGCATTACATAAGAGAATACCGCTTCCAAATCGGTTAAGCCTCGCCTCTGCTAAATATAACGCGCACAAAAACACAGACAAAAAGACAGTAATTCTAGAAACTGTAATGTTATGTTCCTTATTAAGTCCCCCATAAGCTATTAATACAGACTCACAGTGGCCAAAGCTCCATAGTGTTCACCAGTAGTGAGCAAGAAGACGTAGTCTCCGATGGGGTAGGCCTCGTTTGGCGTGGAGAAGCGGCCGGCGTCCTGCAGCACGTGCGCGCTCACGTCCCGCACAATCGCCTGCTGTGCGTAGCCGCACGGGACTGTGCACCACTCAGGCTCTTGGACCATCCGCGTGTTGTTCTGCATCATGTATTTAAAACCTGGAAGTGCATACTCGATATTAGCCGAGTCGATATTTTCCAGCAGTTTGTTGTTAACCGCGATAAATTGTCTATGTTACTCTTTGTGTCATCAGATTTCTGACAGTTACAATCCCGTCAAAATCAGTTCAACCGTTCCAGATATAAAAAAAAAATTGGACATCTGACACGCAACATCATCTAGTCCCAAACTAAGCAGAACTTGTAATAAGGGTACTAGAAAACTGATATAAATACATAAACATACTTTTTTTTTGTAAATTAATACATATTAAACATAGAAAACACCCAGGTCCGAATCAAATATTTGTGAATCACAAAAATATTTGGTCCGACCCGGGAACCGAACCCTCGAAACCTCTTGATGAAAAAGGCAGTTAAAGCATACAGACCAACAACAGATAGGCAGATTTTTTTTAAAAAAGACCTCTTGATGTAAGTACCGTATACACGTTCATATGCATATAGTAAAAAAACTGTTATTTTGACATACAGACACTTCGATTTTATTTATTCGTATGTATATATTACAACTACCGTTGTTTTGTACATCACCAACAACCCTTAATGTCCCACTGCTGGGCTTAGGTCTCCTCTCAAGAGAGGGATAAGGCCATACGTCCCCACGCTGGCCTAGTGCGGGTTGGGGACAGGCAAGACACGTTGTGGCTACGTAATCTTGCTGTTGGATGTTTTTAAGCCGCCCGAAGGCCTCCAACTAAGCTTCACGACTGCTATCTTATGATAACAACCGGGACCGACTGCTTAACGTGACCTCCGAATCACGGAAACGCTCATTACATATAATGCCACAAACGGTCACCCATCTAGGTCCGACCGCGCCGTCGTTGCTTACCCTTGGTGACTGTTTCCAATCACCTAAGGGCACTCGGCTATGAGCGCTTCTACCGTTGACTACGATATTTTTCATCGATACAGTTACTTTTTATTTTATTTAAGCCTGCTAAAGTGACTCTGCCCTCTGCTTGATGGAAAGCAAGAGCAGAGGTCACCATCCTCATTGTAAGGGGCCGTCCATTAATCACGTGATCTTTTTTTTGGCATTTTTAACCCCCTTGTTGATACATGGTGAGGTTTAAGACTACCCCTCCCCCCTATATCACATGTAGTTTTTTAGTACCTACATTTTTTTTTAATATTATTGAAATACAGGTATCAACTAATTTTATAATAGAAAATTAAAGCCTACAATTGCAGAAATTTTTGCAGGCTGTTTTGACTGACATAAAAATAACGAAAGAAATGCAAAAATTTGCAGCAAAAATAAATACACGTGATATATTACTACACCCCCCTCCTCCTTGTGATATTTCGTTATTTTTTATGGAATCCCCTCCCCCCCCTTTGACCCTCACGTGATTAATGGACAGCCCCTAAGTACAGACAATGCAGCATGGTGACGCACAACATGGCGACCTAGTGACTTGCTTCTATATCATTGGGGCTCACGTCTCGCACAGATGCTATCATGTTAGGTTGGTCTTCTATGAGAGATTAGTACCATCCTAGTCGAGTCGGCCCATTCGTGCTGAAATCAGCGTGGCTCTACTTACTACTTTGAACTTTTTTGGTTCTGGTCGTAGCGTAGCTTTAATAGACAAACACGCTCTCCAGTGTTAAAATCGTGAACTCAAAAACATTTTTTATTAGTTTGATTGAATTTTTATGAAAAAATCACCTTACCTTTCAAATTAACTGCATGAATGATGGTATTTACGTCACCCAATTCTATTCCAAGACGATTCATATTGCTGTAATGAGAAATTAAATATTATTGTTTGAAAATATTTTCATAACTATTTACATGAGAAGACCAAATAATCTTAAGTATAAAACTTACAAGTTGGCAGTGCTATACGTAATGAGTGTAATGACGATGATACTAAAATATTTTGGAGATTTTCAAAAGACCGCAGCTGAGTGTAATTGTCTACAAAATGGTACATATTTTGAAATATCAGAAATTCATGTATCGGTAATGGTGGTAGTGTCGGTAATATCAGAAATCAATGTAATAACATTAAGTGAACCCTCAGGTGCATACCAAAGTAGTTTCTCAGAAAATATCGTTAAATATCAGGATTTGATATACTTAGCGTCATCTATAGAGCATTTTCGTGTTTGATTTTCTCATGTGTTTTGAGTTATGAGTTCTGGAGAAAATAACTAGGTACGTTGTTCGACAAAAACCTATAAATTTATACTTTAAATAACACTTCAAGTATAGAGATTATTACACTTAAGCGTACACGTCTTTAAGGTGTTTCTACATTTGTTATTTAGTCTAATGGAATTTTGTATCAGTCAACATACTATGTAATGTATGTATGAGATACATTTGATAACACAAGCACTCCTGCAACAAATATCGCAGGCAAAATTAACACAAATTTTATATCAACCTATCTGTTGTAGTACGCCAAACCCACCTTTCTAAAGAGAGGTATATGTCCAGCAGTGGACGTCAAAGGCTGATTTGATAGACTAAATAACACACTTACTGTTCAATGATGGTTGCCCTCTCACTGAGCCACTGTTTGTGCAAATTGCCGTGATTCGCCTCCTTATTGAAATTGTTCGCATTGTTCTCTGTGTAATGAAAGCGCCACTGTTCGTTGGATACGGCTATCACTCTGTAATAAATATTTTAATTTACTTATTTTAATTTATGTCAATTCTTTTATCCTAATTGTTTTGATCTACTATTTATTTGGCGTAACTTTTGCACTTACACCCTTCTTGGACAAGTTGTCTTCAAAATTTTTATCAAATATTTGTTGAAAAAAAAATTATGTTTTATACATTTTTTTTTCAACAAATATTTGATAAATACAAAAAAACTATGTATAATAAAGTCCTAATAATGTATAATACATTGATTGCTTATGCATTATGAATGTATGCGTTATGCCAAATCGATGTTCATTAATTATTTAGTAGGTAGGTAATCATTCTATGCTCAACTCTCGTAAAAACTCATCAGATTCATAGATGTAAAACACACATATAAAATTACTTTCCCTAACGGACTTTACCAAAAGGATTTTTGTGAATTTCATCTCTAAGATAGGTAAAATAAGGACGAACTAAAGTTAGTCATTTTTCAAAGTTAAAAAAGAAATAATTACGCGAGCGAAGAAATCTCCATTACTGAGATAACTGGTACACTACCACTGTGAGCTTTTTAAGCCACAGCCTCGCAAAACTGTTCTATATTTCAGACTTTCAACGTTCAAACCATGCCAAAAGAACGTACTTCTGTTTTAAACGCGCTTATGGCTCCTGAGTTGCAAGCGTTCATGCATGACGGACACTCTCAATTAGATGACCTGTCAGCTCGTTTGCCTACTCTGTCATACAAAAATCTTTCAAGTGCGAATTGGACTCGCGCAGAAAGAGTTCCGTACTAATATCTAAACATTTCAAGAGTCTTGTTGCCTTTTTTAATTAATTTCGAACAAATAAACGGCAAAATTTCACGTGTGGAGGAACGGGTCTCGTGTTCCTCTATCACAAAGGGAGGATCCTCCGACCAGGCGAGATGATCATGCCTGGTGGGCCACTTCCCAGGGATGTTGTATGTATGGTAATCGGCCGGAATATCTCTATCGCGATTCAGGATAAGTTGTTACTCCGTACAGTTCAATCCGTGTTTCTTTAGTGGTTCAGTGTTCCATCGGTAGATGGCGCTGTTGTATGTCTTTAGCTTGCGCTGTATGTGGAAGTCACCACACGCGTTTTTTGTATGGGATCCCCTTATATTTAAAGGATTAGTTGTTATAACGGCAATAGAAATACATTATCTGTGAAAATTTCAAATCTCTAGCTGTTGTATGAGACACAGCGTAGTGACAGACAGACGGACACAACGACTAACAGAGGAATCTTAATAATAGGGTTTCGTTTTAGTCTTTGGATATTTATACTTACTTGGCTCTAGTAAGGTGTGGCCACCCAACCCAAATGACTTGCCCGAGAAACTCCATCGCTATATCTCGAAGACTTTTATCTGGTTCTTCATTTTCTCTTATTATCTCCACTATCATGCTTTCATTGCGTGAAGCCAGGTCAAACACTTTCACCTTTGCTTTCTTTACACTTGTCTGCAAACAGTGATCATAATTACTGTATGGAAGGTATTACTTTTGTTTTTATCTTTAAACAGACAACTCCCGCATTAGGGGCTGTCCATTAATCACGTGAAACTCGAAAGGGGGGTGGGGTTCACGATATATTACAAGGGGGGAGGGAAGTGTTGGAATGGACGGCCAATTAGGATAATAAATCCTGTGTCGCGGGGGACTTTACAAACATACATGAACCGAACACAAAGAACATTGAGACTCAGAACTACAATTTGCGAATCACACAAACGTAGAATTTGAACCCACGACACTTGCGAAGTAGAAAAGGGCGTGGTGGCCGCTTAAACCACTAGGCCAACCGTCTTATACAAAAACGTATTATATAATATTTATAATAGGTGTACTGAAAAGGATTATATTATTTTTGCATGAAATTAAACGCTGAAACTGTGTCAACTATACTCTGTCCATTCCTTTATTATCTTTTTGACAGTTCAACAAATTTCGAAATTAGTGACGCCCTCACACGTCACCGATTCGATTTTAAATCAAAATCAATCGATATAATATTCTTTAAGTCAGTATTGTAAATAAATAAATGTGCACTATTATGATATATAATTGGCCCAGAACAAAGAAAACTTCCTAACACAGTCACTTGAAGGTCGGTTTAATAAGTATTATGTGATTTTTCAAATGTATTTTCTCATAACTCTGGATTTAAACGTTATAAACCACGCGTTTCAAAGTTAAATTTTACTAACGCGTGCATAGTTACATTTTAAGTCAGTGGTTCACAAATGAATAAATTAATGCATAGAGTTATTGTTCTTTAATCTAAGTTTGAACTTAAATTCCAAAATTTCGACTTAATTCCTTGCAAATGATCAATCTTGAAGTCATAGTATTTCAATTTCCTTTTTATTTTATTAAATTTACAGAAACAATACTTACATGAAGTCTAATTATTTTGATCATAATAATATGATAGATTATTTTAATCGTTTAATCGATTTATCGTATTTCAAGAACTGTTTTATAGTTTGTTGTTTTTAGCTATGCACACTGCCCTGTGTACACTATTACGAAAAAAAAATACCGGTAATTTATAGGCGTGACCTGTCAAAAAGACAATAAACGAATGGACAAAGTATAATCACAAAACTGTTGAGAAAAGTTTTTAAGTACGAAATCTTATCTTTCTAACGCCATTCAGTGGAACCCGATTGGACTTATAGAGAGTTATATACAGATAACTAAAGCTATATATTGCAAAAATAATGGATTTATTTTTACACACCTACTAGCTGAGTCCCGCGGTATTATCCGCTGTTGTTGTAAATCTAGAGTAACGCCGCGGAGTGAAGCTAGTCAAGAAATAATTAGCCTAAGTTACTACTTAGGCCATCTGCTAGTAAAAGCCCTGTTAAAATGGGACCAGCCGTTACAGAGATTAGCCGGAACAAACAGACAGATAACAATTTTAAAATTTGCCTTTTTGATGTAAGTACCAAACATGTAAAAAATGGTTTAGTTGATATTACATTCAGACACTCCAATTTTATTATATTGTATAGATTACTACTTACATTTAATACTAAACTGTACTTTAATTCTGTTAATGCTAGAACGTTGTATTATAATCCAATTCTTTTTAATAATACATCGGTACCTTACGAATACCTTTAAAAAAATCGTTTCTCTGTAAAATCGGTTTACTGACGATATTTGAACGTGACAACGTTATAAGATTGTGCCTCTTTGTCGCTCATTTCGCGCTCTCGCTTGCACTTCAAGCCTTAAATGAAACGCCTAAGAGCGAGGTAACCCCGCATGAGTTATGTTTTTTCATGCGTGCAGCCGGCTCCATCGAATTATAAGACGTTGTCACGTCAAAAATATTTTAAAGTGTAAAAGACAAATCTCCACATTATTGAAAGCATAGGATTAATTAGATTTTATATCACCTACTATTTCGTTGATGTACTTTTTTTCAACATAAACAATGGATACAAACCTTATACTTAAGATGTCTCATGGTAGGGAAGCCGGGGAACAGCATATTCCGTTTGGCATTCGGCAACATTCCTCGCTTCAGCTGTAACTCTGGTACTTCTAGTTCCTTTCGCCACACCCACTGTTCAGTGGCGTGGCACTTGGTTATTGTGGGGAAGTATTCTGGCGCTTCGATTTTTCCTGAGATCAATGTATAAGGCAACTGATATTAATTTTTTAATATATTTTTAAACCTAACAAAGTGACTCTACTCTGCTTTATGGAAAGCGAGAGTTGATTCCAAGAGCAGGGGTCACCATCCTCACTGTGAATGTAGGAATTAAAGTATGGTGACCCATAACATGGCGGCCTGGTCTGATGTTTCTGCGTCATTCTCCGGAGGCCGGGATTTTGATGCATAATAATTGGGAATACGATGGTACGGCAGCACGAATGCTTGCATTATTAGTTTGGTCTTCTGTGGGAGTGACTCTACTACCTACTATATACATATGTTTTTGTTTGTAAATTCATACATGCATAGAAAACATTGGAAATCCGAAACAAATATTTGCATATCATATAAACTTTCGTGCACAGCAGTCGCATACAGTCTTTCAAAGGTAGTAAATTTTTTTTCAGTTTAGAGGGTATTTTTTTATTCTTGGCTTCTATTAGTCCATTCAAAGTAGTCATTTCTGAGATAGACCGTTCAACAATCAAAGAGACAAAGTCAACAATACAGTTTTATAATAACATTACTATCCACAATGTTTAGATGGGGAACAACATGTCAATTCAGAATTTCAAAGAAACGAAAAAATAGATGTTCTCGCACAATATTTAACCTTACTGGGGCAGCCCGAAGTGCTAACCGATGGACAAGCAGGCCTGTCTAAATTTCATACTTGTCATAATTTGTTGTTTTTTTTTTACCTAGATTTTCAGGCGTCCATTTGTAGACGAGCATTGGACCGTGCGTGTTGCGTTTTAGCTCCTCGTCTGTTAATCTTTTGTAACAGGGCTCCATTGCTGATAGAAGATTTAGCTAAAACATAAAAAACTGAATTATTCGACAATATCACGAGCAGACGCGGCAAATGTCGTTTTGTCATATAAATTACATCTAAAATAGGTGTTGGTTGTAGACGGGTAAAATATAAGGTTATTCAATAAGTATTTTTAATGACATGGATCACCTTTATCACTTTTCGGAGGAGTTTCTTTACAAACACTGTTACGATGTCATCACAGCTCAGCTATCAGCTATGTTACGGCGTGGTCAGACCTAGATGGGTGACCGTTTGTAGCATGATATGATATGAGCGTTTCCGTGATTCAGTCACGTTAAGCAGTCGGTCCCGGTTGTTATCATAAGATAGCAGTTGCAAAGCTCAGTCGGGGGCCTTCGGGCGGCTTAAAAGCATCCACAAGATTACATAAACACAAGGTGTCTTGACAGTCCGCAACCCGCACTGGGTGTATGGCCTTAATCCTCTTCTGGGATTTGAGCCCAGAAGTGAGACATTATGGTTTTTTGGTTGATATAGCTGTCAAACAATGTTACTTACCTCATCAATAAAAGGTATTAATACAACGGCCTCCCATTCGTTAATTTTGCCGTTGAGATCTGTATCAAAGTTCACTGGATAATAATGAACTATGGGCGAGTCTTCATCCGTCATCAGATAGTGGAAAGGCATCGGTAGTAGCTGCCTACTTGCTGCCGGTAATACTGCTAGTAACTGTAAGGAAACGAATTGTCAAATAACTATAAAAATCTACCAAGAGATCGCACTTGATAAGGGGATCAGTGTGGACAAAATATCAAATAAATTCCCTGTGAGTTTAAGCAGGGGCTCTAAGTGAATGTTGTGTTTAAGAAACTTCCAAATAAATCCATTCTATTATTAGGCTATCAGTGTGGATGAGAATTTTAAATAAACACCCCAGTAGATCTAAACAAAGGATCCTGGTGGATGGAGCAAACTTTAGATATCATATGTATGCTTGTCTGTTTATCTTAAATACGTATACATTATGTTCATACATTTTGTTAAATATTTGTCAATTTCGAAGTATTAATTTTGTCATCTAAATTAATACTTAAATTATTAAGTATACCAATTTGTTGGTTGTGGTTGAAAATGATGATAAAACTATAATTTAATATTATTCAAAAACTGCACATAATTTTCTAGATATATTGAATACCAATACCTGTTCAAAAGGCTTAAAAGGTTCTCCAAGCTCGAATTCTATCTTCATATCCTTAAAACCCTTGATATCTGATATGTAGGGCGCGTAATGATGCGGGTAGTACCAGCACCAGGACGGGCAGCCCTTGTAATAATAGAACAAGTTCCACTGTATGGCCCTCACGTAGCCCTCCGCTTGGTCCACTAGGACTGCCCTAAAAGTAACATAAACTTTATAGGAATATATGTACGTATTTTTCATAAGATAAGCCAGCAATAATGAGGAAAATTTAAATATTTTCTAACAATTTCATTACTTTATTTAAACTTTAAGATCTACAAGTAAATATTTATTAGTTGCCCTAACATTCACTATTTGATCAGGGAAACTATTGTAAGCTTATTTTACCCGCACTGAACACAAAGTCTAAAGCAGTCAGCGTGACGGTCAAGGGAAATAAAATTCTTACATAGTATCTTTGCAGACTATTTTAATCTTCGTTCAAACTGCTGTTACACAAATAACTAAGAACTCTGTTTACAGACCCTTGACATCAACATATGGCAATAGTAGAAGTCAGAATATATTATATCTATTTTGAATATCTGCTTACCGTTAATTGGAGCACTCATAGTTAAATATCTAAAATTCTAGTCAGGGTGACTCATGACTTACGTTTTCTTTAAACAAAGCAAAGTTTTAATAATAATAGTTTTTTATTATATTTTAAGTAAGTTTCCAAGTATGGAGGTTGAAACCTGTCTCTTGGAAAATAAAGTGACAAATAATTTTGAACAAAATGGATAAGAAAATGGCTAGCAGCTAACAAATGCGGGCTGCTCAAGACCGGGATGGTTAACACTCTTTGGTGGCGGCCTTCGTTCAGCAGTGGACGGCTGAATTGAATTGGAATGAAACAATAATTATAAAACTCCATAAAAACGTGCATCCACAAAGGTTTGCCACTTACAGGGGGAAATAAAATGTTAGCCATCATAAATTATAAATGAATAAATATTTAAAACATGAATCTCCAAATAAATTATGAATAAACTGAATTTTATTATTTTGTATATTTTTAAATTACATTTTCAGTCAATTCACACTACGAGGAGTTGTATGAAACAATACAACAAAAATACAATCATTTAACACACACTGTGCCGACATCCACTGATGTGTAGATAAGTAAGATTTGAAGCCAATTATGTCCCTTGACATTTTTATGAAAAGATTTCATTAAAACGATTAATTATGTTTCACTATTCAGAAACACCACTCACAAATATACATTAAATATATTTGTATATGAGAAGGAACTTTTAATTGTAAACTTTGTACTCTATTTAATGTGAAATAAAAATCATTTCATTTCATTTCAATTGCAAGAATAAATGTCAACGTAAAATAGTACATACCGTTAGATTACAATGTATCTAGTGAGATTGTGAACAATCAAAAAAATTGTGAACCGTAATATACTGATTACAATTTGACGCATTTTACCTGACTGAATCTCAAATAATATTATCCAAAGCATACATTATCTGAGTGGTCATCAGAAGTATTGATGAAACTATCCTAATTTTGTCACTTTTAGTATATTTGTTACTTTGCTTCGTAATACCTACTGACCTACTATCAGGACTATCCAGAGAAACCTTTAATTTTATTTAGCGAGTCACAATTTTCCTTCTTATATAAGCAAATACAATTTTGGATTTAACCGCAAAGCTTTTTGAAGCAATCTGCTCTACTCAGGTGGATATCGGTTCATCAAAAAAGTATCAATTAAAATAATTATATAAATTACAAAAAAAAAATACTACAAAACACAGTTCCAATAATAAGTTTAACAGCAGGATTTAATTTAGCATTCGCAATAATATTAGTTATTATGCACTCACTTGTAACATTTGAAATTAAAATATTTTATGCGTAAGTCAATACTAAGAGTAGAAAATAATTTGAAGGCATTATCGTGATATCTAATTGGTTGATTCACCAGCATGCATTTGAATCAACCAATCAGAATAAATTAGATACTAACATCTGAAGGTTCTCGTAATAAAATCCAAATGTCAACAGTTAAGAAAATATATAGCTTCTAATATTGACTGTACTTTAATTATATCGTATTGTGACCGAAAATAACTACGGTATTCTGTATACGGAAAAACATTCTTTATAAAAGGGATTATTTATAAAATCGAAATTAAATTTTGAAGGAATTTTTATCACGAGAATTGTCCTTCTGCACAGAGAACATATAATTAGGGTTCCGTCGATAAAATGTGACAAGTGAGTGGTATAAAACTCGCTACGTACCTAAGGAAAGGGCACATTTCGTTATACCTGTGGCACACATATGTTAGTGAATGTTTAATGAGCCAATATTATTAATTACATTAGTTATCTACAAAAATGAGGCAGTCTGGAGAAGGGTGTTCTTGCTCCGCTTGTGAAAATGTAATCGAGATTGGCTGGCACTTTTATCTCCTTGTATAGTATATACTATGCGTATAACCATCTTCGTAGTACTGAAACTACTAGCTGTTGTCCATGGCTCTGCCCACGTGAATGTCGGATATTGAGGTTAAGAGCAGTCTATCCACCTTTCAATATGAAAGTATCTCCATGCTAAATTTCATTAAAATCTGTGCAGCGGTTTAGCCGTGACAGCGTAACAGACAGACGGATTACTTTTGAATTTATAATATAATTAGTAGTAAGGATTTTTTAGTATTCTACTATATACTATACTAGCTGTTTGTTTGTTTGTTATGCATAGCAACCTGTGAAGTTTTGAGAGGAGATAAACAGAGATACATTTTGACATCTACGATTTAATGTATTTTTATAATCACCTAGCTTTCGCCCGTTTATCTCGATTATTGCAGTAAAAAGTAGCCTATGTGTTATTCTGATATATAAGCTATATAACTGTAAAGTTTGATCCAAATCCGTTCAATAGTTTTTGCGTGAAAGAGCAACAAACACACATAAATACTCACAAACTTTCGCGTTTATAATACTAGTAGGATTTATTTAGTATAACTTTAATTGTATAGTCATGCTTATCTTGAGGGAGTTAGTTAAATATTAAAATTACAAGGACCAAAATTTGTTTCTGTACATTCTGTTAAGTGCTAAAAGTGTCACCGAACTCGTGTAACCAACCTGCCTTATTTTTGTAGTTTGTTAGTATCAGAAATGTTATTAATTTCATACATAACTGAAATGTTTTATGAAACTTACTCGGTGACATTGGAATAGTCTAATTTTTTCATGTAGTACTCTTTTTTGTGTTGAATAAACTCCATTTCCAGTGTTTTTTCTTCTGAAAATAAAATTCAAATTACATTAGTAAAGTGTAAACTATTGTGTACTCCTAGCTGATTTCGACCACAGAGTCAGTCAGAGTCAGCCAGTCTCAACGAAGACAAGTCTTCTTCTTCTACCTTTTTTTTTTTTTCGCGGGGAATGCTTTTCGCACCATACAATCCGTGGGGAAGACGATAGGCGTGTGTGGGACTCCCGGCGAACCGGTCTACCCACTAAACCCCGCGGCGGCCTACCTCGGCAGTCGGGAGGAGCTCCAGGAACGCATCAGCGACATCTGGAGTCCCCCCCGCCTAACCCCATGATTGGGATACATCTCACGGTAATCAATAAGTTACCCTTGGGGCAGGACGATATCGCGCCTCTCGCCGCTTTACACAGTAAAAGGCGGGACACCGACCCACCTTAGACGACACCCCCGGCCGCACCGGGGTGTCACCTGTCACGGTTCGTTTGCAGCGGTCACATCTCCCCAAGATGTGGCCGCCTCCTTCGAGCGGGATCGGCCCTTTCCCGATCCCGCTCTGCGGACTCCTTCTGGAGCATAACGTTCTCACAGAAGGAGACCGCGGCTTCCCATCCCTCGCCACTCGCCAGCATTGCCGCGATCAATGCTGGCGGTGACAGGTTTCGTCCGATCTGTCCGATCAGGACTCGACGCTCGGACTCCCAAGCAGGGCAGTCCTCCAGCGTGTGCTGAGCGGAGTCCCGGTCAGACCCGCAGTGGTGGCATTGTGCTGTAGCCTCCCGTCTTATTCGATTCAGATACTCACCGAAGCAACCATGCCCGGTGAGCATCTGAGTCAATCGATAGGTGACACAGTCGGTCCTCTTTACCCAAGCTTCGAAGCTCGGCAAAACGGCTCCAACAGCGCGTTGGCTGGCACAGCCCTGTGCTTCGAGCCGTGCACTTCAAGCCCGTAATGCTTGCGCGTGTGCGTTCCGCCGTAGCATTTCAGGCTCATGATCCAGCGCTGTCCCCTCGCCATCCCGACCAACAGAACGAATTTGGTCGTAGACCATCGTGTACATGTCACAAATACCTTCACATTTCATACTATTATTAGGAATTTCTTTTAAGAAAATTCCAACAGCAGCCCCGCTCGGGAATTGTACCCGAGGTTTCTTGATAAGCGGTCGCATACGCTAACCGCTGTATCAACGGGGCAGTCAACGCGCAATGAAAGTACTCCCCCAAATATATATTCAACTTATCAATGTTGACCATATGGCCGCGTCACACACTCTCTTCATATAGTATGTACACATTAACGTTCATGCTCAAACTCCTAAAATAAGTTCATGTTATTCACTATATTCAATCGTTCTTGTATCTCAAAATAAAAAACCTATGGCCATATAAGACGAATATTCTTAAGCTGCGTAGAGGAATCCAAAGAAAGTTAAATCATGAGAGTTAAAACAATCAATAAATAATGTTGGAAGATAACTTTCTTCGAAGTTTAAAGCTATAGGGCGCCAGATGGCGTGAGTATATTTCAGCTGGCAACATTTTGTAAATAATGCAACAATAACTCACCATCACTGGTCTCGTCCAATGCATCTTCAGGATCCAAATCCTCTAGGAACTGCAATGGCAAAATAACATTAGTTATAGAAAACATAGAATAGTGAAGCCATAAAGTTATATTACTGTGACATGTCTTTATACAACAAAAAAAGCAAGCTGGTGCCTCCCATTCGGTCCCATGATAAGAAAACCAGGATCGCGATTTGGTAACTCCATAGTTTTTCTTTGTAGTCGGTTTTCTTTTGCTGAAATTATTTCTCATTCGCGACACGACTGACTGCCTTGCCTTGCCTCCCTTAACTCCACTCCTATACGATATCTTATTAGATCTGATATTTTTTACATTCCCCTGGAGGGTTAGCTTTAGGCAGGTCAGTCAGAAACCAGCCACCCATAGACTTATCCTACCTTTTTTTTTTTTTTTTTTTTACGCGGGGAATGCTTTTCGCACCATACCCTTCGTGGGGTAAACGAAGGGCGTGTGTGGGACTCCCGGGCAACCGGTCTACCCACTAAACCCCGCGGCGGCCTACCTCGGCAGTTGAGAGGAACACCAGGATCGCGTCAGCAGCTTCTGGTGTCCCCCCTGCCGTACCTCAACGTCTGAGGTACATCCCGGGGTGACTAGTTTCACCCCGGGCCAGGATGTTGTTGCGCCCCTCACCGCTCTGTACAGAAAGAGGCAAAACATCAACCCGCCTTAAACGACACCCCCCGGCCGCACCGGGGGTGTCACCTATCTCGAGTCGTTTGCAGCGGTCACATTTCCCCAGGATGTGACCGCAGCGACCCTTAAGCGACCATTGGGGAGCTATCGGCCTCTACCGCGTCCCCTTCGCCACCTCCTTCGAGCGGGATCAGCCCTTTCCCGATCCCGCTCTGCGGACTCCTTCTGGAGCATAACATTCTCACAGAAGGAGACCGCGGCAGACTTATCCTACCTAACTAACAGAATTAGTGGAACTGAATAGAGAAAGCTTACCATATTATCAGTAGCGTTGATAAGCGCTTGAAGATCGTCATCGACCTTATTTGCCTTAATATCTTCTACATTCACATTAAATGTTTCATCATTATTAGGTTTGTACTGAAAAGAAATTAACACCTTTATTTTCTTAACCTACTTTAATCACATAAAGAGCATATAGTAATCGAAAATACTTACAAACACATCATCTTTGCCTTATCCTAACAATTTTAAAATTTACTTTTGTCAGTTTTACGAAATAACACTTTTTTCCTAACATAATTATTTATAAGTTGAGGATGTTTTGTATAATTCCGTCAATCCGTCAATTCTATTTTTGAATGCATCTAACAACGAGCATCATCATCATCAACAGCCTTCAACAGTCCACTGCTGGACATAGGCCTCTTCTTAGAAAGGAGGTTTTGGCCTACTATACCACGCTGGCCAGATGGGTTGGTATAGAGTTGGTTTCAAGTTGTCCTTCTCTTTGCATTAATGTTGTCTTGCGTAGTTTATCCCTTAGTAGCCTTTTACGACATCCGCGGGATGAATAGGGGTGGTGACACTCTGTATTCTTGATCCGTCACCACACGGACTACAACTAGCATAAAAAGTCTATATCCTTTTTTATTAAACTTTACAAATATACATGAAATGAGCAGAAAGAACAGCTGTCTAGGCTCTATGCAGTCATATATTTAATAAACATATTCAGAACAAATCTCTCCTTACATTATCTGTAGGTCTCCTGCCAGTTTTGCCTTCGAAGTACTTGACATCCGCATTAATATCTTGGAACTTTTCTTTGTCAATCTTAGCTAACTCCTGCATGAAAATCTCGAACCTCGCAAGGTTTAAGTCACCTGCCTCATTTATATACCCTGAAAATATTTTAAAATGTCAGAATCAATAGTATGTTAATTGACAATAAGCAGTCGGTCCCGGTTGTTATTATATGATGGCAGTCGCGAAGTATAGTTGGAGGCCTTCGGGCGGTTTAGAAACATCCAACGGTAAGATAACGTAGCCACAACGTGTCTTGCCAGTCCCCAACCTGAACTCGGCCAGCGTGGGGACGTATGGCCTTAACCCTCTCCTAATAGGAGACCCGAACTCAGCAGTGGGACCATTATGGGTTGATAAAAGGTTTTTTTTATGGGATTCTGCCTAAGTGACTTCTCCGCCTCATGGAAAGCATAAGTAGAATAAAAGAGTAGTATTCCCAATAAATATTGCGAATGCAGACAATATGCAGCATGGTGACTCTCACTATAGCGGCCTATTAATTGAATTAAATGAAAGTACTGTATATATGTACTTCCATTCAGTGAAAATCTGTTATATAGAAATTGCAATCAAACACTTCCAATTATTTTTATGTGTATAGATAACTAGATTTCGCTCGCGGCTCTGTCCGCGTCTATTTCAGTGATCATGGTAAAAAAAAACACTTTTTTTTTCATAAAAAGCATCAGTTACTTCTAATACTTTCAAGAATATGTGTACAAAGTTTCATGATGATCGGTTGAGTAGTTTTTGCTTGAAAGCGTAACAAACAAACTTACATTAAACATACTTATTACAATTCAAGATTTATTTATTAACAAAGTATTTTGACGTAAATTATTTTTTCTTTTTATTCTGTGAAAATCGTAACAATTTACATAAATAAAAAATAAACTTACCATCTAAAGTAGGAAGTACAGTCATATAAGTCTGATACAATAGTGGTAGGGCATCATTTTTAATATGCATGTTGGGCAAATTTGGTATAAAATCATTGCCCACTAAAAAGCCCATTAGCACCCAGTCATCAACTACCTTCTCGATATCATACTTGAAAGGTAGATTATCCTTAATAGCTATAAATTCTTGTTCTAAATATTCTCTTAACAAACTTAAGTGTAGGAGAAAGAAATTAGTTTCTTCTGGACAAGTCGAACGTTGTGTTGTTCTACCGAATTTCACCTGGAAACAAACGGTAATAGAGATTTAAGACATTGATGTACTCCTAGCCGAGCCCATACAACTACGCAGGAGATATTATAGTGCACGAGTGATAAGGGATGTTTAGGGGATTGCCACTAAAGGGGTTAAGATATGTGTTTGTGTAGTAAGCTACCTAGTAATAAATGGTACAATTAATATTATAACACATTTTCATGTGTTCTGTTAAACTTTTTTTTTTTTATTTGACTCTTTACCAAAATGACTCTTGTCTGCCTAATGGAATGCATGATCAAAAATCAATTGTATTTAATATCATCATCATCAGCCACTCGCGGTCCACTGCTGGATATAGGCATCTCCCATTGCACACCACTATGATTAATAACATCTCGATTAATCATCATCTTTGATTAAAATCATCTCGACTTATTCCACGACCGGTGCAGCCGCCTCTAATAAAGTTTTTTTGACATCTGATACACAACGCCATCAGCTGTACTATAAGTACTAGATAACCGATATAAATACAAGTACATACACAGTTTTTATGAACACATACATATTTACAGAGAAAACTCATTAATTCTGAAACTAATATTTGCAGATCAAACAAAAATTTGGTACGACCCAGGTTATGAACCCAAAACCAAAAAGTAGCACCGAGACAGTCAAAGATATAAATAAATATCACCTAGTCCCAAACTAAGCAGAGCTGGGGTACACTAAACAACTGATATAAATACATAAACATACTTTTTTTTTGGAAATACATATTATAAATAAAAAAACACCCATACTCCGAAACAAATATATGTGGATCACACAAATATTTGGTCTGACTGGGAATCGAACCCGAGACCTCTTCATCAGCAGCCGCATACGCTAACCACTAGACCAACAATGCAGTCTGATATAGTACTGAAACTTACTTCTTCTCTCAATAGAGCAAAGTGTGGCTCATGGGTACACATGCCCAACATGATGAGATCAGCGTCCAGTCCATACAAACAGTGGCGAGTGTTTGGATCATAGTCGGGCTGTGAACGCGCCCAGCGAATATAATCCATTATTTTGTGTTCACCTTCTCCAGGGGTCTATAAAAAATGAATTTGATTTTTTTATTCTTATAACGTATCACAGAGTTACAAGAGGGTAGGTATATAAAAAAAATATATTCTCAAGTAGACCAGGGAACCTTAAAATGGATCAAAATTAGATTTTATTAATTAAAATAAAGCTATTAATATCATTTGCTATGTATTTTTGCATAATCTTCTTTCAAGTAACCATTTAAGATATCTTTTTCTTTTGTTTTTACTCGACTGCATCAGAAGGAGGGTAATGTTTTTAAAAAAGACGTTAATAATAAAGCTGGAAACACATTTTTGGACGCGGCTGATACCCGTGATCTAGAGTATGAACATACACTGAGCTTTGCTAACTATCGGACGTAAGTCGTGGACGTGATCTTTAACTGTTCTTGAGCGTTCGTACGTCCGACAGAAATCTGGACCGACTGACGAGACTGTGCACACTTATCAGTCACGGCTGTCAGCGGCGTCCAGTAATGTGTTTCCAGCTTAAATAATTCATGCATACAAAGAACACCAGACATAAAACAATAACTTGTGAACAGTTTTCCCCTATGGGATCGAACCCATGAAGAGGCGTAGCAACTGCTTTAACTACTACGCCATCAAACTACGCCGCAAGTTTAATAAATAGTCCCGTGGTCTTATTTTACAACAATAGGTAACGCCGCCGAGAGACGCTAGTCCAAAGAAATAGGTTAAGTTACTCTTTATATCATCAGCTATGTACCTACTAGTGAAGGTCCCGTTAAAATTTGTCCAACCTTTCCAGAGATTACAAATAACAAACAAACAGACAGACAGACAAACATTTTATTCAAATCAAATTAAACCAAACCATTTTTATTTCAAATAAACCATACAACGGCACTTTTGAAACGTCAACTAGTCAGTCAGTAGTCAGTCGTGAAGCTAATTGTCTGTTCCAATTCGTAGATCCTATGGAGAAGAACAGACAAGAAACTCCATGGACACTCTTTTTCAACATTTTTTTTTTACAATTTTTGGTTACATTTTTTAAAGCGTTTTATTAAATGTGAGGACAATGTAACGTTGCAGATGTTTACACAGGTAGAAGTTGTGAGATGACCAGCCCCGACTGGCGCCGCCCGTATCACGAGCATGACCTATGCACCAGCCATCGTCCAGTTCAACCATATCGTAGGGAGCCGAACGACTTATATTCTTTTATATAAGTACGTTATATACTGTCATATGCATTTAGTGAAAAGCAAATGATTTGATATTACAAACAGACACCTTGATTTTTTATTAATTTCTATAGATTAAAATATAAAATGCTTACTTCGTGCCCAGATAGTATAACTTTAACATTACTCCATAGTGGGTCGGTGGTAATTTTTTGCTTGACGAAGTATTTCAACTGCTCATGCAGACGCATCATGAAGACCGTGCCAGGTGTTATGCAGTTACTGTCGAACCGCTTCTCCGTGGGCAGGGTTTCCCCTGGAGAGGAAATAATATAAGTATCAGTCCCTAAAACACAGCTTGATATCCGTGATAGATGTCCTAATGACATTTTAGAACATATTAGGAACATTTCACAGAATTTTTTACTAATCACATCTTTATCAACGCCGCATAATGTCCCACTGCTGGGCTAGGCTCAGAGGGTGGGGTGAGTGGGGACGTATGCATCCCCACTAAGGAATTTTAGACTGTCAATCTTGCTGTTAGATATTTTTAAGTCATTCGAAGGCTTCCAAATAGCTTTACAACTGTTATCCTATGATAACAACCGAGACCAACTGCTTAACGTGACTTCTGAATCACGGAGACGATCTATAGTATCATGTTACTAACTGTCACCCATTCAGGTACTCACCACAGCGTTGTTGCTTACCCTCGCTGATTGTTTCTAAACACCTAGGACAACTTGCCTATGAGTACCTGAGAACATCTAAATAACTTAAAAAAGTTAATATAGTTTTTGGGAATGCTTACCTTTTTTTATGGCCTCCTGTTCTAATTGTTCTGCTTCTCGTGCTGACCTAAACCTGAAAAATATACGATTGTTAAGTGGCAGAAGCTTATCATAATCATAAATCAAGGTCTATCAATCAATACTAATATTATTTTTCGAATGTAAACTGCTTAACCGATTTTAATTAAATTTGTCATGAAGATAATTTGCAACTTGAGGAAAGACATAGGTTACTCTTTACCGCGACAACCGACATTGTTACGGACGACGTTGCGGGCAAGAGCTCTCTACTCTAATATTCTCGTGTCACGGTGTTTGTTATTCTCCTCCTAAATGGCTCAAACGATTCTCATGAAATTTTGTGTGCAAATCAGTTAAGTCTGCGAATCGGTCAACATCTATTTTTCATAACCCTCGGACGCGAGCGGAGCCACGGGAATTAGCTAGTTTATTATATAGAGACTAGCTGACCCGGCGAACTTCGTACCGCCTAACAGTCAATGAATGTCGTGTTACTTTTTAGCTGATCTAATTTAGGCTTTGATGAACGTAAAACAATGATACAAAATAATATATTTATATAGATAGAAACAAAAAAGTATTTTATCATGATGAATGATGATGAAAACATACATACAGAATGAGAATAAAAATAAAAAAAAATAAAAAAAAATAATTAAGTACTTCAAACTCATGACAGAAAAAAATGATTGAAAACTATGTTGTGCAGGTTGGGGAAAAAAAAAAACTCCGATTAATTCATTAATAGGATTTTCATTCAAGCACTTTGTGGTAAACGACATTCTTTGTTTTTTGGTCAGGCGCAAGAACAAATAAAGCGGATGGTTTGCCGACACGTGAGCATGCCACGTACAATTGACCATGAGAAAAACATGCATTTTCTAGATTGAGGCCACAAATAGTCAAGGATTGGCCCTGTGATTTGTTGATCGTCATGGCGAAGGCAAAACGAATCGGGAATTTAATTCGTTTAAACTCAAAGGGCATATCCGTTGGGATCATCGGAATCCTTGGAATAAGAACTTCCTCATCTTTAAATTTTCCTTTAAGTATAGACGCGTGAATCACATTGCTCATCAGTTTTCTTATCACCAAACGCATTCCATTACACAGTTTTGGTTGGTTTAAATTTACAACATCATGTAGGTCTGGATCGGTTTCAGGAGCAGGAATCTCCGCACATATGATGTCATCTATTTGATCTGGCCGAATTCTTTCGACAAACCAAATCAGAATGTGAGTTTTTGCCATTCGATTGAATACATCCAGCATCGAGTATTCCCAAAGACGTGTTGCTTAACAATGTAATTCATTAGTGACCGAATTTTTTGCCTGAAAACACGTGCGGTGATGTCGTGTCGTTTTCGTTCGTCACTTGATGTTTGTCCGGGAAGCAGCAATTGAATAATTTCTATTCATTTCGGATTACATGTAAATGTAATGAATAGATCTGGCCGACCATAATGACGAACATATGTCACTGCATCTTGCGCATATTCATGCTAATGACGCGGGCTACCTATGTATGTCGCCGGTAAAATAGTCAATTGACCAACATTTTCTGAATCTCCTTCTGTGCTAATTGCATCGCGTAAATGGATATACTCTTCCAAACGCAATTTAGCTTGATTCAACCGAATGAAAGTCAGGCGCTCCGTTTCGATTTTAACGTACATGTCAACGCAATATTGTTGAAGCATTCGACGAAATCGCAACAAATAATTGTCAGAATTTTCACGAATCATCAAACGATATGCGTATTAATTCATCGAACTAACCTTCTTGGTAGTTTCCTCACCTGAAACAAATGCAGTAAAAATTGTATTTTAGAACCCGTAATAGGTTAAAGACTCTTACAGCTACTCTCTACTAAATTAGAAATTACAACTTTTTTGAGTACTAAAAGCAAACAGAATAAAATGTATGTCGGCGTATCGGTTATTGTAGCTGGCAACACTGTTGAGTGTCTAAAGGTAAGACACTGACACCGGGCACTGGCGCGTGCGACCGGTGACCGCAAGGATGGGAATCATTGACACTTTAAAATAATAAAAACGCGATTGAATGATTGATTTTAGTCGATTACTTTCATGTCATAAGTCATAGACAAGGATCACGGGTGACAATGGTTTTATCCCTTCCCTAGATGATTATTGTTCGTTCATTCGATTCGTGAGTTCCTTTAAAATGGAACGTGGTCGTACGGCGAGCATAATTATTGTGGATCATCTCGTGTGAGCACCACGTGTTCGGTGGAGTGTCTTATTTAAATGGGCTGCTATTCAATGTCCTAAGTGTATTTCGTGATCGAGAGTTACAATAAAGTAATTGTACGAGAATATTCTCCTTGCCCGAAAACTCACGCCTACCCTCAATTATAAATATGAGGCCTACTGACGTTTCTAGTGGATGTTGAGCTTTTACATGTATATCAAGTTAAAATGAAAACAACAATATTGATCTTACCATTCAATGGATTAATCATTTTGATATTAAAGTGATATCCATCGTCTCCTTGCCAAAACATCAGCGGGTATTGTAACGCGTCATATGAACTGTGTGTTTCATATATTTTTTGTAGTTGCCCAGTATTGCGTCGTGTAAGTACAATATCACTTGTTTCCAAGTTTTCACCAACAATCAGGATTGCCACTTCATCGATTATTGGAGCATTAAATGTGCGTTCATGTGTTCCAGCTGGTCTTTTATCTGCTCTGATCACAACTTTATAGTCATCACTTGGCATGCGCTCTAAAGCAGTCTTGAACAACCTGACCAATGCATGATGTTCATGAAGCATTTGCTGCAGATCTTGGAGAATTGCTCTTTTCGTAGCTGTGTTGATCCCTTGACGCCGGTCAAGTTGTTCTTGCCCATGAAGTATATTTGCAAGAATTTATGCTGTGCATCTTCTATAGGTGCAATGATCCAATGCGATGGCAAATCTGGCCTGGAATCTGTAAAGTCAAAACCATAGTTATAGTTAGATTTACAAACACTTTTTTTTTTCAAATAATAACATGCCATTTTTATTTCAGAAAAGACAAATACAGAAATCTAACAAACTACATTCCAGATTTTTTTTACAATGATAGAAAATTAAGTTTTTAACGTAAATTACCTTAAATGTCGGATTATATCCGTGTTCTTCGATAATTTCTGCCCCAAATGAAGTCATTTGGAAACAGACATTGTATTTTTGAGTGTTCGCTAGAAAATGTCGTGATTCTAGTGTTTCGCCATAAAGCAGGGAGCACAATGGCTCTGGTGGCGGGACCAATATTGGCAATTTCACTTTACCACTAAGGCAGCACAAACCAGGCGTTTCACCAGCAAACTTCAATGCTCCACAATGCTGGCAAACAACGTCCATTGGACCAAGCTATAGTCGATGGTACAATCATACAGAAACGCTGCTCGATTCAAATCAATACTTGAACCATTTCTTCTTGCACTTCGAAGATTATTCCTCTGTTCGACGATTTCTCGTTTCCAACCTAGCCGTTTCACGGGCTGCCTCTCTTTGCTCTTGTGTTTGAGAAGCACGAATCAAGGCCATTCTTCCACTAACGCGGCGCTGTTCTCGTGCAATTTCTCGTTCTCCATCAGATAATTGACTCGCGATATTCCGTTGCCTAATTGCATTACGGCTTCGCTGGGAAAGATTAGATCTTCTAGGACGCGGCATTGTTATTAAAATGTGCACTCGCATAAAACCATCAAATATAATAACATTGCCTGAACTTTCGAGACATAGACAATAGCTCAAAGAGTATATAACCACCACGTATGAATAGCTTATCAAGAAAAATCATAGACAACCTATAAAAAGACATTTACACTTTTGTTAACATGTAGATTTTTTTTCCTTAATCTTATAACCTTTACCAACTGATTTTTTATTCCCTAAATTCCGTTCCTTTCCGATGATTTTATGTTTTTACTGTAGAATAAATCTTAGTTATTATTTTCGGGAATTAAAAATTTAATAATTAATAAATAATTTTCGAAAATAAATGTCTAAAACAAACATATATAACAGTAGCAACTTTGTAGACATTTTACAAAAAATAAATTTCTGAACGCACACATTATGTCTTCAGAAAAAAATAAAGTTGTGGCTTAAGCCTTAAAGGTCTCAGCAATCAGGCCATAAGCTCCAAAAAAAAAATAGTTGTTACACTATTTGACAGGAATGGACAACAAATGTTTGACATGTAATAAACAAATCAGCATCCATTGAAATGATTAAGTATTCATTACACATATCGAGTTTTCATTATTTTTAAGATGTATTCTGCTATTCGGGACGGAAACAAATCCAACAAATCAAAAACCATGGCAATCGGTCCAGCCGTTCTCGAGTTATAAGTGTTGTAACAAACACGACTTTCTTTTATATATATAGATAACAAACAACAAAATTTTAGTCTGACTCGTCTGTTTATGTCGTTGCCAGATAGTGATCTAGTGGTAAATACACTAATCTCTCTAATTACCTTCGTATTACAGACTAACCAAAGTTATAACTGTGCTTAACTATCAACAATTGTCCTAGTTGGGAATTGAACCCACAATCTTTAGTTACACAGGCTCATCATCATTATAGTTTATTTTAGTAATTATCATCACATCATGTTTAAAAAAGATACACACATGACTAATTATATTTACAGAAAATGAAATTAACTCCTACCCTCTACTCTTTCAAAAATTAAATATCTATGACAGATTCTAACACTCATTAGAAAACTTTTAAGCCCCTGGCGTGTGAATGAAAAAAAAATGATTCTATAATCTATCCTATTGAATAATGAGCAAATCATAAGAGTTACCAAACATAGGCTGTTGCCGACCGTTTTTAGAACTTTTAAAGGAGAATGATTCATCCATACATTGTTTTAGTGAAACTTCAGCCATTTATGCTGTACACTCAACAAAAGCTATCAAAAGGAAAAAATGGCCCCACTTTTGCAATTTTTTTATGGTTACTCTGCTTTTATAGTTATGGTGTGATCATCTCTAGCTCTGAAATATTTTTTATGTCAGACTTTCTGAGATTAGCACATTCAATCAAATGAACAAACTATCCAGCTTTATAATATCATACATAGTAACTATTAAATATATATATAATACACAGAACCACATTCTTAACTTTATAGTAAGAACAAGCACTTACCTCCTACCCCTCTGCTGATTCATCTTAGCTCTTGGAGCCACACCATCAATGGCCATGAAAAATAATTTCTTAGGCTTTATAATTTGAAATAATATAGTGAGGTAGTGGAATATATCCTCGAATATCTTTTCCTCTGTAATTCGGAAGTGAGGGTTGCTGTCATCTGGATGTGAACAGTTATGTATAATACCGTTCATGTCCAAATACATGTTGTCAAAATCTGGTATCTGAAATGTTAAAACTGTGTTAAAACTACTTAACTTTGAAACTAAAAACTACTTATTGGAGATTAAAAATAAAATTGGAATCTGCATATGGTGCCATCTTGTAGGTGTTGTAAGGGACCAGTAAGCAGTGAGCATGCATTCTGTGATTGACAAATGTGAATGAAGCAAAAGAGGCGTCTCAGGATCATAGTAAGAGATCAATTGTCTCTGCCCACTCTTCTGTGAAATAAATTCTTAGTATTTAGATGACACTGCTAAAAAGGTTAAGGTTAGAAGTAAAATCTTCTTTATAAGCAGAAGTCTATATCCAGCAGTGGACTACTAAATGCTGTATATCATCGTCATCATAATTCAGGGTTGGCTACAGTAGGTGTTGAACAAGTAACCAGTTTAACCGCTTATAAATGGAGCAACTGGCATTGGACCTCTGCACCTCCGCTTATACATCGCCAAACTGCCAAACTCTGAGCTTAGAATTTGATCTATTGATCGATGAAGAATCTAATGACCCCTTTATAATGGTACTGGGTTCTTCAAGGAGTTAGGAGAACTTGAATAGCCTATATTCAAATAAATATAGAATATAGGTATACTTAGGCATAAAGATAGAAATTAAAACCAAAGTTAAAATAAACTATACTATAACAAGTTTATTTCATGGTTTTAGGTGCTGACTCGTAATATCGTTTTTATAGGAGGAAATAATAAATATGTATTGAGCATTTAATATTTACATTTAATACTTCTCAACAAGCATTTATATTTTTCTTTATGTATTACAAACTATGTATATACAACAATCGGTGGTGTTATTGCTCCAAATCCCTAATATTATAATTTAAATTGTAAAATAAACATTTAATTAACATCAAAAACCATTTATTTACTTGTCTTGACATATATACACAAAATAGTACTAAAAGAAACAAAAGCGTTATAAACTCTCTCTCAATGCTCTCATGGCGATTTAGGATTTAGGCATATGCCTAAATCAGTCATTAAAATTGTTACAATTGTGGTAGTGACATAGGCTATAGACATTTCAAAATGTTATAGAAATAGAAAACCTGACTGCTTAAAAGTAATGAACTGAAAAGAGAAAAACAAGTATCTCAATATCTACATAAATTGTACAGACTAAGTCGCTTCATTTCTAATAGAAAATTTGGGGGTATTTTACAAAATGTATTATATACTTGGTTGATTATATGTGTAATGTAAATATATAAATAATTTACTAAATAGATGAAGGAAAAAGAGGTGTTATCATTTGAGTAATCACATATTGATTGCACAATATTAACTTTCTCCAAAAAGATTTTTATAAGAATGGTGCAATTTGTGTAAACAGTATAATTCAAATTCATTCTCTTAAACATTCAACATTTAATTCAGGGTGGAACTGATGTTTTTTTATAATATCTAAGTTCAAAGCAATGACTTTTACAGTCTTGGGTACCTACCCACAGAGAAGTTAATAGGAACTTGGTTGTTTTCATTTTTATTAAATTATAATATAATAATAATAAACCAAAGTGATTGATTATAACAAAATTAATGTTTTAAAGAACAATATCAAGTACAGCATTCAAAAATACAAATCACAGATCATCATTTTAGGCAAACTCTTGCAAAACTATGCAATGGTAAATAGGCATTTGATTCTAGTTTTTTATTAGGACCTATATAATTTTAAAATGTATGATTTACTAGAAATAATATTTGTTATTATATTGAGGAAACCTGTAAATTAAAAAATTGAGTTACTAATTATAACAATTTGAAAATACCTGGTACTGCTTTACTAGCTCATTGAGGCAGGGGTACCTTTCACTGGTATACCTGAAGAACTTCGGGACTCCCATTCTGAATATGTATTTATAGTTATTATTGCTATATTATTGCCTGACAATATTAAATGTTTCTTTCTCGCTGACTCCTAACTCAAATAACCTCTTTCAATTATTTGTTTGGCAACGCACACTGCAGTACAATGGCGTTTCCCTTCCCGCTGCTTGGTAAATTATAGATAGAGGTTTTTTGACCGATTATTAATATGTTATGGTGTAAAAAATAATATTCCAGCAACCTACATCGCGGAACTGAAAATTTTTAGTGTTGGGAAATTACATGGCGAATTAGTAAGAATAAGATTAGGGTAACAAATAGTAAATCCAAGAGTTTTTAGAAATAAAAATATAATTTATTGATTTTCGATTTCCACTCTTAATTCATCTATTATTTTTACAGCTATTTTTTGTAAATAATTCTGGTTCATAAAATTAGTATTTAAGAGCTATTATAACTACTTCCCAGAATACCGGGTATGGAAACCTGTTATTACGCCGTGTGAACCCGTCTCAGTGTCTCCTCTCAGTGAATTACGCGTCGTCGCACATGCAGACGTAGCCTCCTCACGGCTGACCACTGAAGGGGATGACGGCCGGCAATGAGAGAGATCTCTTCCGACGACTTCAGTAAGACTCGAAGCTGCGCCGCCCATGCGGGATGAGCTGCGCAGCTTCGGGTCTTTCGGGTCAACAAAATACCAGCGTGTGCTGGGTTGAGTCCCGGGAGTCCCTTTTTGGGCGATCAGAGCCGCTGCCCACACCGGTGCATCGCACAGTGCCAAAGACCGGACAATTCCCGTGTACAGTTGTCTCGTCGTGATACTGGCTACATCCAAACTGGGCAAAAGTCATCCAAAAGCGGAGGCAGTGTCGACCAGCTTCGGAGCAAGCTGTCGGAAGTGCTCGTAGAAGAGTCACCTACCGATATTCCATCCGAGATATTCCATCTGGGCCCGGACCACTACGAGGACCGAGTTGAACACGATGGAGACGCCTGGGAGTGGCCCACGATGGGGCCCATGGAACAAAAAGGTCTTCGTTATCCAGGGCCACCAGTAAGCCCAACGCCTAAATGCGCCCAGCCATCAGGGAGGCTCCTGTGGTGGCCAGGGGTGCCACCTCCTGAAAGTTCGCCCCCCTGCTAGCCAGAGCGTCATCTGCGTAACAGATTACGTTCAGCCCGGGGGGAAATGCCCTCGAAGAGTCCAATCGTATCACATGTTCCACAGGAGTGGTGCGAGCACAGACTCCTGTGGAACACGACTAAGCCCGTCGTCTCAAAACACCGGACAGACGGAGAGTTCTCGTATATAACAATACGCTCCTCTAAATAGCCGCCTCAGGTCCTCTGGCACTCCATTATAGAGCAGTGTTTCCCTGATGCAGCTAAATGGTAGACTATTGAATGCGTCGCGGCCACTGCACGTCGCCACTGCCAACTGCCTCTTTGGTCACGGCCCTCAGGCGCAATATGGCTTCGACCGTCGAACGCCCCTTACAAAATTTGGGCGTCCAACAAATCGGGGCCCACCTCGCGTAGGTGCCGGATGATGTGGGCAGAGAGCACCCTCTCAAACAGTTTACTGGACTTATAGGCCGTGGCCGAATGTGCAGGCCGTCCCGACTTCTGGATTAGGTCCAGCTTTTCGCTCTTCCAGCTCTCAGGGAAGCATCCGGACGGCATGCTAGCGTCCAACATCTCCCTGAGGCGGACCGACATATGGACGAGGGCTGGGGTCAGTACTCGAGCTGGTACCCCGTCCGGCCGGTTGCGGTGTTCTTGTAACGGATCCGTAGAACAGCCGCCCCTACCTCCGATAACTTGATAGGCGGAATATCGCCCTCGCTCTCACGACCACTGAAACCACTAGGCCAACCGTGCAGTCCAATGAGATATTGATAGTAACATACTTAATTTTTATTTTCTGTACATTATGTATGTATTTACAAATAAAAAGAATGTTTATGTATTTATATCAGTTGCCTAGTACTATAATACAAGTTTTGCTTAGTTTAGGACTAGATGGCGTTGTGTGTAAGGTGACCGAAATATTTATTTATGATCATTAATGTGGATTCAATATTATTTTTAAAATTTGTGTTAAATTAAGTGCAATAAAATAAAGTTTATCGAATTTGCAATATCTTGATGTAGCAGTTTTAGGACTATAATGTAACTGTTAAGACGACGACTTAGACAGTTCCAGGAGCTGTCTAAGTCCTTAGCAGTATCGGGACTTACCTACCAATCTTCCTTAGCCCACCACACCTTATAAGTAGTGCAGTATAAAAAAGCTTTGCTTTTCCTAGCATAAAAATAAAATAAAGTTGTAAAAGAATCTAGTAACTGGATTAAGTCCTAAAAAAGGGAATTAAATTTATAGTGAACGGTGTATCTAATTTTAGAAGTCAGTAAGGGCGGCAAAAAATTCATAGCTTTGGGGCGGCAAATGTGTAAATCCAGCACTGATTCGCATACTTCATTTCTGGCATGAAGCTACAACTTTAGCAGCTTAATTAAACATTTATAACAGTTATAAGTGTACAGTGACTACAGTCAGCTCTAGAAATCTGTCAAATGTTCTAATTAATTTAATTGTCGTATTATGACCCGTAATGTGACAAAGTTCCTGCGAATTGGCAATTTAAAAAGATTAACAGCAGTATTATTTTTTTAATGTTATTGAATTAAACGTTTGTAAAAATAAATGCATCAAGTTCCAAGTAGACCCACAACCACAATGCTTTTATTTCAATAACACTATTTAATTTGCGCTTGCTATTTTCGATTAAATTACAAATTTCTTCAAAATTTCATCTACTGCTATCTATCTAGAATATTCATCAGGTACCTATATATTTAAATTAGAGAGAAGAATTACAAAAAACTACCTATGCAATGGTAATATCTTAGAGTATACTTATGCAAGCTTATGTTTATCTGTCGTAATTTTGTTAGCCGTGCTAGACGCTGTTCTGCACAGCTACAGTGTTACATACATTACTCTTTGCTGCTACCGTAGAGCAACACCAATGCTGCTGTCCTAGCGACTTTCTAGATAGATCTAGGGGAATTCATTACTGTATAGCGGAAAAAACGCCCCTTCTGAACAGTGCACCGTTGGCAACTTTATAAACAAACAAAGATAAAAATATGTCTTGTGAGTAAATAGAGAAATAAAATGTCAAATTTCAAATCTGATAACATTTATCTTTCTGGTTAGACAATTATGCGAATTCATGTAATCTACGACTCATAGGCTTTTCGTTATTAACGAGTTAATTAAATAAAATATTTCTGATACCTTACACACAACGTTATTCAGTCCCAAACTAAGCATAGTTTGTATTAAGGGTACTGGAATACTGATGTAAATACTTAAAGGTATCTTTTTTGTAAATACAGACATAATACATAGAAAACACACCCTGACTCCGAAACAAATATTTGCAGATCACACAAACATTTGGCCCTATCCGGGAATGGAACCCGAGACAGGTACGGACGTGCCAGGTAGCTCAACTAAAGCATTCTGTAGTTATTTGACACTTTGACATGTTTGCTTAATTTAACCAATATTTGATACTTCACATTAACTACTAGTTTTATGTATTCTAAATATATACTTTGCCTATAGAATGCTGGATTATACAGATTGCCGGTAAAGCTGTGACAAATATATGTCCAGTTTAAGTGTGTGTCAGTATTACGTGTGAAAGTTCCTAGGCTTTTCATCGGCAATGTAAAGACTATGACACGGTCCACGGACCACCTACCGCTACCGGAGGCTAGTATCAACTATTGAGTGGTAATTTAATACTGATAAACAAAACACTGGTAATAACCATACGCAGTGTTCATAGATAATACACTATATCTGGTGACTGGTAGCGTAGTGTTACATACTCTTTGACTGGTAACAGTGTCTCCATATACACGGTAATTACCGTAGATGCACCGTAATCTGGTCTCTATCTACCGTCAAGGTAATAGTGTATTACCGTGTAGAGTTGGGTACCTCACTCATGAGTTGCCTCATTTGAAGTACTCGTGACAGTAAATTGAAAGAGTTACTCGAATTTCAACATTGAACCACCTCACGAACCTTTTCACGCAAGTGAGTGAGTGAGAAATATGTTCGGCGAGGTTATTATCTGTTAACGCGAATGAGATGAATGGTAACGAGGGAGTTGAGACAAGTTGAGGTGTGAACTGAGGTGGGAAGTCTCAGATCAAACGTAATTACAAACATACCTATTTATTTTTGTATAAATTTACTATTCGTATTTGTTATTTGTTTGAATTTAATTATGGTCGTTGAATGAACGAACAGTTTCTTTTTTACTGTTTCTTTGCCGTGAACGAATAGAATAGACTAGACTAGTTTAATAATGTTTTATTTTTGTTGACTGTTATATATGTTTAGGTTTAAACGGCTTCGCGAATCGGTCGTCATATCAACGAATGACACACGTACGCGACGACGATTTACGAGTGTTTCCGAAGGCGCCCGAAGTTCACTACGCTCCTTACCCGCCCCGCAAAACCTCACCGCCCGTGGGCGCGAGTCGAGCCGACATCGTATCGCATATATAGATAGATTGGTTGCAATTTATTGAACTCTGCTATCATTACAAATACAATATTGAACCGTCAGTATACATTGTACAATGAAACATTTTTAGTTTTAATACACTGAACTTATTGCTGGATCAAAATAGATTCAATTATGATTACCTAGTGAAAATATATTTTGTGTTGCATTTATTAGAAACTAGCTGACCAGGCGAACTTCGTACCACCTTAGAATATTTATTCTTAATATAGTATAGTGTTTAGTTATTAACTGATAGTGAGAAATCGACAGCAGCGCCACCTAACAGGCCCCGGCCGGTACAGCCACAATCGCTTTGTTCCTGCATTTTAAATCTGTATCAACTTCAAAAAAATAATTTAAATTACATACAGTAAAGGGCCATATTAAACAATATAATAAAAGCATCATTTTGAAACCAAAAGGTCACTTATGGAAATAATAGGAAATTATTTCATTGGCTTGAACATTTTTAGAATTTATTTTCCCTTACAGAGAATTATAAAATACAATGATTACCTATATAAAATTACTATAACATATTTAGTCTTATAGAACTTTCTACGGAATAAATTTATCCTTACTAATATTATAAATGCTAAAGTAACTCTGTCTGTCTGTCTGTTACGCTTTCACGCCTAAACCACTGAACCGATTTTGATGAAATTTGGTATGAAGATAGAACTGAACTTGGGAAAGGACATAGGCTACTTTAACCGCGATAACCAACATACACGCGGGCGGAGCCGCGGGCGAAAGCTAGTATAACATAATTTCAATACAAAACAAAAACTGTCATTCATACTTTAAAAACAATCCAAAAATGCTTCATAAATCAAACCGACCAGTTACACTTAAAAAGAGATTGTATACCTGAGATTACTGTTCAACAAAAATCGCTTCGTAAATAAGCCATTATTTCTCGTAAAAATAAAAAAAAATGTTATTGTGGGTTATCCCATTAGAAACCTCTAAAATTATCAATGTTTCTCTACTTTAATAGACATGTATTATACATATAAAACCTCATCTTGCATCACTCTGTCTATGAAAGAAAACGGCATCAAAATACGTTGCACAGTTTTAAAGATCTAAGCATTTAAAGGGACAGACAGAGAGCGGAAGCGACTATGTTTTATACTATTTAGTAATGATATTACTATACATTGTAGTGATAAACTATTGGATTGCAAATTGAAATTTTGTTTGTTTACATTATTTTTTTAGTTTCATTTGTTACGCATAGCTCAGGTCGAAGGTGACTGCAAAAAAGGCTATCGTGAACTCGAATTGTTAAATTGTGTAACTTGAATTATTGTTATCTTATTATTTCCTATTAGCTATCTAAAATAATAAACCTGCCAGTCCTAAGCCTCGAAAAAGTGAAGGGGAGTTCATTTCAACATGCTCGTACTAAATATTGATGTGTAATAAAATTCGTTGAAGTTTACGTTGTCCTTTACCAATGGACAATCAACGTACGTCATAATAAAAACTAAACGTCTCGTCTTGTCTAAGCGTCTACGACATAAACTAGTCGAAAATTAGACTTTTTTTTCACCTTGTTAAACGATCTCGTTGCGTCGACTGTTAAATCGTCGACGACCTACTACTACATTTAATTAGTTAAAGAAGCTGTATTAGGGGTGCATAAATAAAAGTCACAGAAATCGTAAATAAAACAAAGAATAAAAAAATATAAATAGAGAAAAAGGGTAAAATATAAAATAATTAAAAAAGTTACATATTTGCATTTAAAAATAAAATCATGCGGACTTTTTGACCGTCCAAACGGTTACGTCTATCAGTAACAACATGACCTGCTTTTGAAAAAACTCTTTCCGAAGGAGTCGACGTAGCGGGGATGCAAAAATGTTTTTTCACGACATCGTATAGTCGCGGATACGTATGCCGTTTCATGTACCACCATAATATGGGATCAGTGGTTCTTCTGCTGACAAGAGGCTCATCCATATATTTGTCGACTTCAATTATTGCGGCTGCGGTCGGGTTCTGTGTTTTAACTGCATCTACTACTTTTTTATCAAAATCGTCATAAATGCTTTCTTCTGGAGTTTCTGGAATTATGTTTTGTATTATATTTGCTGTATTTTCTAAATTTATGGTAGTGGTCGTTTTAGCTGTTATATTTGAAAGATATTTTTTTGCGTTGTCAACACTAGACTTTTTATCGTCGGGGAACCCGTACGTCTTAAATCTAGGATCCAACAGTGTACATACAGCAAACAATTTATTATCCTCCACATTCCTAAATCGCGAGGTTAAATCTGCCAGTAACCGCATTGCCATATTCAATACGTTTTGAGGAATATTGTACGACTCTTGCTGGATAAAAACCTCACATTTTTTTTTTAATAAATTTGCCAAAACTATTATTTGAGAAACAGTCACGTGTTTTTCTGCACTAATGATTTCTGTGACTGATTTAAAATACTTAAGGAGCTCACAGCTTTTAATCAAAATCTGCAAGTCATCGGGGGTCAAATTAGGCGTGCTGGGATAATCAGTGGCAATAGTGGATATAATGCTTTTTTTTATTTCTAAAATCCTCTCAAACATGTCATATGTTGAGTTCCACCTAGTTATGACATCTTGTTTCACTTTAAGTGGTTTTTCTCCCAGTTGCCTCTGTGTGGCTGTAAGTCGCTCACTTGCCAGAACGCTTCTTCGAAAAATTTCAACAATCGTTTTTACCTTCATTTGAGTGTCTTTTATCTCTAATAGCCCCCCTTGGACAATTAAGTTCAACGTGTGTGCAAAACACGGCACTTGCTTCCATTTCAGTATCGCAATAGCAGCTTGAATGTTATTAGCATTATCGGTAGTAACCGAGATTATTTTGTCATCAACACGCCAGTCTGTGCATACTTTTTTTATTAAATCAGCTAAATTTTGTGCGGTATGACGCTGAACATCTGGGATGCATTCAAGCATCACTGAATTAACATTATTATTCAAAATAAAATGAGCTGTGACGGCAACATATTGCTGGTGAGATGAAGAAGTCCAGGCATCCGTAGTCAGGGCTATGTACTCCGCTTCGCTTAGTACTTTTGCTACATTTTCGCGAACAATATTGTAATATTTTAGTAATAGGGCATTTGATAATGTCTTTCGTGATGGAGGCATATACGAAGGAGACAACTCTTGTATGAATGCTCTGAATGAATTATTTTCAACGATTGTGAAAGGCAAATAATTTTTAACGATCATTTCAAGGAGCATCCTATTCACTATTTCAGTTTTTTTTAAAGATAACGGTTTTGAAAAATATTCATTGATTTTAGTGGTATGAACTTGAGGACGATGAATCGGAACGGCAGTTGCTGGTACCAATTGTGTAGATCCATTTGAGCAGGCTGAAGACGACTCACCTTGAGATGTTGATACAGGTTGAAATGCAGGTGCAAGAGGTATAGCAACATTATCTGTGGTGTTAATATTAGCATTTAAATTCATTATAACTATGCGATCTCCTTGAATCCCAGTTAGTACAAGGGGATGGAATGACTTTAGATGTCGTGTTAAATTATAAGGGCCTGCCCCTTTATATGACAAGATTTTGGAGCAAATTGTACATTTGGCCTTGTGTTCTCCTAAATCCGTAAAAAACTCCCAGGTTTTAGATTTTTTTGCTGTTGGAGCCATAATCCCGCGAAAAACTTTTATTCAAGCAGGAATGAAAAAGGTATCAATATACAAATAGCTGTATGATAAATTAGTTAGATTACCACCACCAGCGTTGACCACACCAGCTAGCAATAATAGTCCACCACAAAACAAAACAATTTTTCGCACTTTACGTAATTGTAACAAGACAATGCAGATGCACTTCGAAGGTCATAGGTAAACTATAACCTAAAAAAATAAAATAATTTTAAAATAAAATATTTTTACTTCCGTGAGATTGATAATAAATTGGATAATAAGCTTTATTTAATCGCAGTTAAAAATGGTAATTGTGTGTCATTATTTTCTTTAATTTTTAATTCCGAGCGAAAGAAATCTATACGTGTGAGGGAGAACAATAATTGCATTCCGGCAGAACGCGAACGAAGCGGCGACGACATTCGGTTCGGTAGCATTCGGTAACACGAAGCGCTCGACTCACTCGTTCGCCCTCAACCAATTCACCGCCCGCACCGGAACGTGAGTCGAGTAAGCGCCACCTCACCTCAAATGAGGGGTACCTCATGAGTACCTCGCGAGGAGAGATGAGGTGCTCCCTCATCCTCACTTAAAATAGACGAGTTACCCTTCGCTATTACCGTGTCAAATATCACCGTATTACCATTAGAAATAACGTTGTTGTAAATATTTTATCATTTACTGTGTAAAGCAAATCTCAGTCTATCAATTTAACAAATTTTGTAATGGCAACACTGCAAAATCCCAAGGGGAATCCCCAATATCTAGAAGTTTATCTCATCTACACAATCTATTCTCGTCCTTATTTCTATATAAGAAAGAAAGAAATTTGCGAGCGCATTTTCAGCCAAGTCAATGAAATCAAAACGAAAAATAGAAACAAACTTCGAACAAAAAAAATTAAAGGGAAACATTTCACCCAGCAATCAATTATAAGAAATGCAAAAACTGTGTGGATTTCAGACCAACTAACGACATGTTGTCAAAAATGAATAAATCCATTTAAGAAAGAGACCCTGTCGTTCTAGGAGAGTCTGATTTTACCGTATTTTTTTCAAGAAACACCGTATTTTTACCCTGGCAACACGGTAACTCTTGATTTACATATATGAGCACTTAGAAGTTAGCACCCCATCATGGAATATTGTAAAAAAACTTATATTAATCGATTGCTAGTTGAATTCTGCTTCGATTGGTTTTATTTTTGGGATAGCTAGTGGCTTAGATTTTTTATTAATAATAATAATGTGAGGGGTGCTGGAAAAAATAAAAACTTCAACTAACAATGTTTAAATAAAAAATTTTCAAAAATCTGAGTTACTAATATAATGTACCTTTCTACTAGCAATCAGCACCACCCCTTTTTTCATACAAAGCTCGATTATTTATCGAATTATAATCAATTTCAATCATACGAACTATCGACTCCCCCGCGCATGCGCGCCACACAGCAGTCCGGTCGTCGGCTCGTCGGCCAGTTCAGTTTCGCCTTGAACGAATTGAATACTGAATACTGAAACAAATAAAAAGTTGAAAACAAAACATTCAACTTTTTATTTGTTTCAGGAATATTGTTTCCACAGTAAATCTAAACTGCAAATTAGATTTGAAGAAAATAGCATTGCATGCTCAAAATGCAGAGTACAATTCTAAACGATTTGCAGCTGTGATAATGAGAATCAGAGAACCTCAAACAACTGCTCTTATATTCAGTGGAAAGATGGTATGCACAGGTGCTAAAAGTGAAGAAGATTCTCGACTTGCTGCGAGGAAATATGCACATATCATTCAAAAATAAGGTTTTCCGGTAAACTCAAAACAAATAATAAAGAGTATTGATATTTAATGTAAATCCAATATATACAATGTAATCTAATTTCAACCTTTCATTTCTACACCACACAGGCTAAGTTTTTAGATTTTAAGGTGCAAAATATGGTTGGAAGTTGTGATGTCAAATTCCCAATCAGATTAGAAGGTCTGGTGCTTACTCATGGCTAGTTTTCATCTTATGAGTCAGAGCTATTTCCTGAGCTAATTTATCAAATGGTGAAGCCACGTATAGTCCTACTCATTTTTGTTGTGGAAAAGTAGTACTGACAGGTAATTAGGGTTCCGTAGCCAAATGGCAAAAAACGGAACCCTTATAGATTCGTCATGTCTGTCTGTCTGTCTGTCTGTCTGTCCGTCCGTATGTCACAGCCACTTTATTCCGAAACCTTAAGAGCTATATTGTTGAAACTTGATAAGTAGATGTAATTTGTGAACCGCATTAAGATTTTCACATAAAAATAGAAAAAAAACAATACATTTTAGGGGTCCCCATACATAGAACTGAAACTTAAAAAAAAATTTTTCATCGTACCCCTACGTGTGGGGTATCTATGGATAGGTATTCAAAAATGATGTTGAGGTTTCTAAAATCATTTTTTTCTAAACTGAATAGTTTGCGCGAGAGACACTTCCAAAGTGGAAAAATGTGTGTCCCCCCCCCTGTAACTTCTAAAATAAGAGAGAGATAAAACTAAAAAAAATATATGTTGTACATTACCATGCAAACTACCAACGAAAATTGGTTTGAACGAGATCTAGTGAGTAGTTTTTTTGTAATACGTCATAAATCGTAAACCGCAATTTACCTTTCATTCAATCAATACACTATTTTAAAAACATCGATCAAAGTTACAACGAACTACAAGAACTTTTATATGATGTTAATTGCTGATACGGAACCCTTCATGGTCGAGTCCGACTCGCACTTGGCCGCTTTTTTTTATTCTAAAAATTCATTTTCCATTTTTAAACTTGATATTGGTTTTTTAAAACTAAATTTTTACATTTTTATTACGCACTGGTACATGATTATACTTTTATTTTGAGTGGCAGTTGTGTTAAGGATTGATAGTTGATGAATTATGTGAAAAAGAAAATTCAAAAATGTATGTCGCAAGATTTACCATAGTTTATATTCCAAATCTCTCTTGTTTTAACTTTCTAACAATTTATATTTCAATGTTGAATATTATATTTGACCAGAAAATTCATTCAAAATCTTACCATATTCATATACGTATACAAGTCTATTGAGAAAAAGTGCAATTTAAAGTTCGATCAGAATATTCCGTTACTATTTCTATCTAAAAATTTTGTTCCAAAACTTATTGAAAAAGACGAATAAAATTCAGTAGTATAAAATTTGTTTCAATATATGAGAATATATTCAAGCAAATGGACAACTTTGCTTCTTTGCACCTCATTTTCATACAAATATATATACATCTCTGTTGATAATTTTTTTTTTCAGGGTAGAAATTATTCATACGTTTCTGGAAGAAGATGAATTCTTTCCATCGATAAGCTATTCTTTTCTTCTTTGAAAGTCAAAAAAATTTAAACAAATCCTCGCTAATTCCTAAGAAATTTGAAATAATTATAAAAATGAAACAAGAAAAAAGAAGAGTCGATTTTGCATATTAGATACTGCTTGATTTACTGTGGAAACAATAATCCTGAAACAAATAAAAAGTTGAATGTTTTGTTTTCAACTTTTTATTTGTTTCAGTATTCAGTATTCAATTCGTTCAAGGCGAAACTGAACTGGCCGACGAGCCGACGACCGGACTGCTGTGTGGCGCGCATGCGCGGGGGAGTCGATAGTTCGGATGATTGAAATTGATTATAATTCGATAAATAATCGAGCTTTGAATGAAAAAAGGGGTGGTGCTGATTGCTAGTAGAAAGGTACATTATATTAGTAACTCAGATTTTTAAAAAATCTTTATTTAAACATTGCTAGTTGAAGTTTTTATTTTTTCCAGCACCCCTCACATTATTATTATTAATAAAAAATCTAAGCCACTAGCTATCCCAAAAATAAAACCAATGGAAGTAGAATTCAACTAGCAATCGATTAATATAAGTTTTTTTACAATACTCCATGATGGGGTGCTAACTTCTAAGTGCTACATATATGGAGACACTGACTGGTACTGGTCTGGTAGTGTTACATACTAGATATGCGCGTTTTCAGTTTTTGCCACAAACGGTTATGTATCCGATATACAGTTCGCATTTCGATATCGAAAACGGTTTTCTGATGTCGATTTCAGTATAACATTGATATAAAAAACCAAAAACATGTAACAACTCAAATATATGTTTAGTTTCCATTGTATAGTTATGTTGATAACTGTACAATGGAAACTGAATCTTATTGCTAGTACAGTAAGATACAATAACCACGCAAACATGGCTAAAGTTATTTCATATTCGCTTCTTCTCTCTCATACTAATACAATAACGTATACTTAGAACGAGAGGTATCGAATATGGTTCATATCTCAATATCGTTTAAGAAGTTTGCGCATAGAGTTTGCGTTTTGACATAATGGTTCTCGCATGTTAGTTTAAGTTTTGGCTCGATACAGTTTTTGTGATATCGGCTACATTTATATAGAAATCGAGATGGTATGATAACTAAGTTACGTTTTGATATATCGAACTCATCATTAATACATACTCTTTGCTGGTAACAGTGGTAACATTGAAAATATATTTGTCATGCATGGCGTTGCGTTGTAAACAAATTTAAATAATTTATAATTTATCCCTAAATTTCTGAAAATTACCATTTGCGTGCTGTGAACAGTGCCTTCTGTGAAAACAATATCACAAATCTGTATTTATTGAGAAATATAAAATCATCTTTGCACTAAAATACAGTACCATCATAACCTTATTTGTTATTGGAGTGTCCTTATGTTGAAATATGGAAAACGACGAAATCAGTAACGATCTGAGGTTGGATAACGCTTACATTGTAGACGATGAAAATAACATACGCTGTGAATACGTCGTAAATTCAGATGATGTTTTGGGTACGTGTAACACTACTTACTTGATGTTTGTTGTGAACCTACTTTATTTTTCAAATACCTAGCCTTGGTTATGATTATTATGTAATATTGTATAAGTTTTTAATGGTAGACATCATTTTTCTAAGTTTTCTGCATCCGAGTGAGTGATATCGTCAATAAATATGGGGACAGTCGACCAATGAGCGCGGTGTTAGTATCAGATATTACACACAACATTACTTAATGGTAAAGAATCCTGCAATTAATAGTGCTTTAGTGACTCTTGAGTTCCTCTCCCTAGAATCAAGACTGAAGGAGAGTCTGGTCTCCATTAACCTCACTTAACCATTAAGCGGATTATTCGGCACTGATATTCTGTGAAGCTGTTCTATTATTAAATAGCTCGCGATACAACAAAAGCTACTATGATTCTCTCTTTTTTGTAATTTTTATATCATTTCTTTGTTAACTTTCTGTGTATAATACCAGTTCTATTTACTTCATCTTATCCAATTTCATTCATCGTCTAAATAAGGTAGTAGAGCAACGTAGATTTCAGCTTGAATAGGAGGGTTCATTCGGTCAGAGCAGTACTGCTATCACTTAGAAGAACAATCTAAAATGATAGCATTCATGTTATCATATTTTGTTGATGAGTGTGAGACCAGACCTCCAATAATGCAGGTGCGTTTCACTAAGCCACCATAGTGTAGGTCCCCATGCTGCATTATCTGTACTCACAAAGAGGATGATGACTTCCCATTAGGCAGACTAAATTTACTTTGACAGTCTTCAATATAAAAAAAAAACTTCATCTTCTTAGCCTATATTATGCCCAAGATATTTGAGGGCAGCACATATATTTTTTTTTTAACTTCCAATCATTTTTCCCCCAAGAAACCCTTTTATTAGCAGCCAACAAGACAGTCTTATCCCATTCCATTATACAATTTAGACTCACTAGTTATAGTAACACTTTATTGAAACTTTTGTTTTAGATGAAGAAAATAATTCGGATTCGGGTGGTAAGCTTGCACCGCTAAGAGAACAAGATAGATTTCTACCCATAGCAAATATAGCAAAAATTATGAAAAGAGCTATTCCTGATAATGGAAAGGTATGTTCAAAATCTTAACTGAGTAATAATATAGATCTGTGTTTCTATAAAATTTTGTAAATATTGTTTATTTGTATATGTATTTGATTGCCATATTTAAGGAAACTATTAAAAAAAACCTTGATGTAGCCTCAGATTTTAAGTGAAAGAATTCACTGAAAGTCATCTTTTATCAGTTAAAGATTCTAACTTTAATCCATCTAATATAATAATCATCTAATATAATCCACTGCAGAACAGAGCCTCATCATACAATGTAGGTTTTGGTTTAATTACTTCGTTGGCTAGTTGTCCTAATTACAGCTGTTCCTGAACCCCACCTATTTCAGAAACAAAGTAACATACCGTGTGGTTATAGTTGGTTCAATTCCAACACACTGCCCCTCTGCTAACCCTGGGGTTACGGTAAAAACTGTTTGTTTCGAGTTTATCTTCTCATTGCAGGGCTACCTGCATAGTTTGCTTCTTTACTATCCACATGCGACACCTTTGGGATGAAAAGGAATGGTGATCCTCTGTATTCTTAATCTGTCTGTACACAGGTCTCATTTCAATTTCACTACAAATTACTTTCATGTTTTTCATATTGCAGATAGCTAAAGATGCAAGAGAATGTGTCCAAGAATGTATATCAGAATTTATATCATTTGTCACTAGCGAAGCAAGTGATCGATGCCAAGTGGAAAAGAGAAAGACAATCAACGGTGAAGATGTATTATTTGCAATGAACGTGCTAGGCTTTGACAACTATGTGGAGCCTTTGAGACTGTACCTCAAGAAGTACAGAGAAATTGTTTTATCGCCAGTAAGTCTCTTTACATGGGGGCCATTGGTAAATTACATCACATCAGTGGTGTTACATCACATCAAATTACGTCAGTGGTTAAGGTCCCCAAACTATTTGTCAAAGCTGGTCTTAGTTGTATCTTATTATTGTGATATTAAATATTTAAGAATTTTACATCTAATTAAAATGGCAGTTTTAAATTGGGAATATTTTTTGTTCTGATATTTAATTTCATGTTTCCCATGTCATATGCTTCGCTCCCCTCTAATGTAATGTTATTTATGAATGGTCCCCTAAAGAAAGTTTATAATGGTAAACAAAATCTCATATTCATATGTGGCAATATTTTTTTTGGTTTATTATAAATTATAGATAGATTTGGCATATTAAATTAAACTTTATTCTAAGTAATGAGTGGAAGTCTTGCCTTTACTGCAATCTATAGAATGATTTCTGTAAAAGGAACTGAAAGTATGCAATAACAGAGAGCACAACAGTTTGCTCCCTATTATTACCATCATCATCATCATCAGCTCATCTCAGTCCACTGCTGGACATAGGCCTCTCCCATTTTATGAATATATATTTTTTTCTTTGGACATCTGACACATAACATCATCTAGTCCCAAGCTAAGCAGAGCTTGTGTTATGGGTGTACTAGACAACTGAGATAAATACATAAACATACTTTTTTTGAAAACACCCAGACTCCGAAACAAATATTTGTGAATCACACAAATAATATTTGGTCCGACCCGGGAATCGAACCCGAGACCTCTTGATCAGCAGCCGCATACGCTAACCACTAGACCAACGAGACAGTCAACACCACTTTGATCGATTTTGGGCATCTGAGCAGAAAATCAGATAGATGAGATAAATTGACAAGTGAAATATTAATATGGTAGAGTATGCACAATATTTACTTATCTCAAAAGTTGTTTAATTCCCCCCTTGTATTATTTTACAGGTGACAATGAATAAGTTAAACAAAACTATAGTTCTTTATGGAGGTAAGACAAATATAATAACAAAAATTAATGTATATTATTCACATAAATAACTTGCAGAAACAATTCTCTCCTCTCACACGTCTAACAATCAATAATCAATTTATAATAAGTTTTTTTTACAATATTATATTTATTTTTCTACACGTCATCTTATTGCATGCCACACCGGAGGTGAAATTAAAACAAATTCAAGTAATCTATTTTATGTTTCTAGAATATTTTAAAAATACACACTCCTTTTACTTTGCAGAAGACGGCTCATCTTGTGTTCCAACTGAGAATGACACAGAAACCCAGACTGAATCCGCAGTGCTTTATGCATACCCCAAAGTTATGGAAGATATTACGTTTGCGTGAACAAACGTCTTGGGGATTAGTTGCAGTCGTCTAATTCGCGAACTGTCCAGTTGGCGCAGTGTTCAAATTGCAGAATGTTCAGTTCGTAAATTGACAAAATATCCTCAAAAAATCCTCAAAAACGCCACTCGTGATCAAAGAAGCCTAATGCCAATCGGACTAATTGCAAAATGAACTAGTTGTAAACAGGACTGCTGGACATTTGGACGTTTCACGAATTGGACATAATGTGCCTAAACACGTCTTGACAGTAACGTTTTAATATCAACTATATTTAATCTATATAGTAATCAACTATTTTAAATAAAATCATTTTACACAATATTTTATTTTAGATTTGTCTTGTGGTGTCGAATGTAGGAAAATGTCTAGATAGATTCTCAGCCTACCCGCACGCATTTCCAAAGTATATTGTAGTCATTTACAATGAAAATTTGACTTTAAGTACTCATGCCTTCTAGGGCTAATTGCAAATTTAAATCAAAACAGATGCTATACATTATATTTTTACGATAAAATATTTACAAGCTTTTTAGATTTTTTTTGTATTTCAATAAAAATATTTCTTTTACTCCATGGAAACAGGTATGACAAAAAAGTCTGCGGAATCCAAAACTGAAAAATTCCAAAGTGAAAGTGGTTATTTATAACTATGTAAATCGACTTTAAACGTAAGCATTGTTCAACTTCGGATCCGCACGAAGTGAAGCTTATTAGCAAGGTTATAAATGGTATTATTATTCTTACAACAAGAATCAAGAGTGTAAGAAATACGCACCAGAATGAAATGATTTGGCTCTTCTTTCCTATGCCGAGCAGTCAGACTGGAACTCACTACCAGCTCACGTGTTTAATTCTCACTATGATCCCGGGTCCTTTAAACGGGGCGTGAAAAAGTATCTCATTATGCCGCCATAGTGTGGGGCCGCCATACATAATTGTCTGCATTCGCATTGTCTGTTTGGATTATGCTCATGCTTTCCATCAGGTAGGGTAGAATCGAGTCACTTTGGAAGGCTAAATGTATATATATATATGAAAAGAAAAACTAATATACAAAAAAACTTAAACCCGACTACGGAGCCTATGTCACTCGGGCCATACGAATCTATTGACACCTCATTAATTAAAATCATTATATGTAGTAGCTTATGCGCTACGGTGGGACATATGTACATAGACTGCCAAAATTATTACCATTCTTTTTGGTTTCACTGTAGTCGGGTACAAAAATACTATACGTTGGAGTAGTGAGTTTGGATCTGAGAGCTCTTTCAAACAATCCTCTACTTTTTGGGTTTCCATTTATTTTGTATCTACCGTTCAACTCCCATAGCTCTAATACTTTCCTCGCCACACTTTCGACAACAAATCGCAAGATGTATTTAGAAACAAAATGAGTTGATTACTATATAAGATAAACATAGTGTGATCAAACAATAGAAATGTAATTAATATAATTTGTGTAAATCGCGCTAGATTTTATTTAATTATGTTTCTTATTATATTGATGATAGTTAGATGTAAGTATTGTTGATAGAAATACAGTTTTAACATCGATAAAAAAGCCTAGTTTTTATTTGACATCTTATTAAGAAAGTGTGCCTAATCAAAATATGAAACAAAATTAAATTATATTTAAAACGTTTAATCATTCCAGTTTCTCATACATTTATTTTTAACAATTATATAATATAAATCATTTCATAGTATTAACGGACGGATCTGCAGACATAATTTAAAATAATACTATTCCCTAAACTTATCAGTCATGTAACTGGGCAAAGGTATTAAATACAAAAATTTATTGAACACCATGATTCCCAGAGAAAAAGCAAACGACACGCCTAAATTGAAATCGGCCTGAAAATCTCCAGATAAATCAATATCTCCATTGAAGTTTTTAGACGAAAATCTTTCTGTCAAAAAAGCTTTCCCGCTTGTATATCGACAGTTGGCGTTTGAATTTGTATTCAAATTAGAAGAAGTTTGTATGAGGCTTGATACGGTTGACGTGCAGTTTTCATTATCACTATATGGAAGATTGTTGAAAGATGGCTGCTTAAATACGTTTCTGTGAAGGAATATTGAGGCATAACGAGTGTGAGTGACGTAGGTGATGTAGAACAGCCAATCTTCGAAGCCTTTGTAAGATCTGAAACATTTGTTTTGACCGTATTTAACGTTCCTTCACGCTATATATAAAAAGTTTTATGATTTCCTAAAACTTTTTGAAACTTACCTCAAGACACCACTAGCAAGCATTACATAGATACAGGTGAGGTAAATATTAATGACGGCAGCAATGAGGCCATTTTTCACAAACATCATGACTCCTATAGCCTGCTGCTCTGCGTAGATGTAGCACGACCACAGTACCAGGGCAAAATACAGAAAGTCCATGTTTTCTGATATGTTAGACAGGATTCTAAAAAAAACATTGTGAGACTTGTATAAAGTTTGTCAGTTACAAATTAGACGTGTGTAAAATTATTAACATGTCCAACGACTTAGTACATCGAGTGCCTCTTATACCTAGGTGTCTGTAAGAGGCAGAAATCAATGTAAGAATACAATCAGGACGATATCGAAACCATGCATGCATGGTTGGATTCTGCGATTTTCTTATACACATAAAGCATAAAGTAATAGTAAAGTAAGTCTTACGGATAAATTATAGCCGCAGAACCACACGCACTGAGAAATGAGAAAGGCAAAGAGACCAAATTCCATGACAATAGTAAACTAGCGCCGCTGTATAGTCCCTCTTGTGATTCTTGATAGTAGCGCGTGCGGTATGGACCATCTGGAAGAAAAATATAATCTAAATATTGGATGATCTCTATAGTTTCAATCGCATGAATGGTCACTGGATAGATTATTTAGGGGTCGTAACGTGTGATTCAATCCCAATTATTTTCTAGTATAACGAACAAATAAATAAAAAACTATTTAACTAAAGTACTTACAGAGACAAATTGTGTTCATAATGCTGATGAAATAAGTCCCAACCATAGCGTTAAATATCAGTCCACTTTTGGTGATAAACGCTCTCTGATAATCCTGTAAATATTAACATTTATTGGCAGTGGTTCCTATAAGAACATCGAGAAAGGTTGTTAGAACATTTTTACAACATCAAATACCTGTGCTTCGTTGTAGAATACCCATAATATGAAAAAATATATCGGTAAAGAAAATAGCCTCATGAACATCTGTTTAATTCCATTTTTCTTTAGGTTGAATATTGACGCCAAGAGTCTCCTGAAAATAAAGCTATTTTAATGTGTGTTTGTATTATCGCGCATTTGATGTATATTTAATCATGAATAAGAAAATTTAGGAAAAATATCCCATGTGATTGTTTTGGTGTTACGTTTGGTTGTTTGGTCTGGGAATACGACTCATTTGTTGGTCATTGCGTTCAAGCCAGCAATATTTGGAGAATTTGAATATTGGAATCAATTTTAATTTTGTTAATATTTGTTTAGCAAACAAAACGTATATATGCTGTGCTATGTTAAAAAAAAACAAATTTATGATACTAAAAGCTTCGGTCCCAGATGAAAGCCTTGAGGCATTCCGGAAGGGAAAAGATAGAGAGATACCTAAATTGTCAGTCTATATCGTAATTCTGCTAACGTAAGTAAGTTTCTGAGACAACGTATCCATTTATTTCATCAAATTTGTCTAATATTTAAAACTATGTTAAAATCACTTTGTGATTGACCTTGTCAAAAGCACTGCTAAAATCAGTGTAGAAGTAATCAATCCGTGTACAGAGAATGCAGAGATTTAATAATGTTATAAATGTAGGTCATATCAATTATATCCATCACAAAATAGAATCTCCATGTTCATACTGAACTCGCTGTTTAATTAAAATATCCGAAACCCTACTTACAAGTACAACATCCAAATAACATGAATTCCTCCCGGTCTTCCATAGTTCAGCTGTATTTTGTTAGGGTTAACGATGCGGTTGTTTTCGTGAAGATTGCCTTGCATGATACCCTGGCCTTCTAGTTTGAATTTCTCCACCAAAGCAGCTATCTGATGGTTGGACTCAATGAACCTCTCACGTGATCTTCGGTCTACTGTTGATAGGCATACTGAGGAAAGAATAGATTGTTAGTTATCTAATTATCTTGTTATTTAAACGAAGTAAATTAAATGCCTCAATCAACTTACAGTAATACATGAGTGGATTCTCTAGCTGTGGGCATGGGAAGCCTATGCTGCCAAAGTAATCCAGAAGATTTCTCGTGGGGCCGGCATATACTACATCGCCGAGACACAGGTATACTACTCGGTCCAAGAACGGGAACACATCTGTAATGTTTTAGGAAGTAATAAATAGCTTTTGATTGTATTACAATATTGGGAAGATTTTATATTTATTAGGAGATTGCGAGGAATCAGTGGATAGGTACTATGGATCTAGTTGAAGTTCACATCAACTTTATCATTGACGACGATTATTTCTAGCGAGAATAATCAGTTTACTTGTAATATAAGCTGGCAAAGTACTTAATTAATATTTAACTATTTCAGTACATAATCCCTAAACTAATAAATGCTAACTATCTCATTATGTATTTTTATTTACGATTATAGGCCACGAATAATGATAAATGGTTGTTTATTAATTTATCAACACAATACGTTAAAAGTGCTTTGACCCGCGAACAAAATTATGAAACATGCAAGTGAAAACGTTTTCACATTAGTACAGAGACAGCTGTGTCAACATTTTTAAACAAAGGCTTCAATATTTATTTAAAGTAAGCCACGGTATCCACTGAACTGGTTTGTTCGTTTGTATATATATGGTACATACAAATGATTAGCATAATAAAAGAGTTGTATATGTAGGTTATATGTCGATACAGCTGTGATCACAAACTGAGTTGATTTTTTGTATAATTTTTCTAAAGTTATAGTAACATTAATGAAAATATAGGCCGTTGTAACACATACATACACACACATAACGTACTCATTGCTTTCAACTTTTATTGTATTGTAAATCATGACTTCGTCCTGTGTATGTGTGCTTAGATCATGAACTGCCTGCTATATATGTTTTTACGATTTAAAGTGGATGAGGGTCTAGAGGTTAGAAGTCATGATTCTTAAGGTCTTGAGTTCGTTTTCTTCTCTAGGAAGATTACAATCAGTTTAATTTATTCATATTAAATTTATTTAGGATTAAGTAAGTTTTATATAGAAATCTTCTTTATGCCTATGTCTTTTGCCCGCGACTCCGCCCGTGTGTATTTCGGTTACCGTGATAAACAGTAGCTTTATCCATCTCTAGGATTCCATTTTTCTATATACCGAAATGAACTTAAAACGGTTGAGCGGCTTAGCCGTCAGAGAGTAACAACAGAAAAACAGTAACTCTGTCTTTCTGTTGTTACTCTCTTTCAAGTTTGTAATATACCTAAATACAGAGTGTCCATGGAGTTTCTTGTCTGTTCTTCTCCATAGGATCTACGAATTGGAACAGACAATTAGCTTCACGACTGACTACTTGACGTTCAAAATTGCCGTTGTATTGGTTTATTTAAAATAAAAATTATTGATTTGAAGAGAATTTTATCATTTTAGTTCATGTTAAAATCTCATACCTGATCTTGGCTTCTCCATGGTTAGTATGATAGCTGTTCCATACTTCTTAGCTGCGTTAGACAGTATTGATATCACCAGGTATGTGTTCAGGGGGTCCAGATCCCATGTCGGTTCGTCTAACAGTAAAATAACTGTAAACATACAAACATAACAAGTTACAATTTGTTCATTATTGGTGTTATGTAGGTACAAGATTGACCGAGAAGGAAATAGAATGCATGTTATGTATGCAATTTTATTCTGTTATCATAATTTATCACGTAATATCAGGTTTAGCAAATCAGTTTTCCTGATTGAAGTTTAGATTTTTGGGAGAAATAAATAATTTCCTTCAATTATTGTTTTCTTGTATCATTAATTATATCATTAATTATCGAAATGTGTTCGATATATTGAATACTTTTTTTCTTTTGTATTGAAAAAAGACAACTCCGAATATAAATTCCTGTTTCGTGGACACAAGTAAAGCTGACTAAAAGAAGACCCAGACTCAGAACAACAATTTTAAATAACACAAAGTGTTATCCTTCGTGGGGGTTGAACACACGACACTTGGCGCAGTAGGAAGCGGCGTGGCGACCGCTTAAACCACTAGGCCAACCGTGCAGTCTTATTATTGCCAGCGGCTACGTTTCTGGCATTGAAAGTGACCAACTTTCTGATAACTAACTCGTAAAATATTTTTCAGCGGTTGTTTACAACTTACCAAAATTTCAAGTTTATAGCCAAACCGGTTTTAGATCTGCGTTGATTGTTATGTGATGACAGCCTCGGTGGCGCAGTAAGAGAGTTGTGCTTGACGTCTCGGGTTCGATTCCCGCGTCAGACCAAATGTTTGTGTGATCCGCAATATTTTTTTCGGAGTTTGGGTGTTTTCTACGTTAAATGTAGGTAGGTACCCATAATACAAGCTCTGTTTAGTTTGTAACTAGATGGCGCTGTGTGTAAAATGTAAGAAATATTGATTAATAATTAAGAAGCCCAGTGATGCAGAAGGCACTTAATAGGTTGGGGACTAACGTCAAGTTCTCGAAAAACGATCGTGTAATTGACTTGTGTTAAGGCCAGTTGATAGTGTCTCCAAGTGTCGAGTGAATACAACGAGCATTATATGAGCTAGTAGAGTTACACCAATCTCAGTTTGCTTTCCCAGTCTAAGCACAATTCGCTTTCTTTATCGACTAGGCCCTTTTTACGAGAAGTTATCTTTTAATTAGGTACCTAATAATGAGACGAGTTGTATTATTACTTACTAGGATCCCGGATGAGTTGTACACCTATAATTAATCTTCTGTACTCGCTCTTTGTTAGATTTGTGACGCATTTATTAGCAACCTGGAGATTTAAATAATAGTGAAATGAAGAAACATAAAATAAGTTTTATAATAACAGAAATAATAGTGACAAAAGAAATAATAGTAATAACAGAAACATGCGACTGTTGTGCTTAAGATCTCGGGTTCGATTCCCGGGTCGGACCTAATGTTTGTGTGATCCGCAAATGTTTGTTTCTTATTATATTTATTAAGCTTATAAGTTAGAAGGGTAAAGTTCAAAGCATAAGAACTAACTCCATATCATTGTCATTTAGTGATGTTATTTATTTATCTATTTTTGATTAAGAAATATTCTTGAAGCTAAAATGTGACTACATAGTTACAAATCAAATAAATCCCAGTTTTAATTTAATTTTATTTAATTAGAATTATAAAAGTATAACTCACGTTTGACAACGCTAGATCAGCCATAACTTGTTTCACCTTTGACGATTTCAAATATCCTGAAATCTAAAAAACAAATAGATATGTACTGAAATATTATTATATTTCTTTTTGTCATTACAATTAACTCTCTCACTGTAACCACTTCCCTTAGATTTAGAGTACTAGAGTAGAGTCACTTTCGCAGGCCAGTCACCTGTATATAAAAAACCCCACAACAACATTGATAGTGTAAGTTTATGATTAAATTGTTTAGATCAATGAGGATTAATAACCATCAATAGCGATAATTACAAAACATAATAATAAGCTTCAGATAAAATACTTTTTTTAACTTATTTCATTGCTCTTTATATAATTTTTGCCAAGGCCGTTTTACTATTTATACATAACAAACCTGCTTAGGAGTACATTTATGCAGTCACCTATTGTCCGAGTCTGAATTTCATACATGCATAGACCGATAGAGTGTGATCCTCTTACAGCTTCACATTGTAGGCGAGTTCATCATTTATCTTCTAACGTACCTTTGTAAGTGACAGCCCCAATGTTTGCTGCACGCTGAGCCCAGGCAGCAGTCTTGTACTGTGTCGCACTAGCGCACAGGTGCTGTTGAAGTGATCTGACTCCAGAGGGATGCCCTCGAGGAGAATGTGGCCTTTAGATGGTACGCGGTTAGCGATGACATCGAGAAGAGCTCGTTTGCCACTACCTGATGAAACAAGATGTATTGCACTTCAACGGTTTGAAACGAAGAAATTAACTCATAATACAGAAGGTATTAAAACAGTTAAAATAAATGTAGGTATTTAAATGGAGAAGACGATTACCACACACTAATTTGTTTATATCATTACAAATGCGATCAACAAAGACCTATATGAGTAGTGAAATATTTGAAAGCTGTTGATTATGATATTCTCAATAACATTCACTGAACGCGCGTCGTAAGTGTGGTAGGGTAGCTCTAGAGACTGGACCCTCGTATAGATTACGTAGAAAACACACGAGTCCACATTATATGCCTATCGAACCAACAGATATTATACCCCTTATTTATAGCAATTAAGCCTAGCATTAAAATTCCATTAGTCATGGTTTTTGTTGATATTTAACCTGAAATCCAAAAAGTACTAAAATCGCTGCAGGTCCTATTAATGCACCCTATACTGTTGTCGTTGAGATGGTTAAACAATTCACAAAACACCAATATTTCGTCAAAACGAAACCATTTAATCTTACCCAATTTAAGGTTGTACCTGAAAAATATTAAGTTCCTTCTGCTTACCTTTGGATCCCAATATGGCAGTAACTTCCCCGCTGTGTGTGGTGAAAGAAACATCTTTAAGGATAACTCCAGTTTTCACACCCCCTGTTAGACGTTGGAAGAAATTCCCCGGCTCCACCTAATAGCAAAACATGATCATCTTATATATAAAATTCAAGTGTCACATTGTTAGTTACCATACTCCTCCGAAACAGTTGGACGATTTGTATTAAATTTTATATGCATGTCGGGTAGGTCTGAGAATCGGCCAATATCTATTCTTCATACCCCTAAGATGCGAGCGGAGCCGACGTTCAAGGATCGCTTGAAAAAAGAAATTTGCTTTTCCGAATTGGGAAAAATGTAGGGACACACGTTTTCAATGATAGCTCATTCTTGTTTAGCTGTAACTAGTTTTTTGCTGCAGTTCCGCCCACGCGTCGGTTATCGCGACAAGAAGTATCCTATTTCACTGCCTTGTTGTTTAGTGGTCAGCGTTTGCGGCTGCTGATCAAGAGGTCTCGGGTTCGATTGGCGGGTCATACCAAATATTTGTGTGATCCACAAATATTTATTTCGGAAGCTGGGTGTTTTTCTATGTATAATATGTATGTAATTGCAAAAAAAAGTATGTTTACATATTTATATCAGTTGTTTAGTACCCATAATACAAGCTCTGCTTAGTTTAGTACTAGATGACGTCGTGTGTAAGTAATTTTCAATTAACATGGATATTAGTTTCTGGAGTAAAAAAATATGCCAAGGGATGTAGCACACAATATTTAGAAATATTATGTAGTTTTTTTTAATTAACGGTTTTTATTTACGTCATTTTCATTTCCTGTGCAGATACTATTCATTAATTCAGCGTAACAGAGTTCAGTCAACTTCCAGTCAGACTTACAAAGCGTAACAAATGCGTTCATAATAAAAAAAGTATCCTCAATTTAGTTTATATTTATTTAATGAGTAAATATAATAAAACGTAATATTTGTAATATATTATTAATTAAGAATAATGTATACATAATATATTATAATAAATAGCGGTAGTGTAACAGTTAACTAATTTTATTTTTTATTGAAAAAACAAATGCGTGCCGTTAAATAAATACAAGTACTTTAAAATTCAATTTAAGTAATGCATTGAATTAAGTCTGTTTTGCATCGTTGCATCCATCATGAAATCAGGTCACCAACTTTTATATTTTAAAAGCTTAGTGATTCCAACAAGTCAAGTAAATAAATATAGGTACCCATATTGATTATTTATTAATATTTTTAAAGTTATAATAACAAACTGTATTTCGGGCGTTTTTTACGTTTTAATTTCTTTAACTTACACGCATATATAGGTATCATAAATTATGGGATGGGTTGTTGAAGATACTCTATTTTTCTAGACTCCCATCCAAGTAAATTTGTCCTACATCTTCTATAAAACCTTCAGGGATCTAAAAATGGACTTTGTGAGTATAAGTTTTAATAACTTAGCTGTGAAAAATAAAGTTAAGTGAAATAGTGTCAATGTTCCGGACGAAAAGCTTTATTGTATATCGCAATATCGGTGTTGATTAATGTAATAATTTATTAATATATTTACAGGAAATGAATGTACAACGGAAATCGTGCGGATTTATAATTAATTCCAAAACTATTCGTGATATTTCGAAATCCTTTTAAAAATATTTTAAAGTATTAACTTAAAGTATGTGAAGGTTAAGTCATGCATCGATGCCGCAGTAGGTTAAGGGCCAACTTTTATAAGTATTTTTTGTTTTTATAGACAACTCTGTACTATGAATATATTTTCAATGTAGCATTAGCCACGCCGAATTAACACGAACGAGCCGGTTCGACTTAGGTAGGACTACCATCACACAGATGACTTAGTTGGTGATGTCCATTCATTGTAGTTTCATTTAATTCTAGATAATATAAAAAAGATTGGCTAGATTCCCAGGTTAAAAAAAATATTCAATTTTCTAAGTAATGAGTCAAAGTAAATAGTACCGTACAAAAGACTTCAACGAACTCTCTTTAAAAATCGTGTAAGAAAAATATTAAAACTTAGTATGCACAAGTTTAGTTTCAGCAACATTCGCAGATTAGTATTTACAATGGTTTTATAATGGTTGAAATAAGTTCTTCTACATACAAAATTATGGCTTGATACATACGGTCGTTTTATCTAAAATTCGTCTTGAGTCTTGACGATAACAACCAGAATACACAGTCACAAAATATACAATTATTTGTGTTGCTTAGGAATTGAGCCTACTAAGTATAACGACCTATCACTTGACAGTCAGAACCACCTCACTGACCTCCAGACCAGCAAGCTCGTTACATTAATCAGTGCGATCTAGACTAATTAGAGATTGCTAGGTTTGGAATTTTGGTCTAAATTGTTCAAGCTTTCACATCATGTATAAAAAGGGAAAGTTTGTGACGTTGTAAGGGGCAATCTCAGGATCTCCGTCCGTCCTCTATAAGTGCAGGCCTGGGGGTGACAGATGAGGCCATCTGTCACCCTAGCAGAAGCAGACCGGGGTGGAGACGCGAGCGCTATAAAGCACGCGCCGTAGAATTTTGGAGTGGTGAGATGGTCCCCACACAGAAGGGGGCCATCTACAATCGGTAGGTGGCCCGAGGTACGTCGGGGTTCCAGGGACTTCCTTTCGAGGGTATACCTGGTTCCACGACTCATAGTACCCAAGACGGCGTGCGGTTTTAGTCCTTTCGAGTTCGACATAGCAACCAACGTGTGGCATCCGTGGGGATATCCGCACGAAAAAAAAGGGTTAATCTCAGGATCTACTGAACCGATTTTGAAAATTCTTTTACCAATAGAAGGCCACGTTATTTGTGTATGACATAGGCTATATATTAACCTGAAAAGTCAATACTATATGTCCCCGAGTGGAGCCGGATATCTAAATCAAAGACCACTATAATTTAGGCTAATGTTATTGCCGAATAATGACAGGTTACATTTCGTTTTTGTATAAACTCGCCAATCTCGGGGTACTAATTGATTATAGATTGGATTAGTCTGTAAGGATACTGTAAGAAAGATATATAAATAAATAAATACATTAGAAATACTCTTTCTATTATTTTAAATTGAGGAAGATTTGTAGACTATGTATTGTAATTTCAGTAATGAGAAACGCGGATGAAATGGCAACGATGTAAGCAAAACGAATATAAGTTAAAAGAAAATTTTAAATCAAAAGAGAAGAACAAGAAAAAAAAGGATAAGTACTACATTTTATTTAAATTTCATTTCATATACGGTCTATGTAACCACAACATTAATTCAAATCTGTCAACCCTAAAATTAATAAATTAATATTTCGGACATCTTACACACGTCATATAGTCCCAAACTAAACAGAGCTTGTATTACTAAACTGCTAAACAAGTGATATAAATACATAAACATACTTTTCTTTTGTAAATATATACATATTATACATAGAAAACAGACACCGAAACAAATATTTGCAGATCACACAAACATTTGATCCGACCCAGGAATTGAACCCGAGACCTCTTGATCAGCGGCCGCATACGCTAACCACTAGACTAACAAGGCAGTTAATTGATAATACTCTAGAATGTTTTTCTCTGTTGCTGTACACTTTAGCAATATAAATCACTAAGACACCAGATAAGGAAAGAAATCTCAAGAGTATTTTTTGAATATTTTACAATTAAGGTCCTCAATTATGTGACGTTACAATTAAATATCCTTACTAATAATTTAAATGCGAAATTAATTGTGTGTTTGTACGGCTTTTACGCCAAAATTACTTTAAATTGAAATGTAATTTGTCACACAGATTGTTTAGCCTGAGAAAGGACATAAGCGATAATCGATATACGCGGAGCCGCGTGCGAAAGTTAGTTACATATAAAAGTTGAATCTGGTTCTCTACTCATATTTCTACAGGTACAAAATGAAAGCATCTTAAACACCTATACCAAAAAAAAAAACACAGCTAGAACAAAAATATGTCCCAACTACAACATAACTAATCTACATCTAAGTACGCATATTAATCAAACAACAAACCTGTCCAGAATGGAATACATTGCACAATTCCAACGTGTAATCACTTCCGATCATATTTAGAATAAATTTATACAAAGAATTTAACTTTAAAACATCAAAAATTAATAAATAATATAAACATTAGCATCGCCAACCGACACAGCCCTCCCGTAAGTTAGATTAGCCGAACTGACTAACTTGCAGACAACTTCAAACGTTAGGTGACAGTTAGCAACGTTGCCAAACTTAACTGATGCTAACTTCATTATTATAAATGCACTTCATTTTATAACTAAATCTCGAGACATACAAACCAATACTTTGTGCCAACAGAATAAAATCGAATGTTGAATGTTTCCCATGGAGCATGGATGTTAAGGCGATGTTCTATCTTTCAAATTAATCATTGGCCAATAAAAACAACATTCAATTTCATCATCAACAACCTTTAACAGTCTACTGCTGGACATACTCCTCTCCTTAGAAAGGAGGTCCTTGGCTTTCTATACCACGTTGGTCTGACGGATTCGCATAGGATTTGTTTCAAGTTTTCTTCTCACTCAATTGATGGTATCATCATCAGCCTATCGCAGTCTACTGCTGGACATAGGCCTCTCCCATTGCACACCACTGTGATCGATTATGGACTTCTCGCATCCAGCTCCTGCCAGTCATCTTACGCAGGTGATGGTATCTTGCGTAGTTATCCCTTTTAGCCATCTTTTAGCCATTAGGTAGTGAGGCATCCGTCAACACATGGACATTTTTTTTGCAATCATTGCTTGGTCCTATTTCTATGACAATACTTCCTGGTCCTAGTTTGTATTGGCACACCACACCTCACATTAATAAAGTGAAATTATATGAAAAAATTATCCCAACTGAAACAGCTGAAAAGAAGTTAATTATTAGGCAGGATTTAAACCGAAGATAGTATCTATAGCGAACTTATAGGTGGAATCGAATGCCAACGACGGCAGCGACAGTGTAGTCTTTTGCAGTCATGTTTATTATTTAAGCACTGATTTTATACTCTATATTACTCACCAAGGTATATATTAGTTATACCTTGTTTTGTTCTTCACGCTACATTATATATTCTAAAACCTATCGCTATACTGCACATAAACACGTGTTTATGTGTGTGTGTTATGTGTATTCTTGTTCTCAGCGAGGAAATGATTGTCTGAATTCCTACGTGCTACGTGAATGTGCTGGTCAAGCATATCTCTATATAATTCTATCAATTATTTTACACAATATATGACGCAGGAATAGTCTCCAAGAATCCCGAAAGCTCTTGGCCGCCTTTTGAACAGAAGTACGTCAAGTATACGTCTCTTGGAAACTGTTAATTCTAAATCACTTTGACATTTAAAATTTTTGCTTGAGTTAGTGTCTCCTAGTACCGCGCAGTATTAGTGTTGTTTATAGCATTCTACTATTTTGACATCAATCATCATCATCTTATGTTGAGAGGTCCACTGCTGGACATAGGCCATGAATACATCATTTCCACATCCAACGGCATCATTCCACAGATTGCATCGCCTTAACATTGAAAGCCTCATTTTTCCACATATTTCCTACGCACCGTTGCCGTGCATATTCACCGTGAACCTCAGAAAGGCTAAATGTTATTCGCATCCCTCTCGCACTCATTACAGAAATATATATAAAGATGAGACACCCACGCAATACTACCTTCTTTATGTTGATGCATTCCTATGATTATTCGTCTCGCTCTTTTCTCCTAACAAAGGTAGGGAGAGACAGAGAAGGGGCTACCTGCGCAGTGTCACTGACTCAGTTCGAGCCTGCACAGTGGTATAGCCGCTGGAGTTAGCCTTACAACTCGCTAAAATAACAATTGATTTTCAAACGAGACTTGTTATCGAAACGAACGAAAATCAATGAAATAATAACTGGAAGAATATTTGAAAAAATAATTGTTTTTATGTTTTTAGTGAGTTTAGTGTAGAGGTTTGGTCGGTGTTCAGTGTTTTGTGTTGTTTGAAGTGTGTGGCGAGTCCCGTTGATCGTGTTAGCGGGTAAGTTGAATGAAATGTTGACATTGCAACACCTTTTTTAGTCACTTTTGTGACTGTATACTGCTGACTAAATACTAATTAGTAAGGTATAAATTTAGAACTATATTTGAATTAACAGTTTTATTCTAAAGACCAGTTATGTAGAGGTTAGATTATAAGTGATGAAAAGTGCTATAGTAGCATTGTGTCTGATATCATTAACGGTTCCTATAAAAGCCTCACGATTTGAAAAAATTATACTTTAAACACACATATTAGCCTTAGATACTATTAAAAATACCTAAGTATAATTTTCTGCTTCTTGAATAAGTGAAGCAATTCTGAAACATCGCCGTAATTTAAAACCAAACCAAATCAAATAAGACAAAACAATTGAAATACAAACTTCTTTTTATAGGTATGATTTCTCCTTTGTGCAAATATCTAATTGGATCCAAGAGCAGTAAAACCCATATTAGATTTTATAGTAAGTCGTCTTGCCTTGTTTTACTTCTTATACTCATGGTTAAAGACCATTTTAAGTACTACTTTGGATCTGTTCCACATAACAATGAGCCTTCTTAACAAAAATCTTTTAGTCGACAATTTTTTTCATCTTTAAGCTAATCCGTGTAATAAAAGGATTGACCAAAAGTTAAAAGGTTTTTAGCACTCGCTATTAAGTGAGTTTGAGGTTACACAGAAACGTTAAATTTTGTAAATAACTTTAATTTTAATCAATTCAACACCAGCTAACAGTAAAAGTTAGAATTATATAGTTCTTATTTTTACAAAATCTGGTGTTCATAATTGTTATTGGATTGTAGCTTTGAAAAGATCATGACTTTAAGTAGGACGTCTACTTATAGCATGTTTCTAAAAGCTTACTACGTTTTTAATCAGCTTGTATGCTTTGGCACGTTTTTTGGCACTTGAGATATCATTAGATTCGTCTTCGAAATCGTGAGAGTGACACTAGGCATTTAAAAGTTATAGAATTAAAATCTTTGGCTTGTACTCGTACATTTCAAGTATACAGTTCCACACCTATTTCTATTTCAATAATAAGCTATTCTACTGGTCTATCGAGTGTTTTATCATCATCTTCCTAGTTTTAATTCCAAGATTAGTTCGGGTTCTTTCATGGAGCTACTGGCATCGGACCTCGGCAAGGTGGTTCTGAAGGCGAACTGAATTATAAGGTTGAAAAGCTATCAATATATTGTGGTGATGGATTAAGAATACATAGTGTCATCACTCCTATTCATCCCACGGGTGTCGTAAAAGACGACTAAGGGATAAACTACGCAAGACAACATCGATGCAAAGAGAAGGAAAACTTGAAACCAACCCTATACCAACTCGTCTGGCCAGCGTGGTATAGTAGGCCAAAACCTCCTTTCTAAGGAGAGGCCTATGTCCAGCAGTGGACTGTTAAAGGCTGTTGATGATGATGATATTTGATAGCACTCACTTCCAAATAAGTTATTGCCATCGTTATTAGTAATAACGATTGCGATGTATATTATAATCTGACAAACCATAAACGACTATATGTAGTTTTAATGTGTATTAACTAAATTTATATTCTTTAAATGCCAGTTTTATTACAAATGAAGTGCTATACAATACAACTATAAAAAACTACACCTAAAATGTAGTTCGTAACTTCTAAAATAACAGCAGTGACATCTGTTTCAGAGATTAAGTTATATTTTAAGGACTAAGGATAATGACTTCGTCCATTCTGCGTTTTTTATCATAAGACAGACATACAATTACGAGATCTCAGCATTTTCGAGCTATAAAAGACTCGTAGTCTTTTCTCTCATCCTAGCTTCACGACTCTATTTATTTTTCTTACCTCAATTTACTTTCTACCTACTCTTGAACACGATTACATGCTCAGGAGCTTAGGCCTTAGGAAAGCTTTCGATCACAAAAGACACCAGTCAAAAAGTTGGTTACAATGTTACACATCGTTCCGACTTTAAATATAATTCGGTAAAAGATAGGAATGACACTGGTTTTATTAAGAACTTGGTAGTCGGTAGGTATATAGAACACTGGCAAAGTGACGAGGTAAAAAATAGCGTTCCTAGTGAACATGTACACAACACCAAATCATTCAAAATGCATTTGTTACTGTTTAAGAGTCTTACGGTACGGTTGGTTGCTCAGCGTGCGATGGAAAGGGCTATCTGAGGGATCGTATCAGAAATGAGGTGATCTGTTAAAGAACTAAGGTCATCGATATAGCCCACCGGATTAGCAAGTTGAAGTGGCAGCAGATGATCGCTGGGGTAGCAGAGTTCTGGAGTGGAGACCGCGTCTCGGTAAACGTAGTGTAGGACGCCCACAGGCGAGGTGGAGTGTCGACCAGCGTAAGAAGCAGCTGCAGGCAGAAACTGGATGCGAGAAGTCCATAATCGATCAGAGTGGTGTGCAATGGGAGAGGCCTATGTCCAGCAGTGGATTGCGATCGGCTGATGATGATGATGAAGAGTCTTTAAAGCTAGGATTTTGTTACTGCAAACGTTTGTGAAATAGAAATGGAAGTGTTTTCTTGACAACTTTACAACTTCTATCTACTTACCATGATTAGGAAATCATGGTAGATAAAATTCTGGTGTCTGAAATCATCTTATTTGAACTCTTTTCAACTATAGTAATTATTTGGATATTTTATACAGAATTATCGCTTAAACAGTGAATATATTTGTAAATTTTGTGTGATTAGCGCAGGTAAATTAATTTAACGATTAATTTCCTAATAAATTTGATTTAATTATCAAGATAATCTTGAAATCTTTTCTGACAAAAAGCAATGTTTGCGCAGAGGTTGTGGTCAAATTATCCTCAGCAAATTTATCTCATGATTCGAAAAATTTATACGTACCTCCACAAAACAATGGCAGTGTTAACGACCTTTGTTTTTGACGAGTCAACGTCTTGCAACCAACCGACACATGTACATTCGTCTAACCGGAGACTAATCTTATCGCATATTTTCTATTACGTATGTGTATCTTATACTCTGTAAGCGCGTAGCTTTAGGTTCTTCAAAGCTAGGACTTTTGTCATCGAATTCTCGTATAACGCACGCTTATAATTTGCAACCGTCGAAAATATACTTCTCTGGGTAAATGACATCGTATCATCCTCTGTCTCTTACATATTACGTGGAATAGTTACGATATGTTAACATAGCAAACTAACAAACAAATATCTAGCAAAGTATTAGATAAGATTTAGCTTTCTGTGTTAAGTTTTCTTTTACCATATTAATGTATTTAGGACAACTTACAAAACATTGACTTACAAAGTGTTTACAAACATGTTTTACACTTGTTTGCCGAGTGGTGTTTTCCTAACAAGCTGCCATGGCTTGGTTAGGTAGATCTTAGACATATTTATAGATTGCCTTGTTGGTCTAGTGGCTAGCGTATGTGACTGCCGGTCAAGAGATCTCAGGTTCAATTCTCGGGTCGCCCCAAATGTTTGTATGATCTGCAAATGTTTGCTTCAGAGTTTGAGTGTATTTTATGTATGATATGTATGTATTTATAATATATACATATATGTATCAGATATTAGTTTTCACAGTACAAGCTAGTACCCATTGTACAAGCACAGCTTCGTTTGGGACTAGAGAATAATAGATATATATAATAGAACGTACTGTGTACGATGTGTTCATTATCATTTATTTATAATATAGACTAGTACTCCACCCGTGTGTATGTCAACTGCCTTGTTGGTTAGTATGCGGCTACTGATCAAGAGGACCAAATATTTGTGTGATCCAAATATTTGTTTCGGAGTCTGGGTGTTTTTCTATATATAATATGTATGTATTTACAAAAGAAAAAGTATGTTTATGTATTTCTATCAGTTGTTTAGTATCCATAGTACAAGCTCTGCTTAGTTTGGGACTAGATATCGTTGTGTGTAAGATGTCCAAAAAAAAAACGATAAAAAGTAGCCTATATCCTTTCTCAGGTTCTAGATTATCTGTTTACCAAATACAATTTAAAAGGGGTTCTGTAGTTATGGCGTAAAAGCGCGACAGAGAGATAGACACAGTTACTTTCGCATTTATAATAATAGTGAGGATTTAGGATTGAATTAATCCGTATCGAACGATACTCATTTTGCCACTCGTTAAATGCAATGACCCCTTACCCCCTGGTAGTTTTCTGGTTTGCTTTAGTACATTTTAATAAAATAAAATGAATCATATTCGGTTCAGTTGGTAGCAACAGGTCATTTGTTAGACACGCCCAATTCCCTGAGAATGAGAGCAGCTTAGGAATTCGAGTGACTAACAACAATTTTGTTGCGTAAAATAGCACGTGAAAAACTGTGATCCTAAATTTCTTCGCTCGCTTTATCCATTTCTCGGTATTAATTAATTCATATATGTAATTCAAATTTTTTTTTAAATGTTTTCGCTATAGGCAAACTGCATGACAGATCCCAACAATCTAATTAATAATACTTAAACTAATTTTCGTAGTGTGTATTTTTCCTCTTGTATGAAATATACACATACACACTTTACTTTTTAACACCTAAGACTAACCAATGTTACAACGTAGGTTTTCAGGTAGCCTATTTCCTTTTCTATATTCATTAGATAGTTTTATAATGGTCGTAGGAGTGTGTACTCATAGCATAGGCTCAACCGAAATGATACCACGGCCTCAAAGAAAACTTGTGCTAAGTAGTTCTTTCGTTCTTCGAGCTGTTGAGTTGAGTACAATATCTAACCGTAGTGGAGGTACTGAAATAGTGGAAACACATTATTGACTCTTAGTTACCGTTGTCAAGGAAAAGTTTGTTATGACTAGCACCTTTGAGGTGACCCCCGTGACCCGTCTCATTTAAAAAAATTCACACTTTGCTCTTCATAAGTAAAAAGTTGCCGGTGTAACAGAGGTACTTACTTAAATACTTCAAACCAAAATAAATTCTAGCTGAAGACAAAAAAAAAGCGTTTAAAGTTCTGAGAATTCCAATTTTCATAAAACGCTTTTTCCTGAACCATTTTCATTACTTTTTTTTAAACAAGTTAAACATCATCATCATCATCTTTAACAGTCCACTGAGGCTTTGGCCTCAGTAGTAAAACATATACAGTAATATTATAAAAGCGAACATTTAGAAAGATGGATATATATTTGCTCCTCAATAATGGCAAAACGATTACACAGAAATATATTTTTAGGAGGTTCTTAAGAGAATGACTTAGGAGGGAACTCATAATCTACATTCTGCAAAATTTTGAAATTGCAAAATTGCATTGCAAAAAAAATTGTGTATGAGTAGCAGGAAAAACCATTTTGCAGATTGAGTCATTTATTGATGAAATCGGCAGGATTCAAATAAATGATCCTTTGTGAATCTAATATCTCTAAACAAGTAATTCTTGTATAAATATACACATGTATTTAAATTTATGATCTCGGAAACGGCTTTAACGATTTCGCTGAAATTTATTATTTGCCGTTTTCGGGGGTCAATAACCGATTTAGATTAGTCTTAGCGTACGTCCATACTGCGAGCCTAGCGCGGTCGCGACGACGGGCGCGAAATATCAAACATATGAAAAGCGCCTTTGCGTCCATACTGAAGTGACTAAGGCGGGAGCCTAGTGCGGCGGTCTTGAGCGACACAGCGCGCGTAGTTTTCAAACACTCCTATCCGCGCGTTCTGGCCACACTACGGGCCTAGTCAGCGAGCGACCCAAGGAGCGGTTGGCGGGGGTAACAAACCAGTTCAGTCTTATCGCTCGGCGTTTGCGCGTCTGTTAATTGTTTGTCGTAAAATGGCGGTATATACTGAATTATTTATAAGTGCGATTTAATCTAGACCACCTATATGGCAAACCAAAACATCAAGCATCATAACAAGAAAGTTATGGAGTGAAATAACAAGAACAATTTCAAATAGCAAATCCTCATCCATAGTTTGCGACACCTGATATAAGTCGAAACGCTACAAGAGCTCGCGCGTCACTGTGGCCACTGCAAGCACCCGCTCGCCGCGCCCGCCTAGGCTCCAGTCACCGCGCATTCAGTATGGACGCACGCTCATGATTAGGAAAAAGCGGGTTTTCATACGTTTATCTTTCGCATTTATATTTACTCTTAGCATTGCTTGCGACTTGAAAGAGCAGTATTGATATACTGCTCTTTCAGTACCACTTAGTTGGTTGGTGGTTGGTACTACAGAGAATAGATGGTATTGTTAAACAATAAAAAGTATAAACCGAGCTAAGCTCGGTCACCCAGATGCTGTTAACATCAACATTAGCATCAACAGACTTTAATAGTTTAGTGCTGGATGCTGACCTCTCCTTAGTCAGCAGGTTTTAACCTACTACACTATGCAGACCAGACGGATTTCCAGTAACTCTTTGCTTTGTAGTTATGTGTCTTCAAGTTTTTTTTTCAATTTCGTTTGTTAACTACACTCTATATTTGCCTTCACAAAACCTTCCAATATTGCCCAATTAGGACCAAGGTCTCTGTGTCATATTAACCTCATTCTAATTGTAAAAGAGTAATGATTAATTTAACTTAAATATACGATATTTTTAACAAAAAACGTCAGCTATATTTTTGGCGCCATAGACTGTATAGTGTAGGACTGGGTTTTATTATGTGTTTGTTGTAGCTAAAAACCCAATACCCAAAGAGTAAATAAACGTATAGTTAATAAACTACAAATTTGAAACGAGGTCATTGCGGCAGTCTGCCAGTCGAGAAATCTTCTAAAATAATCTTTGCGTTTATATATAATCTTAATTAATAATGTAATAATGTTTATTATGATATAAAATTAAATAACTTACAAAAATTTTGGCGGACACGTTGCCGTGTTGGTGTTACCACATAATTAAATACCGTTGGCCTCATACCATTTGTTAATTCATTTAATTAATATTTGTATCTTATTCCTCGGTCTGTTTGGAACATAAGTTTAGAGTCTAATTAAATGTAGTTGCCCCCTCAACAGACCGTGACGGTAGAAGAAGTAATCGGTATTTATCTTAAGTAAGTACAAGCTGAGTCCCGCGGTGTTACCTGTGATTATTATTAATATAATTAAAGCCTAAGTTACTCCTAATGCCATCAGCTTTCTGCCAGTGAAAGTCCCTTCAAAATCGGTCCAGTCGTTTAAGAGATTACCCGGAACAAACAGGCACACAGACAAAACAAAGTTTTTTTAATGTAAGTATCTATACTTTCATATTTTGTTTGATATTATAAACAAACACTTCAAATTTATTTATTTGTATAGATTAGACTACACTAAAATTAGCAAAACTTTATCAATATTGATGAGTCACCTTATTATGACATCATCAACAGCCTTTAATATTCCACTGGTGACATGGACTTCTTCGTGGAAAGAAGGTTTTAGCTGACTATAACTAGTAGTTATACAGGTAAGGCGGATTGGTATAAGGTATTTTTTGAGCTTCCTTTTTTTTTTTTTTTTTTTTTTCTGTAAGACAATCTTATCATTCCGTTCCTAACGACCCATATTTAGTACCGTAGCAAAGTTATTTCATTGGGTAAAAAGATCAAGTTTATTGTCGTTAATATACAAATTAATTAACTACCAGTAGGTGATTAGTCCCATTGTTGACGGAAATTGTATTTAATCTAATCGGCGCGAGAACTTCCATTGCACGATGCACGATTAGCAGTTAATCCATAACTAACCGTTCGGTGTGAATTGTGGAAGTCGCCGCAGTATTTAGTTACTATTACTAACCTACCAGTTGTTACTTTGAATTAAGAAAATGTTTTCAAGTGTAATTCAAGGTTCTTATCTCTTAAATAATGCTATAATATATAAAGGACATTCATTAACAGCTTTAAAAACATTGGTCTGTCAATCTGTAAACTGATATCTATAGTAAACAGTTTTAATCACTGTTCGTTAAATTTAAATATTATAATAAATCGCAGTATTATCTTCTGAAACATTTACAAGCTAAAGTTGGCTTCGTCTAGGTTGTTTAGGTATTAAACTGTAAATTACTGCATGTTATCGTATACGGTGTACATGTTTGTGTAATGACCCGAGCGCTTGTTCCACTTTAGGTGTACATTATCTAATGTAGCCGTTTTAAGTAGTGTGTTTGCGCAGAATGTTTTCTAAATATTACCGTTTAATTTAACTGTAGGTAGCAAGCAACGTATACGATAATTACAAAACCTATTTAGTAAACTTGCATCGCATTACAAAAAAAACATGAAGTTAAGTGTAAGTAGGTATTTCATCAACAACCCATTACGTCCGTCCACACACGCCCATTGTTGGGCTTGGGTCACCTTTCAGCGGAGGGTTAATGCCATACGTCCCCACGATAGCTGAGTGTTTATTTCTTGCCAAAATCACCGTGATACACAAACTAAATCACAACACAACTCTAATATTTGAATATTTGATCTATATAAAAATATTTGTTTTTCCTGAAAGAAAAATGAACCTCTATTGGTTTTAGCAGTGGGAAGTCAGTGTACTGAATTTACTGAACTATAATGACGACTAGTTCAATCTTGAAATTCAGTGTGCCCTCCAGCCTGCTGAGGTCCGATGCCAGTCGCTTCATGGAAAACTGATATTTAGTTTAATCGGCCGGTCGAACTAATCAAAATAATCTTGGGAATAAATTGGATAGGAAGATATTCAATAGTTTTCTATCAGCCAAATTCATCAAAAGTCTTTTATTTTTGGAATTAGTTTCAATCTTACAGCGAAAAAAATTTAAACGGCTTATGATTCTTAAACAATATTCGGTCATCTATATACCTATATTCATTCATATTAAGTTGCTTAGCAAAAACTGAGGGGCATTTTTCTTGAGCTTTGTCCGAATACAATCAATTTATTCGCTGGCATATAATATTAGCTGGCAGTAGACCCTAAAAATTATTCCTAATATAATCTAAAATCCTGCAATTAAATTCCAAAGTGAAAACTCATGAAATTACGAATATTTTACCAAGCAAGAGGAAATACCAATCGTACGATCGCTACTGAATTTATAAACAAATCAAAGAGTTAGGCAACACAGTAATCATGAAGATACCCAGCAAATTGAAAACTAAAGTTTACGAGTATTTTACGTAACACTAGTTATCTATAATGACAGAAAATGGGCAACGTTGCAAAGTTGTGATAGTCTTTGGACATCGGAGACAGAGTACTTGATTTTATCTGCAACTAATATCCGCAAATGAGAAAGAGTTACATCATTGTTGGTAGAAAAATATTACTTTTATGACGTGTCTAACTTATCAACAATATAATAAACGGTTTATTTACATGTGTGCATATTTTGAGAAGGACTAGTTTCCTTTACTGTTTCATATACATCTTAATACATCATTTAAAAATGAGCGATAATATAGACAAATATTAGAATTATAGATATAAAAAATCTTTCTAAACACTACGGTCTAAAAAAGAATTTAAAAGAATTTAGAAGGAAAGAATCTAAAAAAGATTTCTGTACATATTTCTAGTACTTTCGTAAACTACCGTAACTGATTTTATCTTGGACGGCCTCCTCATAATATAACCTCGATATAAAATATTCTTTACGCGTAAAACTTAAAACTATACATGAATTTATTTAAATTGTTAGATCACTTGCCAAAGGATTAAGTAGGCCTTTTAATTTGTTCGTTGTGGTCGGTTTAGCAATAAGAATTTGTCAGAATTACTTATACTTTACAGAATTATTTTTACCTCAAAAAAATAACAGTGACTAATACAAACGAATTCCAAAAATAACAGAATTCTGATGAATTCGGCCATATGATATATGGTTCTTTTTATATTTTAGCCTACAAAAGTGACTCTACTCTACCTGATAGAAAGTATGAGCAGAATCCAGGAGTAGGGGTCACCATCCTCATTGTGAGGGTAGGCAATGCAGCATAGTGACCCATACCATGGCGGCCTGGTCAGATATACTCGTATATACAGTTGTTACGGTGGGCTATGATTTTCCTTTAAGTTTTCTTTTAAAGAATAAGTATGATAATGTACCCTGTAAACGACCACAAACCACAGACCACAAACAAAAGCACAATGTAAACTTATGGGTAGAAAAATTAATGGTTCATGTCGGCTTATTCTTATTTCATAATATTTTGGTTCTTTTACCTTCAATTCTGATACAAGTCAAATAGAAAATAAATAATATAATATCAATGAAGGAAGTGTAAAATTGTGGAATAATAATTTATTATTCCTATCTATTCACATTTCATTAAAACATTCCGAGGAAGATCCAGAAGAGATTCACGTTTTCTCCGTAACAGCATAACAGCGTAATAGCAAGTACAATTTTCAAACTTAACTTCCCTCGAAGTCAAAGATTTGATTTGGCCAAAAGGTCAAACGACAGAGCGAGTTCGGGTAATATTTTTAGATCAGATGAATCGTGTATCTCAATTGGATTCAAAGGTATAAATGTAATGTAAATGTAATATAACAGGAGAAGAGTAGTGAAAGTTAAGTGATCAACAATTTCTTGATGACAAACCAATGCAACAATATATTTGATTTGAAAATGTTGAAGCAATCAACTGTGATAGAAACGGCTTGTTGAACTTCGATCAGTTTTTGTTGTTTACAATTGGCGCAAACGGCCCGGTGAGGAGGGTTTTTAAATGTAATTATGTTAAATTAAATGGTGCGTCTATTAATGTGTGCTTAATACAGCATATTTTTGGCCCTCGCCATAGCCGACGTAATTTTGACTTGAGAGGTGTAATAACTATTTTTAGTCTTTCGTCACTTTTACATTAAATACTCATACTTTTACATACTCATGTTTATTGTTGCAAATGGGACTTCTTCTCGATAAAATTATTTAAAAATGTTTATAATTTAAAAAGTTTATAATATGTAATACCTTCCACTTGCCGATGTTTCGAACAGGTTTTGCCGCTCATTGTCACGGGTACACAGAGAAGTGTGGTTGCAGTTGATTTCATTGTGACAAGTGACCAATTTATTATGACTGCACGGTTGGCCTAGTGGCTTAAGCGGTCGCCACGCCGCTTCCTACTGCGCCAAGTGTCGTGGGTTCAAATCCCACGTAGGACAACACTTTGTGTGATTCACAATTTGTTGTTCTGAGTCTGGGTGTTCTTTGTGTCCGTTTCATGTATGTTTGTAAAGTCCCCCGCGACACAGGAATTTATATTCCTAATGCGGGAGTTGTCTTTTATAAAAAATAGAAATAAAAAATTTATTAGCATTATTTCATACGTATTTAACATTTATTTATAAGCTTCAAGATGGTACATTTTAAGATTACAATTTCACGAAGTCGGCTTTTGAAAGGATATCTATATATATACTAGTTGACCCAGCGAACTTCGTACCGCCCAACTTTAAAATTCCAGAACTTGATCGCAGCGCCACCTACCGGGTCCAATTGCGAATCTAAACCATTCCCAGATCCCCTTGAAGACACACAAAAAAATTCATCAAAATCGGTCCAGTCGTTTGAGAGAAGTTCAGTGACATACACACTCACACAAGAATTATATATATAAAGATATATATTTATAATTTACTTGTTTGTTAATTTCATATTGACATACCCGGATAGTTTCTACATATATTTTTCAATTTGACACAATATGAGTCAGTAATCATTTAAAATGTGCGTTGCATAGACAAGTAATAAGCTGACATATAAAATATATTACATACAGCTAACAAGTAAGCTACAAGTTTACTTAAACTTTCAGTACATATTTAAGAACAGGCAGGCAGGTGTCCAAAGTATAATAAAATCAATACTAATAATTATTTCTTAACTTAAACTTTTATCATCGAAATTATCAGCCTGTTCTAGTCCACTAAACAAAGGCTTCTCACATTGCAAGCCACTTGCTCCGATCCTCGCCTTCTTGTAACGTTATTACAGGAATATACCAACTTAAAACAGATGACGGTAATACGCCGTAGGAATAAATTCTGCTGTTCTTGTGTATTTATAGTACTTGCAACACAATGCCATTGTAACACGGTTTCTTGCAAAACAATTTCTTTTTGTTAGAAGTCACTTATGTATACTAGAAAACTAGTTACACAGACATTGATCTTTAGTATGGATCACATTGTAGTCGGCCTGTTTTAGGTACATGATGTCCCACTGCTGGGCTTAGGTCTCCTCTAAGTAGAGGGTAATGCGTACCCACGCTGTGGGTACTGGGAAGACAAACTTGTGGCTACGTAAAAATTGCCTTTGAATGTTTTAAATTTTTATCCTCGAAATAATTTTGTCAAGGTAAAAAATGCTGCACATTTCGGCACATACAATTGGTGGAAAAATAATAATCTTTATTTTTAGACTGATATGACTTATTTTAAAGAAAATAAACAAATCAAAAGCGTGCAAATGATTGTCATCTACATACTAGTCTATACTAATAAAGCTGAAGAGTTTGATCGTTAGTTTAAACGCGCTGATCTCACGAAGTACTGGTTCGAAAATGGTTGAAAAATCAGGTAAAACAAATTTTAGCCCAGTTATTTAGGAAGGCTTTAGGCTACGTATCACCATGCTACGACCAAATCAATGCAGTGTCAACGAACAATGTTGCAAAAATATTTAGCAGCCGCATCCTTAAACCTTAAACCATATAAATAGTTTTTTATTTGCAGTACTACTATAAATTTGTAGGTAGTTGTCGTGTTTTACCGCAGTAACTACCTTAACTTAAACAAAAACCTGCCATCGGTTAAAAGCTAATTATCTTTCAGCCAATATGGCAGTGTTCTACACTTTGCCATGTTTTCGATGTAAATCAATAGAGATGTCGACAATGGTAATACGAAAATCGTGACGAACTGTCGTGTTCATAAAGTTAGTGTAGGTGCCTATGAGGCTATGAATATAAATTAGTACCTATGATAAAGTGAGCCATTGACCCGCTTAGAAACATATTTAAAATTTAAAAAAGGCTTTTGTCTGTACGTTACCGCTTTATATGTCCATATTTTAGTTATGTCATATATAAAATTCTGTACTTAACATCAAATTAACAGTTATTTTTACTAAATACATGGGAAATTAAACAGGTAAGGTTACATCAAAAGAGGAATTTTTAAAATGCTCTTCGTATTTGTGTTTGTGGCGGTCAATTTCTTAAACGGCTAAACCGATTTCGACGGGACTTTCACTGGCAGATAGCTGATGAGATAAGGAGTAACTTAGGCTAATAATTTTTAGACTAGCTTTTCTTGGCAACGTTACCACCTAGCTAGTAATATGATATGTTGGTACGTTAGACATCTGTAAGATCTAAGGGCCACCGCACACTAGCTACTTTTAGCATCGGCGATCGGCGATTTGGCGACTGCATCGATGCTGCATCGCGTTTTAGCGACTTCCTGCGTTCGATCGCGGTATCGGAAACGCGCGTTTTAGCGACTGCTCAGATGCCAAGTCGCTGCTACCGGCATCCGAAATAGTGCGGAGAGTAGCGTTCAGCTGCTGTGTCGCGCTTCTAAAAAGCGACTCGATCGCCGCGTTTGGCGTTTTTAAGTGTGCGGTGGGGAGCGTTCGGTCGCCGTATTTAGCTTCTAAAAAACGACTAGTTGCCGATCGCCGATGCTAAAAGTAGCTAGTCTGCGGTGGCCCTAACTGATCCCAAACTAAGGAGAGTAAATGCTATGGGAACCTGACTGCTGGCAAATTTTCATAATCCATACTAGTGAAATGAAATGAAAATGTTTTATTCTTGACCCACAATAAATAATACAGAGGAACAATAATATCATTTATAATACGTTGACATCAAAGTGTTAGCCAAAACGGCTTACCATCGCAACAACATGCTACACGGTGTCTGTGCGGCACTGGTTTTCAAATGGTACCCTCGATATGGCAATATTTCTGTGTACACACCACGATTGAAAAAAAAATTCACAATATATATATAAATAATAAAAAGGACACACATAGAACGTAGAATGGCGAGACAGCAAGAGATGGAATCACTTCAGTCCTATGAGCGTATAATGAGAATTATCCACGGCAATTATCAGCAATTAATTAAAATTAATACTATTACTAACAATACAACAGCGGACTTACATTATAATTTCAAAAGTAACAGTCTTGTCCGATACCGTAAAACGGTGAACCAATTTGAATGAATTTCAGTATCGAGTTAGAGGACCTTAGAACCAGACTTTGAAAGTAAGACTTTGACTACTTTTTTTTTGCACTTAGTACCATGCGAACATTTGTAAGGATATTCCTAAAGACAAGTAATCTTAATTTAAGCGGCAGCAGTGTTATGGGTAAGATAATTCATCATCATCATCAGCCTCTAACAGTCCACTGCTGGACATAGGATCCTTAGAAAGGAGGGTTTGGCCTAGTATACCACTTTGGCCAGACGTGTTGGTATAGGGTTGGTTTCAAGTTTTCCTTCTCTTTGCATCGATGTTGTCTTGCGTAGTTTATCCCTTAGTCGCCTTTTACGGCACCCGCGGGATAAATAGGAGTGGTGACACTCTGTATTCTTAATCCGTCACCACACCGTAAGATAATTGGATTTGCTAAATCAAAATCAAAAAGCTATTATTTTAAGTAGGCCTTTTCAAGCACTTTCTAAACGTTACATTAATAACTAGTTGCTTGTTTAGCTTATTTATGTCATTTCTAAAGAGTAGAACCGGCAGGAAACTCCATAAAATTATTTAATGATAATAAATATTTCCGACATCTTACACACAACGCCATCTAGTCCTAAACTAAGCAGAATTTGTACTACTTTTTTTTTGTAAATATATACATAGAAAACATCCAAACTCTGAAACAAATACTAAACAAATATTTAGTGCAATTAGGATTTATGATTAGGAATTCGAACTATAACAGTATTTTACCATTAAGAATAACCTCCGTAAACAAGATCACTAGTTACGTATGACTGCTGTGAAACAAGAAATTTGAATAAAAAACAAGAGTAAATAAATTGTGGTTGTAATGAGTAAATAAAGTGTGTGTAGAGAAGAAGTCCACCTTATGCAATGTATTTACAGGAAGTGGAGATAAGTAAGACTGTATTCAGCTATTACATTAAAAAATTATCGTTAAGTGTATTCTTGATATAATATGCTGCGGTTGGTGTTTAATTACTAGATGCTACAGAAACATAAACTGCATTAGATAAGTTACTAGCAAAAACAATTTATAGTTAATAAGTTATTTAGGTATTACGATACCTTTCCTACCTATTTCCCTACCTATTTATTATTAATTTGGAGCGAGGTATACGGTTCGTGGTCACGGTCAGCCTGCGGTCGTGCTATAACCTGTTCGAAACATCGGAAAATAGAAGGAAATTAATTTGTTTACGATAAAACAGGTTAGGTATTGTGAGCTAACTTTAAACGATAGATATATGCTGCGGCGGACTTTTGTTTAGAACTCTTAAAATAGAATAATTATTTTATTAGTACGAAAATAATGTTGTTTTCGTGAACCTTTAACCGTTTACGGAGAGTACGCAATGAAAGCCCTCAAAAGGAAGAATTTTCCTTCATTAAGATCATTTCATTCATCAGCCACTAAATGAATTTATCAAATCGGACTAGTAGGTACTTCCTAAAATTAGCCCATTCGAACAAACTCTAAACCTTTATAATATTAATTTCGATAAGTCCTGCTATATAACAAAAAACTGTGTATAGTATAAAAGTCGCGTAAGTTATTAATACATTTATATAATAACCTACTAGCTTTTGCCCGCGGCTCCGCCCGCGAGTGTGTCGATTTTCGCGGTAAAAAGTCTACGTCTTTCCGATCTTCCCGAGGTCCCATATATCTCTATACCAAAATTCATCAAAATCGGTTCAGCGGTTTAGGCGTGAAAACCTAACAGACAGACAGACAGACAGAGTTACTTTCGGATTTATAATATTAGTAGGGATGTCTAACAGTGGACTTTCAAAAGTTTTTGATGTGATTTGAAGTTATTTTTGTTGATTTTGATTCGATGTTTATAAACTTAATGAAAAAAAAAATTCTATTGTCATATTTCTTAGGTAGAATAAACATAGATAATATATACACGCTTTGTCACTATTATAGGGGTATACAGAGGTATATTTAAAGCCCACATGTTGACAATTTTAAGAGTAGAGTTAAACTTACGTTAGCCATCAATCGGGGCAATTAATAAGTGTTTACGAAATCGGAAGTTAAATAAGAAAGAAAAAGTAATCACGAAAGGAAGTAGTTTTGAAAAAGGATATTGGTTATATAGATAATTAGGAAAGTGTGTCCAATTTCTGGAGTGGGTCAGGGTCCCGTGACTGGCTACTGCCAGGTAGTCTGAGCCTTTTTCTCACGTCGTATTATGAATCTAGTTTACTTAGAAGATGATAAAAATTGAGACTACTTAAATTGTATTTGGGATTTCAATCCGAAAGTAAAAACAAGTTCGTTGCAAAAAAAGACTCATGAATACCGAGTCATTTAAATATTCTTCTTCCACTTCACTAAGTCCTGATAAGGAGATCTCATGTAGAAGTAAAAAAAATGTGAATAAATAAACATTTTTCGTGATCATCATCACCATCAATAGTAACGTCCCATTGCTGGGCTCATTTTGCATTAACTTTATCTATTCAGAGAGAAAAAATAGAAGCATCACAACAAAATATTATCGTGCTCACGACTGAAGCCTTACTTTCCTCTATATCTTGTAAAAAGTTGGATCTTCCTATTTATGGCATGCCTCAATGGCAGATTTGATTGAGCATTAAGGTTTCGTGATTAGGCGGTGTTTAGAGTCTATAGAGTTATTAATTAGTGATCAAATACTTACAATCCCACATCAATTATGCGAGTATTAAGCTACTTATGTATAGCCTATAGTATAGCAGTATAGCACTGTAGACATTACTAGTTTCTTTTGCTAAATTAATAACCGATTTAATTTAATTTATTAAGTTTTCTGAAGAACGTGGTCTCATTGAGATTTCAATTTACCTACACACCTTTATATAGTTTCTTATACTGTACATTGCTAAACTAATCACCTATATCAGGATTTAGATCCTTACATAAACCAGGGTCACTGTTTTAAAGGGAGGTCAAAATATTATCGAATGTTACACAGGACTCAAATGTATTGATGAACATGATTTATTTTTCCGAGAGAGTTTAAGAAATGGCATTTCTACTGGACTTTGCGGTCTCGCGACTTTCCCATTATATTAAAAGGTTTTGGTAACTATATACTCGTAGGTATGTGAATATGCTATATATATATATGTGAATATACTTTTATAGTTAAGTGTGGTATGGACATCGAACGCGTCCTACAACACCGAATGCGCGTGAAGGTGACCATCCCATCCAATGGTGCGTGCACTTGCGTAATTCTATTGTTTGGTAGGAATTTATTATTTTGCGCATCCGAGGTCGAGGTAAGTAGGCTGATCGATGGCCAGGGTACGCCTATTGGTGTCATGGTAATCACTGAAACTTATTTCTTAGTTTAATTTTTCTCTGGCCATTTTCCCCGTATTTTTCTACAAAGTTAGACGCGTACAAAGAAAACGCTTAGCATTGTTTGCCTCGTAGGTCCTGTGTATATCAGATAAAAAATATTATTTTATTGTACACTAGCGGCCCGGTCCGTCTTTGAAGTCTTTTTGTAATTATCGCATTTCTTCTATTGTAATATGCATGTATTATAAATGCAAGCCTTTCGCTTGAATCACAACTGTTAAAAACTACATTAAAATCCGTTTTTCCCCTGACTTTATTAAAAGGCCAGTGTTACCAAGATCTTCTTCTCAATCTCTTTATAAGAGCTCTTGGACTTCTTAAAAACAACTAAAGCCCGACTCTCCACCTTCACGGAATGTTTTCTTTATTTTCTTCTGAATACGTCATTAGATCAAGAATGGCAATCATGGTATTGTGATATTTGAACTTTACTTTTATTGTTGTGATTAGCGACCCAGCCTGGCTATGCATGGAAATATTTGAAACTCAGATTTTTTCTTCAAAAAATGCATATATTACATTTTGTATATTCTCTTGAATTACTCTATCTGTTTCTGGAAACCGTATTAAAATAAGTACCGGTTCCAACCGGTACTTATTTACCTGTACTGTACTGTAGTCCAGTACAGTACAGTACAGTGGCGTTCAATTGGAGGGATCTATGTCCAGTTGTAGACTGAGAAAGGCTGATGATGATGAAAGATTAGAAGTAGGTTAAAACTAACTTAAAAGATTTATTGACGTAGTAACAACTGAATCAAAAAAAAAAATGTTCACCATTGAGTCACTAGTATTTTCGGTTTGAAAAGAGTTAAATATATACCTGAATATGTAATTAGAAAAGTGATCAGTAAAATAGTACTGTTCATTGACATTGAAGCGTATAACACTCGAAAATAGAAAGAGGGCGATACAAATACACATAAATATATACACATATACACAACATCCGTCCGAATTGACTCTCTAATTCGTTCACAAACGATTTGTGAAAACGGAACAAGTTTCATGGTTCATTTGACATTTATAAAAAACGTAAACAAAATAGAATTTTAATTCATTTTAAAACGAACAGTTTATCGTTTGTAATTTATGCGGCTAGACGACTTATGTTTCTATTCGCTTTCTCTGTCTCTGCTGACATTGATTGGTTTTACATTATTAATTAAACAAATTATAATCTAGTATTTATGTGGCTAGTATAAAGAAAATCATGCATTGGTTTAACGTTATATAAACTAATTAGAAATTATGTTTTAGAAAACAAGATTGGATTGACGTTTTCATTGTACCCACATCATTCAGCAAGTCATTCAAGTAAATATATTATTTTCGTGTTAATGTGAATTATAAACAGGCTTTTCAGTTTATGTTTTACATATTCATTAACCACGAGACTTTCTAATTTTAAAGCTAAGCTTGTAATCATGGTTTCACTCCTAATAATAATAATCTTCTATATTGAAATAAATTAAATACATAATCTATTATAAGATTCCTTAAAATTATTATTTTGAAGAACGGTACTGTATTAGGGACAGAAGTACTTGCACTTATTTATATGTCCCATGGTTAAACGAACTTTAAGAAAGCATCTGGATGACCAAGCTTTGTTCGGTTATCATATTTATTGTTTAACAACGCCATCTATTCTCTTAGTAGTAGTGAGTAAGTAAAGAGTAGTATAGATGTGGTACGCAAGCAATGCTAAGAGTAATTAAGAATAACGCAAGGAAACTCGAAAACTTGCATTATTGCATTTTCCCAACCATAACACTAATCTAGTTCGATTTTTCACCCCCGAAAACCTGCAAATACCAGATTTCAGTGAAATCGTTAGAGCCGTATCCAAGATCAAAAATATACATATATATACACATAGGAATTCTCGTTTAAAGACATTAGATGACCGATTCTTAATGGAATCGAACCGGCAATGGTATTTTAAGGACTGTAATGCAACGCTTAATTGGAAACTACATTTCTAGCTAGACGCGTTCACAATCTCTCTAAAACTACTACATACCAAGTTTCTCATCTAAGGTATTTTACATGTTCGACTTCTTGTAAAATAAGAATTCTATGCTCAAAGTTTCAAAACGAAAGTGTTTCTTTTGTCAATCTATTTTTTTTATTCTTGCAGGAGCGGTTTTGAACAGAGAGTGCTTAAAAGAGTCTTTCAATCTTTCGTCGGATAAAGAGGTATGTATTTATTACGTAATATTGATTACTAAACAAGCTGGTGCTAGCGACATTGTTCTCGAAGAATTTTTAGTTACTTTATGCAAGCTAACATTTAATAATAATAATTAATAACTAACAGATATCATCAAAATTAATTAAGGGGCTTCATCATCATCATCCCATCTTAGCCCACTGCTGTACGTAGGCCTCTCCCAAAGCACAACACATCGGCTCGGATCGGCAAGCGCATTGGCGATCACAATATATAAAGCACACTAGAAAACGGTGCTGCCCATTCTCTGAGACGGATACGGAGACTTTCTGTATAGGTACTGACCTACATAGGCTCAGTACCTATATATGTTATTTTTCGGAGGTCACGTTAAGCAGTCGATTACGGCTGTTATCATAAGATAACAGTAGTGAAGCTTAGTTGAAGGCCTGGAAATCCCGGTGGAGTGACGACCATTGGGGGTTGCCACAAGTAAAAAAAAAGTTATCTTAAGAAAAAGAAAATTTATTATTTATTTGATTTAATAAATACGGTCGCAGGTCGCAGGGCATAATATCAAGTTCACGTCATAATAAACTTAACTAAACGGATCAAGGAAAAATAAATAAAAATGTGTCGTTATCTTATTTAAAACCACACAATGCTGTAATTTACATACAAATATGTGTATATATGACGGTAACTCTCAGGCAACAAAAGTGTTCTCACAGTTCCTTTAAGAAATAAAAAAAACATAGTTTATTCGGATCAATAAAATACTCATTAAGATAAGTTAATAATAATTAAGATAGGCTATGACAGTAATCTACTTTATGTAAATACTAATAAAAAGGTAATAAGTAAATAAGGCACTACTTTTATTGTCCAGAAACTGAACCAAACTATACATTTAGACCAAACTTCTAAGAGATCTTTTTGAATAAAGTTATCTGCTTCAAAGAGTTATCTACTAGAAGTTACATACGCTTGAGGTAATGTATATGTAATAAGTTTTATCAATCTAAGTTTATCTCTAGCTTTTGCCTATTATGTATGTAGTATAGTGAATTGTAGTGTAGTTTATGTCTTTCCATTTAAATCGGTGAAGTGGTTTAGCTGCAACAGATAGACAGAGTTATATTCCAATTCCTAATGCTAGTATGGATTAAATAACATTAGCCATAAAAATTAAGGTTCAATTGAAATAGGATTTAATGGGAATCATCACGACTTTACTTTTACGAGCGTAGCAGTGATTATAAAAAATGAGTGTAAAACGTGCGAACGATTAGAAGGCACGAAATATACAATAGTAAAAAGAAAATTGAATTATGGACTTTTTATTTAAATAACCTTTGTAAGACTTTTTTAGCGGTACTTTAACTACGCGTCAATGAAAGTTATTTGTTATTGTCTGCTCCCAAAAAATGTGTTTGAAAGTTTTCTTTCCAACATAAGATGAATTTGTTTAAAAATAATACAAAAAAAAATAGTTTCTACTGCTTGAATGATAGATAAGTTTTTTTATATATAATTTTATATATTTAAGCCTACCAAAGTGACTCTGCCTGATAGGAAGAATGAGTAGAAGCAGGAATAGGGGCAACCATCCTCATTGTGAGCTGAAATAGTGTGGATCACCACACTGTATTGTATATGCAGCGTGACCTGCTTCAGCTTAGTGATATGTTTCTGCATTATTCTGGAGTACGGCAGAATGATGCTGAATAATGCAGAATAATGGGTCTACAGACTCACTCTCATAAGCGAAATATGACAGGACGAATGCTGTCATTTTAGATGTGAAGTGTAAGGATAGTACCTACTGCTTCGGTCGAGCCTGCTCATTCGTGCTGAAATCAGCGTGGCTCTACTAACTACATAATTTACTGCATTATAAAAAAATAGTTAACGTGTGATTAGAATGATCATTCGCTTTGTTATGTGTCTGGATGTATCATCATCATCAGTCTATCGCAGTCCACTACTGGACTTGGCCTCTCTAAAGGCATACATTCGTCTCGTCTATAGTCTACTCAGAAATATTTCTTGTATATTGTAGGTATAGGTATAATGGAGAATGCTGATGCATGTACATACTAATACCTAACAGGTTACTTAATAGACCGCACGATTGCATGTTTGGCCTAGTGGTTTAAGCGGTCAACACGCCGCTTTCTACTTCGCCAAGGACGTGGGTTCAAATCCTACGAGGGACTACTTTCCCAAATTGTTGTTCTGAGTCTCTGAGAGATGTTCTTTGTGTTCGTTTCATGTATGTTTGTAAAGTCCCCCGCGACACAGGATTTATATTCCTAATGCCTTTAAAAAAGAAATAAAAAAAAGAAATAGAAAACTGTCTATTAATAAAATTAAAGTGTCTGTTTGTAACTTCAATTTTAACAGGTTTCCACTTAATGCATATGAAATGATACGGTATTTACAGCAGAAAATCAATGTTCAAAATTTTTATCTGTATGTTTGTAACTATTAATCTCTGTAATGGCTCCACCGATTTTGATGAGATTTACACTAACAGATAGATGATATAAGAAGTAACTTGGGCTACCTTTTTTAGATTAGCTTAGCCGTGTGACAAACTCACGGATATACTAAGACCGCGGGTAACGCCGCGGTACTCAGCTAGTTATGCATATAACGAGTATTCAATCTCCTTCAATCCCGAAGTACAGCGAGGCAGTTACAATATTTATATAACAATGGCCCATAAACGCAGAAGTTAAATAATTCAATATCATTTATTAGCGATTACTGTTGCCTTGCCTCACTGACTTGTACAATGACCCTCAATGGTAGGTTATGGCCGAATACGTAACGTTAGTTAGAATTATAGTATAGACTATACCGAATAAATTACCTTTACAGTTACCGAGTAAAGTTGGGCAAACACTGCAGTTAGGTAGAAACAACCTCGAGGACGAGGTGAATAGAAGAATTCAGTTGGGCTGGGCAGCGTTTGGAAATCTACGTCGAGTCTTTTCGTCGTCGACCCCACAATGCCTAAAAACGAAAGTTTTCAATCATTGCGTCCTACCTGTCATGACATACGGAGTCAAGACCTGGACACTTACGGTACAGTTGGTCCACAAGCTTAAAGTTGCTCAGCTTGCTATGGAAAGGGCTATGCTCGGTGTTTCTTTGAGGGATCGTATCAGGAATGAGGTGATCTGTTAGAGAACTAAGGTCATGGACATAGCCTACTGGATTAGCAAGCTGAAGTGGCAACGGGCTGGCCATATTAGTCGCAGAACTGACGATCGTTGGGGTAGAAGAGTTCTGGAGTAGAGACCGCGATTCGGTAAACTTAGTAAAGGACGCCCCGACGACAGGCGAGGTGGAGTGACGACCTGCGTAAGATGGCTGGCAGGAGCTGGATGCGAGAAGCCCAAAATCGATCAGAGTGGTGTTCAATGGGAGAGGCCTATGTCCAGCAGTGGACTTCGATAGGCTGATGATGACAGTTAATCTGTGCAAAAATAAATAATAAATAAATATTTTTGGATATTTAACACACAACATCATCTAGTCCCAAGCTAAGCAGAGCTTGTGTTATGGGTACTAGACAACTTATATAAATACATAAACATACTTTTTTTTTGTAAATACATACATATTATACATAGAAAATACTCAGACTCCGAAACAAATATTTGTGAATCACACAAATAATATTTGGTCCGACCCGGGAATCGAACCCGAGACCTCTTGATCAGCAGCCGCATACGCTTACCACTAGACCAACGAGGCAATCAAATAATATATATGTCAATATATGTAAACTATAAAACTAATCTGTATTCCATATCTGAGATTGTTTTTATACTTTGATGTATAGTAAGGACAAAACCTTATTTTTTTACTTCGGCTTTGGTTTCAATTTATGTAGTTTTGGTCAATCAAATTTTCTTTCTAATAAAAATCTTTATACGGCATACCAGACTATTCAATTGTTCTATTATGATAGAACTTTCGAGTTTATGATATCAAATTATTAGTACCCAAATTAAAATTCATTCTGATTACCAAATCGAAAATGTTCGCTCGAAATTATGAGTAATTAACAAAAAAAAACTAAACGCATACATAAATGTTAATATATTTAAATAAAAAAGGTTTTAAACAGAGAAGTACAACTCAGTTACGTGAAAAACAAAATATTATTATATTTAAATAGTAAAAATGTAATAAAAAATTTCGAACTTTATTAGGGTCAATAATTTCATCACTTAAGTGAACATTATATTATTATATACTGATACTCATACATATATACTTAACGCTTACTGGGTTCGATTTCCATTATAAGACAACCTACAATCGTATTATTTTACGCAACTATCAAGGCTTTGAAGATTCATATCTTCGTATTTTTGTATTTAAATAGGTACAATTAATATAATTTATCGCATATGTTGCACAACGGAGGATAGTTACCTAGGCGTACGCGCAACTTTGCCTGCGCAAGCGCCGCTCGTCCAACGGAACGGACGCCATTGTCTTACATTTTTATCACAGTAACGATCCTATGTGGATTAGTGTCGATGCCAAACTAATTCACGGGTTTTCGCTTTTACAACAGAAACATTTGATCTTTTTCATTGAATCCAGCTTGTAAATTTTACTTAAATCAGTAAAAGTGTAACAACAGACAACCTAACTATATCTGCATTCTGTATCGCTTGTATTATAGGCAATACTCCGAACTATACTGCCCCCCTTTTTACCATCATTCCACGCGGCAAACTACAATTTTATCTATTTATATTGTTAAAAAATTTATGATATATGCTTAAAAAAGGGTAATTTTTTTCCATAGTTTTTCTGGTCACCATTAACTCAAGTCGCAAGTGTGTTGCAGAGTTTCAAGGAGACGGGAGGTGTAGGTCCCGATAACGTATCACTCAGAGAAGTACCATACACCGCTTGTTTTCTGTAAGGTCGTTCACACCAGTTGAATAATACTCATATAACTAACCGAATTGAGAACCGAACCTCACATCAAAAAAACCATCAATAACGTCTCAGTCGATCTAAACGTTCAACGTCGAACGTCAAGAGAAAAGAACATTCAGAGTGCTAGTCCATTTGTTTCAATGCAAGTCTGTCGCTAATAAAAGCAATGGCAACTATACCTTTTTCATATCATAGAGTGAAAAAATCGGCAGTAGGCACACAGACCATAAAACTGTAACAGTATTTTTAGTATACTACTTCTTCTTCTCTTGGTGAAATGGCAACCAGTCGAATATCAACTATTTCTGCCAATGTCAAGTAATTAAAGTCTTCAATTATAAAGTCTTCTAGTCTTCAAGTCTTCGTCGTGATGAATTTAATGATAAAAAATGTGGATGAGTTGAAATGGGGATCGTCTTTCGAAAAAACTACAGTATACTAAAACGGTATGACCTACTAATGTGAAAATTGACGCGATAATTGTTGACAGTTTCGCTGTCAATCTATGGTAATAGTAATTAATTGTGAGGAAATGTGTTATTTTAAATACTTTGTGGTTTTAAATTCCTGTTACATTCATTTTTAAATGTGGAAATATATGAAAAGGCATTTAATAGAATGAAATGTAAATGTCTGAAAAGCTTCACTGTGTCATAAAAAATACCATCAATAACGTCTCAGTCGATCTAAACGTCGAACGTGGGTTAGTATGGGTTACAATCCGACGCTATTGAATAGAAATAAAGGTTTTTTAAAACACACGTACACAAACTTAGCGTTTGTAAGTATATACATTCACATACTGAGTCAAGGCACAGAATTAAAACGGTTAGATTGTTTTGAGTTAATCGTGATCAGTAACGTGTATTAATACTTCTTTACTTTTTAGGGTTCCGTAGCCAAATGGCTAAAAACGGAACCCTTATAGATTCGTCAAGTCTGTCTGTCTGTCTGTCCGTCCGTATGTCACAGCCAATTATTTCCGAAACTACAAGAGCTATACTGTTGAAATTTGGTCAGTCGATGTATTCTGTGAACCGCATTAAGATTTTTACATAAAAATAGAAAAAAAACAATAAATTTTGGGGGTGCCCATACTTGGAACTGAAACTCAAACTTTTTTTTTTCATCAAACCTATACGTGTGGGGATCTATGGATAGGTGTTCAAAAATGATGTTGAGGTTTCTAATATCATTTTTTTCTAAACTGAAATGTTTCCGCGAGAGACACTTCCAAAGTGGAAAAATGTGTGTCCCCCCCCCTCTAACTTCTAAAATAAGAGAGTGATAAAACTAAAAAAAATATATGTTGTACATTACCATGCAAACTACCAACGAAAATTTGTTTGAACCAGATCTAGTAAGTAGTTTTTTTTTATTACGTCATAAATCGTAAACCACAATTTACCTTTCATTTAATCAATACACTATTAGAAAAACATCGATCAAAGTTACATCGAACTACAAGAACTTTTATATGATGTTACTTGCTGATACGGAACCCTTCTTGGGCGAGTCCGACTCGCACTTAGCCGCTTTTTTATTTCAAAATAATAGATTGAAAGTGCAATGCAAGCAAAATATATTTATAGCAATATACGCATAAACTCATGAACTGGGCATCTGATGTTTTCCTATCACGCCTATTTTTTTTAAAATAACAATTAAAAAAAACATTTTGTAGAACAACCCATACCATTGTTATGATAGTTTTCAAAATGGTCTTACAAGAAGAGTAAGAAGTTAATTACTCCTGGACTGCTACACGTTCGTACCTTTTCCCAGAGTAATTTACACCATTTCAATAAAACGTTATAATATAAAAGTGATAACATATTTTCAAATAATTCAACTTTAGTGTCGAGATGTTTATTATATAAACTACATATTTTGGGTTTTACGTTACTAACAATAGGGCATTTAATTTTTATATTTTTTATTTATTTATTTACATAAATATGTCATTATAATAATTAAAAAAAAACTACTTTTAGTTCGTGTGTTTGGTCCTTGTAAACATTTATATATAATAATAATGAAATATTAAAAAAAAAAACATTGAAAGAGTTTATTATACGATTTGTCTTTTAAATTAAAACAGATTAACCTTGCATACGTTACGTGTTTTGTGTAGTAAAAGTAAAATGTATTTCTAACCTCGTGGCTTTATTCACATAGTAATAAAATAGGTTTGTTTTACTTGCCGCTCTTTTAGAGGAAAGAAAGACATTCTCGTCAATAGAAAATTTGCTTAAAATAAATAGTTTTAATACCATGCGGTATTCTTGTCAGACAGTATCTGAAATATGAACGAATGGATTGAATATATTTTTAAATATATAAAAAAGAAAGTTTGGCCACTTACGGAGGATAGATGATAGAAGACCCTTGAAAGGAATTTATAGAGTGAACGTGTGTTGAAGTATTGGAAGAGGTCATCCAGGATGAACATTTATCCACCATTGACATAATTTTTTGATGTTTTAAAAAAGTGCTATATGAGAGCACCAGGAATAGATGATATGGATGCAGCGATTGATGAATGTGGATAAAGCTAAAGAGGTGTGTCAAAACTGTAGTAGGTTGAGATAAATTGTCTTTGCCTACCACGCTAGGAAATAAAAGTGACTCGATGATATTTGTTTTTAAAAATTTTAGAACAATTGTGGGCTAGAATTTGGCAAATGAGGTCTTTCTCATTTGCCAAGTTCTAGCCCACAATAAATTGATGTAAAAATAGGTTGAAACAGTGAAAGGTCAATGGTCAACGTCTCGAAGAGAAATTCTACTTATGTGGCCATTTGAGTGTAGTTATTATACAGTACACACCAGTTAAAATATTTATGTAAATTTAACTGTTACACACTTTTTGTTTACCGTTTCCAAAAAAGAAGAAAGTTCTCACTTTAGTATGTTCATTTGTAATCGACTTTTGTGAACATATTTTTAAGTTTACCTCAGCATTGTGTCATTACTGATTTAGAAAAACCCTCAAGATGGAAAATTAAAGAGGGAAGTATAATATTATTATGATGATGATATTGACGATGCAATGTAGTCAGTGATCCTGTCTATAAAATAATTATTTTTGCACAAATCTGATTATGAATGTTTAGAACTGTTAGTGGATTTGATTTATGCAGTCATTTAAAAGTTAACTTAAACTTAAAAAAAAACAATGCAATGTTACACGAACCTTGACATTTATGTACATTATGAAATAGCAATTTGTTTTAATTAAATGCTTTTATAATTAAACAACGATGATGAAATACAACGTACTTTTCAATTCAGGCAATTTTTTATATCAGGCGTTTGAATATTGTGCCTTTGTGGAAGGCTTCTGAAGTAAATAAAGTTAACAGTTTGAAATCTCAAACGTCACTTCATTAAGAAAATAGGAATCTAAAAACCATTTTAATATGAATCACCGTTTAAATTTTGTTTGAATGGGTTTTAATTATTTTTTAACCTTTAAAAATAATCTATTTATTACAAGTTTATCTATGTATTCTCTTTTCAGATATAAATTTCCTGAGGCAAATTTCAAAAATGGAACTGTTACTTGCGAAAGATAACAGTGGATATAAATGCGTTTAGTCACCACTCGGCCATTTTCGAACTCCTCCGGCTTACATCGTCCGGAGTACCGTTATTCCGGCGCCGGCGCATAGTGTTGGCTAACTACTTTCAGTTTTAAGTATCTTTCATCTCACCGTACTGTCCGAAGATATTATATTAATTTTTATATTTTTTTTATATATTTTTTTTATTTATTTTATATATATTAATTTCATACATAAATATAAAGTATGAAATATATCACGTGACCGTTAGGAAATTAATTCAGTATTCAAAGAACCTATGTAATCAAATAATGGTCAATCATTGAGCTTTATTTGATTCCAGATAATTTTAACGTAAAATTGATACTAAAAAAATTAATTTAAAAAGACTAAATTATTTTCTAATCTCTATCAAGAATGCATTAAAGAAATAGCTACAAATCCTTATAAATGCGAAAGTAACTCTGTCTGTCTGTCCGGCATTCGCGTCAAAACTATTGAACCGATTTGAATGAAATTTGGCCGCGGGCGATAGCTTGTAATAATATATTTTTCAATTTGCTTACAAAAATACTTACCTGGCCAAATAAATTATTCCTTTCAATCTTTGAGCGCGTATCGAACGCGTAAAATTCACCTAAAAGTTAACTGATGGTGTAATCCTCTACCAAATAATTATAGAACCGGTGAAGTTGTTTTAAATGCAATCTCATCACTGAATAGAAGCCAAGGCTCTCCGTTAGAAACAAGGAATGCAATAATAACCGTTATCGTATCTACTTTGTATTCGATACACTTCGGAGATTGTTTGGAGAAGAAAACATTTTAGTCATCCAATTGTTTATGACTTTCTCGAATTCAAAAAAAATACCTTCTTAATTTGAAACAACTTAAATTATAGTTCTTTAAAAAAAAAGAATATACTCGTTCGATAATATGCAAATGAAACAACCTATTTATTTTCGAACCCAGCTGTTTATTGGAATTATTGCTGTTATCTTTTTTCTATTTGTGTACAGGTTGAATCATTTTGTAATACACATAGCTCAAAGTTGTAAAATATTTCTGAAACATCTTGGTTTTGCAAGATCTACTTGGTTATTAAGTGTCATTGACGCAATTTTAAATTTTCAGGCAGTCAATTTGGTTTTGTTAAGACAAAATGTCACCAATATAAGCATTCATCATCATCATTAACAGCCTTTAACAGTCCACTGCTGGACATAGGCCTCTCCTTGAAAAGGAGGTATTGGCCTACTATACCACGCTGGCCAGACGGGTTAGTATAGGGTTGGTTTCAAGTTTTCCTTCTCTTTGCATTGATGTTGTCTTGCGTAGTTTATCCCTTAGTCGCCTTTTACGACACCCATGTGGGATGAAAAGGGGTGGTGACACTCTGTATTCTTAATCCGTCACCACCACCATATGCATTACTGATGGCAGAAAAATAAACATTTCATCAGCTTATAGCACATTAGAAAAACTATACCTAGTTATAATATAATATCTATTAATCGAATGTTCTACATACTTGTAGTTCCGAATTAAAACATTTAGGTAAGTTATAGTTTGTTGAATGATGAGCGTCTATTATTTAAATGGATGTTAGATATATTATCCTAATTCAAATTAATATAATTTATCTGAATAAATAAGTAGTAGGCTTGCATCTTGGTGGACTCTTGCAATATTATTTTATACAGAGCAAATTTTTCTTATTTAGAAATTTGCCAGCAAAAATCTGGTTTTAAAAAGTTTTACCAACTTTTTGTTTATCGTTTTCTAGTCTACATAATTTCATCTTTATATCATTGTGTGTGTGACCTTGGTGACCAGCTGACATTGTCTGCGGTTAGCGCCACAAGGAGCTAGGCCGTTTAGGTGGATGTTGTTGCCACGTTGACCTTGATTCGGGTCAAGTTACGCAATTGTTTTTATTTAATACTGTCACAGTTGCACACTTGTAATTACTTTAATCATGTGTTTTGATAACTCAAGAAATTGTTTACCGATTTAAACATGAGTTGCATTGCTTTTTTTATTTAATAGCTAATGAGCTAATGACAGTTTAATTGTTAATGCGATTTCATTTATTCTTTTACTAACGAAGTCCTGCGGTATTACCTGCAGTTATTGTTGTAAAACACGAGTAACGTCAAAAGTCAGCTTAATGACAGTGAAAGTCTCGCCAAAATCGACCCAGCCGTTCCAAAAATTATGGCACAGACAGACAAATAAACATTAAAAAAAATCTTTTTTGATGCAAGTACTGTATTTTGATTGCGATTTGTTGTTATTACTATTATTGATTTCATAGGCATTCAATTAAAAACTTTTATTATATTGTATAAATATATAGATTTTAAAGTCTGCCATAGTGATTCTACTCTGCCTGATGGAAACCAAGAGTGGAATCCAAGAATGGCAGTCCACACACTCGCCAGTTACGAAGTGTGGTTTGTAATCGAAATCTTATATATCTATGAAATTGTGTGCCCAAATATTTTCCCTATCAAACTATTTGCACGAAGTGCAATTTCCTCGAGATAACGTTTAACCTTATCTAATGATAAACTGACTAACATAAGAAAAACAAAAGTAATTAAGTTTTAGTCTTCTGTGGTCCTGAAGTCCATTCTAGTAAGAGCTACGTATTTTTAATGACAGACTGTGGTATTTGAAGCGATCCGTTAAGTCAAAATGTCAAGGCGGCCAAATTGTGAGCTTGGTCTAAATTTGTTAATTGAATTAATGGAACAATCAATAAATTTCGATCTAAATGTGAATTCAAACATTAATAACATCGATCGTAATGGAATTATCATCGATATGAAATCGCCTAATAGTAAAATATTAATTTAATTTAATTATCACAGACAAAACGAATCTTTCTTTTTTTTTAGTTTTGTTATCACGTAGAACCTTAATAATAAGATATTGAATAGAGTTTAAGTAAAAAACATAAACATGTTGTCTTTGGTATGATAGCGGTCCTTTATAATCAAATTGAAAAATGACATCTTATAGGTATCATGTTTGCTATAATTGAATTCTCGTCGATGTGATCGTACCGGGCGCTTTCTTCGACCGCGTCAAGGTTGTTTTGCTCTCTCGTGCCGTAAGCTCACCTGTTCGAGTGTGCACTACTGTATAATTTGTCAGATGGAGCGTATCGACCTCCGTGTGTCCCCCTTTTTAAGTTTCGAATGCCGTGATACAGTCAACATATATTTTGTTTCGGCCAACATTGATTACTTTTATATTGCTTTTAAAACATTGTTTTTGTTTTGATTGTTACCTTGATATTAGTCATATATTATATATAACTAGCTTTCGTCCGCGGCTCCGCCCGCGTATATGTTGGTTATCGCGGTATAAAGTAGCCTTTGTCCTTCCTCAGACTCTAGACTACCTGTGTACCAAATTTCATCAAAATCAGTTTAGCAGTTTAGGTGTGAAAACGTAACAGACAGACAGACAGACAGAGTTACTTTCGCATTTATAATATTAGTAGGGATTGTTAATTCTACAGGGGTCTAGGCTCCGAATATGATTTTGTCCCATTCAGTGTCGAGACCCTTGGTCCGTGGGGTCCTAGCGCTATAAGGCCTTTTAAGGAAATACAAAACAAAGAATTAGTCTAGCTATTCAAAGGGGGAACGCTGTAGGTATCTTCGGAACCATGCCTAAAGGGACTCCTTTTTATGATATATTTTAGTTATAATGTTATATTTTTTATGGCTTTTAGTTTTAGGTTCGTTGTTCTAGTTTGTAACCAATATTGTACATACATTATATGAAATAATTCTGTAATAAATCTTGATGTTATATTTAAATTACCTAAATTGTCTTTTTAATTATGACATAAATTAGAATTCTATGAATATTAACAAATCTTTAAAACGTTTGGAATTCTAATTTAGAGCTTCCTTCTAATTTACATTTAGCATATCTTGATTGTTTGATAAATCAATCAAATTAGTTTTAAGATTAGAATTCAAAGCAAAGTGAAAGGTCAAATTAGCAGTAGTTAAAACAAAAATGACATTAAAATATGAGAAATTGCTACATTGAATGTAATGGTTGGTTTCATTCAGAATTAGTTTTTCGATTATACCATAAAAATATTATCAGTTTAAATGCTAAACAAAATTGTAATTGGCGCTTACGCAAAAACACGTAAAATCATGCAAGACCATGACAGCTAAGGTTGCAAGAACATGCAAGAAATTAATAAAGTACAGCTTACTCGTAGATATCAATATGGTGAAATCATTAATAACATTTTGATTATTTAATTGTTTAAATACAGTTTATTGAATTAAATTGCTTCGTTCACGTATAAAATCAATGCGTTTTTGAAAGTGTATACGATGTTTGTAATAATAATTTACGAATTGGGTAACTCCTAAAGTTCTCAGTTTATACATACTCTGAAGTTATAGGAAATAATTTAGACATAATAGCCTGGGATGACTAAATACAAATATAAAAACACTATGATTCGTAATTGATAATTTCGATTAAGAAATGAAAAACAAACACGTCGTTTCTAAATTTCATTTATTGAATTTATTATATGACTAGCCGCCAGCCCCGGCTCCGCACGGGGATGTATACGAGTATAATAGTATTGATTTATCGGATTAATATACAGCCTATGTCACTCACAAATAACGTCGCATTTTATTGGTAAAATAATTTTCAAAATCGTGTCAGTCGATCCAGAGAGATGATGATGATCCCCTTCATCATCATCATCAGAGTATCGCTGTCAGCTTTAAACTTAGGTCTCCAATTGCACGCCACTTTGATCGATTCTTGGCTCCTCGCATCCAACTCCTGCCAGTCGTCGTTGTTACCGCTTACAAAATCACAAACTTCCAAACTTTATCTCTTTACATATTAGTATAGATATATGGCACAAATGAGGAGATGTTTCTCATGATAAACAGCCCACAGTAACTTACAACGTTACCGGCATTAGAAAATCCGACTTCTAAAGAAGGGGAAAATGTTAAACTAAGTAACAATTTAGCAAACGGTAACCTACGACAGTTACATATTAAGCTAACCACTATATACTTGAACGTACGGTTAGATGCGGACCGCTGGTTGACGCAGTCCACATGTTATGGAAACTAATGTCATCGTTCACTGGACTTGTGTAGCCACGGTTTTATTAACCACTAGTTTTTATCTTCGTCTTACATTTAAGTTATTTTATCCTAGAGTTGTCACTCTCTCTAGTTTTCAACTGCTGTTGTTCTGGTCGTTAGCGTATACGACTGCTAATCAAGAGGTCTCGGGTTTAAATCCCAGGTCGGGCCAAAAATGTTGTTGAGTTTTTCTTACTGGAAATTCTTAATAGCAGCCCGGCCTATGGAAGTTTAGCAGTGATTCACGGCTATGCCTCGGCGATTACGTTAAGTCGTTGGTCCTGGATGTCATGAACATCTTTGGCAATAGTTATTGGGAAGTCAGTATCCTCAAATATACTGACAACAACTACAGCCTTCGAATTTCAGTTGTGCTTTGGTGGTCCGGTGCCAGCCGCTCCGTGGAAAACCTGATATTCAGGTAAAGCCGGTTGAACTAGTAGCCGTTACCAAATTATATTGTGAATAAAGTCTAGGAAAAGTAGAAGGGAGAGTAGTTTTATTCTAAAGTTTTTTATTTCCTATGAGAGAACCATCAACTGTTAGGAGAGTCAACTGCAAGATAAACCGGCTCGAACAGCCTTTTAAGTCGGTTTTAACCAACTCTTTTATAGCTTATCGCCTAGCAAGTGAAGGAACTTGAGCCCAAACTCATCCCCCTGAATCAAAATTCGATACCGCATATAACACGCGTATCCATTGCAGTAAGAACTTACTTACCTTGAAGTAACCTGTCTGCTCGTCATAAATATAATCCTACATGTTTTTCTCAACTATCGACCACGTATTTCCTTTATCAAGTTCAAGATCCGCATAATAATGTTTAACTATGTACTTCCTAAAAGAATAGAGTAATTTAATGACCGATTGTAATAGAACCTCTGTGTCTAATCGTTCGCGTAAATAACCTTTACGGTTGACTACCTTCAGGGTTGGTTACTGAAGCTATTGTTTAATTTATTTAAGTCTTAGTCACTGACAACCAATGTTTAGACAAAGTAAGAATACAGCTTGACTTTAATAATTTTAAATAATATAATAAATTTAAAACTAGGTAGGTAAACTTAGGGCAAACTAACCATTCCGGTAAACGGCAATAGGTTCGCCACCTATTACGTGGGATCGGTCAAAAGTACAAGCAGTTAAAGTTTTCCAGGTCCTTGTCAGGACTCCAAAAAAACTTATATTAAATTAGCAACCTACTTGAAATCCTACGAACTACTAGCGATACGAGTAGTAGTAGTACGAGAGTAGAAATCAAGATATCAGTTGTGTCGTTTTAGCATTATTAGTGAGTTTATGTGAGTGAGTGAGTGTGATTTTTTATTCATATTCCCTTGTCAAAGATTATATATTCTTTTTTGTTAAATAATGACCTATTTTTAATGAGTCCAATAATACAAAAAAGTATCTAAGTAGTCAATTTAACTTTCGAACCTACGTATCGATTGGTTAAGTATATAATTGAATAGATCTTAAATCAAGTCCAAAACAAATTAGTGTCTGGTCTGACTCCGTATGATCAGACCAAACAGAGCATGATAACTGTAGGCATGTATGATGTAATTCTCACGAATAATCATCGAAAAGCTATATATTTAGTACAATTGTAATTTTTACGCAATGTGTTATGAAACATACATAATAATATATATTAGTTTAACTTGCAAGAATTATTCTTGAAAATGTTAAGGAACAAAATACTTTATTTGATCATTTTGGGTAATCTGAATTTATTTTTATTTGTGTGTCGGACATTGACAAGAGAGAGAGTGAGAGAGAGAGAGAGAGAGAGAAATGTGACATAGACAGTGTTTTTTTTAATGTGTTCTAGAATAGTAGAATACATTTTATGTTCTCATATAGCTTAGAGCTGCAGTATTATGAATTCATTTTCTACATTATGTGTAATAGGAGCACTTCAGTGTAATTCGACTCTTGTAAATCGCTTGGCAGCAAAGTTTATATTTGAGATGTATTCACTGTTATTATCATTGCATTTAATTTAATCTAATTTATTTATTTAAAAGTTTCACCTAATAGGAGACTGTAATATATTTTGTGTATATGACGTATTTTGACAGTTACTTTTTGATATATTATGATAGGTATCATCCCGGCAGTAGGTGTCTACTTTAAAAATATAAAAAGAAAAATCTAAAAGCTACAGCCTCTACGAAATTGACGAACCGAAACTGATGTGATAATAGTACCCTGAGAATGTGTTATTCAAAACTTATCTAGTTTGAATCTTATTCAGCACGTAATTGAGATAAACCAACTAATTAATGACGCAATTATTAACTCCTATTGACAGGATTATTCTATTCTTTTAAAAATAACTAAGAAACAAAGAAAACGTCCAAAGCATGGCAAAAGCGAAGCGAACTTTCAAAGCGACTAAGTTCACAAAGATAAAGTAAATAAAACCAAACGGCCCCGTAGCCAAGTTGCAAAAGTTAGTCGTTTCTATTCTACTCTCTATTCCATTTCTTTATTCTCTTAGTTCATTGACAAATCTTTTGTTTTGATCACGTGACACATTGTATCTGACACCCAACATCATTTAGTACCAAACTAAGCTAAGCTTGTATTAAGGGTACTAGACAATTGATATAAATATAATATATAAATATACTTTTTTTTATATAAATGTATGTAATATTATACATAGAAAATACCCAAACAAAACAAATATTTGCTGATTACACAAACATTGGTCTGACCCAGGAAACGAACCCGATACCTCAAGCACAGTAGTCGTATACGCTACCACTGCGCCACTAAGGCATTCAAATAATTAATAATTATTTAAGAGTAATATAATAATTACATGCTCTTGCATATATTAACAATATGATTTATATCCCATAAAATAAGATGTGCGCCTCATCTACATTCACATGTCTACACCCGCTGTGAGAATAATGAAGAACACAGAACTAGTCAACACTGGTTCGAAATAATTATGTTTTACAGCTAACTGGCTAAGATGCGAGTACGTAAGTAGGTTAATCAAAACAATGTGGACAGTAAAATGACGGCATTGAAGCAAGATTCGGGCGTTACCGTAAAATAACGGACATTTTAACCTTTCCGAGTTTCCCAGAGAGAAGTGAATTAGTTTTGTTAGAATATTATAAACTGGAACGCAACTGTCGTGTCTGTTTTTGTAGCAAATATCGAATTAGATTCGGTTTTGTGTAGTTTTTAGCGCGTTTCTTTTTTGTGCGTATACTTTTTTAGTTTTCTCTGAATGTTTTTATTCACCGTAGTTATTCTCAAACTCACTACTATCAGTAAGTTTTGACAAAAACAAACGAAGCTTAGATCCAATTCAATAATTATGTTTTATTAATAAAATAGTATCTACTCACATTTGCTTCAAAACATTATTTGTTATTAATTCAATAGTTTTTGAAATGTTTGGAGTAAATAATTATAAAAATAAATTTGCATATTTACTTACAAAGTAGCGTAAATATTATTCTCAGAGGCGTATTTTAAAAACTAGGCGCCTCGGGCACAAAAGAATTGCTACGTTTTCAGACTTAAAGAAAACAATTTACAAAAGTATTAAGCAGAGCTTTCACACTATATCTGTGTCTACGTCAACAGCGTAGTTTGGTAAAAACTAACGAGTAAAATATATTGTTTAATACTTGGGAGTTTAATTTTTCATTAATCCAGAAGATGAAATTATTCTAATTTATACCTATCAATACCTTTTTCACCCGTTTAGGGGTAGAATTTTCTATAATCCTGTTTTAGTGCTCGCCCACGCTCCTCAAGGAACATATTCCTAGTGCCAAATTTCAGCTTCCTGCGACCAGTAGTGTCGGCTGTGCGTTGTCTGTCAGTCAGTCAGTAACGGAACAGGTAGTAGAAACACGCTGATTTAACCCTCGATCACTCGCGCGGTTTTTAGCCTCGTGAACACTCGCGGGGTGCTGTAGCCACCCCACACACTCAATGTACATTAATACATATATATTATCAGTTAATGGAATTATACCAGCATTTTATAATTTAGTGTTGTATGACGTATGTAAATTAAAAACATAATTTTTATAATGTTCTTTATTACTGTTGTACAAAACATTATAGTAATCAGTCTTTTCAGTAACAATATTGAGATCTTTCCTCAAAGAACCAAAAAAAAATAAAACTTCTTAGTTTTTAACATAAACTTTCTCATTGTAAATCATAAATATAGGGATTTATTAACAGAATTAATTATAAATAACTTATTTTTCGTAACAAGAACTGCAAATTAACTTCATGTGTTTTTGACCAATGGTTTGTTTGCAAAATCCAGTTACTCAACGTTTGGAGCGCGGATAAACTATACAGCGCTGCTTTTTGTTGGTGTCATTGCTTCGGTGCTTGATCCATGAGCATTCAACATCCTCTTGAGTGGTTTGGGTACCCCTAGTTGTGAAGATCTTTTTTCAAGGTGACCTTGAAGCATGCTCAAACCCAATGATTCCAAAAATTCTGGCCTATTCATGTCAGGTTGCGATTGCATTATATTCTAATTGTAGATAATTGAAATTGCGACTTCTAATTGAAGTACGACCCTTGACTTTGTGCCACTTAGTAACTGTATCTTTTCCGATGTAATCACGTTGATAATCCATTCAGACTTATCAAGCCATGAAGCATCCTGTTCTGACAAAGAATCATGATCAGATTCTTGAACAAAATCTTCATATATTCTGGCATCAATTTCCACTGCAACATTGTCTTTGTTATTCAATATTATTTCTTCGAACAAAACTGCTAATCTCGCTTACTCTTGTCAACTCAACTGAAAATAAAAAGATTGAAAAAAAACTAACTAAATTTAAAAAAAAACATTAAATATTTGCTTCGAAAAACACCACTATTTATACTATAGTAAGTAAGGGCACAATTAAATAATTTATTTTTACAAAATAATTGAAAACACGTACCTTGCTGCTAAAGTAACTTCCGCAAAAGTATAACACGAGCGCTCGCGGGGTGTCGTGAGCACCCCATACAAAATTTAAAACGTCCTTACGTTGCAAGCGGTGGTACTACACTACCCCTCTCGCCCCTTATCGACTGTTTTAAAGATCACTTGAAGGTACTGAGACGCGCAGATGTGTAACTAGAGAAATTATTTGTCATTTTTACGTTCAAAAATGCTTGGGGTGCTGACAGCACCCCGCGCGAGTGACGGCGGGTTAAACACGAAAGCGACATATTAATGGCAGTACTACCCTCTAAGTGTGGGTCATTAATTCATCTATGATTAAGAAGACCTCTTCACACATCAGGATGCTTTCGAAGAGGCAGAGTAGAGCTATTTTGGCATGTTCATAAAAATATATTTATACTAGTTTTGCCCGCGGCTCCGCCCGCATGAAGATTATTGTGGTAAATAGAAGCCTATGTGTTCTTCTAATATGTAAGATTTATTATTGTTAAGTTTCATAAAAATCCATTCAGTAGTTTTTTGCGTGAAAAAGCAACAAACATACATACTCACAAACTTTCGCGTTTATAACATTAGTAGGATAAATGCCTCTATAGTAACCTGTTTGAACAACGTGGCCCAGCCGTCCTTTCTAAGGATAGGCTTATGTATGTTAAAGGCTGTTGATGTGGTGTGTTTGCCACGCCTCGCCTGGTCAAACAGGTTAGTTTTTTTGCAGTAATGCTGTTTTACATGGTTTACTTACTTGATCGCTTCTTACAACACCCACGGGATGAATAGGGATGGTGACGCTACATACTACTACATACCGTAGTAGTATGTATGTATGTGTTGTTGATAATATTAATTTATCATAAATTAATATTATTAACAACAAATATTCCATTATAACGAGTTAATATTTAAAGTACAATATCTTTACAAATAATCAAATTTAGGTGTCTCTTTGTGATATCTATATCAAACATAGTAGATAATGTGTGACTAGTAGGTACAAAATAGTATAAAAATCTAATATATAAAATTCTCGTGTCACAGTTTTCGTTGCCATACTCCTCCGAAACGGCTTGACCGATCTTTATGAAACTTTATATGCATATTCAGTAGGTCTGAGAATCGGCCAACATCTATTTTTGATACCTCTAAAAATCATCAGGCATCAGCTAGTAAAATAATATAAAAATAAAATAATGCAAAATAATTAAAATTCTATTCAAATTTAGACTATCTAATCTATCCAAGTGAATCTACGATTTAGTATATCTGTGCCCCTATCTTAAAAAAAAAACCAAAATAACCAAAAGTAAACACAAAAAAGAAAGTATATTGTTAAATATTGAAAACAGGTAATACTATCACAATTTCTCTGAAATATCGGTTGTAAAGTGGAACTATCACATTACCTCTAAACCTGTGCACACACTGTGCTTCATTTATCCCCGGAACCATACATTCAATCTACAACAATTACAACCTTTCTGTTTTTCAGTAATAAATCTATATAATGAAGTAAGTTATTGTTAATTCTAACTTTTTTTCAATATCTCAGTCATGCTCCATTAAGGACAATAAGTTATGTTTATATTAGCGCATTTGACTGCACGTTTGACTTAGTGGTTTAAGTATTCGCCACACCAATTTCTACTACGCCTAGTGTCGAGGGTTCAAATCCCACGTGGAACAACACTTTGTGTGATCCAGAAATTGTTGTTCTGAATCGAGGTGTTATTTGTGTCCGTTTCATGTATGTTTGTAAAGTTCCCTACGACAGGAGTACAAATGCAGGAGTGGTCTTTTTATAAAGAAAGTTAAAGTGCCTGGGAGAGCACGTTAAGCCGCCAGTCCCGTATGCCATATATCTTTGGCAATCGTTTCTTGTAGTTGGAGCTCTAAAAAGTTCGAGAGCAACCTCTCTATAGAACTTGGATATCGTCTAGACCTCCACAACGCTACGTGGGTTCTTCTATAGTGTCAACTCGGTCTGATGGTGTCTAAATATCTTCTCGGTTAGGTAGTAGTACACTGTGTGCACGAACCTTAACATTGTTTTCCCACGAGTGCAAACTGTCACAGTTTTTTCCCTGGCAACACTATTATTTGTATTATCTCAAGTTTTTTCGACGTCATTGCCGGATGGAGAACCAGCAACTCATTGATTGTGTGCTTTTAAAATTCACAAAGGTCACATTAATCGGTCTCGGTTGTTATCATAAGATAACAGTCGTAAAGCTTAGTTGGAGGTCTTCAGGCGGCTTAAAAACATCCAAAGACAAGAATTACGTAGCCACAACGTGTCTTACTAGTCCGGAACACAAACTCGGCCAGCGTGGGGACGTATACCCTTAAACCTGTCCTGAGACGAGATACGAGCCCAGTAGTGGGACAATATGGGTTGTTAATGCATAGTTGATTAGTAACCATACCATAAGTTGTAATGTTTCATTTAATTAGTACGTATGATAGTACAGGTTGTACAGTATTTGACAAATTCCCTCGGTGTATGATAGACCTAACGGCAGTTTTGAAACGATCAACTACAAATATATGTATGTATGCACAATTCAGATGTATTAATCTTTTTTAAATTTAAATAAATATACACCTACCCACATTTGCCTGTGTATATCGTTTGCGTGTATGTCGGTTTTCAAGATAAAAAAGCAGCCTAAATTCTTCCTTTGGAATCAAATTATCTCCATGTCATATTTCATTAAGTAATATTAGTTTAATGGTTTAACCGAGAAAGTGTATAAGACAGATAGATTGAGCTACTTTGGCATTTATAATACTACTAGCTTATGTCCGTGGCTCCGCCCGCGTTCTAGGGATCTGAAAAACTGATGTTGTCCGATTTTCGGACTTGCTCGATATGCACACAAAATTTGAAACAAATATGTGTAACCGTTTTCGAGGAGTTTCGTAATAAACACCGCGAAATATATATATATTTATATTAGACTAGGGATTACACAAATAATATAATTCTTCTTAAGCTATTATTGGTGTGCAATGGGAGAGGTCGAGGTCCAGCTGTGGACTACGATAGGCTGATGATGATGATGAAGATGATGAAGCCATTATATATGCATATAAAACTCTTTACTTACACACCGCATTACAAATTTACAACAAAGAGCATAAATGACTTATATTTAATGTACAAAGGGCGCCTTTATTGCTTAAAGCAATCTCTTCCAGGCAACGTTCGAATGGAATAAAATGTGCTGATCGTAGTTTATTATTAACTCTAAGGTCACAAATGTTATACGAAAACGTACCTAGTAATCACTACATATTATAAAATAGTCCTCCGCAGCGTCTGTCTGTCTCTCTGTTCGCGATAAACTCAAAAACTACTACACCAATTTAAATGAAATTTTGTACCCAGATCGTCTAAAGTCTGACATAAGTGACATAGGCTACTTTTTACCGCAATAACCGACCTAGACGCGGGTGGAGTTCCTGGCGAAACCAAGTACACAACTAATAAAACATCAAACCAAATAATTCACAGTACAAATACTACTAATATATCGGTATAACAATACGCACCCGTCGTTAGCAGGTTGTTAAAATCCATTGTTCGGTTACCTCGTGCGATAACAATCGCATGCACTTCACATCTTATGTTCCCAAACCAACAAAACTAAGAACATATGTTACCTAGATACAAGAACAACGTATGTTCGTCATTATGCTGAATCATCGTTTTGACTAACACTACGGCTTAAAAACTGGTCTCTCGTTATTATTTTTGGCGTTCTTTTATTTAGTTATTATACTCTTCTATACTGCCTCGTTCTTCTATTCTTCTATATTAAATGTTGATCTAGTGGTTAGCGTATGCGACTGTGGAACAAGAGGTCTCGGGTTCAAATCCTGAATTTACCTGAAATACCTGAGCGACTGGCTTCAAACCTCCTCAATCCTGAAGGCTAACTGAAGTTTATGTAGTTGTCAGTACATTTAATGGCACAGTCTTCCCAATAGCGTTTATAGTAGATGTACATGACAAACGGCACCGATGACTTAACGTGTTCTCCGAAACAGGAGAGTGAAACACGTCCAAAGTTAGGGGTTCAGTTCCAAACCTCCGGGCAGCTATTAAAAATTACTTGTGAGATAAACCCAATAACACTTTGGCTCGACCCGAAAATCAAATCCAAGACCTTTTGATCAGCAGTCGCATACACTAACCGCTTGGAAGCTTGGAAGCTACAAGACTTGGAATCTCAAATGGCAAAGAAAACAATCATGTTCCTTGAGTGCAGGAAACAATATACATATATGTACGAGTTTATTTTTATTCTACTCTAAAATACGTCTACCATATAAGTATCAATGTACCTATGACAGAACCACATAATCCTACAATTTCCCATAAGTATTTACGTTAGAAAGACTAATTCGTGTGTAAGATGTGTATCTTTAGCTGTGATAGTGCAGTTGATTCTTATGCAAATGTAAATCACACGAGGTAACATTCGGTCAAGGTATGTGGGTCATCAGCGCTCGCATTCTTCTCAATTCTGCCGGTTAATGGCCAAATTAATGATATAATGGCTCATTAGATATACGTACTGAGTCAAAGCAGGCTGTGGCGGCGGCAAACTGGTAGAAGAACCGTTATTTTGCTTTTGTAGTCTTGATGTTTTATGTGAGAACAGAGTGACTTTAGTGAGACACCCTTTATATATAGTTAACTTAACTCATTAGTGAAATTAATGATAGGTTTGTAGGCGTCATTTAGGTTTTGGGTTTTAAGTAGAAAAAATTGTCATGTGTATGAAAAGTTTTTTAATTAACTTTTTTAAGTGACATTTCGAAAGGAATTTATAGAGCGAATGTGTGTGGAAGTATCGAAAGAGGTCGTCAACAGCCAAACATTTATCGACCTCATTGACAATGTTCTGAAAAAGGGTCATGTGAAGAACACGAGCAACCTACGAGCATACATGCAGCCATGAAACCGTAGTGACGATAAATTTTTTATTTAAATTTTTATTTGTCTCTGCTTACCCCTATGTTATATTAAATATACGTGACGCTATGTATGGAGTATTTTAATGACAATGTGGCACTGACAAGTCTACAAAATATTATTATAAATCGGAAAAATAGCAAAAGAAGATCTAAGCAATTAAACCTTTCTATATATTTCCTTTCGTCATTACAAAGAATTAGTGTAAAAAGGCAACTTATATGTACATATACTGGTAATACATGGCCTACATTGCTGAAGTATATACCTTTCTCTTTTTTAAAAACGTTCTTCCAAAATTTCAACAAAAAATCTGTTTAGTACTTTTGCGTGGAAGAAGGAGGTGTGGATGTTAGTTACTAACATCCATACCTCCTTCAGGAGGAGTATTCATCTGGTACTCATCGCCTCGTTTAAAAACTCTGACAATTTAAAGTCTATCCCACTAGATTTGATGCTATAGTAATATCTATAATATATATTTGTGTACTATTTCTATTGTATACCTAATTTCTAAAATAACTTATCTTTGTGACTATGCCAGTAATAAAAATAAATTATAAACGAGATTATGAATAAATACATGATAATAATTAATCATTATTTTTTTCACACAATAGACGTGGCTACTCAAAACAATTCAATGATAGTGTGAATTGTTTTATCATTCATCATATTTTTAATTAATTAACTATTAGTAGGTATATTCTTGGGCTTACCTCTCATTTTCTGTATATGTGTTTTATGTGTTGGCTTTAACATCATCGCTTCTTGTCACCAGTGGCGGATTAACCAAGTAGCAAGAGTAGCAAATGCTACAGGCCCCGCGCATTTAGGGGCCCCGCACCTAATGATTTAGCAAAAAAGTATCTATTTAGATCAAACTTGAAAGGCGTGATTGTATAGTGGGACACTCGATACAAATAAGTTTCTTAAGAGGTTTAATGATGCTGTACTAAACACGTGTAGATGTTCAAAACAGTCTGCCATAACAAAAAAAATGAAAGATAAAATGTCTTATGCAAGAGGAGTACAAAATTATATGCCAGAACTCGTCCTGTGTTATGTAGTGCTATACCGGAGGCCCCAATGATGCAGAAGCCTGTCACTAGGCCGCCATAGTATGCATCACCATGCATGTCATTGGTTGTGTCTGTGCAAATATTCACCGTTAGCAATATGAGAACAACCAGAAATAATATGCCTGATAGATTCCCTAGGTCAGTGACATGCCCGACAGATGTCAACGGTCTTTAATGATATATATCCGATAGCTGTTATTCGTCATGATAACTTCGTCCAAAACCTTCGGTATCCCCGAAGAAATCACCATACCGTAGCCAGGACGTCAATTCTTTAAAGTCTATTTAAGGCCCGTTCAAAGCACGAAAAAATCGTCCATGAAGCTCTTTGCCCTTCCATACCTCCTACCATGACTCCATCATCAGTACTAAATACTATAGGTTTGCGCCAATTCTACTTAGCCAGAGCGAGTGGAGTGAATTCGTTATCCACTGCAATTACTTTGCGATACACTCCCACGTCAGTATTAAGAAAATATTCTCTGCAATTGTATATCTCGCAAATATGTAGGGTCTTGATATTTAAAATCCACGACCCCCCAAACTTTCGCGGGATGTAAAATCTCAAAACTAACGAATGTGGATGGTGCATTCGGCACTTTTTTGCTTCTACCTATCAATGGGTAAAAGACACGTTAAAAAGTTATTGTAATAATGTATTTGATTCCTGATCGTTGAAATTGCTTTGCGCATTTATTCGTCGCTGAGGATCAGCAACAACATTGGTTAGCGATCTTTATGGACAATAAAACGTGTTAAAAATGAACTGCGAAACCGGATGAGATAAAAGCGTCTAAATAACCTCACTTTGATGAATATTAAAAATAATTGAATTGCAGGGTGGCTTCGGTATTCTGGGTTTATAGATAATTGTAGGGATCTCAATCCGCGGAAGCACACTGAGAGTGTCACTAAAGTGGCCTCGCGAAAGCTCATTGTATTGTACTGAATAAGGTGAGACGGTTCTCCTCAGCCGAGAATGTGTGAGTCTGTACGTATGGTACTCTCATCATGGTGTTCTCATTTTTGCCATGGATCCGTAAAGTATTTGTTTGTTGCTTTCGAGCACTTGTAGCGGCAAGCAGTCCGCATTATTGACACCACCGAGTTCTTCGAAACTCAGCAGCTGCAAAGAAATATCGCCTCTGTGGCAGTTCTCTCTTGCCTTTAGCATGTAGTGTTCTGAAGAGCTCTTTTAACTGGCCCCACCTTCTCCCTTCCTCTATAGGCCTTAGAAGTGATCGTTTCAGAGTGGTTGAAATAACTCTCTCGCTCCGGCTCTTCTTTCCTGTGCCGAGCAGTCAAAAACTAGAACTCACAACCGGCGCTCGCGCACGTGTTTCTCTTCCACCACGATCCATGATCCTTAAAGGGGGGATTGAAAAAACGTTTCACCATACCGCCATAGTGTGTGTCACCACGCAGCTTTTTATGCATTCGCAGTGAGTATAGTATCCCATACGAGTACTCTTGGATTCTACTCATCAATCGGACGTAGCAGAGGTACTTTGGCAGGCGTCATTAAAAAACAGATTAACGTAGATACGTCGATATAAACAGTATTATTAATAAATTTGCCCTCATTGAATCAAGGAACGGTTGCTTGTAACTGTCTGTAAGTACCTTTTCCTTAGAAACATAAAATCCTGAAACTACCCAAGGGCCCCGCGCTTAAGTTTGCTACAGGCCCCGCGCTGGCTTAATCCGGCACTGCTTGTCACCAGTATAAAAATCTGTAAGACTTTGTCCACTGTCATACCTACTTCGATAAACCTGTTGGTCTGAAGGTTATTGGCTCTGATTGCTAAGTCAGAGGTCATATTCAACCCCCACTCAGGACAAGTAGTTGATCATTTGTTTTGTGTTTATATTTAATTTATTTATAGTCAGCGGCCTGCCCTGACTCTGCACGGGTAGATAGTTTTTTAACAAACATTTTAAACTTGACGGAATAAATACTAAAACCTTCCTCGGGAACCAATCTATCCATTGCTGAAAATATGTAGTAATGATATACGAGTATTTAGAAATAAATAAGTATGTTTATCTGTTAACTGGTCGCATTAACACAGGCATAGATTGCCGTGTCTCAAATGTATGAAACTATTGTTTTATAGGTTACTCATGTAATTGCTGTAATTTTACTCCTGACAAGTAATAATAAAAATGTTGAGAAGAAAAGTGAGAAAAATAAATTTAAAATAGATTGAAAATATATAAGTAATAAGTAAAGGAAACTTAATATAACATTACCTTTCTAACAACATGTTTAAGTCTTTTTTCTACCGTTTTTCAACATATACAACTTTTGTGCTTTGTCATATTAGAACTTAAAGTATTAAATAACAAAAAACATTGATGTGAACATTGCACCCGTCAAATAGTTTCACAAACTGTTTTTATTGTAATCTTGACCTACTTAACTACATATTTTTAATTGCAACCAATGTGCAGGTGTGCAAAGTTTCATGAACACCTACCGAGTAGTGCGTACTTTGAATAAATTATAACATTAATACTTTTATTGTTGTTTTAATTCACATCGTTTTGATAATGACACCGATTTTAGTGTTCATTTTGAATTGTTTGATTATTTTGATCTATATTTTTTATTTTATCTATAGTCTATATTTTTCTATGTCCGTGTGGTGTCGGATTAAGAATACAGAGTGTCACCACCCCTATTCATCCCGCGGGTGTCGTAAAAGGCGACTAAGGGATAAACTACGCAAGACATCATCAATGCAAAGAGAAGGAAAACTTGAAACCAACCCTATACCAACCTGTCAGCCAGCGCGGTATGGTAAGCCAAAACCTCCTTCTAAAGAGAGGCCTATGTCCAGCAGTGGACTGCTAAAGGCTGTTGATGATTGATGATCTATATTTTTGCTTTCATTTAAAGTATTAACAGTTTTAGTAGTTAATTAGTAGTAGGTTCTTAGTTTGGTTACTATATTATGGAATAAAACTGGTAAAATAAGTATATAGGCCTCAGCCTATATACTTGTTTTTGAAATCAAACCCGAGACTCATCTTGGGTTTGATTTCCAGGTCCGACCAAATGTTTGTATGATCTGTAAATCTTTCTTTCCAAATTTGACAATTTTTTGTAGATGTATTTACAGAAAAAAGTATTCTATCGATCTAGATTTCAAAGTCAAAGCTCTCCATAACTTGAAACTAAATGTGACATTAAACGTTGTGTGTCGGATGTCAGATTTTTTTTATTGTTTATTTTATTAGTCTGACCAGCAAGGTATAGTAGGTATAGTACCTTCTTTCTGAAAATAAACCAGCAGTGCCAGTTTTGATTATGAGCAGCAGTGGACTATTATAGGCTCTTGATATGAAGTGATGAGTTGTTAAAGTCATTTCATCAAAGAATTGTTTCACACATAATATTTTTTACTGTTCATCTTGTTGATAACGTTTGCATAACATTCCACTGCTGGGCTTGAGTCTCCAGGAGAGGGTTAAAGCCATACGTACCGATGATGGCCGAGTGCGAGGGGTTGTGCGACTGACAAGACACGTTGTGGCTACGTAAATCTTGCCTTTGGATGTAATGCCGCTAGTCGTGAAGCTCAGTTAGAGAAGGCCTCCAACTGAGCTTCACGACTGGAACCTGCAGCTTAACGTTACCTCCGAATCACGGAAACGCTCATAACATATTATGGGCCAACCGGTCACCCATCTAGGTACTGACCGCGTTGTTGTTCTTACCCTCGGTGATGATTCCCAATCACCTAAGTCCACTCGGCTATGAGCACTTTTTTATTTTTTAACTGTTGGTACATATTTAATAAAGATAACTTGCATGTACTGTCAATCGGTTTTAATTTGAGCGGCAAAATTCTTAGACACCGGTGCGGTAATTAATTATTTATATCATCAAAACAAAACAAAAAGTAAATAGACATAACCGAAACATTACAGTGAGTTTTAACATCATAATTAAACACGCAATCGCAAAACATTGGTGCAAATTGTCAATATTACATTACATTCGGTAACCGACTTGAGTTTTTATGTAATATTAATTGTATGTTTGTAATTTAGGCTATTAAAATTCTTGTAAGTCATAAATTAGTAGAGTAGATAACTCCAACTATACCTATTCGGAATAGACTGAGACTACAACTCGACATTTGCTTGTTATTTTATGTATATCTTCTTCTACTACTGAACATAGACCTCTCCCAATTGTCTATACAATAACCAGTCCTGTCCTGTTCGCATTTATACCGCGATCTTCACCAGGTTATCGAACCACTAGCCTTGTAGCCTACGCTTCTTTCAGTATGTACGTAATTGCCACTCCAGACTTTTTGCCCCTTAATCTATATTAAATTAATTATATTTAATTTATATTAGAATCTTTGTAATTCATTAAAAAAAAAATATTGTATGCTCATATAAATATATATCGTAAACTTTGAGCATATTCAATAATAAATGTACCAACATTATGCAGCATTTGTGCAATCGAAACAGTTCATAGACACAATCGACGAAATCAATAGCAATTATAATCGATAAATCGACTAGTTGTTATACGACATTGACAGATGATTTGTCTTCGAGAAGGGCTTAATGAATATTTATCGGAATTGCAACACTTCTTACCATTGTTTTGTAAAAGTGTTGTCATTGTACCAACCGGATTATTTGCAATGCGTACCAATTCGCGATACCAATTGTTTAACCATTAATCACTCAACTAATATTCTGACAGCTGTTTAGTTTATTAAGCAATGTTACGTGGGAGACTGATTAATGAACTTCGGATTAGATAATTTATATTATCCTAATTATAACTACACTGTATTTTATGATTCAAAAAATTTAAAACTGACATCTAAAAGACATACATTTACTTTGGAAGTCATTAAATGCGCGTACATCGTTATAAATTACAACAAACTGAATTTTTCATTTTCCACCCTAAGAAGTGGTATTTTTGCCTAGTTTGGATTTTTTTTGTTGAACTAATGGCTAAGTGAAACAACTTAATGAGATATTTTGTTGTATTTTGAATAAAACAAACACAAAATACAAAGGCGAATCAAATCAAATGCCTTCGTTAAAGTAGACGGCACTCATCAATAAAAATGCATTGAAAATCAATCATAAGCCACGACATAAATATTTATTAATCTGCTTTTTATTGGTTTAAAATAAAATAAATTAAAAAATAAGAATAGCCTTTATTTCCTGTAACCTGTTATACCTATTTATTTATTTTTAATTTAGATCTAGTTAACTTAAATTAAATTGTAAAACTAAAATTTTGATTGTAAAATATTTATATTAAAATCTTGTCAACTAGCATCAGTACATAGGCCTCCTCTAATTCCCTCCACTTGTGTCGGTCCAGCGCACTTCTTCTCCATCCCTTTGGCAAATCATCTTCCCATCTTTTTACCTGCCTTCCTCTATTCCTCTTCCCATTCCTGGGGTACCATTCTGTAACTTTTTTAGTCCATTTCTCTGCATTCCTTCTCCACATACGTCCTGCCCATTTCCATTTCAACGATCTTACTTTTATATCTTATATATTTTTTATATCTTATTTATTTTTATATCTTTTTATATATATAGATCTTATATATATAGATCTTATATTTATTGGTTTAATAGACCTTTATTTTGCTTTTTTCTAAACTAAATTAGACTAAGGTACGTCTTAAAAAAAGTATCGGCAAGGGAAAGTACTATTAAACGTTCTGTCCATTATAAAGATTATTAAAAGAATAAATTGACAGCCCTTAGAGAAACAAATCCCAGACAATATTTTTTTTACATACTTAACAGTTTTTAATAATTATTATTACAATGAGTTTTCCTAAATCAAAGATTATTTATTTTCTTTTGAGACTTTTTCTGAAGTTGAGTTCCTCATTAATCAATCAGGATTCCTTTTAAGTCAGTTCAAAACGCAAAGAAACTAAAGCCTTGCCAACTTTTAGTCAGAATTAATACAAATAATTCTTGCTATAATACAGCAATCGCAGTTGTAACACTCAATTTCGCATACCTTTATCGCGAATCCAACTTGTATTAATCAAAACAATTTCTGAAGAAACGAACACAAATCTCAACAATACTCTGTTATTTCCCGTCCCTTTCCAATTTGTCACGGAATTTGAAACAACTACATTCCATTTGAGCTGTACTAGATCAATTCAGCCAGGGCATGAAATCATTGCAGCCGTCATGAACTGTGATTTTCTCTGGCTAGCCGTTGATAATTCAACTTATCTTGTACTTCCTATGAGCGGATTTTAAATCTCTCTCATTGATTAATCACAGTCAAAAATCAAATACGTGACTGAATGTGAAAAAGTTTATAGAGATAATAAAAAGAATGATAAGATAAAGATGTTAGATTACTGGCACATAGCTCATCTAATTGCGAGTGATTGCATGTACCTATGATTACGTACTTGGAAGTCTTGGTAACTCCTTTCACTGGAAAAAGAATAACGCTTACTTAGAAGGAAAATCATATCGCTAGAGTTCATTTTGATTCAGAATGTTTTTTGTACTTTGTACTTTTTTGTTTTCTCTCTTGTAAGCATAGAAAAACGAGTTATTCCAGTTTCTAATAAATTAATCAAATATCATGTCCAATCTGTTACAAAAATATTTGATAATTATCAAATCGTTGTATGTCGTGTGTGAACGTCATGCATTCCATAGAATCCATAAGTTATTAACAGACCCATTTAAAAAATTAATCAAACTACCTTCGGCCTTTTATCTAAATCTTTGATAATCAACACCTCAATCAATAAAACGCAGTAGAACACGATTGCAATCACATATAAATTTCTCAAGTTATCGTTTTCTTTGCAACATTTCAGAAAGTATCGGAGATAAGGGTTATTACTGAATATAGAAGTTTATGACATAACATTAAGATGTAGTATTGTGGGACGAGAACGTGTCATTGTTGAAGAAATGGTAATACTAATATTTATTTTGTCAACGATAATGTGATTGTATTTATATACTGTAATATCTGTGGTTTTTGTAATATGAAATATGATTTTCATTAGCACTTTTAAGAAGAAGGAAAAATAATCTAGCTAACAAATGTTGAAACAACATAGAAGTATTGAGTGCATCGTAAACATCTGAACAGTTTCCCTATGACGTAAGTTTTGAAAAAAGGAATTTGTTCCACAGTAGGATATATTGACTTACTACGCATAGAATCGTAAGGTTTTGCATGCGTGACCGTCACGAACGTACTGCTGCTTTCACGAAATAATCAATTTTCCCTTTTCATGTACTTACAAAGGTTTTTGTGTTTGTTACAGAATTCACCGATTCGATACGGAGTACTTCAAGTTTAGAAATCTCTTCAGAAGTAAGTGTGATGAATTATAATTTCGTTCACGATGGACATGATATTATTTATTTTTATATATAATTGAAACACCATTAAATATTTTTTATCTATACAAATAAATAAAATTGGAGTGTCTGTTTGTGATATTAAAATAACCGTTTTTTACTAAATGCATAGTATGTATATACACGGTACATATGCCAATTTTTACAACAACAAACACGGGTAGCACCGCGGGTCTCAGCTAGTTATAAATGTAATAAGAAGAGGCCCTTATATTGAAGGTATGAGGTTATTCGTGATACAATATTAAAACGACGATTTTGTACGTTACAATTTCAGACCAATATTAAATTATTACCAATCGGCATAGACCTTAGTTTAACATGACTAGGAATAATTTTTGTACCTATATAGGCGTGAGTTTTAACACCTTGGACTACCACTTTGGGAATATAGCCATAAAAGAAAGGATATACATAAATCTATAAATTTTAAATTCTATTTTTCTTTGTTATGTAATACTTAAATGAAATTAACAAATATACATATAATTCTATGAAAAGTAATTAAAAATGAGCTAAATCCATTTCTTTTAACTTATACCAAGATTTAAAGCTACCGTTGAAATGAATCTGTTACACAATGTGATATATTATGAATGCAAGATCAAGGCCAGAATTTTCTTTATCAAGGTAAAAGACCTCAGTAAAATAACTGTGTAGAATAATATTTAAAAACGTAATGAATATTAAGTTTATTAATAAATCTGTTTTACTATGTCTATAAAATAAACATGCATATTGTATACGAAAGTTGTGCAAACGGTAGTTTTATCGTTGAAAGTGATTCTTGCATATTACGTTGTTTTGAAAAAAATACACTTTACTTCATCATTCATAAGTATTACTTTAAATTACCATTTATTAAAATATCTCCATAATCGACTAATCACCGTGATCATTGAATCGATTAATTAAACAACTCGACTAAGTGATAACTGATCAACCGTAAAAGCTACGTTCATTGGGAAGTTTTCTTAATTCGATTGAAGTAGCAATTGCTTAGATATACGCTGATTTGATGTTATTTAAAATATGTCTTATCTAATATGTAGAAGATTTAGAAGAAAAAAGTTGGGCAAACAGTATAAACAAAGAGAAGGATAACTTGAAACAAACCCTTTACCAACCCGTCTGGCGAGCGTGGTATAGTAGGCCAAAACCTCCTTGCAAAGGAGAGGCCTATGTCCAGCAGTGGACTGTTAAAGGCTGTTGATGATGATGATGATGAAACAGTATAATATTGTAATAATTAATAGAATATGCTTAGATTATTTATACGTCATATCAATAGTTTTGGACGTAAGCCTTTCCTGGGCAATGAGATTATAAATATTACAAAAATAAATAATGACATTTAAGTACTACCCTCTCATACAAGTTCAACGTAAAATGACAGCATTCGTACTGTCGTGTTTCGTTGATGAGTACGAGACCGGAGGTTCAATTATGCCGAAGCATCTTCCTAAACCGCCATAGTGTGGATCAATGTTCTCAATTTTTAAACTATCTGGGTACCAAATTTTAATTAAATCGGTGCAGTACTTTTTGAGTTTTGAGACACAGACAAACGCGGCGGAGTACTGTGTTTTATAATTGTAGTGAAATCAATTGAAAGTTTAAATACTCATAAACTTTCAAGATCGCAATGACTTCAAAAGTCGACATCGACAAGTATTGCTATTTTTTAAAATTTAACTTTCATTTTGTTAAGCGAATTTAAACATAGTATTTAACGGTTGATCGATCAATAGTTTACTTTCACATACCATTCACATGCCTATCAACAACCTACCTTTCTTGTTTATAAAAAAATAGTTTTAAAAAACTTTTTGTTACATAAAAAAATAATTTTCCACTTTTTAGAAAAAGGCTAATTTGCTTTAAATTTTTTTTTGTATTTGATTTTCAAATTAGTGTATTGTCAACGTTCCTAGATAAATCAACAAAGTTTGAACGAAATCTGGCCGTTTAAAGTGGGTCAAAATTGCACCCAGAAGAGTAGGTTAGAAACATACAAACATACAGGTGAAGCTAATCAAAAGTCATGAACATCTATGGCAATCGTTATTGGGAAGTCAGTGTCGTCAAATATACTGATAACTAGTTCAAACTTCGAATTTCAGTTCTCCTTTTGGGGTTGCGAAGGTCCGATGGCTGTCGCTGCGTGTAAAAACTGAAATTCAGGTAAAACCCCACGAAGGGTATGGTGCGAAAAGCATTTCCCGTGTAAGAAAAACAAAAAAAACCAGTTGAACTAGTAAGAACCGACCCCAAATAATATTGGCAATAAAGACTAGGAAGAAGAAGAAGTTTTAGAAATTAAGTAATCGTAAGTGTATTGTTTGAGTTTGAATAAAAATCAGAAAGATAAAGTCAGAGTTGGAAAAGTATGAATAAAACATTAAATTCGTTTCTTAGAAACCAATAACGTGTATATGCAAAAATAATGTTAATTAATTCATTGCATTTTATTTTTCTTTCAACTCATTTCTACTCAAATTATGGCTAAGTATTAAAGAACCTAAATGGTAATATTATTAACACTAGAAATAGATAAATATCAATTAAAATTTAATGTACTATATTCTAACTAAGAGGTAACCTGGTGATTGGAAACAATCACTGAGGGTAAGCAATGACGGCGCGGTCAATACCGAATGGGTGACCGCTATAGGCATCATACCATAAGCGTCTCCGTAATTTAGAGTTCACGTTAAGCAGTCAGTCCCGGTGGCTATCATAGGATAACAGTCGGGAAGCTTAGTTGGAGGCCTTCGGACGGCTTAAAAACATCCACGGGGGGGACGTGTGGCCTTAACCCTCTCCTCATTGAAGACCGAGCCTAGCGGTAGGATATTAAGGGTTGTTAATGATGTTACTATGTTCTAACAAATAAATTTGTTTTCTTGGGTGAATATAAAAAGCGTTGAGTTTATGATTCTTCTCACTAAATGCTACATGATGTCGACGGATAATTTTTGCTATTTCTATTTCGCTAACTTGAAACACTGGGACTCTAAGGCATACTTTTTACTCTAGATTCGCAATGAAGACATTTCTAAAGAAACTACACTGACATTGATATCTCCAAGAGGACATTAGAATGAAGGTCAAACATTAATCAGTATGCATCATTGCTCGTGTTGCCACAATGTCCGAGTTTCCCCGGATCTGTGCTGGATTAAATCGAAGCTTTTAGCACCAAACCAGTCTACAGCTCTCACTTTTCGTGCAGTCTCGCAATTTTTAAACTTGCTTTCTTTGTTGTCGTTTTTTATGAAATAGAGGCCAATGAATAGACGAGTCACATGTGACTACTACCGCCCATGGTCACTTGAGATTGAAGAGTCTTAAGTACATTGTATCCTCCCCTTAGATGGATGGATTAGGAAGGGATGGGTATGGACTTCGTTTCCTCCACCTCTATGTATGTGTGCATATAAATATGCATGTAAATACGTGTGCATATAATTTGTACAATGGCTGAGTTCATTGCCTTACACTAATTTTAGATATACATGTTCATTCTTAATACCAGTTGCAACTAATTTTGAACTTTGAACATAATTTCATTTTGCCAAAAAACATTCGATTTTCAATCAATGCTACGCTACGTCACAGGTCATGGTTTCGGTTTTCAATCAATGCTAATATATGTATGCATATCTATGTTTATTTTAAAATGTATTAATTTGTGACAATCTGAAAATAAAAATAAAATAATAACGATGTTACTTTCATTGTCTCTTCTAAGAAAATATATATTGCTGTGTGTGTATGTATTTAAATTTATTATATTAAATTTGAACAGAAAGTAGCTTTAAAAATAGCAAAACTTCAGATATCAAGATTTGCAGATTCTAAAATTTTTATTTTGTTCTTTCTTTTTCCACTCATAGCAAGTCATTGGAAATGATGGCAGTATTAAGAACAAAAAAATATTTACCTAATAAGTAAGTAGTAAACAAGGTTGATGATGATATGCAGTAATGTCATTAAAGATATCCGTTTTATAGAAGCTGTTCAACGAGTTTCTAGAAAAACAGCAGTCTAAGCCGCAAAAGTATCAGAAGTACCCAAAAATCTATTTTTATGTACAAAACATAAGTCAACATAAAACATTGACGTTCACAACTCCTTACACACATAAAATACCATATAACGCATATTTTGAACAAAGTTGTAGAGATAAATGTAGCATGTGTGTTACTTTAAACAGAAATGCCGAACCTTATGTTTGGCAATACAAAGCGAAGAAAAACTGGTTGACCCACAGCGACTCGCCAAAATGGTGTGTGGAATTTATACGGCGAATAAAACCTGACTTTAAACTTTTATATCAATTATAACTGCAAATCACGTATGAATGAAAGTGAACAAATGTGTAAGACCAGCCTTCCGATTTTTTCTTATTCCGTGTTTCTGACATTAAAAATGACAAAATATTATGAAACTGTTGCAATTATGATCCCTTAAACTGTGCGTCTGCCAATTAAGAGGTATTGCTAAAAAGTTTTAATGAGTTATTTAATTAGCTCGTGTCGTGTCGTATAGTCGTCTGATCTGATTGTGAAAGAGAGAGAACAGAGATTAAATAAATCTGTGTTTGCGCCTCCACTCATACACTATGATATCGCCCGAGTAGTTCGTTGGTCTTCGTTGAGAGAGACCGCCGTGGTCGGAATCAGCATAAAAGCATCAGCTGCAAAATTTAAGTTAAGTTGATGAATCATTCAGGGAAAGTAGTTTTATATTTATTGTTTAATTGCAAAATAAATAATTACGTTTATTATATACATATTTCTATTTTTAGCTGTAAAAGTTATTAGCTAAATAAGAAAGTTTATGCTATATTTTCTCGAAAACGTGAAGCTTTGATATTAGCAATAACTAACATCTTCTGTCTCGTCTGACGATATTATGAGTATACATTTTAAGAAGGGTTGACGTCAAGCAGTCAGAGTACTATCGAAGACATTAGCTAAGACCAGTCAAAGTCATTTCAAAGAAGGACTGAAAAATTATAAGTCCAATCTCATTATGAACATTCATAATCTAAATTTCCAGAGAAAAATTGTATAATAAACAGCTCGTACATCCATTCAACTGCCAGTTTCGTTCTGTTCTGTTTCAGCTTACAAGTTCTGACACAAACTCACAAAAACATCGATATATTATGTAATCTCGATGCACAAAAAATATATTACATATCTGGAATTAAAAATCGGGATTGGCATCTTGAAAAATACAATACCAGAGTTATAATACTCATCATAAATTTACCAACTTGACTCGTTTTAATCGACGTCTTTCCCTTTTAGGTGATTGTAGTGTTTATAAGTTCATGAGTAATGGCCTAATACACACGTCAAGGTTCCATACCAGTCTCTGCACTTCATATGTGCCCGCATAGAGGAATCAATTGTTTTTTTTTATTTTTTTATTGAAGCCTATCAAAGTAACTCTACTCTGCCTAAAGGAAAGCATGAGTAGAATCTAGGAGCAGGGGTCACCATCCTAATTGTGAGGGTAGCCAATGCAGCATGGTGACCTATGGCGGCCTGGGCAAAGAATATTATGACGGAGGCATGTATATCGGCGAGCCCGTGTGAGAGAATTAAGTTAATTCCCTACTTATTCTTATTCCTTTACTTATTCTTATTTACTTAACGTTATTTTAATGTTAATACAGCACTAAAAGATAAAGTAAATCATCCTCACCTGCTTTGTTGAACATGCACTTACATTGGTGCTCATATCATGTTATTGACAAGCCTCATTGTTCAAAGACCTTCGTCTCTATAAGACTACACCATTAAATTGTGCTAATTCCTTACCGAATTATTATTTATTGCTATTCATTATAATAGTGTTGTTCTCTGTTTTGATTAAATAACGATCGAATATTCAATAAGAGCTGTTATTTTTTACTGTTTCATTACCAGAATATTAATAGTGATAGTTGAAACATTAAAAACAGGAATACCTACATTGAAAACAAAAATATACATAATTTTAAAATATATTCATTTGTATATAACCTTATCCCTCACTTAACAGGAGACCCGAACCAAGCATGGGGACATTATGGTTAGTTGATGAATTCGCAAACTGTATCGTTCGTAGATGTTAAACACAACCAATCTTAGGTTAAGATTTGAATACAGATATCTAATAAACAGATACTAAAATGTTTTAGGATAATATCTAAAGGAAGTTAAAATGTATTAAGATATTACAAACATATTTCCTCTCTGAGTAAAGCGTCCGGTTTTGAACTGCAAACGACATTCCTCCAAATGACTAATAAGTGTTTTTGCGCAATCCTGAGAGTAACCGTTACTTTGTAACAAAGAAGAATCACAATGACATAAATATATTAGGTATGTCATAGTTTTTTCTTTATTTTTCTAAAATGAATGGTAAGTGGTAATTATAGCACTGCAAATTCAAAGAGGATAACAACGCCTGAAGATATTTAAAAAATACGAAGATAAATTACGGCTACCTATAAGATGTTTACAATAAAGATTAATATTTTAACAGAAACCAATACTGAATTTTAAGTGTTGTTGATGATGGCTGCCAGTGGTGGCGTGTGCGACTGCTGTGTTTGAGGTCTCGAGTTCAATTCCCGGGTAGGATCAAATGTTTGTGTGATGCGCAAATATTTGTTTCGGAGTTTGGGTGTTTTCTAAGTATATGTATGTTTTTACAAAAAAAACAGGTTTATGTTTTTATATCAGTTGTCTAGTACCCATAATAAAAGCTCTGTTTAGTTTGAGACTAGATAGCGTTGTTTCTTTATTTAATCATGAATGAATGTTTGTTTTTCAAATTCGAGAGACGCTGTTACTAGTTGCGATCAACCTGATAGATATTTAAATAAGAAATTAATGTTTGTTTTTTTTTATCTTTTCTGTGTTCAAAAGAGATAAATATTACAAAAAAATATTTCTACCAAATATTTCTGAGAAATTTCGAAAGCGATTAAACAAATTAACGTGTTTAAATTCGTAACTAATAGATTTAAACTGCTTTGACTTTACACGAACAAGTATGCCACTGCATGTTTATTAATTAACCATAATATTAACATGTATGCAAAACATTTCGCGCTAGATACATGATTATTTTTATGCAAACATGCAAATGTGAACTTGCTCTCGTAAAACGAAAGTAAATATGGATATTTCTCTTTAGAAATTCAATAAAAATAAATTACCAATAAATTGCATACATTATCTTTAAACAAGACTATTAAATGAAAGTTTTGTTTAATTGTATATAGATACAGATCAGTGGATACGATCGGTATATAATGTCTGATTGATTGCCTATAAAGTCTCTTTAGTAATAGGCAGTATACTGGTGTGATCTTGTTGTAAACGAGTTTTCTATCGCGTTAATAGCTTTCTATTTTGTAATTGACAGTTTATGCTGTTGTTCAGCTCTAAATGAACCTCGTGTTTCACAAAATATTGCATGAAAGTTCAGTAGATGAGAGAGAAGAAAACTCATTAGGAATATTTATTCAAGGATAGCAGAATGCAGACTTCTTTTTTCTAACAATTATTATTACTTATATTATATTAATTGATATGACGGGGAATTGAATTCGAAGGTTGAAGTAGTTGTCAGTACGTTTGAGGGCACTGACTTCTCAATAAAGATTGCCATAGATGTACACGATAACCTGTGCCGAAATCTTTGCGTGCTCTTTGAGGCACCAGCGTAAAATATCGCCATACAGTCTAGGACTGTTATTAAGAATTTCTTAGTAGAAATATAATAAACCGCCTTAGATCAACGAGGCATCAGCAGATAGCAGAATGCAGTTTGTCGTCTCTGTATACTTTAAGAAAGACGGATATTTAAAATATGATAAGATGTGATTGCCTTATTGCCACACTGTAAACGTTGACTGAGTTAAAAAAGCAAAATTTCTAACGCAGTTTTAACTCATCACCATCATCACTATCACAGTCCACTACTGGACATAGGCGTCATTAGTTTTGACTCATAATTTTTTTTGTTATCTGCTTGTCCAACCTTATGCTAAGCTACAATTACTTTTTTTCATAATTTATTTGTTAATAAAGATTCAATGACAAGAATAGGTCCACATTAAGCCCCAGGGTTATATCCTCCAATATCCAGCGGCCTTAACAACATCCACCTGTAATATAGAAGGTATCATTTTCTAACATTGTCGTAATAAATTAGACATTTACATAATGTCATTTTAATTTACGATTTCCTATCGTGTGAATTGCGTACAATGCAATAATACCATACATTTCTTACCATAGAGAATTGTCTTTGAATTTTATGCTACATCATCTTTTTCGCATTAGGTTTTGATGATGTCGTTTGTTGTATTGTACAATACTTGTGAGGCTCTTTTTAATAAGATTATAAAAGTCTAGTATCAATTTCTACTATTGACACACTTCTCAAGATTTGTATAGAAGTACCTTGTGTTGTATTATTAAACTGCCTCGTTGGTCTAGTGGTTAGCGTATGCAACTGCTAATCAAGAGGTCTCGGGTTCAAATCCCGGGACGGGCCAAAAAAAAAGTGTTTTTGGGATTTTCTTACGAAATTCCTAAGGGCCACCGCAGACTAGCTACTTTTAGCATCGGCGATCGGCGATTTGGCGACTGCATCGATGCTGCATCGCGTTTTAGCGACTTCCTGCGTTCGATCGCGGTATCGGAAACGCGCGTTTTAGCGACTGCTCAGATGCCAAGTCGCTGCTACCGGCATCCGAATGTGTGCGGAGACGGAGAGTAGCGTTCAGTTGCTGTGTCACGCTTCTAAAAAGCGACTCGATCGCCGCGTTTGGTATTTTTAAGTGTGCGGTGTAGAGCGTTCGGTCGCCGTATTTAGCTTCTAAAAAGCGACTAGTTGCCGATCGCCGATGCTAAAAGTAGCTAGTGTGCGGTGGCCCTAATAGCTGCCCGGAGTTTGGAAGTTTGGCGGTGATTCACGCCCGTGCCTCGGAGAGCACGTAAAGCCGTCGGTCCCGGTAGTCATAACCATCAATGGCAATCGTTATTGGGAAGTCAGTGCCCTCAAATATACTGACAACTAGTTAAATCCTCGAATTTCAGTTCTCCCTCAGGGTTTGAAGGGTAAAACCGGTTGAACTGGTAGCCGACCCCAAATAAACTTGGGAATAATGGCTAGGAGGATGTGTTGTATTAAACAATTCAAAAGCAAAGCAACAAATGTTGGAGTTTTTTCCTACTAAAAATGAGTTTAACTTCAAAAATGTATTAGTATTATGTTAGTCGTAAATGATCATCAGTCCTTTGCTGTTGTTTTCTTCCCATTTTATACTATTTATTAATTACTATTCAAAATAGATATCATCTAGGGAATAAGATACCATGTGCTTCCCAAGTCTCTAAGGAATTCCAATATGGTTTGAGGTAAACGAACCTTGTGGATGAAAGTATTGGTAATATGCAGGCTTTCACTACTTATGCACGAGCAGCTCCTTCTATGACCAATACAATTGCAATCTATTATTAACAGTTATAGCGCTAATGGCCGCAAATGAGTATATCATACTCGTAGTGTTAAAGTTTTTCCTAAAAAAGTATTGGTAACGGATAGACTGCGGCTCAGAAATTACCTCTGTCATCGTGTGTAATCCCTACTAATATTATAAATGCGAAAGTAACTCTGTCTGTCTGTCTGTCTGTTACGCTTTCACGCCTAAACCACTGAACCGATTTTAATGAAATTTGGTGTGAAGATAGAACTGAACTTGGGAAAGGACATAGGGTACTTTTTACCGCGATAACCGACATACACGCGGGCGGAGCCACGGGCGAAAGCTAGTAATGTATATTTTATAAATAAATTCAGATGAAATCTATTTCTTTACCAAAGTATTTTACAAAAACACATAACGTTCAACAGCTGGACACGGGTGTCCTCTCAGGAGAGGGTTAAGGTTTACCAAAATACTTAACTTAAAATTTCGGTTATCTTTCACACATCGCCACTTAATTTCAAACTAAGCAGAGCTTGTTTTTTGAGTACTGAACTTTTTTTGTACTCTTATTAGCGTGGACATGCAAATGGATACTAATGAATACTAACGTACATCGTCACCCTCACACCGTTCACTATAATACGAAGGCCTTCCCAACGACTACCAACTACCTAGAGGGTAGGCCAGTCTGCATTCATCTGATTAATTCACTTGGCACAGGTTTAGTTTGGCTCATCTTGGCGCAGGTCTGATGTTTGATGAATAACATTATATCGGCTCCATCGACCTAATATACACACTTATAAGACGTAAGGAAAACATATGCCCTAATCCAGAGAACTTTCAGGACCTAAAAGAACTGTGGCCACCATACTTAGTCTACAGTGTACCATTCTTTTACTCTAACTTGGTTATGATTTAGGAATATATCCTTATATATATATCTTTTACCATAAAAATCATCCTCAGTTGACCTCTGTGTCCTATAAAAATATTTTAATTAAATCAGATATTTTCAAGGAGGCGGAGCGTGCCATATTTCTGCTTGAATAGAGCTACTATGCTTTGACAGCACGGTAATATATCATAGCCTTTGTCGGCGATAAGAGTAATCACATTAGAGTTTATGAATAAAGATTAATATAAGGCATAATGTCTTCGTAATGGTAGGCAATTATCCTACAGAAGATTGCATTTTCCAGGAGACTTCAGAGAAGCATAACTCAGGAGAGAGTTTTTTCTACCTATAACTTGACTTATGGTTATCTAATTTTAAACTAAGAAGAGCCGTATTGTAACTAGAGAGATTTCATATATTATGTTTCTAAATACATACTTATTACAGATGATCTTTTTTTTATATAGCGTACTTCCAGATTGACCACACTCAACCTGATGTTAAGCGGTAGTGAGATCCAAATATGAGATCGACAAGCACAGTAGTGACACTGTTGCTGGGTTTGTCACCCTCATTTTGAAGGCCTGACCCCTGCTACTATTGTAGCAGCCCCTGCTCCTAGGAGCACTGGAAACCTAACTCACTCACAGGAACACAACAACACCAAAGTGATTGTTGTTTGGCTAAGGTCTTCTGTAAGGCGAGGTATTTCATCAGTTGGACTTTTTGTCCGAGTTTTATCTTCCTGTTCTTTACTATTCTCAAGACTATTTGGGGTCGGTTACCAGTTCAAGTAAGTTCACCTAAATTGTTGGATGGAGCGACTGACATCGAACTTCCGTAACCCTTAGAGCGAACTAAATTCGAAGATAGAATCGATAATAATTGTTATATTTATGGCAATCATTATCGGGAAGACAGTGTCCTCTCAGTGTCCAGATCCGAATCGACACTCCGGGCTGTAATTAAAAATTTCTTCTACAAAAAAAATTATAAACACTTACAATACAACCCGGAAATCAATCACGAGACACCTCTTGTTCGTCAGCAACATACTTTGACCGCTAGAGAAACGAGGTAGTTCTGTCTGATAAGGGACATTAGAAAGAGAGAAATTATGGTGTGGGTACACTATCGACTGTAAGTTAACACTAGCGCGTGACTATAACGAAGTTGTCGGTAAATAACAATGTAATCGTTGAACTCTAGTTGTGCGTGCTAAAAAGGTAATCCAGTGGCGCGAATTTTTCCTCTGTGTCATTTCAGACGACATACCAACACGAGCAGTATACAAGTGACTCACGTGGGTAATATTCTCACAAAGGTTGACTTGTAAGGCAAGGTGTACACAATACAGGTTTTGCCTGCGTCCCGGCCCGCGTTAAGAGTTTTTTTTAAGACTTCAGGATTGGGAAATTTATATTAATAAAGCAAATCGCAAGTAAGACGCAAGTGTATTAATATTGTTTATAACTATTCTGTTACTGAGCGTGGGTGGTGTAGTCTATGACTAAATATATACTAATTATATATATATATGACTAAATATAGACTTAATATATATATATATAAATATATTAATGGACCATGATAACGAAAAAATTAAGAGATAAAATATATCCGGCTATAACGGTTATATATATACACATATAGAACCGTACTGTATCGGTGCGGTGGCGCAGTGGTAGCCTTTGTGACTGCTGTGCAAGAGGTCTCGTGTTCGATTCGATCTACCTCCCGAGTCGGACCAAACGTTTGTACAATGTACAAATGCTTTCTATTTTATTTCGGAGTAAGGTTGTTTTTTATATATAACATATTTTCAAAAAAGTACATCAATACGAGGTAAAGTATCAGTCAACCTAACTTTTATAGAACAAACTAATTAGTTTGTGTCAAATGTCAAAATCCCTACTATATAAAATTATAAATGCAAAAGTAACTCTGTCTGTCTGTTACGCTTTCACGCCTAAACCACTAAACCGATTTTGATGAAATTTGGTATGAAGATAGAACTGAACTTGGGAAAGGACATAGGCTACTTTTTACCGCGATAACCGACATACACGCTAATAACAATGACATGGTGGAGCCGCGGGCGAAAGCTAGTGTTTAATAATAATATTTCAATGTTTTTTTTTGAAAACTTAAACAATTTTTTGGAACGTCTAAACACAACCTTAGAATACTGACACATGTGTTCACACTACCACATCTCGTATGAGAATTAAGTGATAAAATAGACATGCATTGTTCTCGAAATTGGCTGCTTATAAGTGAAACGAACAGGTGTTTTGTGGGTTATTGCATTGAATTTAGGTCGATTTCATGTGTTTTTGCCTTTTTAGTTTAGAATCGTAAAGTGATTTTAGACTTTCGTGACTTTTAGATATGGTTTTATTTGTATAATTTTGTTTTCCTTTTATAATAAACTTATAATGTATTGTTTTATTTTTGCTCTGTGTGACCGATAAACATTTTTTTTTGTGATACAGACAGTTGTTCGCGAAACGTCAGGAAATTACTTACCAAGCCCGAGCCCCTAGTCAATTTGTAAACGTTTTTCTTTCTGTAATCGCTAACGAATCTATTCTCTTGTTTGACTATTGTTTTGTTCTAATCACGTGACTGCCTCGTATGTCTAGTGGTTACCGTATGCGACTGCTCGGTCAAGAGGTCTCGGGTTCAAATTCCGGGTCGGGCCTAAAAAGTGTTGTTGGGTTTTCCTTACAGGAAATTCTTAATAACCCGGAGTCTGTTTAGCGGTGATTCACGCCCGTGACTCAGAGAGCACGTTAAGCCGTCGGTCCCGGTTGTCATGAACATCTATGACAATCGTTATTGGGAAGTCAGTGCCGTATGCGTCAGTCCAGTGAGTGCAGTCAATCTTCGAATTTCAGTTCTACCTTAGGGTTTCGGAGGTCCGTGGAATAACTGAAACGCAGGTAAAACAGGTTGAACTAGTAGTCGACCCCAGATAAACTTGGGAATAAAAGCTAAGAAGACGATAGAGGCGTCAGCAATTGCAGAACGAAACGAAACGCAACTTAGCGAGGGCGGGCAGGTCCTCAACCTGTGCTTTATTTTGTGGGCAAGTATGCAAATGACTGTAATAGTTTTAAGACTTACATTATACACCCAGACTTAGAACAACAATTTGTGGATCACACAAGCGGCATGGTGACCGCTTAAACTACTGGGCCAACCGTGCAATAGTAAGTAAATGCTATCAATAAACCTGAACATGAAAACTAATATAAAAATGCAGGAAAGTGGACCCCGGGCTCCACAGTAAACTCGGAATGCAACCGAAAAAACTATTGAGCTGGTAATGATGAAAACGGATATAAAAAATAAGCTTACAATTCTTGAAAACCTTCAGTTGAAAACTAGCATTTGGCCGTGGTTGCGCCTTGGTGTAAGCCGGTTATGTAATCGGTGCAACCGTTTCGCAGTGAGAACATAACAAACAGACAGAAATATACGCAATAAAGGCAATTGAAGTATCTCTGTAACAATTACGACTGCAAAGTTCAAAAACCGGAACAAGTTACGAATTATCGAATGTTATGTGGGCACTGATTTATTCAATAGTTAGTTGCACATGCGTTTGTAACACGTTACATTACAGGATCATGTACAATCTTTAATTGCGGCTGTTAATTGTATATTATTAATAGTATGTTTCTTGTGTCTACGATACTCATTAACGTTGTGAGGTAATGAAATGAAGTGACCATATCACGCTATTTCTTTATAACTCAAACCTACTAGCTTCGCTCCGCGGCAAGTAAACATAACTAATATTTTTTGGATCCACGTACCCTTATGGATGACTACGGAACCCTATTCTATGTGTGGCCTGATACGCAAGTGGTCGATTTTTTTATACTAACTTCGCTTCGCGATATACAACAATAGGGACTCAGCTAGTAATTTATTAAATTTATTTATAACAATAAAGTTTATTTATTATAAATTCGTTTATGCTTAGTGTCTTATTAACATGACTTGAGACCGGTTCACAACATGACTTTATATTAAGTCATAGGTCACATTATAATCATTATGTGAGTACCCTTGTGGAATGCGGTTTAAAGTAAAAAGGGTATTGATGATAAAAATCATATACATACATATAAAAGGAGTATTTATATGTTCTTGCATGCTGTAATTCTTTTATGTGAGTGTGATTATTACAGTAGGTATGCCTTGAAAATTGTACTTTGAACTAAACGTGTTGTCATAAAATTCTTTAGTGCATAACGTCATTTTAGTAATTATTTTATCTGTTGTCTTCACAGTGCAATATGAGTTAAGAATATAGTGTATATTGTGTTGTACGTAATTCAACCCATATTATTTATTTACCCAGGTATTTAAGTTTGTACCTTTTTTTTGTATGGAACCAGCAATATTTTATGGAGAAGTGTGAGGCCGCCTGTCTCTTTGCTTGTCAGTAGATGTCCCATAAAAACTGTGATACATTAGCACGATATCGTCATATCACAGACGAGGAAAGGAAACATATACTGTCAATCTTAAAGCTTTGTGCGAAGGAATAACTATCATCTTCCAAACATCGGGGTATCACCTAGTTACTAAATTGTTTTACTTTTAATTATCAAGCCAACTAAAGTAACTCTACTCTGCCTTTGGAAATTATGAGTAGAATCTAAGTGTAAGGGTTACCATTCTTATTGCGAGTACAGACGATGCATCATCTTTACCCACACTATAGCTTACGTAGTAACTATTCAGTAATCTGTGCTATAGCGGCTTAATGAGATGCTTGTCTATTAATGGGCCACTGGTCTGACACCAGCGAAATATACCTGCACGAATGCTGTCATTTTAGGTTAATCTTCTGTGAGAGTATTACCGCCCCGATCTAGCTTTTTTTTTTTTTTTTTTTTTTTTTTTATCGTGTGGAAATCCCCGCGGACCGTCACCCCGTCGGGGGTTACGGCGGGGTGGTGTGTCGGACTCGAACCGACTAAAACCACACGGTGTGACCCTCTCTGCGCCTTTGTATTGGAAGGAGTCCAGGGAGGGGATTTCCTTCTGGACTCCAACCGGCGCCTGCCCGCACTGTTGCGGGCACCATCTCAGAATTTTACTCTCTAATTAGGCAACGTCCGGTCACACGCGGACGTCGCCCCCTCGCGGTTGGCCTCCACTGCGGACGGACGGGAAACCCGTCCCGCCCATCCGCGGCCACTCTCAGGGCGGCATGAGACGCAGGTATGCGCGCCTACACCGCCCCGGGCGCCGGCGGCGGATCGGGTCCGATTGGATTGCATCCTCCCGGGCCTTCTCCGCCACCTCCTTCTGCAAGATTACGTCCTCGCAGAAGGTTGCGACCGCGGTAAAACAACTGTCACTGCCGGCCATCGATCTTATGACGGCCGGCAGCGAGAGATCCCCTCCGATGACTGCAGTGAGGACCCGGCGCTGCGCCGCCCAAGCGGGGCAGACCGCCAGCGTGTGCTGGGCCGTGTCCTCACTGCAGTCGCAGTGGTGGCAGGCGGGACTCGGTTCCCTCCTAGCGACCGAGTGCAGGTACTTTCCGAAGCAACCGTGCCCGGAAAGTACCTGCGTCAGCCGGAAGGAAAGGGTCCCGTGCTGCCGCCCTGTCCACTCCGCGATGACCGGCTGAAGAGCCTCCGTGGCGGCGAAGCCAGCGCGTGGGGTCTCCAGCCGGAGCGACCATCTCTGCATGGTGGCTCGGCGAGCGGCTTCGCGCCACTCGCGCACGTCCTCGGGCGGAGGGCGAAATCCGCTCTCCGCCCGGAAGTCAGCCACTCGCCGATAAACTTCGGCGAGCACTTCCGCCTCCAAATCCCACGGGGGTGTTCCGGCCAAGGCACACGCCGCCTATGTGGACACGGTGCGGTATCCGCGTATGGCTCTGACCGCCAGTATCCGCTGGGGGCGCCAGAGGCGCGCCCTGTTCTGGGCGGACAGAGCCGCCGCCCACACCGGTGCACCGTAAAGTGCCATCGACCGGACAACCCCCGTGTACAGCTGCCTAGTGGGGACACTGGCCCCGCCCAAATTGGGCAGAAGTCGCCCTAGGGCGGAGGCAGTGCCCACCAGCTTAGGACCAAGCTGTCGGAAGTGCTCGTCGAAGAGCCACCTACCGTCGAGGACCAGACCCAGGTACCTCATCTGGGCCCGGACCGGTACGAGGACCGAGTTGACCTCGATCGAGGCGCCGGCGGGCGGACCACGACGGGGCCCATGAAATAATAGGGCCTCCGTCTTGTCCAGGGCCACCCGCAGACCCAGCGCCTCGATGCGCCCGACCACCCGGGAGACTCCCGTGGTGGCCAGGCGCGCCGCCTCCTCAAAGTTTGCCCCCCGGGCCGTGACCAGGGTGTCGTCTGCGTAACAGATCACACCCAGCCCGGGGGGGAGACGCCCTCGTAGGGCCCAGTCGTATCCCATGTTCCACAGGAGCGGTCCTAGGACAGACCCCTGTGGAACACCGCACGACATGGCCCTGCGTCTCAAGGCGCCACCTCGGTCCTCGTACTCGACAGTACGCTCCTCTAAGTAGTCTGCCACCAGCCGCCTCAGGTACCCTGGCACTCCGTGGTATTGGAGTGCGGCCCTGATGCAGCCGAATGGCAGACTATTGAAGGCGTTGGCGATGTCCAATGACACCGCCAACAGCACTCCACCGCCTCTCACCGCCTCTTCGGTCACGGCCCTCAGGCGCAGGATCGCGTCGACCGTCGAACGCCCTTCTCGGAAACCGAATTGGGCGTCCGACAGGTCGGGCCCCACCTCGCTGAGGTGCCGGACGATGCGGAGCCCCGATCTAGCTGGCCCGACCATTGGTGCTGAAGTCAGCGTGGCTATTATATTACTACTACTACGTACTAACTCTATTTGGACGTTTCTACGATTCGTACACCGCGGATTTTGAATTGCTGCTTTCTTCTAGTAGTTTATTCATTTTGAAATTTTAATTATAAGTATACACATGTGTTGTTAGTTTATAGTATGTTAATAGATAAATAAATAATAAATAATTATTTCCGACATTATACACTTCTGTGTATAATGTCGGAAATATTTCATATCATCTAGTCTTTTTTTTGTAAAAACATATATTTGTCGCATCAGGGGTGGCCGAGATGCGAAACATCGGGTCTTCATCATGATCCGACATAGTTTTTGATAAATGTGGGCACTGACTTAGATACTCTAACGAAAGATAATTTAAATCACAATAACTTTATTTTACTAACGGTTTTTACAATATGGAAACAAACACGTGCGTTGGTACTGAGCGAATGCCAAGACTGTCCGAGGTAGAATGACCACCGCCATATCTTCTCGCCAGTCATCGCTGCATCCCCTCTACCGACGATCGTGTCCAAGCGGGAGGGCGCCACTTGCGTTTCCGTTGACGATTTATTAATTCACTGAAATAATTCTTAGATGGCGCTGTCCGTCGCACCATAGCACCAATCCACGACATTTCCGGTAACGATTTATTAGTTCACGATCAATCCACGACACGGCCATCTCTGACTAGCACCCGTCCTCGGGTGTAGTACCTGTGGACAAAATATACTCAGAGTAAACTGGCTCGGCTGTCCTGCCAATAGAACTAAAGGTAGCAGTTTCTCATTGGTACTTAGTTTCTCCTAAATCTAGGTACAATCATCAATTTTCATGACTTAAGATAATTAAGTTTACATACACAGTGCTCCCTGCACTATATCATTCATTGCAAAAGATCCGACCAACAAGTCCAAATGACCAAACAAGGTAATTCTAACAGTCCTGTTATTCTTTACCATAATTCATAAGCAATGCATACTCAACTCCTGAATCTTTCACTATCATCGCACCAACGATTCGTTACGGATCTGCCGCCACATATGCTCCACACATGAGGGGCTCCGCGCACCAACACGGACAAGAATCGCCCCAACGACTCTCAAAGATCTCACGCAACATCTGCTCCAACACATGAAACGCTCCGTGTACCAACACGGACAAGAATCGCACCAACGACTCTCAGAGATCTCACGCAACACGTGCTCCAACACATGAAACGTTCCGTGCACCAACACAGACAGAAATCGCACCAGCGATTCCGTGTAGATTTCGAGTATGAGTATACAAGCCATTCTTACAACTGTGACATCTAGTTCTCGAGGAACTTGGTGATCGGGGATCTTTCTCACACGATCATGGGTACCCCCCCATGATTATTTGTACGTTCGCTTAGAGTTAAGCGCCTTTGGTAAGTATCTGTCCCCCTACATGAATAATCTTAAATGGACCTGAATTGTTTGATTCCTTTCCTCGTTTTCAATCAAAACACAATCATTGATCGCTAGCTTAGAAACCTGAGCCGTACTTTGATCAAATCGATTTTTATCATAATTGGCATTTTTCTCATTATTCTGTGTCGCTTGCTCTCTAATCTCATCTAAATTAACGTCAGTCACCTCATCATCAGCGGTCACTAAACCAAGTGGCCGTGCTTCTTTTCCTATCATCAACCCGAGAGGGCTAGATTTAGTCACCCCATTAATAGTAGAGTTAATAGCCAGCTGAACCTCTTAAAGCGTCCTGCCAAGAGCGGTCACGACTAGTCTCGTAATTTGTAGGGTACTTTTCACACTACCATGACCGATACCTGTCAAACTGACAGTGTTATTTACCCGCTTTCCACTAAGCTTTGACGCAACAAAATCTTTGATGAGAGAGCATTCGGCACCAGATTCGTAATAAAATGGATAAGACCCACCAGTGATCATCAGCGTACCGCTGGGATTGCGTTGTTCGCCGCTGCTGCAGGCGCTGCTTCGCAACTGCTTGCGCCTCCTGCCGCGCCAGCTCCTCCACTGTTGCCACGTAGAGATTTCGTTGCGAAATGTACGGCGTTGCCGCGTAGCAGTTGTGACATTTCACCGTTGCCGACTGAAACTTCCTTTGATTTATTCCAACACGGCCATCCTACGGGACACACGTCTCTGTGTGTTACTCTGAAACAAAATTCAATAAGCAGCATCACATAGCTCTGTCTCTCGTGAAATTGCACCAGCAAATCAAGACAATTTCAAAATCCTTAACATCAAACCAATGATTTTCTCATCAAATAATAGCAAAAACAATAATCGATACACTCAAAACACAACTGACTTGATTATCACGTTGTCTCTCTCACTAGAGACATCAATCGTACTGGGCAAACCAAAATACTTAAGCTCTACATGTGATTATTTTGCTATACCATAGCACAGTGACCTCCAGTTACTCATCTTTGTGCGAAACCCACATGGGAACGCCGAGTCTACCCATGACTCTACCCGAAAACCTCTGGTACGGTCCAACCATCATACAAACTTAAGTTTAACACTCCTCAAAATAACTACCTTGTTCTACATCGATCTCGTCAGTTATGTTCTGGTAATCCGGAATTTTTTGCAACTTATCATGAGCGTATTTAAAGGTACGGTTACAGTTAAGGACCTTTAATAGATAGCTGTCACTATGACAACCCGTGTCATCCGTGATGAGACACCCTAGAGTGATACAGCACCCAGAACACCACCCAAGTTTGCCTACCTGATAATTATCATTTAGCTCATGTTCCGAAATAAACAAAGAGAACATTGAAGTAATTTACCCAGTTTCGTGTTAGGATCTGAAGCATATACTTTCAAGGAATGAAAAGAAAATGACCTTAATTTTTTTTTTTTACCCATGGGCGCAAGCGTGCACCCAAGCGAGCTCAGACAAGGGTCTGTCTTTAAATGTTAATAAATAGCTTCAGATTGAACACCAATAAAAACAAAATTCCTTGCATCGTGAACGATAGAATCCGTTCTTACATCACCCGCCCTACACTGTTACACGACAGAGGTCAAGTTTGCTTGTCGTTTTCACGTATTCGTAGCATAGGCTCTAACGATTGAAAACTATGAATGTATGACACTTAGCTCAGAGACCCATACCCTTGTATGCTTTTTCAAAGGCCTAAACATATTAGCACCCCTGGCGTCACCCTCCTCTCGAAGAAGGCTGAGCACGCATCTAGCGTTCATTTGCTAGACGGCGAACATAAAAAAAGGTTTTACTTCCCTCAGACAGTGAGTAGCCAGCACGTTGCGCCTCGCGCGCAGCGTGAGCCGGCCGTGTGCTGCATGTCACACAGACGACGCGCACACCGCAGGTCCACATCTCACGGAGCGGCGTGCAGACAGCAGGTCCGCACCTCAGCAGGCGGCGAGTAGACCGGAGATCCGCGCCTCACCAGGCAGTGGCAGACAGCAGATCACAGCACGCGCTCAGCTCGCGTAGACAGCGAGAAGATGCTGTGATAGGCTTTGGACTGCTTACGATTACCGTCACTAGTCTGCAATAGAACGACAATATGATGACTAATCTCTTATCACGGCGGCCAGTCTCAACGGAGATAAGCCACTTACTCAGAAGACACCGTAGTACACAAGTGTTTGTAAACACTCAAACATTGAGGAAGGAACAATTTAAAATAACCAGCAATAGATCACTTGTCAAGCTTTCAATAATGTCTTTACAAACCTTTGCTCGTCATCCCGTATAGTAAAAACTTAAGGCCATTAAACTTAACACAAAATAGACAGCCAGTTACAGAAATTGTTCGATGACTAACACGACTTAGCATTCTTGCACTGACTAGTGCTTAAACCTTTTATAAGCTCGGCCTAACCTGACCCTTTTAAGTTGTCTTACAAACAACACCGCTGTCTAGCAAACTTAACACTTTAAAAGTTCATTGAAAACCTGGCTCTTAAGGGTTTTTAAAATCTTCCGTAATGTCTTAATAACTTTAGCAATAGCATGAAAGAATACGCGCTACCAAGATCGATAGACAACACAGTCCTTATCGGCGTCAATACTTTGCATTTCGATAAACATGACCAGTAATAGTTTGGTTTACATGTTTGTTTTGGTGTACACATTGTCTCTTATTAAAATCTGGTACGTATCTCTTTTTCTTTCGTTCCCATAAATAAATTTAATTCAACTGATCACACAACGTTGTGGGTATTTTGTCTTTGCATACTTAATGCGCTAGTACAACTTCGTTTGATATTACGTAAATCGATTAAAAGTTACTTGGCTTTCAAGTAATAGGTTAACGTTGCATTAGGCAGCCGCTATAACTGCCACTGCCAATTTAACCTATTCAAATAACATCACCCATTCGGTAAACAAATCGTAATCGTAATAAGGAACGCTTAGTTTGTTATGCATAGGTGGGGTACTTATAAAAAATCGTTTTCATCACATCAAAAAAAAAAAAAAAAAAAAAAATCACAATATAAAACCATGATAGAAACAGAGCATGAATTTAGTCTTAAAATTCAATCAACTACGATTACTATTAACCCCTTTGTTAAGCCACAGCTTTAGGCAATTTCTTACACGCGTTATCGATCGTTTTATCGCTTTAAATTGCGCACACGGTTAGCTTTCGTACACCACAAACCAAAATTACGTAAAAATAAATCAAAACTCGATATGAAAATATGATTCGATCTTACCAGTGTAGCGTTAATTACAACTCACAAGCTTTTCAGTAACCTCGTTGATTACCGTGTCGGCACTGGTGAACTGCATTGCACCTCTTTCACATTGCACTCTCTGTCGATCCCGTACAAAGCACGGATGCAGATTCCATCGCTTGGCACAATGTTTACTAGCTGGAAAGAAAACGTTATACACACGAACACTGAAACATAGCGTGAAGTACCCGCATTATTTTTACTTTTTTTTTTTTAATGTACCACACGTATAACAACATTCCTGAAAACTAAAACGATTTAAATTCGTTTTTCAACTGTTATTCAAAACCAGATATGGGCTACATGTCAATTCATGATTTCTATATACCGGCATCTTTAATTAACTTTCCATTTTATTTTTCTTGTTGTTGCCGTTAGTTATTTTTGACCAAAACTATTTATCGATTTGAATGAAGAAACACAACGAACACTGTTTTTTTTTTTTTAAAAAAGACAACTCCCGCATTGGGAATACAAATTCCTGAAACGCACACAAAGAACACTTAAAATACTTTAAATAATTTAGATAGCGAACAGCCTTGAACACATGGTAATCCCAACTTCTGATGTCGCATCAGGGGTGGCCGAGATGCGAAACATCGGGTCTTCATCATGATCCGACATAGTTTTTGATAAATGTGGGCACTGACTTAGATACTCTAACGAAAGATAATTTAAATCACAATAACTTTATTTTACTAACGGTTTTTACAATATGGAAACAAACACGTGCGTTGGTACTGAGCGAATGCCAAGACTGTCCGAGGTAGAATGACCACCGCCATATCTTCTCGCCAGTCATCGCTGCATCCCCTCTACCGACGATCGTGTCCAAGCGGGAGGGCGCCACTTGCGTTTCCGTTGACGATTTATTAATTCACTGAAATAATTCTTAGATGGCGCTGTCCGTCGCACCATAGCACCAATCCACGACATTTCCGGTAACGATTTATTAGTTCACGATCAATCCACGACATAATTATACATAGAAAACACCCGAACTCCCAAACAAATGTTAGCGGATCACACAAACATTTGGTCAAACCAGGTAATCGAACCCGAGACCTCATGATCAGCAGCCGCATACGCAAACCACTAGACCTACAAGGTAGTCAAAATATAATTGTCATTCCAACTGCTCTACGATTCTATATTATGCTTTGATGTATCTCGTATGGCTACCTGAACTCACAGTTCCCACATATGATTTAAAATAAATTAATCCTATCGGACCACCCATAGTTTTATAAGTAGGTACGTACGTGACGGATATAAGAACGCTGGCTCTTGCTAGCGTTGAATCTTTGATAAAAATGCCTTTTTATATAATCCGTATATAAATACAAATGGAAATATAACACAACACAATAGCATTTCATTGAAATAATCTTTCATGGAGATATAATTCTATGATGATCTTTATACATAATAAATATGCACTTTCTAATATAGTATTTAAGAATCAATGGTAACAATGATAATGAGTGTAATGTCGTTACTATGAGTCTTTGTTGTGATGTTATAGATTTCATCTACGTCAAGAAGTTTTATACTCCTTGGGGCAATGATATTATAGTAAAATTTACTATAACATCATTGCCTTGGGGGATAGATATGACACTGAAAGCCTACCATTAACTAGGAAACCCTATCCATTTTCCCTGTTATTTATGCAAACAGTATTGAGAATCGCATTACAGATAGTGCCAAATAAGATGTAAACATTTATTTTAGCATATAAATATGAAATGTAAACAAACTTTTGAAGGTCAACAGCGTCAGAAGCGGACATAGCTATGTTATTAGTTGTTATTTGTTATATTTATCTATATAAATAATTAATATTGGAGTGTCTGTATGTAATTTCAAATGAACAGTTTTACTACATGCATTACTAAATTTGTGTGTTTGTCTGTCTGTTTGTTCTGACTAATCTTTGGAACGGCTGGACCGATTTTGACGGAATTTTTACTAGCAGAAAGCTGATAATGTAAGGAGTAACTAAAGCATTTTTTTAGACTAGCTTCGCTCTGCGTCGTTACTTCCGCTTTAAAACAATGAACGCGGGTAAAACCGTGGGATTCAGCTAGTATATCATTAGACTGCTTTGAATATATACCTATATATTTATTGCAGCATTGGAATTATATCTGTGACTAACTAAACTAATAATATAGGAGCAGAGTCACGCTGATTCACGAATAGACCGACTCGACCGGGACAGTACTACGCTCACACAGAAGACCATCTGATAATGCCAACATTCTTGCTGTCTTTCTTTCTTTGGTGAGTGTGATACCGGAGACTCAATCGATCTGCATCATTCTTCTGACCACCGGAGGCCTCCGGATGTGAAAAAACATTTCACTAAGCCGCCGTGGTGTGGGTCACCATGCTGCATAGTATGCACTCATAATGAGGATGGTGGCTCCTACTCTTGGATTCTACCTTTGCTTTACATCAGGCAGAGTAGAGTCACTTTGGTAGGCCTAAATATATATATAAAAAAGAGGCACACAACTCAATTTGTTAAAACCTTTACTGAGCGCGTCCAATGAACTGAAATAATATCCTATGTTTTGTATTACAATTTTGTAAGCCTTATAAAGGAAAAAAACATATCTAATAAGAAATATTTCTATCTCTAAACATATTCATAAAACAAGATTGAAATGATTACACTATGATAGGTTTACAAGTTTCCATTGCCATTAATATAAAAAGCACAACTTCTGTATAAAGTTCGCTTCTCTATACTATACTTATTCAAAATCTTGTTTATATTCAATTCAATATGAATTACAAAACAACACATAAGCAATTTGTCTTGATAGCTTTTGTTCTAACAGTCGATTCGCGTAGAAAATGCCGGGCGTCGACCGGGCCAATGACCTTACGGCGCCGTGCTGCATACCATCCCTGGTAAAAATAACCTCTTGTATCGATAGACTGTATGCATCCATATCACACAGCCTGCGTACACGCATTTCCCATTTACTTCAGAACATGGAACAGAGAAATTTGCGTACGAAGTTGAACTCGTAATGGGAGATGCGTGCAGCCAAGTCACGATTGAGTTTTGTGCTCACTGGAATATATACTTGGCAATGTATGTCAGATGTATGTATGTAGGTATTAGTTAAACAATACTATGCCAACTGTTATCAATTGTCGTGGCCTCAAATTCTAGGTTTTGTATTGTTTTATTCTTATGTAATGTTTAAAAGTGATTTTCTTTTTCCGGCCACTGGTTATTTAGGTGGGTAGTTTTTGAATGCCTTATGATTGGGTAGAGTAGAATCATTGAAACTATTTGATCTGACCTAATATTTTAATGGACTTAACTAGTGTGTTTTTTTTTAAATCAGTAAAGGCTCGAACATTGTCAAGAAATGGATGACCGTTGTCTTTTTCTTTCTTTCTCTTCTCTATAGATGCAAATGACTTAACAAAGATTATTATTTATTACATATTATATATTACAAATGACTTTATAAAGTATACAAAGAACACTAAAATTCAGAACAAAAGTTTGTTAATCACACAAGTTGTTGTCCCATGTTAGATTTGAACTCACAATACTTGGCGTAGTAGAAAGCGGCGTGGCGACCGTTTATGCCACTAGGCCAACCGTGCGCCGTGCAGTCTTACAAAATTAATTCAAGTATAATTCTATGATGTTCTTCAGATTTATGGAAGTATCTTGACATTTTGTAATGTATTCATTCAAAATGACTCCACTCTGTCTGATGGAAAGCATAGGTAGAATCCAAAAGAGGTTATCACCAGCCTCGTTGAGAGCCAAGAGAACCGATGAGCATTTTGACCCATACTATACTTACATTTAGTAACGTAACAAAGAAAATCCTAGAAAAAATTACCTATGTTAAAGCTAATCTAGAATTACATAAGAAAAATCCCTGCATTGATTGATACATAACGAAGCCTAAATGTTTCGTTACATCAAGGTCCACAGATGTAAGAAGAATGCCTAACCTGACTGCTGATAAATCAATGTAAATGAGTAAAATTGAAGAAAGTTTTGTCTCTCTGTCTGTGTTCTGACTCATCTCTGGAACGGCTGAACTGGTTTTGAAGGGACTTTCACTGCCTAAGGAGTGACTTAGGCTAACTTTTTAGACTTAATTCACTCCGTAATTGTGGCAATTGTGGTCTTAAACTTAAATTTGTATTTCTCTCACCATCGAGTTGCACTAATTTTTTAAAAGTGACTATAAGTAGGTAATATTATTCTCTTCACTAATTCTACTCTTTCAACGTGCTAGTGAGTGTAATGCCGTACTTACGACCTTTAGATTTGTCACGCCAACGTGTTAAACATCTCATATGCAATTTCGAGGACACGTCTAAAGTGGGTGCGCCCGCGCACAAAGTGTGTAATAACTTTTGATTTCACAAAACCTTCACTTACGCATAGTTATTATTTACTATAACGATCAACAAGTTACAACCTGAATAAGTTTGTCATTCTTCATTCTCGTCTTCGAATGTAATCATAGAACATTCTCAGAAACGTATCACTAATTAAATGATATGAAAACGGTCTTAAGCAGCGGAATTCCCGGAGCGGAGTTTGTAGCTATGTCGGACTCGAACCGACTTAAACCGAAGGCTATCTCGGGTACTATAATCCGAGAAACCAGTTTTATCCTCGAAAGGAGGTCCCTGGAAACCCCTTTTATTATATTATATATTATATGAAAAGAACATGAAACCAAGCAACACAGAAAAATAAAAACAACTTATTTTGAACCTAGAACAGAGTCCTTAATTAAAATATGGTTAGTAGTATTAGGGGTTTCGCTGCAAATTTTCTCCTAAAAAGCCTAATTTATAATTAGTAATTATTCAAAGTAGTGCGTCTCTACTCCATAATATTTAGCTTTGTATACTAACTTGAGTTCTTTCACACTCTTCACACTGTGCTCTTCGTCAGAGTAATGAGGGTTACAATTAAGTTATTCTTGAACTGAATATGCTTTTCGGAGAACGTAAGAAGAACCTTTCAATTTCAGTACTTCTGAAAAACATCCTTAATTATACACACCGAATGTTGCTTAATAATCCTTAGTCACCTAATGATCAAGTAACGTGCGTGGGCGAAATATACCGTTGTATGATAATTTAGTAGTAATTTCATCTTACTGACATGACCTTTACGCGTCGGTGAGTGAGGAAGCTTTGAAATGACAAACTCATCGTGTATGCGAACTGTGTCTAGATGTGTCAGCTGTCTACGAAGATAAGTGTAGTAATATTTTAAATCAAAACTTTATTACGTAAAATCGAATTGATGAAGAAGGAGAGTAACCCAGAAATTGATTAAACCTAATGGTATACATTTTGCATGTGTTTTGACATGACATTATCATGTCTTTCGACAGAGCTAAAATTTTCAACGCACAACCAGTAGTATAGATATAAGATTTGTCTTCTTGAATATTTTAAAGATTAAATTAATAAAATGAGAAATATTTTTGCGGTAATTGAAATGCCGGAAAGAAAATACGATGCAACGTCTTATTTAACCGCTAACAAGACTGCTGCAATATTCTGGCATTGATCCGGTCCGTTTCACTCTCATGATTACTTTAGGTAGACCGTAATTTTTTCTTACGTTTTGTTGGAAATCTTACCTTATTAGAGATGTTACCTTTCCTTCAAAACATGAAATTTAAATAAATAATAATGCAACCGATTTCGGCCATGGCGACCACTTCGACCCCGATGCGCCCGAAGATGGCTTATATAGCCGATTTTCGCAGCAAACTCCTTTGCACGAAGTGGGCAAGTGAGCCTACCGCTCTCATAATTATACTGAACGGCGGCGAGTGGACTAGCTCTAAGCTCATCGCGCTTGGCGTCGACATCAGCTATACGCTGTTCCTCAGATTCGCTTCTTCACAATCTCGCGTCATTCCGGTCGCTGGGCTGCCAAACTCTCCTAGCGAGAGGGCTCCCAGCGAAAGTTAAATAAAAGTAAATATTAGCATGACTGGAAATGCTATGGATGCCAAAAAGCATAACATAACAAAGAATGATAAGTACACCGAGCAATATTCTTTGATCTCCAGTATTGCAATATACATATTGTATCGAAAGTAATTTTGGCCTATGAGTCAATTGCTGACAGCCTCAACCTAGATCTTGAGAGGCCTCATCATCATCATCATCAACAGCCTTTAACAGTCCACTGCTGGACATAGGCCTCTCCTTTGAAAGGAGGTTTTGGCCTACTATACCACGCTGGCCAGACGGGTTGATAAAGGGTTTGTTTCAAGTTTTCCTTCTCTTGTTATTGATATTAGCTGCTTATTTTGTTCCTTTAGTCGCCTCTTACGACACCCATGGAATAACTAGGGGTGGTGACACTTTGTATTCTTAATCCGTCACCACACGGAATTGAGAAGCCTACTTTAAGTGAATTTACGAAGAAGAATGTTCTTCTCATACGGTTGTTTGAACTCTGAACCATGTTATGTTATTTTAACCTGACTGGTAGATAATGTTAAATATACATTTACACAAATATTTGTTTCGGAGTCTGGGTGTCTTCTATGTATAAGTATTTACAAAAAAAAAAGAAGTGTGTTTAGGCATTTATATCAGTTGTCTAGTATCCATAGCATAAGCTCTGCTTAGTTTGGGACTAGATGATGTTGCGTGTAAGATGTCCGAAATGTTTATTATTTATTAATTTCTATACTAATATTAAATGAACGAATAAATTGTACAGTTGTTAAAATGATTTATCTCTTGAATTAGGTAAAAGTTTAATTCAAAAATGTTTTTTAATTTATATTACATTCTACTTCAAACTCGTTGATATTAGCCACAAAGAAGGACGAAACACAGAATTTAAAAATGAACGTTATTATCATGATAATATATAAATTAGATGAGAATAGAATACACAGTTATAAGGATTAACAATTGCTACCTCGGGACTGGAGTTGGCAACGGCAATTTGATTCTATAATATATTCAATCAAAAAAGTTAAAATAAATTGAACCTAGTCCTTATAGCCAAGTGGCTTTAGTTGATTGGAAAAAATCACCGAAGGTAAACAACAACGGCGCGGTCGGTACCTAGATTGTGACATGATATGTTTATTGTGAGCATTTCCGTGATTCTTCCGGAGGTCTTCGGGCGGCTTAAAGTCATCCAACGGCAAGATTATGTAGCCACAATGTGTTAGTCCAGTTGCCAGTCCTAAGCCCGCACTTGGACACCGTGAGGACCCTCTCTCGAAAGGAGATCCGAGCGAAGAAATAGAAAATTATGAGTTGTTGACTGATTGACTGAAATTAAACATTTACGGGCTATTTCTAAAATAGGATGTACATAAACTGAATTAAAACATTAAAAAACTTAATTACAAAAATATTTCCAGTCATATAGATTTAGAGAAATAAGTATCTATTACCAATAAGTTATGCATAGCATATCTTCAAAACTACACTCCTCTTCATCGCATTACTCTTATTCATAGCCAAGCGAATAGACGTCGGCTCATTACTCAATGACAAAGACATAAGATAAAAACCATTTAATTATCATAATGCAAGCAGCACGCAATGTCTTAGAACCGGTAGTGTAATGTCACATTAGACAACATGCGATCATCGATGTAGGTGAGGGTCTTCGACTTCCGAAGCAATAATGCGATATACACATACTACTGCTTATGCTAGTTTAATTACAGCCATATCTGCATTTTTTAATTAGATACATGATATAATATTACCGACTGTTACTTACTAATAAGATACAAACGGTTTTTATTACATGTGTTGGTATTTCTGTTATGGCCTGCTAAATTCGAATCTGAAGCGAATCATCTTTTTTATCTAATTTCAAAATGGACAAGGTTCTAATGAATATGTATTTTTCTAAAAAATATATATGTTTTTATAATATACTAGCTTTTGCCCGTGGCTCCGCCCACGTTTAAGTCCGTCATGGCGGTAAATAGCTACACAGTATGTGTTATTCCGATATGTAATCAATGTTATGTATCAATGTAAATATGTAATCATAATGTAATGTATTAATATAAAGTTTCATCAAAATCCAAACAGTAGTTTTTGTGTGAAAGAGCAGCAAACATTCATATTTACAAACTTTCCCATTTATTATATTGGTTTATTACTGTTAACCGGAGTATTTTAAATACTCTATTTTATTAAAAACATTTGTCAAATTTTATGAGTAAAACGCCTGATTCCAAAATTTTCAAACGTAAATTTTGAATTTAAATAGCAGAATTATTGACTCTGAAATTGCCTATTTACATATAAATAATACTGTGATAAATTTATTTGAAACGTGAAGTAGATTAGTGTGATAAATGATAAATTCACGCCGTTTCAATTAACAGAGTATTGTAATTATGAATACAATAGAGAGGTACGCGCGGGTCTCCCACGCTATGTTAATGATTCTATTAATCTTACGTGGATAAACTGAATCTCTAGTTCAAGGTGTCTATATATAACTTTTGTTTAGAACTAGCTTTAGGCCGCATCTCCGCCCGCTTGTATCTGGGTTATCGCGGTAAAGAGTAGCCTCAAGAATCAAAGTGTTTTCAAGCCTAGCTCCAAATTTTAGTGAAATCGGTGCCGCGGTTTAGCTATGAATTTATAATAGAGTTATAATATATGTTTAGAATAGGGGGCAAATGCACAGATGTGTCACTTGATGGTAACTATCGTTTCTTATAGACCTGCAAATCAAGAGTCATTGCAGCTCTGTTAAAGTTTCCCATCCCCTCCAAAAGTGATAAAAAACGTTTATGTTCACCAGTTCACACACGAATCAAATCAGAGCCTTAAGAGAGTCATGCTTTAGAACAAATGGGCCACCGACACGTGACGGGAGGGAGCCTCCCCTGACGGAGCTTAAAAGGCTTTCTTCACTATATTTTGCTGGTCTCCACGCATCACTTACTCATAGAACAAAATAAAAACATTAAAATAAAATAAATTACTGATTTAGTTAATGCAGTTGCGTCATATCGACAATGAGATGGTGAGTTTCATTTACACGTCCGGTAGGCAGTAGGCTGACACCAACTCACAGTCAGTCAACCGCCGAATGCATGTGACGCAACGCGGCCTTTGATTCGACATACCATCCGCCAGACGCGTTGTGTCTGATAGGATATGTCCAATGCCGATTGACGAAATTATATGCAACATGTTTACTGTCACTGAAGGCTAAGAATAGGTGACATTGAAGCAATAAGGTAGCCTATTATTATTGTGATGCTAATTAAATTTCATTGTCATCATCATCAATCTAGTAGGTACTAATGAAAAAGATTATTCAGAATTTATCTGCAAGTAGGTACGCAGTCAATATTTTGAAATGTTACTAGATTATAATTTTTATTGCTTAGAAATGAAATTCTAGTTTTCTATCCAAATTTATATAATTATATCAATATTATAAAGTATAATTATATCTCACGAAATTGTTGATAAGTGGAATGTAGATTCAGCGATCATTGTTCCGATAGTTGTTTCTGCTCATGGTTTGATAGCCAAGAGCCTCGACCAATACCTTAAGAGGCTCACGTTAGATGGCTGGATCAAAATCCTTAACACGGCACGTATAGTGAGGAGATTCCTGACTTTGGAGCCCTAACCACCGTTAACTTGGTCCCTGTACCCGAAGTCGGTGGTCTACTATTTTTTAATTTTTTAAATGTATTTTTTTATATTTATACTAGTTGACTCATCGAACTTCGTACCGCCCAACTTTAAAATTCCAGAACTTGATCGCAGCGCCACCTACCGGGTCCAATTGCGAATCTAAACCATTCCCAGATCCCCTTGAACACACACAAAAAATTTCATCAAAATCGGTCCAGTCGTTTGAGAGAAGTTCAGTGACATACACACACACAAGAATTATATATATAAAAATTTAAAAATGCAAGGCAAGGGTAGAAGATATTTTTACAACATTGCGATAACATGCAACCTGTTTTGAACCTTAGACAGAGAAAGTAAGACTTCGTTTGTTTTGTTGCAGATGAAACAAGAATACTAATGGCCATGTGCAAGTTCAAGATAGTAGAACTGATTTCAAAACTGGAATGACCCTGGTAAGGACCATTTATTTACTTACACACACACACACACACACACACACACACACACACACACACGCTGGTGTTATACGAGTAGTATAACGTGTCTGCAATTATGTTTGTCTATTATTCTTGTATTTTATAACTCTCTCTACGCTACAAAAGTTTTTAGTGTGACGTTGTGTTTGAAGCGAATCAACTTAAACCCCACTATAGAGCATACTGTGCCTAAAATGATTTTGGTTCTGCCTAAGATAAGACAAATATTATACTAGATAAGGAAGAAAAACCGGTGTATGAATGAATGTCCCATTTCTAAATTAGAGTATGTAAAATAATTATGGTAAAACAATGAGGTTTTTTATTGTCAGGTACAATAGAGGCTACAATGTCGCAGTCGGCGCTAGGCCTCGGCGGGGAGCGGCGGTACTCGGTGCCATCCAACCCGCTGATGCACGACCATCGGGGCATGCAGTCAGAGGATTTGCACGCGTGGTCCATTTACAGGTATCACCTTCATCAATTACATACTTCAGGTTTTGACAGCGATTGCTCATGACGCTTTTGGAAGTTCAAGGTACCTGCCATCCTTACTTCATTCGACCTTGCACTTGATAAAGTGCAATAAAGCAGTGGGTGTAGAAGTTTGGCTGTGTTCCACACCTATGCCTTGGAGAGTTCGTTAGGTTGTCGGTTCCGGTTCTCATGAACAATAATGGCAATCGTTGTTGGGTAGTCCAATATTCTTAAATATACTGACAACCAGTTCAACCTTAGGGTTGCGGAGGTACAAAGCCAGACGCTTTGTGAAATAACTGATATTTCAGGTACCAGTTGAATCAGTGCTAGGAAAAGTAAGAAGATGATATTAGCATTAGGGAGTTTTGACTTAGAGTTATGTTTTATGTGCCTAGTTTAAATTGGATTTTCAAATTAGAATCTTTATATGTATTTTAATTCAAACTGTGTTCCAAAAGTATCACATAAGGGGACCAGGATATTCGACTCTCTCCTATTGAAACCTCGCTTCTCATTAGTCTGGCTGCATTACTAAATATAAAAATATAAAATCGATGTGCTGCTGAAATACAACGTTTAAAATAAATATCTTGTATGTGTAAGACACGATGTAACAAAATGTAAAGTGATGTGCATTGGAATGCTACTCTAGTTCCAAAGTATACTTCTCAAAATTCTTTGTAAATGTGAAACTACATCAGCATGTTTTGTTAATTTTGTAATCACGTTTTCCATTATAATAATGGTCCAAACACATTTGATACAATCTTTTTATAGTGTTCACTTCCTACAATAACATAAAATACAATTATTGTAGGAAGTTAACACTATAACACGTGATTTTAATTACAAAACATTTGAAGGTCTAACCTTGAGAATAGATAGTAAATAATTAGAAGTACACAACTCAAAAAAAAATCTCCAACCAAGAAAAACTTTAAAAACAAAAACTCGACTGTGTAAAAACTTATGATAAAATCATTACGAACCTTTAAACACCTCATTTATCAAAATCAATTCAGTTTATACATCAACAACCCATAACGTCCCACTGCTGGGCTCAGGTCTCCTCTCAAGAGAGGGTTAAGGCCATACGTCCCCACGCTGGCCAAGTGCGGGTTGGGGACAGGCAAGACACGTTGTGGCTACGTAATCTTGCTGTTGGATGTTTTTAAGCCGCCCGAAGGCCTCCAACTGAGCTTCACGACTGCTATCTTATGATAACAACCGGGACCGACTGCTTAACGTGACCTCCGAATCACGGAAACGCTCATTACATATAAAGCCACAAACGGTCACCCATCTAGGTCCGACCGCGCCGTCGTTGCTTACCCTTGGTGATTGTTTCCAATCACCTAAGGCCACTCGGCTATGAGCGCTTATACAAAGCTTCGCATCTCCGAAGTGATTATTTAGATACAACTTTACTTGCATTGTAGGAAACCAGCCTATTTCCGGTTACTTAAAGCTGAGAAAGTAAAAGAAATGTAAATTTAAAGACAAAGTTAAATAATTAGAAAGAGTAACACAAGAAGAAGAGGCAAAATATATAGAAATTGCTGATTTAAACGGATTAGTTGCATACCTATATCGGAACCCTATATCTAAGTACCTTCTATTTCACTTCTTTTTCAGGCAAAATCTGAACTCTGATTTCACTGACAGCGCTCTCGGGAGTACAGATAAGAGTCCTCTACCCTATGGTAATTTTCAGCTACGAGATACCACCGTGCAGTCCATATTATCTCATCCTCGATATGGACCCAAGTAAGCGTTTTTATGAACATGATTTTTACTAATCGATAACAAAATATCAACACTATATACGTATACTATAACTTGGTCAAAAGTAAAAAGGCAACAGTTTCCAACAGTTTAAACTGTTTAACGCATTTCTCCTTATTAGTATTCTGACTCTTTATTAGAATGTATGAGCGCAGAAGACGGAGCACGGACTTGGCAGTATAGTAATAGAAAAGAAAGAATAGAACTTTGAAACTAGAGACTTTGAGCGGTTTTTGAAGTGTATTGATGAGAAATAATAACTTCTTATTGTTTACCTATGTTAACAATTTACTTTTCCGTCAGATCGGCTCTTGGTTCGAACATGTATACGTACCTGAAGTTCGGATTGCCACGAGTATTTCCACCGAACCACAATGGCTCACAACGCTCCGGCACTCCGAAACCGAAGACTTCCATCGGTAGTGGCATGAAGCCTGCGTCCAGGTGAATATTAAGTTAAGAGAAGCTACCCGAGCGAAAACGAAGTGTATGTTGTATGATTATACATGAACACACCAGGATCAAGCAACTTACCAGCTTATTGAATTCTGTTGTGCCAAATTTTGAAACAGGGCTAAATATTGTAGGAAGTAGTCTTGAAAGATAAGCAAGTTTTTAATTAACCAAAAGTCATAAATATTACAGTTTTGCCATAGATGGTTGAGAGATTTTGACGAATACTTTTGCAGATCTTATTCTGTATAAGACTTATCGACCAGAAAAATACTAGAATAACTTCTTGAATAACAACATTACTGGAATACTTTACAGAATCCAACGACAAAGTCGGGGATTACGTGAGACTTCATCGGGCTACGACAGTTCTGACAACGAGACGACCACCAACTATAAGCACAGCCGCAAATATCGCTCCGACCCGGACTTTAGGATGCAGAACTTGCACCCATCCTATCAAGTAATTATTTACCATGTTTTATGGAGTCTTCAGATAATGCTCAACAAATAATGTTTCACACTTATGCAGAAAATTTGAGGGGAGTTCTATTTGTAGTATTCGAAAAAAGTTTTAATAAAAACATTAACTTTTTTGCACCAAATTACTTCCCAGCGCATCGAGAACGAACTACTAGCTCACTTATTTAAATATTTTAAATCTCTTCCGGTTTTTCTTTATTTAGATCGTTAATCTGATTTATTTTGGATTTTAAAATAACTACAAGGACACCAGTTAAATCAGATGCATTATTACTTAGGACTATTAGCAGAAAATTATTTAATATTCAGATTATTTAAGCTGCTAGAATCTAATCACAAACTTCCTGTGATAAAAAGTTATAGACAAAATCATAATTTACTTTCAACACTGAATTATTTATACAGTTAGGTCATCTAATACAAAGTACCATTGAAAAAGATTACATAGTTCTTGCATTTCCATATGCCATCAAATCATTCATCAGTAGTCAGTTGTTACTGCTCCGACCCAGAGATATATCTGCAAACTTTCTAAGCAAAAATGTAGAGCAGGACTATAAAACTTTCTTTAGACTTTTTATTCTCTTAAAGTGCAGTTTCTCTTTAAGAAATACTATCATTTGAAATGGGAGGGTCTTACTGTGTATACCTGTAATGAATTATTCGAAAGGTAGATACATATGATAGCAATACAAATAAATTATTATAGTGAACTAGTATCTTAATCTCGTAGGACATTTTTATACGTGTAAATTAAAGTTATGGATAGTATTGTATACCTATGCTTAATTATTTTCCTATAAAGGCAGCTTAAGAAGTGCTCTCGGTAGATACATATTATTCCATTAGACATCTTTATTGAATGAGGACTATAGTTCAGACCTTTGTTGTGGTGACGGATTTAAAATACAAAGTGTCACCACTATTCATTCCGTGTATGACGTAAGAGGTGACTAAGAGAACAAACTAGACAGGACAACCTTCCTGCAAAAAGATGGAAAACTTTAAAAAAACTCCATTTCATTCTGTCTGGCCAGCATGGTATAGTAAAACCTCCTTCCGAAGGAAAGGCTTAGATTAGCAGTCGAATATTATGAGCTGTTTATGTTGAAATAGTTCAAGTAACAGATGTAACTATTATTTTTTGTCACATAGCCGAACACAGGTGTACCCTTAGTAGCAATGCAGCAAGCAGGCATCAGGGGTGACTCGCACTGGACCAATGCCCGCCACAAATCAGTCAGCGAGGCAAACCTACTGGGCATAGACTCAAAGAACCAACATCGGAACCATTCGCATTACAATAGAAGAAACAGTGTTGCTGATTACGTACCTGATGGTGATCATCATAGGTTAGTTACACAATATTTAGGTAGGCACCAAAATCTTCTTCAACCTTTTATATACAAAGCCCAAGCACGGCAGGCAAACCTACATTTTAACATTCCTAGATTTTAACAGATATTTCTTCACTAAGTCTCACAAAGGCTTTTAAAAGCCATGACAAAATATTGATCTATTAACTAATAAATATCATAAAAATAGTATATCGACACCTGAAATCTAGTCTTTACTCCCAAAATACCGTTTAAGAAACAATGAGCAAAAATCTCGGGGATGTTCCAAATTTGATACTTATAACGACTTATTTTCCTTCCAGCTATTTAATGTCACAGTCACATTTAGGAGGTCGTATGTCGAAAGCTGGCAGTCACATGTCCATAGCACAATCCAGAAAACACTCCACTCTTCGACCTGGGGACCATTTGGATGGATATACGCATTCCGCATACATATATCCAAACTATTATGTAAGTATAGAAAAAAAACTTAATAGTCAAAAGTTTTGGAGCGGCGACTACGCACCGGGAGTGAAGATGAAAGCTACGGGAGGTCTTTGAATGCGAGCAGTGCAGAATTAGTTGTTGTGGAAGCCCTGTGGAATTCTATCAGCGGAGATGATGATAATGAAAGCTTATTAAACGTAATGTCAAAATTCTTAAAAATCGTCATTTGAACATGTCATTTTATAAAAATATTTTCAGGTAAACAGTTTAGAAATAACATCTCCAGAAAATAAGTCAACTCTCCTCGTTTCTGGTCTAAGCTTCGAAGTGAAATCAGGAGAGATCCTAGCGGTATTAGCTACATCTCAGCACGAAGCTACTGGATTGCTCGATGTGTTAGCTGGTGTTCGAAAGGTACGATTTTACAAACAGAATATTCTGCTACAGAAACATGTCGTATAATAATTTATTGTAGTTGTAAAATGTCAATATAAATTGTTCGAGCTTCACTCTGTCTGAGCTTAATTCTGTCAGAAATTATGATTTGTCAATACCTACAATTACTTTATTTTTACTTACAGAAACTAACTGGCGACATAGTTCTAAATGGCCAGCCCGTAGCTTCTTCGACTTTGAAGAAAGTGGCCGCGTATGTGCGGTCAGATACATCCCTATGTCCAAACATGACAGTAAAACACACTCTGAGGTTCCACGCGGCTTTGAGAAGACCCAGGCATAATAATCATGTCAAGATGAATGACAGGGATAGAGTAAGTTAATTTTGAACTCTTAGAGGTGATTTAAAAACTGTTTTTGCAAATAGTTAACTGCTGCATGTTTTAATAATTATTAGTGATCATTTGTTTGCAGAATAAGTTTTTGTTCTTGATCTAAAGGTTATTGCCATATATAAATCTAACACAGAAATAAGAAAATTTTACACTGTAAAGTCTGCAAAGATTAATAGTGCCAATTGGTTTACTTTGCAGATAAATCTCCTAATAGAAGAATTAGGTCTCGAGCAAGTTCGAGACACGAACGTTGGTCGTCTTACACGCTCCGAGATTCGCCGTCTCAATGTAGCCTGTCAATTACTTCTCGATATGGCAGTGCTCATACTGGATCAGCCAACGAAAGAGATGGATATATTCGATACATTTTTCTTGGTCGAGTACCTGAGAAACTGGGCCAGTACAGGTCGTGTAGTGATCATGTCACTGCATCCTCCTACTTACGAAATCTTCGCTATGCTTACAAAGGTATATTTCATTAGTTAGTGTATTTGGAAAATAATCTTCATTTCACTGAAATACCTACTTAAAGTAATTTACAAAAGTCTAGATTCTAGTTTAACTGCTCACTCGTCCGGGTGTCTTAACGAAAACTTCTATATCAAGAACATGGTGGCAAACAGTGTGGTTATAGTCGATTTGATTCCAATAGACTGACCTACCGGAAAATTCGGTGGGATTGTGACCCACCCCGATTTGCCAAGATGTTCTAATTTAGCATCAGTAAATCAGTATCATTGTTTATTTTCATTATAAGAGAAACAAATTATTTTATATCTTATGTCCGAAAGGTAAACGAACGTTATGTTTTTCTAGGTGGTGTTAATATCTGCCGGTAGGACGATGTTCAGCGGGTACAGAAGGGATATGTTGCCATATTTTGCCTCGATCGATTATCCCTGTCCGGCGTTCAAGAACCCTTCAGATTATTATTGTAAGTTATATGAACTTCAAAACTTATAGAATATGCTTCCACTGGAACCACTAGCTAAGTTTAATTAATATTATTAAACTTGGTTTTTTTGTAAGTCTAACCATACAAAATGCTAACAGTATCTAGTTTTGGACATTGGAGTAATAAACGTGGAAAAACATGACTTTGATATGATGTTTGCAAAATAAATTTATTTATCTTTCCTCATATTATCCTCAATCACGATCTTTGTATTTATTTTGTTTGGTATAAACAAATATCTCATTCTGTGCAACTTTTTTCACATTTTGACATTATGGTCTGATTTTCATGCCTGTTATCTTTTCGCAGTGGACTTAGTAACCTTAGACGAGCTATCAGCAGCTGCCATGCTGGAATCCTCTGGGCGTATTGAAGCTTTGGCAGGGGTGTTCGCGAGTGCACATTCCCCGCCAGATCCCCCACCTCCTGTGCCGTTGCCTGCCCCTTCTACAACTCAAAACATTTTCGTGCAAGCGAAGGCACTGATACAGTAAGTATTGTCGAGGTTCGATTTGGTGTAGTAGTGTGATCAACAATAGGGTCGGTCTGGACATACCCACTTTTGATCTAATAATACAAACGCGACTCTCAAGATTGACTAGATATGTTTGTGTCCGGGGTTAAATATTAGATTAACAATAGAATCTCTACTGTATAACCATAATTCTAATTTATAAGCAATATGTTCCTTTCAACACATTTTTCGTCCGTCCATCCGTCCTCGACTTACCGTCCAAACGGTAAGTGCTAGAAAGATGAAACTTTGCATGAATATGTGTTGTAAGTACATACGTCGACAAAGTGCTACAATAAAATTATGAAAAATATTTTTATTTGGGGTACCTCCCCTACACGTAAAGTGGGGATGATATTTTTTTCTCGCGGCTACCCCATTGTGTGGGGTATCATTAGATAGGTCTTTTAAAAACAATACAGGGTTTCTAAGACGTTTTTTTGATTTAGTTTATCGTATCCGTTTGAGAGATATTCCACTTTAAAAGGCACTCCTCCTCTAAAAGCTAAACGGCTGGCTCAAAAAATCTGGAAAAATTCGTGATCGTGGTCCATATAATGAACTTTGAAGGAAAACTATAAAGGATTAGATGACTTTGTTAGTTCAGGAGTTATAGAGGCTTAACTTGTAAAATGCGCTCACTTGGAAAACGTCATACAGAATTAACGCATGAATACGAAAACATAACAGTTATCTATTGAATTTTAAATCCACGTACCATTATGGGTGACTGAGGAACCCTTTCCTGTACGTAGCCTAAAACGCACTTGGCCGATTTTTATTTGTGTGTAAGATGTCCGAAATATTTATCTATTTATTTTGCGAAATTTATTAGACTTCTTTTCTGAAGCACAACGTGTCACAGGTTCTGGAAACTTTACACTAAATGATTTTGTACATTCTTATTTGCAGGAAATGCATAGTATTCACTCAAATGACTACGCTTTCCAACATAATCAGCAGAGTATTACTAGCGGCCATTATGTCACTTATTACCGGCACCATTTTCTGGGATCTACCAGCAACCGATGCAAGGGTAAGTGTCGAGATTTCCTTGTCCGCTAAGCGTTTGAAGCGTTTGAAAACAACCTTCTCTTCGCATTATTGATACTTGCTGTCCAAGTGATGCATTATTCTGCTTGAAACCTGGCAAATACCAGGATTCTGAAATTTGATCTTTGTCTTTCAGTTAACTCAAAACGACCGAGTCGGCTTCCATTACACAGTGATGTGTTTAACGGTTTGGCCAATCCTTCTGTGGCTAAGTGCTCGTGAAGCCAGCTCCATGCGTCACCACGTCGAAAGGGACATAGCTGTTGGACTGTATACTAGAAGTGTATTTATTTTGTTAGATGTAAGTTACTTGCATGATCATACGCCATGGATAAATGAGGCTCAGGTACAATTGTTCAAAGTCAATCAGTCAGAAATCACACTGTGACAAGCTATTAGCAGTATTTAAATTTAAACCTATCCAATAATTATAATTATTTTATAGATTTAACTGAAATATACGGCTCAATATAGTTTGTAAGATTTTCTTTGTTTTTTTTTTGCATTGTTGAAAACCGTCGTTTTTTATAGTTTTTTTGGGCAAAACAAACTTCGGATAGTTCAAGTTATTCTCCTATTATATTAAAAAACCATTTATACGTTACGGTAAAGTGTTGGCAATCGAAATAATTTTAATACTGGAATACTCGTTTCCTAGAGCACTCAGGAGTATCTGTTAACTTTACAACGCTAATTTAATGGAACATAATACCCGGTTTACTAACTTATAATATTTCAGCAATTCCTGGAGCTTTGGTCTGCTGGGTTGACGTGGCTCGCGTACTTGGTGCCAAGCTACGCTATGAGTGGACTGTATGCGCAATCGCTGATGTCTTTCGAAGGATTTTATTTATATTTAGGTAATTTCTCCATCATCATATTTAAGACAGAAAAGATAGAATAAACACAACTTAAATTCATAATTATATCTCCTAGGGACCAGATTTCGATCGTCTTAAATGTTTTGTTTCATTCTATTGATTGAATTTAAACTCTAGCTTCTTTTACACAATTTTTAATATTACACCATTTTGTCCATCAGTTTTAGTTTCATGCAATTTTTCTACATTGTAAAAAAAAAAACAAATTCTAATTGTTAAAAAACCTAAATGCCTTGTAGTACTGATATATGTCACGCTAAGGGCCACCGCACACTAGCTACTTTTAGCATCGGCGATCGGCAACTAGTCGCTTTTTAGAAGCTAAATACGGCGACCGAACGCTCCACACCGCACACTTAAAAACGCCAAACGCGGCGATCGAGTCGCTTTTTAGAAGCGCGTCACAGCAGCTGAACGCTACTCTCCGCACACATTCGGATGCCGGTAGCAGCGACTTGGCATCTGAGCAATCGCTAAAACTCGCGTTTCCGATACCGCGATCGAACGCAGGAAGTCGCTAAAACGCGATGCAGCATCGATGCAGTCGCCAAATCGCCGATCGCCGATGCTAAAAGTAGCTAGTCTGCGGTGGCCCTTACATACTCATTTTCTTTTGTTTCCATTATTATTATTTTTCAGGTTACATGGTGCTGTATCTAATAAGTATACAAATGTTATGTCGAGCGACAATATTCATTGTGCCAATGGAGAAAACCGCCACAATCATTGCCGGGTTCTGTCTACTACTCAGCACCCTGGTCAATGGGGTCCTAATACATCAGAAAGATCTACCATATTACGTCACGTGGTTGAAGTACGTGTCGCCATCTAGGTGGACTGTGCCGGAACTACTTATGATGGAGTTGAGTGAAACAGCTCTCAAGAGCAGTATTAGTAAAGATATTAGGTGTCCGAATAAACAGGTTAGTTTTTAATTCATTATCGATATAATTCAAGACGTTTTAGGCATCACGATTATCGACGTAATTACCTCCGATTTCGTTTTATTAATTCAAACTTTCTTATTAATATTTTCGACGATTCTCTTAAACTGGTTTTTTTTATCAATCACATAGACATAAATTGTCATTACAATCCAAACAATGTAATCGTAATAGTTTCTCGTAAGAATATACATATGTCGACATTATAAGGTTATGTATAAGCAAAAACCAATTTTTGATCATTTATATCATTGTTACAGAGACCCTATCAGGACATTATAGTACAATCTGCTTGCCCCCCACCCAACGGCACTCAAGTACTATCAAACTATGACTATCTACGATCCGGTAACTTATGGGAGTGGAATAACGAAAGTTTCCTCATAGCACTGGCTGCATTTTACGTTATATTCGCCTTGATTGGATTTATAGCTTTTGTTGCTGACTGTACTAGGTACACCAAAAGCAAAGAAAGGGCTTCAACGAAAGGTCATAAAATTAGTGTTAATACTCCTTGAATAGAACTAATGAGTGAAGTGTTCAATATTGACCAACGAGAAAGATTTTTTTTTAATCGAGAGCCATAGAAATACAAAAATGGTATTTCAGTCTTAAATAATGCAAGCCGCAAAGGATTAAACTCTTTGTCGATAGTTTTGCAAAAACCCCACAAGATTTTTTAAACTAAACTATCTAACTTAAATTTGGAACTGCAGTTCAAAAGAGGTTATGTTTAAGAATTTTTATTCAATCGTGGAAGTATATTCAATTTTCAGGAAATACATAGTCTATGACTTGCAGCTTCCATAATTCAATCTGTATTTTGAACTGAGGTTCTGCAGTTGTAGTTAATGGCCATGGTTGTTAAGACTGTTCAAGAGATTTGTCATCGCCATATTGAAATTTTAGAATCAACTCTAAACTTTCACATATGACCGGCAATAATTTCTTATTTTTGAACAATCTTAAATTAATAAACAATATAAATTCCATTCACTCAATAATAGAGCACTTTAGCATAATAGTGATTAAAATAATAATGATTAATTAAATAATAATAGAAGTCGAACAATGTACAAAGGTATAAATTGTCATAATATTAAAATATATTAGTAAGTTGTATTCAACTTTGTAGTTGAAAAGGCTGACTAAAGGTCTTCCGTCCATATCAATAAGTTATAATAAATAATGTATTTTAAGAAATATTTTAGTAAATTTTATTATCCAATATGTGTAATGGGGTAAATAGAACAGAGCTATAAACCTTATTTATGTTTCCGCCAGTAGGTACCTACAGCATATTTTTTTTTCGGACAGTGGGCACACAGCGCCATCTAGCTTTAAACTAAGTAGAGCTTGTACTATGAAAGCTAGATTGGCTGACATAATACTTTTAAATTACTTTAAAGTTCTGCAATATTATTGAAAGTACGGGCAACACCTAATGACGACTTTAATCAATCAGAACCCATAAAAAGAGTATTTAATTAAAACGAGATTATGAGTACCACTAGTGAAAATATACTGCTTAAATAGCTATCGACCCCATTACACAAAAAAATAAATGAAAGTCTACAATTTTAAGACTTGTCTATGAAATGCTTTTATATTCTACCGCTTTTCCTTCTCTACTTTTTATTAGCAGAAAAGTTAAATGAGGAGAAATATAGTTGGGGCAGAATATGACAAGTGTATAGTGGCAATTGACCCCTTTTCTGAAGAGATTTTGAAAGTTTAAAGATAAAATGGAGGCCTCGTTACAACTACAGTGATGACCTCCGTATGTTCAATAGCAAAACAATACTCTTTTGTCACTTTTTACTATTGGTATTTAATCCTACTACAATTTTTTTTTCTTTTAGCATGGCAATAATGAAAAGTTTTCAATAAACAGTGCCTTTGTATATATCGTTATTTAAATCACATTAGAATGTAAAACGAAATGGATAATCAGAATAAGCTAAAATAAAATAGATATTTATCGATACAAACCCACTGAAAAATGTTACCCCAGGCTATCCCACAAGAAAAAGCATCCGAAAAATTGTAGATAATACCTTAAGAATTTATTAAACATAGACAATTATTATCTTTTTAGTACTATCATAAACATAAGTTCTATTGTCAAATTAGTTTATAAAGTGAAGCCATATCACTTAATTATAAATTATTGCTAAGTTACCTTAGTGTCAAAACTATACATAAAATAAATAAAATATTTAAACCTTCCTTTGTTTTATTTCATGATTTATTATTTTACACAAAACAAATTATAACATATGATAATGATTTTTATTTGCAAGTACGTGATATATTACAATAAGTTAATATTACAAAACACATTAGTTTTTATTAGTTAATTATAAATATTGTTTTAACAATATAAATATTTATAACAATGATTTGTATATAATTAAATAAACAAAACGTAAAGTTGGATAAAACTACACAGACTCAACTCTAATTGTAAATAAAAAAATGTATCATAAATAATATTGTTTTAATTATTAATTTAAAGATTTTATTTAGCTTTAAAAACAAATAACAAACTTTCCATAAAAATACTTGACAATACTTGTGACACATTGAAATGCAAATTATTTACTGAGTGCACTTATATTATTTATAAATTAATAATTGGGGCATATTTTTTTTATAAACCTTATATACAAGGTGTGTCTCCAGAAAAGATAATTAGCAAAACCATGGCATTAGACCATGCTTCTGTATTATTATCCTAAAGAAAAGGTTTTTCTTAATGAATTTCACAGTTTTCTTATAAAACAATCTTCTGACCAGTGTTTGTATGTAAGTAAAATTTTCAAGTTCATAAGGAAACGCGGTTTTATTGGGCAGTTTTTCAGATTGTTGTGGTCATACACACAGTACAAGTACTTGACGAAACACTAAAGCGATTTCCAGTTGAAGCTATTACATTTAATAGTTTTTATAGCAGCTAGTATTTCTACCAAACAGTACAAGCCAAAAACATGTAGTCAGTACAATGAATACCCAATTAAATCACGGCTATTTCTCTTTTCAAAGTTCCTAATCTTTTAGTGCTGACACTATGGTAGTAGTAGTATAGGAAAACAATGGTAGTTTATAAATGTTTTATAGGGCAACACAGTGACAGAAGTGGTGATTATCTACCAATTTAGTACTTTGGTAGTAGTTGAATAGTATAGTGTTGCCAACATTATAAATTAGTTATTAGAATGAAACAATTCATGATACCTTCTACATATTTCGCAGATGCACGGGCTCGTCTTAGCTCTGCAGTATATTTTGGAAATGTCTCTTACAGGTTTCTTGCGATACTTTTCTTGGTTGATATAACGGCTCTCAAGAGTCACCTTAGTGGCCTCATCTTCGTAATTTGGATTTCCTCCGTGTGCCTTTTCCACGGCATCGAATAAAGCTTCGGTGGATCTGCAAGTGAGATAATTGCATTTATATAATATATTTATGGTCATATTGTTTTTATCGTTTGATATTAAGTTATTCAAACTTAAAAGTTTATTTGACATAATAACTATCTGTATACATAATTACGGCTCTCTTTTGACTGTCTTCTGCGAACTTTATTCACATGAATAAAGTCTACCACTACTAGTAATCAAGCATATCTACTACAAACTAATTACGATAACATTTTTAGTTTAATAGAAAATAAGTTTGTACAGGGCAATTTCTGCATTACATAGTCTACTATATTTCCTTGCACATTTCCTACAAGTCACCTGGTCAGTTCTTCCAGTTCTTCACCATTCCCCTTGAGCGGGCTGCCTATTGGAGATTTTTCCCGTTCGGGAGAATGAGTTTGAACATTGTACACATAATAATCTCGCAACTTTGACAAGCCAGTCGGACTTCTTGGCCTAGCTTGATGGTCAGAACTAATAAGAAGAGATATTATTATTACTAATTCTTCTTTATTGAAATACAAGATCATAAAGTTTATTATTATTACTATACGAGAAGTACACTACGCCATTGTTTGTTTATTATATATAGCCTACCAAAGTCACTCTACCCTGCCTGATGGTAAGCATGCGGAAAATCGAAAAGTGGGGGCTACCACACTTGCTGCGACTGCAGACGATAAAGTATGGCAGCACACAACTTGTGAATCACACAAATAATATTTGGTGCGACCCGGGAATCGAACCCGAGACCTCTAGATCAGCAGCCGCATACGCTTACCACTAGACCAACGAGGCAGTCAAGTGAGTTTCAGTTACTAACAGAATTTATAATTGTCCATTTTGGAGGATGCCTTATCTACATGGACGGAATGGAGAATGTGCTTAAAAAAGTTTTGTAATAATTCGCATACGTGAAATGGTATCTATATTAGTCTTTATCTACTAGGGACAAGGTAACCCATATTGTGGACATCTATATGGCCAACTTCTTTGTTTTCAACTTCAACAGTTATTTTTCGAGAAAAAACCTTCTAGTTGCTAGCTGACATTTATGCAGAATATTTTGCTTTTCAAAAACTCAAGCACATCTTAGAGTGCAGGTAGTACTTATCACACGATACGTGATGGTGGGGCGTAGCGCCAGAGCGGTGACGCTGCGTCGCCTTCGATAGAAATGTTTGTGGCATATAACATGCAGCGTTATGGAACTGGCGAAATTAAGCGGGGAGGGCCGAATACGTTGCAACGTCCGAGCAGTTTCGTTATGTTGTTTTTGTAATCATTGTAGAATTTATAGATTTAATAGTAGAAAATAAACGTTTAAGATCTATCTATAATGCAATGGAGAAGAATACAATTACAGGACAAAACTGCTTGATTTTGAAAATTAAAAAATTGAATCTACAAATCACCTTTTTATTTCTTCATCACTACCATCGTCGTCTTTTTCCTTAGTAGGCCATTCATTTTGTTGTAGAGTGGGGGTGTGTATGCTGTAACCGCAGTAAGTGCGGCACAAAGGCGGTCTACTTGGAGAGGAGAAAGGTCGCTTCGGCGGGGTAGGAACACCTCTAGAGGATGTAAAGGATAAGGAATATATGATAGTGTTTTTAATGTTAAGATAGTGTAAAAACATCTAGAGATCAAATACCTTCTCATTCTTAGCGGGGGTCTTCAAAGTAATCTTCAGTCTATCGGTTACGCTTTCACGGCTAAACTGCTGAATCGATTTCAATAAATTTCGGTGTAGAAATAGATTGCACGTTTTGGTAGGGCCTAGGCTACTTTTTGCCGCGATAACCTATTTATATGCAGTCACGGGCAAAAACAATTTACTACAAGTTTTAATAGGTTTGTAGTTGTGTGTTGCTACTAATTTTGAATTTTTTGATGTGTAAAATTTTCTCTCTCAATATTCACTAACTTAGTTAATGTAAAAAACGAACAATAATATATTTCTTTTAAGCAACAGACAGATTTATAAATATGCAAATAGTTTTAAATCATAATTACTTAGTACAAGCACAGTGGTCCGCCTTCTGGTTTAAGCTGTTCAGTGAACTGGATATGGCAGAGCGCGACCTTGACCTCGATGATGACCTTGAAGCTGAATTCTTTTTTGGATTGCACCTGGCTCTGAAAATACATGTTCATGTCAAAGAAGGATACGCCTACTCACTAGATTGTGTGTTGGAAATAAACTGTAGAAAGCTGGTAACACTGAATTAACGACTAGCTAAAGAGGATCGTTAACTGTCTTTACAATTAGAGTTTTTGATTAGAAATACTAGTTTAATGGCAAAAATATAATAAATACTAAATATTGATATTTTATGTTTTATAGTGACAATGGGAGTTTAAAACTTTCAATACTAGCTATTAGAACAAGCAAAAGTTCAGTGTTACAGACACATAAATTTTCCCTAAAATGTTGCATTAGCTACTTTTTATATTAAACGTGGACAGTTACTGCAAAAAACGAAGTAGTACCATTGGTTTACATGCACAGTGATAAATATTCAAACTAAAGCATCAATGTATAAAAAACTTTTCCGCTACTGACCGACAGACAACGTATAACCGAAATCACTGGGCGCGGAAGCTAAAATTTGACATGTGTATTCCTTGAGGAGCATAGGCGAAAAAGTCAATCGTCCGCCTTGTTGGTCTAGTGGTTAGCATATGCGGCTGCTGATCAAGAGATCTTGGGTTCAATTCCTAGGTCGGACCAAGTATTTGCGTGATCCACAAATATATTTGTTTCGGAGTCTGGGTGTTTTCCATGTATAATATGTATGTATTTACAAATAGAAGTATGTTTATGTATTTATATCAGTTGTTTAGTACCCATAATACAAGCTCTGCTTAGTTTGGGACTAGACGATGTTGTGTAAGATGTCCGAAATATTTATTTATTATTTAATCAAAGTTAAGCTTCGCAATAACACGTAGGTGAAGCCGCGGGTAGAAGCTAGTCAGTGAATACATTAGCAGACTAACAGTCTACTATGTACTGGCCATTAATGGCAATAGGTTTTTCCTTAGAAAGCAGGTTTTGACCTACTATATCACCAGTTGATAAGACAGTTTGGTATAGGTTGCTGCATAGTTTGCTCCTTTACTCGGCTGGCAATAGAATCTGTGATACTGAGATTTCTTACATGTATAATTCCTATTAGTAAGTAAATAAGGCCATAAGTCTTACTGGTGGTATCTAGCCGAATGGCAAACTTGCTTCTGTCGAACTCCTTCTCCCTTCAGCCCGCAATGACACGCATGTATTTTAATATTAGAGTCCACGTGACAAGGTTGGTCCCACACCTCGTCGATACGAACTTTCGTCGCTATCTCAATTTTAGGCGACAGTATACCCTGAAATTGTGTAAGAACTTCATAATTTAAAACCACAAGACCGTCGTGTAAGCTTATTCTATTCGTATTCGAGCTTAGATTTATTTAAATTCATTAAATCTATATTAATTATTACTAGGTACTACGATTCCATATCAGTTGGCGCATGCATATGTATGGGAGTAATTGAATGATACGCTACGCAGTTGTAGCTTGTGATAGTGGGTTAGAAGCTACGAAAGATTTTTGATAATTGGACAATAACTGACTGATGATAAATGATTAGCTGTGAAGATGACCTGTGATGATTGAATGAAATGAATGAGATCTTATATATTTAGAACTAAGTTTAAGGCATTCATTTGTTTTTAGCATTCTATTCAATTTCTTCAACCTATTAGGTTAGAGAAATTGTTTACGTAGATTGACATAAATAGAACTGTTTAATGTTTTACGCTCAAGAACTCGCCCGCACAATCCTTGGCACCTAAAATATTCACTAAACACATAAAAAGCGATCTAGAAATACAGAAAAAAATGTTTACAGGGAAAAGCTTAGACCTCCTCATGAGCAGATCTACGCCGTCATTGGAGCACATGTTGGGAGGGAACAGCACATCGTTCATAGCGCCGAGATATTGAGCCAAAATCATGCATTCTTCTGTTACACATTTAGTTCCGCATTGAACCAACTCACAGTATATTGTTTCATCTTCTGCAATAGAAATAAAATTGGTTATTAATTCAGTTAAGCAGTGGAATATTAAAGTCAGTTGAAGATGTTGATGATAATGACTGAACGAACAGGGTAGTTGTTCAAGTGATTACATCTCCGCTTTCTATCGTATGTAGAGTTGTGGATTTCTATGAGGGACAACACATTGTACTATCTACAAAATGATTTTTCTATGTAAGCATTTTGTTATATATGGATATAACTCATTATTATGTGTTAGTAGATGTGTGTATGTGTTAGATCTGAGTGTGTATTTACATTCCCATAAAATTTTAAGTTGACAGTTCTCTTCAGAGTATATAGATACAGAAGCTTATAATTAGTAATCAGATTAGTTAATTGCTCCCAAACAGATGAACTCTTTGTTTTTTTTTTTGTTTGAAAGGTGTATTATTCGGGAGTGTTCTTAGCTATGTTTGATAAAAATCCATCCCATCATCAGTCAGGGGACTTTTAAATTTTATTTTTGTCCTTGTTAGGGTTATGACCACTTTCACAACTTTCTTTAACAACAACAGCCTCTTACAGCTAGAAACATACTAAGATCTTATTTTTATGTGTATGCTATACAAGAAGGTAAATCATCGAACAAAGCATTTAAATTAAGCTATGAAAGATTTTTACCTATCGTCTTCTTCTTCCTAGACTTTATAGAGCCTCGGTGATTGACACCCGAGCCTCGGAGGCACGGGTGTCAATCACCGCCAAACTTCTGGGCTGCTATTAAGGATTTCCTGTAAGAAAACCCAACAACACTTATTGGCCTGATCCGGGACTTGAACCTAAGAACTCTTGATTAACAGTTGCATACGCTAATCACTAGACCAACGATTACCTATTGTAAAACAGAAATATTTTAAATATACTCACTTAACAAACAACAGATATTATTTAGTGCACAGGACTGTTGGAAACGTTTCTTGAAGTAGAACACATCCTTGAACATGAGAGGAAAGATGGGTGGAAGAAGACATGTCTGGTAGCTGGTGCCAAGAGCAAATACTGTGAGGCAGACTCGACCACCCTGGCATAACCAGACACCGGGACATGATACCTGAAAACATACAACAGTTTATATACTTATATGTTGTATGAAACTAGGCAATGGTATGCACAGTATCTTACAAAAATTGGTGCCTATTATATTAAGTACACTCAAGTTTTTCTGAAATAAAATATTTATTTATTTTTAACTTTATGCACTTTGAGACATTGACCGATATTTGCCCAGAGCACCTCAATATCTTAGGGTGGTGTATATGACAAATATTTTGCTCCAAAGTACCCACTTATTCTATACCTACCTACTACAATATATTCATTTTCGTAAGACATGAAAATGTAAAAACAAAGTTACTTGATTTTAGTTTATTTATATTAGTGTTAACTGAAAGCTAAAAATAAAATAATATTTATGCATTTTCGAATAAGAAGACCAAAACATGAAGTGTTTAAACTTATTTTCTATAGAGGCTGAAGTCACTATGTTTTATTTATTCAGTTCGATTAGAAGTTAGAGGCGTATGTTAAATTTAATTAAATAAAAGTCTGAATAAAAATTTTGCAACACATGATTTAATGTCTATATAAAACTCAAGACTAAAATCTAGTACATAGCTAAGTGTGTCTTACTTTTTGTATGTCTATTTCTACTGTCAACTCGATAATTTTTGGCATGTTGCAGCATCACAAGGCCGAAAGCATTTCTTCTTATTCATTTCTTGACATTATTCATCTCATTCTCAATTACTCTCCAAATTTACAAGTTGAAGTAAATGCAATGTTTACAAGTACCTATTTTTATTTTTTGACAGAGTAAATTTTGACGTAGACAGTTTGTTGTGATCATCAAATTCATCAACTTTTTAAACTGTCAAAATACTGTTCTACAAATGGTTTCCTAGGTCTTATTTTTATTCATGACCAATCAAATGAAACTTTCAAATAAAAAGACCAATCACCAGTATATTCTTTGGTTACTATGACAACAGCTGTTTTAACCACAAGTTTCCCAAGGAACGTTTAGGAACTTTTTGACATTTGGAAATATTTTTTAGGTGTCCTCAGGACATAAATTTAAGTTTTTAAAAAATCTTGAAACATTTTGTAAGTTTTCATTCTGTAGAATTTGTTTGGGTTTTCGTACTCAACTGCTCTATTAGAACTGCAAGTATACTTTTTGGAAGTTTTGGAACTCAATTTTTATCAGATCTGGAAACAAACGAAATTGTTAAAATATATACCACAGATGTGCCATTATAAATAAGTCAATAATGTAATAAAATATGTTTTTATAAAGTAAATACAAAATATTTTTTCTTACAGTACATAGTGCACATATACAATACATTCAGTTAACTGTCTGACTGTCATTCTGCTGTCAAATTGAAACATTAAACTTTTTGCACATGCATATTTGGCGCGCTCGCTCTTCGTAATTATTTTTCTTGTAGTGGATAAGTGTATTTGCTATTTTCAGAACCGTAGGAGTATTTAAGTTATACCTAGTGACTGTGCTGTAATTCTATAATACCGTTGTTCTATATCAATACACATAAATAAATAAATATGGCTAAAGTGCCATCAGTTATTCATTGGTTTAGATTAGACTTACGTATTCACGATAATCTAGCCCTCCGCAACGCAATTAACGAGGTGTGCTTTTTTTATATCCTGTCCAAGTTGATGGTACATGTTTTTAAGGCTTATAAACTAATTTACTTTCATTTCAGGCAGAGAATCGAAAACATTATTTAAAACCAATATATTTCATAGAACCTGATATCAAAAATAAAATTGGAATAAACAGACTGAGATTTCTAATACAAAGTTTACACGATTTAAACACGAACTTGAAGAAGCTTAATTCTAGATTGTATTGTATTAGAGGGAACGCTGTAAATGACTTGCCAAAACTCTTTGATGACTGGCAGGTGAAATTTTTAACTTGCCAAGTTGATATTGATCCTATATATGTTGAACAAGATGAAGTAATAGAGAAGATAGCAGAAGAAAAGGGTATTTTCATTGTTAAGAGAGTTCAACACACTGTATATGATTATAACAATGTTTTAAAGAAAAACAATGGCAGCATACCTGTGACATACCAGAAATTCCTTTCTCTAGTCCAAGATGTGCCTGTTAAGGAATGTATTGAAATAACAAAACCAATATCAGATGTTTGTAAAGCAGAAGATGTTGATTTAAAAAAATATGATGTGCCCACACTAGAAGAACTTGAAATAGATGAATCTAATTTATTGCCATTGAAATATCCAGGTGGTGAAACAGAAGGTTTAAAAAGGTTGCATATGTATATGGCAAGAAGAGAATGGGTTTGTCAGTTTGAAAAGCCTAAATCGTCTCCTAACAGTATTGAACCAAGCACAACAGTTTTAAGTCCTTATATAAGTCATGGTTGTCTATCAGCTAAGTTATTCTATCATAAACTAAAAGAAGCTGAAAATGGAATGCGTCATTCTGATCCACCAGTGTCTTTACTAGGACAACTGATGTGGAGAGAGTTTTATTACACTGCAGGAGCAGGCACCAAAAATTTTGATAAAATGGTTGGTAATTCAGTCTGTATTCAAATACCTTGGGCCAAAAATGATGAACATTTAAAGGCATGGGCTGCAGGAAGGACAGGCTATCCATTTGTTGATGCCATAATGCGACAATTGAAACAAGAAGGTTGGATACATCACCTAGCACGACATATGGTGGCTTGTTTTCTTACTAGAGGTGATTTATGGATATCCTGGGAGGAAGGAGCAAAGGTGTTTGAAGATTATTTGTTAGATTACGATTGGTCATTGAATGCTGGTAATTGGATGTGGCTCTCTGCCTCTGCATTTTTCTATAAATACTTCAGAGTTTATAGTCCCGTTGCCTTTGGTAAAAAAACTGACAAAGAAGGTATCTACATCAGAAAGTATGTTCCTGAATTGAAAAAATATCCAACAGCTTTTATATATGAGCCTTGGAAAGCACCCAAATCAATTCAAACTACAGCTGGTTGTGTTGTCGGCGTTGATTACCCAAAACGCATTGTAGATCATGATAAGATACATAAAGAAAATTGTGCAAAGATGTCTACTGCATATAAAGTTAACAAAGAAAGAAAAGCTATGAAAAGACCATTTCCTGCAGATTAATCCATAATTATGCAGAAAAAATATATAAGTTACTAGTAGATTAATGAATCTCACTGATTATTTTCTACTTGAACAGAAAATAAATGTTTTTAGGAGAATGTTGAATAATAATTGTGATAATTGAAATCAATCTACCTCAATTGTAAATAAATATGTTTTTTTTAATATATATAGATTTTGTTGCCATACCTTATTATTTTCCATTTTTGTAAATACCAACATTTATTCTCTACAGAGAGGGAATTTCAATTCGAAAAGTCAGTTATTTTACTTAGTTTTTAACAGTTGATTAGTCAATCTATATAAACATGTCAACGGATAGAATGAATGCTAAGGCATAATAGACTACATCAGACTAACTAGCCATAATTGCAAATATGCTTAAACAGCTTGAGTAACTTGTATATGACCATGTGAAGATTGAAGTTCACATTCCCTGATTATTAAATTATATCTACCAATTTCTATTTCCTACCATTTTTAGTCAGGTTTTGTTTTTGAGACTTCAAGCCTTTGCAAGGAATAACATAAACAGTTTGAATATCGGATATTATAATATACAAAAATAAAATAGTAGTCAACTACTCTTCTTTTTTTTTCGTGAGATGTCGAGTATTACTGTTATAAATTAATTTAATCATCGTCGTAATGAAATTAATGTTAAAAAATGGGGATGAGATGAAAATAATGGAGAATGTCTTTCGAAAAAACCCAACTACTCAGTTACCCCTTTAAACTAAACTGTCATCTTAGGTGTCACAAATGACAATGACAGCGACAAATTCGCGTAAAATTTGTTCCGTCATTGGTGGGTGTATTTATTTGTATTACTAAACAATAATTTTATTTTGTGTTTCAAAATGTAGCAAAACTAAGAGCTCTAATTTAAAAATGATGTGCTTTGTGTTCTTCTCTATGATAATGAAAGGTGATTATCAGGTAAGTAGTCATTCATTAGATAATCATGATTTTTTTATTATCTTTTAGATTCTTAGTGTTTACTCAAGGAAGTATGAATAAGAACCTTTATCATTATTATTATTATAAAGACAGGCAGCCATTTGAAACTACTGACTGCATCTTAATAGGTTCCAATCAGTTATTCTTCTTGGATTTAAGCAAGTATGTGTCAAGTTGATTCTTATAAATATTTAACACCCATGTATTGTATTTGTAGAATTGGTTTTTGTTAAAATAGAATATATCTTTTATATGTCCTCTTATAGTTACTGTATAGTAGAAGACTTCCGCTTTTATGGACATCTAATCACATTTTATTAATTTAGCCCTTTTTAACCCCTCCTTCACTGCTGGTGATACAACCACCCATTAGGTCAACCCCCACCTCCACTACCAAAATCAAATGTAGTTTTTAGTAAGTACCTTCAAATAATCTTAAAATTAAGTCTGGAAACAGCGAGTCAAGGAATGTTCCCTTGACTCGCAGTTGAAAAATATAGTATGTATAACTTTGTTTACGCTACATGTAAGAGTCGTCAACCTTCAAAATAGGAATTTTAGCCATAATCATCCCCTTTTGAATATTGGGGTTATCATGATTGATTATATGTGCTTTGATTATATGTGCTTCAATACAATAATCAATTTCTGTTTTCTATAATGTTTATTATTGATATGAGTAAAATTAGTGTCTCTTACTCTTTAGTGGCTCTTATAATACTCTCACTCAATGGAGGGTGTGACTCTTCATCTCCTTAATCCCTCACAACACTTTTTGTTTGTCGATCTGTCTGTACGTGTATTTGTTCCGGCTAATCTCTGATCCGATTTTAACGAGACTCACTGGCGGACAGCTGATGACCTAAGGAGTAACTTAGACTGTTTTTTACACTAGCTTTGCTCCGTGTTACTCACGAATTACAACAATAACTGTGGGTAACACCGTGGACTGAGCTAGTATTAAATAAATAAGTTCGACGAAATTGAAGGAGATCAAATGTTAGTGGTCAATACTCCTCTGCCTAACCTTTGCATATGAGTGTTTGTTTCATAAAATTGTCTTATTTCACATTGTCATACATTGAACTTGAATAACATAAATAACATTTAATAACAAGTGGTTTTGTTCATTGGGTTATTGAACCTCTCTGTTTTATTGAAGTTTATTTTCAGCCTTGATAATGCTAATAATTAATTAGACTTTTCACACGAACTAACTGTGATACAGTACAGAGCTGGCAAATAGTTTGATCATACATACATCATACATTACATACAAATAGTTTGATCATACATACATCATACATTACATACAAATAAATGAAATTCAAGTGTCTGTATGTAATATAAAATGAACAATTTAGAGTAGAGACAAGAAATTATGAAATTATTCTTTACATTTTTAGGGTTCCGTAGTTCATGACCTGGGACCCTTATAGATTCGCCATGTTTGTCCGTCCGTCCTCGACCTACCGCATAAACGGTTGGTGCTAGAAAGATGAAACTTTTAATATGTGTTGTAACTACGTGAACAAAGAGCTACAATAAAAATATGAAAAAAAAGTGGGGTCTCCCCTACATGTTAAGTGGGGATGTTTTTTTTCTCGCGTCTACTACTACTGGGGTATCATTATAGGTCTTTTAAAAACATTGTGAGGTTGCGACGATCATTTTTCGATTTATGTATCCGTTTGCGAGTTATTCAACTTTGAAGCGCATTTTTTTGTAAAACAGGGCGTTCCCCCTCTAAAAGCTAAATGGCTGGCTCAAAAAATCTGAAAAAATTCATGATAGTAGTCCGTATATTGAACTTTATAGGAAAACTATAGCGGTTTTGATAACTTTTATTTTATGAATTTTAGCGGCTTAATTTGTAAAATGCACTCACTTTGAAAACTTCGTATAAAAATATAGAAAAAATAAGTAATCATGACAATTGTCTATTGGCCACGATTTAAAATCTACCTAAGTAACATTATGGGTGACTACGGAACTCTGTTCTATGCGTATCCTGACACGCACTTGGCCCATTTTGAATTTACGGCTTTATTTGTGTACCTTGTGTATTTTATAACAAGGTATTGCTACTTAAAAAAATAAAGAAGCTTCTTCGCCAGTCAGGGACCATGTCGCAATAACTAATGACATACCTCGCAATAGATATTGCTTCAAAGCCTTTATCTTTAAAGTTGATGAAGACAATCTTGCACAATGACAATGTAACACAATGCGTGTCTTTAATAAAAGTATTAATAGTTAATTATTATCCGAATGATGGGTCTTACATCTCTATATTACCAACTGACTATAAAACACTGTTTCGCCATTCCAAATCCCGAGAAACACGCTAACGGACTTGAGTAAAATGAACCTTTCTATTTTAAAAACGGAGACTCAATTAAAAAATAACAAATATTTTTTAATTGAGTCTTCGTTTTTAAATTGAAAGTATAGTCACCTCAATACAATGAGTAGGTCCCCCCGTAAAATCCATTACCGTAAATCCAGAGTCAGGAATTGTCCGTAATTCTTGTGTTATATTCCTGCAACTGTCACAGATTTTTTTACTGGAGCAGCATAGTTACTTTAAAGTAAATTAGGGCTTCTTTACGCAGTAGCTATCGCTTAAGGAATTGGTCACATTTTGAATCAACTACCTAGGTAGTATGAAATATTGGTAGGATTGGTTTAGAAATTTAACTTCTAGTTTTATATTCTACTGCAGCCTAATTGTCGTTAACGAAGGCCTCCTCCAAAGAGTGCCAACCATCCAGGTCTGAGACAGTCGTTGAATTGACAATGTAATTTCTTTAACAATACGATAGACTTCAAGCACTACTTATTACCTGCAGTTTATAAGATGAGAGAGATACTTGCCTCAGTGATTATGATTACGTGCGAGGAGTTTTAATAACACTATTCTTACTTAAAAATAAAACATTATTAGAATTGTAATGTGATTGTAAATTGTAATAATAAAGTTAATCAATGAATTGCCTCATACTAAGCTGAGTGGGTACATGTGTGTTATCTTTGACCTGTAGCTATGTAGGATGTATGTTTGTATGTGTAGTGGAAATAATTTACCCTTCGATTAATTAATAATATTTTTATTATGAAAATAACTTGAGAGATTACTCATTAAATGCTATCGCCATCTTAGAGCAGAGCAAATAGTTGATGTAGTGGATTTCCGCATAATTATTGACAATAGGAAGATGGGACTCTACTCTAGAGAGAGGAACTTCTAGGACTGTAACGCACTTGTGACTCTTGCAGGTGTCCATTCACATCAGTAGTCACTTACCATCACGGAACCCGTCTGATTGTTTGTATTCTTATTTTTTTATAAATAGATTATATGAGTCGGCCAAAATAACTACTCTGATGGAAAGCAAGAGCAGACTCCAAGAGTATTGGTCACCATACCCATTGCGAATGGCAGACAAGCAACAGTGCAGCGTGGTGATCCATACTATGGCGGCCTATTGTTTACGACAAAACAATAAGGGCCACAGCACACTAGCTACTTTTAGCATCGGCGATCGGCGATTTTGCGACTGCATCGATGCTGCATCGCGTTTTAGCGATTTCCTGTGTTCGATCGCGGTATCGGAAACGCGCGTTTTAGCGACTGCTCAGATCCCAAATCGATGCTATCGGCACCCGAATGTGTGCGGAGAGTAGCGTTCAGCTGCTGTGTCGCGCTTCTAAAAAGCGACTCAATCTCCGCGTTTGGCGTTTTTATGTGTGCGGTGTAGAGCGTTCGGTCGCCGTATTTAGCTTCTAAAAAGCGACTAGTTGCCGATCGCCGATGCTAAAAGTAGCTAGTGTGCTGTGGCTCTTATGAAATCAGTGTGGCTCTATGTATTGAGATATGACCTTAAACAATGAAAATTACTTTGATTTTTCTGATGGGACCGATCTCGCCTACCAGTATCAACAGCAGTATCAACCCACGAACACATTGAGTTATCAAAGTCGGAAAGTTCCAAGAAAAGTTTAACTGTTTTGGAACACGTGATTAAATTAATCAGTAGAAAACTAGAGGTGTTAGGCATATATTTAGCATACTTCCCTTCTAGCTAAGTGGCAGACAAAATTAAGTAGCAATATGCAGACACCTTTTAGCGACAAAGAAGCACTACGGACATAAAATATGTAAGGAGCGACCGATGGTTCGGTTTTGGTTTCGGCTAGTTTCGGCCAAAAAATCTAGTTTTAGCCGCAGTTTCGATTTCGGCCAATAATTGGCCGAACCTTCGGCCCCGCCGAAACTAGGTGTTCGTGAATTGTCGCGCATCATTCGGCTAACTTCGAGTGAGTGTACGTGATTACCAGTTGAGTTTGCTAGCCGGCGCGATCGTGATGATTTAAGCTTATGTGGTTTTTCTCGCGCAAACATTATTACTTTATTAGATAAGTATTTGTTTTTACCTAATGATGATGTATTTTTAATATTATTATGGCATTTATTAGAGTATTGTCCTACAGTGGAAAATAAATAGGTTGTAAGTTGTAATAGAATAGAATTAATTAGATATTTCACTTGGTTCTGTTGAGTTATTCCCTAGAACTTATACAATATGAATTTATGTAGAAATTAATGTACCACATAAAAGATGTGTGAAGATACCTGTGATGTTTCGTTCAAACATTACTATATTTATTTGTAATTGTTGTTGGATTAAATTTTGTACCCGTATTCGAACCGCCTCGTAAATCCGATACACAACTACCTCCGGTGATTTAACTATTACCGTGAATGACTTTCTGTACTATTAGTCATGTCGCATTTTTCCTCTTTAGTATGCGAGGTGTTTAGTCAATTCTGACGAAGTCACGAACTTTAAAAACAAACGTTACATGGAGTTAAACCACCGATATTTGGACCAATGCATGTAAATCATGGTCACTTCTCAGCTTTACAGCTCATTTTATTTATATATTGAGCAGAAGTTTACAGAGATACGGCAAAAATTTTTTGGTAGTTCGAGACAATGCAGCAAATATGGTTTGTGCTATGCGTGGTCACTATTAGTCTATAGGTTGTGTAGCACACACACTGCAGTTAGTGATCAAACGAGCATTATTTTCAGAGGAAGAAACCAACAATTTGTTAAAAAAATGCAGAAAAATCGAAGGCCACTTCCACCATAGTGATCCAACAATTAAAAACTTAACAGAATATCTAAAACAATGCAGGCTTCCACAACATACTCTGGTGCAAGACGTCGAAATAAGGTGGAACAGCACATACTTGATGTTGCAAAGGCTTTTAGAGCAAAGGAATGCAGTCAACTTATATAGTGTTGAATATGGCAAGATTGATACTCTTTTTTTTAATGAATGGGATATTATGAAGAATCTCACAGCTGTTTTGAAATTCTTTTATGAGGCCACACTTGAGTTATCATTTGGTGATGCATGCATATCTATAGTAATACCTTTGATATCATTAATAAACTGCAAATTGCAAGTTCGATATGAAAACGAAGATGAGATGATGACAAATATGAAAAACTTACTTTATGAATCTTTGAACAACAAGTTCTCTTTTTTAAAAAGACACCCTTTATTGATGGCTGCGAATATATCTTGCCTGCCTTATTTGTCGGAGCCATATATAGTTATTAGAACAGCAGCCCATATTCAATCCTGAGTAAAGCTGTCTTATAGTATCTTTCCGCTCCACCTACCAGTGTTCCAAGCGAACGGCTGTTTAGTGCCGCTGGACAAATTTACGCAGATCGTCGGAGTAACCTGCTAGGTGAAAATGGTGAAAAACTACTTTTCTTAGCTAACAATATAAGACTTTTTAATTACGATTACTAAAATGTAAGAGGTTATTTAATTACGAATACTAACTGTAACTCTTTTTTTAAATTATACATAACACTAAATAATATTAGTGTAAAAGTACTTGATTGTCGTACAAAATATACTCATCTTTATTGAGACCTATAAATAATAATTATCACTGTTAATAAATTATAATGGTAAGATAATTCTTTAAATACTAAGTTAAATACTAGATCTCATTCATTGATATATAAAAACCCTAGATGCACAGTCTCAAACAAAAGCGGCATACGAAACTATCCTACTTAATCATTGATGTATAAAAATATCAATGTGGGTAGTTTCAGTTATGCTATAAACATCTTTTGCAAATTCAACCTTACGCGCATTGTTTAAAGTTTTTATTACAAAGCAGTGTACAATGACCAATCAAATTTTACGACCGAACCTAGCCGGCAGGACAGAACATGGAGTGAAGACGAATATTTGTAATTTTTTTTATTTAAATACATTGAGTTAGTATTTTAAGAGTTAGTTAAATTGTGTTCTAAGCCCATAATTATACTTTTATCCGAGCGTAAATATGTTTTTGGGTAGGACATGTGTACATCACTGAAACAAATATTAACTCTTAAAATCATTTATTTAAATTTTTCGTTGTAGAACATATTATTACCAGGGGGGTGTCACTCTGAATTCACGGCACTAATGTGGAGCCGCCGTTATACTTTTCGACCCACAATGGCTTCTAATCACAAACCTCGATCTTCTAATCCATGTGAAAGTTAGCATGCAGTATGTCGCGAACCCATAAGTTGTCCCCTAATTAATCGATATAATAGGTAATATAATATTTACGAACTTTAATAATAACGTCGTTTGGACGACCTCCTTTCCTTTTGTAATTCGATTAATAGCTATATTATTATTATTATATATTTTGTAACGAATAAAAACTTATTAAAAACTAAATACAAAAAAGTTCAAATTAAATAAACTTATAATTAAAAATTTAAACACAATAAAAAAAAATCGACTTCATTAAATTCAGAACAGGGTCGTTTGGATTATGCGACTAAAATAAAACGTGTAATTGTCGTTCTTACACTGAAAAAGCGGCCATTGAAATTTGTCGTATTATACTTGGACCGTTGAGTGAAGTTTTTAGACAAATTAAATCAAAATCACATATTGCTTCCGATATTTAGTCATAAAAACAACAAAAACAAATTAACAAACTCTTTTACTTACCGAAAATACGATATCCCATCCTTTTTTAACGTTCTTGACGTAATATTTTTACAATTCCGCATCGAACACTTCGGCATTTTTAACAAGCGCACAGAGACGCGAGCGACGCGAGACTATTTGAAATAGTAGCACAATTTTAAATTGTGCGCTTATTTTATGAGGACGGTTTTGAGACGCTGAGTGTGTATCTTGGGTTTTTTTAATACATCAATGATCTCATTAGAAAATAATAACACAAGTTATCTAATCATTAAGTCTATTGTAAAGTTTACAATAGTCTTAATGTAAAGTTTACAATGTAAACATAAGTACTTATTAATTAATGATAATTTTTGAAAAATTGACAAATATGTTGATTGTGTTTTTTTTATTTAAATTGTTAATTTTACAAATAAAGAACTATTTTTGTTACATACTATAATTGTTGCTTTTTATTTTTTTACACGCGTTAACTGTCTATATATGTGTAAAAATACAATAGATTTAAGGCCCGCAACACCGAGCGTGAGAATTTGTGATTGAACACCCACATATATATTTTACATGCACACAGACGCATCGCGCACTGTCGCATACATGTCGTAGCAAGTAATCACCGACTTTCGGTTTTTTGCTTATGTTAAATATCCATCAACTGTTCGCCTTTGTAGAACGTATTTTAATGTCTTACAACGCACGCAATGTATCTTGCCATAACGTAAAGCCCGTAGGATTCATTCAGTACAGAAAGTCATAATACTTTCTGTATACCAATCGAATGGTCAAAGATTATAAAATAGTTTTACACAGTATAAAATAAATTCGCTCGCGTGCATTGTCTGTCAACTCAGATCCTTTTAAATACGCAAGGTATTTAAATACGGTTTTCATCATAATTAAGGTTACCTTTTAAGGAAGATTTATTAATGTTATTTTATTATTTTAAAGGAACACATAAATAAAGCCAATGTTGACAAAATTTTACGAGTTACATAAATTAGGAATAACCTACAGTAATACTTTTTTAATTATACTTTTTTAATATTTCTTTATTAATTTATTTGTAAATTATAATTTCAAAGTAATTTGGAACAATGTAATATTAATCCTTATCTTAGTAAATACTGTAGACATTTTAAGCATTTCATGTAGAATAAAATTGTTTATTACACAATATTATTTAAATAAATATTTTATAATACGTCAGAGCGTTCATCCAGGTCGCACCGTAATTGGCCGTAATCTTACACTAGTGACTCTCAGTGTAAGATTTTATTATGTCAATAATGTGTGTTTAACGATACGCGGTCTTATAGGTATTTAAAAAACATTTAAAATTTGACAAATTATACCTTCCTTTAAAACCAATCTATCCATTGCTGCAAACATCGTGAAAATCGGTGCAGTAGTTTTTAAGATACGTTATGTTTTGAGTTTAATAGACAGGTTGAAGAGGCAGAGGACTGTGTTTCTTTTTAAATATATTTAATGCAAAGTAACTCTGTCTGTCTGTCTGTCTGTCTGTTACCTTTTCACGCCTAAACCGCTGAACCGATTTTGATCAATTTTAGTATAGAGATATATGGAACCTCGAGAAAGGACATGGCTACTTTTTACCGCGAAAATAGACACACTCGCGGGCGGAGCCACGGGCAAAAGCTAGTAAAACATAAATACGACTAGCGGTTTATACATACGTATAAAAGTCAAATAATAATCCTCCAAGACCAAACCATTGAGTAGTATTACTTTCCATCATTAGCTGAACATCTTGAAAGATACGACTAAAGGTAACACACATATCCCTACTAATATATTTAATATTATAAATGCGAAAGTAACTCTGTCTGTCTGTTACGCTTTCACGCCTAAACCACTGAACCGATTTTGATGAAATTTGGTATGAAGATAGAACTGAACTTGGGAAAGGACATAGGCTACTTTTTATCGCGAAAATAAAGGTAGAAGGGTTTGAAATAGAAGACGAAAGTTTGTGTCGAAGTTCCTTATTATCAAACATAAAATCAGGTAAGATTGTTTAATCTACCCTTACCGTGTCGCGCGATATAAACGAATTCCACGCGGGCGAAGTCGCGGGCGGAAAGCTAGTTTATAATAAATAACAATAAATAAATATTTCAGATGAATGACACAGAATATCATCTACCAAATATTCGTGTGATCCGCAAATATTTATTTCGCAGTTAATAATACATAAACATACTTTTTTTTTATAAATACATACATATTATACATAGAAAACACCCAAACTCCGAAACAAATATTTGCAGATCATACAAAAATTTGGTCCGACCCGGGAATCGAACCCTAGACCTCTTGGTTAGCAGTTGCATACGCTGACCACAAGACCAACAAGGCAGTATGATATATTACAATAATAAATAAACAACTATTTCCAACATCTTACACACGACATCATCCAGTCCCAAACTAAGCAGAGCTTATATTATTGATTCTAGACAACTGATATAAATACATAAACATACTTTTTTTGTTGTTTACCTATAGAATACACCCAGAACCCGAAATAAATATTTGCGGATCACACAAATATTTGGTCCTACACGGGAATCGAACCCGAAACCTCACTCAAGCAAAGTAGTCGCATGCGCTACCACTGCCACCTAGGCAGTCAATAAATAATAAAAGTCATAAAGTAATAAAAGTCAATAATAATTTTAAAACTCCTAACCGTTAAAAAGTTATATCTTCCACCATCAGCTCATCATCATGAAATGATGGCTACCAGATATTGCGTCTGGAATAGCATTACAAAATAAAAAAAAATATAATAACTATTTATAGGGGCGTATTATAACGTGCTTATACAATTTTAGGGTTTCCCTATAAACTAAGATTGAAATCGAACCCGAGACCTCAAGCGCAGCAATCGCATACGCTACCACAGCGCCACCGAGGCAGTCATTTAAAATGAATTTTAAAAATCGGTCCACAATTGACAGAGTAATCAATGAATGTACAATAAAAAAAAATCATTTAGTTAAACATAAATAATACTCCTTTTCTGAAGTTGGTTAATAATAATATAAAATATAAAGATTGGTGTGTCTATTCTCAGACCTACCAAATATTATCAAAAGTTACACACAGTCACGTCGTCGTATGTAAACAATCAAATCTCTGTGTGCGTGACAGTGCGTGTTGAGCTAAAAACGAGCGTGCGCTCGCCTTGAATATTCGGAGAACACTGAATTTTTGGATCGCGTGAACTCTGTTTTATTGCAAATTATTTCTCCATACTAAAATGTATGGAACTTTTGCCGCTAAAAATTAATGATGTTTAAGTTTAAATTATGACTTTCTGGTGAGAATTAATAGAAACCTTAAATGGTTAATCTCTTTTTTGTACTTTTTTCTTGCAACTAATGTAATATTTATTTCAAATAAAGCAACATAATACTAGATACATTCCAATCAGAAAAGGTCGATTTCGGTGATTTTGGTCACTGTTGATGATTTTTTTCTCGAAAATAAATAATCGTATTAATAATTTTACTCGGTTTCTCTATAGATTGCTTTATTAAGGAACTGAGATATTTTTTTAACTGTCAAATAATGAATTAATTTGTTTCTCTTGTCATAACCGTAAGTGCTTTTTCGAGCAATTATGGAAACGATCCCCTTAACATGATATGAAAATTCAAATAAGTTTCGGTTTCGGCCGAAACTGGGACCAAAACCGAAGGTTCGGTTTCGGTTTCGGCTGAAAATTCTGTTTCGGTCGGATATTAAAAATATGTGCCACCAGCTGATCGGAGCTCAGTTAGTTGGACGTTAAAATTTTTAAGGAGATCCGACTACCACGAACAAATCTTTCGGGCCTAATAATGTGGCTTTCTAATGGTAATAGAATTTTCTAAATCATTTCAGAAGATCCTTTTACCCCTACAACCTCACAAAATCAGAATCTCACAAGCTTTAGAATATAATATACCTACGTACCTTATTGTACACCAGTTAATAATGCTCTTTTATAAAATAAAGTTATAATCAATTCAAAATTGTATACTATAGGTTCGAGCACATTATGCCGGGCCGCAGCGTGCCGGGGCGGAGCGCAAAAATCCGCTCAAATCGCTTCAATACAAATTGTATGAAGTATCGCACACTGTGTCGGGCCGCAGCGGCTCGCATTATTGCGACGCGGATTTGCGTCCGTGCGATGCGACCCGCCCCGCCCCGCTGCGCCCCGTCACAGTGTGCTATAGCAAGCGGATTGGTGTGCATGCGCGTACGTGTTTATTTTACGAAATTTTGCGTTTTTTGATACTTTTTCTTCTAACTTTTTCTTCTTCTTCTAACAGCAGGCAAAAAAAAGAAAGTTCTTCGTCAGAGCTATCCATAAGGTACAGTTGCACTAAATACACAACAGTTGCGCATGCGGTACATTTTACTCAAAATCCGTCAATGCGCTGCGACCCGGCCCGTCACAATGTGCTAAGTTAGCATTTTGCGCTGCGCTGCGGCCCGCCCCGACACGCTGCGGCCCGGCATAATGTGCTCGAACCTTATTTATTCAGATTTATTTATAGAGATTGTTAATTGTGATATTTAATATAAATAAATTAATAAATATTTTAGACATCTTACACACAACGTCATCTAGACAACTGATATAAATATATAAACATACTTTTTTTGTATGTACATACATAGAAAAAACCCAGACTCCGAAACACGTATTTGCAGATCGCATAAACGATTGTCCCGACCCAGGAATCGAACGTGAAACATCAGACATAATAATCGCATACGTTACCACTGCGCCCACCGAGGTAGTCAAATATGGATTTGATAAACCTTGTCTGACACATTTTGTATCAATGGAATTTTTTATTATAGTATTTTTAAATAGCGGAAAATTACAAAACAGTTCGTTTGTAGCATTGAATACCAAAATACTCGTGTCCCAATTTCGCAACTGAAACTGTGGCCTGGCCACACAGCATCTATAAACTTATTTTTTATCCGAACAACTATCAGAATGTTTCATAGATTATATAAATTTCACGTTCTAAGAATTAGTTCATGTATTGTGTAGGGAAAAGAATTAAAGAATTGACCGTCCTTTGATAACCAAAGAATAAGACTTACGTATGAAAATGATCCAGATGCCTTTTTTACTGAACGAAAGACTATTTTGTCTCCTTAACATTTTTGAAGATGGGAGAGAAATGTGTACTCTCTCAGAGTGTTCAGGGCAAGCTAGTGTAGTTCGGATTCTACCGGTATAAATATTAATTATCACTGATAATTAATTATAATGGTAAGATAATTCTTTAAATACTAAGTTAAATACTAGATCTCATTAGAAAATAATAACACAAGTTATCTAATGATTATGACTATTGTAAACATAGTAATTATTAACTAATGTTAACTTTTGAAAAAGTTTGACAAATATGTTGATTGTGGAGATAGAGTTCCGCGAGCTAGCGAGTTTTTTATTGGAAATTTCCTCTTCTTTCAGAATCTTTTTTTGAAATTCCTTAAATATTAATAGTTTATGAAATATTGGCAAAAAACGAAATGCCATTTTTTTAAAATCTTTAATTGTTTATAACTTTTTCAATTTTTTATGTGCTAATACACGCTTTTGGCACATTTTTCTAGGCGTCATTCCGGATCCAATGAGCTATCGCACATAATTTTTAGATCAGTATCTCTATATTGTACCATTTTCAACTTGTCGACTAGACTATTATGGCACTCGTATTTAAAATCGTGTCTAGTAGATAATGACTATGTTTACTTATTATTTCGTTATTTTGTACGAAGTTTTCCCAAGTAAGAATATTTACAAATTAGACCTCTATAACTCATGAATAACATGGTCATCTAAGCCGTTATAGTTTTTCTTAAAATTTCATGACATGGACTACCACCGAGATATCTTATGATACCCCACATGCGATAGGCGTGAGAGAAACAATCATCCCAACTTTACGTGTAGCTCTAACCCTTAGAACGGTAAGTCAAGGACAGTTGGACGGAGGTTTACATAGCTAAAATAATCGAATATTTAAAAACATTACAAAAATATCTATGTTCGATATTGAATCGAACATAGGCGAGAAGTTATTTACAAAGAGGTTTGTTATTGTAATAGAGTTGTTTGGTTTGTTAATATATTTATAATTATTTAATAGTATACTTGACCTTAAATACACGTAAATAAAATGTGCAACTAGCTAAATTATCGCAAACGTGATGAAAATATACACATGTTCAATTGTTATTCTGATGACACGACACTAGGAAATGGAAAGCAAATTAAGATGCCAGTGGCGGTGGCAAAATCATAACAACATGTGAGCCTATGAGTAATTCTGCTTCATATGCAGTTCTCCTGTACTGTGTATTATTTATACACACATCAAAAGTGTCTAGGGATCAAGCATTTTTATGCGGATTTCTTGAGATTGAGATGTGGCTTTGTAATAAATTTATGATTTTATAAATTTATATGGATCCTTTTTGGTGCATTTCATAATTTGAATCAGGAACTGTCAATCAAATTCGAGTAAAAGATGAAAATCAGCTGCCAATATTTTCCCTATAAAAACATACAACGCATTGAAGAAATTATTAGTGCTACTGTTTCCCTACTACTGATTAAAACCAACGTTATTATGGAGCGGCGACGTCATTTAAGCAGGGAAGAAATGCTCAGAGCCGTGGGAATGATAGAAGCTGGTTCCCGGCAACGTACTGTGGCTTTAGCTCTGAATACAAGTCAGAGTGTTATCAGTCGACTTTGGACACGTTACCGAAGCACTGGTACCGTGGCTGAGCGCCATGGAGGACGGTATCGCTGCACCACACGGAGACAAGACCGATACATTCAAATCTTAACTCGAAGAGCTCCAACAATAACCGCCATGATGTTAGCCGTGAGGCTTCATCACTCTTCAGGGAACTTAATTAGCGACCAAACAGTCAGAAACCGCTTGCATGAAGTGAACCTTCATACCCGAAGACCGCTACGGGTACCACCTATAGCAATGCACAATCGTAGGATTCGATATCAATGGGCTCTTGAACACAGAAATTGGGCAGAAGAACAATGGCGTTTCGTGTGCTTTTCTGATGAGTCTCGTTTTGGTATGAGACCGGATACAAGACGTATACGACACTGGAGAACCCCTGGACGCCAACAGCGATTAAAATCCTGCCAGGAAGTCCATCCTTATAGTGGTGGAACCATCATGGTATGGGCGGGTATTTGGATCGGCGGAAGAACTGAGTTGATTTGGATCAGAGGCAACCTCAACGCTCAAATTTATGCTGAGACGATTGTATCAGACGTCATCGTTCCTCTACAAGTGCAAATCGGTCCCTTATTTCAGTTAATGCATGATAATGCACGACCGCACACCGCAAGAGTTGTAAGACAGACTCTCGCCGCAGCTAACATCAATGTCCTGCCCTGGCCTGCTCAGTCGCCAGACTTGAACCCGATTGAGCATGCATGGGATATGCTACAGAGAAGAGCTCTGCCGAATATGGAAGGTATCCAGTCGCAAGAAGACCTTTTTTTGTTGTTGCAACGAACATGGGCGGCCATTCCACAGCGTGATTTGGATGAACTCATTTTGAGTATGCCAAACCGATGTTCTTGTGTTGTTAGTGTTCGCGGTAGAAACACGGATTATTAATTGTTTAAGTTACCTAATAAAATTTTAAAGAAAACTGTTATTTCAGTCTTTTTTTCGAACTTTAATGTTAGTGGTTCAAATGTCAAAAATCCCTTTATTAGGAAAATGGCAAATTTCTTTACTAATGCAAAGGTGACTTGGTTTATCGTTACTGTGACAAACGAAAACACTTTATTTGATGAATCCTTAAAGAAATTTTTAATTAATATCAATCAGGAGAAAAGTTATTGCAAAAATATATGTTGATCCCTAGACACTTTTGATGTGTGTAGTACGTACATACATATTTTAATAGTACCCTAGTACGAGTATATTTATATGCACTAACAATAAACATATTAAACAACAATAGCTGTCCCGTCTGCGTCGTCTTACCCGAAACGCGAAGTTACAAGGCGTAAACCTATTTGTTTACCAAGAAAAGTTATAGAAAAACTTAAAAGATAGACATATACTGTCGCGTACTTCTTAATGCAGCGCATGGAATGAAACCTCTGGATCTGGACCACCTTTTTTTTGCAACATTTTTGCTTTTTTTCTATTTCTCCGGAGCGCAATGGCATAAGTTATCTAATATGAAATATAATTTTACATGGACCAGTATTTACTGAGATTAGTATTTACTAAACAAACTCTTCTGTTTGTAATACGTGTATTAGTACAGATTTAAAAACAACACACAGAATAGCACAGTTTCTTATAATATATGTATAGACGCTTGACGCTCTCAATAGGTTGCCGAAGTCCCGAAGCCACCGAGTTCCTTGAGCCCTTGCAGTTGCGAAGAGATGTTGCCTCTATGGCAGTCCTCTATCGCCTTTACCATGGAGAGTGTTCTGAAGAGCTCTTCCAACTGATCCCACCTTCTCCTTTCCTCTACAGGACTACGCGTGCTGGCCTTGGGAGTCACCGCTTTAGAATGGAACCAATACGCACTAGAACTAAGCGGTTCGGCTCTTCCTTCCTGTGCCGAGCAATCAAAAACTGGAACTCCCTACCAGCTCATGTGTTTCCTTCCTACTATGATCCCGGGTCCTTCAAGCGGGGTGTGAAGAAGCATCTGACTAGACCGCCATAATGTGGGTCACCGTGTTGCATTGTCCACATTGGTAATGAGGACGGTGGCCACCACTCGTGGATTCTGCTTGAGCTTTCCATCACGCTGAGCAGAGTCATTTTGGCAACATTATAAAAAAAAAATAAAAAAAAATATAGGTATGTAGACTAATATCAATTTTTAAACTATGTTGGCATTATCGTAACTAGTATTTGTCACTTTCTTTTTTGTACTTCATTTTATTTCTTATAACTTTAATGAGCTCTTATTAGTCAATTGTAAAGTTAAGAACAAACGTTTTATTGTTTGCATTAGAGCTTTACACAGTAGTTCAAAATAATAAAATTAGTAAGTTTCATTCTATAAAAAAATAAATAAACAGTGTTATACGAGTATAACTAAAACAAGTAGTAAACAAAAATGAATTAATAAACACGTTATTCAGAATTCAGAAAGAAAACATTTAAAATAACAAATCCTGAAACAAGTACTCTTAAATCCTACGGTATATACTTTCTTTTGTCCTTTCAATGACCGAATGATCAATGAGTGATAAATTGTAAGCTATCCTTTAACGACCAGACAATTGTCCAATTGCGAACACCCGAACTCTCTAATTCGACGATAGGATAACAGGCTTCGCAAATTACCTCCAATCAGAGTCCCAGCTGTAACGTTAAGAATGAATTCCACCAAACGCTTCGCATCGTATCCGGTTGGAAAGGATACGACAACAGGCAAACGGTGCTATACGATTTTGTACGTGGCGGCCACGGTCCTGGCGCAATCGCAAATGACTGCCTTGTTGGTCTAGTAGTCAGCGTATGCGGCTGCTGGTCAAGAGGTCTCGGGTTCGATTCCGGGTCGGACCAAATGTTTGTGTGATCCGCAAATATTTGTTTCGGAGTTTGGGTGTTTTTCTATGTGTAATATGTATCTATTTACAAAAAAAAAGTATGTTTATGTATTTATATCAGTTTTCTAGTACCCATAATACAAGCTCTGCTTAGTTTGGGACTAGATGGCGTTGTGTGTAAAATGTCCGAAATATTTATTTATTATTATTATTAATCTCCACCCTTGGACATTCTGGCCGGCATGGACTCGATGGTCTACGTCGGAATGGCGAAGAGACAGCGCAGGATCAAGTGCCCAGAATGCTACGACGGAGCGTACACATGCAAGCTTTGCGGGTTTGGTAGTACGACAATATGCATCATGCTTTCCATCAGGCAGAGTAGAGTCACTTTGGCAGGCTGAAATATATAAAAAAAATCTCGTATCGCGTAAAACACCCGCTGTCAAGTTGCTGTGCACTGCTAGGCAATATAGTCTAAACACTCTGTCGAACTTTTAATATCGTTTAAAGATTATAAAATCCGTTCCGATCCGAAGCGATACGAGCCGTTCGGTGGTAATAATCCTTAAGGTTGATAGATAGATAGCTTAACGAGGAGAGATTACGGATGTGTGTGTACATGAATGGATTTTGCCGACATGAGATGCGCGTCACTGTCTAGCCACCTTTATAAACGTTAGTTTCTAGTTGAAAGTAAAAGTTATCCGATTATCGAAATGCAGATTTGAAATCATACTAGATTATTTAAGTTTGAAAATTAAGATGGCTGGTATCTTTAATCTTGTGAAAAATAATAAATGAAATCTTAGACACTACACTAATTCTCTGAAGTTGGTCTATATTGTTGGTAGCCTCTCCTCACCTTCTTGTCCAGGGTAAACACTTGGTTTCAGTATTTAAAATTATATTCTTTAAAATCCTCATATTTTTTAATTTATTCAGTTTGTTCCCTGGTACACTAGACCGTTTTATTTATTGCTACTCGTAGTTCTAAATAATGTCCGGCCGAAACAGAATTTTTAGCTGAAACCGAAACCGAACCTTCGGTTTTGGTCCCAGTTTCGGCCGAAACCAAAACCGAAATTTATTTGAATTTTCATAGCAAGTTAAATTTATTGTATTTTTACACATATATAGACAGTTAACACGTGTAAAAAAATAAAATACAACAATTAAAGTATGTAACAAAAATAGTTCTTTATTTGTAAAATTAACAATTTAAATAAAAAAAACACAATCAACATATTTGTTAAACTTTATCAAAAATTAACATTAATTACTTATGTTTACAATATTCTTAATGATTAGATAACTTGTGTTATTATTTTCTAATGAGATCTAGTATTTAACTTAGTATTTAAAGAATTATCTTACCATTTTAATTAATTACTAGTGTAATTTATAATTAATTAATTAATATTTATAGGTCTCAATAAAGATGAATATAGTTTGTACGACAATCAAGTACTTTTAAACTAATATTATTTTAGTGTTATGTATAATTTAAAAAAAAGAGTTACAGTTAGTATTCGTAATTAAAGAACCTCATATATTTTAGTAATATTAATTAAAAAGTCTTATATTGTAAACTAAGAAAAGTAGTTTTTCAACATTGTCACCTAGCAGGTTACCCCGACGATCTGCGTAAATTTGTCCACCGAAACTCTTCTTCTATTACAACTTACAACCTATTTATTTTTCACTGTAGGACAATACTCTAATGAATGCCATTATAATATTAAAAACACATCATCATTAAGTAAAAACAAATACTTATTAATTAAAGTAATAATGTTTGCGCGAGAAAAACCACATAAGCTCAAATCATCACGATCGTACACTAATGTACACTCACTCGAAGTTAGCCGAATGATGCGCGTCAATTCACGAACACCTAGTTTCGGCTGTGCCGAAGGTTTGGCCAATTATTTGCCAGAAACCGAGACTGCGGCCGAAACTAGATTTTTTGGCCGAAACTAGCCGAAACTGAAACCGAACCTTCGGTTGGTCCTTAGTTATAAACGATGATTAGCGCAGTGTGACATTGCTCAAACCTTTTTATGAAACGATGTCAAATGGGGTTAGCGTATAATATCTTTTAATCGGATTTTAAATCCACATAGGTTACAGAATGTTATGCGAATATTAACGTCGACCTTCTTTTGTTTCAGGACATCAACGACACGTGAAGCAGAAATGGTGTCAAGAATAGTAATTCCAGAATGAATTCCAGATACCAGCATTTTCTTTCTCATGTAAGTGACAATGTTTATAAGTACATGTTGAAACAGATGTGTTTATTTTTTAAGGCATAGGTAAAAAGCGCAGATAGGTTACGGGGACAAAGTCCACAAGGTTTTTGAGCATTTAAATTTTTGGCATCCCTGCATCCGTTGTAATGGAGACAGGACTGTCACAGACTTCTAAAACCATTTCACTACATGGTCACTTGACATGGTTTGTCCTAGTCAATAAATGAGCAACTCCCGCACAAGGCATATATCCTATGTAGCAGATAACTTTAAGGACACAAATGAAAGGGACACAAAAAACACACAGACTCAGAACAACAACTTGTGGATCGCACAGTGTTATTTCATATTGGCATCGAATCCGCAGCATTTAGTAGAAAGTGGGGTAAGTGACCGGTTAAACCATTACACCACTCATCATCATCATCATCGACAGCCTTTAACAGTCTACTGCTGGACATAGGCCTCTCCTTAGAAAGGAGGTTTTGGCCTACTATACCACGCTGGCCAGACGGGTTGGTATAGGGTTGGTTTCAAGTTTTCCTTCTCCACTCGTCCAATAGATATTAGTATTCAGATCGTAAAATAATTACGTATGTTATCCACAATTAAGGAGCTGATATCTTATTATTGTTGTGATGCATCATAACTGGGGACAATTATTTTGTTTTAAAAGTGATACTTTGCAAATTGAAGATAAAAGTGCAATAAAATGACGTCACGGCAATTTAGGAGCAACAAATACATAAGATTACACTTTATTCATTTTTAACCTTTTATTATTATTATTTTATAATCATTTTTTAGACAGACACAAAAAATGATAGTAGTTGTTTTTTTGAGGTACATGACCCAACGTGAATAGTAAAGTACATATTTGCAACCAAGCAACAACAATGAGAACAACACTATACACAAAAAAATAAAGGTTTTTTTTTCAATTTTGTTATCCATACTTCATATTACAAATTCGAAAGCACCTCTGTCTATCTTTATATTATGCTTTCACGACTTTACCGCTGGCTTTTAGTATAGTGATAGTTTAGACCTTGGGGAACGACATAGTACACGCGTGCGGAGTCACGGACTAAAGCTAGCTATAAAATATCACGGTGCGACCAATACGAGCTAGGCATCTTTGAAAGCTGTTGCAAAATCGGGTAAATTTATTTGTTTTGATACACACAAACGAAGTTGCGCAAGTCAACTGGTGTGTTACAATGTCACAAATATACACACAAATAACCTAGTCTAATTTTAAAGAATTCAATAAAGAACAAATAAACAATCGTCATTATACTGTGAGCTTTCCTTGAGATATTAGGATCTAGTAACATAGGAAAATATGATGTCCTATCTGATGTATCAACTTTGTTTGGTAATAACGAAACGGGTCAAAGTCTTCGTTCATCTAGATTTCCAGTATCTTATTGTTTATTCATTTTTATCAATGTTTTACTAATACAATGATAATGAGACGCATGTAAATACAAATGCTCCTTATCTAGGAATATTAAAATACTTGACCACTAACTCGTTCAGTCGTCTGTGTTAACGTGAGAGTTTTATTTAAAGTTGAATGCAGGGATATATTTATTTATTTTATTTATAAACTTTATGCACTAAAATTGTACATAGGCGGACTTAATGCCCAAGGCATTCTCTTCCAGTCAACCTTTGGGTGGTGTAGAAATCTTATAAGGTAGGTGCACAGCAGAGGTTAAATATTATGTACACTAGAATGTACATAGTTCACAATATTATATATATTATATAAACTTACATGCATTATACACAAATACATAATAGTGACAGCATATCATAAATACAAATGTATAAATAAATAAATACTTACATACATATACATATACATAAATACTACATTTGTAAACTATAGGTAAATAGCAGAGTAAGTGTAAGGTATGGTAATGATTAATCTGCCCGTTCATTAAGAAGGAGATCATGTACTTTTCTTTTGAATGTGAGTCGGTTGGTTGACATCCTGACTTCGAGCGGGAGCGCATTCCAGAGTAGTACTGCCTGAACAAAGAACGAACAGTTCATGAAGTCAGAGCTGTGAGAGGGACATGAGAGAAGCAGATTATTAACTGATTATGACTGAGATATACTGTTGTGGATTAGATCTACAGATTGTTATTCTGAATCTGATCGTTCCTTGTGTCTATTTTAAGAATGTTCGTGAAGTTCTCCGCGGTAGAGAATAATTCCGAGTGCAGTTATCTACCTATACCTATTTTAATTTCTAACCCCCTAGGACCGACATGAACTTGTGACTCTTGAGTGAAACTGAGTATCAGGTGATCTGATGGGTCGTTTGCCCCCAATATCACAAAAATAACAAATGATAAAGCATATAGTTTAAGTCTCGACTGTCAATTGTATTGAAACTAAGAGAACCTATTTAAAAAAGAAAAATCTATCCAAAGACTGCATAATGTCATCACGAAACGCTTCAGAGAGCTGCAATTGGAAAGTCTGCAACCTAATATTATTTCACAGACGACTAAACAAATACACGCAAATCATACAATATCAGATTCTTCTCAACAACGGGGTGTCTTTCAATCTGTAATTACACCCATTACGCTGAAAGTGATGCAACTCCTTCTGTTTTTTTCTATCGGCGCGTGCGCACATGACGTCACGTGCCATGGACGATTAGCTAGTGTTGTATTAAAACGCTTCCAACGTTCAGTTTCACTTTTATTAAATACGCATCGCATTATACTGCACATGAATTTAAAATTACCTTACCTTGTACCGTTTTATCTTAAATAACTTATAAATAAAAACACAAAAGGTAACTGTTTGAATCGCCCAAATATTTTTGGGTGATTCGCCAGTATATAAGTTGCTACACTTTTATTACATATACTTACCTTATAAATGCAAAAGTAATTCTGTCTATCTGTAGCGCCGAAAACTACTGAATCGATTGAAATGAAATTTGGTACTCAGTTAATCTAGAGGCTGACAAAGGATTAGGATAATTTTGACCACTCCTGTGGAACATGGGATATGACTGGGTCCTGCGAGGGCGTCTCCCCCCCGGGGTCGGTGTAATTTGCTACGCCGACGACACTTTAGTGACAGCCCGGGGGTCGACCTTCGAAGAGGCGGCACGCCTGGCCACCACAGGAGTCTCCCTGGTGGTCGGGCGCATTGAGGCGTTGGGTTTGCGGGTGGCCCTAGAAAAGACGGAAGCCCTACTTTTCCATGGGCCCCGTCGTGGTCCACCCGCCGGCGCCTCCATCGAGGTCAACTCGGTCCTCGTACCGGTCCGGGCCCACTTAAAGTATCTGGGTCTGGTCCTAGACGGTAGGTGGCTCTTCGACGAGCACTTCCAACAGCTTGCTCCGAAGCTGATCGGCACTGCCTCCTTCCTTGGGCGTCTTTTGCCCAATCTGGGAGGAGCCAGTGTCGCCACGAGGCAGCTGTACACGGGGGTTGTCCGGTCTATGGCACTCTATGGTGCACCGGTGTGGGCGGCGGCTCTGACCGAGCAGAATAGGGCGCGCCTCAGGCGGCCTCAGAGAACTCTGGCGGTCAGAGCCATACGGGGCTACCGCACCGTATCGACGGAGGCGGCGTGCGCCCTGGCCGGAACACCCCCGTGGGATTTGGAGGCGGAAGTGCTCGCCGACGTTTATCGGCGAGTGGCTAACTACCGGGCGGAGAGTGGTGGAGTTGGACCTCCGCCCGAGGACGTGCGCGAGTGGCGCGAAGCCGCTCACCGAGCCACGATGGATCGCTGGTCGGTCCGGCTGGAGACTCCACGTGCTGGCTTCGCCACCGTAGAGGCGCTTCAGCCGGTCATCGGCGAATGGGCAGTGCGGCAGCACGGGACCCTTACCTTCCGACTGACGCAGGTTATTTCCGGGCATGGTTGCTTCGGAAAGTACCTGCACTCGGTCGCCAGGAGGGAATTGAGTCCCGCCTGCCACCACTGCGACTGCAGTGAGGATTCGGCTCATCACACGCTGGCGGTCTGCCCCGCATGGGAGACGCAGCGCCGGGTCCTCACTGCAGTCATCGGAGGGGATCTCTCGCTGCCGGCCGTCGTTCGTTCCATGGTCGGCAGCGAGAGCTCATTTACCGCGGTCGCAACCTTCTGCGAGGACGTAATCACGCAGAAGGGGGCGGCGGAGAAGGCCCGGGAGGACGACATCCAATCGGACCAGATTCGCCGCCGGCGACTCGGGCGGCGGAGGCGCGAACATCTGCGCCTCATGCCGCCTTGAGTGTGGCCGCGGGTGGACGGGACGGGTTTTCCCTCCACCCGCATTATGTGGCCAGCCGCGAGGGGGCGGCGTCGGTGTGTGCCGGACGCCGCCTAAGAGAGGGTCGTCAAACAGAGACGGTGCCCGCATCAGGAGCGGGCAGGCGCTGGAGAAGTTCAGAAGGAGATCCCACCCTGGACTTCTCCTACTCCTAAACGGAGAAGCGCGGAGAGGGCACACTGTGTGTTTTTTAGTCGGTTCAAGTCCGACACACCACCCCGCCGTAACCCCCGGTGGGGTGACGGTTCATGATGATTTTTCACACACTAAAAAAAAAAAAAAAAAAAAAAGGATTAGGATAATTTTTATCACGATAACCGATACTATGGAGCTGCGAAAACTAGTTTATTCATAAAAATAACCAAACATTTTTACAAGTAAAATAATAAAAACGTACATTTTGTATGTACGTATGTATATGTAGTTTTATATATAGAGTAGTAGAGTATAATATGTATTTAGGAATATCTCGTATATGTATATATGTATGAGTATTTAAAAAATAATATGTAAGTAGGCTAATCTTATTTACATACCTACCCCTAGTAATGGTATTTTTTTCTCTCTGCACCTACCGCATCATATTTCTACAACACCTGAAGGTCGACTGGCAGAGAATGACTCATGGCATTAAGTCCACCTTTGTACAACATGTGCAATAAGTTTAAAAGAAATAATTAAATAAACACAAGAACAGTAGATATATAATAGGTAGCCTGTGCTTTTGTTAATTAACAGTTCCAGTCTTGTAGATACCACCGACAGCGTGTATTAATAAATTAATTCAGTTAAAATTCAGTTAAATAATTCGTTTGTTATTTTCTTCATCATGAGCAGAGATCGGAATTGGGTATGTGAAAATACCTAAAGTTTGCAGCGGGACATAATATGGAGCTGTTACAACTTAAGTTAAACCGGGCCTGAATTTTACCGGTTTAGTTTTGTTTTTTTTTTACATGTTCCTTACCTTTGAAACACCGAACTATAAACATTTACAAGCTGCTAATACAGTTCTAAATAAATTTTTGTTTTGTACTTTTCCGGTTAAAATTCGGTCTTTTAGTCCGAATTGTTCTTTGTTCCAAAAGTTTTGCTACAGGTAGATGCAAGGAAAACGAACATTTTCGCGTCTTTACATAGTTTTGAAGTCGGCTTTTTTTTTAAATTATTAAACCTGCACTGCATAAAAAAATAAATTAAAAACATTTATTTCAATTGCAAGAAAGTTGTGCGTAAACTATTTTCGACATTCAGAGTTCGGAACATGCAATAATATTAGTTTTTTTCCTAGAAATGATAAATATTGGTTTAACTTAATGGTTTAACTTGAGTGGTTGTAACAGCTCCATATTATTATTGCAAACTTACTGCAAACTTTAGGTATTTTCACACACCCAATTCCGATTTCTGATCATGAGACTAAATACGCATTGTTTTTTTTACTACCTCATTAAAGTTATTACAGAATTATAAGTTTGTGAATTAATCTTGCATTTTTATGTTAGTTTTTTTTTTAAAGTCAAGTTATTTCATAATATTGTCAATAAGTTATTTCACCTGAACCATTAACATAAACAAGTTAAAGTACAACAAAGTTGTTTTCTGTTATGATCAATTTAATATTTTTATTCGTTAGCATCTTCAAATAAATATTATTGAGTAAATAATTTGGTAATAGATAAAGATGACGTCACACCTTAGTATTTCAAACAAAAATGTAATATAACGCGTTTGTCATTTTATTTGCGTTTGAGTTGATGCATTGACAATTATCTGCGCAATTCTAATAGATTTTGTTTCTAAAGCAATTTAAGCTCAAAATACAATCAGATGGGTTGTCTATATAAGTTTTGTTATTAGTGAAAAGAAAACAGTTGATAAGACATTTTGAGAGATCATAAGTATACGAATAGGGGAATTCCCGCAAATGACAAAACGTAAAGAAATATAGTTTTACTGTAAACGGGACTTACTCGCGATACTTAATCGCGAATAAGTACCGTTTACAGTAAAAACATGAGTATGTGTAAAAGTCGCGAAAGTTTAAAAACAGTAAAGAAAGATAGTTTTTTCTTAGACACTGATGTCTGTGCTGTGATGTTATTTTTGCCATTCAAAGGAAATACAATGCAAATGCGGATAAATTTTTGCGTAGAATCGAGAACAATTTTCAAGTCATGTAATCAATCATGGCAAGTAAAATAAATACTATTTATTTTAAATATTCCAAATATAATAAAAATACTTGTTCTGTACTGCATTTATACTATAAACGTGATTCTTGTCTCATATTACTCTGGTTCTTAATTTTTTTTGAGGAAATGATGATGAATGATGGAAAGATATTTAGAACTTAAAATTTCATAATCTACTTCAGTAGATATCCATATCGCATATCAGGCGAGCGTCCCCTCTGATCTTAAAAGTGTGCTGTCACTGCGCATATACCTACAGATAGTCACTCATTCAAGGTTGTTAAAAATAAAAAAATAAAAATTGGCAATGAATTTGAAAAAATATTCTAAGTTCATTGTTTTTCGTTTGTGGTACCTTTGGACCGCCGGTGGTGTTATAATGATGATTAATTAAACTTTATTTATAAAAGCGATATTTAGGAACACAGAACCAGTCCCAATCTCATTAAAAAATTCGGTCATCGTGTGCAAACAGATTAGGTGTCAAGTACTCTTAGCATTGCGATATCTACATACTCTTTCAGTAACTTAGTTGGTTGGTGGTTGGTACTCCAACACGGCAACACTACAGCTTCTTGAGATTGAGAGTATAGATGGTATTGTAAAACAATAAATAATATTAACTGAACAATGCTTGGTCGCCCAGGTACTGTAATTTAATCAACAAACTCCTTACTGACTCCAAATTTTAATACGAGTTATTGTACCATGTTCTTTGAGATTACTATAAATAACTACATAATTTTTAAATTCTTTCACGATCATATCCGCACACTTAATCATTAAGAGACTTTTTTTTTTTACAGTAAAAATGGTCCTTTTACTTTCATATGTATCGAGTAACACCATTTTTCATGGGCTTAAAACCCCTTCATATCTCTGGCTCCTTGAGAACGCCAATCGTGACGACTTATCAGCCAGAACTATGTCGTGTTTCACAAAAACTACCTCTATTGTTGGCTCCAGTTGCCCTACTCGGTGTATCCGGAACATGTTTCGTGATCCTCTAATATTGAGGCTGAAACTTACATTGCCTTATCGCGGTACTAGCCCGTATAATCTGCCCCCCTAGCTAAGATGCAAACGTTTTACATTCTGCAATCGTCATCTCCTGTATTCTCTTGTCTGATTGGCTCATATTTTGTTTTGATCACGTGACTGAGTGACATTAGCCATACAAACAAGAGTAGCAATGATATAGCCACCTACGTGACAGGATATTATTTAATAAACTAGCTTTCTCCCGTGGGTCCTTCCGCGTCTATGTCGGTTATCGCGCTAAACAGTAGCCTATATCCTTTCTCAGGCTTTAGACTATCTGGGTACAAAATTTAATTTAAATGGGTGCAGTGGTTTTTGAGTTTTTTTGCGAACAGACGCGACTGAAAACTTTACTATATAATATGTAGTGATAACTTTGTCGTTGAATGTGTCATAGAGACAACCCTACTCATTCTTTAAATTTAGTTATCTTGTGTATAATAATATCAGTTTAAGTGTTAACCTTTATAACGATAGCGGGACCTTTTCCGTGTGCACATTTTCTTGATAAAAATGAAAATAGTTTTATTTCAAAGATATTGGACAATGTTGTTTTTGATGTCTTTGTGTATATAGTATACCGTGTGTATTAATTTAAAAAGAGTAATGCCCGTTTTACCGCCTAACGTAGGTAGATCTTAAATTTTAAGAGACATCTAAGCACTTACAACTAAATGTCTAAGAGTTACCTAACTCTATTTAAGTGGCCTCTTAAAATAAGGTAACGTTGATAAAAACGGTCGTAAGTATAATTGTTTATAGATAAAAAAAATTTTGAGAAAACTTAAGCATGGAATGTCAATAAACCCAAGACGAAATCATTGTTCTGTGCTTAAGAAACTAATTTTCATAAACTATCGCATTCGGTTATACGTAAATACAGGTATAGGAGTATATAACATAGTCAGTTTGTGACCAAGGCTCTGTGCAATATGGTTGAAACACCAGGCCATTGAAAGATATGAACTTAATACCTACATGGAGTGCGTTAATGCGAAATACATACCTGCCTAAACTACAAACTACTTCATTCATAGAAATAAATAAATTAAAGGATCTGATTGTTATTTCTAATTAACAGCATATTCACTATATGCATAAAAAAGTTTTATAATAATCTTTTTTCGTGTGTCTGTCTGTTTCTTTGTTCCGGCTAATCTCTGATATGGATGAACCAAAATGAAATATAAGTTTGGAGATAGTATGAATATCTACTTTTCATTTTTAAATCATGATAACCTATGAATGAATGACTTGAACTTGATTGCACTTATTGCCCGAAAATACCACATTTGTAAACATTCCCAATACAAGGTTGATAATCTGTTTCCAAAAGAATACATTGACAGTGTGTCAAACATTAAAATAATAATATCTATACATAACGAAAAATACATAGACACATATGGTCACGCCTATTACCCGTAGGGGAATGGGGAGGGGGGAAGGGCGAATACAATTTATCTACACTTATTAAATGGTCCTAAAACTCCTGTTTTGCTTCGACCACATTCATCAATCTCTGCATGCATACTCATTGGTTTCTGTTGCTCTTCCTTCTTCAGAACATCTCCAATTTGGTTTAACAAAAATAAAAGGTTTTATAGGCAAGTAGCATGCTAAATACCGGACGGTATGGCGTATTGCTAACTTTTTAAATAAATTTGTTCTACAATTAGGTTACAAGAACACATTTTACTCTTTTTGGAGCAGTTTGATTTCGTTCAAATTTTAAATTTGAAATAAAATAATGTAAAACCTTGCCATTATAATGATTGATCACAATTGAAAGTGAAATAATACTTAATACTAAGAAACAAAAAAATCACTTTCATAGTTTTTTATTAATTTTATAAACGGATGTATATAGCGCCTTGTGAAGAAGTGCACACACACAAATAAAACCACATTACAATGTGTTAATTTTGTTGTTTGTTCATAAAATGCAATAGATAATGATTCATAAGTTTATATGTACAACAATAAATTGGAAACACTAACTACGTATCGTTAAACAATAGACGAAATAAAAGTCATCGTGACATATGCCGCAATAGGATGACGATACATCCCATTTATAAGTGTAGGCTTTTAACACATGACATGCCTTACCTACGCGCCGGGTAATTGAACTCAAGTAACTTCCATATACTCGTAAGTCCAGAAAATGGGTACCTACATGGCAAAGAGGAGTATGATGCAAACCTACATTTCAAGAGTCGAGAAACGAAATGCTTATGAAATGCTATTGTTTTTTAATTTTTTTTCTTTGGTACGTTTACCGAGATTCTGGACTACTTTTTAATGTCGTTGAGGTGCCATGCTTCAGCATATATGGGCCTGGCTCTCAACATGTTTAAATACATACATATCACTACATATTATAAAATAAAGCTAACCGCCGCGTCTGTCTGTCTGTTCGCGATAAACTCAGAAACTACTACACCGATTTGAATTAAATTTTGTACCCAGATAGTCTAAAGCCTGAGAAAGGACAGAGGCTACTATTTACCGTGATAACCGACGCGGGCGGAGCCGCGGGCAAAAGCTAGTTATATATAAAGACACCCAGGCACAATAAATGGTTGTGTTCATGAACCAAAGATTTGTCCATGTTAGATCCACGACCTCTAAGCAGTCATAAAAGTCACGGCAAAAGCTACGAAACAGCGGCATCACTGAAAACTAGTGTTAAGCAGCTTTTTCGCAAGGGACAGTTTGTGGAAAGTATAATAAACAGTCAGTGCAAGTTTACATATTTAATTGCACCTTCTCAAAATACGTGGTCAGAATATCTACAACGCCCAGCATACATATTTCCAGTGAAAAAAAGTTCCTAGTGAGACCTGAATTTTTTTTAAACTTTGATGGTGAATCTAACATGGCTAATATGATGGATACTATAACAATATGCAAATTTAAATAATAGAAAGTTAGTTCACAGATGATTACTCAACATCTACTTTTCATCAGAGTAACGTATAAAAGCCAAACCCTGAATACTTCTTTCCACTCCACATATTGGCAGATTGCCTAACCTCGCTACTGTCTTTTGCCATCGATCCATGCATTGAAGTAGCGTTCTGCCCATGGTTTAATCCTCATAGAGAAGTAGTTTCACGAATGTGTTTGAAATCTCCCTATGAGTTCCGAGAAATAAATCTATATCTATTCACATCTATCTACATATACTGTCTGTTTCTAATATCAAATTAACAGCTTTTTACTAAATTCGTATGAAAACATATACGTTACAACAAAAAACATTTTTAAACTTTTCATCTGTTTGTCCGTCTGTCTCTTTGTTTGTTCCAGTTAATCTCTGGAACGACTGAACTGAATGATTTTGACTGGACTTTCACTTCCAGATAGCTGATTACATAACTTAGGAAAAATTTTAGTGTTCAAAGTTCATGACTCGGAACCTTATAGTTTTGCCATGTCCGTCCGTCCGCCCGTCCTCGACTTACCGTCGAAGCGGTTAGTGCTAGTAATATGATGGATATGTGTTTTTATCACGTCGGTAATCACTAGAATACTAGAATCACTAGAATAAAATTACGAAAAATATTTTTATTTGGGGTACCTCCCCTACACGTAAATTGGGGATGTTTTTTTTTCTTACAGCTACCCCATCAAGTGGGGTATCATAAGATACGTCTTAAAAACCTTATGAGGTTGCTAAGACGATTTTTGATTTAGGTATCCGTTTGCGAGTTATTTCACTTTAAAAACTTTTTTTTGCAAAAACAGGACGTCCCCCCGCCTAAAAGCTACACGGCTGGTTCAAAAAATCTGGAAAAACTGTATGGTAGTCCGTATGATGAACTTTAAAGGAGAACTATAACGGCTTAGATGACTTTGTTAGTAAATTAAGGAGTTATAGAGGTCTAATTTGTAAGCATTTTACAAATTTTGTTTACTTGGAAAACTTCATACAAAATTAACGCATTAATAAGTAAACATAACAATTATCTATTGGAAACTATTTTAAATCGACGTACCATTATAGGTTACTGAGGAACCCTTATAGATCACGGGTGTGCTCCAATCGTAAAAAAGATTCAAATTCACATTATCATTTAGTTTCAGTCTCATCTCTTGATTAGCTCAGAGGCTAACACGCGGCACAACTAATTTTCCCATAGCAAAATTCTTATTACACACAACATGAAAAGAAAAACAAACGAGAAAAATATTTTTTATATTTTTATTTATATCTCCATTTTATATTAAAAATTTTAAAGTAACTCTCTCTGTCTGTTACGCTTTCACGGCAAAACCGCTGCTCCGATTTTAATGAAGGACATGGAGATACTTTGACTCTTGATGAAAAATATACTCGTAAGCTACTCTTTACTACGATAAAAGATAAACACGTGGCTGGAGCCGCTGGTCAAACCTACTTAAATTACTATAAATGTTAAATTGAAAAGGGGTATCCACTTACCATGTGACCTGTCGGCTCATTTGCCGTCTATCACAAAAAAAATATCTATATCAAATGTTACATTATGCAATTGATATCAATTATATCAATTGACTGCACTTGTTTTATAGACGATGTTCTCATTCAGTAATAAGTGCAAGCGATAGTGATACAGCAAAAATTGTGATATTATTCAGCTGTGTGTTAGGCGTTAGTGACTCTTTAATACCTGAGCAGAAAAGTACTTGATATACGAGACTCTCAAGACTTCATATAATTACGTTCCGTTCGACTCAACTTGTTATCATTCAACGTTGTTCCGCCGCCACGAACGCGCGTGTGCATCCAAAGTCTTCAACCTTTTTTTCGTCTTATATTTTTATAAAACTGTTCTTGCAGTATTTTTTTTAAATTATAAGGTCAGTGTTTTTGTGCTAGTGAGCTGCTTGATTTGATTAATTTCAATCGTAAGTGTTTTTGTTTTATTTATTTCGTGTACCAAAAGTTTGTAGAATTTGTTTATTTAATTTTGTTGTTCTAATCCACCTTAGATTCAATTAAATTAAATAGACTTAATTTACTAAATATGTTTATAGGCTAGAAAACTAGTTCAAAAAGTCTTATCATTGAAAAATTATCGAATTTCAACGCTATTTTGTTAACTTCGTGAAAAACCGTGAAGGTGATATTTTCGATCATTAAAACCAGCAGTAGTACATTTTCTAAAATGTAAAAGTGTAATGTAGAATCAATTTATCAGCGTAGAAAAGCATATTATATAAATAATGTAAATAATATTTATTTACATGGTTATGTACATAAATTGTTATTGTATGTTTTTTATTTTCAACTGTTTATAATTAATTCCATATTTTAACGTTACTAACTATTATATTGTAAAATTTATTTTAATATAATTTTAACATTAGTTGAAATTAATTTATGTATAATATTTATTTTATTTTAAATACAGTATTTTAACAACTGCTTTCGAAAGTCATAAATAAAAGTACATTCTTTAAACATGTTTACATAAGCATATGTTTAATATGCTTAAAAACAACCCATCTTTTATTTAATCCGACACACGGTATTTTAAGAATAGGAATTTAATGTGTGTGTCAATTGGAAGACGAAGGTAGGTAAGAAAATAAAAAAAAGGATATTGTTTACGAGTAGGTTTAGTGTAAGAAGCATTGACAGTATTGAGTGTCGTAAGAGCCGCTTATGGAAGGAAAAAACTACGCAGGACATCTTTACTTAACCGTCTGACCAGTTCAGCGTGGTGTAGTAGACTAAAACCTTTTGGAGAAGCCTATGTCCAGCAGTGAACTCTTAAAGACTGTTGATGTGATGTGATGTGATGTGTATGGCTGAAGGAAGTCATATTTAATCTCGGAAATCCAGCTGTTTTGAAGTGCGAGGCCAGTTAAGCTTCCTCATTGCTTAAAAAACCTGTTCAATAAGTACTTGATTTACTATGTTAAACATTTGTAGGAATTTACATTATAACAGTTATTATTCATGTTATTTTTAGATATAAATTGTTTACGTTGTTGCACTTTATCAATCTACCTCCATTTTCACATTTCGGTTTAAATAGTTTCAGGGCTAAAAACCGCTTCACAGATTTTATTTAAATTTAGAACCCAGGTTTCTTTTAATTGCTATCGCGAAATACAAGCGGGAAAAATAACAAAAACATAAAAAAGTAGAAATGTTCCAATAGATTAGATCTTAGTTTTATTATTCCTCAAAAATAACAAACTAAACCGGTTGTATTCATTTTATTGAAAACTGTTTCCTCGTTAATAATGATTAGGTTTATACGGACAAGAGATCGACGTCTATAAATCATAAAAACTCATGAATAATTATAATTAAAGCATAGCTTAGAGGTTAAATTCTTATTTTCTATATATTTATATATATTTATTATGTTTCTATTTACAATTTTATTATATTTCAAAACTAATTCATATTAGAGCTTCATCGTTGGACTGAAAAAATATTTTTTCAACATCATTATTTCAGCTGAAATACGTCTGCTGCATTACATAGCGTAGGTGTCGGTATCAAGGGCATCCCGCGATCTTCACCAGGTCGTCGGACTGCCTTATAAATTAATACTAAAGCCAATTTGTATAACTAGTAGAAACTTAAATTCCAGTTGTCTGTTTTGTACTTGAATAATTCCACTACTACCAGTCTCCGTTATAATTTAATCTAAGTACGAGTCTCGTACGTACTAATATTTATTCTAATTCAATCGAAATTATACATACCAAAATTTATTTCGACACGTCTATAAGAAGTTAACTTCATTGCCTAGATATCCCTACTAATATTATAAATGCGAAAGTAACTCTGTTTGTCTGTTACGGTTTCACGCCTAAACCACTAACCCGATTTTGATGAATTTTGGTATGAAGATAGAACTGAACTTGGGAAAGGACATAGGCTACTTTTTACCGCGATAACCGACATACACGCGGGCGGAGCCGCGGGCGAAAGCTAGTATAAAATAAAGTAAAAATAAGTAGTCTATAAAACTATACATTTTATTAAAGTTTTTACTTACACGAATACGTAAAACCTTCGATAAAATTAGCCTGTCACCCGGGCGATTTTTACGAACAATCATTCAATAAAATCGGTTATGTAAGATTGCCAAAACGATTACCCTTTCTTTTGGCTTCGCCGTAGTCGGGTAAAAATAAGTTGTCTTCAGACGTTAAAATCGGTAATATACAGGGTGAATTTTTGAAACGGGACAGTAAGGGTAGGTACCTTAACCGTTATAGTTAGAGGAAAACGCTTTTAGAAGACTATCCATATATTTTTAAAATATTCTGAACGGCATTTACAGATTTTGGAAAAAATGTATAGCCAGCAAGAAAATGGCCATTTTAAACAAAAACTTTTTTTGATGCCAATCGATCCTGTTTCTTATAAGGATCAAAAGTCTCTACTGGACCGACTGAGGTTTGAGTACTAGAAATGTCAGAAATCGCAAAAAACTATTCCCATACATTTGTAAGGAAATAAATAATTTTAATATGTATTTTAGACACAGACTAACATAGCTTACATTTAGATGATCTAAGAAATAAGTTGCTCAAAACGACCGCCGTTTTCACGAATACATAAGTTTACTCATTTTTGTACTGAGCTAGTAGCAGCCGATAAATCTCTTGGATAGATATCATTTAAAATCCTGGTTAATGCATCTTTCAGCTCCTGAATACTGTTGTATTTTTTTTGGAGACTCCTTTTTAGGTAGCTCCACAGAAAAATATCGAGAGCTCCACAGAAAAACACTGTGACCCGCACTGCCTATTCAAACTAAAATACGCAGCTGTTGTGCGGAGCGCCATCTTGCTGAAAATAAACTTTTCGCAATTCTGACAGGAGCCATTCATCCAACTGGTTTTGGAGATTCTCTAACTCTGACGTCGTTATACACGGCAGAATTAAGAGTACCTTCATAAAATTCCACCATTACCACTTGATACTTGACGCAGTGGAAATTTATTCATGTACCACGCCGAAGCAAATTTCGTGTTCCTATTATTTACTAAATACGCTTAAAGAATAAAAAAAATGATAAAATACATATTAAAATTATTTATTTCCTTACAAAGGTATGGGAATAGTTTTTTTGCGATTTCTGACATTTCTAGTACTCAAACCTCAGTCGGTCCAGTAGAGACTTTTGATCCTTATAAGAAACAGGATCGATTGGCATCAAAAAAAGTTTTTGTTTAAAATGGCCATTTTCTTGCTGGCTATACATTTTTTCCAAAATCTGTAAATGCCGTTCAGAATATTTTAAAAATATATGGATAGTCTTCTAAAAGCGTTTTCCTCTAACTATAACGGTTAAGGTACCTACCCTTACTGTCCCGTTTCAAAAATTCACCTGTATAGTCTGTCTAGACATTAGATATATGTTTAGAGTAGAAAGACTATTCAATACTGCAGCTCTTTGTATTTAGTGCAGTTAGTTTTGCGTCAAGTTTCATCTCGTAAAATGTATTTTTTCATTGCAGAAGTGGTTTTTACTTACAACTGATGAAGTTATTAGTATATATATATCTGTACTATGAAGATTATTATAAAATATTTTATGACTGTAGTTGTGTATTATTTAAATAACGTGATTGTACCAGTTGGCGTAAGTTTAATATTGACATAGTTTAGTAACGCGGTAATAAGCGTGTGTATGTGTGTGCAAATCGTATTTTACTATTGGTACTATTGTATTCTGTAATTTTACGTAAAAATGTACAATTATTTGGTCTCATAGAATGTGGTACATGCATCAGGTGGTTTTGATATTTTGTAACCGATCGAACAGAAACATCATTATTTGGAATAAGAAATAAATGCTTACCGGTAACACTCGTATTTTGTAAGTCATGACTTACATGACTCAAAATATAATTTAGGTCTGAAATCCAAATTTAAATTAATTATTCACAAACTTTTTACCTATGAACAACCATTTTCTCAGTGGGTTTTAATTCAAAGGATAAGGATGAAAATTTAGTATTTCAGAATTTATATCATTATTACCAGCTATATAAAAGAATACAGTATTTTGTCATTATTGTGATCTTTTAATGTTTTTCAAACATTCTGAAATAAGCTCAAGCTACAAAACAAACAAAATTTGTTCTAAAACGCGTCCTAGGGGTATGAAAAATAGATAGTAGCCGATTCTCAGACTTACTGAATATGCATTAAAAATTTCATAAGAATCGGTCAAGCCGTTTCGGAGGAGTGTGGGAACAAACATTGTGACACGAGAATTTTATATATTAGAAGATTAATTTTAGTATACAATGTTTATTCAGATAAGACTTCCTACTATTATCATATATGAATTTGAAGTAGGTACTAATCTATTTATACTATACTAACATAATAAAACTGAGGAATCTTGTTTGTTCGTTTATTGGATAGATTATAATTTTTAAATATGCTGTGTTCCTGTGTGCTGTGCTCCGACCCTTACCTGTAGATAAATAATACTTTATTTGTACATCAGAGCTTACGTACAGATTACATACATAAATACACAGACAGAAAACTAACAAAAATGCGATGTACAAAGGGGGGCCTTATTACTTAAAGCAATTTTTTCCCGGCAACCTTTTGGATGTTCGGATGAACATCTTTCATTGCAAGTAATTGGAAAAATCAACATACTGTAACACCCTACGCAAAATCTCTGAGGGTTTGTTTCAAGTTTTTCTTCTTTTTGCAATGCTTCTGTCATGCGTAGTTGCGCCTTTAAGTCTTTTTACTCTTAATTCGTCATGAACCGCAATTTCAAGGTAGTAGAACTACGTTGATTTCAGATTAAATGGACTAGGTCGACTGGGGCGTTAGTACCCACCCTCTTACAGAAGACCAGTTTGGTCTTGACAGCATATTTTGTGCTGTCATCTTTTGTTGGTGAGTGTGAGACGGGAGGCCCAATGATATGGAAGAATCTCACCACACCGCTTTGGTGAGTTTGCAGTATGATGATCCACACTGCATTGTCAGTATTTGAAAAGTATGGTGACCAAATAAACACAGGGGGGGAAGATTCAAAATTTCTTAAATATCCATTAATCTGCTTACATCAGCAGAATCTATGCTCATAAAGTGTAAAATAAAATGTAAATAATTTTAACACGAATTTAGCATGTTTTAATTCAATCTCAAAACATAGTCGTAACCGGTGATAATTAATTACAATGCATATTAATATTGTAAGTCGTTTTTAACCTTGCTGTAGAGTTAACCAGTCATATAACTGTTTTTCCAAATGTCTTTTAAATAATCTAAGATTTGATGACGTAAGCTACTGCTGCGTTTTAGGTTGCAGGTTCGAGACCCGTTCTATGTAAACATATGTATGCATGAGTATGCCTTTTAATTGATCTGATGTTTAAAAACCATCACCTAATCCATTTTGCATGTTGAATATTAGGAAAGAGAGGTCGTCCTATGGACTTCTTTGTCTTCCAAAAATATATGTGTGGAAAATTTCATCATGATTGGGTGAGCAGTTTAACCCTGAAGGCGTAGAAAATTAATGTATATAGTGACTTTGGCATTTGGAAGATTAATTACTAAATACCTTTATGCATATAGCTTCACAATTTAAATAGAAACATAAACATTGATAAAGCATATATACGAAATTCGTTTGAATAAGTATTCAGTATCATCATAGATCTTAAATATATTGCCAATATCCTTACTTATATTATAAACGCGAAAGTTTGTGATTATGTATGTATGTTTGTTGGTCTTTCACGCAAAAATTACTGTACGAATTTGAATGAAACTTTACAATAATATACACTCGGTTCCAAAAATTACGGGTTAGTTACAAAAATTGAAATACCTCCAGAACTGTAAAAGCTAGATCAATGAAATAAAAAACAGAATAAAGACTTTTTAGTTGCGCTTCTAATAGCATATTTTTTAAACTGGTTGATGAAAAAAACTTCATTAGAAAAACAAAATTTAAAAAAATGACTATTTTTAAAAACAAAATTTTTGTTTCATGTCATTATGGATGCTTTCCATTTCTATTCTGTCACAAAAAAAATTATCGTGAACGTCTTCCACGTGCATAATTATTATTCTGTGAGGTGAAGCATGGCAGTCACGCTAGAGGAATGTACCAGAATCCTAACTTTTTTGGAACTTGGGCGGAGCCAGCGTGAAACAGCCAGAAACATTGGTGTATCTTTGTCGACTGTTCAGCGGGTAGTCCAGCGGTACCAAGAGACCGGATCACACCTTAGAAGACCAGGAAATGGCAGACCAAGATGCACAACGGCCAGGGAAGACAGACAACTGGTGGCTACAATGCTCCGAAATCGTTTTCAAACTGCTGTTGGTCTAAAAACTCACTTTATTCGCTTTGGAGGTGGCAATTTAAGCGCTCAAACAGTAAGAAGACGTCTTGCTGAAGCAAATTTGAAACCATTGAGGCCCGCAAATGGCCCCAAACTGGAACGGGGACATCGAATTGCAAGACAGAGATACGTGCGCGAACACCTAAACTGGACACTAGACGATTGGTCTAGGGTAATGTTCACGTGTATGTCTAAATTCATGCTTTATAAGCATGATGGTAGGCAGTTGGTGTACAGAAGACCAGGGGAGCGCTTCCATCAAGCGTGTGTGGAGGAAAAAGTGGCGTACGGTGGAGGCTCCGTACAAGTTTGGGCTGGGATTTCTGCTGAGGCCCGCACCGAGCTGGTGCTCATTCAAAATGGAACTCTAAATGCAGAGAGGTACGTGGAAGAGATCCTCAATGAACATGTAGGTCCTTTCATGGCCAGGATGGACCGGCATGGCATATTAATGCATGATAATGCGCGTCCCCATACCGCCAGAATTGTACATGACTACCTTGAAGAGGTCGGTATCGAACTCATGCAGTGGCCAGCGCGAAGCCCGGACTTAAACCCCATCGAGCACGCCTGGGACGAGCTTCAGAGATGCGTGAAAGGTCGAAACCCCCCACCAATCACGCTTCCCGAGCTCATACAAGCACTGGTGGAGGAATGGGAAGGTATTCCTCAGCACCGGCTCCGAAATTTGGTGTACAGCATGCCTAATCGCCTGGAAGCTGTCAGAAGAGCTCGTGGAGGCAATACAAAGTATTAAATGAAGAAAGTGATGAAAAACAGCAAAAAAACAATCATAAAAAAAATGTAATCTTAAGAAAAATATGACTACTTTAGTTTTTTTTAAATTTAAGATTAATATTGTGGGTGTAACTAAGTTTTATTTTATTTTTTATCTGTATAATTAAATTCTCAATTGAACAGTCTTCGTTTCATTAGGATGGCATACGTAGTTCGGGAGATATTCGGGTTTATGTGACTGACCCGTTATTTTTGGAACCGGCTTTAGCATAAATATCAGAATAACACGGCTACTTTTTACTGCAATAATTGAGATACACGCGGGTGGAGCCGCGAGCGAAAGCTAGTGTGCTTATAAAGATACCTACAATAATTCAAGAACAATTGCTAACAATGATAAAACTATTATAAATAATATAAAAAATAAAATAATAAAAAAATTTATAAAATCTATGACAATATTATCCGAAAATGAAAATTGAAACATTATTTCGATACGTACAATACGAGGGCAAGCACAATTTCGTTATTACCATATTTTTGTAAACATTGTGCTAAGAATTTGAAGATCACACGATGTTATGCATCCTAAGAGCATAGAAAGTTGTCGCGTATTTACAAACAATGTCATCGTAAACACTATTATTAGTAAACTGAAAGGGAATTATTCACATTAAATCTTCTACTATAAATAGCTAACGCAACAATGAAGAAAGCTACACCGCGCTATTGCGAAACTATCTATGTGTATCAATATCAAGTACGTGTACTCGCGTAGTACTCACTCACAAGTCACGTGTAACTTGATATCGTGTGGGTAAACCTTAGTAGCGAACAGCCCATAGCATTGGGTTACGAAAATATTGTGAGGCTGATGTAAATTATTTATAGTTTTCCATGTAGTGTTACGGTTTGGGACCAAAATATCAATACATGGTCAAGGCCTGAAGGGCACGTAAAAATTAGGTTATGAAGCATTTAGAACGTACGTGTTAGTAATCCACCACATTTAATACCGACAACTGTACTCCGACCATGAGGTATAACTTTGTATAAATTTTAACCTTGAGGTCTGTTAAATTACAATAGCTTAGAAAATAATTCTTTAAGTAGCATTAAACTACTTTTTTGATAATGGGAATTAAGTCTCTCGTGCTAGTCCTCAATCTTTATGCCTTCTTTAAATTGAAACACGATGAAAATGAGACATTTGCTCGAGATTTTTTTTTGCGTAAAAAGTAAATAGAATGAAAATACATAGTGATGAAAAGAGCGGGAAACTTCGGTTTTGATTTCCTTAGCTCTTATCATTGGCTAATGCTTAGCGAAGCCAAAACAACAAAAAAAACACTGGCTCTTGGAATAAAATTAATATAACATAAAATATAATGCGTAATAGTACTATCATATATTAGGTATAATATTTTATTTTTTTTGGAATATTTTAGAACACGACATTAAGTGCTTACATTTAGTTCCTCTAGTGGCAGTTATTTTTAACAATGTTTTTAATTATTTTTTTGTAGTAAAACCAATTACTTTCTTCAAATAAATGGTTCTGTACTTGGTAATGGTTATAAAGATTAATAATAAAATTTACTCAAGCCTCACTGCTGGCATGACATACGGGTTTTGGGGCCTTATATACAAAATAAATTGTTTTTCTTATATGATTGAGTGGTTCAGTGGTAAGTAATAGCAGTATAACAGGAAGTTACAAATCGCGCGGGCCGATTGTCATGAAATAGTAGTTGTCACGTTACCCGTTGTAATAATATCCGACTACTATAAGACTCGCTTGTTTCTCTCAAAAAACAAGGTAGTAGAGAAACGCTGATTTCTGCACGAACTGGCCGGCTTGACCGGGGAATTTAAGAGTAATCGAAAATGGTAACAGTCGTACTGGCGTATTACGTTGACGAGTGCGTGACTATGCAGAAGCATCTCATTAAGCCGCCATAGTATGGGTCACCTTGCTGCATTGTCTACGTTTACAATGAGGATGGTGACCACAATGCTTGGATTCTGCCCATGCTTTCCACCAGGTAGCGTAGAGTCGTTTTGGCAGGCTTGAAATTAGCGTTTTCGAATAATCACAACTCACAATATTGCATGCTATGTACGAGAACATTATGCAGGCACCACACTTCGTTATGCGCTATTCGTTATGTGTCTACGCCGTATTGGCCCAAATATTAGTTATGCGCGCAAACAACAAACATGCCATCCGCACTTCGAACTGGTATGCCAAATAAGCATCAAATAAGGCAAATATGTGTGTGGTAGAGATGTGTCATTGCCATTTTATGGTCAACGAAACAAAACCATATGAACGAACGAAACATATTATTTTAATTTCCTTTTTATTTCATTAAATTTACAGAAACAATACTTAAATGAAGTCTAATTATTTTAATCATATGATAGATTATTTTAATCGTTTATTCGATTTATCGTATTTCAAAAACTGTTCTATAGTCTATGGTTGTTAGTTATGCACAGGGCACTTCACTACCCGTCCGAAGTGTGGGCAGTCGATGCGTGTATTCGCCTTATTCGTGTCCTTTGAAGTGTGTCAAAAAACCGACAAGTCGACGGATACGCGTATTCGCTATTCGATGCGTACGAATAAAGCGAATATGTGCGAATATACTCTCCACACTTCGCCGTATGCGCGCGAATAACCCGCATAAGGAATAGCGGATAACGAAGTGTGGTGCCTGCTTTAGAAACAAGGTGTGTGAAGATACTTGTTTATTTGTGTGCACCGTTTAATGAACTTGATTCGTTTAATATGCTATTAACTACTTCAATTGGCTTGACTGGTTATGATTGAAGGATTATTGACCACTTACATATAAAAACGAGTTTATATACCTTTATGATGAACGGTCTTGTTTGATTACATGTTTCAATATGTGTGTGAAAATACTTATCATAGCTCCTTTTGCTTGGATTCCTTTCTTTCTTTCTTTAGATCTGCGGATCATTTTCAATGAGTCCAAAAGCTTTGAAATTAGTTTAAATAGTTCAATTAATAATTGTTCATTGCGATCTTCTACGGCTTTATAAGGGAGCATTTACAAGTTACATCTAAAGTTTTTATTTTGATCTATAATAGTATTAGAAATCGATTACTTCTACACATCATAAATCAAATATAGAATAATTAGGACACCCGGATCAAATAAACTATCAACCATTAGAAAGAAGTTGAAGATCTTAGAAAGGTTGATTTTAAAATTATAGATATGAACATTCTCAATTAATTTCGCCTTCAAAGAAAAGAAAATTCGCCCAACCATTTTGGCACTACAATTATTTAGACAGTTTTTTTTTTCCTTAGTATAAAATATGTCATTGAGTGATTAAACCAGAAAGTTTCATGTACCGCTATAAGTGAACGTAGTCAACCTGGATTTTCCGACGATCCAATCATTGAACTCGTCAGGTTATAAAAGACTTAGAAATATATAAGGATGTACTATTGAATTATAAAACAAACACATTCATACCTGAATAATTGTAATTTACAGTATTAAAATGATTAACACCGATTTTTTATCGATTATAATGCAACATAGGTATATTTTTATACGTGAGCCCGCTAAAGTGACTTTGCTCTGTCTGATCGAAAGTATTAGCAGAATCAAAGAGCCACCATACTCATTGCAAATGTAGCCTGATGACCCACACTATAGTGATTGTTTTGCATCATTGGGCATCCGGTCTCGACAGCACGAATGCGGTCATTTTAGGTTGGTCTTCTGTGAGAGGATACTACCGCTCTGGTTGAGCCCGTTTCTACACAGTAAAACAATCTATGGAAGTGTGAGCTGTACTAATTCTACTTCCACAGTGGTCCTAGTACTCTCGATGAGATGCTGCGCTATTGAGGTCAAAGCAAGCCCCTGGCACGCCTTGGTCAGTTCAAAGCAAAATGTGTTGCCCAGGCCCGCGCGTGCTGAAATCAGCCTTTTAAACTTTTTCTCATCTTCTTTTAAATTATCAGTAGACTTTTTATTTATATATTTGAAATATGTTTGTGCAGTTTCTACGCTACAATTAATTACTTGGTACCTAGCGTATTAATATAGAAATTGATAGGTACCCTTCTTATCAAATAAAAACATGTGACTAAGACGTAGCCAGTATCATGACATTTAAAAAGTAGGTATTAACGGTTAAACTTTAATCTGCAGTAAATACTTACCTACAAAAGTGCAGTGTATTTTTTTCATATCATCTCATTGTTATAATCAATACTAGCTTTTGCCCGCGGCTCCGCCCGCGTGTATGTCAGTTATCGCAGTAAAATGTAGCCTGTCCTTTCCCAAGGTTCCGTCTATATCTATGCCAAAATTCATCAAAATCGGTTCAGCGATTTAGGCGTGAAAACGTAACAGACAGACAGACAGAGTTGTAATCCATAATCCCTACTATCCCTATAGTAGGGATTATGGATGCGAAACTTTGTGAGGTTGTATGGATATTTGTTACTTTTTTACGCGAAAACTACAGAACGAATCAAACTTTACAGTAACTATACTACTCTTCTTATATCAGAATAACACGGAGACTACTTTTTACTACGACGTCCGATATACGGGCAGAGACACAGGTTTAAGCTAGTGTTATTATATCCGCCAATTCATTTATTCAGTGAAAAAAAAAACAACGAAATAAATGCTTCAAACTGTTTCTTGTAAGTATTGTAAGCATGTGCATATGTTCCCAACTGCTTTTTCTGATACAAACACAAAAAATACTTTGTTAGGTACGCATCTATTCATATATCCTTTTTTCCTGTTTTGAACTTGAAAAACAAGAATAAGATATAGGTATTTAATTAAAATAAGACATACGCTTTTTCCTTAAGCATGTGTATATATTCTTCATTGCAACCTAATGTTTATAAAAAGTTCAATTTTTAAAGAGCCTCCATACACTCGTAGGTATAAAAAGGTACATACTAGAGTCTAGAATATATAGGCGTTGCTTCGTCATCAACACAAGGGGTCCTTTCTAAACTATTAATTATGTTGTTAAGAGTATGTTTTTTCCTGCATACAAGTTTTATGAATGACAACCATAACGGGAAGGAAAATATAATAGGAAATGAGTTTTCTTTGTAACTGTTACGTTTATGGGGAAAATGCAATAGAAAAGTAAATGTGTGTATATTCTGACATTAACAAGTTCTTGTTGATATTTTACCTATTACTGTTTATTTCTATTAAATTTGTATTATCATCTAGTACCTGGGCGTCCGAGTTTTGCTCGGTTACTACAATTTATTACAAGACACGTGTTTTCTCTGTTTAAAAACCCCATCTATTCTCTCAAGTAGCTCTAGTATTACTATGTTCGAGCACAAACCACCAACCAACTAAGTGTTACTGAAAGAGTGTCATCTATTGTATGTATGCACACTCATTTGAGTTCCAATGGCCTGCAATTCCTCAGTTATCTATGAAGTAGTATGGATCGGTAATCATAGATCTAACAGTGCCTGGAAGATAAACCTATTTATCTATTGCCCGCTGATAAACTACACTAACCTATGTATATTACTTCCATAGATAAATATTTTAAAAGGCGATATTTATGTTCAAAGAAAGATGAAATAGATGACAGTTTAAAACTTATCTTTTCTCCATTCTGTCTAAAGCTTTTGAATACTTTTTTACTGTTATTTGGTGGAATTATTTTGTCCATACCATTCAAGAGGCTGTTCTGGAGAATTCTACCTTAATTATAAATGTTAAACAGTTCTTAAAAATAAATTTAATTATGATGGAGTCTAAATCAGAAAACAGGTTTTCTTTTATCCGTAAACTCTGTTGCACCTATCTTTAATTTGCATTTAGTAGTTTTTTTTACGATTTTAATATGATTGTGAGAAACTGCGCACAATTAACGCCTACAGATGCAAGTTTTGTGTTTTGGTAATCGTAACTGTTTACAGGTGCAATTAATGAGGAAATAAATTCTAAATTGCCTGAACTATTATCTAATGAATGGGAATGCCAGTTGTGAGAAGCTATATTTCGCAAGTAAAAGATATTTTATAATAATCTCCCACATGTGATTGTAAACATTTGATTTTAGGAAAATAAACAATTAATCTGCAATTAATGTTGTCGACAATGGCCGACTAGAACGTTATCGGTGTCATCAGCGACTGGATCTTGAAATCAGAAACTTTTATAAAAACTCATCATCGTCATAGATCTCTTTTTAAAAAGGAGTTTTAAGCCTGCGACGCTGACCAGAAGGGTTGTTATAAATTATGTGTTTGGTTTCAAGTTTTCTGTCTCTTTTCAGTGCTATGTAAAGCATAGTTGGTTCTCTTATTCGGCTCTTACAACACCCACAGAACAGGAGTGGTGGTTTTTAATGTGTCTGTAAAAAATACGATAACCTAAACTAGGTTTTTTATCGATTCAACCGAAGGAAACCCGAAGTTGACTGAACTTGCGTAATGTCACCGTGTGCAATGCCATATAATTTATTTTTCTGACCAAAGTGACCCATCTAATCAAATATTCAGAATAGAGTCTGACCTCATGGCATAAGCGCCAAAGAAATAGGTAGTGTCACAGAAAAGTAAATTATGTTTTATACCACTATAGCATTATAGTTTCTAAAATTTTAAATGATTTGAATAATAATTCATTCTGAATTAATTGTAATAATATATCTATAATTGAATATTCACGTAAAATAATAGGTAGAAGACGGCCAGCCACCTTTAACAGTTCACTGGTGGAAATAGGCATCTCCTTAGAAAAAAAGATTAACTAACTTAATATCTAATATCTCTAAACGAGCAGTAACCCTACTTCCCTACTAATATTATAAATGCGAAAGTAACTCTGTCTGTCTGTTACGCTTTCAAACCATTGAACCGATTTTGATGAACCGATGTGGTATGAAGATAGAACTGAACTTGGGAAAGGACATAGGATGCTCTTTATCGCGAAAATAAAGGTAGAAGGGTTTGAAATAGGGGACGAAAGTTTGTGTCGAAGTTCCTTAGTATCAAACATAAAATCATGTAAGATTGTTTAATCTACCCTTACCGTGTCGCGCGATATAAACGAATTCCACGCGGGCGAAGCCGCAGGCGAAAAGCTAGTATAGAAATATATTTATTTGTCATATCCGAAACGGAAATAGATGGCGTTGTTAAACAATAACTGAGCAAAGCTCGGTCGCCCAGGTTTAAACTGTAATAGTACACCAACCACACTAAAATATATTTGTGCAACAAACATGCAACACACAACCATAGAATACACTGTCAAGGTTGTCTGGTTTGAGTCAATTACTTGGCTGGTTTCGATTCTGTGACTAAATAGACTATATCACGAATTGACCAAGATTCTCCAAACTTGTAAGTTTATTGCCTTTATGGTCTAAATATTTTTTTAATTCGATACATATAATGACATAAGAGATTAACCTTTTCAATATTCTGTCTGTTGAGGTATGTCTCAACTATCTTCTACATAAATTTGTTTATGCAAAATAGTGAAAAATATATGTCGAATTTACAATCATAGCCGCAAAAGTAACGTTTCATTCAGTGACAAAAACTGTTCATTAGCACAGCCCATATTACGAAACAGTGTTTCTGTCTGCGGTCTCAAACTTTTTCCCCGTCGATTATTTTAAAACTTACTGATTGGATTTGAACTTGGGGTCTGCCTGAACACCTTTGGGAATCACTTCTAATTTACTTATACTTTGCAGTTTGTAATATTTAACATTTTCTATTTTCCTAAAATTCATTTAAACTTCTTTCTAAAAGAGATATTAGACACTGGAAGTAGAATTTGTAGTTGTGTACAGAAATATATGTATTTTATGGCGGTTGCACTTTTGGCACCGAAGTGAGGTAAGAAATCATAATGTAGTGTAAAATGTAAACATAGATGTAAATACTATATTAGTTTATATAAATAGTGTTGCTCTTGACTCATGGTTTAAACTTGCACAACAACAACTTAATATTTCCCTACTGCACATACTATTATGTATCCTATCACTCTGTACAAAAGTTTAGTTTTCTTTAAATATGACTCTTGGCTAGGCTACAGTTGAACTTCTCATTGAATGATTATGCTTAAATTCACTCTTCAATATGTCTAATCACAGATTTCGCATACTTATTTGGATTTAATTAGCTAACCTCACAGGCTTAGAAGCAAGTTTGTTAAGTGTTTTTGTTGTAAATCGCATGTATCGCCGTGAAACTAATTTAATTACTCCTTATGTCATCAGTTATCTGCCAATAAAAGTCGCGTCAAAATCGCTCCAGCCGTTCCAGTACAATCAAACTGACAGACAAAAAAAATAAAGTTGCTTTTTTATTGTACCGTATATACTTTCATATGTATATAGTACAAAAAATGTAATTGATATTAAATGTAGCACGTAGCTTTATTTATTTGAATAGATACTGCACTATCGATTTAGACATTCATTATCTTTATTAACAAGTTGTGATATAGGCTAGAACGATAGAAGTTTACATCTATATAAAATAGTTTAGTGTGGTACTGTTAATACACCTTTGTGATCAGCCATGATAGCCTCAGAAATAACACCAACGCTAATAATTGCATGTACCGTATTCTATATAAAACGCAAACACAGAGTTTATTGTGGCAGGAATGAGTATGTGCAATCAAATTTATTTACAGTTTTATGCAACCAGTGTGTACTGAAATGCGGAAAACTATGCTAACGGCCAAAATATTCCGTCGGTACAACGTTATGTGTCATTGGTAAAATATTGCAAAGAACATAACTTTGCGGTGTTAAAATAGTATTTTATATGTAATTAGTGTCTTCGTCTATTTAGGCCTTTTCAAAATTAATAGTTTAGTGCATATGACCGCACGTATCGTATTATAAGGAAAATGCGGTAAATAGTGAACCTTTGAAATCTATCCATAAGGTTCTATTTCAGTTAAGATATTGTTTAGTTTGTGGAAATGTTAACCTTCATTAAATACCTTTTGTAATGAATGAACATGAAAGAACTTTATATTATAGTACTTTAAATAAGTTACATTTGTAAACGGGAGTCAAAGGTTTAAGCTGAAAACCAGGGTTTGCTGACGCTTGGACCTTTTGCTTTCGGTATTATAGTTTTTTTGTATTTTTTTTACAAATCTGTTATACTGAAACAAATAAACCTTTATTCTATTATAAAAAAAAGTCCGGCAGAGCCGTTCCAGAGATTAGTTTTAACACACAGACAGACCAACAAGAATTTACTTAAAAAACTTTTTTGATGGTAGCACATAGTAGATAACTGTTCATTGGACACTACAAACAGACACCTTCAATTGTATTTATTTGTACAGATGCAACTTGTTCCTTTGTCTGTTTCACTTAGTTCTAGAATAATCAATTAAACTTCTTTATTAACCGACTTCAACAAAGTTTTCTCTTCGAGAGAGGTTCTCAATTCGTCGGAATCTTTTTTTTTTATGTATGTTCAGCGATAATTTCGTTGTTTATGAACCGATTTCAAAAATTCTTTTTGCATTGTAATGGGCGTAGCTTACAGGTGGTCCCATCGTCACCATATCGGGATCTGATGATGGGATCCCAAGGAAATCGAGAGAACTCCTCAAATATCATAGGCACAATGTCGCGATTTGGGCACTCGGAATAGTTTTTCATTGAAGTCGGTTCCTTTTTGTTAAAATTATATATTATAAATTTCGTGTTTAAAGAAGTTTCATTGAAACAAATATTCTGCTTTACAGATTTGACCAAACCTATATTACTAAAACTGCTAGCAACAACTGGTAATTACATGGTACATTATTGTAACAGCAATATATTGTTGTAGTCAACTATTTGTCGTATTTACGGAGTACAACCTTGAAAAATATTTGGTTTAAATAACATACCTTCTACATGTTTCGCGAAAGTTTTACTATATAATAGTCATTGAACTACTGAAGCACTAACTGATTTATTTATTTGAAAGTTCATTGAATTCTTTATTCAAGCTTAAAAGTAGGTATATATAAACGAAAGTGACGTCATCCAATTTCGTATTTTTTGCAAACATTCCTACGTTGGGGACACTTTTTGATTACCACAACTTCTTGGTTGTGTACAATTTATGTTTGCACTAGTGTATTCTAAACAATATACTGAAACTGCAACATCCTATCTTGTGTTCGTAAACTGTGTACCGACTGTCTATGTGCATTGTACACAGCAATTGTTACATCTACTCAAAATTACAACAGGTATTTAGAAAATAGTAAACGAAGTGTGAAATTAATACTCTTACAGATATATCGACGACAGAAAGCGCGTTTAACGTATTTTAAAATATCAAATTTGACACAAGATACAACAAAACATTTTATAAATGCAATGAAATACAAATTGCAATTTTACTTTTTATTTGCCATGGAAAATCCCGTAGGAAATGATTCAAAATTCACAAAATGTATGTTTTGAATACAGGCTCTTTTGAGAGAAACTTTTAATTAGTAGCAATTTAATATTTCGTCATTGACAATTTATTTTTTTAAATTGCTGCACTGTTAACACGACTCATTCGCAACTTGGGCGGAGCCTGTTATATGGTAACCAAAATGCTGATAAATATCCTTATATATACTAATAGTATACACCGGCCGAGTGCGGGTTAGGAACTGGTAAGACTCATACTTGTTCCCAACCCGCACTCGGCCGGCGTGGGGACGTATGGCCTTAACCCTCTCCTGAGAAGTGACCCGTGCCCATTTGTGGGACGTTACGGGTTGTTGTGATACTTATACATACATATGTACATCATGTATATTTAGGCAAGCAAAAAACGGTCGTAGATATCATACAAGTATTTGCCCTGGGAGGGAAACGAACCCAGAATCTTACAAGTCAGAACTTACAAGTCAGAATCACACACTAGACCAACAGTATTTATTAATATAAATGATTATTGTACTTTAAGTTAAATTATTTTACTATAACTTTTTTTTATCTCTCCAGGTAATACTTGGCGAAGGCTCCTCCAACTCAAATACAAACCAGGTATTTTATTTAACCATCATAAAATAACTCTAGATTAAGAATAATAGGTATAGTTAAAATAAATTCATTGTTTTTGCATTTAAATGTGAGTTGAAACTGAGTCAACAGTTCAAACAACTGTCGGAAAAGTTTTTAAGTACGAGATCTCATCTTTCTAACGCCTTTCAGTGGAACCCGATCGGATTTATACAACGTGAGATACATAACTAAAGCCATCTATTGGAAAAACAATGAACTTCTGTTCACCAAACCCATACTAAGTTTATAGGTACATATTTATAAAACTTTTGTGTTAAATTCAGATATTCTGTACAATGCCTAGGTAGTTCAGGCAACGAACGAAATATTCTCACTAATATTATAAACGCTATTTTTTGTGTGTATGTATGTATGTTTGTTGCTCTTTCACGCAATAGTAAAAGTTTGTTTTATTTATCATTACATCTATCGGCCCGGCCCGGCTTTGCACGGGTATTTAGCATGAAATGTTAATTTTATCGCGAAGAGGCGGACAGACAGACGCGGCAGAGGATTTTGTGTTACAATATATAGTTATTTTTGATTTCAAAACTATTCATATTTTGTTTTGTATTTATGTAAGTATCAAAAAAATGACGGCCAATGAAACTGGCCAGCGTGGTGTAGTAGGAAAAAACGTTGATAACAAAAGGCCTATGTCTAGCACTAGACTGCAAAAGGCTATTGATATGAAGCAACAAACATGAATAAGAAATCTATTAGGTATATTCAACCTTTAAACATAGCTACGAAGCAATTACAGAAACGCATTACAAGTTATATCCATTCATAAACGATCTTTCTAATTTAATTTCAATGTGAATAACCTTTGTCTCAATAAAAGAAATGTTTACCTTCTATTATTACTTATGTCATCGCTACTTAAAACACTTCCGAATGAACTTTCTCTGCAATAAATGTATCTTGTGTTGCATTTTGATACAAACTCGTTAAGATTTCACTTCTAGACGTATTAAAGCTCTAAGTAACTTTAATGGAAAGTCATTTTGTATCACAACCAATCCCAGACTATCAGATCACTTTAAAAGTTGGTTTACCAGAGAAGAGATTCCACTCTAAGAATCTTTTAAGGTATATTAAAGCCACGCTGTTTTAGCACGAACCACCCTCTCACAGAAGATCAACCTAAAATATAAACAAAAATAAATATTTATTTCGGACATCTACACACAACGCCATCTAGTCCCAAACTATGCAGAGCTTGTATTATGGGTACTAGACAACTGATATAAATACATAAACATACTTTTTTTTTGTAAATATGTACATAAATATTATACACAGAAAAACACACAGACTCCGAAACAAATCTGACCCGGGAATCGAACCCGAGACCTCTTGATCAGCAGCCGCATACGCTAACCACTATACCAACAAGGCAGTCAAATGATAGAATGACAACACAGTTCGTACTGTAGTGTTTAGTTGGTGAGTGACAGACAGCAGGTCTCATGATGCAGAAGCATTTCAATAGGCCTCTACGGTAGGGGTCATCATACTGCATTGACTCCATTCACAATGAGTATGGTGACTATTACTCTTGTATTCTACTCATGCTTTCCATCAAGCAGAGTGGAGTCACTTTGGTCAAAAAAAAAACAATTGATAATTGTTGAATAGAAATGGACCTAAATCATAAAAGTCCTTTCTAAGGTGATGCTTATAATAGTAGCTTATTAATAGCTGTTAATGATGTCTGTAGTAATCTGACACCTGGAGGACATTGCTTATTTGAAGAGGGCCTATTATATATCTATTATTAGGTACATAATATGCCTCATAATAAATAATTTTATTATTTGTAAAGCGAACACATGCTCTAACCTTATATGAAAATCAATTCGTTAAATAGTAGTGCACTTTATTCATCATCATCATCAACAAAGGTTTGGGTTGGTACAATTGGTAAAGGGTTTGTTTCAAGTTTTCCTTCTCTTGGCAGGGATGTTAGTTGCTTATTTTGTTCCTTTAGGCGCCTCTTACGTTACGACCCATGGAATGAATAGGGGTGGTGACACTTTGTATTCTTAATCCGTCTCCACACGGACGCACTCTATTGTTGACCTATATGTGTCCGCTTGTAAGGAGGTAAGTGTGTGATCTGAATGTTGTTGGTTTAATTTCAAAACAGGATAACACTTTGTGTGCTCCACAAATTGTTATTCCTAGACTAAGTGTTGCTTATTATACTTTTTAGAAGGATAGAAAATAAATCAATTCTAAATTAAAGAAGTGAAGGTTCGAAATTCATTATGTTATTCAAATACAAATATACTACGGGTACTTATTCGATATTTATTCTAAGAAATCGATATCCATTTGCCCTTAAGTGGTATCTAAGTAATTATGGTTATTTAAGGCGTTGACAACTTTCCCTTCAACATTTTTGCTACTCAAATGGAAAATTTCATCGAATCAATCAATAACTATGTAATATGTGTTACGTAAATGTATTTGTATTTAGAGAAAGCTTGAAGACTTAAGCATCGTGGTAAAATTTATTTCTATCACTTACTATTTTACTTAGCTTTAAAAAGAAAATATTAACTATTGACTGGATAGTTTTGCTCTGTTACGATTCGAAACCCATCAATAGTAATTAATTTTAAAATTTCAATCACTCCTGCATTTCTGTTAGCCATCATTACGTATGTCAATTATTACTCCAAAACTCCAGACCCATCCATACTTTAGTAGGTAGTATGATTTAATTTTTACGCTCGTCAATATATCTATACATATAAATCAAATTGGAGTGTCTGTTTATAATATCAAATCAATATGTTTTTACTAAATTTTTATGGAAGTATGTGCGATACTTACAATGAAAATATATTTTTTAAATTTTTGTCTGTCTGTCTCTTTGTTCCGGGTATTCTCTGAAATGGCTAAGCCAATTTTGACGGGAGTTTCATTGGCAAAAAGCCTATGACCTGAGGATAGCTTCGCTCTGCGGCGTTACTCGCGATTAACAACAATAACCGCGGACTCAGCTCTGTATCTCTCTAAAATTTTAATATCAGTAAAACAACTTTAGCATAAATTGAGATTGTCAACTTATTCCGTAATTATCTATCGCTAACTGATTATTCAGACAGACAGACTTGAACTGGCTCCAGTAATTTATTCGGAATCTGTTCGAAAGCTGTCCCGAGTAGGTACAGTTAATAATATTTATTAGGCTATCTGTATCATTTAATATTTATGTATTAGTATTAAAACTTCAATTAATTAAACCTTTATTTCTTTTTATTATTATGTTTTTTGTTTATTAACGAGTAACTTTACAACAGCATTAAAAATTTAATACAACGATTACCCTAGCGCCTTAACATATAAAGGCATCCTCATCATCAACAGCCTTCAACAGTCCACTGCTGGACATAGGCCTCTCCTCAGAAAGGAAGTTTTGGCCTACTATACCACGCTGGTAAGATGGGTTGGTATAGGATTGGTTTCAAGTTTTCCTTCTCTTTGCATTGATGTTGTCTTGCGTAGTTTATCCCTTAGTCGCCTTTTACGACGCCCGCGGGATGAATAGGTGTGGTGACACTCTGTATTCTAAATCCGTCACCACACGAACAACGGACACGGAGGCATACCTACTTATAATTATGTGAATGATTAAAACAAGATACATTTTATTAAGATACATACATAAATAGAGTCACGCCTATTTCCCAGAGGGGTAGGCATCGACCATTAACATCCACTTACTACGGTCCTGACAAACCTCTTTTGCTTCGTCCAATCAATCGCTGCGCATGCTCATCGATTGCAGGTGCTCTTCACATGGCCTTTTCGCTGCGTACGACCGCTTCCGATACTTCCACACACATTCGCTCTATAAATTCCTTTTGTTAGTCTTCTATCAGCCATCCTCTCTAAGTGGCCATCCTTTATATATTTTGAATGACATGCATACAGTAGTACAATAGTGTATAAATGCATATATTGCTTTAGCATGCAAACAGAAATGACCTTGGTGGCGGAACTGTGGTACTTTTATGTGGAAATGTAATTAGATTAAATAATAAAATCATTATCTATTGACTTTATGTAACTCTTCCTGTAATTACTGAAATAGTCATTGCGTTCATGACGTATTTTATAAGTATTTACGAAACAGTAATATCTTATAAGACTAGATTTAGACAATTGTTTGATCTTAGTAGTCATTTTATTTTAAATTTTGTAAATGAGTCTAACCTTTGATGATATCATGGTTGATAACTTCAATTAGATAATCTGTTCATAATTCTGGGAGATACAATAAGGAAAAGGTTAAAAAATTATAAATAAAATGTTTATTTTCGTTGTAGTCAATCATGCAAATTCAATATCTTAATACTTTTGAAAGGCACATCTACTTAAGCCGTATTCTGTCAATACAGGACATTGATGAGATTAAAATATTCAGATTCACTGTCATGACTTCATGAGTAAACATTTATAAAATTAGGGTTATAGTATAGAAAAGAGCGCTTACAATTTAATTTTTAATATTATATAGTATACATAAGTAGTTCTATGATAACGCGTAGATACCACTCAAAATTAATACTAATGTTGTATTTAGACGGAAAACATTTTAAGTGTACTCTAAATACTGTTATCATTGCACCCAACTTCTCGCATCATCTTATCAGTTGCGTCACTTATATCTTATAGATATTCTCACATCTACAGATACCCATATCTCACCATACTTGTAATAGGCTAATGACTTTCTTATGTTAGGTTGGTTTGTATGTATATAGAAAGTCCAAAGGTCTGGACCAATTCATCACAAACCGTAAGATTGTTCAAAGATTGTTATTATGTATTAAATTTTTTTTCTTCTCTTTATTTCTTATACATTTTACGTGTGGCGATGTCAGGGTGCAACTAGTATAAATAAAGGCAAGGCATGCGTTATAAAGTCAAAATGGCTGATTGTACTTCCATATGTAGTGAGTAATCGGCTGAAACATGCAATTCGTCTCCTGCTTCAAGTAAATGAATACAAAGATAATATACCAATGTCAATATTGATGTAACGTCTTAAAGTATTACGTTATTGATCGTAGGAATGTGTCGCTCGTAAAATTTTGTTATTACTATTGCAACTTATCGCAAAAATGTTTAAAGATGTTGCACTTGGATTCGTTCTATGTTATTAGTAACGGGTGCTCCTACGCACATGTGTTTTTACTTGCTTATCTTTAAGCGTTCTTAATACCAATTGTATCAAACCCATTCCAACCCGTCTGGCTAGCGTGGTAGGTATAGTAGGCCAAAACTTCCTCTCTAATGAGAGGCCTATATCCAGCGGATGATTGTTGCAGGCTGTTGATGTGTTTGATGCTGTTTAGTTGTGTGTGTATTTCGAACATTCGAGTCCGATTTAGATTTTTACGCCTACTGTGTCGTACGCCCACTGTGTCGTTTCAAAACTCTAATATAATATCACACCGGTTTACAACCGCCCTCTTCTCCGTGATTTCCCCCACAAACCAGTAATTAGGTATAATCTTAAGGACGGCAAAAGCCATTTTGATTTTTGAGTTGCAGATCCCTGAGCTTAGATAATGTAAACATCTTAAATAGCAAAATGATAGCGTTAAAAGTTATTTTAATATATAATCACGATAATCATTCTGAAATCTGTCGCCTCCTAAGTTAACAACTTGCTCATAACTTAGATACGGGTCACTGAACTCTGAATATTAGCTGCGTATGAGTCAGTTTTTTTGACCTTAACTCTAAAGAAATATCAGATTACCGTTACTCAAAGTAAGGTTAAAACCATGCAAATACTACAACATGATTACTAATGCCTCACTACCTAGAATATTTTTAATTGTTTTGTTCAAAATTTTTCGAGCTGTGTAATGATTTAGTATTCGAACAGATTTTGAACGGTTTCTTGAGGGTTTGTAAATTGTTGAACCTTAATTAAATTAACCGACTTCAACGGGTATGATCCACAGTCCTTAATGGTTGCATATTTAACGTTATAAAACAAGTTATATAGGTATATTCGAACTAATCATTTTCTTTGTTTTGCATTTACATCGAGAAGAGGTCGAATTTGAGATTTTCAATCAAATCAATCTATTCCTGTTCAGCGTTGAACTGTCCCGGTCTTTCGATGATGCAGTCGAGTAAAGTAACGTCACCTGCATATACTGCCTTCATTTCATTAACATCATTGTCATCATCATCAGCCTAACGCAGTCCACTGCTGGGAATAGCCCTCTCCAATTGCACGCCACTTGGTTCGATACCTTTGTTTAATAGATTGAAAAATATGTACAATACAATTTTAGTCGTTTCTATTGTCTTGTAATACTTGAGAAATGGTGGCAATGTCATATACCCATTCCGGTTTTAAAGATAACGTGCTATTGTTGCCTAACCAATACTCAATTGTATGTTTACGATATTTCAGGTTTTGAAGGGAAAATAATATTAATTTGTATTTTCTTCTATATTATTTTTCTTTTACTTCTTTTATTTAAGGTAAAGAAGTAATTAATTTGGCAGTTGATAAAATTTATTTTATTCTGAAATGTATGTCAAGTAAATGTTGTGTAAAGGGTCAACAAAATATGTCACAAAATACATTTTTATGGTGACAACTTTAGGATGTACAAAAATATAAAAAAATAAATCATAGGTCATTTTCATTTTGAAAGTAAAATATTTGTATAAAAATTTGCTAAAATTAGAAACATGCAATAGGAGATTTAATGAGAGAAAATATAGAAATATAAAAGAAAGAAAATAAAGAAAGAATATACATACTTACAGTAATATATACTTACATTAATATACATACTTACATTACAAAGACACTATGTATTACTTTTGCCATTTACTTGCCCGATCTACTATCTTTTATAATTAAATCAATTAATTGCTTGCTGAAATAAATACATAGCATAATATATTTGAATCTATTTATTTATCTGTCAATAACTAATAAAGGAAACGGAGTAGAGAACTACATGAGTACCTGACAGGACTGACAGTGGGTAATAAGATTAGATTATTGTGACAAATAGTGTCGTCCTCGACACCTACTGTCATATTTCCTATGAGCATACTTATATGTGACCTCTATTAAGTCTATTACGAAATGAGCCCAAAGACGTTTTGATAGGGTTGTCACTGATTCTGGACGTAATAAAAAAACACCTTGTTTTTAACGCCGTTCCTTTTAAAAATGTTAAAATTGCTTGTGAAAACTGCAATTGAGTGAAGTTAATCATTGAAAGAAACAGTTTTATTGTTAGGTATCTGATGCTGTGACCAAATTAAACCGATTATAGTTTCGGATGGACCGATGAGAACTCATCGACGCGACGAAGCAGCGACCCATCGAGCTCGTCTTTGTGAAATTTATTATATTATAATCATCATCATCAGCAGCCTTTAACAGTCCACTGCCTGATATAGGCCTCTCCTTTGAAAGGAGGTTTTGGCCTACTATACCACGCTGGCCGGACGGGTTGGTAAACGGTTTGTTTCAAGTTTTCCTTCTCTTGGCAGTGATGTTAGCCGCTTATTTTGTTCATTTAGTCGCCTCTTACGACACCCATGGAATGTGTAGGGGTGGTGACACTTTGTATTCTTAATCTGTCACCACACATATAATATGGTTTTTTTAATATATCGTCTGTGTACATACTGTTCAATTGTAAATAGTCAAAGCTAAGATATTTGTTCCATCAATCTATACAGTTTTCACACACAACTAGTGCACAACCACACGAATAAAGTTACCATAAATTTACAATACATGAATATTTTTTCTTTAGAATTTTACTTGGAGGAAAGGTAACGAACTACTTCGTTATAGATTAGGACAGAAAGTATATACATGTAAATTATTTTTACACTTTTCTACATCATGGACAATAGAATGAAAAATCATCTTGTTTTTTTACTTTAAGCGTGTTACGATAGCTGTTGTTTATGTTACAATAGATTTTGTTACACTATTTGGAGTCTATTGTAACGATTACCGGCTTCCGTTTTCATGTCAATACGAGTATTTTCAGCAGCTGTATTTTAAAGAGTGTTTTCCTCTTTATGGTCTAGTTCTAATTTGAACAAATTAAAGTAGATATCAATCCTATCGAAAACAAAACTGAAAAAAAATACCAAGGCTCGCCACTCAGTTGTTTTGTTGTAAACAAATTGTGAGGTCCAAGTCCACATAAGGGACCTTCCATTTTAAGTTATTACGTAATTAGGTAATCTAACAATATTTTATAGTGATCATTATCGTCAACAACCCATAAAGTCCCACTGCTGGGCCCGAGCCCCCTTTAGGAGTTTGTTAAAGCCATATTAATATTAAGAAATATTTTAAATGTTAAATAAATATAATGACTCGATTATCGCATGAAAAACCGATTTATCTCACAAGTAATAATTAAATGCGATTGGCGTCAATTTAACAGATTGATTTACTAATTCGTGCAAAGAAATCTTTCATTAAATGAATTAAGAAAATAGGTTTCCTAGAAATGTAGGTTATTTTTTTTTATATAATTTTTTATATTTTATGAATGAAATAATCATAAACTGCCTTGTTGGTCTAGCCGTTAGCGTATGCGGCTGACGTTTTTGTATTCCGGGTCGGTCCATAAGTGTTGGGTTTTTCTTACAGGGAATTTTTGTTAACAGCGAAACTTACTCAAAGTTTCCCAGTGTTTCACGCCCGTGCCTGGGAGAACACGTTAAGGCGTCGCCGCGTCGGTCTCTGTTGTCACGAATATCTATGACAATCGTTATTAGAAAGTCGGTGCCCTTAAATGCACTGAAAACTATTTCAACATACGAATTCTTTTCGCTCTAAGGGTTGCAGAGTTCCGTCCGTGGAATAACTGTATTCTGGTAAAACGGGTAGAACTGGTAGCCGACCGCAAATAATCTTGTGTATAATAAAGGCTACAGATGATGTATGTAATAAATATAAAATATGCCATTCACGTTTCACGCCAGTTGGTAAGCGCAATTGCCATTATTTTCACAACAAATAACAAAACAACATAAATGTTGTTTTTGTAATTTAGAGGTCGATCGTTAGAGGAGAAATAATGTTATAAGGTATAAATTGTTTAACATTTCAATGCATCGTTATTTTTACCTGTCACACGAACTTTATAATGAGCAATTACTTCAACTTCAACTATTGTGACGCATTCTATTGATTCAGTAGACCTTTCATCCTAGTAATGTTAACCTGCGTCAGTACATTATTTTCAGTAGTTACCTTAAACTTATACTATAATTAAAAGTCAGACATGTTATATGTGTCGTAAAATTCATAACTCAAATTAGCCCGCAGTGAGGTTAGACTTAGGGGTTAATCTGTAAATCTTTCTTAATGCCATCTATCAAAAGAATTAAAAGTGTTAAGCGAATTTACATATTATTTGACATCTAATTCAAATATATGGAAAGTAATGATTTTAATGAGAGAATGATGTAATTCATTAATTAAATAATTTTACTTTGTACTCCTATACATATAGAATTGTTCTCAACTTAGATGTGCGCCAAACAAGCACAGGTGAGGCACATTAGTGATATCACGATAACTTACCAACGTATAAACATATTTTGTTCTTCAATGTGCTGCGGTAACGCACTTATAGCTACGCCTTCATACAATACAATTGTTCGATAACAAAAACGCTGTGTAAAACAATATTGGATATTAGTCATTTTATTTTACTTATGTCTTATATACCACACCTAGTCCAATTACCCGGGATCCTTTGCTCCGGTGTCGATCTTGCGGACGCCAATGTAGCTCTCGTATTGGACCATACAGTCATGCCAAGCATTGCCACAGTAACGTTGCTTAAATCATCTGAAAAGATGTAAAGGCCTGTTATATATACCACATCAAGGTATAGAGTTTACAATAGAAAGGTTTAAAAGTAACAGTGACGAAATGGTTGGTAAACTCGAAGCTGAGTGACTTATAAAAGTCTTCACAAGTTGAGAAGAAGAATTAGCTTTAAGAAATTGAATCCATATTTTCATACTAATATTATTAATTCGAAAGTAACTATGTCTGTCCATTACTTTTGGCATCTAAACACTTTGATTCATGAAGAAAGCTAGTATTTACCACGAAAACCGACATACATGTGGGTGAATCACAGAGCTAAGGACACAACAATAGAGCCTTAACCTGCCCCATTTGTTAAAAAAAGTAAGCAAAGGTATGCTTGAAACCAGTGTTAATCAATGATTTAGTTGCTGTAGATGTTGTCAGATTGTGGTCGCATTTTAATCCGTACGCCATTCAGAATTAAAACGTAATTCGAAACAAAAAACATGTAATCGCAGTCCTTTTTACATTACCTGTCTTTGCTGTCCCTTTAAAACTATTAAAAATCAAATGGATGTCGTGTCGTTGACCTTCAAAGGAAACTTGAACAGTAAGTTATACACAAGTAAGTGCATATATGTTGTGAATGTGTAGCGAAAGCAACTTTCATACGAGATGACCGTGTCACTTGCTTCCTTTCGTACACACGTCGATTACTTGGACTTGGAGCGGCATAGTTATTTATTAGTTCTCAGATGAGGTATGGGTTTTCTTTTAAAACCTCATGCATATTAGGACTAATTCATGTTAAAGTCTACATGAAACTACTATGTCTACATGAAAGCAAACGATCCTTTGAACACGTATTTAAAATCGAACTTGGAGAGTAGATTGGCTAATTGAAATTAATCCGACGCCAGGATTAGGTGTGTTAGATTTAAATCGGTTTTGACGTTTCGGCCTTATTTGATGTATAATATTTTTTTGGCTTCTTTTAAATACACTTTTATCAGACCAAAATACCGGATGTATGTAGAAGTTTTTCACGGTTGGGTTGTTACAAAGTGTGAAACACCAACAAATTTACCTACAATTATTTTCTTTATTTATCTCGCATGTCGAAAATTATGAAATATATTACACTCTATTACATCTACTTGTCTGGAATTAGGAGATCCTGTTTATTTGTCGTACAGGTTCGGCCTAGTTCGAAAACCAGTCTCTCACTAAGATCTTTGTGTTTTAATTCGAACTTCTCAAAAAAACAGATTTTTGGTGTGAGAGAAGAAATTAATTACTTATAATTATTTGACCCATAAACGGAATATGGTTATGAAGATTGTAAACTACTTGGTTTTGATTTGGTTATACTTGACGATCTCCTTGAAAAGTGATATCCCCGAGAAAAAGTTGCCGCCTCTGTAACTAAAAGTAGGTGAGTTGGACGGCATCATCCGGTACTTTATGATTATCAAGTGTTCGCGTATGATAATTTGTGTTTAGCTGTTAAATGACTCCAATTGTAAAGAGTACAGAAGTACTTAGCAATGTTATATTGAATGTTAAAAAGGGTTATAGAATGGTATGAGTGATGTTTTCTCCAAATATTTGAGTGTCACTTTAAAAGCTTATCCTTATGTTAAAAGTACCTCTGTCTGTCTGTCGGGCTTTCACGTGAAATCTACTGAACCAATTTATATGAAATTTGGTACTCATATAGTCTAGAGCATGAGAAAGGAGATAGGATATTTTTTACCGCGATTTAATCGACATACACGCGGGCGAAAGCCAGTTGTTATAAAGTAGTAAATCATTAGAAGTTTTTATGGAAAAGGATTAATATGCATGCAAGTGCAATACTAATGCAGTCCACGCAGACTACAGTAGTGTAACGCAGTTTACAATTGCCATTTGACAATGTAAAGTGCGTCATTTTAATTACTTGCAGTAACTAGAATTAAAAATAAATTAAATGTCCAATACAAGTTTTCTGTATTACTCATATTAAGTAAACGCTAAATAATAAAATGAAAAATTAAATTGTCAATATTTATGAAATATGTAAATGGAAAATTGTCTCACCTGTGCTAACACAGCTTTAGTTGAATAAAGTTTGCTTACCGTTGAATATTCGTATTGAATATAGTCGTTACAAGTAGAGAATAACTATAGATACTATTTCTTGAGGACAGTCCTTAGACGTGAAAGAAATTTCAATTGTCGTTAAACACATCAGTTTGGCCCTAAAAGGAAGGTTTTAACTGCTCTTTGAATGCAATTAATACGCTCATGAGTTTCAATTTCGTTGTTACGGTTCCAGATACCCACGTAAAGACTACAGCTATGCCGACATAGTAGAACTTATTGTTTTCACATTAGTTTCAAAATCAAGAATGAATATTTGACCATAGAATAAGTTAGTACAATATATTCGGCCGACCTTCACAGCGCTTCTTATCAGTACCATAAATAGTTTTTTTTAACAAGGTTAAGCTAACGATAGCCCTCATTTATCTGAACAGAACCCAGCTCCAAAACTAGTTAAACACTAACATTTCATAGCTGCTAGTGTAACAGGGTGATGTTCTAGGTGTTAACTTTCCTGTGCGAGACCGAGGAGCAACCCGTCACAAAAAATATTTAAATACCGGTAAGTGAGGGTTACTTTAGCTCGGGCGGGTAACTTTGTCCCAAAACAGAAACAAGTTTAAACTTGCCGCGACATCAGTACCTCTCGGGTGAGCGTAATAATTCCAGTTGAAAATCACAGATGACCATATAAGCGCGTAGTGTGGTTTTGTTTTACCGACGTCATTTCTGTATGAACTTGTCATTGTTACTTGGAATTTTTGTAAGTGAAATAGTTCGCAAGTTGATGTTGATGTTGTGAAACTTTCTAGGTATGTCTGGGGATACAGGTATTAGAAATAAAGTTTGACACTAGGTAGGTGCTACATCATCCCGTTAACTAGATAAACAAGTAAAGATTTTGTCCAATACTTTTTCATTTATAGAATAATTAAGGACAGGAAAAGTGATAATTTAATTGAAAATACCAATAAAGTAACGGATTCATTATGTATTCAAATTAGCATAAAAAACAATGTATTCAAATTAGCGATAGGTAATTGATAAAACCAATCAATGTTTATTACCTAAATTATGTTGCGTGACAAATAACCATATCACGTGTCTGAGTGCACCTACAGACCATAGATAAAGGAGTCAATGCGCTAATACTGTAAATACATTTTTTTTAAGTCAATCACTATTTTCAGGTTGTATTACTAAAATCCATTATAGTTTAGTAAGAAAGTATTATATTTTATACGTATGTCAAGGTAGTCCATTCGTTTTGCTTTTACTATTTTCCACTTATGTCTAGGAAGTCCATTCGTTTTGCAATGAAATACTAGCTTTAATATCCACTGTACATTTTGTCAACCAATTATTCCTCGATAGAAAGTATCCTAAATATAATGTAGCTTTGTCCGGATTCATTCCAAATCCATGACTTTATGGAGTAAGAAACAGAAGAAACTCATAAACTTTTTAAAAGAAATTAACACTAAATATATTACAGGCAAACTTAGTCGCGTGTGTCGTGCACGGAATTTTCGTGTCCCGTGACATTCGCCTGTTAGCTTTTGACAAGTTAGGACAGTGACTTCTCAGATGACAGTTCTGTGACGGCTAGGTAGTGAGGGGACACGGCAAGTGCCAATCGATGTCTAAAGAATTCGCAGTATACGTAACGTGAAAGTCGATCGATGTGTCTTCATGAAATGTCCCTACATGATGTGGCGGCATCATAGGTGTGGCGTGGTACATCAATGCCATGGCGTGGTGTAAAGAGTGACTAATAGGCACGGTACTTTTCCACATAACGCCAAGGTTATCGGCGAGGCGATAAACACAGGAACAGATTTAACTTGTCAGTCAACTAAAAATATACCTGACAATTTAAAAGATAGCGAAAAAATTAAAACAAATCACTTCGACAGTAATCATTGACATTGATTAAACTGGTTATCGATACGAGCTAATAACCTTGAACTAGTAAACATTAAGATAAGTTTGCCGGCGTATCGATTATTTTAGCTGGCAACACTGTTAAGTGTCTGAAGGTAAGACACTGACGCAACACCGGGCACTGGCGCGTGCGACCGGTGACCGCAGGGATGGGAATCATTGTCACTTTAAAATAATAATAACGCGATTGAATGATTGATTTTAGTCGATTACTTTCATGTCATAAGTCATAGACAAGGATCACAGGTGACAATGATTTTATCCCTTCCCTAGATGATTATTGTTCGTTCATTCGTTCGTGAGTTCCTTTAAAGAGGGAACGTCGTCGTTGACGAGCACATTTATCGCGGATCATCTCGTGTGAGCACCACGTGTTCGGTGGAGTGTCTTATTTAAAATTATTAATCATGGGCTGCTATTTAATGTCCTAACTGTATTTCGTGATCGAGTGCTTCAATAAAGTGAATGTACAAGAACATTCTCCTCACCCGCTAAACTCACGTCTACCCTCAATTAGAAATATGAGGCCTACTAACGTTCCCAGTGGATCCAAGATTTAACATCAGAAGTGGGATACGCAGGGTAACCACCTGAGGAGATAGTGTAAAGTGAACAGCAGTGAGCAGCCCGGACAATCAAACTGTTTAGAAAACATGGTGATGAAAATCTCAATTACTGGCGACCGCTAATCCGCAACAATCGGAATTTAACATTACCGTAAGGCTGATTTGTTTTGACCACGATGATATGTCAGCGTTTTGGCACACAAGGGCACAGCATCTTGCCCATGATTTTCTCTATCGAGTGTCGCGAACAGCGAGAGGGTTCTGAAGAGCCGTCTAAATGAGACTTCGGACAGATCTCAGCTACGTATGCGGACAGGCTGGATATGTCGCGTCGGTTTGTAAAGAGCGCAAGGGTTCAGAGCTACAACAATGAAGGAGGTGCACATCTGTAAACATGAATCGACGAGGAGCAAAAGCAACGCAGAATCCGGTGAGATCGTTTCTTTTTATTTTCTCGATGGTAGTGGGCATGCTTGTTCGTTATTATTTTACAGTGTCGTAGTATCGGGGGTAGTTAAAAAAAAAAAAAAAAAAAAAAAAAGAAGAAAAAAAAAGGAACCGTAAGATGTTTCTCGCAAATAGAAAATCGCGTTCGCATATAACATATCACGATTACGTTACTATTTTACGTTGTGCCGAATGGAACGATAAACGGTAAAGTAATTCTATAGGCAGTGATTTTTTAAAAACGAGTACGTCAGTGTGCAAATTAACCGTATTGCTTTTTTTTTTACAAAAGGAAGTGAGTTTTAGCGAAAAGCATACCCAAATTAAGCTAAGCTCTTGAGGATATAGATACTGACATAAACTGTGTGGACAAAATCAAATCAAAAATCTTTTTGATCTTAATTTAGTTACGAAAATATTCTGAATTCTTTTTATCGATGGTATACCAGGGCATCGCGTCTTTACAGGAGATTTACGGGTAGACCCTATTGATCAATATAAGAATGTTCAAAGACGAAAAAGTTTCAGCCCTCCTAGAAGCGTAAGTTATTTACGGTAGTTCCTCACCCTCACAAGATGGTCAATATGGGTATCTAACTAAGCCCTTTGATCTTAGAAATTCGGCTGCAGCCAATCAAAGGTGTATCAAAAAGGCTTAGTAATAAACTTGGAATTAGCGTTGCGCTGGGTTACCTTGATTATGGACTTGGTTTCTCTGATAAACTTTCCCATTGTCTGGAACGTTGCTTTAACCCTGAGAGCATTGTCAGACGCAGTTTTCCTTTTTTTATAGAAATGTAAATTCATGAGAACAGGAGTACATTTTGTGGGTCATGTAGTTAGAGCAGGAGAAGTGGTCGATTCTCCTACCCCGAAGATTGCTACTCAGAATAGACAGTTCTTGGGCCTTGCCTCCTACTTCAGAAACTTTATACCCAAATAATACTCGTATGGTAGGCCCACTTTATTCACTAAAGGGGACAATAAGGTGGACGGACCTACATGACAATATTTAAAGGAAATGTTCAAATACTTAGCTCAGGAGTCTGTACTAACAATATTAGATCGTGAGGCGGCAGCTATTGAGTTTCACACTGATGCCAGTTCTAACGGTTATGGGGTCATAATCATTCAAAGAAAGAATGGTGCTACATGTTGTCATATCTTAGTGTCATATTTTAGTTGACGAACGACTGACGCAGAATCGTGATTTCATTCGTAGGAACTAGAAACTATGATAGTCGCCTGAGTAGTCGAGATCTTTAAACAGTGTTTGTATGGGCAGCATACAGGATTTAATATTGTGCATAAGGTGCCAACAAGTAACATGCTGATTTCTTGTCTAGACATCCAATCCCAAAAACAGTTTGTGATGAGTCTAATGCCAGTACATTATCAGATGAAACTGTAAACGTAATATTAGAATATTGTAGAGGACCGGGTGTCGTGTTCCTCCGACACAGAGGGGGGATCCTCCGACCAGGCGAGGTGGTCGTGCCTGCTGGGCCGCTTCCCAATGGTTGATGTTGGGATGTCGTGTGTGTGTGCTAATCAGCTCGAGAGTTTCTCATCGCGATTCAGGATTGGTAGTTGCTCCGTGTAGTTCACACCGTGTGTTCTTCGTGGTTCAGTGTTTCTTCGCGAGATGGCGCTGAGTGTTAACTTTATCAAGGGTAGTTAGCGGTAGAACAAAATCGTGATATCAAAATTCGTGACCTCATTAACAAAAATAAGAACAAAGAAACCTCAGACTACTGGCACCATGATGTGCGTAAGGGTAACCAGTTTCCGGTTACCAATAGCTCCGTGATTCTTAACGTGGACCTTAATTAATCATGTTCCTTCGGAAATTAAGAAACTAAGAACTATTTGAGCATTATTGGTTTCCAGAGATGATAAAGTAGGTACGTAAGTTTATTGATTCTTGTATAGTATGCAACGCTTCGAAAGACTGCTCCGGGTCCCAACAAGTTTCGTCAGCAGCCCGTGGTTTCCGCTGCTGGGCTCCGGTCTCCTCTTGGTGGGGATTGACGCCGTGCGTCACCGCACTGGTTGTGGACTTGCGGGACGCATTGTGGCTGCGTGGTCTTGCCGTTGGATGTTGTTTTCCTGGAGGGCCTCCAGCTGGGCTGTGCGGATGCTGCCTTGTGGCAGCAGCCGAGGCTGGCTGCTTGGCGTGGCCTTTGGGTTGCGGGGGCGCTCGTGGCGTGTCGTGCCACGGGTGGTCGCCCGTCCGGTTCTGGCCGCGCCGTCGTTGCTTGCCCTTGGTGGTTGTTTCCGATCGCCTGGGGCCTTTAAGCTTGGCAAGTTGGCCTTCATCAATGCCTAAGGACACGGGTCCTGACATGCGATTCACTTAGATATTGCGGGGGGATTAGGTGGTAAAGACGATGAGAGGGAGTGCGTGTCTTTCATTACTCAGCATCTCTCGATGCTCCTACCTTAATTCAATCCCTCAAGAGGGCTGTTTGCCTATTTGGTGCACCGAAGCGTGTAAAAGCAGACTAACGTAGGTGTTATATAGGTGCAAACTTCAAACGGTGTTGATGTGGGCATAGTGTACAGCTTCACCTTATTGGTACTGGTTCTGGTAGGGCTAACGCTAAGCGTATAATGCGTACTCTAAAATGTCTGCTCACAATAGTAGAGAACAAACCAAACAAAACTTCTGTAAGTTCAGCTTGCCTTTAATACCACTAGATCCAGAGTAACAGGCTACTCCCCTGCGGAATTAATGCTTTACAAACGAGCAATGTAAAATATCAAAAGACTATACGTCAGAGGTAGAACGCTTCATCCGAAGTAGAGCAATAGTGAGTCCATTCAGTGCTGCCAATTCCGTCTTTATCAAGGATAGCGAGTGTAACCAAATCAAACTACAGTGAAAGTTGAAAGGTAAGGTACTTTTATTGTCAAGGTACCACATCATTATAGAGACGAGCTGAGAGACGTTGGTGGGTCTAACCTAACCTGTAAGTATGCTCATAAAATTCGAAATCTATAGTCATGACAATGGACATAATATCCTATGAGGAAAGTGATGCAGCATCGACATCAGCTAGTCCACATACTTTAGCCTCTGCCTCCGAACATGACGAGTACTAAAGGTGAGTTTATAACGTTTGTGCACTCTTCTTCTTTCTCAGCATATTTGCATCCACTGTTGGATATATGCTTCCTACATGGTTTTCCATACGCTTCTGGATGCGGTGTGTCTAGTCTTTCTTTATATCTTCCGACCACCTGGCAGCTGGTCTACCAACACTTCGACTTCCTGTTCAGGGTCGCCAGAATAGTTATATGACTTCATCTATCGTAGTTTCTTCGGAAAACGTGTCCGGCCAATTGTTATTTCAGTTGCGCAATTCATTTGTGTATATTCTGTTCTTTTATCGAGAACCGATCCAGAGAACGTACGTAGAGTATCGATCCAGAGCGTGCGTACGTACGTAACGTAGCGAGCGTACACTGGATGGGTACTCGGTTGGCACGTGTCTGAAAAAGGGGGCTGGTCTGGAAAACGGATCGATGCCTCTGATCAGACTACGCGGTATGTAGCCTTATTGATGGGTAGTTAATAGGCGCGTATCTGAAAAATGGGGCTGGTCTGTAAACCGGATCGATGCACCTGATCAGACTTCGCGATTTATAGTAGGGTTGATGGGTAGTTGATAGTCGCGTATCTGAAAAATGGAGCTGGTCTGTAAACCGGATCGATGCACCTGATCAGACTACGCGATGAGACTGGTGGAAGAGACGCTGATGGTTGTCCGGTCCGAGGCACCATGTGAGTTGGTGATCGGTCGAAGGGACGCCTGAGGTCAGTTGTCTGCCCAATGTGTGTGTGTGTGTGTGTGTGTGTGATTGGTGGAAGGGGCGCTGACGGGTTGTCAGGTCCGATACACCATGCGAGTTGGTGGATGGTCGAAGGGACGCCTGAGGTCAGGTGTCCGCCCAGTGTGTTTAATTCAGATGCGAGGGGTAAAGATCGAGATCTTTTTAAACAGGTGTCATGAATTGGTAGCGAGTCAGTGATGGACGAGCGATTTTTTTCTCTCTGATTGACGAGGAGTACGAGAGCTGTAGAGGTGAGTGATCGCACAGGGACGTGCGATTGTCAGTATGGCCGTGCCGGCGTATCGATTATTTTAGCTGGCAACACTGTTAAGTGTCTGAAGGTAAGACACTGACGCAACACCGGGCACTGGCGCGTGCGACCGGTGACCGCAGGGATGGGAATCATTGTCACTTTAAAATAATAATAACGCGATTGAATGATTGATTTTAGTCGATTACTTTCATGTCATAAGTCATAGACAAGGATCACAGGTGACAATGATTTTATCCCTTCCCTAGATGATTATTGTTCGTTCATTCGTTCGTGAGTTCCTTTAAAGAGGGAACGTCGTCGTTGACGAGCACATTTATCGCGGATCATCTCGTGTGAGCACCACGTGTTCGGTGGAGTGTCTTATTTAAAATTATTAATCATGGGCTGCTATTTAATGTCCTAACTGTATTTCGTGATCGAGTGCTTCAATAAAGTGAATGTACAAGAACATTCTCCTCACCCGCTAAACTCACGTCTACCCTCAATTAGAAATATGAGGCCTACTAACGTTCCCAGTGGATCCAAGATTTAACAAGTTTGTTTTTCACAGATGTAACATAAAACCTTATTTCATCTTCCTTTGTACTTCTTCATTTTTAGGGTTCCGTAGCCAAATGGCAAAAAACGGAACCCTTATAGATTCGTCAAGTCTGTCTGTCTGTCTGTCTGTCTGTCCGTCCGTATGTCACAGCCAATTATTTCCGAAACTATAAGAGCTATACTGTTGAAATTTGGTCAGTCGATGTATTCTGTGAACCGCATTAAGATTTTTACATAAAAATAGAAAAAAAACAATACATTTTGGGGGTCCTCATACTTGGAACTGAGACTCAAAATTTTTTTTTTCATCAAACCTAAACGTGTGGGGTATCTATGGATAGGTCTTCAAAAATGATGTTGAGGTTTCTAATATCATTTTTTTCTGAACTGAGTAGTTTGCGCGAGAGACACTTCCAAAGTGGAAAAATGTGTGTCCCCCCCCCTCTAACTTCTAAAATAAGAGAGTGATAAAACTAAAAAAAATATATGTTGTACATTACCATGTAAACTACCAACGAAAATTAGTTTGAACGAGATCTAATGAGTAGTTTTTTTTAATACGTCATAAATCGTAACACGCAATAGGTATACCTTTCATCCAATCAATACCCTAGTATAAAAACATCGATGAAAGTTACAACGAACTACAAGAACTTTTATATGATGGTACTTGCTGGTACGGAACCCTTTATGGGCGAGTCTGACTCGCACTTGGCCGCTTTTTATTGCAACGAATTGATTCTTTTACATGTATATCATTCAAAAACATGTTTTCCTAACAATGTTTATTAACCTCAAAGTAGCTGAAGAAAAACAAAATACCAGTATTGCATTTTCTATACAATGTCGTATGTACAAAACTTAAAAAATATGTATATTATGAAATGTTAAATTAATTATCGATTAATTTAACATTTTTTAAGTTTTGTACATACGACATACATACAGATTTCGGACATCTTACACACAACGTAATCTAGTTCCAAGCTAAGCAGAGCTTGTGTTGTGGGTACTAAACAACTGACATAAATACATAAACATACTTTTTTTGTAAATACATACATATTATACATAGAAAACACAGACTCTGAAACCAATATTTGTGGATTACCCAAATATTTAGTCTGCCCGGGAATCGAACCCGAGACCTCTTGATCATACGCTGACCACTAGACCAACAAGGCAGTCATTCTGATTTGTTCGCAACTTCTATTAGTCTGACATTTAGTCATCCTCATAATCCTTACGTTTACTGAGCCCTGATCGGAAATTTCCTTTAGCCTGGTAGACTGTTAACATAAATACAGCATGGAAAGATTGAAACGGGAAGACAGAATGATTAAGCATAGATTAAACATTAAGTTTAGATTAAAACTGGAAAACTGCGTCACATAAATCTTAGATTATACAAAGATTTGAGGTCTAATCAATGTGATAATTTCGTAATCTTTCCCTGAACGTGATTTTAATTCATGCTTATCATCGATTATAGGTATATGAACTGGTACATCGGTATTAAATATCAATCATTGCTTGCCGATAATTTTTATGCAATTGATAATATATTTATATATAAATAATCAACACAGTACAGTGTTATAATAATTTGGTGGTTGAGTTAATGCGTATTTTGTATTTGTGTAATGAATTTATGTTATGTGAGTGTGGTAGTGTTCTTATTGATGCTGCTATTTTAATTATTTTAAATTAAAAAGAAAGTTGACATAGGTAAGTTACTCTTGAATTTTCACTGGAATCACTTGACTAAATTTACAAAAGGATCTTAATTAGCGGACACGAGGCTTTAAGAGCTATAATAATAAATCTGCTTTATATAATTACTGAGTACTACAATAAATAGATCATAGTGCTGTAGCTTTGTAGTTTGTAGAACTAAATTACGAACAAATAAATACAACTGTAAATCTTTTTACGACGTGATTAATCTTGAGTTTAACAAGAATACTGTTTGTGAATCTGATTTTACGTGTTTTCTTGGAGTGACGACCTGCGTAAGATGGCTGGCAGGAGCTGGATGCGAGAATCCCAAAATCGATCAGAGTGGTGTGCAATGGGAGAGGCCTATGACCAGCAGTGGACCGCGATAGGCTAATGATGATGATGATGTGTTGTTGTTGAATGTAAATATATGTAGTTAAATAATATACTGTTTATTTACTAAGATGACTTGTGTTGTTTGAGGACAGAGAAAGCTGTACTTGCGGACTCAGCTCCATTCTTCAATTAACGTCATTAAATAAAGGTTTACTTTGCAAAAAATGCACCTTGTAAGGAATTCCCAAAACCAGATTGTTTTCTTGTTTTTCCTTACTTTATTCTTTTAAGGAAAACAAAACTCGTTAACATCAAGCGTTTTTATACATATTTTGCCATCATGTTTAAGGTTCGTTACGAATACTTTAAATGCTATGTTTCAACATTTAAACCAACCTTCACGTACCATTCCCATTACTGTCTGGTACATCTTACGTAAGATTACAGTGTGTCTTGTTTATACAGAATTTATTTTACTCTGGAACGTCTGCACGGTTGCAATCATTTGATAAACTACCAATAATAATGAAAGAAAATCGCGAATATTAAATTACCCAATATAAAACGACAACACTCAGTTTTTAAGCTTTTTTAAGTATTTACGACATTTTCGGGACTAATATTTGTAGACTGTTTTAATCGGTGATCGATACGAAATAATCATGATGAATGACGTGGTCTCAGAGAAGATAATGTGCTAAGAATAAAATGTAACTTTTTAAACAATAATTGGGTTCGGTATTTTTGAAGTAGGTACCTACTCGACTTAAATATGTGTGCCTGTTAGGTGACACCGGCTTTAGAATCCTTCTAAAGAATGTTCAGAATAAAGGTACTTTAATGTAATTTATTAAACATTTCAATATTTGATGTCAAATAAACGATAGTTATGTATTTGTTTAGTAATGAAATGGTTTCAATAATTTTGTTGCATTTGCATACAAATGTACAGTTATATCTTGTTATTAAGAGACTTACCTACGTATATTCCAATAATAGCATTCTCATATAAATGCACATGTTGGTTTGTTATTTTATAATGATTTTATTGAAATTTAGCATTACTATACTTTGATTCTTGGAAGGATTTATTGGAAGGATATATTTACCTAAACCCGATCGGAGCCTAAGGCAAAACCTAGTTTTTAATGAAGACTCCACTCTACGACTTGTTGGCACAACTTTCAAAATTAAATATTTCGAAAACGATGTATGTAATAAAAAGTATTATAACATATGAGATGTTGACAGAATCGGAGATGACAAAATCCGGTTTTTATATTTTATGGCTTCTTTGTGCATTGTGATTAAAACAAAAATAAGTTTTCGTGAGTTTGCGTCATGAACCCATGACTAAGTTTGGGTAATTATCTACTAAGAATTTGTTTAATTACTACAGTTTTAATTTATTATTAACTAAATGAGTACCGCTTCTTTACTCGTATTTATTGTTGTAATGTAAAGAAGTAATTCTAAAAAACAGTTACTCCTAATGTTATGTTAATATTACATGCAGACACTCCAATTTTATTTATTTATTTTTATTTATTCTATTGATTTATTGAATCTTTCTCTTCATTCTAATAATATTGAATGCTTTAGTGTGGTTCTCTTATTAATTCCTATGATGTGATTTACGTAGGCCTGTGGATACAAATTTCAACATACTCCAGGTAAACAAATTATAAAATGTAGGTTCGAAATTTAAATAAATTCTTAGTAGATACGATAAAGAATTATTTAAATTAACAAAAAAAATAATCGATGCTTCATGGACATTTCTATTTATATAAAACTAGCTTTTGCTTCCTGCTATTTTCCAAAACCCTCTCTCAGTGCTCGCCCACGCTCCTCAAGGAACACATATGCCAAATTTCAGCTTCCTGCGCCCAGTAGTTTCGGCTGTGCGTTGTCTGTCAGTCAGTCATTAATGGAACAGTTTTATATATATTGATAAAACCACTAGCTTTTGGTCGCCTTCCCTGTGCCGACACAAAGAACTCCCATACTCAGAACAGTACTTTGAAATGACAGTGTTAATATTATTTTTTCCATAAATACTAATATTCTGCACACAAAACATACATTTTACAGTTAGTAATATACATAACATACGAATGGATATACTGGATATATCTTTTTTAGCAGTTAGTTATGGCACTGTTGATAGAAAGTTCGGTAGCATATTCAATTATCAAATCCATACTCGTAGAAATAAGTTACATGTCATGTTAGCCTTGTTGGTTGAAGTAGTTAGTAACCCTTGGATACTGAAATTTTCGTATTTTCTCTGTTATAGTATACTAGCTTTCGCCTGCGGTTCCGCCCGCGCGTATGTCGGTTATCGCGGTAAAGAGTAGCCTATGTCCTAAGTAGGTATGTTTATCACCAGTCTAGTTCCCTTAATACAGACTGCTTAGTTGGAAATCAGACGGCTGGGTATGTGACGCGTTAAGGTAATGCTATTTATTTGTTACTGCATATAGCTTTCACAAAATTACTAATTCATCATTATTAAACAGTGTAATTGACAACTTTAAATTACAAGTTACTTGTATCCCATGTAAAAAGTATTTCAAATAACAATTAATGGATAATAGAGACAATTAGGAAGGATTCGCTATATGACTAACAATAATGTACCAGCGAAACAATAATATACAAGTCATCATGACTAATTCTGGTCACGAACCATATATATGTAGGAACAAAAACTATAAATCCCATTGCAATCGACAAATTTCAATCATTCTGAAGTTTAAACACAAACAGAAGGGGTGTTATAAGTGTGTGTTATAAAAGCCTGATTTATCTGAGGGTAAGCAACTGTAACCACTGTACCTTTTTTATATTTAAGCCTGCCAAAGTAACTCTACTCTGCTTGATGGAAAGCATGAGTCGAATCGAAGAGTAGTGGTACCTATCCCCATTGTGAATGTTAACAATGCAGCATAGTAACCAACACTATGGCGGTCTATTAAGATGCACTCACCGACAAAACACGACAGCTGGTTGGTCTTATGTGTTAGGGTGGTACCCGATCGAGCCGGCCCATTAGTGCAGAAATCAGCTTGGCTCTACTACCTTGAAGTACATTGGACACTCGCGGCACTAACGTTTTCGGTCTTTTCCTCGTCTCACACCATAATTGACAACTTCAGAACACATAATGTTGACATTTGTATGCATTAAGAGCTTCACTAAATCTCTTAAGGAGGTTTATGATTTCCTCCAATGTACTAAGAAGACGCCTGTATCCAGCAGTGAACTGATAATAAATATTATGTGATTATGAAGTGGAAGATGGCACATGATTATCCAAAAGAATCGAAAATATATCAAGGAAATCAATATCAAAGTCAATGTTATATAATACACACACCATTTCCGTAGGTGGCTTCTTCCTTACTTCCAAAATAAACAGCTTGAAAAATAAACAATCGATTTCTATGGAACGGTACTAGCAGAGTTCGTGCACCTTGTGAATCGTCCTCGTGAAAAACATTGGGCCTACATTAGAATGCTCACAGCACGCTTTTATGCGTACGTTGCATAAATACAGACAGACACTCCGGCGCAACTGGTTTTACAAACGGATGAACGCTTTTTGCTGTACACATCAGTCGTGTTTTAAGTGTGACAAATAGTAGATCAATATACATATATAAAAGTGCGTTTAGTGCGTATAAATTGTGAGATTAGTGTTGATAGTAGAAAGTTTGAAGAACTTTTTGAGGTATAATTGTTGTGGTGTTTGTGAATCATCTTTAGCATGCGTTTTGGTTTGTTTATGTTTTGGATGTTGTGCAGTTTTGATCTAAATTTTGTTCAAGTAAATACAGGACGTACTTCTTCAAATAAAAAAATTAGTATTTAGCATTCAAAATATGTAGCTTTTGCTTGATTTGAAAATCAATTGGAAAATCATTTGGAAATCTAAAACTAGACAACTAAAAGTAAATAAATCAATACCAATAGTTTTTGATCATAAGGTTTTGGAATATAATATTATTTAAATTGACCACCAGGTTTGTGTTTCTTGCTAGAAATATAAATTGAAATTGTCACCCCATGAATATTACCCATAAACGCGAAATCCAATATCTAAAGACTAGGTTCAGCTGCAGTTAGTTGAAAATGGTTTGAGTATACAACTATTTTTGAAACGAATAACTTATACAGCCTATTTTATTGTTAACCATTTGAATATATATGTGAAAAAACTTATAATATCTGGTTTGTATAAGTATCCGGGGTTGTGTTATAATTGCTTTCACGATCATATTACTTACAGATTTTTTTTTTACTTTTTGTTTTCTTGATGGTAAGCATGAGTAGAATCTAAAAACCACCATACTTATTTTGAATGCTAAGTCAATGCTTATATTGAACCATTTCTAGCTTCATGAATACATTGCTGTAGCAGTATTTACTAAAACTTTTGTACTTTGTAGGATTCAAAATAGCCTTGGACAGATTTTTTAAGACCCAAACTGTTGGTAAAAATCTTCATTCCTCAATCAGCCTGGTCTGTTCCCGTGTGCGATAAATAAGATGCAGATTTGTGTCAATTAGTCGGCTGCTACCATAGTACGTAAAAGTTTGTGAGTGTGTATATCTTGCTCTGTCAAGCAAAAACTACTGAACGGATTTGGATGAAACTTTACAGTAATATAGGTTATATATCAGAATAACACATAAGCTACTTTTTACCGCAATAATCAGATTCACGCGGGCGAAGCCGCGGGCAAAAGCTAGTATGTCATAAGTATAATTATTATTCCGCTTGCGGTAAATGTTGCCGTAATGTGAAGGTTCTTTTGACATAAATAACATAAACCAGTTTTACATAAACATAATACGCATGTACAACTGTATGCAGTCTAGAACATACAACCTACAACAGACATACAACAAAATATACTCCATACAACCTCAGTACCTCACTAACTCACATATAAGTATAGGTGTACTTTAGTGACTTAAAAAAGGAGAAGTTAGTTACCTTACAACTCCTTCATGATTTTTTTTTAATATTGAGGAAGAGTAGGTATGCCATGCCTCTCATTAATCCCCTAAGATGAAAAATAAATAATATTGACGGTTAATTGTTATATTAAGTGTGTATTGCACTATAAAAGCTATATTTATTAGGTATAGAATATGTAACTCTTATCAATTTTGTAATCACTTCCTACCTATAACGTACGCCGTAAGGAAATTAATTATGACACTTTTATCTATTAAAATATCGACCTCATGTATCCATTTCTATTTTTACTTATAAGGTCGATATTACCTTGTCGGTAACAAACTTAATGAGAATAATAAGTAAGTACCTATATGAAAACTAGTCTTCAAGGTTGAATACGTACAAATTGCATATACCTACGTTTTTTTTTTACAAAAGACAATATTAGTAACGAATTAACTAACATAATCCGACTACGGCAAAGCCAAAGACAAGTCTCTACAGATTTGCTTTTCTACTGTAGCGCTTTAACTGGATCGATTTTAACGAATGAGGTGTCTATAGATTCGTAATAATAGCCTGTGTGAGATAGGCTATCTATATAAGTTTCATCAAAAAATTTAACGTTTTCGGGCCTAAATTTCCTAAACTTTTTCTTGATACAGAAATTGTATGATAAAAATATAGTGAATTAATCAAACCGTCGGAAAGATATAATTCTGAACATATAAACCGCCTCAGTCGCATTAATACACTTCTGTTTAGGGTATTTCCTTGCTACTTTTTAGTCAGTGAAGTAGGCAACGACGACTCGGTCAGTACCTAGAAGGGTGACCGTTTGTGTCTTGATATGTTATGAGCGTTTCTATGCTTCGGAGGTCAGGTTAAGCAATCGGTCTCGGTTGCTATCATTAGATAAGAGTCGTGAAGCTTAGTTGGAGGCCTTCGGGTGGCTTAAAACATCCAACAGTAAGATTATATAGCCACAACGCGTCTTGTTGGTCTTGTGGTTAGCGTAGGCGGCTGCTGATCAAAGAGGTCTCGGATCGATTCCCGGGTCAGACCAAATATTTGTGTAATTCACAAATATTTGTTTCGGAGTCTGGCTGTTTTCTATGTATAATATGTATGTATGTATTTTTATGTATTTACGTATAGCATAACCTGAGAGGAGATCCGAACCCAGCTGAGGGACATTGATAAATGGTACAACCTACCCAGGTCTGGAGGGCGGAGAGGCACTCATACGACAACACTCTTGTGTCTTCTTTAGCAAGAAAGAGCAACAAACATACATACTCAAAAACTTTCGAGTTTTTAGTAATAGTACGGTTTTTATTTCTAATTTAATCACCACGACAAAAATCGTAAGCAAAAGTGCAAAAAACTCATATTCTTTAAAGAATATGTGATATAATTTTAAACAATGTGAAAACATCTTCATTGTTTTACACGTGCCATAACCAAACAATAAAAGTTAGTATTTATATTTCGAATGGTCGGTTTATTTTCTATTTTTTTCTTCTTTCCAAATCACATGGAAACTCATCAATGTAGTTGCCCTTCGATTCAAATTTTTTTTATGGTCAAGTGCGCATTGTATTGTTACGTTCAAACAGCATGAGATTATGAATTATGATATTTTCATTACATTCGGTTTCAGTGTGAGTGGAATGCCATTACAGATTGAACAATCATGACTTTAATGTGTCATGACGACTTGTCACTTCAGAGGGAAATAATTACCGCATGCCATATATGTACATCTATATAAATAAGTAATAATGAGGTGTGTTTGTAATTTCAAATTAAGAGCTATTCGCTAAATACGTATGACAATATTTACGATCCTTAAATGAAATTTTTATTGCCATGTTCTTTTCTCCGGCTCTACCTATTGTTTGCGAACATGGCATAAATGTACATGTAGAATCTTGACCTGTCACAAGAGATGTATTGCATCCTAAGTGAATAAAGAATTTTGAATTTTTTGAATTTTGAAATAAACAATTTTAAAACTTTATTTGTCTGTCGGTTCGTTCTAGCTAAACTCAGAAACGGATAAACCGATTTTAACGAGAATTTTACTGACAGATAGCTGATATTATAAGGAGTTACTTAGGTTACTTTTATTTCAGAAAAAAATAATTTAAAAATAAATGTAATACCGCGGGGTACATCTAGTAATAAATCTAGCAAAGTTATACCACATCCAATAAATTTCAATGATGCAATTTCTTTTATAGATTATAAGACATTGCAGTACCTTAGGCTCCTTAGTTCTTAACCGAGATCAAGTCAATCAATGAATATTTAGTAAGGTTACTTTTTATAAATAAAAGCTCTAATTTTTTTTAAAACCAATAAGCTTATTAACAATCAAACTAACAATAAAATAAAATCAATAAGACTTTTGTTGTTTCTATAACATAATTATAAAATAAATACACTCTAAAGAGACTCTACTCTCCTTGATGGGAAGCATCAGCAGAATCCAAGAATCGTGGTGGCCATTCTCTTTGTGGCCCACGGTGACCCACACTCGGCCTAGTGAGATGCTACTGCACCATTGAGCCTCCGATCTCGCACTAACCGAAATACAACAGCAGGAATGCTGTCATTTTGAGGTTTGTCTTCTATGCGAGGGTTGAGCCGGCACATTCGTGCAAAAATCAAGGTGGCTTTACTATCGCGAGAGAAAGGTTACTCTTTTAAAGAGACTCCATTACATTATTAGTTATTAAATGATATCTTTTGTTATTCAATACTAGTAGCATAGTTGTAACTAAGTAGCTACTAAGCGTAAGTTTGCTTTCATAATATTTAACTTGATTGGGTTCAGAATAAAAAGTGTAAACACGTGTTAACTACTCTATTACAATGGTAGAATGCTTTGTTGAATGTCCGCAAGTGTAATACCAAACATTGACCGAGAAATGTTTTAAGGCCAACATTGATGGTCGACAGTATAGATTGAAATACCGTTATGTAAATACACCTAATTTATGCTAATAATGTGTCTGTAGTTTGTTTATGTGAAGAGATTGTCTCTTTATTTGTTTTTTCGCTTAAGTAATGTTGCGTTTTTTCCTCTTGTATCGTTACGTTTATTTTTTTTTTTAAATTTGATTTTTTATTTATATTAACTGGATAACGGAATAGTTACAATAAATAGGACTATAACTTCAGAGAAATGCACGAACTCAATTAATTAATTTTATACATCATTCACAATACAACGCTTAAGGCATTATCTACCAACCGATCGTTGGGCGATCATAGAAAGCGGACAGTAGGTGCATTTTGTTAAAAGTTTTGGTAACAAAAATATATTTTGTAAAAATAACGTGGCTACATGATTTTTAAATAATAACATAAGGAAAAAAAATCAGATATTAGATATTGCAAAGTTATTTTTCACGATGATTTATGTAAGTATGTAAAAATAAACTGAATTACGTAGAGTTATAAAGCCTCATAAAACTCAAGATCCGCATAATGTAAAACTCGATTGTTTTCATTCAATTTAAATCCGGTATGATTTTTAGTACAATAGTTAGAAGCGTTATCGCTCAAATATTATGTAGTTACATGAATCTGCGATTTATTGAAGCTGTAACTACTGTGGTCAGCGGTTGACGCCACGTGTTAACAATCGGTGTTTTTCTTGGTTCAAAGGTAGGCATTTTCCAAACTAGTTTATCAAAAAAAATACTTAAAATTAGTACTGACGTAGCATGAAGGTATTACTTAAGACAATGCAATTGTCCATAGAGCAGATAAAAGTCGAGTTAAAATAGTTTGAATAGGATGAATGTCGTTGCTTGTTAAGATCTATTAATCTTTAGGCAATATACATAACGAACACATAACAAATACGTTAAAACAGTTGTTATAAAGGTGCCCTTTATAACAACTGTTTTAGCGTATTTGTTTGAAGATCACTGTAAAATAGGAGGAGCATAACTTTACTTTGAGAAACTAGATATTACAATATTACAAAAGAATAATAAGCAATATTGAAATAAAATAAAATGCAAAAGTGCACTTTAGGAAACGTCTTGAATTAAATACAAAGAAATACATAAGTCTTAAAAAATCTGACACATTTCACGATATCTTCTCAGACCATATCAGTGTCTGAAATCTACATATTCTTCTTTAATAAATTCTTATTTTAAACTTTAGCATTACTGAAACTGAGATCTTGGTAACCCATAAAAATATATAATTTTTTTGGACGTTTGCACTTCTGCTATACCTACATGGATTAACAATTTAATCTACATACCTATTTAACCTGTCTGCTCTCGTCATCTGAATAAAAATAACTTTCAAAATAAGCTTGTTGTGAAGCTATTGCAAGATCTGTAACATCTTAGAATTGTACTCGTAACGTTCATTAATTAGCGACAAATATTTGACCCCAATTGCTGTTTATTAACAGTTGCCTCTAATCTTAAGTAACCGTGTGCAAATTCAGCCACATATAAAAACATTTATTGTTTGGTAGCTATTGGTTGTGATGATATTCGATCATATTGTCATGTGAACAATCACTAGCTATCTCCTGCAGTTTCACTGCATGCGTGCTTAATAAAAATCTTAGCCTAATATAAAATAGCCTATAACCTCGAGAATTAGGCTATCAATTCAAAAATTTCTTGTTCTTATTTGGATGGTAGTTTCAGATAAGTTTTTTCAATAGAAATCACTGTAGTGAAACTGTGAACTGAAAACTTGCTGCAGTCTTAATAAGAAATTCATTATGTCGTTATTTCCTCTCGAGGGGCTTATAGAGTTAACACTTTAAATTATATCAATTCGTAGATATCAATTTATGGTATTGTGCTCCATCTTACATTTTACATTCAGTTTATTGCAAGACGAATAAAACATTAGTTTATGGTTTGTTAGTTACAAATGAAGCCAACGAAAATGATAATCAATCATTTTGGTTTGGCTGTTTCCTTTTTTTTTTCGTAAATTATTTTACTCAAATAAACGCTGAATATTGTACAACTATGTTCAAGATTTATCTTATTATTGCTTTATAAAAAGTTGATAAAAACATGACCCTGACAATGATTAATAAACTTTACGCAACGATGTTTAAAAAAACATTTGTTTGTGTTCACTGCGTTTGTGTAAAAAAACTTAGGTAAAATTCACGGCTTCTATGAATGGTTATGTAACTAAAACTCGATGTCTCTTTATAAACCTTATATTTATAACGTTTCTAATTTGTAAACATTAGGTGTTTTAATTAACCGTTACTTAAGATGCAGATACTAGTTAGCCTTCAACAGAACTGTGCTTCGTGTCGTGGTCCGATAGACACCGATTCTAATGCCCAGTAATGCGATTCACACACTGCACCGCGCTACGACGCTTAGCGCGGAGTGGCAGATTTTAATATTGTATGCAAGTACATCGATTAGTATAGAAAACACGCCAGGTCCAACACACCGAACACGCGCCTAGGCGCGTGAGCGCGTGCCGCTAGCACATTCTGCCCCCGCGGGCAGCAGTAAACACATTTATATACGAAATTGAACAATGCCTAGCAATTTGGGATATGAAATGCAAAGAATACAGACGACGACGACCAAATGGAAAGTAACCTTTAGTTTGGTGCAGGCCATGTACAAAGCCGTCAGGCGCGGAGGCGCGGTAAAATCTGCTCGAAGAGGCAGATCTGCTCCTCCGTCGACGCGCGCGTGATCTGCTGCCACGCGCCTACGTGCGTGGGCGCTTGGCCAGTGTGTGAATTGCCTAAAGAATAATGTTTTATTTTTGCCAGAAAATGGTGCAAAATTTCGTGTCTAATTTGAAATATGAATATTGCTTCATCCTCGCCATCAAAATGACTTAGAATATGATCTGAATAGTCTTTTCAAGGTCTAAATTAAGACCTATTATGTATTACATTCTAAGTCGTAATTGAATTCTTCAAGTATATAAACAGGTTGCCCCGTCGAGTAGCAATAAAATATATATTGGCCATTATTTTATTACCTCTAAGTGGAAAGGCATAGTTGTTTATAAATTTTGTTCGTATTATTTTTTCGTTTTAATGGAGTCTGTAATAATAGTCTAACAATCCTCTCTGATAGGACAACTATAAAGTAACGTGTCAATGAACTCCGTTTTAGATGTCAAACACTTGTTCTTTTAAATGTAATGTGTTGTAAATTTTTGTTGTTCACAGATACAAACCGGATAAAAGGTTGAAGACAACATAAAGATGGCTGGAATAGGAACAGTATTGACGGCGCGGGACGCGTGGTCCCCTAGTCTTAGGATAATCATGTCTTTTGTTATTGTTTTATTCTTAGGTAAGTGTGTTCTATATTCAATTTTTTTCAGTTTGAATAATTTTACAGTACGGTAAATGTACACAGAACAAATACATCAAAATATATGAAACTAAGGTACTTTGTTAGGAAGCGGATGCCTAAAGGAAGTAGTAAGTAGAAATCAATAAAACACTTGCGATCTACCGATGGATGGGTTCAACCCAAACTGGTATACCCACCATAGTCAACGAGAATACTTATAGTGATATATGACCATGTTAATTATATCTGTTTTACGTAATTTAAATGATTCAATCATTTAAAATATTTTGTAAGGATAGTTTTGTAATTAAAAGGTGATGTGAGGATAAGACTAGATAGTTACAATTTTTTTTTCAGGTATACCGAGTGTACATTCCCAGAAATTGTATTTTCGTGAAACAGATCTCAACATATTAGTAGATGGTACAGAACTCGTGAAACTGATACAAATGTAAGTAAACATACAATACACCATTTTATGTAATAACGAAAGTTAATACCCTTAAATTTATAATGATAAACGTTCTGATTAGTGCTAATAAAATCCAAAAAATGATAAAAATTATGAAAGAAATTACTTAATCAATCCTCTGTTTGATTAATACTAAAATCTCCATATTTCTTTCCATAGCGGTCAGTTTAACACTAGTCTGATAATGACACCAGCGATCCAGCATCCGGATATACTCCAATTAATGCCACAACAAATAGACATCCCGGGTTCCAAAGAACCCAATAGCACTATTGAAACAACGTACGATGTCTCAGTGTATGCCAAAAGCCCAGGGAATTCTGAGGTTTACTTCAACGTTACACCTGCAGGATTTGTCAGGTAAGTGCCATAGTTATTCTCAACTACATAGAACTTAGTGAATTCAAAAATCTATTAAGTTTTAAGCAACATTGTCCTCACACTGTCTGAACCGAGTAATAGATACTTTAAATGTACGAGTATGTAATTAAGTTATGGTTCTTTAACCGTAAAGGCTCAGAATTCGTCATTCGATAACTAATTTATAAGTAGTGTGTATTAGAAAATAAACATTTGGATTTAGTTGTTGGTATTAAATTCGAAAAATTTCAAGACTACTTAAATTTTATTAAATTTCGTATTATAAGTAATTTCCAAACTTTTCTTATGCAGCAAAAAATGTACTGTATTTTAAAATCTCAACGTTTTATTTCAGCGAAAATTCAGTATTCCTCCGCGTGACAGTGATGCACTCTTACATCATTAAAGTGGTCTCGTATATCATGGGTTGGATTTACTTCGCGGCGTGGTCAGTCTCCTTCTACCCTCAAATCTATATCAACTTCAAGAGAAAGAGCGTTGTCGGTCTCAACTTTGACTTCTTGAGCCTCAACATTGTTGGATTTATCATGTACTCTATGTTTAACTGCGCCTTGTTTTTCTCTGAAGCCATTCAAGTAAGTATTTTCAAAAATTATGCTTTTAGCAATAGATACGACCGAACTATATACATACATACTCTTTATACATATTTCTAAGAATTATAAAGATCCATTTATTTCAAAAACGTAACGTTTTCTTATATGTACCAAAAAAAAGACGATTGGAAAGGTTATTATTTGCTACAAAATTTCTGAAATTAATAGCCACGACAAACTGCCGTTTCTTTAAACAATGTAAGTTTCAACAATGGGAGGTACTTGAATAAAATAAAATACATGTGATACAATGTAATGTAAAAGATGCTTCATGCATGTGGAGGAACATGAAAAAAGAAAATCATTTGTGTACATATTTTATTACTCAAGTTTGCAAATTAGCATGTCAGATGAAAAGTTTTCATAAATGTCGATAAATTATTGTAGTTTTTTTTAATTCACAGAATTTGGGAATGCTTTGTCGACGACCTTCAATCGACCTATATTTTTAAGTGTTACAATATATTTGTGAGAGAATGGCACCTTAGATATAGAGGTTAAAGCTATACTCATTTTTAACTTTAATTGAAGTGTGATAAGTTTAAATATTGCAAAACATTGCATATACATTCAGTGACGTGTGTCTAAGATAATAGTATATAGTGGGATACCTCAAGGTACCATCTTAGGTCCTCTTTATATGTGCTATAAGTAAAGGATGATGTGATTTTTTTTACAGAGTGAATATTTCGCGCGACACCCTCGAGGATTGAACCCGGTACATTTGAATGATGTGTTCTTTTCCATGCATGCCACCTTCGCTACTTTCATCACTATCGTCCAGTGCTTTATTTATGAGGTCAGTATGGTTATTGATATTTTTTTAATTATAACTAATAAAAACAAGTAAGTGGATAAAATTTACCAAAAAAGCTTCTGTAGTTGTATTGTCATTTTTTATTACTTTGACGTTGTGAAGATTATCTAGGCTGAAAATCATGAATTATGTGCATTCAATTATAAAGACATTAACAACAAACTTCATACCATTCTATTACTTTATTGTAGCTTTTAAACAAAAATTCGTAATGTTTCCACTGTCTTAGTTAACTCCTTAGTGAACTATACCTTTGAGAGTCTTGAATCGAATGAATGAGTCTTCTTCAGCTAAACGTTCCGCTTGATACAAAATCACTGTTGTATTTATCAATACAGTGAGATCGTTATTATTAAACGTTGAGACGAGGTTGAATGGCACGCGCCAACATGTGTAAATGTTATTACGAATATAATCAGACTTTTGCCTTTTCATACAACAGTAGCTGTATTGAGAAAGCGTTCGCATAAACTATCTACTTGATATTACAGCTAACTTATTTACATATCTTCCTAGACTAGCCTAGAAAATAGTAATATTTTCACGTTTGTTTGGGTCGGCTACTAGTTCAACCGGTTTTACCTAAACATTATTTTTTACACGAAGCTGGACTGGAAGATCAATCTATTTACGATATTATCTATAACATAAATGTCTTGTTAATTTGTTAATGTCTGGCAAGTAGTATACCGGTCAGTTGAATGGATCAATATAGCAAATATTTGAAGGTGTATAACGCCTTTTACGAGTACATAATCGCAATAATACGTCATTATTTTAATAAATTTAGATTATATTAGATAGATCTTTCTAGTACAATAATATGATTTATTAGATGTTTATTTTAACGTTATCTTATTTATAAATATCTAATAATATTTTATCTTATCGTAATTTGAAAAGTCAGATTTTATAACTGGTTACATCCAAAGCCCTTATCAAAATTATTATATGTTTTTGTGTAAGCAGTGATTAGTACGCATTAAACACATCACAAGTATATACTCCTGTGTAATATCATATATTTATATCGATGTAATGGAATATCGATTATGACCAATGTCGATACAAACTTTGATACTATATCGATGCAATACAATTTTTGGGGAGTCCCAAGTAATGAAACTAAGCCAAATTATTAGAATAGATTGTCTGTGTGTACGAGTATGTATGGGACACAAAATGTTTATTTTTTTAGTCTTTCTGATTATAGAAATGAATGTATGAATATTAAAAGCCCGGAGTTTGGAAGTTCGATCCCCTTACCCGGTCGTGTCGGATAGCCGTTAGCTAGGACAAAGAGTGTCCCGTATTTACACATACACATATGCACAACAGCGGACGTAATGCCCAAGGCATTCTCTACCAGCCGACATCAGGGTTGTGTAGAAATCTTGTAGGGAGGTGCACAGAGGTTACTTAATATCTCCTGCGTAGTTGACAATTGAAATTGGTTACGAGTACATCACCATCATAAATTAATAAATACTTAGACGTTTTTTAACAAATAGTTGATTCGTTTATTAACCAGTTGTAATTATATATTCCAGCGCGCTGATCAGCGGGTATCAACCTCGGCTCGAGGCATTCTCGCCGTTTTCGCGTGCGTGGTGATCGTGTCGGCCGGTCTGGCTGGCGCTGGCAAACTCGAGTGGCTCGACTTTCTCTACTACTGCAGTTACATCAAGCTGTGCATCACGCTCATTAAATATGTACCACAGGTTAGTGATGATGATGATACACTACTGTATCATTACCAACGCCACTTTTCTCTTCAATAGTTATTATTTACTGTTTAAAATGAGATGTTTTGTGGGTTTAATCTGCACATGGAACATCACTTTTTCATGATCCACAATGATGTTTTGAGAATGACAAAGTGTTACAAATCATATGTTGGAGGCAAATAAATTAAGCTTTTTTGAGGGTACCTACAAGCAAGGGTACCTAAAAACACGCTCAGGATACGTGTTGTGTTGGCCTAGTGGTTTAAACGGTCGTCACACCGCTTTCTACTTCGCTAAGTGTCGTGGGTACAAATCCAAAGTGCTATTTCACTCGGGATTCATGAATGACACTTTGTGTGATTCACTAATTGTTGTTCTGAGTCTGGGTGTTCTTTGTATACGTTTCGTGTGTGTTTGTAAAGTCTCCCGCGACACAGGATTTATATTCCTAATGCGGGAGTTGTCTTTTAAAAGAAAAAAGAATAAAATATACACGGTGATTTTATAGACGTTTTGAAAACGAAACATTTTAATTTGTAATCATCTATAGTACCAATAAAAATGGATAAATCAATTGTAATGTTGACTATAAAAAAGTTTCAGTTTTAATATTCATTTTTACTCGATCGACTTGGAAAGTAGTAATGCACTGCAAAGTAGTATGAATTAAACACGCCGCGCACCGGTGACGCTAACAGCTGATTTACAAGTTTACCTATAGGCGCGAGCTAGCGAGTAGGTACTTCGTAGGTTGACTCCAGTTTGTTCTTCATACATAATACGGGCTTAGGACTGTCGTATTGTCGGATATACCTATTTATTTAAACTTTTTTTCGATTATTAACCACGATTCACATCAAATCAATTTATCAACGGATTGTAGGACTGCGGCGTTAATACCTACCTATTTTTTTAAAACTTCTTTTCGATTTATTAACCACGTCAGGCGTGTTAAAAAAATCGGAGCTATCTACAGAATAATTAGCTTACATACCTACAGTTTATTTAACACTTCTCTGTATCGAAGCAACTGCTCAAAATGGAATCCGCGCTCAACACACAAGCGTCCACGTTTGATACAATTGTATTTTAATTTTCTTAATGTGTCTCTATCACTTTTCACTTTATCAACTTCATCACATAACAATTAACATCTCTAAATACGAGTTGCCGGTTAGATGACCTTTGGTCCGTGGTTAGATGACCGTGACCGACTGACGCCAAGGACGCGTGACGATTACAGGTGAGTCCCGCGGGGGCCGGGGGGCACAGTCAATGCAATGCCGTTATTGGTTGAAAGACGAAATCGTTGATTTTATTGGCGATTAACGATTTACGATATAAAACGCATAGTATTTCTGTTTGTAGTATGTACCTACGTGTGATTGAATAGTGCTACTACTGGTTCTCACTTTTTATCTGTAAACGATTTGAATATCGACTTTGATGATTTTTTTTTTATATATTTTATTAAATTAACGTTATATATAGCTTCTGTTATTGATTACTAATTCAAAATTTTCGGTTTCAAAACGCTTTCAAAATCACCGTGTATACCCAAACACCTACTCGCTTCAATAATGAATGACAGTACAAACAATTACGGTAGTTAATTCTGATCCGATACAGTTTGTCTTGATTGGTCACGATGAGAATATAAAAGTAAATAAACCTTGACAGTGAGCTTCATCAATACATAAAGTAACTGTAGACCGTGACCTTCAACAGTAAGACAAATAATAATAATTTTATTTTTATTATAAAGTAGATACGTATTAGGATAGTAGTACAGTACAGGAAGTAGATACATATTTCTTAGTGAGAGCTGCCTCCCTAGACAAGTTGTAAAGGTTTTTCTTTTTGTATTCTATGCTCGTTTCATTGGCTAATATCACTGTCACGTGATCAAAATAAAATATTAGCCAATGAGACCAGTGCATACAGAAATAGAATAGTAAAACGGTTTGATTGGCTAGGAAGGCTGGAGCTCATACTAGCCTCGACAGTAAGTTCCTTAAAGTATCCGTGGTTAGTTTATGCACTTATATTATTGCATTTTGGCTTGACTTTCTATTGATACAAGAACTTTCGAAATCGGTTCAGTAGATCCAGAGATAACCCTGTACAACGTCACAAACTTTACCTCTGTATATAATTAGTATAAATTTAGAAACTATAAGTATTTCGGACATCTTACACACAACGTCATCTAGTCCCAAACTAAGCAGAGCTTGTATTATGGGTACTAAACAACTGATATAAATACATAAACATACTTTTTTTTTGTAAATACATACATATTATACATAGAAACACACCCAGGCTCCGAAACAAATATTTGTTGATCATACAAATATTTGGTCTGACCCGAGAATCGAACCCGAGACCTCTTGATCAGCAGCCGCATACGCTAACCACTTGACCAACAAGGCAGTATGTATGTACACTTGGAATATGCTCTGTGTAATATAAGAAACTGGCGTTTTGACTCTAAAATGGACTATTTTTAAACACGTTTTTTTACTTTACAGGCATACATGAACTACAAGCGCAAATCTACAATCGGATGGAGCATCGGCAACATCTTCTTAGACTTCATCGGCGGTTCCCTGTCCGTGCTGCAAATGGTCCTTAACGGGTACAACTATAACGACTGGGCCTCCTTCTTCGGTGACTTCACCAAATTCGGCCTCGGCCTATTTAGCCTCTCCTTTGACATATTCTTCATGCTCCAACACTATGTGTTCTACAGGTACGTCACTTCACATCAATATACATTAATGGGAGTTGTCGTGTTCTAATTTCAAATTATCTTTTTTAATTTCTTTTTTTTGTTGATTATTTAGCACTTTAAACTTTTTAAATTCCTATTTTTTTATTCTCTTTTTTTGTTGATTATTTAGCACTTTAAACTTTTTTAAATTCCTATTTTTTTATTCCCTTTTTTGTTTTACTATTTTCATTCTTGCATGTTATTGAGTCTCATCGAAACCTCATTCACAAAAAAAAAAAATTAAATAAATATTAATTTATTAAATATAATACGAGTGTTCGACGAGATTCTAATTTTGGGCATACATTTGGGTATACATTTGTGTTTTTACGTATTAAAATATATTTCTTACTTGTTTAGTTACCATGACTTTGTATACGATACACTAGTATTTGAAAAGACACGGCAACTTCTTTTCTTTGCTTGTAGTACCTTTACGTGGAACTAACAATTTAAAAAAAGAATAACCTTTACCACGTAATGTGGCGTTGCGGTGTCGGTTTCACTAACATAGTCATAACGTTCTGTGACTCACCTTTCACTCACACACTAATTCTCTACGTCTATCCAATGTCTGTCTTATGTACTTAATTCTGGAACTCAAGAAGGCAACATGTTGGAGAATATAGTAGACAAGTTTATTCTCACCCATATGATCCGTTCGAAGAAAATAATAAAGAGGAAATAATGAAAATAGGAAGAACAGAAGGGATTTGAAGCGGCAAAGATCCAAAACAGCTTCTATGGGAGGATTCAAGTTGTATTTAATTTCCTCAATACATAAGTACAAGATTGAGGATAAAGGTGATTTGATCACCAAAGAAAAGAAGATTTCAGATCAAGTCATGATTTAAAGTTTATTAGCAGCCTTAGAAGACATGACTTAAATGAACAGACAGAGAAGACCAAGGAAAGCGTCTAGTCCACAGTTGAACATTCAGTTCAAAAGAATCGAGAAGAACTTGAAGAGAGCCCCAATCCTACATCACATCATAACGTAGAAAAGAGAAGAAAAACATATGCGCATACAAAAAAAAACGGAATATTTCTTGTAATAAACACAAAAAAAATAATTACAAAAAATATTCCATCTCATCGAACATCGGGACCATGCTTTAGCTTACATCATTTGGGAATCAAAATGGCGGGTTTATAACAGATTGAAGGAACGTTTTGTGGTTAATATTTTTCAGAGAATCACACAGTACACGTTTTGTGAGGGTAAACAGTAGTGACGAAAGTTCGGAAATGTCAAGCAGTGGTGAGGGGAAGGAATTTTTCCTTATGGTCGATCCTATTGGTATGTATTATAAAGCCTTCTGATAACACAGGATGGTTACTTCTACTTCTTTGTAGATAGATGCTTTGTGACCGTAGACAAAAGAGGTGGCGGATTTTTAAATATTTGTTTAGATTTAATTTAATTTTAGTTCTTTTTTCAAATAAATTTTACTTTTTTAATAATTTGAGTGCCTGTCAAACGAACTACCCAAATTTTGAATTCTTATTTCAAAGTTCAAAGTGTAAGTGACGTTTTATATTTTTGTAAATTTGAATTTTGAGTTTTTTTTTAAATGTTAAAATTTGTGATTGTCAGTTACCAAACAAATTCGCCGCCTCTGGCACTTTATTTATACCGAATAGCTATCTAATTTTGCCATACATTTTAGGAACGCCAGTGAAAAAAAATATGACCTGGACGTCAAAGCGTGATGAAGACCACAGACCGAAATGTGCCACCACTCCATAGACATCATTTAACACTTAATATTAAGCAGAAAGTTCACTAAAGAGCAAATCCTGGTGTTGACACTAGTTTCACTGTAATTTAATTATTTCAACAAATTGTGTCCTAAAATAAATTTCCAAATAGATAATATAGATGAGGTTAAAATAAACAGTATTCGTAAAATTACGAGACCTCATCATTTGGTTATCGCACACTGCCATAATAATGCAATAAAATAATTAGAATATTTATTTTCATCAATTCTATATTCAGGCAAAGATAATAATTTATTAATAAGATAGTTATAATAATTAACTCTGACCTCGTTGAAGTTAGTTTTCTCCACTAGTAACTTAGTCGATTTTCACGGCAATATAGTTTTCGATTATTCAACAGCTCAAATGTTTAGTAGTATTGCTCAAAAAGGGGAACAATTTATTGTTATTGGTATACGAATATAATATTATTACATTGTTATTATCAAATTGTTTAAAATTCTATTTAATAGTTGTTTATATATATTGTTTAATTTGTTAAATGACATAGTCATTTTTATAAAAAAAAGATCTGTGATTATTTTAGAACACATTTTATATTAAAATGTGAAAAATAATTTACCGCTGCAGTTTTGATTCAAATTTATTTTTTTCCTTTTCCCATCCTAATCAATTTAATAAAAAAATTGTGCAAATAATTTACTAAATTCAGTTGTTTATGATCGTGAATCTGTCGAATGTTAGGACATAGTCTATAAGATATTGTTTATGGTATTTAATAAATTTGTCTGTATTTTGCGTTGTTTATATTTATTTGCCTTAAATGCAACTGTATTTTTGAATTTAAAGACAAGTATCAGTACCATAGACTATTATTTGTTTTTAAATTACGATGGTACAGTTGTATGAAGCCCAATTTATTCGTTCTGAAGATTCTTGATACTTTGAGAAAAATACCAGACAATTATCATGTCAGCGAAATATACATACTATTAAATAGATTAGGAAGATAATATATAAATATATTAAACATGTACTACCAAACATAGGCCTCCCCAATTGAACTCTCCACTTTTGAACAATTTGGTATCACCATTTGGTACGATCTCAGCTTCACACATTCAGCTCCTGCAAGCCATTTTGTGCAAATCATCACATACCCGACCTGTGGCCGTATTATTAACATAATATTTATTTAATTTATATCGTTATGTACAACGTTTAAATACATGCAAAAATGTTGCATATTTGTGATTTAACATTATTTTTAAACTTATAAATAAAAAGTTACAACTACTCTTGGATTCTACTCAAGTCTTCTATCAGGAAGAGTAGTTACTTTGGCAGATTTAAATATAAAAAAAAGAGACAGAATGTTAAGGATTTTCGGATGGAAGGTCGAAAGTGCAGTGTTACAAGTATGGTAAAAAGTGAATCCAACAACCAAGGTATGTCGAAATGCAATTTTTATATAATATATTCTGTTTTTTTTATATCATGGTATATATTTTACTGTCACTTATTTAATTAATCTAGCTTATTGTCTTATTATTATAACTATAATATCTTGAAATATTATAAATAAAGTCGCAAATAAATTCGCTTTTAAAGTTTACTTATACCTTTATTAATTAAATATCATATTTACATATAATAAATATTTTTCAGATATCTAAAGAGGAACACATTGGCATAAACATTGCCTTGCTCTCAGATCACTACTCGTCAGCATTGGGACTACCCGACCTTGACGGATAATAAATATAGAGTCTTGCCAACATGCATTCACCCGTAAGTGTCGCTAAGGGTGCAAACTACTTAGGACAACATCACTGCAACGAGATGGAAAACTTGAAATAAACCCTATACCAACCCGTCTGGCCATGTGGTATATATAGTTGGCCAAAATCTCCTCACTGAGAAGATGTCCAGCAGTGGAGTAGTAAAGCTGTTGATGATATTCAAACTTAATCGAGCAAAACTATGAAAGCGAACGAAAGATTCACTAACTTGGTATACATGACAATATGAGTACAAACCTATGGTAAAGGCGTTATCAAAACTTGTTCTAATTAAGACATGGTTGTTCTTGCATTATTAAAAAATATTGTTTGTGACCGATATTTTATTTGAAAAAATAAAATTTAATCTCAATGAGCTTGTTTACTTTTTTACATGCAATTTAATGCAAGCTCCCTATTCACCTTTAAATATAAGTATACAACCTACCGACTCCGATTATACATTGGATATTGTTTTGTTTCATATATTTTCAAGTCAATCGATATCTAGCGATTGTTAGTTTTTAAAAGGATAAAGGTATTCAGTTATAATACAATTGGCATTATGGTTATCGAGCTTAAATAAAACGAATGAGACTTATTGTGCGTGATGACTACCACTTGACAGCCAGATAAATATATTTTCTGGTCTCTAAAACTAATCCCTGCTTCGAGCGAGTTCAGAAAGAATATCGAGAAGACTACACTGCGATAAATCGTCATACTTTGTAAACCAGACATAATCTAAACAATTTGTAGGCGTACTTGCGACCCGACCCGACTTCGCACGGATTCTTCGTCTTTGAATTCCTCGAATTTACTCTACTATAATATTATTACACACATTATAATGTTATTACCAGAGATCGGAATTGGGTGTGTGAAACTACCTAAAGTTTGCAGTAAGTTTGCAATAATAATATGGAGCTGTTACAACCACTGTTCTTGCAATTGAAATAAATGTTTTTAATTTTTTTTTTTATGCAGTGCAGGTTTAATAATTAAAAAAAAAGCCGACTTCAAAACTATGTAAAGACGCGAAAATGTTCGTTTTCCTTGCATCAACCTGTAGCAAAACTTTTTAACTTAAGATACGGATCAAAAAAAGAAATTAAAACCGCATTTATATAAAATACTGTGTTTGACCGACAAAGAACAATTGGGACTAAAAGACCGAATTTTAACCGGAAAAGTACAAAACAAAAAAATATTTAGAACTGTATTAGCAGAAAATTTATTTAGAACTGTATTCAACAACAATCAACAACAGCCTTTAACAGTCCACTGCTGGACATAGGCCTCTCCTTAGAAAGGAGGTTTTGGCCCACTATACCACGCTGACCAGACGGGTTGGTAAAGGGTTTGTTTCAAGTTTTCCTTCTCTTGGCAGTGATGTTAGCTGCTTATTTTGTTCCCTTAGTCGCCTCTTACGACACCCATGGAATGAATAGTGGTGGTGACACTTTGTATTCTTAATCCGTCGCCACACGGTGAACTGAATTAGCAGCTTAGAACTGTATTAGCAGCTTGTAAATGTTTATAGTTCGGTGTTTCAAAGGTAGGGAACATGTAAAAAAAACAAAACTAAACCGGTAAAATTCAAACCCGGTTTAACTGTGGTTGTAACAGCTCCATATTATGTCCTGCTGCAAACTTTAGGTATTTTCACACACCTAATTCCGCTCTCTGGTTATTACACATCATTCCGGGAGAGTGATGCAGAATGATTGGGTCATTTTAGGTGGATCTTTTGTGTGAGAGTAGTACTGCCCCGGTCGAGCCATTCGTGCTGAAATCAGCGTGGCTCTGCTGCCTTCAGAAATTTTGTTCTTAAATCACTCTATCTATAACTGAAAACTGTATTAAAATCTGTTTAGTAATAAAAAAAATCTCAGAGAACAGTGTAAGCGAGTTTGTTTTATACTATATAAAGATTAAATTATATTTGTACTTGGTGAATAAACATTTGCAGTGACAAATTTCACATTTTACATACGTACCTCACAAAAAAAAAAAGAAAGTTTTATTAGTGTTAAAATAAATCATGAAGATTAGCTATGATTAAGGAAGGAGGGAAAGCCTTCCGTTAACAAGCGTTACGTTAAACTACAGATATGATTTGAATCAGCTTTTATTGACTTTGACGTTACGTTTTTGTTACTTAGTGTTATTAGTAACAGTAGCTTCGTACCGCCCAATTTTGAAATCCCAGAACTTGATCGCAGCGCCACATGTCGGATCCAATTGTCCATTCTCATTCAATCTAAACCATTCTCGTAACCACTTGAATTTACACAAAAAAACATCAAAATCTGCTTAAACGAAGGAGTTTAATTACACACACTTGAATTGAAGATTTATATTTATAAAGATTACTTATAACGTTAAAGATAACAATAATCTCTGTAAATCTTAACTGATTGCCGTTACAATCTGTTTGGAGTATACTTACCATAGTGACAACAGTTAATGGTTTGGAATATTGACGTTCAGAGAGTTGTATCGTCTACCTATCTACTGGTATATTACCGCCACGAGGCAGTTGCAATATTGTTTGTTCGGTAGTCCTGACTGCCTAAGGCCGAGATAGTTGACTCTACCTGGGAACCCTTCGTTCAGCAGTGCATAGCGATAGGCTAATAATGACAGTAATTGTCGTATCGAAATGAAACTTTATATGTATATAGTTTAGGTCATAATACTATAATTTTGCATCTTGGAGCTGATCTGACGTTGAAACTACGAGATGCATAGGTCCACTAATTTCCACTGATTACGCTTTATGCTCTGGAGTACTCTACTATAATTTGGTTCAAGAGTCCGACAGATTAAGTTATATAAATTTAATTCGATGATGAACTCATGAGAACTCAATGATGCAGAAGTGTCACTATAGGGTGCTATAGTGTGGGTCAACATGCTGCATTATTGCGTTGTCTGTATTTGTGTCTTGAGTTCGGCTCATGCTTTCAATCAGGCAGAGTCACTTTGTTATATATAGCTCATATTTAGAAAAAAAATCAAGGCGATAACTCCATAAAGTTATTAATGCGATAGATAATTACGTATAATAATACTTATTGACCGATTATCATAACTATATCAAGGTACTGGAAGCAACACGATGTATTTATATGTAGTAGCGAAGTCAATGAAAAAGTATCCAATATATATTGTCTCCTATCTGATAACTTCATACAAATAATACAAAGAATTTTTACTGTTCACCACAGAATTAATTCTATATACTTTTGTAAATGAATTGCGCTATCGTAGGTCTTTGTAAATAGTTAAATTACTAACATGTGATTCAAGATATGAGATATGAAAAACGATAGATAAGCGAAGAATGACTGCATATGTTCCGCCGAGTTGCTCGATAACTGATTTCCTGAGGAACGTGCATTATATGAGTTAACTGCAGAACTTCCCGGCCTGATCCTTGTTATGTTCCTGTAAAAATATGATATAATATGTTCTTGTTAGTAGCTTATACTTCAAATAAATTATCATAATGACGAAATAAATCGAAAGATTCTTAACACTAATGAAATTCTAATTAGGGAGTCGATTTATCAGATGTATGAACATTTGCTGTTGAATTTATTTTACCATAGAAAGCTATTATGCTACCCATATTTTAGCAAGCTTCTTCATGCAAAGAGCCCTACACCTTTTGTTTGAATGTGATAATGTGATAAGTAGTTGAGTAGTTCTGTGGATGTTTATTTAGGAACTCTAAATGGCTGTGTGTTCGTACGTAATCAGAAAAGCCAGGCTTCCTGTATACGTATTTATAAACTACAAAATGTTTATATGAATAGGTAACGGTATTAACAATAACATGAACAGCAACTTCTCTGCATGAAGTGCCATGTTGTTGTTGCCAATTACCAATTTTTTTGGCTAGTAAGGGTTCGAGACCCCTCCTTGTCTAAGAGAACATGTAAGCCATCGGTCTTGGTTGCCATATGAACATCGTTGAAGCCAGCAAAGTTTGACAACAGTTTTTTACAGAATTTCTATTTAAGTTGCTTAGTACTAAATACTACTCAGTGGAAGTCTGGTAGCAACCGCACTGCATAACAAATACGAGTAGTATAACGGCCGTATTGTAGTAGGCCTCAAGCCGAGTTGAGATTAAAAAGACTCGAAGGTAAAACTAAGATATTCGCTTTTATTTAAATCATAATAAAATACATATGGAACGTTCATTCTCACTTCTTATACTTATTTCTCTTCTTCTTTTGATGAAATGGGATGAGATGAAATGGTATGAAATAAGATAAAATGGAGACCGTCTTCCGAAAAAACAAAAAATGATCTCCTACTTATTTCTGACTATATGACATTAAATCTAATGTTCCTACTAGGCGGTATTCAAAACTGAAAAATATTCCTTGTCTTAGAAACTGTGGATTAGTGCAGGTAGTTTTACTTTTCATGGATTTATAAATTTGACTTCTCTGAAATGCAGCTGTATAGAGTAAACCAGAGCAAGTATCAAAAGGGTACACGTTATGTTAGTGTCAGTCATAAAGGACAAGAATATGTGCTATTAAATCTTTTCTTACTACATTCATCATATCTTAAAGCTATCAATATCAGGATCGGAACAGTAGTCAATATTCCCTAAAAAGGAAAAGAGAACGTTAGTCTTTTCCCTGACCTGAATAAGCGGGAGGAAAAAATGTATGAAAATCCATTTCTAACGTGTTTTAGCGGGAGAGAAAGTTGTATGAATTTTCATTTCTCATGTGTTATCTTATCTGTGGCTCGCGCCTGCCCAAGGAGTTTTCATATAATTTAAATATGGAATGTCCGTGCCACTGACATCCTTTTGTGAAGAATTAAAAAAAAAACAAAAGAATCGCGAAATATTGGTCAAATTCTAAGCTAAACCGTGTCTTACGTGGTGTCTTACGTTTTGATTTTATTTAAAAAACACTTTATATGTTCCTCACAGGTGTAGTATAAAGCACTGTGTAGCACTCGGGTGAAAGTTCCATTTCCACCTCGGGAGTATTGTGGCCCTAGGCTGCGCCTTCGGGCCACAAACTGCTACCTCGCTAGTAATCGGTCCCTTTCCTCTCTTGGTGAACAATGTACTATTGTATCTAGAATTCTAGATTCTTTACACAGTGTGAGTAGTAACACGTTCTGTGATTTATAAAGATAAATAAAAAAGGAGATGCTTAAAAAGTAACGGTTAGGGAATATTTGAATTGCTCATCACGTCACTAAAATAAATACTATGTTATCTATGACTAGACTGTGGTCATAGATAACAAAGAAATGTACCTATTTCGACTAAAATTTACTTGATGCACACTTTCTGATACTTGCGGCACTAAAAAGCAATCAGTGTGTACAGCGTTGATGTTATATACATCGATTAAAAAACATTTTGAAATAGAAATAAGAATAATATCTCGATTATTCCCAATAATCGAGAAGAACTTTGTCGCAGTGCTACATCCCTAAATTTAGTCCAGCAATTTCGCAATTACCCATCTTACCAACTCTTCTGTCAGTATGTATATACTGATAGCGGATAACGTCACGCACGCGGCTAGTGCTGCGCCTCGGGAATCTAAAATAAATGAAATTAGTTTTCTGAATTCTATAAAATTGTACTCAACATTTTCTCTGAGAAACTAACAATATGACTACGTAGGTATAAATAGATAATTTATTAAACTACCTATTTCTAATCAACAGAGAGGCGCACTACATAAGACTACCGGGTATGACAACATCTACTGACGACATCACACACGAGGTTCACGAGCCTTCATCAGAAGTACCCTATCAAGGGGCCCCTTCGTAGGACAGACTCACACAAAGCAATAAGAAATTATTCTACCTCCATTGCAGTAACAGGCTTTGGATGAGACCTGAAAGAAAGCGAAGATAGAAAGATTGCAGTATTTGTGAGTACTCTGAAAGGTCTTTTATCGCATTTGAGTGTGTGATAAAAAAAAATCTTCGTGTGTTACAACATTTTGACATTGCCTTTTTGGTTAAAAAAAGTTTTGTTTTATAGTAACAGAAATGATAAGTTTACTTAAAAAGGCTGTAAAAACTTTAGTATATAAAGAGACAGTATATAGTAATGATCGTTTAAACTGTATACCATTATAGTAGTCTTACACGCGCATGCAATAAAGACTTATAGTATTATCTAGTATTCTTTGTTACATATTCTTTAAAACGCCGTAGCAAATAAAGACATTTCAATGAAGTGATAAGTGAGTGAAGTGAACCAGTGATAAGTGTCTGCAGTGATATAAAAGTAAAGTAAATAAGAAAATTGGAACAACAAAAAAATAATTTGCTTATTATGTTACGTAAAAGGTAAACAGTATTTTAGAATGGGACGATATGATTCACTGAATATTGCAGGTTACTTTATTATTTATTTTTTAGTATACCGGATGCAATGCATTATCTAAATAGAAATGAGTGATGATTTTGTAATATAAATTTGTTACCGTCTATTTTTGGTTTTATCTATTTTCAAAATGTAAGTACTTTAATTTTAATGAGTATTGTATATGGTCGGCCATTTTGTGAAGCATTGGTATTATGAAATGGTCGATGAAAGGCGTTACATTAGTTATTTTTGTTTGAGTGTATTAAAGCTATAAATTTAATAATAATTTAGTTGATTTGCTTGTAATGCTACATTTTTATGTTCTTTGGTTTCTGTAGAAATGAAAATTTCATGAAACTTGTGGTATCAGATGCTGGTAATGGTAATTTAAGTATACCATACGCAAGCTTAATTTACAAAATACTAGGTTCATTGTTATAAATACGCAGTCAAAAGCATTATTTAAACAATAGTTTTATTTTTATTTGAACTACCTACATGTACATGTCATATATAATAAACATTATACATAGTTAGTTGGACCTGCACGAGATCGTGAGTTTGAAATATTTCTGCCTCTACAGGAGACGTCCACGTTCCAATACGGATATCTGTCATTTGAAAATGATATTTATGAAAGTTAAATCAACTGTCGTAACTGTCATTTTTAATGTTTTAATTTTGGTCTTCAGTAAAAATAAACATTTAGAGCTTCATCAAAAAATTTTAATTTCTTGCTTATGTTTATTAAATGCTTAGAATTACTGATTATTGACTAAGTTTAAGATTTTGTAAAATCATACACCGACATACAAGAATGTTAATTTATGGGAAAAATGTTATTATTCCGTAGACAAATTTACTCTCTCATTTTAAAATTAACATTTAAATTTATTTGACATAAAAATTGTAGTGTAGCGTTAGTGACATGATAATTTTGTTTTGTTTTTTATTTTGTTCTTTTTTCTTCTATTTCAGACACAATTGTAAAAAAATGTTTATGAATTAAATAAATAAATAAATGTTATTTGATTTGAATATAGGATACATACTTTAAGAAAATTAATCATTATGTTCTTCTTATTTCTAGACTTTTATAATTTATTGTGATGCATTATTAATTTTATTTTGTTTATATTTATTTTCTAGGTATAAATAAATTTGCCAAAGAAGGCGATTACTGTAATACATAGGATATAGTGTTTAAGAATTTGTAAAGCGAAGAACAATTCTAAATAGTATGTAAGTAATTAGTTAGCATAACTATATAGTTTGTATTTTAGTGTAAGAAAGAATTATTAATTATGTTTGTGTATCATCAGGAACATTTTGTTATCAGTTTGTGCTTAGGTTACCGAGCTTTTAGTTTAAGTTACCGAGTTTTTAGTGACTGATTGCGCGTTTTTGATGCATGAAAATTAAATTCGTTTTGGTTAAGCAGCAAAAGAACCGCCAATTTTTCTTTCCATCTGTTAAGTTTTTATCGATGGATTATTATAATTAATTTCCCGTGTGTCATACGGTTATTCTATTCTGTTCTTTTTTTACTTTGTACTATTTAAGTTTCAGTTAATTCTACATTGTATTGAAAAAATATTTTGTATTAACCTTTCATGTGTTAAAATAATTAAGTTAGGCTAGAGACATATACGACATTTAACGAATTCGACATCTGACTGCCAGGTCTCCTTTTTCAAATTCCTTGGATGAGTTATTTTATTTTTACAACCACTTCCCAGGGAAAAAACTTTCGTTTATTTAAAAAAATGTTAAGCACTATTTTTTATCTAACAAAGGAGAATTGACTTCACTTAAACATAAGCACATCAGTTTACAAGTTTATATTTTATACATAAACTAGTTTTTGCCCGTGGTTCTGGTTATCGTGATAAATAGTAGCCAATGTAATCCCTGAAGAATCAAATGATCCCCATTATAAATTTCATCCGAGTCGGTTCAGCGCTTTATCCGTGAAAAATTGTGCTGGCAGACACAGTAACTTTCGAATTTATAATATTAGTATGGTTATATTCTTACCCTAAAATGTCTGCATAAGTACCATTACTTTCATAATATTCGTTTAATAATTAATGATGTACTTATATTTTATAATAAAATGTTATTTTTTAATCAAGGGCCGACCTTACCGAGGCGGTACTACCCTCTCACAGAGAACCAACCTAAAATGACAGTATACGAGAACCAACCTAAAATGACAGTATACGTACTGTCGTGTTTCGTTGGTGGTCGTGAGCCCGAAGGTAAATAATAATGTAATAGTAATAAAATGCACTACATACGTTTACCGAGACGCGGTCTCCACTCCAGAACTTTTCTGCCCCCGGGTCTGATGACCAGGGGCAGAAAAGACTGATGTTCTGCGGCTAATATGGCCAGCCCACTGCCACTTCAGCTTGCTAATCCGGTGGGCTATCTCGATGACCTTAGTTCTCTGACGGATCACCTCATTCCTGATACGATCCCTCTGAGAAACGCCGAGCCATAGCAGGCTGAGCAACTTTAAGCTTGTGGACCAACCGTACCGTAAGTTTCCAGGTCTCGGCTCCGTATGTCATGACAGTTAGGACGCACTGATTGAAAACTTTTTTAGGCATTGTAGGATCGACGTAAGATGGCTGGCAAGAGATGGATGCGAGAAGCCCAAAATCGATCAGAGTGGTGTGCAATGGGAGAGGCCTATGTCCAGCAGTGGACTGCGAAAGGCTGATGATGATGAATAAATAATAATGTAAAAATGTCAGGTTAATAATAATGTCTGAATGTAATAAATATATCACAAACCTATTTACCAAAATGTATTTTAGTATAGTTCCAATATATGTGTACACTTACCTATATGTGTATACCCTATAATCTATATGCCCCTATATGTGTATACCTAGTAATCTACATAATATACATAGTAAAATGTATAGTATAAAATGTATAACTAAATTTTTATATCAGTGTATATCAGGTTTACTGATAATAAATAATCGGCAATAATTATTTTTTAATAGGTAATGGATTAAGATATCACATATTAATATTGTATTTATGGTAATTATATGTGACTATAATTTTTATAGCTCATTATGTGAAAATAAAATTATTTAAAAATGATTTTGATTTTATTTTACTATTACACACACACAATGTTTGCAGTTCATTCGCTTTAAAAAAATAGTGACGCATTTATTACCCGCACTTCAACCAATCAGGTTTCAGTCAAAAGTAGAAAGATGAAACTTAGCATTCATGCACGTAAAGTGGTAGTATAAAATGCATAAAAAAAGGTCCATTACACGTAAAACTTCCTACATAAAAAACGAAATTATATCTATTGGACATGATTATTATACCACGTGTCATTATGGATGACTACGGATCCCTATAATCTGCGTGGCCTGGTGGTGGCAACGGAAACTAAATTTGAAAGAATGATAATCAAGACGTTGTTGACTATCGAATTCAAACTGCCACTTAACATTGTTAACTATTTAACTAAAAAAGTGATTACTGTTATATATTACTTGCATAATTAGCCATAATAGGCAATGGCAGCCCCTACACACGTATAAATAGCACATAGCAAAACAAGCTAATTAATGGCCTTAATAACTTAAATGTATGTCAGATTGTACTGGTATGACAATCACGCCCGCATATTTGAATTAGAAAAACAAATTAAGATAAGGAGAATGATTCAGTTTGTCGTCAAGCCACGTCACAGTCATATGACAGCTATATACTGGACAGATGCTGTATTTTACTATAATTAGATAAAGTGGGATTTATTTGAACTAGGATTGTGGATTATTATTCAGTAGGTAGTTAAATATAATTGTATTTATTTGCCTGCGGTATTTTTCTATTTAAAAACTTCGAAAAAAGTGCGTACTGCGTACTTCGATTTCCAAGTAGTCTAAACGCACTCTATAAATTACAATAATAATATTTAGATGTTCTATTGCCTCGTTGGTCTGGTGGTTAGCGTCTGCGACTGCTGATCAAGAGGTCTCGAAATCGAATCCTGGGTCGAGCTGTTGTTGGATTTTTCTTACAATAAAATCTTAATAGAAAATAATTTTGGAGTTCGAGAAAATCTGTCGTCAGTCCCGGTTGTAATGAACGTCTATGGCAATCGTTAATCATTAAAACTAGTTCATCCTTCGAATTCAGTTTGCTCTCAGGGTTGCGGAGATCCGATGCCAGTCGCTCCGTGGAAAATATGATATTCAGGTAAAATCGGTTGAAATAGTAGCCGACAAAATATTCTTGGGAATCATAACAGCTAGAAAGATGATGAGTATGTAGATATTCATTGACCACGGCATCAGCTGGTAATAAATTCTACATCAAGTCTACATCAATAGGTATGTTCAATTTATGCATATTTTCAAAAGCCTTAAATGCTTTCAACTTATATATTTTTGATATAACAATTGATTGTGTTGATATTTGAGGACGATTTGCTATAATAAATACATACCGAAAAACAGCGCCAGTTTATTTAATCCCACGTAATAGGTGGCCAGCCTATTGCCGTTTACCGGAATGTTTAGTTTACCAGAGCCTCGTCCGTCGATTAGCAGGTGCACCACTTGCAGGTCAATCTGGCTTGGAGCTCTAAGTTGTTGTTGAGAACCCTATATAATATAGTAAACATGCTGCTTTTTTGTAGAAATGAGCTTGTCAAAGTGATTTTACTCAGGCTGATGGAAAGTATCAACAGACTCCAAGAGTAGCGGTTACTATACTCATTGCGAATGCAGCTTTGATTATCTGATCCAACGGTATTTATAACTAATGCTCCCCTAGCCAAGTTGCAAACCTTTTTCGTTTTCTATTCTATTCCTCTATTCTCTTGTTTAATGAGCTATAATATTTTGTTTCGATCACGTGACTGAGTGACCTTAGCCCATGAAACAAGAGAATAGAGAAATAGAATAAATATTAGACTAGGGGGGCTGATCAGCTATGAGGTGTAGGTAGTCCCCTACCTATTAGTAAACGTTTGTGAGTTTAGACCTGAAAATGAGTTACTATTATAGAAGTCTCGTTATTATATGGATGTTACATTACTATAAATATCCATCATGCTAATACCTATCCATAAATACATAAGCGTCCTGTGAAGTTGGAATCTTACCTGAAGGTTTAATATATTTTTTATTTTACTAACAAGCTTACCTAAATAAGAAAGATATAATAATGTGTTTGTTATCTGCGTTAAAAAGATTGACATCCTGGAGACGGATTTTGTTCTCTGACTAGCTAGGCTAGCAGGCTAGGGCGAAGCTAGTATGAAAAAAGCGGCCAAGTGCTAGTCGGACTCGCAAATGAAGGGTTCCGTAGCAGAAAGTAACATCATATAAAAGTTTTTGTAGTTCGTTGTAACTTTCATCGATGTTTTAATAATAGTGTTTTGACGTATTAAAAAAAACTACTTACTAGATCTCGTTCAAACCAATTTTCGTTGGAAGTTTGCATCGTAACGTACATCATATTTTTTTTAGTTTTATCATTCTCATATTTTAGAAGTTAAAGGGGGGGGGGGGACATATTTTACCACTTTGGAAGTGTCTCTCGCGCAAGCTATTCAGTTTAGAAAAAAATAATATTAGAAACCTCAATATGATTTTTGAAGACCTATCCATAGATATCCCACACGTATGGTTTTGATGAAAAAAATAATGAGTTTCAGTTCTAAGTATGGGGACCCCCAAAATGTATTACTTTTTTTCTATTTTTGTGTAAAAATATTACGTTCGAGCTAAAAGTAAGTAAGTAAAAATATGTTTACAAGTCTAACAAACAAACAAAACATAAAATCACGATTGTTTCGCCTTAGGCGTTGGCAAAGGCATGTTGAACACCCACTTTTCGCCAGTTTATTGTTCCCGTTTACCGAGATGTTTAGTTTGCCAGAGCCTCGCCCGTCGACCAGCAGGTGCACTACTTGCTTGGGGCCCTAAGTTGTTGGTGGGAACCCTATTCACGCACACAAACAAACACACATACATGTATAGCTAATAACAACGTTTTCAAGCATATAACTAAAGGAACAATGTCCTTATCATTCTATAAACCTTTATCTTAGTATACTTTACATAATAATAGTTTTTCCATTTATTTATTACACGTCATGTTATAAACAGGACGTGTAATTACTAAATTGAAAGATATTTTTCTGCAGAAGTCATTCACCTCTCACGTATTTTCTGTAGCATAAAAAGTGACGTTACAGACACACTAACGATGTATACAAAGTGTATATACATGCTTTTACTATTTATACGCATTCGAATTAAAAATAGCGTTGAAATTAGAACGACCCAATAATTTAATTCATCTTGAATTTTGTGAAGCGGAATTGTTGAATGTTTTTCTGTTGAAGAGCTTTTATTTGTAAACTACTGTACTGTTTACCAAGTTTTTTGTTTTTTTTTTGAAAATAAAAATATTGAAATCTGTTTGTACAAGTTGTAAAAATCTATTACTAGCATTTGTAATAAAATTATGTGAAGTTAAAATAACAACACTGAGTCTAAGCGTGCATACTTAATTTGCCTTAAATGTATGCTCACTGTCTTCGGGTTTATTACTTTACAGACTAAAGTTGAACGAAAACAGAAGCAATAGTGAAACTCTCCCGAACAATACCTTTAACCGAGGGACTTTAAAGGCCTGCACTGAAATATGCTAGAATGCTGCACTGAATTATAAGTCATAACCGGTATCTGGCTTGAACAAAGAACACAACGAAGTATTCTCTTCTCAAAGAGCTTTGATAAAACAGGTGCTCTTCGAAACCTTTGCACAACAAAACTAAACAATGTTTAAAAAGTGTGTCCGTAAATTGTGTAACCTACTTCCAACGTGGCCAGAATTGAGAAGCATTAACAAGCACTTAACATATGAAAATTAGCATGCTTAGGAATTGTTTCATAAATTAAAGTATTTTAAAGGGCCACACGTTGAAGGAAAATTGGGACATACTGACAGATCTTGTGAAGCTCAATTGGCAGACACACCCGGACAATATTCACGAAGGTCGTAAGTTCTCATTGTAATTCGAGGTTGACATTTCCAACATTTAAATAACAAGTTAGTAATTTTGGCAGCCATCCAATTATCCAAAAAGTCACTGGAATTTAGAAAATACGTTCTTAAATTTTATATTATCACAAAGTATATTTTAAAGCTATTTTAGTAGATACTAATGCTGTCATATGCATCAAAATGTTCCAAATAAAAAAAGAGAACCCATCTTTATTCAGTTCATGGCTACTTCGATTCTTTTCAAAAATCTTTCAGAATCATAATTATATACCAGTAGTCATAATGATAAAAATAAGTACTGTATTGAACAGTTCTGTTACACTCCTAAATATTTAGGTATACTAGCTGACCCACGGAAATTCGTGCCAATGAACAATTTTCTCGACTGTTATTGGTCTAAGCGTGTTTTTAACTATCCCTTTTAGGACATGCCAGCATAACACACACAGAAAAATAATTGTAAATTCGTTATGGTGATCGCACACTTATCCGCGCCGAACGCGCCGAACGAACCGAAGTCAAGGAGGCCTCGCACACTTATCCGCAGCGGAAGAATCGACCGCGCCGAAAGCATCGACCGCGTCGAAGAAATCATTTCAAGAAATAGTACTCGTGCGTTGCTCTGTCATACGCAACTGATAGAATGCGGGCGCATCCGAATTTGTCTAGGATTTCTGGGGTTCTTCCAGATGCGGATGATTCGACGCGGGTAAGTGTGCGAGGTTTCATGAGATTTCATAGAAAGAATTCTAAAATTCGTTTCGTTCGGCTCGTTCGAAGCGTTCGCCTCTGATAAGTGTGCAATTACCTTTAGAGAGTATTTTTGAGTTCATCGTGACCAACATCATGACACTAGAATTATATTATTATCTAGTTTTGTTCATGATTCCTGTATACATCGAATTCAATGGAGACCTTAGTCAGGGGCCGAAAAGATGTTCGTTTTGGTTGCCAGAATTGAGAAAGAACAAGAATGAGGTCTTTTGTTTTGTCACCCCATTATTAACTGACTTCAAAAAAAAGGAGGAGGTTATCAATTCGTCGGAATCTTATTATTTTTTTTTCTATGTATGTTCAGCGATAATTTCGTCGTTTAAGAACCGATTTCAAAAATTCTTTTTGCATTGGAATGGACGTAGCTTACAGGTGGTCCCATCGTCACCATGTCGAGATCTGATGATGGAATCCCAAGGAAATCGAGGGAACTCCTCAAATATCATAGGCACAATGTCGCGATTTGGGCACTCGGAATAGTTTTTCATTGAAGTCGGTTCCTTTTTGTTAAAATTATTAAATACCAAGTTTTGCTTTTAAACTACATATCTACAGAACATCAATGCAATAGAAATGATGTAATTATAATTTAAATATTTATATGGCTTGATTTCATTTCAGATGGTTTTCTAGAACGTCATGTGATTGCATCTGTTTATTGATTAGAGTGTTAGCGTTGTAAAGTCTATTGAAGTTTTCTATTAGGTGTAAACTTATTAGCATAGTGTATTAACACAAAATGACGTGAAATGAACGGACTAAATACACTCGGTTCCAAAAATAACGGGTCAGTCACATAAACCCGAATATCTCCCGAACTACGTATGCCATCCTAATGAAACGAAGACTGTTCAATTGAGAATTTAATTATACAGATAAAAATAAAATAAAACTTAGTTACACCCACAATATTAATCTTAAATTAAAAAAAAACTAAAGTAGTCATATTTTTCTTAAGATTACATTTTTTATGATTGTTTTTTTGCTGTTTTTCATCACTGGAGGCTTCATCACGTGGAGGCAATACAAAGTATTAAATGAAGAAAGTGATGAAAAACAGCAAAAAAACAATCATAAAAAAAATGTAATCTTAAGAAAAATATGACTACTTTAGTTTTTTTTTAATTTAAGATTAATATTTGGGTGTAACTAAGTTTTATTTTATTTTTTATCTGTATAATTAAATTCTCAATTGAACAGTCTTCGTTTCATTAGGATGGCATACGTAGTTCGGGAGATATTCGGGTTTATGTGACTGACCCGTTATTGGTTTATGTGACTGACCCGTTATTTTTGGAACCGGCTATAGTTAAATGTGTTGACATTAAATTTAAATAAAAAAAAAACTATAAGTAATTATGTATTTTTTCTGTCTTAGGTACATTGTAAGCCCGTCATTTTTCTAGTGTGTGTACATGTGACACTTTTTTGAAGCAAGAGCATAATAAAACAAAGAGAGTAGACGACATTTGTAGTTGAATTAGAGGCAGCCTTCCTTGTTAAGGACATCTGGCTCAAAAGATCGCATAGTCAGGTCACTTTCTCCGACTTCCGATAAACGTTGGAAGTGAAGAATAAAGAAGAATATATAATATTTGATGCGGTTGAAGCAAATATAAGTGACAAACATTCGTCATATTGAACTACAGCCAACGGTCTCTATTACATGAGAAACGATATTTTTAGCACCTAGGGAAGATTTGCAAAACTCAACTTTAATATTCTTTGTGTAGTTAATATTCTTTATTTGTTTTTGTTCGTTTAATTTAAACATTTTATTTATTGTGTTGTTTGTGAATGTTTTAATAAGAGTGTATTGATTAAATGTTAAGGGAAATTGCGATTTACGATTTATGACGTATTAAAAAAAACTACTTACTAGATCTCGTTCAAACCAATTTTCGGTGGAAGTTTGTATGGCATTACCATACAAACTTCCACATCATACACATACATCATATATATTTTTTTGTTTTATCATTCTCTTATTTTAGAAGTTACAGGGGGGGGGACACATTTTAAAACTTTGAAAGTGTCTCTCGCGCAAACTACATATTCAGTTTAGAAAAAAATGATATCAGAAACCTCAATATCATTTTTGAAGACCTATCCATAGATATGTATAGTTTTGATGACAAACAATTTTTTAAGTTTTAGTTCTTAGTATGGGGACCCCAAAAATTTACTGTTTCTTTTTTAGTTTCGTGTAAAAATATTAATGCGGTTCACAGAATACATCTAGTGACTAAGTTTCAACAGTATAGCTCTTATAGTTTCGGAAAAAAGTGGCTGTGACATACGGACGGACAGACAGACAGACAGACATGGCGAATCTATAAGGGTTCCGTTTTTTGCCATTTGGCTACGGAACCCTAAAAATAAATTAAATGAAATATCAGATTGCACTGCAGCCTATCGAATCTGTCTGGATACATCTGTCTGTTACGCTTTCACGGCAAAACTGCTGCGTCAACTGCAATGAAATTCGACAAGGAAATACTTTTATTTGTCGACAGAGGTAGGCTACTCTTTACCTCAATAGCCGATGTACACTAGGTGGAGCCGCGATCACCTAACTATTGGTCTATTAACTATTGGTCCTCACTTTTTTAAACAACATAAGCATACTCAATATGTCCATTCATTTTTCTAATTATTTAGCGGTCCTGCCCATCTTTTAAGATATTAAGAAATCTTTACACTTAATTGAAGACATTGTTATCAGATTGTTTATTGTGCCGGACATTTTATTGTGTCGCTAGACTAATTATGTGCTATTCTAGAACATTCTGAGGTAAATAAACTCATTATCGTGTTAGCCAACAACAGGTGACAAACATAATGCTTACACACGAACGTACAGTGAGATAATGTCATTATTATTCATAATATTTGTTTTAAATATTTACATTATCTAGAAAAAAATTTAAAATTTATTTTAAAAATTATATTCAAGCTAAAAAGTAAACCTAGAAAGTTTCAGTCGCCTGTAAGGTTCGACTTAAATGGTTTTAAAATAAATTACTGCTCTTTAACTCTCATCATTGGACTTTTATTGCACGGTGGATTTAATGCTTTGAGATCGCTACACCGCTTTCTAGTGTAGTGGGTTCAAATACCACATTAAACAACACCTTATGTGTTTTACATATTATTGTTCTGAGCCAGGGCGTTCTTTGTGTCCGCTTCATGTATGTTTGTAAAGCCCATCGCGACACAGGATTACTTTCGTATTATGGGAGTTGTCTTTAAGTGTTTGCACATCATGCAAAAGACTGGTGAACTTTGGAGATACCTTACACACAACGCCATCTAATTTAAAACTAACGATACCTTACTATGAAATCTAGATTGATAGAATACTTATGTACTAATTATTTGTAAATTTCAATCGACCATCAACAACCACTAATGTCCCACTGCTGGGCTCCGATCTCTTCTCAAGAGAGGGTTAAAGCCTTACGGCCCCACCCTGGTCGAGTGCGAGTTGGGGACTGCCAAGACACGTTGTACTACGTAATCTTGAAGCTGGATGTTTTTAAACCACCCGCAGGCCTCCAAACTAAGCTTCACAGCTGCTATCTAATGTTAACGACCGGGACCGGCTGCTTAACGTGAGCTCCGTATCACGAAACGCTCATAATATATCATGCCGCAAACGATCACCCATCTAGGTCTGACCGCGTCGTCATTGCTTACTTTGGGTGCTTATTTTTCAATCACCTAAGCGCACTCGGCTATAAATGTACATCCACAAACCTCCAAAATACCTAAACCCCAAAAAAAGATACATATACAGATCATACAAACAGTTGATCTGGGAATCAAAACCGAGACCTTGCCACAGTACTTTCATACTTTACCACTGCACCTCCGAAGTAGTATCTGTGTAATACGTTAGTGTTCTCGAGTTCAAATACATGAAACACGTGATTCTATTTAGGTATATGATTTATGTTTGTGTGTAGTATGTATGTGTACACACACTATAACAGTCTACCTTAACAGACGTTTAATCTTGGTGCCAAAACTAAATACGCTTTCAGCCGTTTAAAATTCACGTGCTTTTTAGGGTTCCGTAGCCAAATGGCAAAAAACGGAACCCTTATAGATTCGTCAAGTCTGTCTGTCTGTCTGTCTGTCTGTCTGTCTGTCTGTCTGTCTGTCTGTCCGTCCGTATGTCACAGCCAATTATTTCCGAAACTATAAGAGTTATACTGTTGAAATTTGGACAGTCGATGTATTCTGTGAACCGCATTAAGATTTTTACATAAAAATAGAAAAAAAACAATTCATTTTGGGGGTCCCTATACTTGGAACTGAAACTCAAAAATTTTTTTTTCATCAAACCTATACGTGTGGGGTATCTATGGATAGGTGTTCAAAAATGATGTTGAGGTTTCTAATATCATTTTTTTCTAAACTGAATAGTTTGCGCGAGAGACACTTCCAAAGTGGAAAAATGTGTCCCCCCCCCCCCTCTAACTTCTAAAATAAGAGAGTGATAAAACTAAAAAAAATATATGTTGTACATTACCATGCAAACTACCAACGAAAATTAGTTTGAACGAGATCTAGTGAGTAGTTTTTTTTAATACGTCATAAATCGTAACACGCAATTTACCTTTCATCCAATCAATACACTAGTATAAAAACATCGATGAAAGTTACAACGAACTACAAGAACTTTTATATCATGTTACTTGCTGATACGGAACCCTTCATGGGCGAGTCCGACTCGCACTTGGCCGCTTTTTTAGCACTGCTTAATTTAAATCTGCTACTGATTTTATTGTTATATGTTTGATATTTTGAGGAAATCTATAAGAAAATCTTGTTTTTAGGACAATCATGAGACTAGGCATGTATGGCAACTGTATGTAGACCATGACTGAGGTGGATTGGGAGTGTAACAAGACTGGATAAGATTCGTAATAAGTGCGTACAAGGTTTTACTTAGATGTGTGCGATAGTGTCACTACAATAATATGAAAAAAATGATTGGAATCGTGCAGTCAAATCAGTTTCTTTTTTCACAACAGTAAATTTTTATTAAGAGATTGCCTCCGGGCGATAAGGCCGCCAATTGTACCTACATACCTTGTTATAAGTACTCTGTAATTACCTGGTGTACAATAAAGTTATTATTATTATTTTATTATCATAGGAAGAAACATATCCCCTAATTAAAAACTAGATAACTACAACCTCTGAATCTTATAGGACAATTTGTGCGTGACACTGTTAAAATTGGTTATTTTCAAGCATCATTGATAAGCTATAAATTGATTATCAACTACTCTAAAATACTTTCAAATGCACTAACTCATTTTCTTCAACTATCTATGTAAACAGTTTTAATACCTAAAATAAAATTGTTTTATTTACATATTTTGTACCTCATCTTTCCTTTCCTTTTTTGTAAGTATACAATGAAGATTAAAATAAATAAAAGAGGAACTCCCACAATAAGAAACATATCAAGTATCGATTGGGAATTTTAGTACCATACTCATAGTAAAGTATATTCTATAGTTTAGCAAAGGATTAGTGGCGAGATCCCATTTATTATATTTATTTATTTATATAATACATCACGAAACCTAATTTAATTAATCCTATTCATCGCGCATTGAAGCTGTTCACTTCAGAGTCATACGATTGGAATGTCCAAAGTCACGTATAAACCTAATTCTATAAAAACCAAAATAAATTTAACGTCTAAAAGCTACATGAAAGTCCTAATGACCGTAGCCAAATTGCTACGCAGTGACGTAGATCAGACGTAGCACGGTTGCGCAAGAGTTGAATCTATGCTTATTTTTATTGCTTGCTTGTGCTTTATGATGATGACGATGATGATGATTAATATAACTGCCAAATGAGTTGTTTTAAAACTAATAGAGTTAGACACGTGGTGGCAGATTCAGAATACGGAGTGTGATTTCCCCCCCTACATTTTCCCAAACTGCGAAGAACAATATCACTGCAAAGAGAAGGAAGAGTTGAAACAAACCCTATACTAATTCGTTAGGCTGTTAAAAGTTATTGATTTAAAGATATATAAAGAGACGAGTCATGTGATCGAAAGTTGCTACCAAAGACCTTGACTAAATGTCAATGATTATAACATTACACTTATAAGTCAATAAGTACAAAAAGCGTTTTACTTAGGAATAAGAACACCTGTTTTCGAATTCCTTCTAATTCAGTTGAGGACAGTTACACCGATTGATTTCATCATTCAGATTCTGTCCAATCGCTCCTCAAACCTTGAAGGAGTTTCCATATTTAAAAAAGCCAAGTCATAATAGCTGAATTTAATTTGTGTCAATAAAAACAATTAAGTAAAAACTGAATCTTTAAAGCTACATGTTAAAGTACTTTATTGGTCACGTGAAATAAATATATAATGAAGTAATACCTATTTGGTAAGTATTGCCTGTCACCTAAAGAGGTAAACTTAAGTATTTCAAGGTCAACCTCGAAAAATATACACCAATAAAATATGTAATATCCTGACGAAAGGTCAGGTCAGAATAATCTGCATATACGGCGATCCACAGAAAGAGGAAAATTGGAAGAAACGCATCAACATACGTACGTATTAAAGGTTTTTGTTATTGATGCTCGGATTTGAAAAAGGCGTAAGCAGTGCCAAACCGTCAGAAAACCGGAAAAGTGCTATTTGATAACACCGTACATAAGCCTTATCTAAGAAAATATCAAGGTAGAGAGATTATGTTATGAACTACGTTGTGAGATTTCCTGAACATTTCATAACTATGAAAGATAGATGTCACGTGTGTATTTTGACAATGCTGGAAAACATATAAGGGCCCGTGAGTCAAGTAAGTAATTTTAATATTATTAAATAATGATTCTAAAAAACTCATAATTAAAATTCTTTAAAAGTACACGTGATTTATTACTTTAACCTATTTTGTATTTGGCAACCCTTAAAAACGCAAACTTGATTAAAAAAAAAAAGAGACAAAGGCAACTAAATAAAGCCTTGGCCAACAGAGGCTTCATGAGCCTACAAGTTTAATTACAGAACGAGAGCTTTGCCGCGTGAGAAAATCATCGTTAAATGGCGCGGAAAACTCAGTTCCCGCCAGTTCGCGCGCAAACGCAAGCAAGCAAGTACGTGCGCTGATAACATGCGCGGGAAATAGATCGAGACAGTCGTATCTGGTGCCTTTTAAAAAAATAATGTGATAGTAATAGTTAAGTGAAATTACTCTGTGATATTGTGTAATTGACTTTTTGAAACATTTATTTGAAGTGCAACTGCATTCTTTTTCAAGATGGCGTCCGAAAAGTGAGTAGATTTTAATCATATAATTTTTTTATAAACATACGGAAAATTAAATCAGCCAGTTAATATTTGAAATGCTTTAAAAAATATTTCAATGTGTTTACTTATCGTGTATTTACTTATGTTAAATATGGAGTGTTTTAAAAGAATTGGAATTTATTTTCATATGATTATTAAAAGAGAAATTCAGTTTTTATCGTGCTGGTTAGTTTTAATCTATCAAAAATATATTTCTGTAACTACAACAATCTTAGCCAACATTATAACAAAATATTAGTTTCTCAAACATGTCAGTTTATATGTTATCACATTATCTTAAATGAGTTGTATATATTCATAAGAATATTTACTTTCTGAAATTAATATATACGGTTGTGAATGAGTTGACGAGAAAAGTTTGTGTTTTTAAACTTTCTCGACTTTTGCACATAGTTTTCGTTGTATAGCAGGCTTTTAGTTACGGTACTTTTAGGTTACGGTACCTTTAGGCAAGAACCGTAACCTTTAGAATAATTTTATCGCGAATAAGTCCCGCTATACAAAAAAATCTATGAGAAAAGTTAGCGTTATAATATTATATCAGATAAAGCAAATATTTAATAGTAAATATTTCTATATTTAACAATTTCGAATAATTATGAGTTATAAACTCGATGTAAATAGAATACCTACCGTTATCTATCTAGGCGATGTGTTGACTATCTTTGAATATATTATGTCTGTGAGTTGTACATGCACTGACATTCTGACTCATTAACTACACGTTTCCAATAGTGTTTAAAGATAATATTTGTAAATTTATTTGCATTTTTGAAGCAACAGCCGAAAATTAAGGTCTATTGATCATTATAATTAAGAATTTAAACAATTATAATTGATCATAATTTTCAATTATAATTGTTAATTATTAAGGATGTTTTTACAAAAAAAATATGTATGTATTTCTATCAGTTGTTTAGTACCCTTAATACAAGCTTTTTTTTTATGAATAGTATTAAAATATATTATGTATGTAATGGTTAAAAATATTTTTAAAATAGATGTATTATATAATAATAATCAAAGTTTAAGTAGACCTTTGTTTCAAATTTGGAATAGTAATTTTATTTTATAGTTTCTATTATTGAGGTAAAAAGTAGCCTATGTGTTATTCTGATATATATATGAGCTATATTACTGTAAAGTTTTATACAAATCCGTTCAGTAGTTTGAAATGCATACATACTGACATCTTTCGCGTTTCTAATATGTATTAGTAAGGATGCACTAACAAAGGTGATGTTATTGCCATAGGTATTTTCTCCCCGTCGACAAATTCAACAAAAAAAAAATCGAATTTCGACATGACATTCGAAAACGACAGTTTTGATGTCATGCAATGTGAGCTTCATTACCGTTGTCAAGGTAGAAAAAATATAATTCTCTATAACCCTTTACGAAGATTTTCTGAGCTGTATCTCAGTTACTTGAATTTTTTTCGAAAAGAAGAAATGCATTTGAGTAAAAAAATATAATGAAGAAGAGAAAAAAAAATACTATCAAACTAAATAGCCCAGTAAGCTAACTAACTACAGCTACAGTTAGTTAGTAACTAAATAACTACATTGCAGTGTATAAAAGTTTGATTGAACGAAATTTAATCTTAATTATTTTTACGCGACACACACTGATCCACCGTCGGTCTTTAATTCAATCTTTATTTTTTTTTGTTATAAACTCATAAAAGAAACAAGAGGCCTTAAACAAGTGTCCGAATTTCCATTCGGCCTTGTTTCGGTTCGCATATTTTTTTATCTAAAATTTGGCAGCGACTGATAAATATTTTTAACAGGAAAGACATTTCTAAAAATAATTTAGTCTGTTAGCGTTTGCAAATAATTTACAAGATCATATTTGTGGAGGGAAACCTTCTACTCAACCTCGGGCTGTCACTTAAACGTTAGCAAAAGCTAAAGATAAATAAAAATAAATTACAAAACAAAATTGAAACTAAAATATCTGAAGAAAAAAATCAACAGAGGCCTTAACATTTTTGCCCGACTGCTTCAGAAGGAGGGTAATGAGTTTTTAGGGGTTTGTTTACGAAAAGTGAAGTATAAAGAGAGAATCGCTTTGTTTCTAAAAACTGTAGTCATTTGTAGTTCCTAATAACAATAATAATAGGAATATAAAGAAGAAATAAGTAATTGAAATTTTGAAAATAAATTAACTGTGGGCTTAAGTACCGGAGACACACAAATATATATCACATCTATATCATTTCTTACTCCGAATTAAACTTCCTGCTAATACTTACCATACAAAAAAAAAACATTGTATTAAATACTTGTCGCATTATTTGAAAGTTTATGCAGGGAGAAACGACATCAATCATTACAACTTTAGTCTAAAATCTCAAAAATAAACTACTAGTACCCAAATATTTTGTATATTATATTATATGTTATTATGTAATAATACATAAAAATCTATTAAGTACGTGTCAGGCCACGTACAGCAAGGGTTCCGTAGTCACCCATAGAGCACGTAAATTTAAAATCGTGTTGTTTTAACAATAATGGAAGGAAATTGTTTCGCTTAAAACAGTTTTTTGTAGGTTGAAGTTGTTCAGCATTTTTCTCTAGAATTTAAAAAGACACAAAGTGTAGGATAAATGTCTCTATGATTTATTGTGCGCCAATGAATATTTATATGCTACTTTATGTATTCATTGGCTATAAAAAAATTGCCTTAGTCCTTTCTCGGGCTACATGTGTTCCAAACTTCATTCATTTAAATTGGTTCAGTAGTTTTGCCATGAAAGATGGGTAGATAGACATACAGACGGCGTTACTTTCACATTTATAATATTACTAATTATATAAACATGTCCACGAACTGGGTATAAAGTAAGCTGATTCCTATTTATCAAGACATCAAGAGTTTCACAAGTGCAACTAGAGGGCGGTGTACTCTTTTTTCCCGACGCTGTTAAGAGTCTCCACGGCTAGTATATAACGTTTGACGTTTGAATCTAAAGCTTTCACCGTCTGTGCCCGTGGTATTCTTAGTTAGCCTTTTTGGAGTTTAGGGTTTAATATAAATACCCATATATTATTCCATGATGAATGGAGATATAATCTCAGTAAATTTACAAAAACCGACTCACATACATTGAGGACAATTTAAAATGTCAATATCTGATGCCTTAAATAGTTTAAAGTGTTGAAGAAGTATATGAACTCAGTGTAGAATTATGAATTTCTTAGTGAGTCGTTCATATACAACCTCACCTTGTACCGACTTGCTGTCAGTTCGGGGTGATCATAGGTTTTAGGAACCGAGTTTGCACGTTACGGCTTACCGTATTGGGCCTTAGCGCGCAACTCGGTACCTCGACAGAGCTTGCAGCGTCTTTTATACCCGAAAATGGGTCGATAAAGGGGCGGTACGTCTCTATTTTTAGAGTAAAATGGAGTAGGGGTTTAACGGACAAATGTTTTCATACCTTTACTAATATTATAAATGCGAAAGTAATTCTGTCTGTCTGTCGGCAAAAACAACTGAACAGATTTAAATGAAATATGATACACAATCTAGAACCTGAGAAAGGACATAGGCTACTTTTTACCGCGACTTGCACGAGTTGCAGCTGAAAGTAAGTTATCTTGTATTGATTAATCAAATTGTTGTGATATACTGTCTTAAACTATTTATTTATTTAAACTCACTGCACATGTTGTATACAAAGGCGGACTTAATGCCTTAAGGCATTCTCTCCCAGTCGAAATTCAGGCGATGAAGAAATATGATGTAGTGTGGTGTTGAATAGTCTAGTGTAGTAGTGTGAAAGGCCATGTAGTGTTAAATATTAAATTTTGGACGTAATGTCGTCTGAACTCCTTCTGGCTTTTCAGAAGCATTTAAGGGATTTTACACATTAAAATAATAAGCATAACTTTAAAATATCTTCTTGTGAGTGCCTACTAATGTAACTGATGGCTGATGCGTGATCAATATTGTTCGATGTGTATGTTATTGCACTGTATAAATAGGGTCTTGGTCATCGATATGGTTAATATTTTAAGACAATAATCTTTATATTTAGATAACAGATTTTATAAAAAAATATATTTATTTGTGTTTATTACGATCCGTAATAAAACTTCAACAATAACACTCGAGATAGGTATGTTACATTTATTCAGTTTATTGAATAAACTTTTGACTTGAAATGACGCCGTGTCGCTACTGTCTGCCAAAAGAGCAGGAACCCTAAAAATCCGATGACAGAATTTCCATATATACTTACCTTAATGCTTGGGTTGCAAACCGTGCCAAATGGTAATTGAACAAGAATATAGGAAACTATCTTACTACTACATACGCTTACCACTAGACCAACTAGCACAGACCGATCAGGAGGCAAATTAATACTAAATACTAAATTACAGATAAGTTTTGAAGTAGAAGAATTACTTATCAAACTAAGGTACATGTTTAATTTGATATCAGCAGTGTTTGATGACGAAATCTGAAGTGACGATTTATCACATCGTAAACCACCTTATACTCGGTTAAAATTGCTTCGTATAACATTACTAGCAAGCCTTAGGTTTTTGTATTATATCAATAAAATAACTATGCATACCAGTATTATCTGCACGGCTAGCGTAATGGTTTACATGCTCGACACGTCGCTTTCTTTCGCCAAGTGTTGTGGGTTCAAATCCCACGTGGGACAATACTCTTCATGTATGTTTGTAAAGTCCCCTGCGACACAGGATGTTTAATCCTAATGCGGTAGTAGTCTTACTAAACATAAAAACTATCTGTTTGGCTGTCCATTACATTAAAGTAAATCACTGCACCAATTTCAATGCAATTCGGATACCGCGATAAGCGACATACACTTGATCAACACGCAGCCTTGGTCAATAGCGAGCAATAAATGAATGAAACAGCTAATTTCAAAAGCGCGTGTGCCCTAAATATCTTTAGTATGTCCGGATTAGTGTCAGTGGCTCTTATTCTGGATTTAGCAATTCGAATCTGAATGTTTGCGTTCTTGAAAATGATCTATTTATAAAGTTACGTGCCCTGACTGACAGATTTATTTACTGTTAGCAGAAGCCACGAGGTCTCCAAACTTCAAACTTTGGTAGCTCTTTGTAAAGTACTTTCACTAATTTTTATTTTACACCTACCTAAGGAAGGAATTTTCGAAACACTCACGCCGTCATATGTACTAGTAGTCTGAGAGCCAGGTGAGCTTTGGAAAGGAAATCTCTAATACCTCGGGCATCCAAAAGCTAGTAAATAGTCCCCTACTATGTGAGAACCTGAATGTTTCCTTTTGTGGCCCCACCATTGCGCCTATATTTTGTGCATAAACTTTGAAATAAACATATTTGTAGTTTTATAAATTGTCTCACAGACAATTTTTGAATTTCAATTGTATTTTTAGTACAGATTTAGTCTTCTTTTCTTCTTAAGTAAACACGTACATTTACCATTTTATAAAACCGGTGTTTTGGGCCATCATGGTTGACTCTGAACATTTCAAAACCAGGCAAGTTTCTAATAAATTGGAGTAAACGGGGTAGACAGTAAATTTCGCTTCATTACAACAAACCATTACAATTGCAATAAAATTTGAGTTCATCTCTTATAGCCAATGGAATGGAAAGTACATCCATAAGAAATATATAATAATATGTTCCATATATGCTCAGGGAAATACCTTGACCTTACTAATTACAGCAAAGTTAAATATTGAACAAGGATGTAGATGACTTATCCAAGTAATATTCTTTGAAAAGTATGTTGCTACGTGTTAAGACCCTTAACCAAGAGTCAGGGTTGACCTCTTATAATCTATGGTTTTCTACGAGGTTGTGAACTTGTAGTATTTAAATGAGTTCGAGCAAGGCCCATACAACTGTAAGGCAAACCTAAGTGTGCGTCCATACTGCGAGCCTAGCGCGGTTGCGACGACGGGCGCGAAATATCAAACATATGAAAAGCGCCTTTGCGTCCATACTGAAGTGACTAAGGCGGGAGCCTAGTGCCGCGGTCTTGAGCGACACGCGTAGTTTTCAAATTCAAACACTCCTATCCGCGCGTTCTGTCCACACTACGGGCCTAGTGAGTGAGCGACCAAACGAGCGGTTGGCGGGGGTAACAAATCAGTTCGGTCTTATCGCTCGGCGTTTGCGCGTCTGTTAATTGTTTGTCGTAAAATGGCGGTAAATACTGAATTATTTATAATTTCGATTTAATCTAGACCACCTATTTGGCAAACCAAAACATCATGCATCTTAACAAGAAAGTTATGGAGTGAAATAACAAGAACAATTTCAAATAAGCTTTTACAATAAACTTCCTATTGCTATTAGGAATTTGCCATTACGGAAATTTAATAATACCATTAAATCTAAGTCATCCGCAAAGGGGTATTATACCATAGCAGAATATATTGATAATAAAACCGTCTGGGATTGAGCTGCTCACTCTGCACATGCTGTTTATTTTGAATGTTTAAATTTATGTTGATGTGACGATAATTTATAGTTAAATTTACATTATATACTTAACAAAATTATTTTAAAGTGTTGCTATTTTTTAAATTATTATCTTTAATTATTATAGTTGTGACTCAAATTGTAATTATCGCTTTTATATATGTCTTTTGCATTTAAGAATATTGTCTGGACTTTAAAAGAGACTGTGATCCCTGAGTTTGTTTCGTCCTTTCTTCTCAGGGCTAGTCCAGTTAGGAAAGGCCGAACTCATCTGCTCAAAAAAAAAGTATAACGTGCAAAAGTGTTCATGTAACCTAATTGCAGAATAAATGATTTGATTTGATTTGAAATAGCAAATCCTCATCCATAGTTTGCGACACCTGATATAAGTCGAAACGCTACAAGAACTCGCGCGTCACTGTGGCCACTGCAAGCCCCCGCTCGTCGCGCCCGCCTAGGCTCCAGTCACCGCGCATTCAGTATGGACGCACGACACTATAAGATATATACTAGTAGTGAACTGATATAAGGTAGAAACATATCGGTGTAAACAAGCAGAAATAACATACGCCCTTATGTACATATGCATCCAGACATATTTACTGACGTAGGACTTGCATGTTCGTGATAAGGAGTCATGGACCCTTAGCATTGTATGATAAAAACGACTTATCAACGCCTGTCGTCTAAACGTTTATAAATTGTCTGTATTACTACAAATTAATTAACTTTGATAGTTTATCCAATTATTTTACCATTATGGTAAACCGCCCGACCCGGGATTTCAACCTGAGACCTCTTGATCAGCAGCTACACTACTACATTTTTTTTAACGTTTGTAAATCCCCACGGACCGTCGTATGCGTTTGCGCGCCTCTGTCGCCCGGGGCACCGGCGACGGATCGGGTCCGAGTGGACGTCGACCTCCCGGGCCCTCTCCGCCACCTCCTTCTGCAAGATCACGTCCACGCAGAAGTGAACACCTGTCGCTGCCGGCCATCGATCTTATGACGGCCGGAAGCGAGAGATCCCCTCCGATGACTGCAGTGAGAGCCCGGCGCTGCGTCGCCCATGCGGGGCAGACCGCCATCGTGTGCAGGGCTGAGCTACACTATTACATACGCTAACCACTAGACCAACTAGCACAGACCGATCAGGAGGCAAATTAATACTAAATTTTCTCACGGTTATCATCGCGTGAAATTATTTTCTTCATCCCCTGAGCATGTGTTTTGACATTAAAAGGTATTTATATCCTTTTTATATATTATTATTATTCCGTATTTCCGATGAGACGTGTATTCAAGATTTGACAATAATAGCAATAATGAATGTTATAAAAGTGAATAAAATGTGTCAAACAGAATATTAATTGTTAAATTTAAGATAATGTTATCTTTCTTTCATGTCACCAAACGGGGAATGAGTTTATCAAAATAATATGTTTTTATACTTTGTAATAATAAAGATATCTTTATTGTCATACAGTTAAAACACAACATGTTGAAGGAATTTCGAGTTGACATTACATTTAGGTTTTCATAAATTAAATAAAAAGTTGCTTAACTTTGCTGCTTTCTCGAGTTTTGAGTTAAGTACCTACTTGTGACGACTTGCACATAGATACAGTGAAACAAAAATATTCTTTAGTTCCATTAAACAAATATATTGGGAGGAGGAAGACTCCCCGCGATATGAATGTTTTCACGTCCATTCGTATGACACAAATTTACAACATCAAGCGTTAGGCTGGTGTTTGTCATGCACTATCACTTGTTGTGTAATCGCGAGTAACGCCGTGAGGTGAAACTAGACTAAAAGAAAAAATCCCAATTTTCTTTTTATATCATCAGCAATCGTCATCAGTCAGTGAAAGTCCGGTTAAAATTTGGTACAGCCGTTACAGATATTAGATGAAACAAACAGACAAACAGACAGATTAATTGATAAAAATTGTTATATCGATGGTAAGAACCGTGTATACTTTTATCTTCTTTATTTGTATAGATTTCTTGTATAGTGAATCGGCCCGCCCCGGATTGCAAGAAACATTTAAACTTGACAAATTTATACTAAAACCTTCCTCGAGAATCAATCAATCCATTGCTGAAAACAGCATGAAAGTGTGCAGTAGTTTTAAAGTTCATCGCGAACAGCCTGATGAGGCAGAGGACTTTGTTTTATAATATGTAGTGATGATTTACATCTGTGCTTCAATGTATCCGATGGTTATATAACTAACTTATGAATGACGTGTTAATCCAAAAATAAATCTTGAAAAAAAACCTGCCAACGTTTACCAGGCAGATTTTGTGCCAAATTGTCGATATTTTCAAGACTATTTTGGAGAGTGGTGTGAAAATGATGCGATGATTTAGTTTTAAGTCGAATGTCTCGAGCGGTTGTCGACCGACTTATGTGCGCCGGCGCTTTAGGATTGGTACACACTTAGATTATTTTAACAAGTGACTTAGTGAATCACATATATTTAGATATGGGATCAAACCCTCACACAGGGTTGTCAAAGGTTAAAGAAAACCAAAGCAAAAAGCAATATAAATTTCTGTAATTTTTTTATTGTCAATTTAATGGGAACCTTTTTCAGGCATGATTAATGGAAGACCGACTGACTCGTTGTTGTAGTTGTTAGCGTATGCATCTGTTAATTTAGTGGTCTCGGGTTCAAATCCCAGGTCGGACTGTTGTTGGGTTTCTCTTACAGGAAATTCATAATGGCAGTCCGTAGAATTTAAAAATGGTGGTGTTTCACGCTCGTGCCACTGAGAGCACGTTAAGCCGTATGACCTGATTATCAATCAGGCAATCGTTATTGGGAAGTCAGTGCCCTCAAATATATTGACAATTAGTTGAACTTCCGTAGAAAAACTGATATTCAGGTAAATCTGGTTGAACTAGTGGCCGTCCCAAAATAATCTTGGGAATAATAAGGCTAGAAAGTTGAATTATATAGCCTAATAAAACAAATTACTACGACACTATCATATTGGTGGGCTATGTAGTAATTCTACCAATAAAATTTATTCTGTACATTGGAATTTAAAAAACAATACTGTTGGGATTTGGTTAATGTTTTCGTTACCAGGTTTATTTAAAATGAAGAAGGGTTTAATAATACGGTTTCAACCTTGGACCGCGTTTATCGATTACATTTGAATTTAAAATAGATTGCTATGTTGTTCATCCACAAATAAATTGAGATAAAATATGATTTCATACAAAAGCTCATAAGTACTTATTTTCTCCGCTAGTGCGTACTATGCCTTAAAGATTCCTGGCGTGCAGCCCGCCCTTCACCTTGCTCTTGGCACCGCGCTGTTCACTGTTTAGTATTACCGATCACGTGTTAGTGAAAAAGTCAAATGTAGCAAGTAATTTGCGAGTATTACGTTGCCGTAGTTATAAATAAATATATTTTTGCATATTATGTTATTTTATTGCCAATTCATGCGGCTAAATTTGTTGAATGTAAATTTGGTTTCAATCGTGATTCATATTTCCTGAATTAAAATGTATGAAGGAACTGCACTCGATATGTCTGTAAAGTATTCTTTCTTTCTTCTTCTTATAATCGTAGTTGACCATAGCACAGCACGGTAAGGAGTAGTCACACGTAGATATTGCTGCCTCTATCAAAGCATAATTCCAAACGAGCATATGCGATACACTGTTATGTCAGAGAATATGTCTATTTGTGTGTTAGATTTTGATTTATGTATTTGTTTTAATTGTAATTTGCGAGTTCATGGTTATAGGCAATTGTTTTTGTATGTGAGTCTAAAATGTGTATGTGTGAAGATTTCCCCCCAAAATGTATTGACTGTTTTGTATAGAAAAAAGATGCTATGGCTACTCTCCTCCTGGCCTCGGACCTCTGTTGCTCTTTGATTTTGTTTATGACATCGTTGTGGTGGCATACGAGCTGAAGCATTGCTATCTCACAGCAAGATTCTATTTGACGTCATTACTTTACGTTACAATTTTATATAAATGTGTTCATTTGTTTCATTAACACCTAAATTAATCATTTCTTCATTTATACCTATTATCAGACATACAAAAGAAGAAAGCTACCGTTACCGAGTGAATACAATTTATCCACGTCAATACAAACTAAAAAACAGGAGTGCTCGATGAAACGAGTACTTAACTATTAAAATAAACGATTATTTTTCACAATTTTAGTTGAATATTCACGCACTTCGTAATCTGTTATCGTTATCAACATGTTATGCGTGATCAAACAACATTAATAACGTAGATAAAAGCAATATTAGCTACAATTTATGTAATAGTAGTGATTACATGTGGAGTGAACTGATAAAAGACTCATCGATGTCTAGCCGAAGATTGATTAACCGTATGGAACATAGCTATATACGATTTATGTTGGTCTATCTCTCTCTTTAATGGTAAAAATAAATAATACTCGATAAAGAACGGATTCATCATCTTCCTAGCCTTTATTCCCAAGTTGATTTGGGGTTGGCCACTAGTTCAACCGGTTATACCTGAATTTCAGTTTTTTCACGGAGTGACTGGCATCGGACCTCCGCAACCTTTAAGGGAGAATTAAAATTCGAAGATTGAACTAGTTGTCAGTAAATTTGAGGGCACTGACTTCCCAATAACGATTGTCATGTATGTTCATGACCACCGGGACCGACGGCTTAACGTGCCCTCCGACGCACGGGCGTGAATCACCGCCAAACTTCCAGACTCCGGGTTGTTATTAAAAGAACAGAATATTTGTGTTAATATGATTTGACAAGAACAAGGTATGGCGTCATAAATACTATTTCATGCAGACTTCTATGTAGATTTTGTAGTTTCGAGTTTATTGACAGCAACAATTTTGACTTGATAGTTAACTATCCTATTATTGAAGAAATATATTTTTCTGTGACAAACATCAATAAACATATTACTGAATGCTGTGCTATCACTAAATAAATTATTATTTATTTTTATTATACTTTGGTTTTTATTTTCTACTGTTTTTATGAACACCTTACAATAAATATGGTTTTATGACGAAAGCAATTTGCACTCACTGTAGAAATTTCAACAGAAATATAGATTTTTCAAGGTGTGCTGGATTTATTATTTGGCACCGACTTATTTTAGTATTCTTTATTTATACATTCATTCAGTGCATTGGCCGCAGAGTTAAAGGAAAAATTTGATTAATTTTGATCAACAACATATCGCCTGCATTTATGTAAACCTATCAAATGGGAAACATAACTACACTTAATTAATTAGGCAACCTAAAAGATTTATTGACATTTTCTCCTTAACATTATCATCAGCCTATCGCAGTCCACAATGACATATCTTCTATATTGAGGTTTTAAGTTTGTTCAGGTTGTCTGACTTGAAAATAAAACTGTAATAAGTATTTATATATCATTTACAAGGCTTATCATTTAAGAAAATTTCACGTAGACTAACATTCTATTGTTACATTACGTACTTTACAATCTTTGATTATAGACATGTTTATAATCATTGTTTTTAATCAAAGTTTACAATTTACAAAACATTATTTATTAAAGTACCTTCACTCTGGGTTTTTTTGTATTTTGAATGAAAATCAACGAATTCTAAAGTTTGTGTAAAATCTTTGTGCAAAGTCCGAGTATTCCATTCCTGTAGCTTTGCCAAACGCCAAACGAATTGTTTATTAATAGTATAATCATGCGTTTGTCGCGTGAGCAGATATTTTCTATATTATTGTATCCATAAGCGAATCATGTAATTCTTATGAATAAAACGAGACTACAGAAAGTATTTTTTTTAAGTTTGGTTTATTAAGCAGTTATTGGAATACTGTATTATGCACCCAGCGATTGATGAATGTAGCCGAGGCAAAAAAATTTTGGTGTTTAAGTCTGTTTTTTGTGCTCCTCCAAGACTGTGGCAAGTGGAGACCAATTGCCTTTCTACCCCTCTGGAAAATGGGCGTTATTGTACCAACAATTTGAGTTCTTCTCGTAGTATCAAACTGCTACTATTTTCGTTAGATGGTATTTAAGGATGTTTTTGTTGTATTTCAAAGAAGTAATGCTACTATTAACAACAGTTAATTTAATTTATTTTTAAATGTGACAAAACAATGTTTCGGACCTCTTACACACAACGCCATTTAGTCCCAAAGTAAGCAGTTTGTATTATGAGTAGCTAATAGACAACTGACATAAATATATTAACATACCTACCTTTTTTGTAAATACATACATGATATATAAAAAAGCACCCAAACACCGAAAAAAATATTTGCGGATCACATAAACATTTCCAACCCGGGAATCGAACCCAAGACCTCAAGCATATCAGTCGCATACGCCACAACTGCGCCACCGAGGCAGTCACGAGGCAGTGAAAACTAAGATGAGTTCTTCACTCAGTTGATATTCAGTCTAAAGGCCGCTGCATACGTGACGGGATTTTACACGGACGTGACGGGCGGGAAGTTTTGCAAACACCGTTACATACAAAATATATAGGGAAATGCATACTTCACGGAGACACGGACGGAGCGGATCGTGGCACGCACGGGACGTGCTAAATATCGTCACCGACGATTTTTAGCAATTCAATAGCAATTAAAGCCAATTCTTGAAATGAAAAATACATCTTTCCTTGTTCACAACACTAATACGTTAGACCCGAGTCACAGTCACGATGCGTATGCATTTAAATCACGTTCCCGTTTATAACGAGGCAACCACGTCCACGCCCCGTCCGTGTTAAATCCCGTCACGTATGCAGCGGCCTTAAATTGCAAAATTACAACGGGTTATTGACGTTGCAGTTATCTGTCTACTAAAATGTCCTGATTGTGAGGTTGATTTTCTTTTGAAAATTGTAATTCGTAGCATTTTTTCTTTTTATATGTGAGCTTGCAAAAGTGACTCCGCTCTGCCTGATGGAAAGCATGAGCCAAGAGGTCACCATCCACACTGTGAGTACATACAATGCAGCACACTATTACGGCGTAGTGTGATGCCTCCGCATCACTCCATTTTTAGGTAAAATAAAGCCGGCCCATTCGTGATGAATCAGTGTGGCTAGACTACCTTGAGCACGAGTTCTACCTTATGTTTTATATCATCAATTTTATAGTCTAATTTTTATTGGGGTAACCGCAATACTAAAGGTTGTCGCTCACTTCTTGATGATTACAATATATTGATTAAATTACGTTTACACGGTGCGAGAAAGAAGGCTCCTTTTAAAAATGCGTAAAGAGTTACGTTTCTTTTTGAAAATGCACGTCGTTAAACATTAATTACATAACACGTTTATACTCTTACGTGATTGATGAGACCCCAACACACCCTTCTATATATTTTTGGCTCTAACTTCAACGCATAAAAGTTTGTTTTGAACACGGTTGAATACGCGTAATTCGAGGCGTTTGAACTTACATAACGAAGTGGGTGTGTTTTCTATTTTGCGTTTTTTGCTGACATACACACGGTAATGAGAAATAAACTAGACTGCCAAATGAATGTTATTAGCGCTCTGTCAAAAATTTTGACATTGACTTGGAGAAGAAAAATACTTCAACCTTCAGAGTATTGTTTTCTAAAGACGCAACAACTTACTACATGGGAATAGTAGTATCTCGAATTTCCTAGTAAACTGTCATTAGCCTGACAGGTCTATATTGAGTGGTTAATGGAAAAAAGTTGAACCGTCTTAAAAATTTGAACTATTACCACTCCTTTTCTTGCTGTCGTTATTGTAAGAACTGACTTAGGTAGCTTGAAACAAACCTTGTATCAACCCGTACTAATAAAGAAGCTATATTATGCATTGGTCTATTGTATGGCTGTTGATGAATGCTAAACTATGTCCAGCGTCATCCTTTAGAATACAATATTCCTACTGTCGGAATATTTGCTACACATTTTTGTTATCAACGCTTATGAATCAAAAACGAGGACAACAAAATATACAGGTTGTGCAATTCCATGATAATAGAACATGTAATAACCTGCATTATTCTCCTGAATTTTTATCTATGTGGGTAGAATTGATAAGTAATGACGATTTAGGTCATAAAGTGTAACACTCCATCAAAGCCTTGAAGATTTTTGTATAGGTTTTTTTCGGCAATGCTGCAAGTATTTTGGGAGGTTTTATAATGACGTAAATTCTTTAAGTCAATAGGTTACAAGTTGCAAATGTGAGTGAGAGAAATAAGAATTTCGTTTTGAACTCGAGCGAAAAAATGAGCTACCGCCGTCTCTTTCTAAGGGCAAGTTATGCTTGCGAAGGAGATGGCTGAGCAGTTATATAGCAGGCTAAAATCTCCATCCTATGGAGAGCCCTATGTCCAGCAGTGGTCTGTTGATGATAAACGATGATGATAGTATTCGCTTACACTTCTAATCCCTCAGTGCATACTACTAAGCTTGACGTTCTGCTATTCTCTATTCACACAAGGTTTGCTAAAAGTAAACTTTATTTTGGGTTAAGCTCGTCTTTGTACACGACACTTCCTTGTACCTTATATTTCTATTCACCTTTTTGTTCTTTTTTTTCGCGGGAAGACTTTTCGCACCATGTCAATGGGGTATGCGAAGGGATATGTCCCGGTATGTAAAATGGGGTATGTCCCGGAGTGTGCAACCGGCCTACCCACTAAACCCTCGCGGCGGCCTGCCTCGGCAGTCGGGAGGAACACCAGGAATGCATCAGCGACTTCTGGAGTCTCCCCTGCTGTAGTTCACGAATGAGGTCCATCCCGGGATATATCTATTTACCTATATGTTTAATGTGTACAGTAAAGAATAAATACAATACATAATAGATAATTAAACACATTTAATTATTGTAATTGAATAACTTCACTATCACGTTATCAGTAAACAATAATGTCAATGTTATCTATATCTCAATTGATATTTAACACCACGTTGAAACATGCAATACATGTGATCACTAAGTGGATAACTTTTGGATTTTTTCAATTATAATATGTATTCCTATTTTAATGCTTTTCACTAAATGTCATATACATTAAAGTAAAGTATAGATATACGATAGTGAGATCAAAAAAAACTTTTCTTTTCGTCTGTTAGTTCCGGCCAATTTCAGAAACGGCGGGACTGATATTAATCGGACATTTAAAGGCAAATAGTTGATGACATGACAACTTAACCTACTTTTTGGACTAGCTTCGCCCTGTGGGATCACACAATTATCATCGTAGGGTTCACCTAGAAAATAATAACTTTACACATCTCACACGCGGCCAAACTATGCAGAGCCTATGGTAACTAGACTATTTGAAAAATATACTTGTATATTCCTAATCCTTACCAATACTTACACATGCGAAAGTAACTCTAAAGTACTAGCTCTAAGTAAATTTGGTACTCAGATAGTAGTCTAGAGCCTGAGAAAGGACATGGGCTACATTTTACTGCTATAACCGACATACACGCGGACGAAAGCTAGTAAATACATGAAACAGATAAATTATAATATAATAGATAAAATATATAAAGAAAATAAAGACTATTTGCGCTCATAGCCAAGGTTAAGCAACGACGGCGCAGTCAGTACCTAGATGGGTGTCCGTTTGTGGCAAGAAATGTTATATGCGTTTCCGTAAGCTCTAGGTCACGTTAAGCTGCCGTTCCCGACTGTTATCCTTAGATAACAGGCGTGAAGCTTAGTTGGAGGCCTTCGGGCGGATTAAAAACATCCGACAGTTAGATTACGTAGCCACAGCTTGTCTTGCTAGTCCCCAACCCGCACTCGGCCAGCGTGAGGACGTATGGCCTTAACCCTCTGGGAGGAGATACGAGCCCAGCGTTGGGACGTTATGGGTTGTTCATGAATCAAAGAAAAAATTGTCGTACTCATCACACAAGGTGTCCTGCCGTTTCAGGCGAGAAACGAATCCGTGGCTTCTGGTTTACTAATACACTCGTCTAATTTATTTGCAATCATATGGTTGGATACATTAGCGTGCCTCTATAGCACACGTGAATAGAATCCTGTATCTTTAGCAATTCAATGTAAGCTGGTTTGTTGACGCAATGCATTTAGCAACAATTGATACATGAATTAAAATACATTATAATGTAAAATGATTATTCTACACGTGATTCTCTTTGGCGCCATGTATTTTCTAATTAATTCTTATCCAAGTTAATTCAAAATATTACTATTATTGATAAGTTGGATTTTTCTAGCGTGTTTGTCATTTATCACAGGAAGAATTGGAATTGTTTTAGTGGTTTAGCCGTGAAAGCTAAGCAGACAAACTGATATAATAAGTTTTAAATTTAAAACATGATATTATTTTACGAGATTAATTGCTTTATGACTGCTAGAGATTGCCACTCGAATCAAAATGCTATAGGTTTTGCTTGTTCACTAAATCATATTCTTAACTGATTATAAATAAAGTCGATTTACGTTATTCATAACTACAGCAGCAGCAAGCAGTTCAACATTGCCTTCACCCAAGAAAATCAAACTGTAATTAAATGATATACATTACTTTCATTTCATTAAAATACTAATCTGTTTTAATAATTAATCAATCACTTGAACTAATTTGAATAACATAATTAAATGATTGTGTAAAATAAATAAACATGAATGAATCTTAAGATATAACACGTGCACGAAATTTAAAAGAAAATAGCTAAGAAAAAGAATGATATTGGCACTTGCAAGTGCTAATGCATAATAATATGATTATTTTTCCATCACCACCATCAGCTTATCGCAATCTGGGCATAGGCCACTCCCATTTCACGCCACTGATCAATTTGACTAAACGCAAATAAAATGACTGTAAGTTTCAATGTTTTTAAGATAAACTAAACGAATTCATTTTGATATAATCTAAATGCGGCCCTGCCAACGCTTGTATATTTTTACCCACATGAAAGACTTTTGTTATTTGTGTGAATTCTGTTATTGCTACCTTCTTTATTCTATAACTATTCATAAAATAGTAATATTTATTCTCTAACATTATGCGTTAATCTGTTTGTAAATCTTGAGTTTTGTGTTCTTGTGTGTGATTTTTTGAAGCAGTATTACTGAGATCAGAATGTAGGTATGTAGTAATGTTAGCCTATAATATAGGTCCTATATACAAGGTTAAGCATGTATTACTTGATGAAAAGTGAATATTTGTTCTACTAACTAATATTATAACCATTTTTGTTAAATGTTTTCATATAGTGAAATTTATTCTTAACTGTAACGCCGCGGAGTAAAGCCAGTCTGAAAAAATATATCAAAAGTTACTCTTTAGGTCATTAACTATCTGCCAGTGATGGTCACGTCAAAATCAGCTCAGCCATTTCAAATATTATCTGGAACAAACAGACAAAAAAAAATAAAAATGCTTTTTTGGTGTAGGTACTGTATATACTTTCATATTCGTTTTGTAAATAATTTTTCATTTGATATTTCAAAGAGACACTTCAATTTTATTTTTTGTATAGTTTTTTTTTTTGAGAAAATAAAGTTATTTAGCCATAACAACCTTTATCTGTAAAATAGTGGTATATGACAGATAACTATTTGAAAATTTATCTGGAACTAAAAAATATGATACCTGGACTACTTCATTTTAAACACGTTCAAACAAAGTTAGATTTGATGCAATCGATGATATTCTAAATTGCGTTTACTGTTGATAAGTTTGCTGGCCATTCAAACATTTATTTAATGATGTCCATGAAAATTACCAGCTAGAGATTAGCAACAGCAATTTGGGAGCTCATTCTTTAAAGTAGAAACGAATATGTATAGAAACACAAATACTAAACTATTAAGCTTCGTACCCAATTCCAGGAGTTGCCGATTGGACTCCTAAGCAAGTTTAGATACACAGATTCTTTTTGACAGAGAATTTAAAATTAAAAATGCCAATACATTCCACTCAGTTAGCAGATAAATATTTTAGTGGCTTTGGAACAACTTGCCTAAGACTTGCCTTGACTGTGTTCAGAAAGCTAGTGAAGGATCACTACTTGTCATTGTGAATATAAATAAAAAATAAATAAATAAATAAATCATTTATTCGGAACAAGTTCATTTTTTTTACAATTAATAAACCCACCAAACTGCAGAACAGTTTGTCGGCGGGATTAGCGCTTGTTTTGTACATTCTTAGGAGTTCCTTAAATTAAAAACTAAATATAAAATACCTAATACCCACCTTATTACAAATTACAGGGATTTTTATTTAGGACAGTCATATGTAGCACAAATATTTCAATTTATATTAAACTCATTCAACAGAATACTCCTCAGTTTAAATTTCAAGAAAGATTTGCCAATGTTACTGTCATTATTTCTTAGCCAACCAATTTGGTTGTATATTGCTGGGACCATGTACCTGTTAGTTCTTTTGCCGTAATAATTCTTTACTTTCGATCTAACGAGCATACGCTCTCTGACTCTTCTTGTATTGTAGGTATTTTGTATTTGAACTTTGTACTGATTATTATAAAAGTGTTCTAGAACTATCAAGTACCTGACCCGCTCGTGGACAGGGAGAATCTTACACACGAGAAACAGTTGGTTATAATTTTCTTTACAATCATTTTTAGTTTTTTTGTCCACAAGGTACTTCATGAAACGAACCTGCAGTGATTTAATACTATCCAAGTATGTTTTAAATGTACGACCGTACGTACTCAGACCATAGCTCAGCAGTGACTCGGCGAGGGCAAAGTAAACTACACGCAAAGTTTTCCTACTTAGTGTTGTTTTTAAATTATAAAACTTATTTAGTACTGACCTGAGTTTCGCACATACACTGTCAACATGAGGTCTCCAATTCATATTGGTGTCCACCCATAACCCCAGGTACTTAAATTTACACACCGATTCCAAATTTGAGCAGTTACAGTTATGCATGTGTGCGTGCAGGCACGAGTAAGAGTGCCCCACTATACTTATATCAGCGTTTGTTATGGTTTTTGCTATTAAGTTATGCGGTGAGTAAATGTGCATCACTTTGGTTTTACTGATATTTAAAATAATGCCATTATCATGAGCCCACTTCATGACATTATCAAAGTCTGCCTGCATCACTGACCTGGCGTCCTGTATATTTTTAGAAGAATAAATTAAACACATGTCGTCGGCATACATATATACCCGACACCTACCCACAACATTACTCACACTATTCACATGCATAATATAACCTATAGGGCCATAGACCGAACCAGTAGGCACACCTAAATTCACCGCGGCTTCGCGCCCCTCAATCCCTGCTATGGAAGTCTGCAGGGTTCTACCAGTAAGGTAGTTTCTAAACCACCTATTTGTTGGCCCCCTAATGCCACACTCTGACATGGCTTGAAGCAGCAATTCATGGTCTAAGGTGTCAAATGCCTTTTTGTAGTCAATAAATAAGGCTAAGACCTGGTGACCCCGGTCAAGGCTACTATTAATGTCGTTAGTAAACTGTGACAGTGCCGTTGAGGTACTTCGACCACACCTGAACCCATGTTGCGTGTTTGATAATACGCTGTTCTGCTCCAAGAAGGTGCTAATCTGTCCGATCACAATCTTCTCAACAATCTTATCAATCACTGATAAGATTGCGATCGGCCTGTAGTTAGAATAATCAGTGTGTAGTCCCTGCTTGTAAACGGGTCTGATTAAAGCCTTCTTCAGTAGGCTTGGGTATACCCCCTTTGACAGGCTTAGATTAATAAAATGTGCCAAGATTGATGAAATGTGGTGTTTAATGTTCTTTAAGTCAATAATTCTAATTCCGTCAATACCCGGCGCCTTATCACTGCTGATCCGGTCAATTACTTTACACACAGTATCACTTGACACAGGTTGGAACCGAAACGTAACAAAGCAGTCATTGATGTACTGATCTCTCTGCAATAACTTTACATCACAAATATGTTGTATGTTTAAAATTTCCTCTGTAAATGTAGTTGTAAAACCATTACATATGTCATACATTGTGTACTTATCACTAAAGTGTCTCCTGATTACGTCGGTTGGAAAGAAATCCCATAAGCCATAAGATTGCCATAATGGCATTGTTGCATCTTGTAACTCATTTTTTCTTTTATAGCGATTTGTGTATTCAAAGAAAGATAAACCAATAAAAAAAACTGTGAGAATAATACCAACATTCTCTTCACCTCCTTTTGTTTAAATCCACTGTGTTGCTCATTGTCCAATAAATAATATTCAATTTGAATTGAAATTGAAGAAAGCGATTAGTAATTATTCATATTATTTAGTATTTTGGCACATCTTGGCGCCACACAAAAATAGCAAGAGCTTGATGAAAGCAGTCCAGAAATTTGTTCCATGAGAAAAAAACTATTTTCATGCAGTAAATGAGACTAGATTAGAGGACTTTTTATGTAACCATTTTCCTTGTGAAGTTGATTTAAAATACACAATCTTGCCACTTCCTTTTCTCGTAAACTCTTAATCGATTTATGTGCCTACGTCAATAGCGGTTCGCACTCTTATAAGACATACATTACATACGTTTTTGGTTCAGATATTAACATTGATTAAAGGGAACTAGTTTGGTGAGAGATTGACAACACTCATGACCAAAACTCTGAGCTTCTTCTTGCACAGATAATTGATGCAATTGGAGCGACACAGACACAACAAACTTTTTAATAACTACTGCAGTATGCAATATCATCTCGCATCGTGGAATGATCCTGTATTTGTGTTGGAAAATACCCCTTCCCCTAAATGATAAACGCCCCGCTTGAAAAATCAAAAAAATAATAATGGTAGTCCATGTGACGAACTTTATAGAATAACTACAACTGCTTGAAGTCCTAACTTGTAAAGTACACTTACTTGTAAAACTTCGTTCAAAATAACGAAATAATGAGTAAACTTAACAAATTATCTATTGGACACGATTTTAAGTCCACATGGCAGTTTTGGTGATTAAGGAACCTATACGTGGCCTGACACGCACTTGGCACATTTTTATGTCTAGTATCATTGCAAAAATAATGAAATTTGATTATATTTCGAATATAAAACCTACGTCACGTCTAGTGACTAAACGGGTGATTATTGGAAATACAGAATGAATCATTAGGTAATGAACAATTAAAACTAGGGTAGTTTTACCTTAGTTTAGTAGAGCTTGACTTTGTGGTGGGTTGTAGGTATACCTAGGTTTTTAAGGAAAGATGGAACGATTTTTGTGTACAGAAAAGAGTAGAATAGTTTATATTTAGTAACTGAACTAAAAAATTAAATAACTTATAAGAAGGGGCCAATATATCAGAACTCTATAACAGCTTAAAAAAATTACAGCTGGAACAACAAAATCGTGGAGTCTATACATCTAAACATATAAATAAAATAGAAGTGTCTGTATCTAATATCAAATTAACAGTTTTTTAATAACTGCATATGAAAGTACATTCCGGGTAATCTCTGAAACGGTTCGACCGATTTCAATGGGAATTTCATTGACAGAAAGCTGATCAAATAAGAAGTAACTTAGACTAGGTAGTTTTAGACTAGCTTTGCTATGCGGCGTTATTCGCTATCTACAACAATAACCTTCTTTAACACCACAGGAATCGGCTAGTATCGAATAAGTAGTGTAAATATTACTTCTCTTTCGGTTCCGAAGTACTACTTTATCTTTTCGAGCCTCTTTCCCACTCAAGTGATGACCCTTCCTTCCTAAAAATAATATGAAAATAATGATATCGCGAACCAATAAGATGGAGTTTTTAAATTATATAAAAATCTTGAAACGTCCAATGACACATTAGACCTAAACAATCGTATAAAAAGATAACGTACTCAGGACCCTGAAAGATACCCAGTTATAACTTCTGATGAAAGTGTACTATAAATTAAGTAATAAACGTATCAGCACATTGGTTACTCGTAAATAATTGATAAACTCAATTAAAATGTACTTAACACATACCTATTCAATAATTCTCGCTTTTATTTTTATATTTTTAAAGGAATTTGTTTTTCCTTTTTTTATTACATTACATTTAGACATACATCTCGTTCTCGTAATTTTACTCCTCAAAGTCAGATATTCATTGTTCAATGAAAAATAGTGCTATTTTCAAGAAAACGAATGAAAGTTTTTAGTGATGTTTATTAGTTTTGTATTTAAATTTATTTACACAAGATAAACTTGTGGTTGACTAAACTTACTCATTATCTAACGTTTGATCATTAACGTAAATACCATATCATATTTAATTCGTTAACATTAACTTATTTTAGGTATGACGTATGTATATTGTAACAGAGGTATGTTATCGCTGACTGACTGTCAACATTGTATAAATAATAAAATATTATAATGTACTTTTAAGAAGCTATTCAACGATACCTTATTGATGAACTTTACACAAACCTTGACTCACAGCTGATTTGAGTTAATTAATGCTGCAATATTTATTCTACTTTCGATTTTACAGAGTTAGCATGAATAATACTTTTGTAATTGTAATAATATAGTTATATAGTTTGAATAACGCAAGTCAATGTGCTATTGCCGAACTTATATTGCACATTCTCGTCTCAAAAACCTTCTGCTCTTTTAACGCGTATTTCATAGTTGCAAAATTTCATACAGCAGATTGCATCATAAAACAGTAAAACATTTTTAACTGAAACCGATCAAGCGAGATCATCGTGCATGCCTAGTATTTAATTAATTAAAATTATATTTTTTTAATTTGTTAAGTAACTCTAAATGTCTGTAGCAGATTGTCCTTAATATATAGTAATAATCAGCCCCCTAGTCAAGTTGCAAACGTTTTTTGTTTTCTATTCTATTTCCCTGTTCTCTTGTTTCATTAGCTATATATTGTTTTGATCACGTGCCTGAGTGACATTAGCCAATGTAACCAGAGAATAGAATAGAAAACGGAAAACGTTTGCAATTTGGCTAGGGTCGCAGATCACCCGGTTGTTGTGGTTTTTTGGCTGAGATGATGATGATGAACCGAAACCAAATAGCTTACATACACTTAGTCACACTCTTCTTATTCTTTATGGTAAGCACAGCTTATCAAAGAAATCCTATACTAACAGAAAACTGCACGGTTGGCCTAGTGGCTTGGGCGGTCGCCACGCCGCTTCCTACTACGCCAAGTGTCGTGGGTTCAAATCCCACGTAGGACAACACTTTGTGTGATTCGCAATTTGTTGTTCTGAGTCTGGGTGTCCTTTGTGTCCGTTTCATGTATGTTTGTAAAGTCCCCTGCGACACAGGAATTTATATTCCTAATGCGGGAGTTGTCTTTAAAAAAAAAAAAAAAAAAAAAAAAAAAAACACTCAGCAAATGTACTTTTCTTTCAATGACTGGCTGCATGGTTGACATAGTGGTTTAAGTGGTTGTCACGCCATTTTCTATTACGCCTAGTGCTATGCGTTCAAATTCCACATAGGACAACACTTAGTGTGATTCATAAATTGTATTGAACAAGTGTTCTTTGTCTCCGTATCATGTATGTTTGTGAAGCCCCCCACTACAGAGAATGTTTATTATCTTTAAAAAAAAATGACAAGCTACATTCAAATTTAACTATTGATAAACTTTGGCCTTTTAGTGACGAATTTTATAAAGAAATTACGTATAAAACCGCATCATATTATTCATGTAATGACACATTTCTTGATTTAGGAGGCGTTTATCGAGTGAGTCTTTGCTGCAACGGTCACCAAACGAAATGACTGTGTACGGTACTATGTAAGTTTCTTATATGGCTGGGAACAGTTTGAGCAAAATTTGGGTGATGTTTGTTTGTGTGTTCTTTTTTGGTGGCGGTTGGGAACAAGTGATTGTGTGTAATTTTAGTCATTCTTGGTTATTAGTCTACTATCTACAAAACTATAGCTTTCCATGTATTGGGTTTACATTTGTTAATTGTCCGTTTGGATTCGTTCTGGTTTACTTGTAATTGTTCGACTTCCACTGACCCGGCTGGGTTAATTTAGACAATTGGACGTAGTTTCGACTGTTTACCGCTTCCGTGTTATGGGGAATTTTGAAGCAACTACTAATTGTCTATCAATTTATAAAGGAACAGACGGAAAGGAAGTTAATATTGAGATGCTGTATGTTATCAAATCCTTAACATAAAATTACGATGCAATTTTTAATGTCTTTTACAACTGTGACTGTTGATATTGTAATTTGAAAACTACTGATTAAATTTAAATAATTTGTATTATGAACGCAAATTTTTCCTATCGTTGAATTTTAGTTTTCTTATGCAAGTATTTAGTACTTTTATTAATAGCAAGTATTTACTATTTGGGACTAAAATTGATAATAATCATATATATATAATAATAGATATTAATATGCGTATACGAATATGCTTGAGGTCTCGGGTTCGATTCCCGGGTTGAACCAAATTGTTGTGTGATTGATCTGCAAATATTTGTTTCTAAGTCTGGGTGTTTTCTATGCATAATATGTATGTATTTACAAAACAAAAAGTATGTTTATTTATATATATCAGTTGTTTATCAGTACACATAATAAGCTCTGCTTAGTTTGAGACTAGATGGCGTTGTGTGTAAGTTGTCCGAAGTAATAATTGATTTATATATTTATCTCTTTCTCTATCTTCTGTCTATTACTACGGAGATGCACAGATGGATGGATATAATAAACAGCGAAGATTAAGACTTGTGTATGTACATATTATATCCTAGTTTAGGGAGCAAAAATGAGTGTAATCTTCTGATTTTTCTTAAGTTACGTCGAAGTAAGGGATATAGCTATAGCTATAAAAGTGACCCCACTCTGCCTGATAAAGCATGAGTAGAATCCAAGAGAAGTCGTCATCATACTAACCGTGAATGCCGTCAATGCATAAGTTATACTTGGATACCAAACCTAAAGTTAATTGTCTTGCTTACCCTCGGACCCCTCAGTGATTGTTTCCAGGCACCTAAGGTCACTCGACTATGAGTGTTTTATAGTATTTTATGTGGAAGATTTCATTAATTCTCGTAGATTGTGTGTTGGACGTACAACTCATATAATTAAAATATCGAGTAACCGTACACTGTGATGAGGTCAGAGGTATTTTACAGGCTTCTGATTGCATCTTTCAATCAAGACCAGTCGCTCATCACTTTTCTCTTCTTTAATTATTACAATTGTTAATGCTCATAACCAACTGGCCTTAGGCGATGCGAAACGATTGACCGAGGTTAAGCAACGACGGTGCAGTCAGTACCTAGATGGGTGACCGTTTGTGGCATGATATTTTATAATCGTTTCGGTCACGTTAAGCAGTCGGTCACTGTTGTTATCATAACATCAAAGTCGTGAAGCTTAGTTTGAGGTCTTCGGGTGGTTTAAAAACATCTAACGGCAGACACATATTAGAGACGACGTACAGAGTTATGGTTTTTCAAAGTTAATTTACAACTGCTTATAATAATTTCGAACAGAAGAATGCTCAAGATAGTAAAGCAGAGCAGAAACACTTCAATAGGTTGCCATACTGTGGGTCATCATGCTGCATTGTCTTCATTCACAACGCATATGGTGACCAATATTCTTGGATGCTATGTACGATTTACATCAGGCAGAATATAGTCACATTGTCATAGAAAAGAAAGGACGTTAATCGTATGCTTCTTCTTTATGTCTTCTATTCGACATAGCTCCTTAAATCCCTCTCTTTCTATTAAATAATCTATGTCGTCGCATAAAACGATCGATTTGGATTTATTATCTACTGAAATAAGTCAGTTCTATCCATAAAGCCGGCGTATAAGAAGTTAGGTAGGTACGGAAAGATAAGTTAATATCACACTTCGTATCACAATACTAATTGATACATCGCATACATTTGGGTTAAAGCAATAAACCCGTACTACAAAGGCCGCGACGATCACTACGGAGTATTTTACCTGTTTATGTAAGTTAAATTGACCCCGTACTGATTGGACCCGAGTCGAAGGATTTGTCCGTTTCGATTACTTATTTATATTGCAAAGTACTGCTACTAAGACTTCTATTTCTTTTTACGTATAATTCTTCACATGATAGGTATATGATGAAGTCGTTTTATATTCTTCTACGCTTTTAGATCATCAAACATACCATACTCAAAGATAGATGGGTGACCATTTGTGGCATGATATTTATGATTGTGTCTGGGTAAGCAGTCGGTCCTGATTGTCATCATAAGATAATAGTCGTGAAGCTTAGTTTGAGGTGACAATATATATAGTAATAATCAGCCCCTAATGTTATCAGGTGTTTAAATAACACCTTAGGGCGGCTTAAAAACATCCAACGGCAAGATTGACATAGCCATAACATGTCTTACCAGTTCACAACTCACACTCGGTCAGAGTGAGGACGTATGGCCTTAACCCTCTTCTGAGAAGAGTTCCGAGCCCAACAGTAAGACATTGCGGGTTTTTGATAATAATAATAAACGAATATTATTAAGAACCATTGCCTCGTATCGTTAGGAAAACTTTATACTTGTTTGCAAATACATTATCTTTATATGTATAGACTGATGTAAGTTACAATTAACACGTGAATCTACAGTTGTCATATACATTGTAAATAAAATAGTGTGCCATGGTCAGACGTGGTCTAAATAAATAATAAAAACAAACAAAGCGTTTGTTTTAAATTACAGGAACGTAAACATACGTTATTTTACTTAATATTTTAGATAGGAAACACAGGTTTTTTTGTGTTTTTATTATCGCCAGCTTAAAAACACATGTCATTATGAAGAAAGGATTTGACGATAACTTTTCTATTTCTTAGAGGACTATATATATCTTGGTCTAAACCAGGATTAGGAATAATAACTATGATACCTTCTCATTCCATACGTATCTTCTTCTCTTCTTGTTCCTCTCCAATTACTGGAGGTTGGACATCAGCCCTGAAAACTTCGCTTTGTCCCCTGCGAGTTGAAAGAGTTCCGTGGCGCTCTTGACTCCGGTCCGCTCACGGATGTTTCGAAGCCACGATTTTTTTCTACGGCCTACTCGACGTTTCCCCGCAATTTTGCCCATCATAATGAGTTGCAGTAAATTGTATCTCTCGTGTCTGAAGACATGACCGAGGTAGGCAACTTTTCTTGTTTTGATGGTCTTCATCAACTTGCGGGTTTGACCGACACGTGTTAGAACCTCAACATTGGAGATTTTATGAGTCCAGCTGATCGAGAGCATGCGTCGGTAAGTCCACATTTCAAAAGCCTCAATATGTTTACGAAGGTCTTCTTTAATAGTCCAAGCTTCGCAACCATAAAGGGCTATGGGCCAAATGTAGCATTGAAGTAAACGAGTGCGCAGGGGAATACTGAGGTTGCGACTGGAAAGTATTGATCTCATTTTGTTAATCGCATTCCGGGAGATCTCTATGCGTGTTTTTATTTCCATATCGCTTTCCCAGTCATCAGTTAGCCACGTGCCTAAATGTTTGTACTTGCGCACTACGTCAAGCCTCATTCCGGACACACTGATATTTGGACTCAAATTACTTCCCCCCGATATGACCATAACTTTTGTCTTTTGTGCGTTCATTCTTAGTCCCACTTTTAAGCTGCACTCGTTTAAACGATCTAATATTATCTGAAGATCCGACTCCGAAGACGCCATTAGAACCGTATCATCAACATATCTTAGGTTATTAATGACACGCCCATTAACCTTGATACCGCAGTCCAGGTCTGTCAAAGTTTCAAATATTATAGCCTCCGAATACAAGTTGAAGAGTGTGGGGGACAGAATGCAGCCTTGTCTAACTACTCTTTTACGTATAAGCGATATTATATCGCTAGAAGGAGAAGATGTGTAATACATCTCTTTTGTCTCAACTTATTAGAATTACATGTGTCTTTAAATATACTTTTAATTTTTCGAGACCTAATAGCCTTGCCACATACTACTTGCTTGGGACTCAAATACAGATTTAGTTTTTATACAGACACACAAAACTATTTAAGTGTGAGTATATATGTATATAGATTGAACTACATATTTATCGTAATAAATCAATCTTTGCCTAGGTAATTGATGTTATTCAAAATGGAATGTCTGGCTTTAAATTAAAATATAATGATTTGCAAGTCTTTATTGCGGAGTTTGTATTTATAATAATCAAAAATCATCAAAAATTTATATTACAAAACAAATAAATAAATACTTATATCAGTTGTCTAGTATCTATAATACAAAATATGCTTAGTTTGAGACCAAATGACGTTGTTTGTCAGATGTCAGAAATATTTATTTACTAGCTTTCACCCGCCGCTCCCCCTGCGTGTATCTCGATTATTGCAGTAAAGAGTAGCCTGTGTGTTATTCTGATATATAAGCTATATTACTGTAAAGTTTCATCCAAATCCGTTCAGTAGTTTTTGCGTGAAAGAGCAACAAACATACTCACAAACTCTCGCGTTTATAATATTAGTAAGGATTTTGATATGTGTGTAGAGGCAACTATCGCGTGTTGAATAAAATAAGTTTTCGGCATTGGCATAATCTCCTTACCTACTATATGTATGTATATTTACCTCCTGTGATTGTTTAAACTATCACTACCATACATTTTAAATTTAGGTATATGGCTTCAAATAAATTCAGAGCGAATTGATATATATTGTTTCATACAAGGTTACTTTTGTATTGTATGTAAATAAGTAACTGAAAGATAATTTTGGCTAACTATAAACATTATTCATTTCTCTTCTAACCAAAACGTTGGTGGTTTTAATTTATTATCCATATTTTTCAGTCAAGAATAGTGGGAATACTAATCGATAATTTTTCTTTAGTTGAACTTAAGATTATTAAATAACCCCAACTGCGACAAGAAATAGGGACAGTTTGTTTTGTAGTTGTGGCAAGTTGTTATCAATCCATAAATCGTTTATCATCCTAAATATATCTCCTGTGTGTATTAATTCTTTTATATATAGATAATGTTTATATTAAAACTAGCTTCCCAACTTTGTATGCGGCTCTTAAAATGAAAAAAAGCCTCATTATTGCTACATATTAGCTGTAACCTTCCTCAATAAATGGGTTATTCAACACTAAAATACGATTCATTTTTTTTATTTCATTTATTTATTGGATAACCAGTAGTTTATTATTCTAAAACATGCGTAAATACAATACGAATAGAACACAGAACAAGTATTAATATAAATGTAAAACTTATGTAGGTCAACATCACATGCATATACATATTTTTTCCAATCGAAGCAGAAGTTGCTATAGGTAATTTTGATGTACAACCAAGTCAACAAACATAGCGCTGGTTCCCACTACGCCGGACGGGCAAACCTGCCGGAAACCGGACACCGGACAGAATGTTCACATTACACCGGAGCCTCGGACAGTCAAGTACTCAGCTCAGTTAAATTTGGACCTGTGCACACAATGGACGACGAAATCGTTGTGTTGTGGTGGTATCTTAATAGAAGGCAAAATAAAAGAAAACATTGGGTACATTCTATTTTCAAATGACAGCAACCACTTTTGACGATTTACTGAAGAAAATGCTAGCCAAATGATGTGATGGGAAACGTGGGCGGGAGGAGGGGAGCACAGGTGCTGCGAGCGGGGGACAGATAACGGCACAAACTCGTTCACATTACTCCGGTCCGGTGTTTTTACCGGACGATCGTAGTGAAAAAACGCACGGTAAAAATGCCGGACTCGGCAAAAATGCCGGACCCGGGATAATGTGAATAGCTTCATATAACTTGTACAGCCACTAGCCCTTCCGGCACTTTTACCGGCCCGGCAAATCTGCCGGTCCGGCGTAGTGGGAACCAGCGCAAAGTCTTCAGTTTTACGACTTTGTAAAAGTCATTGCCTTTTCTTATTGCTAGCATTTGTTTTATTTCTTTTCTGTTTATAGTTTTACCACGTGTCCAGTAACGTATGCTCACGCGTTTACGTTATCAAAAAATGTTTACGATTAGTGTAACCGATAGTCGAATATGTTATTTAGATTTATTTTTGTCACACCTTAAACTAATATACATGCAAAACGAATGCAGCAATTTCTACGGCCTTTTCGAATTATCCTGCATCGTATAACAACAGCATTATAAATACTTTAATGAAATTATTAATTCCATTATTGGCATGAGCGTAGTCAGGGATTTTTACTAGGCCCCAGCTTCCAAATAGCTGTCATATTTAGTGCTGCCGGCATATAGTGAAAAATAATGGCGTTTTCCAGGGTGTGGGGAGGGGGGAGAAGTGTTATCTAGAAGGGGTGGGGCTTTGTTGTAGTTTAATATGTTAGCGGTTTCAATGTAAAAATATTACAATCCATTTCACAATGTTTTTAACATATTAAACTTACTGCGACTAAAGTCGTTTGGACCTGCCAAGAAAATTTAAGGGACCACCCAGGCTATAAACATATTATCTTAAACAAAATAACCGACAACGTTGCGAAACTATTCATAGCTTATTATATTTTAACAATAACTTGATAAATAATGTAACAATTACAGTTTGTTAGTTATCACTTGTATAATTTATATTATTAACTGACGCATACGAATATTCTGTAGTTCTCAACCTTGTCTTACAAAATATTTTAGAACATTTTCATGATATTAAAGAAGGAAACTCTTTATAAAATATTAAAAATTTCATATTTATGCATGTCTGTATAGAATTTTGAGATTTATACGATACATGAGAACATCGATACGACATTATCCGATAATCGCTATTGATACTGTGGAGGAACGGGTGTCGTGTTCCTCCAACACAAAGGGAGGATCCTCCGACCAGGCGAGGTGATCATGCCTGGCGGGCCACTGCCCAACAGTTGATGTTGGGATGTTGTATATATGCTAATCGGCGCGAGAATGTTACTTTCGCGATTCAGGATTAGTTGTTACTCAGTATAGATTCCGTGTTGTCTTTGTAGTTCAGTGTTCCATCGGTAGATGGCGCTGTTGTATGTTTTTCGCTTGCGCGGCATGTGGAAGTCGCCACATCACTCCCCTCCAAGACCGGAGGTCGATATGATGAGTCAGCTGTCTGTGTCTTGCCAGTGCCAGGAGTGAGCAGTTCCAGTGAGTCGGAACTGAGTGCCGCTAGTTCCAGTGAGTCGGAACTGAATGCCGCTAGCTCCAGTGAGTCGGGGCTGAAATCCGCTGATCCCAGTGAGTCGGAATCGCTTGCGGTGCGCGGTGTTGCGGTGAAGTCCCCAGTGAGTCGGGGTGGTTGCTGCGTAGTGGCTGGCTGCTGCGTAGACGGGAGAGAGATGCTCTTCTTACGTGGACCGTAGGTGCAGAGTGCTGTGCCTAGACGCTGTTGAGGCCGTAGGGGTAACAAGGTTGGAGCGGTCGCGTCCTGCGTGTGGTATCCCTGTTGAGGCCGAAGTTGCTGGCTGGCTGAGACTAGAATGACGGTCATCGCTGTGGGAGTGAGCAAGATGACGCTGCTGATCTGCTTCCTTGAAGGCTGCTTCCAATCACGTCGGGGTCACCACTGTGGAGGAACGGGTGTCGTGTTCCTCCAACACAAAGGGAGGATCCTCCGACCAGGCGAGGTGATCATGCCTGGCGGGCCACTGCCCAACAGTTGATGTTGGGATGTTGTATATATGCTAATCGGCGCGAGAATGTTACTTTCGCGATTCAGGATTATTTGTTACTCAGTATAGATTCCGTGTTGTCTTTGTAGTTCAGTGTTCCATCGGTAGATGGCGCTGTTGTATGTTTTTCGCTTGCGCGGCATGTGGAAGTCGCCACAATACGATTATATTCTCAAAATGTGGACATTTTATTTGATTTGAATTTAAACCTTCGTTCATTCTTGAAATCTAACTCACTTGTACTTTCATTGCACTATTTAATAAATTTAGGTTAGAGTTTTGCTAATGCCATAAAATGATACCATTCACGTAAATATTGTTGAAAATTAATTAAATCTATTCTATTTGATATTATAAAGCTGAAGAGTTGGTTTGTATATAGATACAGTATACAGTAAATTTAAGAATAATTATAGGGTGAACTGGTGCTTGGAGGTCAGAAAGGTCCCTTATCATTTGTGATAACCACAAAACTACTACGTACGGTTGAATAACAGTAACACTAATGTTCTGTCGCCGTGTTTATATTCCATAATATAATTAAATATTTAACTCTCTCTGCCTGATGGAAAGCATGAGTAGAATCCAGGAGTAGGGGCCACCAGCCTCGTTGGGAGGGTAGGCAATGTAGCATGGTGACCCATACCATGGCGGTCTGGTCAGATAATACTGTATCATTCTCCCGGCCCTCGGAGGCCGGTATGATGATGCAGAATTATTGGGCCTCCGGTCTCACACACACTGTCATCATCAGTTCCATTAGGACTTAGAAAAACGAAAATTAAGATTTTAACGATTTTATGTGTATGAAATTTAAGAGGAATCAAGTAATGGCCCGTCCATTACTTGATTCGTTTAGTAAATCTTGATCGTTTAGTAAAATACTTCAGAAACATGAACATTGAAGTGTTTCTTTGTTATATCTAACTAACAGCCTTTTACTAAATTCATATTTTATATGAAAGTATGTTTATAAGTTATCTACAAAGAAGAAAAATATTGCTGTCTGTCTGCCTGTTTGTTTTGGTTGATCTCTGGAACGGTTTGATCGACTTTAACGAGATTAACACTCAGAAATTGCTGACTTTATGAAGAGTAACTAAGGCTACTGTTTTATAAACTTCCTTTGTCCCTTGGCGTTTTACAACAAAAATCTAAGTCCCGCGGAAATACCAACAAAAAGTAAGTCTTTGAAAAAGAAAAACAAGAAAAACAAACATACTTAGACAATTAATACAAAAAAAAGTCGAGTGGCACTCGGGGATTGCATAGCATTCTTATCAACTTATGCAATTATAATTATTTATTTATTTTAAATTTATGCAGTATTTTTTTGCTTTGATATTATTTCAAGTTTACAGAACAATATACGCTGTCTTTTTTCCAACATACCTTCTAACAGTATTATTGCCAAACAATATTATCATCCTATTAACCAAAAGACAATGACAACTAAACAGAGAACATAATAGTAATATGAGCATATCTATGGAATAAAAAAACGAAATTAAAGAAAGAAGAAGAATCAAGAATGACTGTGTTGTCAAGGATAAAGGCCGGTGGCGGCAGCACGCATGCGATAATCTGCCTATAGAGCACGGAGCCATCACATCCTTGTCGCACTTCAGTTACAGTCATATTCTCTATTCTTTTTATGAGTGTTAGATTTTTTCGTTACGGAATTTTTTGATTCGGTCACCGCGCTCAAAGCCCGCGATAAAAACTATACAATAGCTTAAAAACAATCCATAATTACTTGCGACCATAGAGCACACAGGCCCGCGGACATTCTTAATTTGGTAATTCATATATCAACAATACTATATGTATTAAAATTGTATATTTTAACTAATTGCATTTCTTTGCTACAGGAGCGACGCAACGCCTTTCATAAAAAATGGCAATACCGCCGTCATCACCAAAACGCCGGTACCAGATCCAAAGGCTGCCAAGCTTGGCAGAGGCAAAGCCCTCAAGCAAGTTTTGGCTTCATTTGTCGCTAACCTGGGGACTATCAATACTGGCATGGCTTTTGGATTCTCAGCCACTGCGCTGCCACAGATGAAAGAACACTTGCATATAACAGACAGTCAATCTAGTTGGATTGGTAAGTTTTGTAATTTCTATTAAAATTACATAGTTTCATTTATCATGTCACCCTGGGTGATTAGAAACAATTACTGAGAGTAAGCAATGACGGCGCGGTCAGTACCTAGATAGTTGGCAGTTCTTAGTGTCCATTTTAAATAACGATTCATAAAGTTCTACACTAAAAAGATTATGTTCTAGTTTTGGCAATTTATTGCCAAAAAGATTATAAATAAGTAAGTTCAATACAACATTTAAAAATTGAATGCTGTACCGCGGTAAATTTCTTGGTAATTAATCACTATCACTAAGAAAACATTCCAAAAATACTCTTATGAAATTTCTACGTAATAAAATCTTTGTGTGTTTTCTTTATCGGAGCATCTATTATTTTAAGTTATCTCTCTGTACAGATGATAAATTCATCCTTAATCCATTATGTCGTCTTTAACCAAAAGTGAATCGGGCGGTGATCGATTTTATGAGTTTTATATTGTTATCACACTCGTGAAAATGTCATGATCAATAACTTTTCATGTGTTGACGCAATCATGTAATTTACCAATGTTTTGGAGGATTAAATGCAGTAAAAGTATTGTATACACACAAGTTACACGGTACTATAAAAATGATAGCAATGAGGAGTTGCTGAGTTTACTGCACAGTGATTTAACAATTTAGCGACTTAGGATTGCTCAGTTCGTACATGTTAATCCTGTTCTGTCCATTTCTTTCTACGAGTTTCTTGTAGTACAATTATGGAAAATTCTTTCGATACGCGTTTATCTTGAATAAAATTCCACGTGGGAATCCGGAGGTGATCATAACTAATGCACGCCTCATGTTGTATTGATCATATGCTGTACCTGTTTGTAATTTTCCCATTTGTTAGAAATTAACGTATATAATCAATAAAATCATTCTTTATTTTTGCAGCAAGTCTCAGTTCCGCGGGCACCCCAATTGGATGTCTCGTTAGCGGTTACCTGATGGACAATATTGGAAGACGAAAAACGCTTATCATCACTGAGGTTCCTCTCATACTTGGATGGCTTTTGATCGCCTTTGCGCAGAATATTCCTATGATTTATGTTGGTATGTGGTTAAATTTACTTTTATTACTTGCATCGTACCGGATTTATATTGCATAAACATTGGTTTACTGTAGAGAGCAGTTCAGATAGATTTATGATTTATTTTTAAATCGTGTTTGATCTCATTGCGTAAATTTAATATTATACTCAATCCGTGGTAAGAGAAGAACTCCCATTTTGACGTTTTAGATCTCTTCTAACCGTAACAATCCTTTTTCTAAACTGAATTATGCTATTATTATGCTAGCTAACTGAAAAGTAAAAGGAAAATTAAGTAGTTAGTATACATGCTAATAAATGAATATTTCGGACCTCCGACACACAACGCCAATACAAGCAGATCCCATACCAAGCAGAGCTGCCTGTATTATAGGTACTAGACAACTGATATAAATACATTATAAAAACAAATATTTGCGGACCACGCAAACAAATATGGTCCGATCCGGAAATCAAACCCAAGACCTTAAGCATAGACCGTAACTAGAATAAATATATGTTATTATTTATACTTTTGGATAGCTTAGTAATATAAAGTGTACATCCTTTAATAGAGCTCTCTTCAAATATCTATATTATTTTTAAAATTTCTGCCTTACTAGTCTAATGGTTAGCGTATGCGACGAGACCTCTTGATCGGCATCGGCAAGAGGTCTCAAGTTCGATCCCGGGTCAGCCCAATTCGTAGTATTGAGTTTTTCTGATCTTAGAAAAATCTTAATAACAGTCCAGAGTTTTAAAGTTGGAGTTTTAACTTCCATACCTCTGAGAGCACCTAAAGCCATCATTCCTGTCCTCTCCTACGTAATATGCTGGTTTCTGTTGAGACTGGCCGCCATGACTGATATCGGCGAGGAGTGGTATAAGTAACAATCAAAGTAAATTATAAACTTATTTTGCAATTTTCATTACAGGTAGGTTAATGATCGGTTTCGGTTGCGGCATGGTGGGTGCTCCGGCCAGAGTATATACTTGCGAAGTATCTCAACCACATCTTCGAGGAATGTTGGGAGCTCTAGCATCTGTTGGAGTTTCTACTGGTGTTTTGATTCAAGTAAGTTTATCTTGTTGAGGTGATCATTACTTACTCAACGATAGCTTTATCTTGGCAAACATAATCTTAGTGAAAAATCAACTGAAAACCGATACGATGCTACAACCAGTTCCTTACCAGGAAGTCCCTAACGAGGTAGCCCGTAAATTTTAATTAACATTGAAGCACTTAGATGTCTCACTAAAGGTTGGTGAAAACAAAAAAATCACTAAGGATTACCTCACTTTTTCTAAATGGCCCCTTTAATTTAGGGGACGTTAGTGAAAAGGTCATAAGGTCAGCAGTTCAGGACTTCTTCTTTTAATTAAGCTGAGTTGATGATAATGATTATTTGAATCTCGTTGTAACTGGTATTGTGACGTAGTGGTTGCTCAAAGTCATATGGTTTGTAACCATGAGGCTATACACGTAAGCAAACAATTAGACCGCGTCAGTACACGCCTCCAATGACTATTGAAACGTAAATATGTAGTACATGAATCTCACATTAGCATGTAGGTACTGTAAGCAACTATAAAACAATGGTTTAAGACCCAAAGGAGAATGTACCGATATATGATCTTGAACATAGGAACTTCTGATAGCAAGGATGGCATACTCGATTCAGTGATCTGATCGTAAGTGTCCTTTGTGTCAGTTTCGTGTATGTTTGTAAAGTCTCCCCTCGACAAAGGTGTTCTTATCACTGACCTGTGGTGGTGGTGTTGTTATCACACATGTTCTTAGTATGAGAGTTAGTCTAAAAAGTTAAGACAATAAAGGATCGCAATTAATATTATACATGAATACTAACACTAGAAAAAGAGAACTACCATTAGGCATAGAACCTTAGGTGTAATCTCCCCTTAGTTTATGTTTCATAATCAGTTTAAAGGAAAAGGCCAAGAAAAGACAGTTTGTAAAAAAAACTCGCAATATAGGCTGAGTTTAAATAAAATTTGAATAAGGATCATCGTCATTAGCCTATTGCAGTCTACTATTGGACATAGTTTTCTCCCATCGCACGACACTCTGATCTATTTTAGACTTCTGCATCCTGCCAGCTACCTTGAGCAAGGAATAAGGATAGGAAAATTGAAAAGATATAAAATAATGAACGTCACGGATATTATAATAACAACCATTCTCGGATTTCCTCGTCTCAGGCCTACGTTAGTCAGTCCGTTTCCAACACACCACCCCGCAGCATACACCGGTGGGGTAACTGCCCGAGGGTAATTTTTTTTTTATTTCTATGTACCAAAAAACAGAAGTTTTGAACTGAATACCATAAACAAAAGCTATCGAGGTAAACTAGATTACTTTCTTATGTGAAACTGAGATTACCATACCTGGTGATATTATTCACTAGTGTGAATATTATGAACAATTAGTAGTCCAAAATCTTGTTCAAAAGTCACACCTCTGGACTCAACTGGGTTATAATCATTACAGTCCTGTTCTAGTTGTACTTGCTAAGTTACTAAAGTAACTCTACATAATTATATTAGCATTCTAGCTATACTCGTGATAAAAACGTTTTTCTTGTACAAATAATAGGTCATCGCTCATTAATGATTTTTCGCAGTTTTGCTATGTAATAGGTCGTGATTTTCCCAAGAATCATGTTAAATAGTTATTAGCATCTAATAATATAACAATGCACTAATTTGTAAGTTATAAATTCTGCCACATTTGTCTGGTTTTTGTGAAATAGGTTGCAAAATATGCGGTCACGATTGTACAATATTCGATAGGATACCTATTATATTTAATTATTATCATTTAACACGGACATAGGAAATGAAATCATGTGACAATATTATAAACATGTAATAAATTCACGTGGTTTAACAGAGGCTAATAGTACAAAGTCTCATCGAAAGGAACGTGAAGGAGATAAAGGAAAGTTTGAGAATAAATTTTTTTCAACACGAATTATTTAATTGATATGGTGTTTTGACTAGGAGAAATACTCGTTAGTAGTATCTACTAAGTGTATCTAAAATAAAATGATTACTACTGGTATCGTGTGCTGAGGACTCCAACTTCTTTTAATTTTTTTTTATTTGATGCCTGCCAAAGTGACTTTACTCTGCCTGGTGAGAAGCATGAGTAGAATCCAGGAGTGGGGGCCACCAGACTGTCTGCGTAAGCAGGCCGTCCGGATGCCGACCCAGACTGGCGGCTTAGTGAAATGCTTTTTCACGCCTTATTAATCTTATGATTATTTTGAGTCGGCTACTAGTTCAATTGATTTTACCCGAATGACAGTTTTTCCATAGATTTTCGGAACCCTTAGCAATAGTTAGTAGGTGAAACTGAATTCAAGGGTTGAACTAGTTGTCAGGATATTTGAGGGCATTGCCTTCCTAATAATGATTGCTAAAGATGTTCATGAAAATCGAGACCGACGGTCCGAGGTCCGAGGCACATTGCTTGCAACTAAGTAATATTCCTAAAACCACAATGCATTGTGTTCTACAACCTATATTATTACACCACTGTAACATAATGGTTGTGGAATCTTCTAAATTGCTATTGTTATGAAATGATATTACGAAAATCAATGTCAGTTGTTGATGTTATTGTGTAATATCATATCACACTACAGGTAAACATGTGTAAATAGTTTACGAGCGTACATATAACGACTTTATAGAGAATTCGATTCAGCTCTTCCTTACAGTGTTTCCTTGCCACTATGCAGGGCGTGAAAAAGCATCTCACTAGGCCGCCATAGTAGGTTTAAAGGCTACATTGTTCACATCGCAATGAGAATAGTGTTCACCACTCTTTAATTCCAGCTCGTCCTTTCCATCGATTTTGGGCTTCTCGCATTCTCCATTATAAATTTAGAATTTACAAATTTAAAATTGACATTCACAATATTGTATTAACAATTAGTCGTTGTCAAGAAGTCACATGTGTCTACCGATCAGTATTAACATAACACGTGTTGATCAATGTATCTTGACTATACAAACAGTTGTAACGTTGAATACAGATCTTACGCGTCAGGAGATTATAAAATGACTATCATCAATTTGCCTATAGATAAGAAAAAACTACCACATAATCGTTCACTATCACGGTCTACATAAAGGCCGTGTTCGCAGATTTTGATTGATAAATGTAATTAAAGTATTTTTAGCGTTTGTTGATATTCACGTGGAGGTTTTGCAAAGTTAGACAGTTCGCTAATCAACAAATATTTGAACTGTCTATATCAGTTATTTTAAGATTAAAGGGCTATATTGATCGTATCACATGTATTTGCAGTCCATAAGGCTCTGCAATTTAGTATGTGCTTTTTATTAACTACTAACAAGTACTGCAAACGAGTTTCTATTAAGTTTATTTTAATGGTTAATATTTTCTTATATGTTATTTTATTATCTTTAGCAATCGGTAAATTATTTTGGCATAGTCGTATAAACCCATATGTACTGTAGATTCTATAACCTTACTAATAATAATTTAAGCGATTGATTTTGCGTTTCTGGTGCAAAGGTTGGCCATTGCCATACAACGCGGCAATGCTGCTAGCATAATGGGCACCTTTCCACCGGAGGCGGTCGGGCACGGGTTAATTTAAGTATTGTGTTTATTTTTTGTATTTATGTAATCATTATTTAAATTAATGTATATCACAATACTTTTAAGCAATCAAGGGATTTAAGTTAAGGATTCTATTCCATAGGACAACAAATTGTGTAATAATCAAATTGTTGTTCTGAGTCTAGATATTTATTTATAACTTTATGCACTTTTGTACATCGGCGGACTTAATGCCCAAGGTTCGTGTTCATTTCCTGTGTGGCACAGGGAATATTCGTGAAACAGAAGTTGTCTTTTCTTTCTAATCTATTATCTCCTATATATTCTTTTCCAGTATGTTATAGGCACAAATACAACATGGAATATCCTGGCTGGTGTCAGCGCAATAATACCGATACTCTCGTTCCTCGGCATGCTGTTCATGCCGGAGACACCAAATTACCTCCTGACTCAGATAGGCAGGGAGAGGGCTGAGAGTTCACTGGCTAAGCTTAGAGGGTCTACATGCAACTTGCAGGAAGAAATACAGAAGATGATAGCATTCAAAGAGAAAAATCATGTTGAACCGTAAGTATTGCTATAATATTTTGTACTTATAGTGTCAACCTATCGCTGTCCACTGCTAGACGAAGGTCTTCCCTAAGAAACGCCAACCATCCCGGTCTTGGGCAGTCCGCATCCATCCATCCATCCGCCAGCCACCTTCCTCAAATCATCGATCCATCGTGCCGCAGGGCGTCCTACACTACGTTTGCCTAATCGCGGTCTCCACTCTAGCACCTTTCGGCTCCAGCATCCATCAGTCCGTCTGGAGACATGTCCGGCCCACTTCCACTTCAGCGTGCTGATTTTCCATGCGATGTCGGTAACTCTAGTTCTCTGTCGAATAATCTCTTTACGTATTTTATCGGACAGAGAGACACACAACATTGCACGCTCCATTTGTACTTATTTACTTTTAAATTAAGGATCAATTTTAAACCAAATCAAACATGAAATGTTTTAAGGTTAAATTGGTAATTGTAAAACAAATTTATTTGACGATTTCATTTTAAGTAAATGTGTTTGCAATTTTATAAATTCACTGTTTATATTTAGTGTTCTTTACATATATCTGTCATGTACTTACGTTCATGTATGTATATATAAATATGTTCTTAGAATTGGATCTTATTTTAGAAGTGGTAAATTCTTTAATTAAAGTTGCTTTCACTACACCTTCATAGAAACATTATTATCCATCAGGGCGGGCCTCATATGTATCAGCTACACACGTACCGATAAATGTAGCGATTAATCTGTGCAAATCGATTTGCGCTGATTTATCGATGGTATTAGAAATCATTGCTGATGGTCGTTGATCGGTGTTCCTATTTAATCTATATTAAACGCATCTTTTTGTCGTTACGAGTATAATAAACATAAAGAACTTGTAGATGTCGGTGACGCGTATTAAGAAAATGAATAAGAAAATTTAGATCCTATCTGAGGGCACATCACAGATTATAGAAACACATGATCTGCGGGGCACATCCTGTGATCAGAAATCAAAACATTTTAAAAGGGCTTTATTCATAACTGTACATTAATGGACTCTATAAAACATTAATAATAGTGATTAAAATATTGTTTACAAACAAACCTAGCTTACTACGACGTGTTTATATATTTGTTTGTACATTAAAAGGTTAAAGATATAAACAACTTCTTTCTTAAAAGAGGGCATTAAACTGGTGACCTGATTAAGCATATTTGTTATTTTTAAAGCAAAAACGACTACTGCTATTTTCTTTCTAATTATGTGAAATATTATAGTTAATTTAGCATAAATACATTCTATCAGGTACGACCGCCTAATCCCAACCTAGATACAGATTGTGTTAGGGTATATAACCAGACTTCTGATAAACTTAATATATCATCATCAACAGCCTTTAATAGTCCACTGCTGGACACAGGCCTCTACTTAGAAGGAGGTTTTGGCCTACTATACCACGCTGGCCAGACGGGTTAGTTATAGGGTTGGTTTCAAGTTTTCCTTCTCTTTGCATTGCGTAGTTTATTCCTTAGTCGCCTTTTACGACACCCGCGGGATGAATAGAGGTGGTGACACTCTGTATTCTTAATCCGTCACCACACTTAATATATTTGCTTATATAATTATTTGTACAAGTAAATACATACATAAATATTACACCTTGACACAAAACAAAAGTTATGCAAATAATTATATATTTTTTCACACAAAACACGAAAAAATGAAATTGAAATGTTTATTTGCAATTTCAAATAAACTATCACAAAATACTCAGGAATGTAGGTATATACTTTACATACATAAGTTTTGTCAGTCTGTATTACGCTGCTTATTTCTGGAACGGACCGATTTTGACGAGACTTTCACTCCATGATGTTGTAATTAGTAACATAAGCTACTTTTATTTTAGAAAAGAATATGATGCCTGGTAAATAAAATTAAAACGAGATACAAAAATATTAAACAATATCTGATTCAAAACCAATAAATCGCGAAGTACTACCAGTATCATAAACAAGTATGTAATATCTTGATTTTGGCAAGAAATCCATAAAAGAAACATTTCAGATTTCACATAACAGCCGTACATGTTAATATGATAATTTATTTGGACGTAAATAGCATCAGCATGTGTATCATTTTATCATAACTTACAATATTCCAATACAGAGTGGTCACGATTGACATTGTAATATCAATCGTCGGATATATATATATGTAAATATTACAGTCAGTGACGAGTCTTAACGAACCGATGCGATTATAAATAAATAAATGAATACAATCAATAAAATCGTTTGTATTTACACTTAACTCAGTAACTAATGTAAACAAACATGTTTTTATTTGCTGATCTGAACATGATAACGTATCCGTCTGACGGTACTTGTTTATTTGCCGTCGTATAGTGTTACCCGTGGTTGTCGTTGTGCACACTAACAATTTCGAAGGCTAGTAGTCTGAAAGGAGCTCAAGTTAATCCTTTTGTCATCAGCTATCTAAGAGTGGAAGTCTAGTTAAAATTGATCCAGCCTTTTCTGAGATTAGCCGTTACAAACAGACAGTAATTTTTTTAAATAGAGTTTTTTTTTATGGAAGAACCGCTTACTTTATAACTATTATTTCATATGTATTTAGAGAAAGGCTGTTATTTGAAATAACAAACACGCTTCAATTTAATTTATTAGTAAAGATGTATGTATAGATACAGGTTGAGAATACCGGTTTACAAAATACTAAGATTACCTACAAAATATTTTTGTAGGGGAGCTGATAAGTATTTTGGATTAGGTGTTTGATGCATTCTGAAAACAGGTGCGTTTAGTTTGAAAGTGCGTTTAGAACAAGCATTTCAGATAAAATAATATAAAGATTGTTGAATTTATAACTCCTGCCCCCTAGCCAAGTTGCAAACGTTTTTCGTTTTCTATTCTCTATTCTATTTCTATTCTCTTATTTTATTGGTTAAAGTTTTGTGTTTGATCACGTGACATTAGATCTTCTTCTTCTTCTTCCTAGCCTTTATTCCCAAGTTTTAGTTGGGGTCGGCTACTAGTTCAACCGGTTTTGCCTGAATTTCAGTTTTTTCCATGGAGCGACTGGCATCGTACCTTCGCAACCCTAAGGGAGAACTGAAATTCGAAGATTGAACTAGTTGTCAGTATATTTGAGGGTACTGACTTCCCAATAACGATTGCTATAGATCTTCATGACAACCGGGACTGACGGCTTTACGTGCTCTCCAAGGCACGGGCGTGAATTTGAAAGTTTTTTCAAATTCCGGGCTGCTATTGGGAATTTCCTAAGAAAAACCCAAAAGTACTTTTTGGCCCGACCCGGGATTTGAACCCGAGGCCTCTTGATTAGCAGTGGCATACGCTAACCACTAGACCAACGAGACAGAGGCATTATTACTGACTGACATTAGATATAGGATAAAAAACTAAAAACTTTTGTAACTTGGTTAAGGGACTGATCATACTTACACCCACATAAGACACGAAATACTTAACACAAATTGTATTTCCAGAAAAATAAATACTTTTATACAATTTGTATGATTATGTTCCATTTTTTGTAATATTATATACTAATTGATATGTTTGCAGGCTGAAAGGATTCCGAGAAACCTTCAAGGCTCTTATCTCCCCATCAACATTGAAGCCGTTCACAATCCTCGCTATCTATTTCTTCGTTTACCAGTGGTGTGGTGTTAATACCATCACGTTTTATGCTGTCCAAGTGTTTGAGGTAAATAGTAACTTGATTTAATAAATATTTATCATCATCAACAGCCTTTAACAGTCCACTGCTGGACATATGCCTCTCCTTAGAAAAGAGGTTTTGGCCTACTATACCACGCTGGCCAGACGGGTTGGTAAAGGGTTTGTTTCAAGTTTTCCTTCTCTTTGCATTGATGTTGTATTGCGTAGTTTATCCCTTAGTCGCCTTTTACGACACCCGCGGGATGAATAGGAATATGCGGAAGCGGAATAAATATTAATTTCCCCTTTTAACATATATTTAAATTTAATGGAATTGATTCATTTCCACTAAATAACCTCGTATCTGTGGATTGAAGACGAACCATTAATAAGAACATACCTAATGTTTTTTTTATGTCCATCATCATCAGCACGCGAGCGTCCACTAAAGGACATGGGCCTTTCTCAATGCATACCATAGAGCCCAGTTTATTGCTTTTTCCATCAAGCCGATGCCGGCCTTTTTAATTTGTTCCATACGTCTAAAATATCAGCATAAAAATTCACGGTCATTGGAAGAATGGTACAGTCGCAAAAAAAATATCAACACACACAATGATTTATTCCTACATTAATTTATTATTAGAAACGCAAAAGCTTGTTAGAATATATGTAGTATTTATTACTCAATCACGTCAGAACGGATGAACGGATCTTGCTGGAATTTGGCGCATAGATGGATTATGACCTGAAATAGCATGCATGCAGTTTCTTTTTATTAAGAAAAAAATGATCAAATCGAACGGATCCTTGGATATAAGCTAGTATCATACATGTAAAAAGAAAGTTGCTCCTATATTTTCAGTGCTGTCTTCACTTTGAAAAATTATTTTAAATAAATGTTTCTCAACAGGCGTCTGGTGCCGACAATACGGCCAAATACTGGCTGACGATATCGCTAGGCATCCTGCGTGTTATCTTCACTGTGATCGGCTGCATCCTATGCAGGAAATGTGGCAGGAGAATTCTTACTTTTGTTTCTGGTAAGTATTTTAAGGCATCATAGCAACTAAAAAGAGCAGACAGGACCCGAGCGTTCTTTTTTCCTTTTTATGACTTTAAAGAAAAGTCGAGAACACAAGACATGTCTTTTAAATTCTGTCATTTTTATATTTCCCGGCAATTTTTTAATTTGGAACTGGTCTATTTTCGAATGTGTTTAAATTTTGAATCACAAAACAGTTTCAGAGTTGATTGGAATCTGTCAGGTTACGTACGAAAATGAATCTTTCTAAGGAAAATGTTTGTGCAATTGAAGGACTCCCAAAATCCGCCTTCACTGAAAATAAAATAATGATGTTAGCATGCCTCGTAATTAGAAAATAAAAAACACATTAGGCACCTTTAAATCTTGTGGCTTTGTAACTTGAACAAATTTATCTACTAAGTACTAATGAAATTCACCAAGAACCTTTTTTTTTTTTTAAACATTATGGTGCCGTGCAGTCTCTCATTCATCATCGAAACACGACAGCACGAATGTTGTAACTTTTTTTTGTGAGAGGGTAATACCACCCCTATCGATTGTTTTCAATGTTAACCTTTTATATTTTTACTATCACACAATTTTTCCAAGAACAGATGAGCAGAGACAGCAAACGGCAAAGTTGAAACCCGGTGTGAGAATTTAAAATGTCCCGTCCGCTGTCTACCCCAACCATTACTTGCTCATAGTACAAAAATAGTCTCACTTAACTTATTTTCTTTCTCCAGCATTGGGCTGTGGTCTGACAATGATATGCCTCGCCATATATATGTACTATGTCAAGTACTGGAAGGAAAATGGAATGCCTCTCCAACACGCCTGGATCCCAGTGGCAAGCATTTATATCTTCATGATATTCTGTACCCTGGGCTATTTGATCATCCCCTGGGTTATGATCGGCGAAGTATATCCTACACAGGTAACAAAACCCTCAGTGTTTTTAAATTAACTCTGTCTATTTCTTGTCATTCATTGAAAATGACCCTTTTAATCGTCACCTTTTGGACTCCATATTTAAAGAAATGGCGCAACAAAGAAAATAACATTTAAATTACTTACTGTTACAATTAAAGCAAGAAAACTATCCTCGCGTTATAGATCAATTATAAAAAAAAATGTAGTGTCCAACAGTTTGCCACTAAATTTCTTTTTACTGTCATTGTATGCATGTTATCACGTACTGATTTTTAACTAATAAAGAATCGTTTTAAAAAATAAAAATAAAAAGAATAAAAACAAAAAAATTTAATGTTTGTTTGTTTCACTCTAGGTCCGAGGAATCATCGGCGGTTTAACGACATGTATAGCCCATTTGTCCGTGTTCTCAGTCGTGAAGACATATCCCTATCTCAAGAAACTGCTTGATGATTATGGAGTATTTGGTCTTTATGGTAGCATGTCTTTGCTTGGTAAGTTTATTTTTATTTAATTTGGACTTTATATTAAAAGGAAGGACCATCTTGTGGAAGGCCTTGGTAGGCCTTCCACAAGACGGTTCCATGACCTGGTCAAAATCGCTGAAAGCCATTGGATGCGAGCAGCACAGGACCGGTTCCTGAGGAGAAATTTTGGGAGAATTATGTCCAACAGAGGACGTCTTTTGACCAACAGACCTGATGATTTTGCTTCTTGTATACGAATAATGACATTGAATAAAGGTCAAACTCGACCGTTATCCTATAGAAGTTGTCAAAATATTATTATTTCATTGTTTATTATTACAGCCATAATTTTCTTCTACTTCTGTCTTCCGGAGACTAAAGGCAGGACCCTACAGGAGATCGAAGACTACTTCAGCGGTAGGACGAAATCTCTGAGGAGACGCAACACTCAGTGTGAGGGAGCGTGAGAGGCAGTTTGTACAATGTAAATAATAAAATCTGAAATTTGTGTGTTTGTCTGTCGACTGTGTGATGTTACTTGTTGATGAAGGGTCTTTCTTATATTACGTTATATAGTCGTAAGCTTCGCCATCTCACGTGCCAAAATCTAGTGTTAAAATAAGTAGTTTTCTATAAAACGCCTGCCAAAATGGCTACTTTATCTGAAAGCATAAATTCAATCCAAGATTTGTGGCCGCCATTCTTATTACAAATAATGCAGAACGTATGCAAATTACTTATACTCGTGATAAATTGAATTATTATTAAAAGTTTTTAAGTTCTAAAAGTAATATTCCAAAATTTATGACATCACAAAATAAATGTTTGAAATATATCACATGGAAAAGTGAGGGCCCTACAGACGGCCTCCAATGTATATGTGATAAAATAAGTCGTAAAGAACGTATGACGTAATTAAAGGATGACCCCCTAAGTATCCAGCTATAACTGAGTTTCTCGATAATACAAGTATTCTTATGTAAGTATACTTAAAAATTCGAATATAAATTATAGTACAATGAAGGTTGATTTTCAAGTGATCTGTACTTAGTATGAACAAGTGTGGACTTTTGATAGGTAATGTGATTAAAATACTCTTATTGAGTAAGATAACAAAACAGTGAAGATTATTTTTGAAAACGTCCATCACTAATAATTACGGCATCATTGTTGATGCCATATTTGGTACAAGTATGAAGACATGATTAAAGGATTTTTTAAAATATGTTAAATATTTACATCCAATAAATTAAATAACTAGTTTGAATATCAATCGGCTTGAAAATGTCCAAGAATAAAATTACTTTAATACTTTGTTGTTTTAAAACCATCAAAGGATTACATACTTACTAGTAACGTTTCAGTAAAAATAATTAAAATATAAATCTCACACTCTGCCAGTGGAGTGATTCAGAGAATAGGAACGGAAGTGTGTAACCGGAAGTCAGAGCCACATGCTCTATTTGCTTTAACCAAACGAGTTTGATGTTGTATAGGACAAAACGCTAATTTTTCAAAATATTGGTTTCTTTTCAGTTGTATTTTTTCATACTCCACAGTATATTTTTGGACATTTTGTAAAATGCCTTTACAAATAATATAAATATTACAAATAAGTACAGTAAGAATAATAAAGATACTGGAATCGATGTGCCTTATAATGTGTACATTGTATGCGTAGCCATAAACAAATACTTAATGTGTTGAATATTAGAAGAAGTAAGAATTGTGATAAAATAAGGATGGGTCATTTTCTCACTTCAAACTATTTAATTCAATAACAGTTTTTTTATTTTAGTTTATTTCGTTTATTTAAATAATTAAGTCATTAGTTTTTTGCGAATTATAGATTGTTACCATAATAAATAAAAATATATCTTTGTTTTTGTAACGAAGTATTCTATTTTACAATTTGCCCTATTTGTTAATATATTAAAAAAAATACAAGTAAATGGAAATACTGTTATGGAATGTTATACATTTTCTTTTTAAATTTTATTATTTTTTGTCTACTGTTGCCACTCGTTGTTAGGACCGTCCGTGATTCAGTCATTTTGAAATATCATACCAAATCTAGATGTTGATGAAAATGAGCCATCTAATGTGTTGTGTTATGATTGATTATATTTTTGTATATTTTATGAAAGTATTATATGATAGTATAGGATGTAATAGAAAATATTCTAATCATTAATATTTTTGTAGATATTGTGCTAAGTTTAATGTGCCATTTTATAGTACAGAACAATAATTGTGGTCACAGTACATTATAAATTTACAATTTCGAATATTTATGAATAAATGTAATATTAAAGTTACCATTTAATGTATTGTATAGCATTTTATTAAATAATTTATATTTAAATGCATATTAGTAAAGCATTTTGTGATAGAATTTAGAATAGATAGTTTTTATCAAATGTTGAACATATCTGATTTAATAAAAATAAATGTTTTGAACTTCTGTTATTATTTCTTACTGCACTATTTCCTCGTTTGTTTACTAAACAACTCTAGTGAAAGGAAAGTGATTGTATGAAATCCCCTACCATGGGCTTATAATAATCTCCGTAACACATGCGTGGTCTGTTTGGCTGTCTTATTTATTCACTTAAGCTTAACAAAGTGCATGTACTCTATCTAATGGAAAGTATGAGTATGGTGATCCAAGAGTAGGGGTCACCGTCCTTCTTAAGAGTATATACAAAACACCATTGTGACCCACAGTATATACAGTAGGTATACGTATACTGTTAGAAGCGCTCATAGCCGAGTGGCCTTAGGTGGTTAGAAACAATCACCAAGGGTAAGCAACGACGGCGCGGTCGGACCTAGATGGTTGACCGTTTATGGCATTATATGTAATGAGCGTTTCCGTGATTCGGAGGTCACGTTAAGCAGTCGGTCCCGGTTGTTATCATAAGATAGCAGTCGTGAAGCTTAGTTGGAGGCCTTCGGGCGGCTTAGAAACATTCGCGTGCGTTACCCCAGCAAAAAAGCAAAAAAAATTGGGCCTTAGAGAGATGAGAGTATAACAGAAAATTAGTGTGTTCTATGGTGTAATTTGTTACAAATAGCAAAATTTGTGCATGTAGTAGTTTAAAAGTTATTCGACAAAAACACTTTTTGCTGGAGTAACGTTTCAAACGTTACCCCAGCAAAAAAAATTTTTTTTAAGCGTTTCAGACCCAAACGAAATACACGAATACATAGCCTTTGTTCCGTATTAAATGTTAGCAAACAGCAAAATTTGTGTGAGCTGTGGTTCTTAAGTTATTGACAATTTTGCTGGGGCAATTTTTTGGGCTTGTCTAGAACTTGAAAATGACTGAACGCAGAAATTTGAAAAAAATACCAGCGATAGACCTTCATTTGCTTAAATTTCTTAAATCATTCTTTTTTAATTTGTTTAATGAACACCGATGTAATAAAATGGTTTTGAAAATCAGAAAAAAACTGTTTTGCAAGGAAACCAGCATACTTAAAATCAAATAAAAAACGTTAACATATAGCCATGGTTTACATTTATAATGCCTGTAAATTTGGATTATGTAACTATAAGCAATATGAAGATATCCGAAAATATTATAAATTTTAAATGGTATATTTAAGTCATCGAATACGCAGTTCCTATAAAACAAGGAAACGTGGCAAACTCTAACAAATTTAAGTATATCATCAACAAACACGCCTGTAAATTTCAGCTATCAATCACGAATATTATAAAAGTTATATGTAAAACAAGAATATAACAACATTCTCCTATAATCCGACCAAATTAAAAGGTTACGTAAAAGCGACCGCGCCATACATTTAAATATCTTCGTAAATTAACGGCTTAGTATCTGGTATTTTGTACACTCAACAGAATATTTTTATCAGATTGTAATTTAAATATTTAAACTAATTGTAAAACCTTAAATTTTTTGTTTCATACAATTTAATGCTTCATTCGAATTCAAATTAATGCAAACCAAAATATCATAACTCAGTTGGGAATAGTGTTTTACAAAACAATATGAAAATTAAAAAAAATTTATATAGTATTATAAGCCACAACGGCGGTAGTTGTCATTTTTGTGGCGCCATCACTTCACTGCGCTTGGTTATAAATAGGAGTGATCTGTTGTATCGGGACGCATTTCTGACGAATGCGTCGCGGAGTGTGGATCATTGTCTTTGGACAATTAGTACTACTCTGTTAACAGATGTGGAAAGCTGTCTTTGACAAGTTAGTACTGTCTGAATTGCGGTGGGTGCGAGGAAAGCTGTCTAACAGCTAGTACAGCCCTATGTGACCGCCCTTGCTGTATAACTAACTGTAATTTGTTTAGATTCGTTACTTAATTAACGGTTGTTTGTGTCTAATTGCATTTCTAAGATTATTTTGTAATTAATGAAATAAATTGTTTAGAATTAAAGTAAATTGTTAAGAATTATAATTATTTTTATTATTTTTCACTTCTGGACTCTAACATCAGAAGTTGGATCGATCTACGTTCACAAATTATTAATTTTCAAGATTTGGGAAACGATCAACTACCGACATTTAGTTAGATATTTTCATTTAATTTGCCTATACTTCATTATCTAGGTGTCTTACGATAGAGAGCATCGACAAATGCACAATAGATCGCGCTGTCATATAGAACCAAAGTGAATATACGCAGTGATTCGCCTCAGAGGTCCCGGGAACGATAAACGCGTTCGTTTGTTAGAAAAAAAAGGCATTGCACACTATTAGTGCTCATTTGAACGCTATCGAAATTCAGTGTTCGTTGTGATTTTTCATAAGGGAATCAGACTTTTGTGATATTCTTATCCGCTCTAAATCAAAGTCAAAAATCAAAACAAAGTCAAAACATAGCAAATATAAAAATCGTAAAGGAAGTGACGACTAATATATTTGGTTTTTAGTGACAATTACAAACGGTTTTAAAACGATTATTTTAATAAAATAATGAGGGTACTTGTACTTCACGCTATGTTTCGGTTTGTTCGTGTTTATAATGCTTTCTTTTCAGATAGTAAACATTGTGCTAAGCGATGGAAACTGCATCCGTGCCAATGTACAAGGTGTACAATGTGGTCAACCAGTGCCGACACGGTTATGAGAGAAGGTTGGAAGCTTCAGTTATGAAAAACTTGTGAGTTGTATTCGACGCTGTACTGGTAAGATCAAATCATATTTACATGTGGAGTTGTGATTTATTTTCACATAATGTTGATATGTAGTGTACGAATGTAAATCGTATGCGCAATTTAAAGTGATAAAAATATCGCGACTGCTCGGGGTGTATCATCGGAAAATGCCTTATAGCTGATGCAAAGCTGTGGTTTAACGAAAGAGCTTAAGTAATGATCTTAGTTGGTTGAATTTTAACAATGAACTTCTACCGTTTGTTATTGCAAATATTTTGTTTAACGAGATTAAAACTTTTCGAATTTTTGTATCCATACCACCTGTGCATAAACAACTGGGCTTCTTTACTATGGATGATGAATTAATAGCAGTTGCAGTTTTAAAGTGGCTGCCTAATGCAAAGCTAACCACATTTTAATCGATTTACGTAAAATGAAACTAAGTTGCACTAACGTAAGTACGCTGAGAATAATACCCACGCACGTTGTGATTAATTTATTTATCTTTCTTTATGGAAAAATAGATACTTGTCAGATTATAACAAGGTACAGTGTGCAAACCAAGTAAATGTAAAAATTTAAATGACCATTATTAAACAACTAGCTTTAGCCAGCGGCTCCGCCCGCGTGTATGTCGGTTATCGCGGTAAAAAGTAGCCTATGTCCTTTCTCAGGTTCTAAACTATTTGAGTTTCAAAATTCGTCAAAATCGGTTAAGCCGTTTAGGCGTGAAAACGTGACAGACAGACAGTTACTTTCGCATTTATAATAGTAGGGATGATAAAAAAAAACAAGAAAAAGTTGATGATCAATTACATTTCTAATTTTTATTTTGATAATTCGATGGGGCTATTCTTTTATATTGGTGGTTGGTGAGAGCAAATACATCGAGAGTTTAAAAACGTGTGTTGTAACTATTCACAATACGGCGAAAGGGGGCGTGGACAGCAGTGCTAGTCCTTACCGGAGTCTGTATAAAACAGCTTGAGAATCTTCCGCCGTATGTCACATTATTTACTAGTAATTGTATCGGTCAACTGTTATTGTAAAATCTGTAGTGTTATGACATCGAGTGCCAAACGTTTAGGTTCTAAAGTTATTATGTTAAATTTATTTTATAGTTACGAGTAGGTAATACCAAAATGACTACAATTGTAATTTATGGTTCAAAGAAACTTCTTTAAATTCGTCTTTAGACGGCGTATATATTTAAATACGTAGTTTGGACTCCAAACTGGAACTTCATATTGCAAATGTAATCTTATTGGGTTTACACAACGTCAACAACAAATTTATAGAAAGATTATGATAACGTGTAACACATCGTATGTTTGTTAATTATGTTTTGATATGTTTATGAAAATGCCAAATATTGATACCGGTAACGACTACATGTCTATCGATCTTATTAGTACGTCTACTTAGGCATAACTTTAATAATGGGTTAAAGTAATTGAAGCATTATGAAAGGTTTTAAATACCCTCACTAGTGTCAGGTATTAAATTAACGTTGTGTTAGTTTGCGAGACATTATGTTGTTTGTGAAACTATAAGTACTAATGGTCAGGTTAGACCGAGCTAAAACAAGGTTTAATCACTAGCCAATGCGAGAGTACCAAGTAGTGTTACATAAAGATAAGGCTAGCTATTTCGGGTTTTAAGTTTTAAGATCTTAAACAAAAACATTCTAGAACACTGATAGTAAAGGTGTGACATTCATATGTGATCACGAGTTCATGTTCATGAGGACATTACAAGCCAGCACAGGTTGTGATCTTTTTCTTCCTGACAGAGGTACTTATTGAAACGTCAGTACTAGTGTGTACTGAGTAGTGATGGTTTCGACTGCTTTGTTGGGCCGACAGTTAGTGTATGCGACTACTGTTCAATATAGGTTCGATTTCTGGGTTGAACAAACAATAACTAATAATACTGTGTACTTCTAATTATAGATATGCTTGTCACGGCCCGAAGTTTAAAAGTTGTGGTCAACGCTCCGTGACTCGAATGAGTACAAAGAGTCGACGGTCCTACGCCTGATCTCTTTCGGGTCATGTTGGGTGGCCGTCTCATCGAACCAAAGGCGTACACCTGTGTTAGACAAGTACTTGCGTGCTGTAGTGTCTACTGTGTTTTTGGTTGGTCACCATTGGGACTGGCCGCCGTAGCAGAAAGGTAAAAAGGTTAAAATGGTAAGGTTTAACTACAGACTCGAGACGATCGACTACAAGCAGACGGTGGCCTATTACAGTAAGTGATTGAACGACACCTGTCGGACAAGCCCTGGTCCATAAAATGACTTTGAGGGCAATTAGTCTGAACTCGAATTCACTGCGTGGGCATACTTGGACATGTTTCGGGTTTGCTTGACGCCAATCGTCAAGCTGCAGACATAACCAAAACTGGTGACCCGGTATCATATCCTAAGAGCTTTGCGATTATTGGGAACATCCTTAACCGAGTACCGTGAGACTTCTGTAACATTTTCTGACATCCTCCGGGTCTTGCGTCCTGAGAGATATGCGAAAGTTAGTAACATTCTTGACGGTATTACTGCGTACATACTGAGGGCACTGTTATTTTTAAATATCCTAAAAGCTTTGCTTGCTAGTATCGCCTTCTAAAAGCTCTGATTATTCATGACGATAATGAAGCATATTGGTGACGTTAAAGTAATACCGTATTCAAAATTAATGCAATGTTTCATGCTTTCCTTAGATGACAACGATGCATTGAGAGCCTGGTCACTGTGCAAGGTGCAGTCTACGCGAGCCGAGCCCGGGCTGTGACCTGGTGTCTGCTGCTGCCTGGTGAGGCGCAGACTTGCGGCCTGCTCGCTGTATCGCGAGGTGCGGACTTGCGTCCTGCATGCCGCTCAGTGATAAGCGGACCTGCGGTCTGTTCTCCGTGTGCCCGAGATGCAACCTTCCGCCTGTTCACCGTGTGTACGAGACGCAATCTTCGGCCTGATCCCCGTGTGCGTGAGGTGTGGTGCAATGTATGGCGGATGGTGGAGAGCATGAGGTGTGTATATTGGAATGGACCCATGGACAGGGTAACCAGCCCCAAACTCGTGGTCTTCCTGAGATAATTTTAAGACCCATGGACAGGGTAACCAGCCCCAAACTCGTGGTCTTGTTGAGAGAGGTAAGACCCATGGACAGGGTAACCAGCCCCAAACTCGTGGTCTTGTTGAGAGGTAAGACCCATGGACAGGGTAACCAGCCCCAAACTCGTGGTCTTGTTGAGAGAGGTAAGACCCATGGACAGGGTAACCAGCCCCAAACTCGTGGTCTTGTTGAGAGAGGTTTAAGACCCATGGACAGGGTAACCAGCCCCAAACTCGTGGTCTTGATGAGAGAGGTTTAAGACCCATGGACAGGGTAACCAGCCCCAAACTCGTGGTCTTGTTGAGAGGTTTAAGACCCATGGACAGGGTAACCAGCCCCAAACTCGTGGTCTTGTTGAGAGAGGTTTAAGGCCCATGGACAGGGTAACCAGCCCCAAACTCGTGGTCTTGATGAGAGAGGTTTAAGGCCCATGGACAGGGTAACCAGCCCCAAACTCGTGGTCTTGATGAGAGAGGTTTAAGGCCCATGGACAGGGTAACCAGCCCCAAACTCGTGGTCTTGATGAGAGAGGTTTAAGACCCATGGACAGGGTAACCAGCCCCAAACTCGTGGTCTTGTTAATTTTAAGTTTAAATGTTTAAGACACACACTTATGTTAACTGTTCTTATGATATTATGGTTCTTATGGTAACGGTAGACCTTCATGCTGAAGTCTACTCTTGTGTTAGTACTAAGTTTCTAGTTTTATTTTAAATGTATCTAACAGTGACTGTTTGTTTCTAATCTGGCGCGGATTATAAATAATCTTTCACTCTTTTCCTTGGAGGTTCGAACCTTTCTTATTCGTGTTAACTGTTATTATCTTGTAAAACTATTCGTTAACTCTAACTGTTTACGCTAAATTTGATAACTGTTTTTAGTAACTGACCAATTGGACGATGATGTACTTACAGAGGCGTCCAATAAACTTTTATTTTTGTACATGTTCCAGTAACTGCGAATGAGAACAATGAAGAAGTGTTGTCATCCGGACCTGCCGAGGACGTCAGGGTGTCAGGAGAGGCCGTATAAGCCACAACGGCGGTAGTTGTCATTTTTGTGGCGCCATCACTTCACTGCGCTTGGTTATAAATAGGAGTGATCTGTTGTATCGGGACGCATTTCTGACGAATGCGTCGCGGAGTGTGGATCATTGTCTTTGGACAATTAGTACTACTCTGTTAACAGATGTGGAAAGCTGTCTTTGACAAGTTAGTACTGTCTGAATTGCGGTGGGTGCGAGGAAAGCTGTCTAACAGCTAGTACAGCCCTATGTGACCGCCCTTGCTGTATAACTAACTGTAATTTGTTTAGATTCGTTACTTAATTAACGGTTGTTTGTGTCTAATTGCATTTCTAAGATTATTTTGTAATTAATGAAATAAATTGTTTAGAATTAAAGTAAATTGTTAAGAATTATAATTATTTTTATTATTTTTCACTTCTGGACTCTAACAGTATGCTATATTTTTTCCTTTTTTTGTTCTTGTTATGAGAAAAATAATAAGTTACATTCACCGCGACACCATGGAAGCAACAGGAAGGCAACAAATGTAATTTTAAAAAGAATAATGTGTGTAAAATACTGAACACATTTTACAAGGAAATTACAAGGAAAATTTTACAAGAAAATGTTACTAAACATTGTAAATATTTATTTAATTCATTGTTAAAAGAAACAAAAAAATATCTAAGTTACTATCTAAACGTGTTGAAATTACTCAACTATCTGTGATTTTTCTAAACATTTATGTACTTATGTGAGCGTATAAGACTGATTTAAAATAAAAAAAATTAATCATACTCAATTCAATATTCTTGTCACCCGGACCTAACTTTTTTTGTTCGTAACTGTACCAACAAAATATTCTATTAAACCATTCATTTCAGATGTCAGCCGAATGTATGGCGTGGTCGCTTATACGTAACCTTTTAATTTGGTCGGTTTATAAGAGAATGTTGTTACATTCTTGTTTTGCATATAACTTTTATAATATTCGTAATTGATAGCTGAAATTCACAGGCTTGTTTGTTGATGATATACTTAAATTTGTTAGAGTTTGCCACGTTTCCTTCTTTTATAGGAACTGCGTATTCGATGACTTAAATATACCATTTAAAATTAATAATATTTACTTATATCTTCATATTGCTTAAAGTTACTAATTCCAAATTTACAGTCATTATAAATGTAAACAATGGCTATATGTTACAGCTTTTTATTTGATTGTAAGTATACTGGTTTTCTAGCAAAACAGTTTTTTCTGATTTTTAAAACCATTTTATTACATCGGTGTTCCTCAAACAATTTGAAAACGAATGATTAAACAAATTTAAGCAAAAGAAGGTCTATCGATGGTATTTTTTTCAAACTTCTGCGTTCAGCCATTTTCAAGTTCTAGACAAGACCGAAATATTGCCCCAGCAAAATTGTCAATAACTTATGAACCACAGCTCACACAAATTTTGCTGTTTGCTAACATTTAATACGGAACAAAAGCTATGTATTCATGTATTTCGTTTGGGTCTGAAACGTTTAAAAAAAAATTTTTTTGCTGGGGTAACGTTTGAAACGTTACTCCAGCAAAAAGTGTTTTTGTCGAATAACTTTTAAACTACTACATGCACAAATTTTGCTATTTGTAACAAATTACACCACAGAACACACTAATTTTCTGTTATACTCTCATCTCTCTAAGGCCCAATTTTTTTTGCTTTTTTGCTGGGGTAACGCACGCGAAACATTCAACAGCAAGCAAGATTACGTAGCCACAACGTGTCTTGCCAGTCCCCAACCCGCACTCGGCCAGCGTGGGGACATATGGCCTTAACCCTCTCTTGAGAGAAGACCCGAGACTAGCAGTGGGACGTTATGGGTTGTTGATGAATATTGTGTTTGAATTTAAAGCGAAAATTGTCAGTTGAAGTATTGTGTACTATGTAATGTATTTTCTATTGCTTTCAGTAGTAGGGGACTTAGTTTCTTATCAAATCTACTACTATCGGTTCATGTGTTCAGTTTAATGACCGTGTTCATTGCATTAAGCCATGAAGTTAATTTTCTTACTATGGTGTTATATGGTGACATGTTACGCTAATGATTGTGAAAATAAGCTTAGTAGTGGTAAGATTTTAATATTAATAATCTTTATAAATTTAGCATTAATTGCTAAAGAAAAATTAAAAGTTAATGTTTACATTTAGTGAAAAGTAAAAGTTGGGGATTTACACGAAATTTGAATCTCGATTTCTTGTTTACACTTCAGCAGCCTTCAAAAGTCTACTGCTAGACATATACCTCTCCTTAGAAAGGAGGTTGTGGCCTTAGTGGGCCTTCTTTCTAGAGTAAGTCTGACCGTATCGGCATAGTTACCACGCTAGCCATACTTGAAAATGACAAAATAATAGGCGATCATTCAATTATTTTATTTATTTATAGATGTACAAATAAAACAAACGGAAAATGGCTTCGAATACAGCAGAATCTCACGCAGTAACCTTCTGAAGATTTTGTCTATATTTGAGAGAGATATCAACCAACAGTTTCATAAGAAAGACGTTAAACCTGTTTTTACAGCAAAATTTAATAACAATCAGTTCACGAATCTTTTCATCTACCCACCTGTGACCAATTCTATGAAGGCCAAGCATGCGTCGCTTATTAAATCGTAAATTATATTTGTACAATGGTCTTACAGACTTTTAAATTAGTTCCTAGAACTTCCTATCTTTTTATCATTTATGTGTTATAGTTTAAAAAGTTTGTATGCTTCATTAATAAAAGTACTAAACTAACCGATATAATTTGATATTCTAAAACTGAATAACGTTTAAAATTCCAATTTGAAATAACAATCTCACCTGTCGTGAAAAATTATATCTCAAAACAAGTTGATTATCAATAATGCTGCCTGTTGCCGCCATTCGTGCAGCAAATGTAAAACTACCAAGTATATACAATATTAGTAAATATTTATGTATATATATATTTGTTTAATATTTATATAGAAAACAGTCAATATCCTACTGCAGAAAAACAAATTCTCATTTTGCTTCGGACATGAAACTACAAACGGCAAATGATTCCCAAACAATTTCTATCTTGGAACTTTATACTGAGATAGTATTTGTTGAAATATATACCTATCGGTGTAAAAAGTTTATTGAAATATGTACCTGTCGGGGATTCAGGGGAGGCCTCACAGTGGTCTTAGATGTGGCTATCCATCGTGGGCGGTGCAACGGCAGGAATTTCAAAATAAGTGTTTTGTTCAATGTTGTATTATTTAAACATCTTACATACGAACGAAAAATCATATACGATTTACAAGATTGAAACGAATTAATAGCCAAACATGTGCACCTCATGCGGTAGCCGTCAGTAGAATGACCCATGTTTTTTGTCTTGTCTTGATGAGACAAGTAATTGAGATGACTATGACGGGACATTTTTAGATCACCGAGCAGCAAAATAAGAGCAAAAGTTTTTCGCGAATGTATTCTGATAGTGAGCAAGACCTGATGTTAGAAGCAGATTGACAAAAACTATTCTATGCCAATCAGCAATAGTGTGTATGATATACTTGGTGACCAGAGAAACTCACTAAATCGAAAACAAAAAAATATTTTGTCAATAAAACCAAAACGTTATAACAATACGTATTTTTTCGGATTTTTTAGATATCAATTAAAATCAGCCATTCCTGTTTCAGTAGAGAGCGACTGGATAGAAATTTCATGACACTTCTTTTTCAGAGTTTTCAGTTATCTTGGGTATAATTTAATTAATAGATATGAAGGACTTTCACAATGTTCATCTTTAGCATTCTGTTAAATGACAAATAGAATATTGTCAGGAAGAAAAAGAACCAAATCATTTCGTATAAAATTTTAGAGCCTCTTTCTTGATCATTTTATTTGAAATTAAACTTTATAAACCTTCATCAAAAACCTTTAATAGTCCACGGGTGAACAACAGGTCTCTCTTTAGAAAGGCGGGTTTGACGCACTATACCGAAAGTATTTGTATATAGCTTGTTTCAAGTTTTTATTCTCCTTGTAGTGTTGCTCTGTGTTTGCTCCTTTCGTCGGTATTTACGACACCCGCGTGATGAATAATCGTGGTAACAACTCATTTTCTTGATCAATCATCACATGGATCATAAAACTTTAAAAACGTATTCTGTCTATAAATTGAATCTATGGGTTATAGTTTGTAATCGTGACACTGACAAAATAACTTCAATATAACCTTTCGCTGCAGTGGAAATAAGTGAAGGAAATATCTAGGAAACATTTTTTTAATGGTTTATCTGTATTTCTAATAGCTATAGCTTGGAGAATATAACATCATTTAGTTTCTTTACACATTTCCTTTTTTACATTTCGGTATTTATGTATTTATAAAAAAAATACCATAGTTTTCGTGGATCAATTTTATTAAAGTTAAAGAAAAAGTGTGATTAGTTACAAAATCTTGTACATGAAGCGAGTTAAAAAAATGGCTAGATATGTCTAAGTTTAAGGATTCATATCCAGGTTTCTGTACGAAGACGTCTATGCTACAGTTTGGTCACAGTATCTGGGCAAACTTATCCACTACTGCCATTGGTCTAGCTTTTGGTTTTCCGGCTATTCAGACACCTCAACTCACTGGCAGTAATTCAGATTTTAAAGTGACTACGGCAGAAGCTTCTTGGCTCGCTAGCATATTGACATTGTTTTCTCCCTTTGGATGTATTATAAGCGGTATTCTAATGGATAGGTATGGTCGAAGTGTTATGGTACAGTGTTGCACACTACCGATGCTTGCAGGATGGATTTATACAGTTTTATCACAAACTGCGTTACATATGATTATAGGTATGTATTGTATTCTATTTTTTATTTTATATATACTTTATGTAACATTATGTATGTAACATGTTCAACTTTTATTGAAGCTAGATAAACTGCTAAGCTGTTGAACAGAAATCGTTTTAAATTCAAAAGATCAAAACTGAACCGTGTGACTGTAAAACAGCCTAGTTGTTCAGTTAGTGATGCTGCTGGTGTAATGAGCAGAATCCAATAGTTATGATCACCATCCTCTTTGTGAACTTTGTGAATGTGAACAATATAGCTTAACTTATAACGATTACAATATATTTTATTATCTCGAAAAGTTACGTAGTCGACTTTTAAAGCTTTATTAAAAGAATGAATTTAAGAGAAAGAAATTATGTACCTCCAAAAGGAACCTTTTATTGCTAATGTAAGAAAGAAGCAACAGAAGAATATAATAAAAAAGTAACACACAACAATTTCGCAGGGTCAAATTAATTCAGCAATCTGTCAGACACGGTTGGCGCTGCTTTTCAATTAGGTCCAAGTGACGCCATGCTATAACTATTAAACATACAAAAACGAAAGTAAAAGAACAAAAAACAGCAGTTACATAAACTATTACCATACTTTACAATATTTCAAAATTGCTGGGACCGCTCGCTAGCATTAGAAGCTGAGCGTATAGATGCGATAAAGTTAAAGATAAAGCGATGCATGTTGGTATCGTTTTATACTATTTATACACATATTTACAAACATACATAAAACGAACACAAAAAACACCCAGGCTCAAAAGAACTGAATCATACAAAGTATTGAACCCACGACATTTGGCGCAGTAGAAAACGACGTGGCGACGACTTAAACCAGTAGGCCAACTATGCAGTCATATGTATGTTGAATCGTGACAATGTTCTTTCAGCGCGAGCAGTATTAGGTTTCGGCTGTGGCATGGCTATGGGTCCTTCGAGAATATTTACATCTGAAATTAGCCTTCCTAATATGAGAGGTTTGCTTGGAGCATTGCCGAATATGTTCATGTCATTTGGAATGACCGTACAGGTATTACCGCTTTTTTCGTAATGGTATCATCAGATTAAGTTAGTTTACAATAAGAGGAATTTGTAATGTTGCAAATCATCACCTTTATCACGTGTGGTAAAGATAAAAATAACTGATATAAATGTGCTTTCAGAGCAAAGCGCTTTAAAGGACAATATCTTAGCCTAGGTAATGGTCCTAAATAAAATTGTGGATCATATGATATTTCAAAAATTGACAGATCAGATCATAAAACAATAGATAGGTACAGTCTGCAACTGCAGGTTGATGATAACATTTAAAGATAAAAATATTTTACCTTCTTAAAGATACCAGAGTCGCATTGATGTTAATCCCTACTAACCCTTACTTATAGGTATTAAAATTCGAAAGTAACTCTGTCTGTCCGGCTTTCACGCCAAAACTACTAAACCAATTGAAATGAAATTTGATACACAGATAGTCTAGAGCCTGGGAAAGGACGTCGGCTACTTTTTACTGCTATAACTGACATTAACAAATATTTGTAGATATTAATTGATACTAAGTTACTGAATACATTTATCATTTCATTGTTATTTCCAGGCCGCATTGAGCTTAGTTTATTCATGGACTCAATTGTGCTACGCCAGTGGTGTATTCAATTTGGTGCTGTTTGGAAGTTACTTTTTTTTGACAGAAACACCATATTTCCTGCTATTAAGAGACAACGCAGGGAAGGCAAGAAATGCACTTTCAAAAGTCCGTGACAAAGATTATGATATCGATAAGGAGATTAACGACCTCATCGACTTCAAACAGGAAAACAACATTCGTAGGTTAAAATATTTAAAGTTTTGTTGTTATGGAATTGATATTTTACTTACTTCGTGGAATCATAGGATTCCACAACGCTTATAAAAAAATATTTTTTTGAGATTTGTAAAATATTTTAATTAAATTTGAATTTAGTTATAAACGTGTAAGGTATGATTTGAATCAAACAATCTAAAGTATTTATGAAGTAAAACTAACCTAAATGAACCTATTGCCATTAACTGCCGAACGAAAGTCTGCCCCAACGCGTTAACTGTCCTGGTCTTGGGCAGGCCGCATTAACCAGCGTGCCCTGCATTACGTTTTCCTAATAGCGATCTCCAGTCTACCGCATCTCGGCTCCAGCGACCATCGACGTCTGGAAACGTTAGCGACCCATTACCACATCAGCGGACGGTTAATCTGTGAGATTTTGATTACTCTAGTTTTCCATCGAATTTTGTCGGCCAGACTAACACCTAGCATTAAATTGTTTTTTTTTTTTTACAGTTTGAGCTGTAGTGAAAAATTAAAAGCAATGACAACGAGAAATGCCTGCAAGCCATTTGGAATTATTATGATATATATAACTTGTGATTCTTTAGTTGGAACACCATTTGTTACATTTTGGACCATAGAACTCTTATTGGTATCGTTTCTTTTTTGAATTGACAGTATTATCTCTATTTAATTAGAGTTACGTTTAATGTAAGACTTTGAAACTTATTAATTAAATTAGAATCACAATTCTCTTTTAAAGACATTTCATATACTTCAATGCATCTATATCATCTTTACAGTACCTGTATCATAAAAAAAGAATTTGAGTAAGACAAACGGGCAGATACTACGTGACCACCGCAGGTCGTGTTATCATTCTGATGGTGCCGGCTTGTGTGCCGAAGCCTGTCCTTCTCTTTGTCATATGATGACGTGATTTGTGTTCTCCCTTTCCTCAATTTTTCCATACAGATGTTAAACAATTTGTTAGAAATAACATTAACTACAGAAAATGTATTTAAAGTGTTTGGAACTACTACATTTTCAAATTATTTTATTTCAACGCATTTGTGAACAAACTCCATATTCTAGTACTGTTATAAAGTCAAGAAAAATCTACAACCTCGTTTACATAAAACTTTTGATAGTATTGATACAGCCAGTAGCCTATACCAACCGGGTCATTGTTACAAATCTATTGACACCATATTAATTTAAATCATTTCATTAGTTTAGACCTTTTTTTTATATATTTAAGCGTACCAAAGTGGCTATTCTGCCTAATCATCTTCATTGTGAGCGCATACAATGCAGCATAGTGAGCAACACCAAGGCGGCGTAGTGAGATGGTTTTGCATAATTCTCCATATATTTAACAACCAACATTCTCCCGGCCTCTGGAGGCCGGTAGAATGTTGGCCCTAATCAGCCTAGGCCTAAAAGCCCTAGTTGGGAAGTAAAATCAATAAATATATGAACAACCTAAAAACCGACACATCATAAAAGTTTGGAAACAATTTATTTTGTGCCATTTCAGGCACTTAAGTCTTCGTTTGATGTTTATAGAGGAAACTTCTATATAGCATTAACAAGATTTATTTTTTGTGGTATTGCTTCAGCACTTTTGTTCAGAACTCCTAGGAAAACAATGGCCTTAATTTCAGGTAACATTTTCACATTAGTTTTAGTGTTTTAGAAGTACTCCAATTGTTTCATACAGTTAATAGTGAGTTGTAAAATTTGTGCAATGTGAATAATAAACTCTGTATAAAGTCATCAAATTTAAAGTTTTCCTATCAACGGGAGTATTATGCTAGCAGTTTTTATTCGTAAATCCAGAGACAATAAAGTAGTTTTTATTCGTAGATGCAGAGACAATATAGTATTTTTTATTTATAAACGCAGAGAAAATATAGTAGTTTTTATTCGTAGATGCAGAGACACTATATAGTATTTTTTATTCGTAAACGCAGAGACAATATAATATTTCACTAAATGTAATTTGCTCCCTCGCGTATAATAGGGAATAAACTTTTAATTAGGCATTATTGAAAGTTAAAATATTAAAATTATATGTCTTTGGGAGTTAATAATTTATGACGTAATATGGAGTAGTCGTCTTATTTTATATTAGGCATTAACGAAGGATTCCAATAAATTGACAAGAAAATTTATTCGTTCTTACAGCTGGCGGTGTCGGTGTTACCTGTTTATCTTTGGCAGTATTTTTGAATATTCAGAAAGAGCCAAGCGTTTTTCCACAGATTTGTTTAATGGTGCATACAGCTTTTGCCAGCTTGGGATTCTATATTTTACCATTTCTGTTTATGTCGGAACTGTATCCGTTGCAAGTAACTAAGTCACTATTTTATTTAACTACATAAGTGCTTGTTCACGTTGAATGCGCAGGCGCGTCGGAGCTCGCGAGCTCGTGTTCACATTGACCGCCAGGCGTTTGAGCCAGTGTGATGTCATTTCTGCGGTTGGAAATACTGGATGACAATCTTATATTGAAATTCATACCTAAAGTGGGAGATTCTAAAAATTAGAATCGGTGTACATCGGTGTTTACTTGGCCAAATCCGAGTTCTAGCCTGAATAGCGCTAATAATCTCTTCTGAATTGAATGTTATGATGCAAACGTACAATCGTTTCTGGTTGAACTTACCTGACGTCTCGAGGAATTCCTGCGCGCCGCCGCGTTTGATATTTCGCGACTGCACCAGCCTCCGTGCCTGCGAGTCAACGGGAACAAGCACTTATAATGCTAGAAAAACCTAGAAATCCGATAGCATACAATTTTGTGTACTTACCTAAACACAAAAACTGAATTATATTTTATGTGGGTGTTTTGAGTATTTGTATGTTGTATCCCTTTTTACAAAAAGAAAATAACCTCTTTATTTTGATACCCTGCGCTATGCCCAGTCGAATTTTCTGTTTTTTTTAAGCAACAATTTGTTTTTTTAGTATTTTTTTTTTCGTGCTTAGTTAATAATTTAATACAATTCATTTTCAGATCAGAGGAACACTTACTGGTATATCTATATCAATAATAAGCGTTCAGAAGTTCCTTATCGCTAAATGTTTCCCTTTTCTAAGAGATAACTTCGGTGTATCGAATATTATGATCTTAAACTGTGTTAGCGCTATTTTCTGTAAGTTGAATATAAGTTCTATTCTATTTATGTTTCGCCTGGTATTTGGATTGTGGAGGATTGATGCCAATCGCTCCTCTTAAAAAATGGATATATCTTTTCAATTTACCGCCTACCAATGAGTATTTTCTGTTGAAATCGAATACTTGGTCACCACACTCACTGAGAATGCAGGCATTATGGCAACCCACGCTAGGACATCTTAATGAGATGCTCTTTCACACCTTGCTTATACGACCCTGGATCATAGTAGGAAGAAAACACGTGAGCTGGCAATGAGTTCTAACTTTTAACTGCACAGAAAGGAGGAGCTGAACCATTTAATGTTGGTGGTAGTATAATTAAAAATAATGAAATATGTTTACGTATACCTGTTAAAATTTAGTTAGCTAATTTTAATGTTTTTATTTTCATTTTTATAGGTTTCATATTCCTGTACATATTCTTGCCAGAAACCAAAGGTTTAACATTACGCGAAATAGAGGAGCATTTTAACGATCATAACTCTACACCAGACACACAGCGGAAACTTTCGAGCCTACATCCCAGTAATCCGACAGGTGTACTAGTAGAAAGAAAAAGTAATACCCCCAACGAAGAACAAAGTACAAGTCGAGAGGCAAAATATTCTAATAAAAATGATGAGATGAAAATAACTAAAATTTAAGGTAAGACTTGTATTGATTGGTACTGATTGAAGAAAAAATCAGAAAAAGACCCATGTCCTGATTAAAAATATGTTTGAAGTACTTAGCTTAGGTCACTGTATCTGAAGTACCTAGCTTAGGTTAGACATAAGAAGATAGGTCATTTCATAGTAAGCAAAGACTGTTGTTTAAGGGCGAATAAAAAATGTGCGTTATTGTTCTTTTAGTATGCCTGTATGTGCCTATAATCTCACTTTGTGCTTTGTGATAAATTATATTTATCTTTCACAGGTGTTCTAAAGACATGTTGTAAGTGGAGAATAAGAGACTTGAATCAGTCAGTAAGCGATCGTCGTTAAGATTATAATTCAATTAGGTGTTTTCGATATTCTATGTTAGAACATATTTTTAGTAAAACATAAGTCCTCTGTAAATTTCATTATTTAAATTTTAATGCCACTAAATTATAACCTACCGGTATTTTTATGAATTTATTCATAAATGATGGATATCATATGTAAATAGCCTGCTTAATTTATTTACACTAAAATAATTGGTAAGAATTTGCCTTATCAGCGATTTTATACTTATAATACATAACCTGCGTTTATTTCAGCGATCGATATCGCACTCCCGATATAAATTATATGTTATTCCCTACATAGTTTCCTAGTGTGCAAATCATGTGCGGGGTTGTACATATTCCAAACCCCAAAAGGGAGTTGTCGGAAAGTAGGATTAAAATCGTTGTTTTAGTTAAAAGAAATACATAAGTAATAAGTAGTTTAAATGTGATTTGATATACGACTGGATGAGTGTAATTTATAATAATATTAATTATTTTATTTCTCCTTACAAAAACAAGACATGGTACCTACAGAAAATGTAATTCACTAAATACCAATTGAACAACAAAAAAAATCAAGTGTCTGCAAGGAGCTGGTGTCTATCATAGATATAAGTCGGTTTAACATGTATTACAGATTCCCAAGTCCTCACCACGGCGGCAAAATAAGTCATTAGTTAAATTTAATAAATACCTACAAAGGAACAATTAATGATATAAAAATAATTGTGTGTGTAATTATTAACATATAGCTCGTACAATACCTACATATTAAAACGCTGCTAAAATACTTGCAGTTGTTACAGTTAGGATCGCTTGTGATATTGTTCCATATGCTATATTTAATAATAATAATGACTTCATTGTTCACTCGGTATTGACGTATTGTACACAAAAGGACTTAATAGGTAGGTATGTAACTACAAGTGGCGGCCTGGTATAGAGAAAATACATGATAATAAAACAATTTAAGGGCCGTATGGACCTTGAACTATTCAAAGAAGTTCTTCATATCTTCTTGATATACCTCTAGATCAAGTTTTCTATTGCATTCCTAAACGTTTGCAACAGCTTCAACGACTTTCTCCATTATATCTATCCCTCTCTTGTATTCATCTACATGCAATCTTTCATTATGACCATGTATTAACAAGGAAACTCCTGGAAATGGTGAAAAGTTAATAGAGGGTATGCCCTGCTGACGAAGGCATCGAGCGTCTGTTGCTCCAGGACAGATCACAGGCTTCACAGTAAAGCCCCTGAAAGAAAAGTGTTCCTTGTTAGTTGATTCACATAAGTGTATAGTCAAGATAAAAAAATCAAGTTTTCATGTTTATTTTACAAAATAAACTATTTAATGATAACATTTTGAATTGATTTTGAAAATTAATATAAAATGGAAAATCAATCGATTTCGAAAATTGCGTTACTGAATACTATAACGATATTCAAAATTTTATACTGAAGTCGATTAACATAATAATAATACTTAATATACATACTTTATTTGCTTAAATGTGGTACAGATAAAAAAAGATGGTAAAATATGATAGGCACGATACACATTTCGCCAACAGGCATGCAAATATAAAATTACAATCTCTTGTAAAGTAGTTCCTTAAAACCATTAAATGCTAAATTAAATAGTAACACTAATAATATTGATAAGCCTTTATAACGAATTATGAATATAAATAGGACTACCAATAAAATCATATCACTCATAGCTAGTTGGCCTTAGATGGTTTGAAACAATCACCGAGGGTAAGCAACCACGGCGCGGTTGGTTTCTAGATGGGTGACCGTTTGTGGCATGGTATGTCATGAGCCTTTTCCGTGATTTAGAGGTCAGGGTACCATTGTTATCTTATGATAACAGACATAAAACAGGCTTAGTTACGGTTAAAAACATCCTACGGCAAGATTACGTGGCCATAATGTGTCTTGTCACTCCCCAAACCCGTACTCGGGCAGCGTGGGGGCCTTAACCCTCTCCCGAGAGGTGATCTGAGTCCAGCAGTGGGACGTCATTAATTGTTGATGATAAAACCATATGCTTACATGTCAGTAACAACCTGTTTCAAAACTTGCCAATAAGGTAACGTCTCGAGTTCTGTAGACTTAATTTGTGGGTTCTTGTGGTGATATTCGTATGTCACGTTACTTCCAGCTTCCTCGCACCACTTTGATATCTGCAAAAAATTGACATTATATTAATTAAAATGAAACATATTTTTATGTAAGTCTAGTGGCTGGCATATGCGACTGCCGATCAAGAGGTTTCGGGTTCAAACCCCGAGTTGACCCAAAAAGTGTTGTTTTTCTTACAAGAAATTCTTAATTGCAGCCCGGAATTTGACAGTTTGGGGTCTTAACTTGGAGAGCACGTTAAGCCGTCGGTCCCGGTTGTCATGAATGTCTATGGCAATCGTCATTGGGTAAGTCAGTGCCCTCTAATTTACTGACAACTAGTTCAACCTTCGAATATCAGTTCTCCCTTAGGGTTGCGGAGGTCCGATGCTAGTCGCTCCGTGGAAAAAACTGATATTCAGGCATAACCGGTTGAACTAGTAGCCGACCCCAAATAATATTGGGAATAAGGCATATAGGAAGAAGAAGAATTGTGGATAGACCTTAAAAATTATATGCCAGAAAACTTTGCTTTAAAGGTACTCGTAACCGCTGAATGTGAATGAATGGCTCCATAATGGGAAAAAAATAATCATTTTCAGAGCTTACCATTGCATCAAATTCATCAATATCCACATCACATGCTATTCTTATATCGAATGATACGGACAGATTTTCTGGTAAAACATTTACTTGAACACCGCCCTGAAATTAAAAAAATGATCAATTTATTCAATCTAGTAAACAATTTATTGTAAATAATATTATCATTCATGATATTATTATAGATAAAATATAAGTTGAGTTATTGCAGCGATTTAGACCTTGTGAGTATTAAATAGTACAACTTATTTCCTACAGATGGCGCTAGGCTCAATTAAATATATTTGAAGTGACTGTTTGTAATTTACATATTACTAGCTTTCGCCCGCGGCTCTGCACGCGTCTATTTCAGTTAACGCGGTAAAAAAAATCGTAAAAAGTATCCTATGTTACTTCTAATACCTCACATTTATAATATTAGTAGGGATATATTAATTTTTTAATATATTATCAGATATCAATTACGAAGATTATGGTAGATAAATAACAAACAACACACACAAATTGTGCTGTTTGCTAACATTTAATACGTAACTTCATTCATCGTTTGGGTTTATTTGTTATTTGTAACAAATTACTCTTTACAACACAAATTTTCTGCTATACTGTCACCTCTCTAAGTACAATTTTTTTTTGGTTTTTGCTGGGGTAACGCACATGGCGTTACTCGCGTTGTTTAGACTAGTACTGCAATAAGAACTATTGATATTTTACCTGCACTTGCGTTAGATTGATAGATGTGATGTCACCGAACCACGCACCGTTTTCTATTTTGACCTTCTCCTTAGCACGTAAGGCCATGAACCGGTCTATTATGTAGTGGAACTGGAATAAATAGATTAATTAGTACGAGAATGAAGCCGCTACTGATGAGTAAGGGCCACAGCACACTAGCTACTTTTAGCATCGGCGATCGGCAACTAGTCGCTTTTTAGAAGCTAAATACGGCGACCGAACGCTCTACACCGCACACTTAAAAACGCCAAACGCGGAGATTGAGTCGCTTTTTAGGGGCGCAATACAGCAGCTGAACGCTACTCTCCGCACACATTCGGATGCCGGTAATATCGATTTGGCATCTGAGCAGTCGCTAAAACGCACGTTTCCTATACCGCGATCGAACGCAGGAAGTCGCTAAAACGTGATGCAGCATCGATGCAGTCGCAAAATCGCCGAACGCCGATGATAAAAGTAGCTAGTGTGCTGTGGCCCTAAGTAGTCCAAAACATCGCAAGCAATTAATTAATCATTACCGACTTAAATCCATTTACATCATGATAAATTGCAATAGACTGAGTTCATTTTTCAAAATGGTAGCAACTAGTTTAATCAGGCACAGTAGAGCCACTTTGGTAAGATCAAAAGTATATAAAACAAGCTTGAAGTTTACCTTTTCACCAGCTGTCCGATTACCTGGGGCGACTACAGAGCCGTGCCCGGGTTCTCCTCTGCATGTTATGGTGATATCTAAAACAAAATCATATAAAAATACTAAATAAAGTTTTTTTTTTATTAAATTGGGTTTTGACTTTTCAGAGACAAGACTATCTTTTTCTACTATAATATTATTTCTAGTAAATTTATAAAAATAAACAAAATTGAAGTGTCTGCTACAAGCAGACACTTCAATTTTGTTTATTGTTATATGTTATATGTTATATGTTATTGTTTATTGTTATTATATTATATAAAATGAACCGTTTTTAGGGTTCCGTTGCCAAATGGCAAAAAACGGAACCCTTATATATTCGTCATGTCTGTCTGTCTGTCTGTCTGTCCATCCGTCGGTATGTCACAGCCACTTTCTTTTTAATACGTCATAAATCATAAACCGCAATTTACATTTATTTCAATCAAAACTCTATTAATAAAACATTGATGAAAGTTACAAGGAACTAAAAAAACTTTTATATGATGTAACTTGCTGCTACGGAACCCTTCATAGGCGAGTCCGACTCGCACTTGGCCGATTTTTTATTAATGCATTTAGAAGTATAGACGGTACTTAAATAAGATTTTTTTCTGTTTGTTCTGAGTGATCTCTGAAACGATGGGATCGATTTAGACGGTACTTTCACTGGCACAAAGCTGATGCCTATGGAGAAACTAAGGTTTTTTAGATTAGATTTGCTGCTGTTACTCGCGATTTACAACAATAATGGCGGGAAACAAAATTGAGTAATACTATAGATAATCTTTCTAAATTAAGAGCTTGTAGATAGACTTCACTGGAGTGTAACAGATTACCAATTGTACTGGAGTTAAAAGAGACAGAAATGATATTTATAAGTATGAAAATAATGGATGACTCGTCATTATTATCATCATCAGTCCGTTGCAGTTCTGCTGGACATAGGCCGCTTCAGTTTTAGAATTTAGTAACGTTTTTAGATGACTCCTGAAATCCAGGTCATGTCAGTAATCTCGTCATTGTATTTTCTTAGTCAGCATACTTTTCAAAGAGGAATATAAACTACAATTTGGAAAAAGGTTTGTACGATTTGATTTATACATTGGCACAATAAATATATTTAATGTTAGCAAATTATATTCTGAACATTGCATTGCAATGTTTACCTAGTTTATCTTAGATAAAATTCATTTAGATATTACTTAATCGCTTACTAAAGATATGTACACTATTGTCACAAGTGTCGTGATGTTTCTCGTACTATCACACCTCGTTCCGCTGTGTTACCCCTTTAAGCAGGTTATAATGAAATATTTTCTCATACAATATACGCCATGTGTTATGTTTCGTAAATAGGAAGACTTTACTCGGTATTTAAGAGTTTCTTGTCATTGCTAAATAGATGTTATCTGTATATATATTTATTATCTGTTTATGTATCTGTAACGATTAATTATTTTGTAAGCTTGTAGGATTGCAGTTTAGACTTCATAAGTACCGATGGCTATCTCGTATTCATTAAGATATATTATGTTAAATTTAACAATTCTTCACACGTTTGTGCGTACATACGTACATAATATACATTGATTAATATTTCAGAAAAGCACTTTATTTATCAGCTTTAAGGGGTGATACTTTTGGGTTAGAGATGTTGGTAGAATATTGCAGATTTGTTTACAGGATTCAATTGTAAAAGTAAGTATTTTACCTCAATAATGACACAACATAATCAAACAAACACCTATTGATGTACCAGTTTATGTACTTATGTACAGTAATATCTACAACACTTCTCTAGCGTATAGTACTTAGGTAGTGGAAGTCTGTTGGTAGTCGCCCCATGTAAATGATCCAAATTCAGACAATTCGTAGTAGACTGAAAGTAGGCATTTACCTAGTTTGGCGTTAGTCAGAGAATATGTCAGAGAATAAGACTTTTGAAATTTGAATCAATCAATCAAAACTAGCAAAGATGTTTTGTATTAATCAATCAACAACCCATTTTTGTATAATGTAAAATTCAGCAAACTTTGATTCAACACGCTGTTTTGTGATTATTCATACCAGTCATATGTTTTCACAAAATATTCTTTTATTAAATCGATGAGATATTCAATTAGTTATGTTTTACTTACGCCTTGTTGTTCTTTCTCCGTAGAAAACGATTATTTCTTTAGGTATAGGATTAGGACAACTCTCGTCCAAACCGAAACCAACATTAAGTTTCTTGAATTCTTCTGATGCAGCAAATGTTAGCATGCCGTCTTCGCTGCCGATCTCCTCATCTTTGAACACAAATATGCAGTAAAAGGATATAGTAAATATCATTGGGAATAAGTATTCATGAAATGAACGCAAAAAACATTCAAGTTCAGTACAACCTTCGATCAACAATAGTAACTAGATATCCAGTAGGTGCAAAAAATACATTTCGTTAAATAAAAGCTCACTTGAAATGTGAGCTCTTATTTTTGTTCAGTTCAATTGTAATACAGCCAATGTAAACACGTCTCACAATGCCGCAGTGTGTATTCAAAAGTTGCAAAAATAATGCCCGAAAGCAATTAAACAGCCGGAGTATTTTACTTTCGGTAAGTACATGAAGTATAAGTTATATTTTAAGCTTTAAACTAATAAATAATATTAAATTTTGAACCAAATTACCGATTTTAAACCACCGCTACAAATGTTTGGCCAAGGCTCACCAACACATTCACAAACTTTTGTTTAACAGAACAGTAAATGCATAGAGTGGATTTGTGTTGCAATAATTTAAAAAAATTTTTTAGCAGAACTTCAAAATTTGTTGGTTAAATTTTTTTGATTAATACTGCTTTTGTGCATGTTTTTTGGACTCTTATTAGATACTTAGCTTTCCTTTTTTTATTTTAGCTTTCCTAGCCATCCATTTATACAGAGGTGAGTTCTATAAGCCAGCTAAGATCTCATATATTATGTATAATAAAAATACCGCGTCTAAGACCGTTTAAACGTTTTATTTTCCGTATGGTGACGGATTAAGAATACAGAGTGTCACCACCCCTATTCATGCCGCGGGTCAAAGGCGACTAAGGGATAAACTACGCAAGACAACATCAATGCAAAGAGAAGGAAAACTTGAAACCAACCCTATACCAACCCGTCTGGCCAGCGTGGTATAGTAGGCCAAAACCTCCTTTCAAGGAGATGCCTATGTCCAGCAGTGGACTGTTGAAGGCTGTTGATTATGATGATTGTGTGTACTAGTTGCGAAAACTTAAGAATATACTATAAAAATACATATTACACAAAAACGTAATGCTAATACAATAAAAACGTGACGCTAATAAAATAATAAGTAACTTTTATTTATATAATAAATTATTTTAGTGTTCAACGCGACTCCCTTACCTTCTGTAGTAAATAGAAATCGAAATTCCAAGGCAATACGGGAAAAAATACTTTATTTGTTGCCTCTTAGGGTTGATTCACATTAAATGTTGTTTAACATATGTCTTTTCATTAGGTTGAACTTAAAACCATTTTAAATCTTTTTTTCTCCGTTTTTTAATAAACAAATGTTTTTTTTCAAATGCGGACAGTTTTAATCTTTTATTTTCTACGTGTCCCTTTATCTAGTTAGTGTTGTTGATCGAAGAGTGCAACACAAAGTGTGGGGATCAAACATGCAAGAATAGCATGGTTCCACTGACCAACTTTTCCGAGTAGTTCTTTTAACGCACACGTTGCACACGATCTCTTCGATTTATACTCTGTCAGCTTTTGAACGTGTCTGTTTTAGAAAACAAGAGAGGTTTCTATTGTTCCTTTAGAACTTACCAGGGACAAAACTTATGTGGATAGTCCTTTTCAGTCTGATTCCAGCATCTTTGAACCTTCTGATAGCTTCTAAATACATCATCCCAATGCTTTTCATGTCTTGTATACCTCTAGCGTAGATGAATCCATCTTCTGAGATGACAGCTTCAAATGGAGGGTAGGTCCAATGTTCCTGAAAGTGAGAGAGATAGATCAAGAGATACATGTTTAGATGTCTAGGTAAAATATTTTTGTTTTCACATTTCAGAATGAGTATAATCCAAAAGTATTGGATATATACACATATTCTTATGTTTGTTTGTATAACTTTTAAAATTGTTAAACACGTTTATTAAAATAATTCGTTATTAATAATTTTTAATTAATTAATAATTCGCTAAAAATCATGAAATAAATTCATAAACAATACTTAAATCTTACATTTTCATTTAAATAATTTATTGTATTATAATTTTTTGAATCTAGATCAATGTCTTGTTGGAGGCAACTACTAAATGCCATTACTTCGATAGATTAGATAAAAAGATACAGACCACACGTTATAAACTGTGTGCATTAAAAATGGACACATTCCACTATCTATGATTGAGCCTCATAAGCCAAGCGATTAAATACATATCAAATGCTTAAAACACACACACACAATTTTCGTTGTTAGTTTGCTTGCAAACTAACAACGAAAATTGGTTTGAATGAGATATAGTAAGTAGTTTTTTTTTAATACGTCATAAATCGTAAACCGAAGTTTACCTTTCATTCAATCAATGCACTATTATAAAAACATCGATCAAAGTTACAACGAACTACAGCGAGTCCAACTCGCACTTGGCCGCTTTTTATTTATCACGGTTATCGACAATTGATTACCGCACAAAAATATGGCAATAAATTAAATGCACTACCCAACGTAAATTGAGGCGGACACACCAATGCATCGCTTTCTAAGTGTATTTTTGGGACGATGCTGTGCGTTGGGATGTGGTTTATTTCGATTTTGGTTTATTTGAATGATTCAGTTCCAGCTTCGATAACAACGTTTACTGGGATGCGGTCTATCGCCCTTGTATTATGCGCTATTTGATAATCAATTATATGGCAAGTGCAAAATTATCTGTACTTATTTACTAAATATTAGCAAATTATTATCACATTTATTGTTCTACTTAACATATTTATTCAAGTTTATTGTTTTAGTAAGCGCTTTTTAGTACTTGTTTGCGTTTCGATAGTACACATTTGATTACTGTTACTATAATGTTTACTTGTTACCTATATAAGTTATTGATAGAATTCGAGATAATACGACAAATTCTTAAGTTACGTGTAGTATTATTTTTATTTAAGTCAAAGTTGACGGACTACTTTTTTAGCCTTTACTTAAGTACTGAAAACATTTAAAAAGTAAAACCGTTCTTGACACGAATGATTCGGGTTTTCCTAGCACAGATGAAACGTATATCTAAAACTAGATTACGACGGAAATACGCCATTGGCTCAACCAAGAACTATTTTTCAATTACTTGAGACAGCTTACACATCGCTATCTCATTTCAAATTACAACCTTGTTCTATTAATCAGACTGCTGGTAAACATACTTATATATTTCTAAATACATAATATCGATAAAATACACCCAGACCAAACAAATGGTCGCGCTTATCTAAGCGCGCCATCAGTCAGCGAAACACTGAGGAGCATTTTGTTTTCAAAACCGTTCAAAAGTGAAAAATATAAACTATAGCAAATGATACACAAATTGTAATTTTTCTTAAGTAATATAAGTATATCTAGCTTTCATAGTACAAACTCTGCTTAGTTAGAAGCTAGATAGCGTTGCTTGCTACATACCCGATTTTTTTTGAGGTGTACTAGCTGGATGCGAGAAGGCCAAATTCGATCATAGTGGTGTGCAATGGGAGAGGTCAATGTCCAGCAATGGACTGTATATATATATATATACAGTCCTAGGATAGGCTGATAATGATGATGATGATGAGTTATCCGTTCTATCATAGATATAAACCGGTATTGGCGTGGTACCTTTACGCATCCTTCTGCTACACAGGTAGTCGGAATCTAGTCTTCGTTCAGTTCCTTGAAGCTAATACTTTGTATTCCTTGGTGATAATGATACTAACTTTTTTGTTGTAGAGTATATTAAAATTAAGATTTTATTGTAATTTTGTCCAAGGTCCAAAATAAATAAATGAGTAATTTGTAGAATTTCCTTTTTTTATCAACAATTGTGTTTTTATTAAAGTGTCAAAAAAGTTCGAGTTTTAGATTTATTGAAGTGATATCTTCATATGGGAGGGTAAACCACTTCGTTGCCGCTACGTAACGCCGTTATGGCGCTAGTTTGTCTGGTTTTCCTTTATCTTACGCATACGGCAGCAGTAGACAGGCTCTTCCTCTCTCACTCTAACCCACGTTTTTCGTAATAAGGCTCTATATATTTTTATTTTTATTGAAATACTTAGGGTTGTACCACATTATAATAAAATGAACAATATCAACATTATTCCACTACTTCAAAATAAAACCCTTTAAACTAGACATGTATTTTCCTATGCTTTATGTTTTAGGCTCGGTTTTGAAAGAAAAATGTTCCTTGGTGCGACTCCGGCGAAGCCTATAGAAGAGTAATAGTTTTGGCAGTAAATGTATGTTTATATGTTCCACCATAGCGCCATAACTACTGAACCGAATTTAACGAATGAGGTGTCAATAGTTTCGTAATAACGATCTGGGTGAAACGTGGAGTTTTTACGTAGTCTGGTTATAAACAGTTTTCGATTTTGATTTTACCTCATAAACTGGTACAACATCCATATGTGAATTCAGTAGGATTGAGGGCTGGTCAGGTTCAAGACCTTCCCATGTCATCACTACAACCGGTTTCTTGGGCACCAACTCGTGAACGGTAACGGGCAAGTTTAGCAAGCTCGCTTGGGTTTTCAAGAATGTAACGCATGTAGCTGAAAACAATGAATAATTAATTAACATACATGTAGTAATTGTAGTCGTTTTTAGTTATAAAATGGATGGAGTTATATTTTTATGTATTGTATTTATCCCTACTTAATATTATAAATGCGAAAGTAACTCTGTCTGTCTGTCTGTTACGCTTTCACTCCTAAACCTCTGAACAGATTTTGATGAAATTTGGTATGAAGATAGAACTGAACTTGGGAAAGGACATGGGATACTTTTTATCGCGAAATTAAAGGTAGAAAGAAATAGGGTTTGAAATAGGGGACGAAATTTTGTGTCGAAGTTCTTTATTATCAAACATAAAACATGTAAGATTGTTTAATCTACCCTTACCGTGTAGCACGATATAAACGAATTCCATGCGGGCCAAGCCGCGGGCGGAAAGCTAGTGTTTAAATATGTACATGTAAAAGTGTGTTCATGTATGTTTTAATAATACAAGCTCTGCTTAGTTTGGAACGAGATGGCGTTTTGTGTAAGATGTTCAAAATATTTATTTATATTATTATTAGCTAACGCTTCCCATTCATTTCCGAGCCGTGAATAACCTTCTATACGTATTTGTTTGTTTCAAAATTGTAGATTTATAAGCTTATTTAGAAATGAATCAAAAGTACTTCGATACGTATTTATGCAATTAGAAGCATGCTTTTTTTCCGTGCGGAAATCCACACGAATACCATCAGTTAGTGGCTATGTCCAACGAGAGGAAGACCGTAGAACCTGGTAATGCCTGGTGAAGGTTTTATCAGGATTGCACTACCCAAATGACCTTCGACTTCTGAAAAGGTTATTGTCTATACGATATTCATCATTTTTTGATCGCATTTGGTTTTCAGTAGCACTGGTATGAATAATGTGTCTTGACTGAGGCTCTTCATCGCTATTAGTTTCGTGGCTACTGCTTTGTTGTCTAAACTGACTTTAATATTGTCCAAACTCTCTCTCCGTTACACTAATTATTTCATCTTCGGAACTTATATCGTAGTTTAGGATTAGCGAAATCGTACAATTAGTCAAATTGTGATCTAAAAGTGAAAATAAACAATTATTCTGAAACAACCTTCAACAATAATACGCTATGTGATTAAGATGTGACTAAAATTTATAAATTGTAAATAGGAAAATCTCATACTAGTCAGAATTATTTGAAAGAAAATTAATGTATTTACAAGTAAAAGCAAGTACTTAATTGTTATTTCCAGCGGCCACATACTAGGCAAGTCTATCCTGTGGGTGCCTATTACGATCACCATTTAGATTAATTAAAATCATATATTTTATATGAGAAACCAAAACTATTGAAGTGCTAGTACTATCCTCAGATGAATAAAAAAGGTAGTGATGAATTTTTTTTTAAATATATATGTCACTGAAGTGTTGCCACTTTTTAAAAAAAATGTATCTGGAAGTTGCACAAAAATATGTGATATAAATAAAATAAATACATAAATATTTCAGGCATCTTACAACGTCATCTAGTCCCAAACTAAGCCGAGCTTTTATTATGGGTAACTGATATAAATACATAAACATACTGTTTTTTTTTTGTAAATACATATATACTATACATAGAAAACACCCAGACTCCGAAACAAATATTTGCGGATCACACAAACATTTGGTCCGATCCGGGAATCGAACCCGATACCTCTTGATCAGCGTACACTAACCACTAGACCAACGAGGCAGTCGAAGTAATAATTACTACTTTTATTACCACTTATATTGAAGTTTTATGGTCAATATGACCCGAAGAACTGAGGGAGGTAAAATATTACTCACAGAATATGTTTTGTTTATTATTTCCTGCTACAGTTTACCTGCTGTATTCAGTCATTTAACTGTTTGTGTGTGTTGATTTTATAGTTTATAATAGGTAGGGTTATCTGTCGCTCGTGTTATGTTTTATTTCATTGATTTAATGATAAGTTTGTACAGTGTAGCGTAACCCAGTTAGACATACAAGAATAACTAATTTATCATCACGATAAATAAATATCTACATACAAACTCGAAGTGTCTAATTGTAATTTCAAATTATTTGTTTGTCTCTAAATGTATACTGAAGTTTAAACGGTAGATACGAGTACTTATAATTGCAAAAACCGGCGTAAAGTCTGTATTTGTAATATCTTAATAAGACAGATTGAAATTAAAAACAGATGATTTTATTTATTTGAAAAGTAAGGATACACACATAAATGTTAACAAGAAGTTCAAAACAGATAATTAAACATAAATTATGATACTAAACCTGTTGAAAGAACAATGGCAAAATCATAATTGATAGAATTATTAAGCGTACAGAAATGACTTAACTTTGAATGAATACTTAATATTATAATTTTTTCCAATTATGTATATTCAAAATCTCTGTGGTTTTCAAAACAAACCGACCTTTAAAAATGTATTGTACTCACGACTTTCTATACAAATAACTTTATTTTACGACAAAGGTGCGTTTATTTATTTTCAAAACCCATAGTTTGTTTTGATTACATAATCTCTCCAACTTTAACCGGGAATATTTTTAATTCTCTATGCATAAATGATTTCTAATACTAAATAGTTTAAGAATTTGGTCAAACTTTTTCGTACCTACTATATTTTTGAACACTACACTTAAAAAAATATGCAAATAAAATTTGTGCGTCAAGAAGTGCGTCATTGTTTTTTTAAGGTGCTTTTAAGAGTTTATTTTATTGGATTTAGTATTTAAAAAATCAGATAATACATTCTTTTACTCACTGTAATCAATGTCGGGGTGTACACTAGGAATCCGCAAATAATCTCTCAGCCTTTGAACTGTCTCATCGTGATGGTATTTATTACTCATTTTCGGTTTTTTTGAGAGCACTGTTATAATTGTAACCTTTTTGACGTGCGTTCTTCGGAACTAGAAAAGTAATACTGGTTATCTATCTGTTGGTTGCGGCACACATTTATTTGCTTATTTTTCACTTGTGATAATAGTCTTATCGCACGAGTTGTTTAGGCTTTGTATTTGTTTGTTAAAGACCTGTGACTAAGTTTTTAATATGATTTTATTAAGTCCACCTTCACCTATATATTTGTTTATACTTTTTGACTTTTTGAAATACCAAATATTTTAGACGTAGTATACGTCTAAAATGTTTGGAATAGGTACTTATTATAATTCTGTTTTTTTTTTTAAAGAAATAATATAAAACTTCTGTACAAATGTATAAAATATAAGTGACTTAAATCTTAATTTCGGTTTATCACAAAATACATGTGAAAGTATAATTAATATTTAAATGCAGTCAAAGAAATCACTTTTTACATTTTCTGTATGCTAATAATGCTAATCTCTGGAATAGCTGAACTTATTTTGCCGGTACTTTCACTGGCAGGTTGTGGATGTTCTAAGAAGTAACTGAGACTATTTTCATTTAGGCTAGTTAAGCCGATTTCTATTGCTTAGGTTCAACAACAACCGTGGGTAACATGATCGGATCCAGGTAGTTTCATGTGCATTTAGTGAGAAGTTATTAATTTAATGCGAACATTATACTTTAATTGTATTTATTTGCATAGATTAAAGAAATAAGGTATAAAATATAGGTACATATCATATACATAGTCGACTCCTAAAAGGAATCGCTCCTGATAAAAAAAATAGCAATACACAGATCTTGGAAAGTTTTCAAATGTTACATTAAATAATTAACAGATGATTATATACCTTTATTTTGAGTCGGTGCATGCTGTTTTGTACGAGTGGTGATGAAAATTAAATGAAAATATGAAGTACCTTAGTTTTCCTATGAGTGTCGTAAGATGCGCCTAAGGGAGTAAAAGAGAAGAAAACTTTGTAACTTACACTATACCACCCCGTCTGTCCAGCGTAGCGTAGTAGAGTAGGCCAGAGAGACCTTTCTTGGGACAAGCCTATTTCCAGCAGAGCTTTGTTAAAGGCAGATTAGTACCTATGTAAAATTATAGAATCATTCATTTATTAAATATTTAACACACCATGATGTCTGACACACCATTGTTTAGCAAAATTTCAATATGCTTTATTATATATCTTCTTCATCATCATATGGTACAACTTCTTAGTAGTCTTCATTATTCCCAATAGGTATTTATTATTTACTTAAACCGCAATTTACCTTTTATTCAATCAACTCAAACATAAAAAAAATAGGATTCTTTGCACTCACTTACAAAACTTCGTACAAAAATAAAGAAATAATAAGTTAACATAACCATTGTTTATTGAACACGATTTGAAATCTACCTACCATTATGGGTGACTAAGGAACAACTGCATGTACAACCGGTTTTATCTGAATATCAGTTCTGTCATCGAGCATCCGCAATCCTGAGGACAAACTGAATTCGAAGGTTGAACTCGTTGTCAGTTGGTATATTTGTGTGCACTGACTTCCCAATTACGATTGTAAATTTGCAATAGATGTGGAGAGAAATGATGACTTGATACGCCCATGAAATCGGTCTGGGAATCCAACAGAAGACCCCTTGCTCGGAAGTCACATACGCCAACCGCGGGACTAATGACGCAATATAATACATAGTATAATAAATATATACCAAAAATATTTCGATAGTGGAGATATTCGATTAACCGGCTTGTCATCCTGGAACAGTAAATCAAATTACTATATTATCAGGCGCCAATGTAATGAAATATATTTTAAAGTCTAATAAAACGAAGAATAAATACTATTAAATTCTTGTAATTCAATTTATTTTTAATTTGCTTTATACATTTTCAAACAAATACAGGTCTAGTCTCAATATTTTGAAACAAAAAAAAACTAGTCCTATGCGACCCGATAAAGACAGGAAAAACAACAAGATTGCTACACAGAATGTTGGCAAGTGAATTTTAATAGAGGCCTAATTGCAATTATCGTTCGCTTTGAACGTGCTTATAATGGAACGCAAACGAAATAGGCGCGAAACCCTCCTACGCGGGCCTTTCAAAAATCGTGACATTCGCGAGTTACGTTCCATACTGTGACTGGCCGCGCACCTTTCGCTGCATGCCTTGAGCATCGGTAATAGAATTACATTTAAATTTCGAACGCAAAGAAACAATAATCAATCTCTATTAAAGAAAATTAAACAACTTTGTTGTATCGTTTATAAATTGTTGTAAAATAATTTTTGCTCTGTTTCGTATTTTTTAATTGAAAGTGTAAGTGTGCAATATGGTTCGCAAAATCAGTGGACTTTTGTGTTGCCTCTGCGTTTTTGGTATTTCATTGAGTGACAGCGCTATATCAGATAATGTAAGTTACCCCAATTTTAATACTATATTACCTTAAATATTGACGCATCTATACTAATAAATTGAGATAATATATTGAGATGAAGAGAAGTACCTAAATTTATGTAATTGTTACAAATAAAAAAAAACTATTTAAAAAGGGAATATAAATACACCATGACTGCATTTTTTATGCTAATCTACATCTACGATTTTTTTAAATTGCACATGTTTGACTTTATTTATCAGAATACTCTTGGACCGAACATTCATTTGTTTTTCATTTCGAATTTTTTTTTACGTTTTCCATTTGTACACAAAATTTTAAAATACCGGGTACTCACTGTGTCATCTGAATTCTCAATCATTCATATTTTTATACCCATGGCAAAGTTATGTCATAGTTATGGTCTTAAGTCAAGGAAGTTGTAATAAAACAATCATAAATAATAATATTAACTACATAATATAAATAGGAAGAAAAATCTAGTTTCGATTCGAAGGTATTGCCGGCATATAAAATTACCATTTTTCATTTGCATTATTACTATATTGTTAGTAAAACTCTGTGATTTGTGACTGACAGTACAGTTGAACTAGTGGTTTAAGTATATGCCACGCCGCTTTTTACTGTGCTAAGTGAAGTGGGTACAAATCCTACATGGGGCAAAATTTTGTGGGAATCACAAATTGTTGTTCTAAGTCTGAGTGTTCCTTGTGTTGCTTGGTGTCCCCGCGTAAAATTAAAAAAATGGTGTGATTTAAATTAATTGTTACTAATATTTGGTGCAGTTTCCAAATACACTTTTCTAATAATATTGATTACACTCACAACTTACACACAACGTCATCTAGTCCCAAACTAAGCAGAGATTTACAATCTTTCTCAATAAGGGTACTAAACAACTGATACATATACATAAACATACTTTTTATTGTAAATACATATCTACATATTATAGTAGGAATTGTGGAAACTAAAAAAGTTTAAATGCTTTTCTATAGAAAATTAAACACAGTTTTGAGAACATTTAATTACTAGTGTTAAAGCTCAGCAATGCACGTTCTGTAAAAATGATATTGATAATGATAAATTTAATTTCCTTCCTATGTACGCTTTCACATCTAAACTACTCAATCAAAAATCATGAGATTTGCATACAAGTTACCGACAATGATAGGCAAAATTCACGAATCAATTTGCGACAGGACAAAGGTGACAGAAAAAAAGGAAAAAACTAACTATCAGTTTGGTCTAGAATAAAGAAATATTATCGTATTAAATATTTTTAATAAGACTGTCATGTATGCAAGCACGAGCAGAATTCAATAGTAGTGGTCACCACATTGCGAATGCCAACAATGCAGCATGGTGACCCATACTATGGCGGTTAGTGCAGAGATGCTTCTGCATCATTAGACCTCCGTTCTCACAATCTAAGACAGCATGAATGCTGTCATTATAACTTGGTCTCCTGTGAGAGGGTAGTACCGCCCCGGACGAGTTGGCTTGTTCGTGTTGAAATCAGCGTACCTCAACTAGGCGTTAAAAGTTAGGAAATGATAAAAACTTTTTTATTAAAATTCTGCTGTAAATAGCGGCTTATATCTCAAACTAACATAATGTGTGCTGTCATACAAATTATAGACACGATTTTGATTCATAAACCATTCTTCAAAAATTCAATTAATAAAACTACCTATGTGGAATGTAGTTTACGATCGTCATCATAAATAAATATTTTTTTATTAACTGTAGTTATGTAAGAATAATAACAGAGTAACCTGAAATCTATCTAATCAAAGAATGCACAAGATGACAGTTGAAGTAAATTTTAAATACATCTTCCTCTTCTTATTCCGAGCCTTTATTATTAATATGACTATTTGTGGTGGGTTATACTTTTTTTTTTTTTTTTTTTTTTAACGTGTGGAAATCCCCGCGGACCGTCACCCGTCGGGGGTTACGGCGGGGTGGTGTGTCGGACTCGAACCGACTAAAGCCACACGGTGTGACCCTCTCTGCGCCTTTGTATTGGAAGGAGTCCAGGGAGGGAATTTCCTTCTGGACTCCAACCGGCGCCTGCCCGCACTGTTGCGGGCACCATCTCTACACTCGACTCTCTAATTGGTCCAACGTCCGGTCACATTCGGACGTCGCCCCCTCGCGGTTGGCCTCTACTGCGGACGGACGTGAAACCCGTCCCGCCCATCCGCGGCCACTCTCAGGGCGGCATGAGACGCAGGTATGCGCGCCTCCGCCGCCCGGGGCGCCGGCGGCGGATCGGGTCCGATTGGATGGCATCCTCCCGGGCCTTCTCCGCCACCTCCTTCTGCAAGATTACATCCTCGCAGAAGGTTGCGACCGCGGTAAAACAACTGTCGCTGCCGGCCATCGATCTTATGACGGCCGGCAGCGAGAGATCCCCTCCGATGACTGCAGTGAGGACGCTGCGCCGCCCAAGCGGGGCAGACCGCCAGCGTGTGCTGGGCCGTGTCCTCACTGCAGTTGCAGTGGTGGCAGGCGGGACTCGGTTCCCTCCTAGCGACCGAGTGCAGGTACTTTCCGAAGCAACCGTGCCCGGAAAGTACCTGCGTCAGCCGGAAGGAAAGGGTCCCGTGCTGCCGCCCTGCCCACTCCTCGATGACCGGCTGAAGAGCTTCCACGGCGGCGAAGCCAGCGCGTGGGGTCTCCAGCCGGAGAGGTGGGTTATACTAGTTCAACCTATTTCACCAGAAATTCAGTTTCTACACGGACCGACTGGCATCGGACCTCAGCAACCCTGAAGGCAAACTGGAATTCTGAAATTGAATTAGTTAGTATACGAGTATTTGAAGGTACTGACTCTCCAATAGCGATTGCTACAGATGTTCATGTCAACCGGGACCGACGTCTTAACGTGCTAATAAATTGTAAATACATACAAACAATTAAAGAACACTCCTATTTCCCAGAGGGGTAGGCAAAGACAGTTGATAGCCACTTACTACTTCCTGACACACTTTCTTGCTTCAAATTCAATTAATTCTAAATTTTATTATGAGTTCAACGTTTCTTTATAAGTGAGTGTTTAATATTAAAGTTAATTTAATCCCATATTTATTTAGGTGTAGTTATTAAGAGTAAGACGGAGTTTTTAGTTATGTTTAGCCCCCCCCCCCCCCCTCCCCAGAAAGTTGCAAACCTTTTTTTTTCGATTTTGTTAAGTTTATCTATCTCTTGTTTCATTAGCTAAGATCAGTCAATCGTGTGATCAAACAAAATAATAGATAAATAGATTACAAAACAAAAAATGTTAGCGCTAGAGGGGCTGGTTACATTTCTATTGTGTCATTAGGCTGCCAAGCAGAATTGCAATACCTCAGATTAATAAATTAAAATTACATCAAATTAAATTATGCCTTATTAGCTGAGCGTGACCCGCGGTTTACAACAACAAAACGCGGATAACCAAGGGTCGAAGCTAGTCTAAAAAACAATATCCTTGAATATCCTTATGTGATATTTCTTTAGCTATCTGCCTTTAGGAACATTGAAATAACAAAAAGGCTGTTCAATTGGTTTTTTTTCTAGGTACAGATGTAGAATGTGCACCCATTAAAAACAACCTATATTTGAATGTAGTATGTATTGCAAGGAATAATAATTTGTAATTCAGACAAATTTTAGTCCAAATTTTTTTATTAAAAAAAATAACAGAAACTACATGATTTGTCGTGGGTCTAATATTAAGAACAGGAAAGCATTATCGGCAAGCAAAAACTTCTGCAAATATTATGTACTTATTAAATATACCTATTTATATGTAAATATAAAAACGTCGCCTTTTTCAATGTCAATTTTTTATAATAGATCTGCTCAAATTGAGATCAAATTTTGAGACGATGTTGAGTTGAGACGACGATGTGTATTGTTGTTATAAATCACAAGCAACTCCGCAGAGTTGCGCAAGTTACTCCTTATGACATCAGCTATCTACCAGTGCAAGTCCTGTCAAAATCGGTTCAGCAGTACCTGAGATTACCCGGCACAAACAAAAGAAAAATTCAAAATTACTTTTTTATGTAAATACCGTTTACTATCACATGCATTTAGTAAAAAACTGTTCATTTGATATTACAAACAGACATTCCAATTTTATTTATTTGTATAGATATTTCATATTCCTGAATTTTTTACCTCCTTTCTCCTTAATGCAACCACAAAGAGTCACAACGAATGTTGCCAAGCTACAGCCAGTTTCTTATATAATTATTACACATTTACAATCGCGACCTTAGCGAGAACTTTGCTCTAGTTGTTCAGCCTTGAGTAACGAATGTACCTTGTCAAGCAAGTGGACACAAGCGACGTGCAGTTGACAAGATTATTTATAATAAACTGCTATATAAGAAGCACGGAAGTAATTTAAAAAAACCAAAATATGAAGTATGTTATAAATCATCCAATCATCAATAACCAAAATATAGTTATACTAGTTGACCCAGCGAACTTCGTACCGCCCAACTTTAAAATTCCAGAACTTGATCGCAGCGCCACCTACCGGGTCCAATTGCGAATCTAAACCATTCCCAGATCCCCTTAAACACACACAAAAAAATTCATCAAAATCGGTCCAGTCGTTTGAGAGAAGTTCAGTGACATACACACTCACAGAAGAATTATATATATAAAGATGCGAATAAAATATACATGCATTACTATTTTAATTTAATACATAGTATCACTGATGTATCAATCTAATAATTATTAATCTTTAAAAACCTAGTCTCATTGTCTTCAAACTGAACCATCAAAACTAATAGCTGAATTCTTTTTCGATAACTTCCTCCTTTTTTAAAGTCGCGACTTTTAAACGACTAGTCATTTAAAAAGTAAAATATTTTACCAAAAGAAAAGTCACGTTAAACGCCTTTTTTAGCTTCATAAAAATATTTGACAACTTTCCCGGTGAAAGGTTAGGTACCTACTTTTTTAAACCTATTTTGAGTCCTAGTTACTGTTGTTCTCTTTACTTAGTATAAAATGAAGTCGCTTACGCTGTCTGTTTCTTTTAAACTACTCAAGCTAATGCAGTTTTGAACAATAGAAAGAGTGCTTCAACATGAAGGTATATGTGTGATATATGCATATTATAGTAGAGGAAATCCGAGAATTTTTAAGATTCCGTGCGAAGCCGGGCCAGGTCACCAATATTTAAACATGCAAAAACTGTAAAGGAAAATCTTGGATATGTTTCGTTTTCCAGACGTAACACTTCATAAATGTAAATATTCAAAAGTGGATATCTAATAACGCATTTCAAGTTGAAATAAGTAGTACTTAATCGTTAGATAAGATTTCTAATGCAATCTTATAACAATTACAAGAAAACATACGCCTGAATGAATTAACCTAAACAGAATATACTAGTACACAGTACTAGATATAGCCCGCTAAAAAGCATCTGTCAATTCAAACCAGGTTGCAATATGGTAACAAAAAGTACTATTCACGATAACTATGCAGTAACTGTATGCTGTGGGAGGCTTCCCAGCCTAATGAACTGTTGACCTGAAGAGGAAGACAGATGTGGTTGATTGCGTAAATGAATTGTGTTGTGGTGCAATATGGTGGAAGAATTTTCCCAAGTCTGTCTTAGAAGTGAAAAGATATAGAGATATGAGCCAGCAGGTTAATTAAAAACATTATGGGAATCTGCTGTTGTATTATGAGATTTATGAGGAACAAACTTTCAATAATCCTTACTAATATTATAAACGCGAGATTGTGAGGATTTGGATGAAACTTTACTGTAATATAGCTTAATATCAGAATAAAACATAGGCTACTTTTTACTGCAATCATCGAGATACACGCAGGCGGAGCCGCGGATGAAAGCTAGTATTTTATTTAATCCTTAAATCCAAGTTATTTAAATATGGATTAGAAACTTTTCATCATTCATTTGAAATTAAAAAGAGTTGGTGGAACAAGCACGTAAGTTGTGTATTTTTTTTAAATGCTATTCCAGAGAGTATAGCCGATAGTTTCCCCAGTAAATTAAAAAACAAAACGATAGTAAATTTCACATATATACTCGTAGTACTGCTGTTATGGCTATTAACTAATTACTTCTAACGAATGTGGAATGAAGAGGAATGGTAAACGTAAAGTAGTGAAAGAGAAAGTTTTGGGCAAGTCATGTCAATAGGCCAATAGGAAGTCATAGTATGGAACAGCAGTGATTTCTCCATAGACAATGCCTTCAATTTGAAATACAAAAATAATGTTTAAAACAACCTTTTTTGTTGGTTTCTTTTTAATTTTTCGTGGCATGGGTTTACTTCTGGGCTATTGAAAAGTACCTGTCTTATTGGCAATGTCTATTCTAAAATGTTTTGCATAAAAAATGTTATCTTAGAGTTAAATGACAGTAAATTTTGATATTAACTCTAGTATATTACTTTAAAAGTTCATTTTAGTAGCTTTTTGCGATGATATTTCACACCTTATTTTCATAGCGAGTTTGCTTTTTGTTCTGAACTAGCTTATTAACTTTTGAACAGTAATCCTGCCATTTTTAGTTCTAATTAGTAGTTTATTATTATTTTTAGGGTTCCGAAGTATATCACTCGGAACCCTTATAGATTCGTCATGTCCGTCTGTCCGTCCGTCCGTCCGTCCGTCCGTCCGTCCGTCCGTCCGTCCGTCCGTCCGTCCGTCCTCGACTTACCGTCCAAACGGTAAGTGGTAGAAAGATGAAACTTTGCATGAATATGTATTGTTATTACGCCGACAAAGTGCTATAATAAAATTTTGAAAAATATTTTTATTTGGGGTACCTCCCCTACACGTAAAGTGGGGATGTAAATTTTTTTAGCGGCTACCCCATCGTGTGGGGTATCATTAGATAGGTATTTTAAAAACAATACAGGGTTTCTAAGACGAGTTTTTGATTCAGGTATCCGTTTGCGAGAAATTCCACTTTAAAGGGCACTTTTTTGTAAAAACAGGGCGTCCCCCCCCCTCTAAAAGCTAAACGGCTGGATCAAAAAATCTGGAAAAATTCGTGATGGTGGTCCACATAATGAACTTTCAAGGAAAACTATAACGGATTAGATGACTTTATTAATTCAGGAGTTATGGAGACTTAACTTGTAAAATGCGCTCACTTGGAAAACGTCATACAAAATTAACACATTAATACGTGAACATAATAGAGCAAGATCCCAGAGCCGCCGGACCTACGTCATTTGTGCAAAGCTGAAATTTTCAGGATTATTAGTACAATGTCTTGTTAAGATGTATGCGTACCCATTAGCTTGAAAGCGGGGCCGTTTCTGAGGTAGCGCGAAGTACAGATGGTAAAAAACCTTACTTACCTACGCTAAAGGTGCAAAGCTAGTATTTACATATTTTTAAAAAAAATATTATTTAAAATTAAAATTCATTACTGCCAGACACTTTCGGTGGGCCATTACTTCTGCCACACGTCTTGAAAGTTGTGAAAGAATTAGGTAAACTACGTTATAGTAGCAAACCTAAATTTTATATATATTATCTAAGGTAGGTACTATTTTAAGACCCTTTGTATGCGGCCAGACCAGTCCGAAGGGCCAATCATCCCCCCAGATACCTTTAAATATTTGTAGTAATTAGGAAGCTGAGGTTTATCATCTTTGGTATTATTTCAAGAATAGAATTGTAAAATATTAAATGGTTTTTACACGCTCATTTATTAGCTTCACCTGTATGTTTGTTTGTTTATAACCAACTCCTATGGGTGCGATTTTTACGTCTGGCAGAAGTAATGGCCTACGGAATGTGTCTGGCAGTAATGAATTTTAATTTTAATTAATATTCTTAAAAAAATTGTAAGTACTAGCTTTGCACCTTTAACGAAGGTAAGTAAGGTTTTTTACCATCTGTACTTCGCGCTATCTCACAAACGGCCCCGCTTTCAAGCTAATGGGTACGCATACATCTTAACAAGACATTGTACTAATAATCCTGAAAATTTCAGCTTTGCACAAATGACGTAGGTCCGGCGGCTCTGGGATCTTGAAGTATAATAATTATCTATTGGATACGATTTTAAATCCACGTGACTGAGGAACCCTTTACTGTGCGTGGCCTGACATGCACTTGGCAGATTTTATTTAAAATATACAGTTGTTAAGTATATACAATTAGTTAGATTTAAATTATTTATTTGAATCCTAACCTTGGAAGTTGAATGCAATGTTCAATCGTGAAATTATTTTGCAAAATTGTGCTTTATAATATATGCATGCGTATATATATATACATGTACATAAAATTTGTGTCTATTGCATTGAATACATTAAATTTAACAAACAAATTAAAATAAATTGAAAGACAACATTAATTTCGTTTAATATTTTCAAGATGATCCCATGAACATTGCTTATCATTGAGTCATATTCAAATCAACATTAGCTATCTACCAGTGTAAGTCCTGTCAAAATCGGTTCAATCGTTTCTAAGATTACCCGGCACAAACAGAAAAAAAAAATTGCTTTTTTTGATGTAAATACCGTATACTATCATAATATGTATTAAGTAAAAAACTGTTAATTAGATATTACAAACAGACACTTCAAATTTATTTATTTGTATAGATATTTCATATTTCTGATTTTTACCTCCTTTCTCCTTAATGCAACCACAAAGAGCCAACGAATCTTGCCAAGTTACAGCCAGTTTCTTATATAATTATTACACATTTACAATCGCGACGCGACCTTAGCGAGAACTTTGCTCTAGTTGTTCAGCCTTGAGTATCGAATGTAACTTGTCAAGCAAGTGGACACAAGCGACGTGCAGTTGACAAGATTATTTATAATAAACTGCTATATAAGAAGCACGGAAGTAATTTAAAAAAACCAAAATATGAAGTATGTTATAAATCATCCAATCATCAATAACCAAAATATAGTTATACTAGTTGACCCAGCGAACTTCGTACCGCCCAACTTTAAAATTCCAGAACTTGATCGCAGCGCCACCTACCGGGTCCAATTGCGAATCTAAACCATTCCCAGATCCCCTTAAACACACACAAAAAAATTCATCAAAATCGGTCCAGTCGTTTGAGAGAAGTTCAGTGACATACACACTCACAGAAGAATTATATATATAAAGATGCGAATAAAATATACATGCATTACTATTTTAATTTAATACATAGTATCACTGATGTATCAATCTAATAATTATTAATCTTTAAAAACCTAGTCTCATTGTCTTCAAACTGAACCATCAAAACTAATAGCTGAATTCTTTTTCGATAACTTCCTCCTTTTTTAAAGTCGCGACTTTTAAACGACTAGTCATTTAAAAAGTAAAATATTTTACCAAAAGAAAAGTCACGTTAAACGCCTTTTTTAGCTTCATAAAAATATTTGACAACTTTCCCGGTGAAAGGTTAGGTACCTACTTTTTTAAACCTATTTTGAGTCCTAGTTACTGTTGTTCTCTTTACTTAGTATAAAATGAAGTCGCTTACGCTGTCTGTTTCTTTTAAACTACTCAAGCTAATGCAGTTTTGAACAATAGAAAGAGTGCTTCAACATGAAGGTATATGTGTGATATATGCATATTATAGTAGAGGAAATCCGAGAATTTTTAAGATTCCGTGCGAAGCCGGGCCAGGTCACCAATATTTAAACATGCAAAAACTGTAAAGGAAAATCTTGGATATGTTTCGTTTTCCAGACGTAACACTTCATAAATGTAAATATTCAAAAGTGGATATCTAATAACGCATTTCAAGTTGAAATAAGTAGTACTTAATCGTTAGATAAGATTTCTAATGCAATCTTATAACAATTACAAGAAAACATACGCCTGAATGAATTAACCTAAACAGAATATACTAGTACACAGTACTAGATATAGCCCGCTAAAAAGCATCTGTCAATTCAAACCAGGTTGCAATATGGTAACAAAAAGTACTATTCACGATAACTATGCAGTAACTGTATGCTGTGGGAGGCTTCCCAGCCTAATGAACTGTTGACCTGAAGAGGAAGACAGATGTGGTTGATTGCGTAAATGAATTGTGTTGTGGTGCAATATGGTGGAAGAATTTTCCCAAGTCTGTCTTAGAAGTGAAAAGATATAGAGATATGAGCCAGCAGGTTAATTAAAAACATTATGGGAATCTGCTGTTGTATTATGAGATTTATGAGGAACAAACTTTCAATAATCCTTACTAATATTATAAACGCGAGATTGTGAGGATTTGGATGAAACTTTACTGTAATATAGCTTAATATCAGAATAAAACATAGGCTACTTTTTACTGCAATCATCGAGATACACGCAGGCGGAGCCGCGGATGAAAGCTAGTATTTTATTTAATCCTTAAATCCAAGTTATTTAAATATGGATTAGAAACTTTTCATCATTCATTTGAAATTAAAAAGAGTTGGTGGAACAAGCACGTAAGTTGTGTATTTTTTTTAAATGCTATTCCAGAGAGTATAGCCGATAGTTTCCCCAGTAAATTAAAAAACAAAACGATAGTAAATTTCACATATATACTCGTAGTACTGCTGTTATGGCTATTAACTAATTACTTCTAACGAATGTGGAATGAAGAGGAATGGTAAACGTAAAGTAGTGAAAGAGAAAGTTTTGGGCAAGTCATGTCAATAGGCCAATAGGAAGTCATAGTATGGAACAGCAGTGATTTCTCCATAGACAATGCCTTCAATTTGAAATACAAAAATAATGTTTAAAACAACCTTTTTTGTTGGTTTCTTTTTAATTTTTCGTGGCATGGGTTTACTTCTGGGCTATTGAAAAGTACCTGTCTTATTGGCAATGTCTATTCTAAAATGTTTTGCATAAAAAATGTTATCTTAGAGTTAAATGACAGTAAATTTTGATATTAACTCTAGTATATTACTTTAAAAGTTCATTTTAGTAGCTTTTTGCGATGATATTTCACACCTTATTTTCATAGCGAGTTTGCTTTTTGTTCTGAACTAGCTTATTAACTTTTGAACAGTAATCCTGCCATTTTTAGTTCTAATTAGTAGTTTATTATTATTTTTAGGGTTCCGAAGTATATCACTCGGAACCCTTATAGATTCGTCATGTCCGTCTGTCCGTCCGTCCGTCCGTCCGTCCGTCCGTCCGTCCGTCCGTCCGTCCGTCCGTCCGTCCTCGACTTACCGTCCAAACGGTAAGTGGTAGAAAGATGAAACTTTGCATGAATATGTATTGTTATTACGCCGACAAAGTGCTATAATAAAATTTTGAAAAATATTTTTATTTGGGGTACCTCCCCTACACGTAAAGTGGGGATGTAAATTTTTTTAGCGGCTACCCCATCGTGTGGGGTATCATTAGATAGGTATTTTAAAAACAATACAGGGTTTCTAAGACGAGTTTTTGATTCAGGTATCCGTTTGCGAGAAATTCCACTTTAAAGGGCACTTTTTTGTAAAAACAGGGCGTCCCCCCCCCTCTAAAAGCTAAACGGCTGGATCAAAAAATCTGGAAAAATTCGTGATGGTGGTCCACATAATGAACTTTCAAGGAAAACTATAACGGATTAGATGACTTTATTAATTCAGGAGTTATGGAGACTTAACTTGTAAAATGCGCTCACTTGGAAAACGTCATACAAAATTAACACATTAATACGTGAACATAATAGAGCAAGATCCCAGAGCCGCCGGACCTACGTCATTTGTGCAAAGCTGAAATTTTCAGGATTATTAGTACAATGTCTTGTTAAGATGTATGCGTACCCATTAGCTTGAAAGCGGGGCCGTTTCTGAGGTAGCGCGAAGTACAGATGGTAAAAAACCTTACTTACCTACGCTAAAGGTGCAAAGCTAGTATTTACATATTTTTAAAAAAAATATTATTTAAAATTAAAATTCATTACTGCCAGACACTTTCGGTGGGCCATTACTTCTGCCACACGTCTTGAAAGTTGTGAAAGAATTAGGTAAACTACGTTATAGTAGCAAACCTAAATTTTATATATATTATCTAAGGTAGGTACTATTTTAAGACCCTTTGTATGCGGCCAGACCAGTCCGAAGGGCCAATCATCCCCCCAGATACCTTTAAATATTTGTAGTAATTAGGAAGCTGAGGTTTATCATCTTTGGTATTATTTCAAGAATAGAATTGTAAAATATTAAATGGTTTTTACACGCTCATTTATTAGCTTCACCTGTATGTTTGTTTGTTTATAACCAACTCCTATGGGTGCGATTTTTACGTCTGGCAGAAGTAATGGCCTACGGAATGTGTCTGGCAGTAATGAATTTTAATTTTAAATAATATTCTTAAAAAAATTGTAAGTACTAGCTTTGCACCTTTAACGAAGGTAAGTAAGGTTTTTTACCATCTGTACTTCGCGCTATCTCACAAACGGCCCCGCTTTCAAGCTAATGGGTACGCATACATCTTAACAAGACATTGTACTAATAATCCTGAAAATTTCAGCTTTGCACAAATGACGTAGGTCCGGCGGCTCTGGGATCTTGAAGTATAATAATTATCTATTGGATACGATTTTAAATCCACGTGACTGAGGAACCCTTTACTGTGCGTGGCCTGACATGCACTTGGCAGATTTTATTTAAAATATACAGTTGTTAAGTATATACAATTAGTTAGATTTAAATTATTTATTTGAATCCTAACCTTGGAAGTTGAATGCAATGTTCAATCGTGAAATTATTTTGCAAAATTGTGCTTTATAATATATGCATGCGTATATATATATACATGTACATAAAATTTGTGTCTATTGCATTGAATACATTAAATTTAACAAACAAATTAAAATAAATTGAAAGACAACATTAATTTCGTTTAATATTTTCAAGATGATCCCATGAACATTGCTTATCATTGAGTCATATTCAAATCACCCTAAAATGTATTCATACCAGATTAATTAAAGGATAATAATGCAATGTTTATGCAAGCGTACTAATGCAGGTGTAATCAACATTTTGGTACGTCAAGCGAGACGGGGAAAGTGTTCCAGTGAACGCGATGAACACAGTGACTGCTATTTACGATGGTTCACCTACTCTTATTAAGCAGTATGCTAATTATGGGGCTTCTGTTCTATAGAAAGCAATGTAATGATAAAACGAAATGAGTTATGTTATCTTTCCATTTTTTATACTTTCTAACAATAGATTTTGTTAAATTGTGTTGTGGAAGTAATGAATTTCGTTATGCTTTCACACTAAAACAGATTTACCGGTTTCGTAATTTGTTTGTTCTAATGTTAACTTTTTTGTAACTTCATGGAATGTTCAGTATGATATTATTATGAATATAGATTTATATTATAGTTACTAGTAATTGGACGTTACTAGTAGTTTGGATTACCCTTTAAGCTGAGCAAATCACTTTCTTGTCAGTAATTCGATTAGAAAAATGCACTTACAATTCTCGCTCTCCCAAATTATTGCAAGATGAAAAACACCGGAGTTGTTTTTAGTCGTTAAGATTCTGACAGATAACTTCGTTCCCCTTGTTGGAGTTGAATGTTCTTCCCCTCAATAGACGAAGGACATCAAATCCGTTAACAAAATATGTCAGCACTTAAACATAGAGAGAATGTAGAAATTAAAAGGTATCTAAAATTGTGGAATCGCTACAAATAATTACTTCCTAAAAAATACACAATGTAATGACTTAGCGTGTTGTATGATAAAAATAATTGCTTTTGAATTGACTTACGATTATGAACTAAGCTCTCACTTTAGAAAGAAGATAATACTTTTTTCACATATCTTAATGGAAATCGGGTTAAAAGCCATCAGGTATTCTTTCAACTCTGCATTAATGTTAAATTTATCCATTATTGATAATTTAGTTCATCATATATCTAAGAGAGTTTTTCATAAAGTGTCATAGAATTGTACTGTAAATTTAATTAGTAGTGTAAGGTGGCTCAATCAAATTTTGTTCCTAATATATTTTACCGTCCAATGAACTGATTAAAAAAAATGTGTAAAAAATAAATGTGAATCTTTTTTGTAACAAATAGAATTTAATTCACTCTACGTAAGTTCAATATACGATTACACAATCATATTATAGGAATCGATCATAACTCCCTTATTACAACAGTAATAATTTATCAGCATCAAATCAATTGTGTGTATTGATAATTTTATTCATATACTAGTTGACCCAGCGAACTTCGTACCGCCCAACTTTAAAATTCCAGAACTTGATCGCAGCGCCACCTACCGGGTCCAATTGCGAATCTAAACCATTCCCAGATCCCCTTGAACACACACACAAAATTTCATCAAAATCGGTCCATTCGTTTGAGAGAAGTTCAGTGACATATACACTCACAGAAGAATTACTTATATATATAAAGATAAATAGAATGACTACCTGTGTACTAGAGTACCTGTGCATCCACTTCAAAATAAAAATTATATTTCTTCTAACGTTTAATATAACCCGAGCGGTGCCATAATAATTAATGAGATAATTATTTATATCCCAATGTTTACGAACTCTGAAATCACAAGACATAACTTAAAATGCACTGCAAATAGCATGTACGTGTATAAGTTCTAGATCATTTGTATTAGTGTTGTGCTGTTAAAGCAATCATGTGCATAACTATGTTTTTTATTGTTCATGGAATACATGTTATTTGCGTGCGAATTTCTATTTCACTAGCTTTCGATCACGACACCGCCCGCATGTATGTTGGTGTATGTCTGTGTCCTAAATCAAGAATCAAAGTATATCCATGCCAAATTTCAATAAAGTTGATACAGTGGTTTAGCTGTGAAAGTGTAACAGACACACAAACAGACAGATTATTTTGAATTTATAATATATTGGCTTTTACCTGCGTATATGTCAATTATAGCGACAAAAAGTAGCTGATGTCCTTCAAGGTTCAATCATTCTCTATATAAAAAAATAATCCAAATCGGTTCATCGGTTTGAAAGTGTAAAAGACATAAAGTCAGTGTTTTTCATATAAAATTTATATTATGTATCAGTGCGTTAGTATAAACAAGTGCATCAACACATCTTTAGTAGACAAATAGTCCAGGTCGTAAAGACGAGAAAACAGAAAAATAAAGAAAAAATTAGAGGAAAGCTGGATTTTTGGATGAACCTTCTTTTTGTTTTTAAAAAGCAAGCAAAAGCATATAATAGCACAAAAAAGCTTTTAAAAACATATTAAAGCTAAGAGCAAAATAGTACCAAAATGTAAGTGTTAAGATCGAAATTAAACATTTACCTATATTTCGATCAATGACGAGTATTTGAATGCAAAATTTCCGTTAATTGGTACAACTGGAATGCACCTATAAAACCTAAAACTGTAAATATTATAGCCGACCATCGTTAAGGGGGCCCCGGAGGCTGAATTTTCCATACAAACGGTATACCAAGATCATTTGCAGTATAAACATATTTCCACGATGATATGTTGATATTCGGACTTAGACTGTATTTATTTAGGTTATAACGTCTTTATTTTTAAAAATAAACTTATATAGAATAAAATATAATCAAATTAAATTTTACATATTTTACATTGTAAATGTCATGTTTTCATTTTGTTTTTTTCTGTCTTAAAAACAAAAATATTTCTAATATTGTTTCATCAATAACATATCTCATATTATTATGCTACTACTTACACGAAATAAATTGAAAAAATATTGAGTTTTCATTCATGATTTTCGATATTACGAAACACATCCATATTTTCACAAATTTCAAGCAATTAGTAGTGCTATCGCATCAAAAAATATTTCAATGTGTGTGTGATTTGTGTCAGTCAAATAATGATATCCGAACCTTCTACGAGAGAGTCCGAATTACTACGAATGAATGTCAATCCACAAACACACATACAGGGGTGCACTCGTATCTACGTTGTATTTTGTCAAACAGAGACAGCAATATTTTACGAACAAATTTCAACTTGTAGTTTCGAGTGACGTACGCCGGCCCCTTAATCAATAAGATTCTTGTTTTATCATTAGTCAAATCAATTTGATATTCCATGACTATTTGAAAATTACTTTAAATCAATCAAAAGGAGCACAGCCAATGCCTTGACCGGTTTTACATTATTCAATTTACACAGAACTACCATATTTTAATTCTTGAAGACTTCATTCATCAACACAAAAATAATAAAAACTGACAGAATTGAGTAGTAATGTTCAAGTTTTTTTATGAAAAAATAAATATTCAAGTCTACAATAGGTGACTTCAGCACGAACGGATCGGAACGAATGATTAGGCATTCTGCATCATTCTCCCGACTTCCAGAGGCCGGGAGAATGATGCAGTAACATCTGACCAAGCCGCCATGGTATATGTTACCATTTTGCATTTAATAATCTAATAATTTAATAATCAATGGAGATACTGTACCATTAGTAATGTTTCAAATCCTGGTACGCTAAGAGTTGTAACTAAGTTCTAATTATTGTCCATTTGTAAGTAGAAATATCCTGACATCATACAATCGGATATTTCATCATCCTCTCCCATTGCACACTCTGATCGATTTTGGGCTTCTCGCATCCAGCTCCTGCTAGCAATCCTGTGTTAGCCGTCACTCCAACTGGTCTGTGGGCGTCCTACACTACGCCTGCAGAGACGTGGTCTCTACTCAAAGTTATCAATCTGACAATACACCCCCACACCGACTGACACCCTGGAACTGCCAACAGGCCCATCGGACGCAACCCAGTGACCGGTAGACATTTGGACAGGTTACAGACCTGGAGAAGTCACCCCGAGAGACCTTTTTTTTTCTTTTTACGCGGGGAATGCTTTTGGCACCATACCCTTCGTGGGGTAAGCGAAGGGCGTGTGTGGGACTCCCGGGCAACCGGTTTACCCGGTTTTACGGTCGGGAGGAACACCAGGATCGCACCAGCGGCATCTGGTATCCCCCGAGAGACCTAGCTGGTGTAAACGCTGTTACAGTTAGATGTAACGGCCGATGTAATAAACAGACCTATGTTTTATTACCTCTATTCTTCTACTACCTCCTTACAAGCTGACCACTTCACACTGGGATCTACGAGAAGAAACTGAAGCTCTGACAACAAATACTCTTATTATGTAGTTTATATACTAGTTACGATTTTGTTTATAAATATGAAAAGTGAGTTACTGTTTTAAGTTGGTCACGCTAGATGAGACAAATGTTTCATGACTATTCTCATTTGCATCTGTTGCCTATTTATAGACACATATTTTTTTCATAATAAGTTGTTATGACCCTTAACTACAGTAATAAAATGTTTGAGTTGAATGTTTCCGATATACACCTACCACTTAAACTTTGCTGATTGTAGTTTAATTTCAAATTAGACACGTGATTGGGGACAAGTTGCCTGTTGACACCAACTGATCCCTCTAGGAATGCTGGAATGATAAAATTAAGAGTATATTAAACGGAAAGATTGCTAAGAAGGGAAAGCAAAGGTAGGTAAGAGAACTTGCTTATACGGATGGCTCCAGGAATTTAAGTAAAAGGTCGTACAGAACGGAGTGCAACCCTGGTCCCTGTCCAGTTTGACCTATTTGTTATACCTCTAACTCGAGCTTAAATAGTTAAAAAGGCATGCACGTGCCTATCTAACCTAAAAACAGGTATGGTCAGCATTCAAAATATGCTCTTCACTTCTGAACTTCAAGGTTCTCAGATCGTTAAAGATGTGTGGTGACGTAACGTGACTTTACGGTCACGTCTTAGTCATGTTTGAAATACTTAAAGAAAATTAAATCTATTCGTAGATAACAATGGTTTCATTAGTGGTTCAATGAATTTAATGTATGGCTATCGTATACGTACAGGAAAATGGGCCAAGTGCATGTCAGGTCACGCATGGAATAGGGTTCCGTAATCATCCATAATGACACGTGGATTTTAAATGATGTCCAATAGATAATTGTTATGTTTACTTATCATTTCGTTACTTTTATATGATTTTTTCCAAGTAAACACATTTTACGAGTTAGACCTCTATCACTCTAGAACTAATAAACTTATCTAAGCCGGTATAGTTTTCCTTGAAAGTTCAGCATGTTATGTACTACCATCATAATTTTTTTTAGATTCCGGAGCTAGCCGTGTAGCTTTTGAAGGAGGGGGGGACGAATAACTCGCAAACGGGGCATCCGTTTGCGAGTTATTCTACTTCAAAGATTAATCAACTAATTGTCTTAGAAACCTTTCCATGTTTTTAAAAGACCTATATAAAAATAATCATCCCCACTTTACGGGAGCTACTCCAAGAAAAAAATATTCGTGATTTTATTCTAGCACTTTGTTTACGTGATAAAAACACATCCATGCAAAGTTTAATCTTTCTAGCACTTACCGTTTTGACGGTAAGTCAAGGACGGACGGACGGACATTACGAAACTATAAGGGTTCCGAGTCATGAACTTCGAAACCCTAAAAATGACAGATTGCTTCAATATTTAGAATGTCCTAAACAAATTCTGTTCAGAATTCTTAATTAATCGAAATTAATTATGTATGTTCAACTCAAACGAGGCATGTAATATTTAATCAATTGAATACAATCGTAAAAACGATCAACCGAACAAAATATTTTTTTAGCAAATAAATAATTATCAATTCAGATATTATTTATATAACAAAGTTTAAATATGCAATTGCTATTATACAACTGAATAGTTCGGTAATTACTTGGCAGACCTCGAGGAATTCACTTTCAATACCAAAGTCAACAGCAAAATGTTATCAAATATCTTCAGGGAACATATCTAGAGGTTTAAAATCGCGTCTAAGCAGTTACTTCACCCACACAATGCCTTATAAAGCGAGCAGTCGGTGTTTAGCAAGGCCGCGCCCACTCGGCCGAGGTGACTGATTCACATGCACCTTTTGTCCACAGTTTTGTGTGAATAAGAACTTCAAAGCTTCATTGCCTTCACGTCCACATTTACAAGTAATGCATCATTGCTTTTAATACTTTTATAAACAAAAGCCTTTATTATCTTTTAGCACGATTGTAGATGTAATTGAAATATTAGATGAATTTTGTTTAGAAACTTGCAGCATACCGTTTCCGAATACGATTTGGGCCCCTGGTCTCGCACTCAACAACGAAATACAACAATACAAATGCCGTCATTTTGTGCTTGGGTCCGCCCATTCATTTATACGATGCCTGTCGACTCCGACTCCGGTATCCCGCAAACACTTTTCCCATCTTTGAGGTTACCGACTTTGTTAATTTTAAATGAACTCGCTACTACTTAACTCACACACTCACTTTATAGGATCAACCACTGTCTGAACCATTTTTATTAGCTCAGGTAGTAATAGTCTGAAGATCATTGGGAAATTTTATTCGCAATGCCAACGTGACTAAAATATTATTCATGTGGGTCAGAATATGACATTTAAAAACGTTAGAATTTTAATTACTAATCACGTTTTTAAAATGGAAGTAATATCAATTGAATCGAATTAAAATGACGTCCAAAATCTTAATGTAAAACACAGATTTGAAACAAATCTATTAGAAGGTCAGTATCTTTTAATGTTCACGAGTACCTTTTTAATCTGTGTTTCCAGATACCACCAGCAGGTTTTGTCGGATTCAAACCGATCAAAAACCGCACGTTATATTCTAGGTTCTAGAAGCCGAATAACCGGGTGGTTTCGAAACTACCCTAAAATCTTTTTTTGTCAAGTTGAAAATTCATACTACTCAGAAACAACTGGATCCAATGTTTATTTTACTGGTCTACATGCGAGTCGAGTGTTTACAATGACAATGATACCAGGACTATCGTCAGTGAAAAGGAAATTAGTAGTCAATAGTAGACCACTACCTTTTACGATGATGTCATAATTTTGTGAATCTATCACAATGTATCGGCGATTTAAGAAAATGCCTTTCGTTTTCATGTATCCAAATACGATTTACACAAATAGGTAGAATACAATAAATAAATATTTCGGACATCTTACACAGAACGCCATCTAGTCCCAAACCAAGCAGAGCTTATAATATGGGTACTAGACACCTATTAAATACATATTCTTAATACATCCTATTAAAGACATACATTTTTTTCTAAATACATATTCTACATAGAAAATACGTAAAACCTGAAACGAATATTTGCGGATCACACAAATATTTGGTCCGACCCGGGAATCGAACGCGAGACTTTAAGCACAGCAGTCGCCTACGCTCCCATTGCGCCTCCGACACATACTAGTAGCACTTGTCAGCTCTACCGTGAATGTTTCAATTTCAAAAGTTCCAAAACCCGAGCATTGGTTTCGCAGTTTTTAAACGAAAACCCACCTTCAAGCTTGTATGGGTTTTGAAGGTGGTCGTAGGTGTAGGTTATAGAATGTGCTAACCAATTTGATGTTTAAATATTTTGAAATACATTCATATGTTGCATGTATAGTTGATCATTAATATACCAATAGATAGAACAATAGGCATATATTATCAAACTAAACTATGCTATTCAGACGGGTTAGTAGAGGTTTTTTTTTTAATTCTTTCTCTTTTTAGTACTGTTGTATTGCGTAGTTAGCTCCGATATTCGACTCTTACGACACCCATGGGATGAATAAGCGTTATGACCATCAATATTCTTAATTCACTCCTACACGGGCGGAGTATCAATCACCTAAATAAATCTATAAACTGGATTTTTAAAATTACCTTATTCATATAATAAAGCACAAAATTATTCACATGCCTATTATTATTTTTGTCTTTTATAGAATTTAGTTCCAACTAAGCAACTCTTATATAAGACTTCGTTACTAAGTTACGGACCTAAGTGTAACTTATTGCCTAAGAAGTAGAGTTCAAAGTTAGTTGCAACACTTTGTCTGCTTGTTTCTGCAGCATTTGGTGATTGGGCAAAAGCGATATGGACTGTATTAGATCTATCAAACGATGGCATTTCAAAGATATCTTTGAATTTAAGAGTAAATAATTTGAGAATACTAGCATTTCTTTTTATATCGAGACATTTTTAATATGATATTAGTCAGGGTAAATAATTTTATATAGTATTTGCTGAGTCCATCGATGTTACTCGCGGTTATTTTTGTAAATCGCGACTAACGCGGAGCTAGTGAAAAAAATTAAAATAAGTAACTCTTTATATCATCAGCTATCTGTAAGTGAAAGTCCCATCAAAATCAATCCAGCCGTTATAGAGATAAGCTGGAACAAACAGAGAAATTAAGAGAGAAAAATGATTATTTTTATAGACTATTGACTCGCTCCATCGCAAGGTGAATTTTCACTTGGATCACACCTTCTATTAATGAAAACCGTATCCATATTTGTTTAAGTGTACAAATTCAGATCTTTCAAACTACGATTATAAAAGTCAAATTTATGTGGTCCGGATGCTGTGTATGCGTGTGTGTGCTTATAAATGTGTCTGTCTGAGTGCTTGTTTGTTTGTGAAGGTGTGAATGATTACTATTGGACAATCATCATGGTAGTGTAATTTGATCTATAAAACAAATTTGCATGATTAATGTGATTATAAAGTGTTAGAAAGTCATTTGGCATTTAGAACTATTAGCATTCACCCATTGAACTTGTTTTATTAGATTCTATGTTAAAGCTTTATGTACTAAAGTGTATTAAGTATATACCGAAGTGTAACAACATATGCGAAGCATAATTGGAATTTAGCAAAAGAAATAACTAAAAAAAACGTTTATGAATAAGGCAGTTAGGAATTATTTCATCTCCAATGTTTTGGCAGTTAGGTAACTCCTCATGCTGTAAACATATTTTTTAAATAAATCAATGGAAAAGTTAGTCTCTATTTGCAGGAAGACTAGACTGCATGTAATTTTAATAGATCGATATAATAGCATCATAAATCTGTAGACAACTCCATCTGTGTCTAATTTGTTTAGGATTAATTGCGTAACGTTGACATAAGTCAAAGAAGATTAAAATGTCAATTTTATTGCTTAAGAGAAGTGCAAGAGGTAAAATAATGTTAAGACATTCGTTTGGATAATCCCATGAAATACCACGCCGTTATAAAATGATAAAATAACTTTGCGGTTATATTTTAGTTTAACTCTTTGGGTAGCTTGTTGGCTATGGCTTTGACTGTAGTAGATGTAGGATTTATCAAACTAATACTGGCCTACAAGTTAAATTATGCTGAGAAAGAAAATCGTAATTTTTAGGTACATTTGGAGGAAACAAATTATCAACTTTCTTAGTGCTACGACATGATAGTGAGTTTTAGAGAATCTTTGTTTCCATCTAAGGGGCATAATGTAAAATTTTCAAAAGAACCTAGGTATTAACCGATGAGAACCATATAAAGTAGGTAAATAATATTTATATTTAACGATCTTTATTAAAGTTTGACATGATCATAAATCTCTATCCTTACTAATATTATAAATGCGAAAGTAACTCTGTCTGTCTTTAACGTTTTCACGCCTAAACCGCTGAACCGATTTTGATGAATGTTGTTATAGAGATAGATAGAACCTCAGGGAAGGAAACGGGCTACTTTGTGTACTTTTTTACACGTGAGCGAAGCTGCGGGCAAAAGCTAATATATGATAACTTTCTTTGCTCCCTATACGTATAAGTATACCACATATAAACATATAAAGGTAAGCTGAAATGAGAGCACTTATTGGGGACATTTTAGTCATATAACATAAAATATGAGACATGATTTCACCACGCTCGCGTTCCCAATACCTTCAATTGTGGTTGATTGACTTCAGTTTTATATTACCGTTTGAAGATGCTTCGCAATGCAATGTATTCTATATTTACTAGAATATTATTTTTTAAATCATTGTATATATTACTTTGGACATGCTTTTCCACGGTTATGGCTTACAAAAGGTTTCCGAATAGTTCTAAAATTAATATTGTTCTAATAACATGTATTTCAAGTTTCAAAGATTATTTAAAAAAATTGATCTCGATGCCACACTTAGGTGTAGGTTAAAATTCATTTTCAACATTTGCTTACTTATGTGTCTTAATTTCAGTAGCACCTTTTTTTTACTCTCTATACAGTCATTCATAGGCGACTACATAGAAAACTTAGTTATAGGGATATATACTACATATCGATTTATCCCTTTAATTAAGTTTTATATGTAGTATAATGCATAATTAGTAAACTAAAAGTAAAAACTGTAGAGATGTTAAAATAAAGACTTTTTTATTATTATATTTATGCAGACGTTCATGACAGTTGATATTAGAAGTTCGACTTGATTGAGGAACACAAGAGTATCGTTCAATTATTTCACTAAAGATCGATGCTAAGAATAAGTAGCTATATATATTATCTAAACCACTTCTATACTATATAAACGCGGAAACTAGCGGAAAATAAACATACAAATGAACCAATAGCCTTCATAGTAGAGGAAGCGTTAATTAATTAGCTTTATTTGATCTTAATACTAATTGTATTTCAAATAGATTTTGAATTTATTATAATTTTAAGCGAAATAATATCGATTAATAGATCCTATTCTTATTTTTATTCTTTTATAGAACACAAGCTGATGCGCGCAGCTCCACTCGCGTCCTAGGGGTATTAATAATAGATGTTGGCTGATTTTCAGACTTACTTGATATGCACACAAAATTTTATACAAATCGGTCCAGCCGTTTCGGTAGAGTATGGTAACTAACATTGGGACACTAGAATTTAATATACAAGATTAAAGTGAAAAAAGTAAAAGCTATTATTGCCTGGGAGTATTCCCAAACATATGGAAAATGGTAACGGTGACTCCAGTCTACAAGGGGGGAAATATAGAAAGCCCTAATAATTACAGACCCATTTCCCTTCTTAGTGTATTTTCCAAGATACTGGAAAAAATAGTTAACAAACAACTCGTTAGCTTTTTGGAGTCACACGAGTTACTGTCCAATCACCAATTTGGTTTCCGTCAGGGTCGTTCAACGGAACAAGCAGTTGTTCTTTTGACTGATATGATTGGCAAATACCTTGATGAGGGACAGTCCTGCTTGGGAATCTTCCTGGATTTAGCCAAGGCTTTTGACGCTGTGTCTATTCCCATTTTGCTGAAGAAGTTGGAAAGCATTGGAATCAGAGGAATTGCTCTGGATTTCTTCCGCAGTTATCTTACCTCACGCCGTCAATGTTTGAAAGTGGATGGTTTGCTCAGTGGCACACAGGAGGTTACCTTTGGAATACCGCAGGGCAGTGTTTTGGGTCCTACACTCTTTCTGGTATATATTAATGATCTCTCAGCAAAGGTACACAGTGGTGAAGCAGAAATAATTAACTATGCCGATGACACAGTTATTATATTCCATGAGCGGACATGGAGCGGGGTATTCGATACTGCTCAAGTTGGATTTAATCGAGTTGTGAATTGGCTGAATGGTAATCTCTTGTCACTTAACATCGATAAGACAAACGTAGTTTGTTTTTATAAGAATGCTTCATCGGCTCCTCCGATAGGATTGAACATTGTAGCTCACGCGTGTTGCATTGATCTTACAACTCTTTCACCGTCAGGCTGTAATTGCACACGGATAAATAGAGTAAAATCAACAAAATATCTGGGAATAATCATAGACGAAATTTTGGTATGATTAGGCATAAAGGTAATCTAAAATTTAAAAAGGAAAAGAAACCTGTTTAATGTATTTTCTGTTATTATGCTATATTGCTTTCGGTAAATAAAGTTTTATTATTATTATTATTTATTATTTTTTTAAAAAAAGAGGGCTCCCGTACTAATATATCCACCGTCGTTAATGAACTAAAAGAAAACACAGACTCTGAACAACAATTCATGGATCACCCAGTGTTGTCAGACGAGTTCTGTGGTGTCCTGTGTCCTCCCATGTGGGGTCGAACCCACGTCACTCAGCACAGTAGGAAGCTACGGGGCGACCGCTTAAACCACTACTCGTATGTAATAAAGTTGTATTTCTCATTTTTACATCTATACCAATAAATAAAACTGAAGTGTCCGTTTGTAATTTCAAATAAACAGCTTTTCAATAAATTCTTAAGAAAGCATTTATATTTACATGAAAAAATCTAATTTTAATTATTTTGTTAATCTGTCTGTTTCTTCTTTGTTATCTCTGGAACTGCCGGACCGATTTTGTAGGGACTTCCACTGACATATAGCTGATGATGTAAAGAAGAGTTTTTAGACCAGCTTTCTCCGCTGAGTCACCCGCGGGAGTTGTTGTAAAGGTATAACAATGAGCATCTTTAACACCACGGGACTTAGATGGTTTCTAAATAAAATCGAAAAAAATATTAATATTTTTTTTGACACTGCAGTTATGTTAATGTTTAGCGTAACATGTGTTCATTCGACATTTGAAACTCCGTTCTCACCATTATCAAATAACGCTAACAATGCTAACAATACACATGCAATAAACAATGTAACAACAAAACGTCGGGCAGTGTGTCCTAGACCTAACTCTTATATGGCAACCGTCTAATTACCCAACGCATTTCTAAACACCTCGTTTGAATGCTAATCGAGTTATAATTGCGAACCACTTCATTTTGTATCATTATACCATTATTCTTAACCTTTTAAAATACATATTCTTTCAAATTGCTTCAGATTTATGTATCTGGAAACTGTTAGAGATCTGTTATAATGTCAAGGTTAATAAGATTATAATTAGTTTTGCTTGCTTTCCTTTTGCCTCGTTTTAATTTTTAGTTTTTTTTTCTTTTAAGAGATTACAAATAAATAACTTTATACAGTTGGTTGCTGTCTTCTTTAGAATTACGAAAGAGAAATAGATCGCTATGCCCTACGCTTAGTCTTGTTGTGTTTCTGTGAATGAGTAAGGCTTTCAGAGTTCCTGGAAGAGTGATATGATAGTAGCAGGTGTCAGGCCTTCAAGGTGAGGGTGACAAGCCCAACAGCAACAGCTACATTACTGTACTTGTCGATCTCATAGTTGGATCTCACTACCGCTTAACATCAGGTGGAATGTGGTCAATCTTGAAGTGCGGTATTAAAAATGTTTTGAAAAAAAATTTGTATTTGATGATACACAGAGTTTGTTTACATTTTATTTTATCCTAGAACTATTCCAGATGATGAGGAAGCTGCTCTGAGGATAGGGCCCCTAGTTAAGTGTGGTTCCTGAAATCATATCCATTCATAATAAGCGTATTTATTTATTTATTGTGCATACATTGTTTGCTGAGATTCATAACTAAATTAAACAATGGTAGGTACCTACGTATGGCCATAACCCTCTCCTGAGAGGAGAATTATAATTTATATTAATTGCAAATATTTTCTTCGTTTTTCTTTTTGAATTATCATGGCATGTCGTGAAACGGGCAGAAAACAAACTGACACTCTGGCGAATATCCTAAAAAAGTTATGTTTTTATTGGTCTACATTTCCAGTTATAATACGTACCTATTATATTACGCACTAAAAGTTTATAAGTTACCCATAAACCTCACCCAAAAAAGTTCTAAAGAGAGGCATAAGGCATAAAAGCTCTTCTTCTATCAAATGGCTCTAGCATAAGGGGAAAAACTTTGGCCTACTGTGAAATATGATTACAATAAGAACTCTTTACAGTTTTTGTGACTATACATTTTTGTATTGACAATTTATCGGTAACATTGGTGAATTACTCAGTGTGACGGTGTACTTCAATAGATGTCTAAACAAAAAATTACCTACAAATATTCCACTCTAATAATTCGTGAATAACAAATTTTATGCTTCCATTGATCATTTCAATGCTGCTGCTACATACCTACTTGTAGTTTTTTTCTTTTCTAAAAAGACAACTTCCGCATCAATGGGAATGTACATCCAGTCTCGCGGGGGACTTACATGAAACGGACACAAAGAACACCCAAACTCTGAATTACAGTGGGTGGATTATACAAAGTATTGTTCCATGCAGGACTTGAACCCGCAACACCTCGCCAGCTAACCATGCCATCGAAAGAAGTTATGTACTGAGTTTAACTTGTGATACAACGACAATCGACAATCCCGTTTTTAATTAGGCACTATTTGTTACGTGCGTCGAAAGATTATGCAAAAAAGAACTGCAATGCAATCAGCGCGCTTTTGTTTATACTGCACCGATGGCGTAGTGGATCGTCTCAACACAACCTAGGGCATTAACCCCCTTTTTACCAACCTAATTCTCCGTACATGGAGCCACTAACGTAGGTAGCTTCCAAATTTTAAGAGGCATCTAAACACTTAAGTGTCTCATAAAGGTCGGCGTCACGTATTAATATGTATATATAGATTAATCTGCGAGTAACGAATATTTGAAATGGTTTTTTGGCTCTAGTGTAAAGTTGGATAGATATTTCGAGATACGATATTTCCGCTTTCTGCCGTCGAGATATACCTAAGTAATGTAAATAGTAATGTTTAAGATGTATATAAATTTATATGTAAATGATGTGCAGTCTACTGAATGCTACTTTTTATTGCGTGTATGCTGTATATTTTAGATGTTAATTTAAAAAGTATTTGTATGCTTAACACGCAAAGTTTCTACACCACCAGAAAGTTAGTACGTAGTGAATTCCCTGAGCATTACATCCGCGGATGCACAAAAGTGCATAAGGCTAATAAATAAATAAAAAAGTTTTAAATCAAATGTAAATCGCATGATGTCCAGCGACGAATACGGCTCGAGACGATTGCGATAGTCACGACTAAATGAAGTTGAATTTTATTATAACTAATCGATATATAAGAAACTTCTACTCTTGTAAATAAAAATACTTGTTCAAAATATTTCATAATGTTTTTTTCATCTTTTATTATTCTTAAAGGCAGCGGCCATTCTCATCTCATTGAGACACTACTATTATGTGTGCTCTTTGTATAAGCTTTCACTATTCGAATAGCACCCATCTACGTATGGAAACCTGAGAAAATTACATTATCATTGAAGTAATTTCTTTGTTTACTTAAGTGCACTCGCATGAGAGTATTGTCTGGGTTTATAGATGTAAAGATAAAACTATTATTTGCAACATCACCGGTAATATTGTCTCGCTAACGTATTGCTTGTAAACTATTTGATTATGTTATTATTAAGTCACTATGTTGCATCGTTGATGGATAGTTTCATAGACGTGTATGAGCCATGTTTTGGGACAAATATGTCGGCTTGACCGTAGTTGAGCTGTTCTTTCGATCATTCTATTTTTAGTAAGGAATCTAAGCTCAAATCTCCTGAATGCAAGAATTAGGGTTCTATGGGGGACACGAAAGGCATGTGCGACTCTTCAGTTCTTATCCACATAAGTATGAAAATACGGATCTAAAAACATACCTTAATACCAATATACACCAAATTACACAGTAACTTCTAGGATATTCTAATACCAATGGTCTACAATTTTCCAGGCATAATCACCTAGTCTAGTTAGTGTTACTTTCTTTGATTCCTAATTAGAATTACATCTAAATTTTTATTTTTTTTATTTCCAGGAAGCCAGATGTCGTAATCCACCAACTGCTCCACAAAAAATCGAAAGGGTTATAACGCTGTGTCAGGATGAGATCAAGCTATCTATACTAAGAGGTAAAATACTTCAGCTTTTCTTATTACGTACACACTTCTACCACGGTCCACGACTGATCTGCTGCAATGCAATGCATCTTCATCAATCTTTTCCAGTTGGCATTATGCAACGTTGGAATAGTAGACTCAGTAATAAAGTAAATAATGGCAACAAAGGAAGTGTAATTATAAATGAAAAAAAAAACAACAGTTTAAGAAAAAATAATTAAAAGCACAATAAATAAAACACAGAGGTACTTTAACCAACACTATCGTTGCAACTCATAATTAACGTAGTAGGATACCATAGGCCAGGTGGAACGTCGATTTGCGCAAATTGGCTAACAGGAAGAATATCCATCCAGTTCTGGTCAGCCATCTTTTTATACATTAGTCTGCTCCAGAAGCTGAGGCTCTGTCTAAGGTGTGCCCACTGTCCAGCAATGGATAGCGATAGGTTGATGACGAAGACTCATTTTATAGATGTGCGTATTCCAGCAAGTTAAATATTTCAAAATTATCAAAGATACTTTATAAGCCTACATTTGCAGAAACAGTTAGTTATAATCACTTCCAGTACATAATTAACACAAATTAAAATTACATTAAAGTGCTCTCTAATTACTACTTAACTTTGAACTAATTGTTGAAAAAAAAAAGTTTTATTTTTGCAATGTTGAGTTGTAGTGGTTATACGAATGTACAACCGGTTTTATTTTTAATTCAGATATTAATGGCAAATGGAAGGTATAATTAATTCTTGAAAGACCTACTGCACCAAATTTTGGGTAATATATTTTTTCCCGTCAATATCTAGTATAATATATCAGGCCTGTATTTACTCTGAGCCTGAGAAATACTTACGTTGCTGTATAAGAAAACACGAGACAACCAAGTGAACAAAAAAATGAAACAAAATGCAAAATAATAATTTACTACAAACCTCATAGTTTACATAAACTCATTAGTATTCTGTGGCCATTTTATTGCACAAAAGAGCATTCAAATTTCGAACGACAATACCAAAAACTAGAAAGCTCTTTTTTTAAACGATCTCCGTTTAGTTGCATCTGTAAACTAGTACGTAAATACAGGAACTAAAGCATCGAATTTGTCTATGCTTATATGTAACTAATATGTAGACGATATATACGAAGAGGTGTGTTACATTATGTACAGTGAGCGTGGAACGTTCATAGCATTCACTTTCACTTAGAACTGACCTTGACAGCCGGTGACCGTGACTGATCGTATTTTGATAGCGATTATCAAACGTTGTCATAAGTTTGTTAGTTAGTTAAAGTGTAATATTATTAAACTTCTAAAAAGAAAAAAGCTAAAGTAGTAATAAGTATTGTTAAGTTCCCTTTTCTAGTTTTAAATTTAGCTAGGTACGTTTAGTTTACCAAATAGACAAATTGAAACATCGAATCAAATATTGTTACTATTAAATAAATTTGTTATTGTGAGTCGTATAACCTTTCCTAAGAATTACTCTGGAAATAAAAGTCGAAACAAATCTATAATATCACCTACTTTCCTTAATATACCTAACTTAAACAGTATTTTTGTTACACAGCTTTTAAAGATAGATAAACATTAAAAGAATAGGTAAAAGTTAAGATTATTTGAAGTACAATATGTTGTATGTGACATTATATTTACTCTATTATAACTCTGTAGTATGATTTGCAAATAAAGACTTTTCTATCTATCTAAACAAAAGAAAAAACATAAGGTGTCAATCCTCGTCGAAGCCTCAAACATCTTCCCTTCACTTTAAATTTCATACAGCTTAAATTCAATAAAACAACGACAATGACTGGCACTCACAAGGACCTTTAAGACATTAAACCAGCTATTTGGACGCATTACTGTACATCGACTTCCTGGCCCGGAAAGTTCCTCATTACGTCATTTACATTGTAGCAATTACCAAAGTATTAAGAGCTTAGGAGCAGACCAGGCATTTAAAGGACCAAACTACACACCACAATATCACTGCAAGAAATTACTAAAGAACGAGCCACCCGAAGCCTTCCAACTAAGCTTTACTGACTGTTATCTTATGAGAATAACCGCGACCGACTGCTTAACGTGACCTTCGAATCACGGAAACGCTCATAGCATATCATGACACAAACGGTCACCCATCTAGGTACTAACCGCGCCGTCGTTGCTTACCCTCGGAGATTGTTTCCCATCTTCTAAGGTCACTTGGCTATGAGCACACACACACACACACGCACGCACGCACGCACGCACGCACGCACGCACGCACGCATTCCCTACACTTCACTTAGTAGTGTTACTCAAACCATACACCCAAAGGGGAAAGGAGCTGTTATGCCTTACCACAGGCTACTCCGTAACCTATCAAGGGTAACATAACTTTAACCGCAATATTATGTCCACGTACAAATTGTCATTGTAAATTTGAAATTTAAAATAAATTTGAAAAAATAAATAAATAAACATACGAGTATTATACTTAGAATATATCCAAACTCCGAAAAAAATATTTGGGAATCACACAAATATTTGGTCCGGGAATCGATTCCCGATTACTGGACCAAAGAACACCCACAGACAATATCTATCCTTAAAAAAATTTGGCAGAATCTTTGTTAGAATTAATTACCATAAACATTAACTAAGAATTGCTAGGTCGACGGTAAAATGTGAGTGTGAGTGAGTGTAATAATAGAATTAATCCCACACTATTAAAAAAAACTGATGAATAAAAAAACCTACCAAAATTTAAACCACTTACTTTTTTGAATTGACCTTTTCAGACGTGAACGTGGGCAACGCATCTATAAGGAAGGTTGTTTCTTTTAACTGTATAGTCTGAGATCATTTTCTGACTCATGTAATGTCTATAGTGGATAATATATCTACCATTCATGTCAAATAGTTACTTACTTTTAAACGTAACATTGTCTATGCAAAGCATAAACTATCCTAACTAGCACTAACTATCCCGGTTTTTGACAGTGCGCATCCATTCAAAACCATAGTAATCAAAGTTCTATTTACTGTATGAAAATAAATTAAACTTGATTTACATCATATAGTTTTATATTTAATGCGGATATTAACTTTTTGATGTTTCGAGTAGATCACCTGATGTGGATGTGGTCACAGGCTGACTCCAGTGACTATGGTCACGGTGTGTCAGAAAATGTCACGAAAAGGGTTGGTTCACCCCATTAAGACTTTTAGAAATAAGCTATAAATAAGAGAATCCTCCTCCTTTCGTCGGTTTTCTCAATTCTGAGGGTCGTGACCCCTACATAGAGTTTGGCGTTTGTGTCTGTTTTGAGCAGTATGCAGGGCAGCATGGATCTTGCTTCCGAGAAAGGAGCTAATTTGGTCTGTCCAGCGCAATGGGCTGCGGCCTCTGGGTCTTTTCCCCTCGATCTTGCCAGTGACCATTAATCTTTCGAGGCTATTATCAGCCCTCCTCGCAATATGGCTGAAGTATCCGAAGTTACTACGGAGACACAGGGATGACAGAGAATACTAAGGTTCATATTACGGTTTTTATACCATTGAGAAAATCGGTTTGTTACCAATACGTTAAAGTTTTTATTCTCTCATCATTGGACAGGTCTGTTGGTCTGATGTTTCACCATTCATCACAATACACAACATTCTCTAATAGAGAAATTAGAATATTAAAACCATTACATCAAACCAAATGATCAAATGTCACAATGTATTTCACATATAACATTCGCATTTGTCCCTGTACTGTAAGGCCACCGCTCAAGATCGCCTACTTTTGCCAAATATGGTCGATCCACGTACGGTCACCACTTGCAACCATTTTAAATATCACTGGTGTTAATAGCTCGTATTTAGTCTTACATAAAGCATTTAAACCGTATCTTGTTAAAATTTCGGAAAGTCACCAGCGGCCATTTTGGAATAATGAGATCGTTAACAACTTTTTAATTAAATTCGTATTTCCCGTTTGTGTATCTCTTGAATATTTTTTTGTTTCATTTATTATTTATTCTTTTTTCAAAAGTTTAACTACCATTTAAACTTAATTTCTGAAGTTTCCTTTTTAAATATTTTTGTAAAGACAACAAAAAGTTCACACAGTTATCCCCCACAGGTACAGTTGTCCCTAAATCTAAACTCTATTTTCGTAGCTTAATTTTTAAAGCCTTTGAAGATAGGGAGAAACCTATTGTAATCTAAGAAAATTAATACGAACATGTCTGTTTGCATAGATATACCCCAAAAAATACAAGACAGCCTGTAGTTATGTTGTTATGACAGACAACTGAAGACAAAATATTCAATAGCTCTAAAATAAATGATGCCATTGTAATGTTATTACCAGTGTGGTATCGTAGGACAAAACCTTCATGCTAAGGGGGACTTGCTTGCCTTTGTCCACAAGTGTACTGTTAAAGGATGTTGATGAGATACATAATGGTTACAGAAAACATAAAAAAATACTTAATTAATTTGTTAACTGTTCTAAATTATTCTGTAGAAACTGCGAGTAACTCACTGGAAAATATATTACGTTTACAATCATTTTAAACATTTACACATGTTTCAACACGTATACAAGAAATTGTTGAAACATCAGTATTTCGTAGTGGTACGCACTACCATCATTTACATAGATACCATTTTTTTCTTGCATTCTTATTGAATTTACTGTTTAGTACATATTTAGGATTCGAAATAACAGCAACAGGTTGTCGAAACAAATATGTGTTTGCGTATCTTTACCACAAATCAAATGTCCTAGAAAAGCAAACAACTACAAATAATATTTATGGCACCTGCCGCTAAGCAACTACTGTCCTATATTCAAGTTTGCGTCACACTTGCACAAGTTGTTAGTTGCAACCGCAGGACATGCGATGCACACTCGACTGAACTTGCTTTACGAAATATCTGAGGGTTTCAATGGACATGTAGGTTTTTGTATGACAATTTCTTCACCATTGCTTAGTAGAGCCTCAGCCACATGCAACTATGTATTACTATGCTTTATAGTTGCAAAATTTTTCAATCTTAATTTTTAAAATCTTGGTTAAAATTGAGAATAAGAAATTGATTTTGTTTAAAATCTACTTCAGGTACCGGACTACTTCTGGAGATAATTGAATTAACAGAATTAAAATTATTAATAATATTTATTTCTTTAATTCAACTTAAATAATTTCGTCTCTCCTTATATGCACAAGATAATAATGTAAGAAAATAGTCGGAAACAATTAACCAAATTTTTTTCCTTCCTCTTTCAACAGTTACAATTATTCGTGTTTCACCTTAATTGCTCTAAATTATCCTTACAGCATTAATTAATATCACTTAAAGAGTAAACATGTATTTTACATTATGATAGGCATTTCATTCGATGTCAGTTACACAATAATAAGCGACCGACTAATTGCTCCCACACATTTTTGTTATATTAATCAATTTACGATTTATATAGTATAGTATTTATATAGTCGAATCTATAATTAAACGTTATGTTTTACCGATCTCTACCGAATTCATTAATAAATAAAAAATGATTTTAAATTTGTGCTTGTAAAATGTAGTGAGGACATAGTGACGTAAAAAGTTTTGATAATATTTATCAGTACAGTCATCAGTCAGTACAGATTCATTAGTACAGTCGCTACGACAAAGCATATAAACATACATATATAGACTATCAAAACTATTACGCTACTTTTCACATTTGTAAGGTAAATATCATTGTGGTAGAACCAAGCGTTTGCGCAGATGAGCTAGCCTGACCGGTATCATGGTCATAGAAAATTTGTATTGTGTTAAGCAATCTTATTTTTTTCTTTCTTTTTTTATGTAAGCCAATCAAAGTGACTCTACTCTGCCTGATGGAAAGCATGAGTAGAATCCAGGAGTAGGGCCACCATCCTCACTGTGAGTGTAGGCTATGCAGCATGGTTGAGCCTCCGGTCACACACTCACCAACGAAGTATGACAGTAAGAATGCTTTGGGATGGTCCTCTGTGTGGGAGTGCTGAGTAACACCCATTATGTAGTGATTCTTGAGTTTCTGATGCCAAAGGGCTGCAGCAGTCACTTGTTCGCATTTGGCTTTACGTAAGCCGCTGAAATGTTGTGCCAAAAATATCAGTTTGATTACTGTTTTGATTATATTTCTTACTATGCCGTGAGTCAGGGGGTCTATCAGAGGAATACCTGCCTTTTTAAAGGAAGAAAATTTTGAAACATTTGAGGCGTCATAAGTAGCTTAGTTTTTTACAATACCAGTAAGCAAGATGATATAAGAAACGTTTTCGGATTTGTTCAAGGCTGGCAATCAAGGCATAAGGCTAGGGGTAGCATAGTTTACCTACTAATTTATAATATTATTTTTAAATTCGAAGTTTTTTATATAATGCAACTTCATTTTGAAGAGTCTTAACTTTAGTTATTTTATATAATTAGGTAACTTATTATCAATGCAAACGCACATAGGTATAGGTACAGTTTTTATTGGATTTTGTGGATTGAGAAGTGTCATAATTAAGAAGAAATGCACATCGAACAAAATTTTAGAAGGATACAACAGCTACTGCAATTTGTTTATGAATGTGATATTATTAATTGTAAATTTTTAAATTAAATTACCAAATATTTAACAAAAATAAAAATAAATTAAATATATATTATCTGTCTTTCACAGTGTTGCAATTTAAAAATTAATTAATAAACTGGCTGGCTACCTACACACAAATCAATAATATTTATTGCCACACTAATAAATCTTACGAGAACAAAGAGTCTTCTACAATGAATATGGTCTATTTTTATTTTATGATATAAACGTTCTACATTTTTAAATTACAGTTGACCTCTAAAGATTTACGATCTAAATTATGATGAAGAATCAGTAATAATACGTTTTAAATTCACCGTTAAATGGTATTCATAAATCATACCAGGTCAGGATAAGTAACAGTAAGGTCCCTTTTTAATACATACATATATGTGTGTGTATGAATAAAACCATCTTGAAATTCTCAAATAATCGATTTAACTTAATAGCATAGAAACATTTATTATTTACTATATTATTTGTAATGCTTTTATTGTAAATAAACAAAAGTAGTTGAATCTGATTGACATTCAATTCATTAAATAATGATCTGAATAGAATTTTATTTTTGAATGTGAGAGGTACCTAATTCAATCACGGAATAAGTTTGATGGTTCAACCTTTCTGGATCCAAACCAAAAATCGGGATGTTTGAGACAGACTTGGGTTGCATCTAAAGAGGCACAAAGGATACCTACTTTACTGATTGATTAACAAGAAAGATTTGTTTAACCAATCGTCTAGCATATTATTTTAATTCAATAAATTATTAGAGATCTATAAATAATTCAATAAATATTATTTAAACAGTACTTTAAATATACTGTTTAAATAAATCATTCTCAACTAAACATTAACTTCAACATCTAAGTTTGAATAATTAATATATCTTTTATTTTCCCCACGGATACCACATGTTGGTGGCTATGTCGGAATCGAACCGATTAAGACCGCGCGCCGTCTTGGGTACTATGAGTCGAGGAACCATGTTAACCCTCGAAACGATATCCCTAGAACCCACGTACCTCGGGTCACCTACCGCTTGTAGATGGCCCCTTTTGTGTGAGAACACTGAAATTAAACGGCGCGCGCTTTGTAGCGCTTGCGCCTGCACCCTGGCCTGCTTCTGCTGGGTTGACAGATGGCCTCATCTGTCACCCCCAAATCGAAGTAAATAATATAATATAACTGGAAACAATTCACTTTAGTAATCTATAAAAGCCTATCCATAAAAAATGGTCATTAATTTTTAATTTCAGATCTTCACGGATCTACCGATGCTTAACTCATTATGCTTACGCGTTACCCGCATTTGTTGTAAATCGCGAGTAACGACGCGGATTAAAACTAGTCTTAAAAGTTTTTGTCTAACTTACGACTTATATCTTCAGCTATCTGCCAATGATAGTCCCAGTCATAAAGAGAAAGACTGAGAAACGAAAATTTTAAAAATTGCTTTTTCGCTGTATGCACATTCTATACTTTCATGACTTTAGTAACAAAACTGCCCACATACAAACGGACACTTCAGTTTTATTAATTTGTATAGATAGTTACCAATCCTCACAAGTTATTATAATGTAACCCTCTTGAGTAAAACTGCAAAGTATCTTACACTACTTGTTTCACAAACACCGCAGTTAAATAAACCGTACGTTAATTGACTGGTTTCCTTTGATTCAACACGAAAGGATATTGTAACATACATAATTGGTCAAGACTTAATCATTGATTTACTAATAGCTAGCTGCAAGCTGGTTTACTTTTGAAGGCAGACTTGCTTAATGTGCTGACTTATTGAACACATTGCTCGGGTCATGTAGGTACCGTTTTCGTCATGAGACCTAAAATAACTGAAACAAGGCATTAAAGTACACACGTATTTTTTAAACTTGGATTATTCGTTCTAAGGGGGTTCTTTAAAGTGGCACAAGCAGTTGTTTGTTTTGGGTATTTATTTTGTGCCTTATAGGTTTTTGCATTTTATTTTCTACAAAAAAATGATGGAACTTTTATTTGTTTTTAAATATATTTTTATTTCAGAAAAAAATGTTGAAGGTCATGTGTTTATAGTTGAACAAATTGTTAAATTGTTGTTGAAACTAATGCTACGCACCATTTCTAATTTAACAAAGCAACGTTTCCTCATTTCAATTAATAAATTAGGTTAATTTATTTACTAACTATTTTAGTTGTTTGTTTTCCTGGGTGGTTTCCGCACTTAGTCCTTACTATTGGGCTATTTTAGTTATTCACATAAAAAAAATCTGGTTTATTTCTTGAAATACCAATGAAATACAATGTAATAATATAATCGTAACTAAAATTACAAGTTTTGGCAGAAATAAATATTTTTCAAAGTTATAAATAAAAACACTTGTTCAATTGTGGTCTCGGCGTTAGCCAAATGCCCAAATGTTTGAAACTAATACTCGATAAAAACATGGTGTATATGCAGTTTATAAATAACTAATCAATTTAAAAAAAAAGTCAAGACTAATTTAAAGTTTATCGATTCACACAGCATCGATATTGAAAGTGAATGTATCGCGACTGCATCGTGACCCGTTCGTCCTACATTTGCTTGCAGTACTTTGCTAATTTATTACGACTCGAACAGCAAGTATTGGATGGTTCGTTAGTCGGCTATGTTACATGCATGCCAACAACAAGCTTGTAACCTTCTTTGTCAAACGTGATATTTTTTTAGTTGTGCGTTTCTGGAACTATTAAAGTATTTTTGATTTTCCACAATTTTTATATCGTTTAATAGCGAATCGGTTGTAACAAGATAAGGGTTTGCTAGATGCAGTTGATATCGTCGTCATACCCGATAATGTATAAGTTATAAATTGTCTAAGCATTATCGTATCGTATCGGTAAATAATAAGACCCTACTGTAAAGAGACGGTCACCTACCGAGGAAAAGCGATGGCATTTTAAGTAAAAGTGGACACAAGGGGTTAAAGCAAGTTAAGTCTATAACCAGCCGTTGATAGACATCAAAAACATGTGTTAGCCATTTATATCCGAGGCAGTCGGACTATGTGTCTCTTCAATAACTCTCTCCTAAGCTCAGAATATCTGACTTTTGTTACATCATCAAAAGTATCTCAGGAAATGAGATGGTATATTTATATATGATTATATATGTATGATATTTATATTTATGTAAGATTTTATAATAAGTGGACTTAAATGGAAAATATGGACTTAAGAGGACATGATAAAAATAAAAGTTGTGTTTATATCAGTATTTTAATTAAGTTTATAAGGTAGTACTGTGACCTTGATTTCAGTATAAATGGGCCGGCTCAACCGGGGCGGTAGTACCCTCTCATAGAACACCAACCTAAAATTACATCATTCTTATACTAACTTTTTAACTTTCGCGTTCCATGATAATTAATATTTTTTTTAACGGGAATTGTTTGATGTTGGTCACTTGTTAAAGGTATTACATACCTCTCATTTGCCTGACGTTTCGACCAGGTTGCACTGGCCGTCGTCACAGGCTGACTGGCTCATCGGCTCCGTCGTCGAATCCGTAAAGTAGAATGTTCTTCATCTACTGTTCTTTATCATTATTATAGTCCTGTTTCTCTGGTGATTGTGAGACCTGATGCCCAATGATGCAGAAGCCACAATAGACCACGTTGGGGTCACCATACTGCGTTGTCTACATTCGCTATAAATATGGTGACCACTACACTTAAATTTAGCTCATGTATTCTATCATTAAGAGTAGTCATTTTAGCAGGTTCATATAAAAAAGTGATCAGATAATATACCGTGAGGCCATGATCTTAAGTAGATCTAAAATATAGTGAGCGATACCTAGACGTTGGTGAGACCGTAAGGGTAACTAATGAGATTTCGTCGAACTTGGCAATATACTTTGCCTTGACATTTACAATCTTCCAGGATATGTGACGTCATTATTCATGAAACAGCAGATATTAAATGTTAAGATGATCGCAGAGCATCGAAAAAACAAAATCCTTTGTTCTTTAAGTACCTACACCAGAAACTGTAATACAAATATATTAATTGATTACGCACGACTACTTTATACTTGCAATAATTGATAAGTATCTGAACACGTGTACAGAGTAATATATTTTTCCAATATATTTAAAAAAACATTGAACTGAAATCTTCCAACTAAGCTTTACGACTGTTATCTCTGATAACAACTGGGACTGACTGCATACCTGCGAAAACGCTCATAGCATATTATGCCACAAACGGTCACCCATCTAGGTGCTGACCGTGGCGTGTAGCTTACCTTCGGTGATTGTTTCCAATTACCTGGGCCCACTCGGCTTCTATAATTCTAATACAAAGCTTATCCATAGACATCTCAATACTACCCCAGAATAAAAATACTTACACATACATTTTCGTTTTAATTCAAATTAAAGACTTTATTCAATAACTTATGACTACAATTATTATCAACAGCCTTTGACTATCGACTGCTGAACTACAATTATTATCAACAGCCTTTGACTATCGACTGCTGAACATAGAATTTTCTTTAGAAATAAGTTTTTAGCCAACTGTACCACTCTAACCAGACAAGTTGGTTACAAAGTTTATTTCAAGTTTTCACTTTCTTTGCAGTGCTGCTGTACTACGCACTTACTCCCTTAGGCGACTCTTACGTCCTGCAACTAAAGCAACAACCTGCAACTAATTTGACTTTAAATCGTATTCCAGAGGCCCTGGACGTGATCAAGGAGGAGCACACGATGCCTGCGCAAAGACGGCGAGACAAGCGAGAGGTGCCCTTCACACACGATGAAAAGAGGATCGCTGGGGTCAGTTCAGTATCATACTAAAATCCCCTTAAAATAGCACCGAATGGTGCAGCTAAAAGAGAGCTATAGGTTGAAGAGGAGATCATTAGTAGTTTACAAAAAAAGAAAACATCATCCTCTCTGTATGTTTCCCCCCTTCCCCAGAATGAGTAAGAAGGTTTTGACTTTGGTAAGCACACTAATTCGGTGATAAGCAAGGATATAATTCTCTGAATCTGAGCCAAAAAATATTTATACATAAAGTCAAGAGATACCTAGCCCAAATAAAACCCCAAAGTTTATTTACAACAGTTGTAAGCATTGCTCATTTATTAATTTCTAGAGACAAAATGTGATTATGGTCTCAAGATGATACCCAGTACTATTCTTAAAAAATTTGGCCAAGTGCATGCCAGGCCACGTAAAATAGGGTTCCTCAGTCACACATAATGGTACGTGGATTTAAATTCGTATCCAATACATAAGTGTTGTTTACTTATGAATGCGTTATTTTTGTATGAAATTTTCCAAGAAAGCGCATTTTATTTGTTGTACAAAGGTTCTCTCCCAGTCAACCTTCAGGTGATGTAAAATATAAGATGCGCTAGGTGCGGCATTTTACAAGCTAGGCGTCTATAACCGGAACTAACAAAGTCATCTAAGCCGCTATAGTTTTCCTTTAAAGTTCATAATATTTACCACCATCGTGAATATTTCCAGATTTTTTAAGCCACCCGTTTATTTTTTAGAGGGGGGGTGGTGCTCTGTTTTTACAAAAAACTTCCTTTAAACTGAAATAACTCATAAACGGATACCAAAACATCGTCTTAGCAATATCTTAATCTGTCCGTGTGGTGACACATTAAGAATACAGAGTGTCACCACCCCTATTCATCCCACGTGGATGTCGTAAAAGGCGACAAAGGGATAAACTACGCAAGACAACATCAATGCAAAGAGAAAGAAAACTTGAAAGCAACCATATACCAACCCGTCTGGTATACCAGCGTGGTATCGTAGGCCAATACCTCCTTTTCAAGGAAAGGCCTATGTCCTGTCCAAGCAGTGGACTGTTAAAGGCTGTTGATGATGATGTTGAATATCTTAATGTTTTTTAAAAGACCTACTAATGATACTCCACACGATAGGATAGGATGCGAGAGAAAAATATCATCCTCTCTTTAGGTGTAGAGGTACGTCAAATAAAAATGTTTTTAGTAATTTTATTCTAGCACTTTGTCGACGTGATAAAAACACATACCCATGCAAAGCTACATCTTTCTAGCACTAACCGTTTGGACGGTAAGTACAGGACAGACGGACGGACGGACATAACGAAACTATAAGGGTTCCGGGTCATGAACTTCGGAACCCTAAAAACCTCTCCTAAATAATTATAACTGTCTTTTTATTAGGACTTGTTTTCAATTATCTCATCACCAATAAATATTTAATTGCGGATGTCATTAGTCAAACTCATTGATGTTTGATTACTTGTCCAGCTAACTCAATTACCTAGTTTATAATTAAACGGTTTTATGATAGTGGTTTCAATAAATTGTCCGTACGTATGTTTGTGAAGTAGAACACCGGTAGTCCTTTTCGCAGTTTCCCACGATTCTGAAAACTTATGGCACAATTGTGGCAAAAGCTATACTAGCTTTAAAATTTGAGACGTTAAGGCAGCTGAGAAATGCTAAAGCCAATTTTTTGTCTGTCTGTTTGCTCCGGCTAATCTCTCGAACGGCTGGACCGAGTTTAACTTTCTCTGGCAGAAAGCTGATCAGTAACATAGGCTATGTTTCATAGACTAGCATCGCTCCACGGCGTTACTCACGATTTACAACAACAACCACGGGTAACACCACGGGATTCAGCTAGTTATTCAATAAAAAAGTCTTTATCTCATTTACGTGAAAACTTTTAATATATTTATTAAAATTGGTTCAGTACTTTTTTCAGTACTTTAGGCGCTACGGTTTAACATACAGATATTCATAGACTGCCTTTGACTTGAATGCCCAAAAATATATTATCACAGAAATAGCCCTAGTACTGTGAATCAGTTATCACCCATCATCATCTGCTTGCCCTTGTCACAATTTTATTTGGGGTCGGCGCAGTATGTTCTATCCTTCCATTCTACTCTAACACTCGTCATTTTACTGTTAACTCCCTTCCTATTCATATCTTCTTTCACACAATCCATCCACCTTTTCTTTTCCATTTTCTTCTTCCCTCCGCTTAACATGTCCATACCAAGATAACCTATTGCTTCTTAACTTTTCATCCAGTGGCGCTACTTTCAGACTGCCTCGTGTGTATTCATTTCTGACCTTGTCTATCCGAGTTACACCTATCATCTAATCTAAATACTTTGTTTTAATACGATCTTGAAAGACCCAGATTTCAGTCAAAATACTATCGCCACCTAAAAGATAACTTTTTAAAGGCTAATTTTAATTTAGCAAATGGTTTCCAATTCGAATTCATCGTGTACTTAAATGTTCAAGCAATTAATCTTTACAGACGGTTCCGATAGCCATCCACGCACACAACTTTATTTATTAGGGTCAAAATGGTCCCTAATTCTTGGAAGGAGGCCTTAGTCTTATTTTATTGGAATCAAGACTTACATTAATTAGGATTAAATTAATGAACCAGAATGACACTTTCCAAAAAGATAATTCATGTACTTTTTTTGATATCCCTTTTAGTTACATACGCTAATGTTATAAAGTTAAACATTTTGTTTTATTTAAAACGATAATTTTCACGGTTCAACCCTTTTGTCCAGAAAGGCTAAAAGAAAGGCTAATCTAACCTTGGGAGCTGAGCATCAATGTGAAATGTTGCAAATCGGTTTTTTAGAAAGATGCACACGAAATTGCGCGGGTCTCTTGCTAACCCGTCCAATTTCTTTTGTAAAATCTGTGATATTGTCTATGCTTAGTCTAGTCTATGCCGCCATAGTCAATCCCCATATATTTTCTACCTAAGAAACAAATAGACATAGAGATATCAAAAATGTAGCAATAAGTACAGATATTATGTAATGCACAAAATAAAATAGTATCACTTTTTGATGATGAACTAAAAACCCCAACCTGGATAGTGCCAAATATCCCGGTTTTGAGAACTCCGCATTAATTTCCTGCCAGTCACTAAAATATTATTATTTTAATTTATTGAAAATATATATTAAATAGTTTTTAATTGTATCTTTTTTCCTTTCAGTGTTTGCTGCAGTGTGTTTACCGGAAAGTAAAAGCTGTAAGTATCTTTATCAATAAACAAGTACTAGTTATTATCTCAATAATATTTATAGTACAGTATATCTTTATAAATGTTCCTGTGTATGTTTTATTGATTGACAACATTTATATCACAGAAAAAACTATGATGTAGAAAGAGTAAAAACAGTTGCAGAATTTTTTTTTTCGCTATCATTTATGAAGTAATTTTTTTTTTTAATATGGGATTGCCAAAGTGACTCTATTCTGCCTGATGGAAAGCATAAGTAGAATCTAAAAGTATTCAAGTCACTATAATCATCAACAACCCGTAACGTCCCACTGCTGGGCTCAGGTCTCCTCCCAAGAGAGGGTTAAGGCCATACGTCCCCACGCTGGCCGAGTGCGGGTTGGGGACTGGCAAGACACGTTGTGGCTACGTAATCTTACCGTTGGATGTTTTTAAGCCGCCCGAAGGCCTCCAACTAAGCTTCACGACTGTTACCTTATGACAACAACCGGGACCGACTGCTTAACGTGACCTCCGAATCACGGAAACGCTCATATAACATATCATGCCACATACGGTCACCCATCTAGGTCTGGCCGCGCCGTAGTTGCTTACCCTCTCTTACACTATAATCATTGCGAATGAAAAAATTCAGCATGGTGACCCACACTATGGCGGCCTACTGAGATGCCTCTGCATTTTTGGGCCTCTGGTGTCGCATTTCCCAACGAAACACGACGCCGCGGTACGAAAGATGTCATTTTAGATTAGTTTACATGTTTCGATAAAGTGTATTACCAGTGTTAATTAAATATATATAATTGTGCAAGCGGTATCTTCTATTAATTATAACAACCGTTTTTTTTGACTAATTCAAACTTTCATCAATGTTTCCAACGAGTTTAAATAGCCCGTGTCATGAATGTACTGTGAATTAATTTATTCATTTAAAAAAAAAATCCAATACTAGCAACATTAACTATGATAGCTGTGCCGGTAATTTCGTAATTACCGAGTACTCTCATTACTGTCGGCGAATTTTACGCATGCGAACAAAATTTAATAAGTATTATTTGAAATCGAGTTTAAAGGGTTTATGGATCTGTTTCAAACTGATTGCTCCAATTTGTAAACTATAAAACACGTGCTTCTATAAATCATTAACAATCACACATATTTATTACACTTGAAATCCTTTGTACAAGAATATTATGGTTATAAAACTGCAGTACAAGCAGTAATTTGTATTTTATTTTTGTTATATTGAAAAGGTGGTATTCAATTTAATAGTGGAACACCATGATTTGCTTTGCAGTACTTTTTTCTGCATAAAATCTGTTATTGTAGTGGTAGTGGTTTATTCCGAGAATAAGGCGTGCCATGAGTATAGGCCATAAAAAAGATCAGAAGACATCAATTTTTATTTCTTCAGACATAATCGTTATTTTATATCTTACGAGGTGCTCTTTATGATTGACTTCATAGAGTAAGGTAGAATAATATATTACAATACAGGAATCAAGGAGAGGCAATACGATGGTAAAATATACATTAGGATACACTCACGTAACGACTAAAGCATCTGAAGATAGTGACAACAATATTTGACTCATTTAATGCTGTGATGGGTTGGGCATATCGAAAGTTTGAGCAAAGAGTAATTGACTAAAAGAGGTAACAAGGCTGACTTGTGACTGGAAAAACTGATACAAACACCATAATACATAAGATGACGACTTAATAGTGCACTGTAGAAGCCTCTCAGCATGACAATTTCACTATCAAGCCTGCCTCCCTAGCCAAGTTGCAGTCGATTTTAGTTCTGCAATCGCTGATGTCTGTATTCTCTTGTTTGATTGGCTAATATTTTGTTTTACTCACGTTCTGAGTTACATTAGCCAATCAAATAAGAGGCGTTAGCAATCAGCTACCGTATAATCTATAAAATAACATCTAAAAACATATAAATTGAACACATTAATTTAAAAGAAATTAACGTTATTCAGGTTGACGGATTTGGATTTCCTACACTAGAGGGTCTGGTTGGCCTGTACTCTGATGGTGTGAACGAACGCGGCTATTTCATGGCTGTACTTGAGGCATCCCGGGAGTGTCTCATGAAGAACCACGATAAATTTTCCAGAACTACACCTATGGGTAAGTTATTTTACTTTGAATGTCCACATTATGCAAAAAGATGTTTGTATTATCAAGATTTAGTAGATCTTTAAAAAAAAAAGAGGTACACATTATGTCATCTGATCTCAAACATTAATCTTTAATACTGAACAGAAGAGTTTTTGTTTCAAATTAATAATTCAAACCAAATACCTTTAACAAAACTACAACTACTATTAGTTGTAGTTTTGTTAAAGGTATTTGGTTTTAATGCCATAAGGTAATGAGAAAAAACCAAGCCTTACTATTAAGGCTTGGTTTTTTCTCACATTAAAATGTTGATAATTAAACATATTATATTTATTCAAATGCGATCTAATAAAGAAAGGTATATTGAATTTTTAAACTGCTTTCAATAAACTATATCTAAAAGAGTTCCGAGTCAGAAACTACGGAACCCAAAAAAGATAATTTTTGTGTAAATATTTCACAAACTCCTAGGGAGCAGTAAAGAGAAATCCTTTATTTTCCAATATATGGCTTTAGTTATCTGTATCTTGTGTTGTATAAGTCCGATCGGGTTCCACCGAATGGAATACCACGAAATCTCATCTTACTAATAAGTAAGATGAGATTTCGTACTGAAAAAGTTTTCACACAATTTTGTGATTAGTACTCAGTTCAGACCTTCAATTTCATTTCAACATCAAAATAATGTATCTCTTTTTACTACACCTATTATAATTTTCTTCTTGCAAGTCTGGAAAGAAAATCTATATATCTACAAAGTAGGTAGATTGCAGTTGTCATGTATGAGTGTTGCGCGTATTGCGTTGCAAAGGGAAAGCAAATGTTGTAACTGCATGGCTGTGCGTAAATGCAAGTGCTTTTACATTACGTTACACTGACCAGTTTAATTACAACATGATCCAGATGGATGGATGGATGGATACATTTACTGGCATATTAGCCCTGCAAATATGCCATAGTGATGATGATAATGTGTGCACTAACACAGGTGTAGGTACTCATTCTTTGTACCCTCACTCTCATCCGATCCGATGTGACATCCGATGAGCTTAGGCTCTCTATTTATACGACATACGGTACACGCGAACGTCGCCTCCAACGGCTGGCCACTAAAGTGGATGGAGGGAAAAATCCATCCCGTCCATCCCCGATCACACACAGGAGGGGCGGCGCTAATATACGCTCGTGGATTGGAAAGAGTGGAAGTTGCCCTCCCGAACCTCCTCAGTGACCATAGGTTGGCCTTTTTCTAGCACAGAGACTTGAAATTTGAGATTTGAGAAATGCTGCCAGTCTTTTGGGAACTGGTAGCCAGTAAGCGATGATGCAGAAGATTTCTTTTTCGATGTATATGTATATTGTAATTATATTTTATTTACTTTTCTATATGCAATTTTTTTTTTTTCATTACAGACAATGGACGCAACTGCGATGTATCTTTCGACATATTTGAATGTATATCGGACCGGATCGGCGAATACTGCGGCAGCTCGGGACTTTGAACACCAATCGACTAGATTTCTTAATGACGGCATACTTTACTAAAATTACCAGTAAATACCATATAATACTGTATGTCTTTAATAATATCTATTTAATTTAGGAAACTGTGTGACATGATTATGTGTGACCCTTGATATGAAATGGTTTTTTGAGAGTCCAAAATGAATATTTAGTTTTTGAGTTTCCAACTTACTTAGAATTTAGATTCGTAACGTAAATAGTGAACTCGAAACTCTTTGCAAAGAATTAATTGCATTTTACATTTAGCTTTGGGACTTTATAATTTCAGAACTTTAGCTATAATATTTGGTCAAAGTAACAATTAACACACTAAAAAATAAGTTGAAGCCGTAAATAAAAAGGTTGATAAAAAGTAGTTTCCAACTGTTTAACACTAAAATTTCTTTTGTTGCTGTCACTACACAGGCACGCAAACCAATCAATAAAAAAGACTATTCGTTTGTTTTATTAATATCGTAATGTAACACTTCAACTCTATCTTGATGTATATACTAGATCTATCTTAAAATACATCAGTATCAACCTATCGCAATGCATTGTTGAACAGGCCTATCGAATTGCACGCCACTTGGTTCGATCCTAGGCTCCTCGCATTCAGCTCTTGCCAGCCGTCATGCGCATATCACCAACTCCACCTGTTTGCCAAGAGGCGGTCTCCACTCAATCCGTTTTCCCAAACGGTTGTCTGTTATTGTCTTGATATACAAAAGATCTAAATAAATAATATTACGAAATCATGTCACACAGTATACACCAAAATAACTTTGGATTTTAAAACTTCAAATTGATATAAGTTACCAATACGAAACAAAACGTAAGATATTGTAAATAGATGTAATTAATAATACTAAAATGTGATGCTCAATAATTTTAGTAATAAGGCGGCTCCAAAGATTTCTCAAAGAAATCAACGAAACTATTTTAACAATCACAATCCAAACCGAATTTCACATAAACATATTCATACATGCTTACAGCATTTATGTACCAACATAATATAATTAGTGATATATCCAACAAAAATTTGCTACGGCAAAAATAAATATTGAACAAAGTTTAAAAATGTACCATAAAAAATAAAAACCACCTCCTATGAACGCCCACAATTCGAGATAAAATTAATCCTAACAAGATCAAAATACAACCTAAGTCCCTTAAAAAATTGTTTAATATGTATTATGTTCAAGAACCGTATGGCCTTAACCCTCTCTTGGGAGGAGACCCGAGCCCAGCAGTGGGACGTTATGGGTTGTTGATGATGTTCAAGAACAATGAATAAACATTAATAAATAATAAAGTCATCACACTCAATTAATTCATATTGTCTACATTAATATATATGTGTATTGTGTCATTGATTGTACTTCTTAAATCTGACATTCCTAATTTTATAACTAGTTAGCTTTCTTAACGAACTGATAGATGTAACATAGCTATAAGTTATATGTAATAAAGATTTGTATATACATTCTTCTGTGGTTCATTACTTTTTATTTGATAATCTATTTTGTTAATTTCATCAAAAAGTGTGATTCCTTTTTCTTCCATCTGAGATGTTCGTGACATACATTTTCTCCAAATCTCTATTATAAAAGTTTTAGTTCATCATCAATTTGGTATGTAGCAACGCACAAAGCTAAATTTTTGATACATCCTAAGCTTAATAATTTCAATATTACAAACTTAAATGACTCAAAACTCTTTGCAAAGAATTATTAGCATTTTACATTTAACTTTGGGACTTCATAGTTCCAGAACTTTATTTTGATAACTCTATAGGAGAAGACGTAATAACTTTAATATTTAGTCAAAGTAACAATGAACGTACTAAAAATAGAGTCAAAGTCGTAAAAGGTTGATAAAAAGTACTGTCTGTGGTATCGAGTAACATTCGCTTACCACCTCCCTATTACTAGTGTTGGTTCCTGAACATAAAATCACTACCACAGATTGTAGTAAAACATTCTGAAATATTTTACGAGAAGTAAAACTCAGAATACATAATTCGATCATTGGGTACCCACGCAATGCAATGCAACTGATAGTACGTTTTTTTTGGTTGTTAATTAGTAAATATTTTAATTTAAAAAAGAGATCTCTAATTAATCCTATTTACAGTATTGAGTGAAAACTAGACTCGTGACCATACCAGCCTTCTGAAATATTTCTGGCACATCTAATTTAAGCAAAATAAATGATGAGTTGTTCTGCCTAAATAAGAGATGTCGGGTTCGATTTCCGGGTCGGGTAAAAGGCATTGTTGGGTTTTGAAGTTGGGAGTTGTTATACCCCACTCTGAAAGTTCAACACTCAAAAACCTGATAGTTCAATAAAAATCGATTCAACTAGTAGCTGATCCGAAATGATACTGGGAATAATAAAGGCTAGGAAGATAAAGCATAGAATAAATTTGCCTACTCATCACATAAGTTTTGAGACAGCACAAAATTATTTCATTTATGTTAAATAACTAGCTATTGCCCGAGGTATCGCCTACGTGTTATTCTGATGATAGCCTTGATTGCCTTTATAACCCCCTTAGGGGTACAATTTTCCAAAGTCATCTCTTAGTATTCGCATTCGCTTCTCAAAGAACACACATTCCAAATTTCAGGTTCCTGTGTCCAGTAGTTTCGACTGTGCGTTATCTGTCAGTCAGTCAATAATTGTACTGTTTTATATACATATAATATTGATTTTATAGCTGAACTTAACTTGGCAACATAGTTGGCGATTTGATAAGATACGATAACTTTTTTAAAAGCATACTGGAAGGAAAGATAGAATCGAAAGATAAAAAGCCAAGATTGCAATTCATACAGCAAGTAAAGGAGAAAGTTGGGAGTCGTGGCCTATCAATAGATCAAATGAATTGCAGAAAACATACAGCAGCGGCGATTGCTTTACCGACAAGAGCTTGACCCTTAAATTGAGAAGAAGCTGGAATTAAAACATCTTGGCATGAAGTTTCACTAACCCATAGAACCACATTAAAGTAAAACCAATTTACGACTTATGTTTTATAGTCTCTACCGAGCTGGAGTAGGTTCGGATCATTCGAATTAGCACCAAAAATAAAGTAAATATTATAAGCTCCTGCATAATATTTTATCGCAATGTTTTTAAATACATTATGAGATTTTACACAGGCATAATTATGTCCACAACGTAATTATTATTTTGTACTTTGTCGAGCTAAATGTTTATTGTGGTTAACTTAATTATGTGCAAATATGATTAATCTGATTAGATTCTTTGACTAATAATAGTCCATAGCCATAAGGCCAGGCCCGCCGCTAGCTGTTTCAGCGCCCGCGTGCAAGCCCAATTATACTTACTCTGAGTTTTGTCAAAAAAAACATTTTTTAATGTTGTCTCATTAAAGTGCAAGAAAAAAAAACAACAAAAAAAAAACATTTAGTTTAATCTATAATTCTATGCAAATAAATAAAATTAACAGTTTTTCAGAATGCATGTGAAAATACATAGGTACTAACTATACATAAACGAAAAAATATTTCTAAAATTTTTGCCTGTCTGTCGTTTGTTTCTTAGCGGCTAATCTCTGGAACGACTGGAGCTGATGATTTACGAATCCTGTAAATCCAAAATAAAATTTAATAGGCCTTCAGGTAAAGGCTCAACAAGTGTTGAGCTGGTGATCGGACAGATACCTATGAAATTTTCAAATAACTCAACATTTTTGGTTTCATTATTTGAAATAAATAATAGAATAGAACTGTAATTTGCTCTGTATGACTTATATCTGGTGTGCATTCCAATTTAAATGAGAAATATTATGATTTCTATATTTTTTACGGTCATGACGAGCAAGTCAATTATTTTATTCTTAATTTGATCTCCTAATTAGTGGATACGAGAAGCCCAAAATCGATAGAGTGTGTGCAATGGGACAGGCCAATGATGAGATAAAATTTTGATACCGGCTATCCTTTTTAATACATCACACCATTGTTTTAGTTTCGATTCCAATAGTAGTCTCATTTGATTTACAGTAGTTTTTTTTTAGTATAATACACCTCAAAATAACTATTAACAAAATGTACCATCGTTAATCATCGAGAAAAAAGTTTAGAGGGGGTTCCCCGCATTTTGACAGTCCTACTTTTCATAGAATACGTAAGGCACCACCAAGTGGCACCCCCACTGTGCATTTTAGTTTTTACTGATGCCAATAGATGGCAGCGCCATTCAGTATGTTGTTGCACAGTTTTATGTATGTCAAGACATTTCTTATACTTCAGGTGGGGTGGGTATCATGACATTTGAATTACGTGATGAATCACCCGATTTGCCGCGGTGCGGTGCACGCTTTGCACGCCCGCTTACGGCCGGTCTGATAAGGGCTACTAGTACCAACTAGTAGTACCAACTGGTGGGGGGATCCGTGGGGATTTCCGTATAGACAAAATAAATAAATAAAATACGCTACTAGTTCAGTAGTTAGTATTAATATTGGACTAGAGGTTTATCTGACGGAATCAAATAAATATCTGACGGAATATTTAGTAGTTTGTCATTAATGAGAATATTCCATTTTTTAGAAATTCATTCACATCAATTCATAGGGATAAGGCCATACGTACCCACGATGGCCGAGTGCGGGTTGGGGACTGCCAAGACACGTTGTGGCTACGTAATCATATCGTTGAATGTTTTTAAGCCGTCCGAAGACGTCCAACTAAGCTTCACGACTGCTATCTTAACACGTTCACTGCGGGCCACATTTTGAAGAACTTTCAGCTGGTGCGGCTGAGGTCGAATCAGCCCCAAGCTAAACTTCCTTGTAATGCGGTTGGGGCCTTTTCTGCCTCATGTTTCAATCATTTGGTAAATGTGTTGTAACTTGATCAGGAGCGTGATTCGAGGTTTAATTTTATGCTAAAATTACTTGCATGGTATTGTTTTATGTACACCTAGCTTCGCCCCGGGTTCTGATTTTTAGTTTTAGAGAAAACACCTAAAATATATATGAGGTCGTTTTAGACCACACATCGCACTAAATCGGGGCGGCATTAGTGATGGGAATGAATTTATATCGATGAATGTCCATGTCTATGTTATATTTCTATTACTTTTTTATATTGTTATAGTATTGTGCATAAAAGTATGGGGTGTTGTAAAATAAAATACAAACTATTCGTTTATCTAATTTATTCTATATTACTTTGCATGCTGTTCGTTAAAACAATGCAAGCACATAGCTTTCTTACATTGTGAACAATTTAGTCATAATTTTTTTTACTTTCTTTGCAGCCTGCATGGCACCTAATGTAAGTCGTAATTTTGCATAGAAAATGACGCAACGTTTCCTTATTTGACCCTTTGCACGGATGTGCTGAGACTATGAATGGTTATGTTATGTTTTGCAGAAAGTGTAAATAAATAAATATATATAAGAATTTTCAGTTTTTATAATATAACTAAGGTATGGGTGTCACGGGCTCTCACTCTATAAATATATTACTGAACACACACAAAAAAACATTAAACAAAAGAATTTAATAAAAATTAAAAACAAATAATTAACACGATTGCGCAAAGACACGAGCTCCAGTATCGACTATGGTAGCGTCACTAAAGTCGACTTATCTGCTTTCACGCCGCCCGCGCGCCCCGCCGCTGGAGGTCGAAATCGGCCTCAACCCGCACCTTATTCAATAATTTTGTGATCAGTGCGTTTGAGGCGTATTTCGACCTCAAATATTTTTTTTACAATATTGAGACAATGCTTCGCAGACATAAAGAAAGCTATATTTGTCTTTGTCATACCTCATACGGTTGAGTGTAAACAGCCGCCGCACTAGAGAGAAAACACATATTTACGCGCCGCACCAGCGTAAAGTCTACTATGAGGCTGAATCAACCTCAAGCCGCAGTGAACGTGTTAAGAAAACAACCGGGACCTGCTGCGAACCAACGAAACGCTCATAACATATTATGTCACAAACAGTTATCCATCTAGGTCTAACCGCGTCGTCGTTGCTTGCGCTTGGTGATTGTTTCCAATCACCGAGGGCATTCCGCTATGAACACTTCGTTTTATCCGGGGGGGTGTCACTCCGCAGTCGTCAGAACAGTTAAGAATTACACGATTGTAGGTAAATATAATCGTAGTGATTCGGCGCTATGCGATCTGAATTGAGCTTAATCTTTTGACACCGAGGGTATCTATTTCTTTAATTTACTTTTTACTTTACTTTACGTGTCTTCTGTACTTTTACTATTATGTATTCTGTGTCTCTGCTGTATGCGGTGCAACCGAACTTTTAAAACTAAGTTCGGCTTTGCTAGCCATATTAGAGCCCATCATAGAGAGAACCCAGGCTGAACAAGAGGGAGTCGCCATCACCGAATACGGTGTGGATATATAGATAGATTCTGTGGTTTTATTATGTTTAATAAGACCTATTTTTACAAAAATCAACTTGTTTTATTTATACATCAAGTACCATTTGTGTCTAAACCAAGGGCCAAAGGTCAATGCGTAATTTCTATGTTGTTTATTTATTTCACCTATAAAGCAATTTTATTCTCTGCTTTCTTAATCTTAATCGAAGAGTTCTTATTCCTGAGATCTATACTAGAAAACTAACAGCACTTACTTAGTGTAAATATGTATTTATATCACTTATCTAGTACCCATAGTACCAGCTCTGCTTAGTTTGGCACTGTTGCCATCTGGCATTGTGTGTAAAATGTCCGAAATATTTATTTTATATTATAAAGAAGTAAAGAGAGTTAGTTTGAGCGTTTGGATGGATAATTGTTGTATCAACTGAAATGATTTTGAAAATTCTTTCACTAATAAAGCTGTGAATTTCTATTAGTCCTCACGAACACTGTTTTGTTTGTGACGACATGGTGACATGGTGACATGGCTACTCTTTTCCGCTACGTTCAACATACACGCGAGCGGAGACGCGGGTAAAAGCTAGTCTTATTATATATAAATGCAAATAAATAATAATAATAAATTTATTCAATAAATAATTTTACACATTGATGTGGCCGTTGACGACTGTACTAATATTAATTGTGTTACAATCGTCAGCGCCTTCCACTCAATCTAGTAAGAGCAGTATCTTTAAGATCTGATTTACAGTGCAAAATTCAATATTAGAAATATTGAAATTATACATCTAATACATATGGAAGATAATTAATTTATAATAAGACGAATCAATATTAAAAATTAGGATACAATACTATGGTAAAAAATCAAAATGTATTTAACACAGATCCATCCAACGCAATTCTCAGAATAATGTAGGTATATCTCATACTAACTATAAAACATATTACACACATTAACAGTCATTTGACATTATATCAAAGCATTATAAAATGAGATTAAAACAGCTGTCTATTTACCGCAAGTAATAATAATTATGTTATGTTATGTGTGTGTGTGTGTGTGTGTGTGTGTGTGTGTGTGTGTGTGTGTGTGTGTGTGTGTGTGTGTGTGTGTGTAAGTGTGCGTGTGTGTAAGTGTGCGTGTGTGTGTGTGTGTGTTTGCGTGTGTGGGAGTGTGTGTTTGCGTGTGTGGGTGTGTGTGTGTTTGTTAGAGTCTTTCATTAAATACAAGTTCTTCGGTTTTTTCATAACTATACGTTTTGAGCCAGCGTAGGATGACCTCTTTTAATTTATTTATTGATAATGGATATATATTCTTCTCGGCATTTGCAGCATTGTACAAGACGTTACCTAGAACGTAATATTGCCGCCGCGCTAGTGCTGTTCTATGTGGCGTTACGGAGTTAATTCTAGTTCTATTACGCTTCGATATAGGCTTGAAATGAGTGTTCTTGTGTCTGCGAACTAGTGCGCACCTAATAAAGAGTTGCCTAACTGTGAGCACCGAACACTCGCCATAAAGGAGGTCAGTGCTATATCTCCTTGGTCTGCCCAGCATAATCTTCAGTATACCCCTCTGAGCCCTCTCCAACGGCAATAGTGTCGTGGTCCCTGCACCACCCCAAGTGACAATACAATACTGTAGGATGCTCTGGACCAGGGCATAATATACACACAACAGAGTATCAAAGTCCGCTGAACGCCTAAGTTTTCTGAAAACCGGAATAAGTCTTCTAACACGGGCCGTTAGGTTGCCTATATGTGCCGTCCAATTCAAGCGTTTGTCTATGACAAGACCCAGATATTTCACTGTATCCACTCGTGTTAACTCCGGACAGATGCATTCAGTCCGCCGAAGACAAGTGTGTGCCTTAATGCCAAAGTGAGAAGGAGGTTGTGTATTTATTCGGTGAGAGAAAGTGATAAAACTTGTTTTCCTTAAGTTGATTGTGAGAAGGTTTCTTTCAAGCCAGGCCATAACTTCCTCAAGAGCATTTTCTGCACATCGTTGAGTCTCCTCCCACGTACCTCCGCGCGCTAGCAAAGCTGTATCATCAGCATAAGATATTATAGTGCAGTTCGGTATAGTTTTAGTGCATAAACTATTAACATAAATGAGGAAAAGCGTGGGTGAGAGGACACTTCCCTGTGGCAAACCAAAAGTAAGCGGTAATTGGTCGCTCGTATGTGCACCTACTTTAACACATTGGGTGCGGTTAGTGAGAAATGAACAAAAGATATCGAGCGCAACCCCACGCACTCCCATAAATTCCATTTTACGTAGTAATATAGGTACCGAGACAGTGTCGAATGCCTTGGACAGATCTAGGAATATACCCAGAACTTTAGATTCACTGTCCAAATCTCTTGCAACCCTCTCTGTCAGATATAGGGTTGCATCCTCCGTTGATTTACCTCTGATGAAGCCAAATTGGTTTGGGGCAATGATATTATTATGTATTAGGAATTTCGTGAGCCTTATATTCAAAAGTTTCTCAAGTATTTTAGTTAGACCTGTTAATACGGATATTGGTCTGCAGTTATCGACACTGTCCCGTTCACCATTTTTGTGGATGGGGAGCACCATTGCTCGCTTCAAGGCATCCGGAAAAACACCAGTTCGGAGACACAGGTTAAGGGCAAATGTTAAAGGCTTTATCAAGTTATGTCTTGAATCCCTAATCACTTTGGCTGGGACATTATCTACGCCCGGAGCGGTGTCAGTTTTTAAACCTAATATGATTGTCTCGATTTCATTGCAGTCCGTTTCAAATAGGGCCATGGAGTCTTTGATTTTATGAAATTCATTATGCATTTCCTTAGGTGTATCGGCCCTCTCGTTAGCTACGCGTCTGGCTAGTATAGCGTTTGCCAACGAGGGGCCCACGTTTGCAAAATAGCTATTTATAATATTGAGCGATTCACGTGGATCCTGGTTCATAGACAGCAATGAATCAGACAACGGCGGGGTTTGTCTTAGATTTACGATTTTATTAATTGTGTTCCAAGTACCTTTAGGATTTTTTTTGTGTTTATTGAATTCGTTTTTTTCGTACTCAATTTTAAATTTATGTAATAGGTTATTGCAATAGTTGCGATATCTTGTGTAAGTAACGTGGAGTATTGCGTTACCGGGATCATTTCTGACTTTTCTATGTAGTCTATCCCTATGTCTGATACACCTTAACAGTCCGGGTGTCACCCACGGTTTTATTGTGCGTTTACGACTCGGAATGTTTATCTTTTTAGAATGAGTAGTGATTGCTTCGGAAATAGTGTTTAATATAGCGGATATGGCAGTATTCGCGTCTGTGGCAGTATAAACTGCACTAAAATCCGTGTCAGCTAGCTCTCGTGTTATTAATGGATAATCCATTTTCCAGTAAGTTTTTTGAGGAATACTTTTTTTTATTTTCAAATCTAAGAATCTAATTTATCTATATTTTTGTACGACGGTGAGCGATAGATGGCCACGACCGCATATTCGTTATCAGGGTCTCGCATGATAATGCAGTTGGAGTCCTGAATGTGAGGGATTTCTATATTGTGTTTCACGTCCGATCTGATATACAGCAACACACCGTCGTTTTGACTAGAGTAGTCAGAAGAATACGACGTATAGCCATTAATTACCGGAATAAAGGCAGTCTTACTTAACCAACATTCAGTCAATATAATAATGTGACACTGAATACCAATTCTATCCAAGAATATCAATAAAGCATCGAAATTACAATTAACACTACGAATGTTGGTATGAAACATCGTTAGCGATTTGTTGTTTACATGACATACCGCGTTTTCAGGAGTGCATATAATTGATTTGGATATCTGAAAGGAGTCAATATCCGTAATAATATCTTCAAACTGAGCCATTAATAACGGAGGATTACTATGGACCATGCTATACGTGTGTATGTATGTTTTACATGTGCAGTTATACATTTTGGTTCAACTACTCTGGTGCTGAGGTTAGCGGATGTTCTATTTGTAACTTTAAGAACTCGGTCGATATAAAACCTTGTATTTAACTTTAGGTTTGTAATATGTGTTATTTGATGTAGTGTGTAATAATTCGAGTGATATTTTGCAGTATTAAACAGCATGTTCACAAAGAATAAATGAGATTGTGTTAGTTTTGACAGATACATTTTCATTATAATATTTATAGAAATTTGAAAAGCATCGGTTTGATGTATTGTACAAATTAATTGATTGGAATTTAATTGAATTAATAAAAAAATCATGCAATTACAGAATTTAAAATTATTAAAATACCCTACTATACGTTTCAGTCATATTTCAGCTTGTGAGTCCAGATGGTCCAAGTCTCCTTCAGAGCAGATGCGGTGAGCCCGGGAACCCGCTCTCTTACGTAGATATACTCTTCCATGGGCGGTCCAGCAGAACTCAAACCCGTTTTTCTTGCTGTACTCGCGGGCCAAGTAAAATGTCCTCCTCGCCTTCTGTGTAAGGCATTCAGATATAAAGATTGGTGTAGCCTGTCCGTCGCAATTCAGGTGAGATGTACATAACCTATTCTCCTTATTCACCCGGTTAAAGTTCTTTACGGATGTTAGTAGCCTTTCCTTCAGCAGGACGGAGGAGAAGTCTACAACTATAGGCTTGTTACCCTCCCTATTAGAGTTTAGACGAAATATATCCCGTACGTGGTGTTCCTCTATAGTTATATTAGTGACGTTTCCAACTTTTTTCACTATCTTTAGCAAATCTTCTTTGGATTCCGTTTTTTGCATAGGAATATTGCGTACCTCAATGCAAGTTTGCTTATGAGATCTCTCTAAGTTCTCTACCTTCAGTTCTAACATCTGAATATAAGCTAAATGTTCGCGGCGCTCCGTTTCCATTTTACTGATTTTGTCCTTCATTTCCTCATATTGTTTGGAGATAAACTCCATAGATTTCATTATTTCACCATTCTGGGTTATTATATCATTTATAGTTCCTTGTATTGTGGTCTGCTGGTTCTTCATAGTATCAAGCGTTTTTTTTGTTTCTGTCATATGTGCATGGAAATCTTCATCATGATGGCGCTTGCGAGCTCGAGTCCTGCTCTGTGAGGAACTCTCATTGTCGGTGTCCGTGTGTGGAGCCGAACTCATGTTTGTAGTAGATTTGATATTTTCTTGAACAGATGGAGGGGTCTTCTTAAGCGGCATTTTTACGGTACAATCCTAGAGTTCTAATTACCAGGATCTCAACAATACAGAGGAGCAACACTCAAGTACTCCAGTACACTCAAGCGGTGGGCAGGACGACGCGTGAAGACGGATTGCTTGTTCGCAGTTACCAAATCCCCATAGGTGGGTGCTAAAACGCCGGTGGCATTAATGCGGGAGCTGAACAATTTAAGGGTCTGTTTTTCCGCAAAGCTTGCAGTTTATGTGCGCCCAGCAAAACCGGTAAAAGTCGAGGCACCTCTGTAATCCGGTAGTGACTGTTAACTTTATGTTGAAAACCCCCACGTCTTAGTGGCGTAGTGGATCAGCTTCTCCAAAACACTTTCAAAGTCTAAAATCCAGGATCCCTACTTGATAATTAATTATCTACCAAGTAAAATATATTTTTGTGCACTGGTATCATTTATTGAAAAAAAGTCTTGCTATTGCCTGAGAGATGGCGCTTGTGTTTAGCCAAAGTTACCCGACCAGAGCCAATTTGTATTAACAAATTATACAAAGTCTATTTTGTCTATGTCAGGCGAGTTCCGGTTTTCGTTTCGCTATTCGCCGTTATGTCGCTAGGGGTTTGTCAATATTTTTTCATAACGTATATTAAGGATTGAATTACTGTTTCTAAATATGGGAATCGACAAAGAACCAAATTTAACTTTCTTGGATTTATGTTATTAGCCGGATTTTTAATATGTAAAAGTACCTGTTTGGCGTTTCAATGCCTTTTTTTCTAGACAGATCAATGTTTACAGTTGATTTCACATCTTTTTTTAAAGAATTCACTAATGGATATATTGCTAATAAGTTTTAACTGTGCAGACAGTGAACACGTATCAGTGTTGCCAGTGGAAGTCACAAAATAAAATTGTAGTGTAGGTATGTAATATAAATTTTTCTGTCTGTCTATTGGTGCCGGCTAATCTCTGGAAGGACTGGACCGATCTTAACGGGACTTTCTCTTGCAGAAACGCTGATGACTAAAGAGTAACTTAGGGTAATTGTTTATAGACTTGATATGCTTCGCGGCGTTACTTGATTCACAACAACTGCGGGTAACACCGCGGAACTTAGGTAGTATACACTATACTTCCTGATACAACCCACGGCAAGAGTCCTCGCAACTAGTATATCACCTCTAATTCTGAATTATGATAATATTTGAAAACAACAATGATCTGTCTCCCACGACTTTTTGTTTCCGGATTTAATAAAATTTAACTTTATCAGTGTAAAATATCTATTGCGTGTTAAAAATTATAATTTATTGTTAGTCAAGAACGTATAGATCGTGGGAGATCTTAGGCAATTAGCTTGCTAAGTACTGACGTCAATTTTAAACAAAAACTATGATTGTCTGCATTGCTATCAACGGTATACCACTGTAGGATTTGATGCTGGATACCTACACTCGTTGTAGTTTAAAGCTTACTTGTATGTCACAGACATGCATTCTCTACGGTATGTCTTTCGTACTTCAGAACTCAAGAGAGCGCTTAAAACCATTGTTTCTACGCCTTATATCTTCCAACCTCCCGTATCCAAGTTGCGTTTTCTATTTTCTTGTTTTTCTCTCTATTCGCGATTTACAACAATAACCGCGGGTGACACCGCGGGTCTTAACTAGTCTTTAATTTATGTTATTAAATCTATTTTATATTATTAAAGTAACTGATCCGACCTAAGGTCTGTGGTACAGCTGTTAGTTCAATTTCTAAGAATACTGACAATGTTTCTCAAAGAAAATACCTGGAATTAGTTACCGAGTCTAGGAACTATAACACTCTCACGTTGTTTATTATAAACAACAACTTGAGAGTGTTACTTTACTGACTTAAATTACCTATGTCAAATGCAATAATCGACACAAATTGATTATATACGAAGTATTCATTACCAAATGATGAAAGAAATAATATTTCTTTATTATCTTATTAAATTCGTCTAAGGATTACATGTCATTTCCAGACACTGCGAATTCTTATAAGTTTGCAAACGTATCTCGTTTTCAATACCTTCTTCGTTAAATAGAGTAATTACTGTCTGTTATTGTAAGTCTAAGTATTTTTACTTTTAAAACTAATTGTATTTGTTTTAAATATAAATGCGGACTTTATCATCATCATCAACAGCCTTTAGCAGTCCACTGCTGGACATAGGCCTCTCCTTTGAAAGGAGGTTTTGGCCTACTATACCACGCTGGCTAGACGGGTTGGTAAAGGGTTTGTTTCAAGTTTTCCTTCTCTTCTCTTGGCAGTGATGTTAGCTGCTTATTTTGTTCCTTTACTCGCCTCTTACGACAACCATGGAAAGAATAGGGGTGGTGACACTTTGTATTCTTAATCCGTCACCACACGGAGGGCGGACTTTATGCCATCAGACATTCTTTCCCAGTTAACCTATTTCATAATAAACTAGCCTCTGTCATTTTCTATGGTCTGATCTCTTCCTTCACCATGACCTCAAATAATCTTGGGAATAAAGGCTAGGAAGAAGAATGTGTATAACAGATCAGCGATAAATCTATACTAATTCTTTTTACTCTATCAGCAAAAATTCAACCCATGTCTGTTTGAAGTCTCATCAATATGCAGTCTCAAGATTATACGTTTCCTAGTAATAAAGCTGTAGAATACAAAGTTAAAACAAAATTGATGATTTTAATCTTTTATTGTGTCTGTGTCCCACGTCCTCACGGATGTGCTTAACGAAATTCAATTGTACGACGATAAGGTTCACCTTTGCGTTTGTTAATTATTATAAACGTAGGTTTTTCCTATATATATAATAGGGGACACGTTACACTGGTGACAATTGCTCACCATGTCACCACACGGGAGTGTCAGAACATGTTGGATCATTAAAAATGCATGAATAGTATTATACTAAAATTGTTTACATAAAACCTCGAAATTCGGATTGATAATATTCATGTAGCAATGAATGAATTTACTTAAATATAAAATGATTAAGAGCCTTTCACGAATCATCTGTTTTGCTATATTCATACTGTTGACTATATTATATATTTATTGAAACTATTGAATATTACTTAATTCTTAATTATCTGTGTACAAAAGTCGAAACTTTAGTTTATTGTTTCATAATAAACATTTTCATCATAATATATTATATTTTAATGTTTCACATATTTTGATGTGTGATGTGATTTCAAGTCCATGAAATATTTGTAGGTGTTTCTTATTTTAAGTTTCAGTGTTAGACCTCTTGCTTATCTTTAAATCACTAAACACTTGGAGACTTTGCAAATAGGGTTTTTAAAGTAACCATCATCGATAGATTCATAGCAAGATAAATATTCTAATGGGTAATAAGCCTGACCTTTTTAAATTGAGTCTGAGAATGATGTTAATTAATTACAGTAAGAATCGTATTTTTACCAATTAAACATTATTTGTGAAGAGGTTTGTAGGGGGAATATTATTTGGAAAAAGTGTCGACAGTTTCCTATGTAGAAATTTAAAAATGTTAGGTAGTAGTAGGTATGTGATTCATTCAAAGTAGAAAGTTGATACAATGTACATTTCTTACATCTTCATCGTACTCGGTACCAGAAGAGGTACTTAGTAAGCCACGGTTGGCGTGCCATGATGGCGTCTGTCAGTGTTCACACCGTGAAGATGCGGCGATGCCCTTCGAACCAGCCATTGTGCCCTCCGACCTCCGCCCTCCCTGCCGATTTTCAATCAAGTTGGGAAATTTCAAGACCTTGCAGATTCTTGTTATGATTACGAAGGTGGGGTAGTGTGCTATTCTATCTGAATGTAAGGAAGATATTAGACAATTTGGTACTATATACATATTATATATACTTAATATAATGAAACTTATGAAAGCTACGTCTGTATAAAATAATGTATTATTAATACATGTTTTTATTTAAATTACATAATGTTTAAATAACACAAAAGGCAATATTTTAATCTCTGGAACGAATTTACTGATTTTGACGGGATTTAGTCGGGCATATAAATAACCGATGGTTTAAGAAGACTACTTTTTAGACTATCATTGCAACGCGGCGTCTCCCGTGGGTACACTATAACTGCGGGGCTCAGCTAGTACTCAAATCAAAATAGTGGCGATTGTTAAGACTTATAGGACCAAACCAAACACAAATCTTTGCACCACTTCAGACTAATTTTGAACCACATTCTTGGGAAATAATATTTTAAGTGTATTTTTTCAATTTTGATTTTTTGGAAAAGACAACCCCTGCATTAATAATATACATCCTGTGGCGCGAGGGACTTTACAAACATGTATGAAACGAACACAAAGAACACCCAGATTCCGAACAATTTCTGGATCACACAAAGTGTAGTCTCAAGTGGGATTTGAACCCACGTACACTTGACGCAGTAAAGAACGTTATGGGTTCTGATGATGATAATGATAATGAATGTACTACACTATTAATTGTACCTACAATGTTCATAATTTAATGAAGTTTTATCTCTTCACGTACTTATTATTTTTGATAAGCTTACTAAATTCATTCGAATGCTATAAATTCGAAAGTAATGGTGTCTATCTGTCTGTCCGTCTGTTATGTTTTCACGGCTAAACCGCATCACAGATTAAAAAAAAATTGGTATGAAGATACCTACTTTGTTTCTTTAAAAAGGACTTAGGTACTCTTAACCAAGATAATCGACTAACACGCAGGCGGAGCCGCAGGCAAAAGCTAAATAGTTATTTGAAATAAATAATAAGGTTAATAACTAAGTAGGTATGTATGTACATTGCTTTCATTACTCTATTTCCCAGAATTACATTTGTTTCTTGATAATAGAATAGGTACTCCGGCTAGCTCTAGGAATTGTGCCATATAAATTTGTTATTATAATTCACTGGAAGCGAAACATCATACCATAGGACCTATCTACTGGGGAATACCCTGGCGGCTCAATAAGTACGTAAGACATGTTTCGCTATTTTTACTATGATTCGCTTATTTATTTTTAGAATGGGGAAAAATGCCGAGATGGATTCTGTTTATGGTGGTTTATGATGACTCGTTGCCATCTATGACCTTAGTTAAATATTGGTTCAACAAATTTAAACGTGGACGAACATTTTTGATGAGGAGTAACCAGGACGTCCGGCAGACGTGGTTACCGAGGAAATCATTGTAAAAGTCCACGATATGATTCTCTTTGTCGGCCGATGGGTGCCTCGTTTGCTCATGTTATTTTCCATACTTATACGAAACGGCTTCGTCGATTCTTATACAATTTTGTATGTTTTTTAAGTAGGTTCAGACCTACTGAATATTGTCAGGAATATGACGTAAACTATTTTTATATACCTAGTAAATTAAAGATGAAGCGAACGACAGCGGAGCCATGGGCATCAGCTGGAATAATATGGTTTCTGCTGGAACAGACACAGACAACATATAATATATGTAGATACGCGAAGTTGATATGAATAACGAGGCAAAGGCTAAGTCCATTAATGACTGTCTGTGAACAAAGTTTCTATAGTAATTAACTTAAATAATGCACAACATTAAAAAATGTTTCGCTTTGCTGGTTTGTCGGAACACAGGGAGCTAAATTGTCAACAAATAAATGTCCATTATTCTAAATATTTTGGTTTTGACATAGCTTGTTACTCGCTTAAGGAATTTATTGAATAATATATTTAAAAAAACCGTGGCAGGCGGTCTTGCAGACATCGAAATGAATTTGGTAAAAGGATTTTAAAAGGACAGCACAAACAACATATACGTTTACATAATATTATCACATAGCAAGGACACATGTGTCTTGCACATGCCATAAGCTGATAAGGCATTATATGTTTCACATTACAAAAGGTAGTATTGTCACGCTGATTTCAGTAGGTACGAATGGGTCGGCTTGACCGGGCCGGTACTGCTCTACATACCATAATCACCTAACATAACCATAGAAGACCAATTAAAAATGACAACATTCAGCAAGAATGCTGTCCTATTTCGTTGATAAGTGCGAGACCGGAGGTACAATGATGCAGGTGCTCAATAGGCCGCCATGGTGTGGGTCACCAATGTCACCATGCTACATTGCTTGCCCTCACAATGTGGATGGTGTCCCATTTCACTTATGCTTTCCATCAGGCAGAGTTACCTTGGCAGGCTATTCAATAAAAAAATATATGAAAAAGAAATATCAAAAAGTTTGATAAAATCGCTTTAAAGAAGAGTAATAAGTTTGTCTCTTTTTATATTGCTTTTACTTAACTTTTGACATAATAACACCCTATTTTGTTGCATTTATTTACGTAAATAATATATGAAATGTTTCTTGAAAGTATTTGAAGGCTCATTTCAAAAGGCAGCTTCAGAAAATTTAGGTCAAAAGCTAATATCGTCGAAAATATCAGTTACAGTTTAAACGAAGCGTGTAGTAGTTAGTTTAACATTGAATAGAGGGTAGCCGCGTGAGGATGTTGCCACACAAATATGACTTGAGATAGAATAATGATAAATTCAGGCTCAAACCCTATTGTGTGGAACACATTGTTTAGTTAAGTTTTAAAACTAAGCAGTTTTACGTCCGTCGTACATAGTTGAGTTGTAAGATACTTGTTGTAGGAGATAATAGTCCTTAGTATTTGTCAGTTATGTTTTTAAGCAGGCACCACACTTCGCTATTCGCTATTCGTTATGCGGGTTATTCGCGCGCATACGGCGAAGTGTGGAGAGTATATTCGCCAATATTCGCTTTATTCGTACGCATCGAATAGCGAATCGCATATACGTCGACTTGTCGGTTTTTTGACACACTTCAAAGGACACGAATAAGGCGAATACACGCATCGACTGCCCACACTTCGGACGGGTAGTGAAGTGCCCTGTGCATAACTAACAACCATAGACTATAAAACAGTTTTTGAAATAGATAAATCAATTAAACGATTAAAATAACCTATCATATGATCAAAATAATTTGACTTCATTGAAGTATTGTTTCTGTCAATTTAATAAAATAAAAAGGAAATTAAAATAATATGTTTCGTTCGTTCATTGACCATTAAAAATGACAATGCTCTGTGCATAACTAACAACCATAGACTATAAAACAGTTTTTGAAATAGAATAAATCGATTAAACGATTAAATTAGTTTATTATATGATCAAAATAATTAGACTTCATTTAAGTATTGTTTCTGTGAATTTAATAAAATAAAAAGGAAATTAAAAGAATATGTTTCGTTCGTTCGTATGGTTTCGTTTTGTTCACCATAAAAATGACAATGACATCTCTACAACACACATATTTGCCTTATTATATATACCAGTACGAAGTGTGGTGGCGTGTTTGTTGTTTGCGCGCATAACAAATATTCGGGCGAATACGGCGTAGACAAATAACGAATAGCGAATAACGAAGTGTGGTGCCTGCTTTACGACCAAACAATTGCACTGATTTCAATTAAATTTAGCAATGATATACTTTAATTCTTGAGGACGACTGTAGGCTACTTTAAACCGCGATAAACGACATACACACGGAAAACTATTATTTATGTTATTTATGCTTATGATAAGTAGTCTAGACTCATCGAGAATTAATATATAATTTGAACAATCTAAGCTCTCGAACGTAGGCACACATGCGTCACTCTATGAGAACTTACTGAATACTAATACAAACATGTTTGCAACTTAGTTTTAATTTATTTTTAAAATCTTACAAAATGAATTTAATATACATAATATTAATAAAGATTTCAGACAAATGACACACAACATTATCCAGTCTCAAACTAAGCAGAGCTATGAGTACTAGACAACTGATATAAAAACATAACTTTTTTAGGGTTCCGGTGCCAAATGGCAAAAAACGGAACCCTTATAGATTCGTCAAGTCTGTCTGTCTGTCTGTCTGTCCGTCCGTATGTCACAGCCACTTTTTTCCGAAACTACAAGAGCTATACTGTTGAAATTTGGTAAGTAGATGTAATCTGTGAACCGCATTAAGATTTTCATATAAACATGGACAAAAAACAATACATTTTGGGGGTCCCCATACTTGGAACTGAAACTCAAAAAAATTTTTTTCATCAAACTCATAAGTGTGGGGTATCTATGGATAGGTGTTCAAAAATGATGTTGAGGTTTCTAAAATCATTTTTTTTCTAAACTAAATAGTTTGCGCGAGAGACACTTCCAAAGTGGAAAAATGTGTGTCCCCCCCCTCTAACTTCTAAAATAAGAGAGTGATAAAACTAAAAAAAATATATTTTGTACATTACCGTGTAAACTACCAACGAAAATTGGTTTGAACGAGATCTAGTTAGTAGTTTTTTTTAATATGTCAAAAAGCGTAAACAGCAATTTACCTTTCATTTAATCAACGAACTACAAGAACTTTTATATAATGTTACTTGTTGATACGGAACCCTTCATGGGCGAGTCCGACTCGCACTTGGCCGATTTTTATTTTGTAAAGACACACATAGAAAACACCTAAACTCCGAAACACATATTTGCAGACCATACAAACATTTGGTCCGACCCGAGAATCGAACCCGAGACCTTTTGATCAGCAGCCGTATACGCTAACTACTAGTGACTAGACCAACAAGGCACAGTATATACTTGGTATATCTATTAAACTAGAAACTTGGGTTTTGAAGGTCTGATGGCAGTCGCTCTAGTCCCATTGAGTTGTCCCGTAATGGGTAAAGTGAGACTTTTTTGTCCTAATAGTCCCACGGAACAAGTTACACAAGTCAGTCTCAGAAGTCTCATTACCATCTATACAATGAGACCCACTAGTCTCATTGTATAGATGGTATTGTTTACTTCCGTATAACCGACTTACGCGTGGGCTCCGCCCCCGTGTATGTTGATTATCCCGATAAAAAGTATGTCCTTTCTCAGGTTCTAGACTATCTGTACACTAAATATCATTCCAATCGGATCAGTAGTTCTGGCGCGAAAGCATGACAGACAGACAGTCAAAGTTACTTTCGTGTTTATAATATTAGTGAGAAAGTTAAGATTTGGTTTATTACTGTAATGCATAAAATACAAAAATGCATTAAATATATTATGGAAATCATATATGGTAACGAAACTTTTGATATTAAAATACTAATGTCACTCGTCCTATGGTACTACTGTCTCAATTGTCTCATCATGGGACAACTCAATGAGACTAGTGTTACCTTAGTAGATTGAAAGCCAGTTTCAATGTAGTTCGAAAAAAGAGTTTGGAGGTCTTTAGTATGTACTAGCTGAGTCCTGCGGTGTTACCCGCGGTAGTTATTGTTAATCGCGAGTAACGCTGTGGAGCGAAGCTGGTCCAAAACAAATTAGCCTAAGTTTCTCACCAGCTTACTGCTAGTGAAAGCCCTGTCAAAATCAATCCAGCCGTTCTAGAGATTGGCCAGAACAAACAGACGGACAGACACAAAAAAAAATAAAAATTGCTCTTTTGGTGTTAGTACCATAATACCTTGATATATAATACATTTAGTAAAAACTATTCATTTAATATTACATACAGGCAGTCCAATTTTATTTATTTGTATAGAAATAGTACATAATATATAAAACTAGCTAACCCGGCGAACTTCGTACCGCCTTAGAATATTAATTCATACTAAAGTATTGTGTTTAGTTATTAACTGATAGTTAATACGGACGGGCCCCGGCTGGTACCGCCACAATCGCCTTGTTCCTGCATTTTAAATCTGTAATATCTTCAAAAGTATTAATTTAAATTACATACTGTAAAAATTAAAAATTAAAAAATGGTTATTGTGGGTTATCTCTAAGAGATAGAGAGAGTTAGACATCGCGGACTTTTTTGTAGACCTTTTTAAGATGTACAATACTACAGTACATTATTTTGATCTATCTCGTAGGGTACAGCCAGCGTTTGCAATGTAAGCGTAAAAAAATGGGTTTATTTACGACATCACATTAGAAATTAGAAATTCTAAAATTATTATCTACTATATTATACATAAAAAACCTTATCTAAAGAAAATGGCATCAAAATCCGTTGCCTAGTTTTAAAGATTTAGGCATACAATAGGGATAGAGAAAGCGACTTTGTACTAACTAATTCTTAGAATATTATTGTTTGTAGGTAAAAATATTAGTCTGGCATAATTAAAAACATGCATGTTTACAAGCGTTTGTATTTAAATAATTTCTGATTATGATCACGGATGTACCCATTTGTTATATCTTTAAATTTTGTTCTTCTGTAGTCTTAAAATTGTTACTACTATACGTAGTACGTATTACTAGTAGTAACTAACTTACATTACTATGTCTATCAACAATTTTTTTGCCATTAAAGAGCAACACAGATCAGCAGACTGTCTGAAACAGTCTGTCATTTTTACGGGCTGAAATCTTCACACACTCACACTTAAGACTCGCATACAAAATATTCGTGTAATGACGAATTAAGAATACAGAGTGTCACCACCACCTATTCATCCCGCGGGTGTCGTAAAAGGCGACTAAGGGATAAACTACGCAAGACAACATCAATGCAAAGAGAAGGAAAACTTGAAACAAACCCTTTACCAACCCGTCTGGCCAGCGTGGTAAAGTAGACCAAAACCTCCTTTCTAGGGAGAAGCCTATGTATAGCAGTGGACTGTTAAAGGCTGTTGATGATGATGATGATGATACAAAAACTCACACATAATAATTAAAACAAAAAAAAACACATTTACACATACATAAACACATTCTGTGTTTGGTAAAACAACACTTAATACATAGGTATTCTTACAATGATTTTATTCCTTTAAAAAGATTTTCGTTTACCCAAGGAACGATTTCCAAAATATGTTGCAATTTAATGAAGTGATTTTTAAAAGAACTCTATTTTTATTGTAATAAATATACGATAAATGTATTATTTTAACTAGCAGAGTCCCGTGGTTATTGTTGTAAATAATGCGAGTAACGCTGCGGATCAAAGATAGCGTAAAAAATTACATAAGTTACTCCTTGGATTATCATCATCAGCTTTCGGCCCGTGAAAATCCCTTTGATATATCTAGTCACTTGCAATGGTACATCGATACCGTACAGTGAGAAGATGAAGGACTTGCGGATTTCTATTGATAGCACATTATCCTGGGGTCCTCAATCTTTCAGGCTGCGGGATCTTTGCGCCGACTACGCTATTTTCTACCAATTTCACCAAGGTTGCTCTTACACGATCTCTTCTTTTTCCCATCGTTGATTATGCTGAAGACCAATTGAATAAGTTTGAGAGACATCAAAAGTTCTGCATAAGATTATCGCAAACAGACTAAGTGGTTACCCATCTACCTTCGCCAGAATGCTCATATTCTCTTTTCTTCTTACTACATTCTTTTCTCCACTATCCTCTTACTCCATACTATCTTAAATCCCGGTTTACCTTCCTGCATAACACGCACCACAAATCTTTGAGATCATCAGAGAACCTGAAATAGGAATGCCAAGAAATACCACTAGATTCCTCGACCTGTCTTTTTCTGTCCAAGCAGTGCGCAGACATTAGCCGCCTTCAAGAGAGGGATAAAGGAATATTACTTGGTAGACTATTAAAACATATAAATAGGTTTTATGGAATACCTTTTTATTACACTTATTTATTCGTATCTTTATGTATTTTATTTAATCTAATACACTATGTGCTATTATTACCTAATTACTCTAAATAAAAATAATAAATAAATAAATATTTCGGACATCTTACACACAACATCATCTAGTCCCAAAGTAAGCAGAGCTTGTGTTATGGGTACTGAACAACTGATATAAATACATAAACATACTTTTTTTTTTTCTAAATACATACATATTTAAGTGCTAAATTTTTTAATACACCCTGATGTATTAACTACCATATACTTTCCATGTCTTTCTTTCCATCCCATGGTTGCCTGGAAGAGATTGCCTTCGAGCGATAAGGCCGCCACTTGAACCTCCTAGTATAAGCTACCGTTGTATGTTATTATTCTGGAGTACAATAAAGATATATATTATTATTATTGCCTTTTTGATGTAAGTACCGTATATACTTTGATACACATTTAGTAAAAAACTGTTAATTTGATATTACATACAGACACTCCAAATTTATTTATTTGTAGGTATAGTTTAGCAAACCATTAAACACAATGGACTGTTATTCATTCCACAAATATACTAGTAAATACGACTGCTTTGTTGGTCTAGTGGTTAGCGTACGCGTAGCGGCTGCTGATCAAGAGGTCTCGGCTTCGATTCCTGGGTCGGACCAAATATTTTTGATTGAAAATATTATTTGATCGAGAAATATTTGTTTCGGAGTCTGGGTGTTTTCTATGTATAATATGTACATATGTATTTACAAAAAAAAAGTATGTTTATGTATTTATATCAGTTGTTTAGTACCCTTATTACAAGCTCTGCTTAGTTTGGGACTAGATGATATTATATTAGTAAAATAATTGGATTCAAATAACATTACAGCACATTGCCTGTGGGATTTGGTTACTAGCTAAATTCCAATAACATCACTGACACCACTGAAACTTATAATCTAAGCCTCCCACTCCATCATTAAAGATTTAAACTCAATTATAGTCTCGCCAACAGGTAGCTATTGTATGTTACCCGTCATTATAAACCTTTGGTGCACCAAACTTATATATTGCAGAAACAATAGCAAAGAAGGAAGGACACATGCAAATGTATATCTTACAACCAGTGTTCTATGAACCCTTGGACTTAAACCGGACAGAGTAATTAGAAGCAACAACAGAGGTCAACTTTTAGTTCTCTTCACAAGTCAGCGAGTACAATTCGACACTATAATCCGAGATGATCGCACCGGAACGCTCATCAGTGGGTTTGTTTTCATTGTAAGACGTTCTTCGGAATATAAAAATACAATTACATTTATAATGACAGCAATGGAATAAAATATATGGACTAGAATTCATTTTTATCAACGAGAGTGCCAAATAAACAAGTCAGAAACTATGAAATCAAATCCACTTACAAAATAAAAATGTCTATATTTGTGTAATCTACCGCAAACAGATATTGAAGTTAATCTAAATTTGATAAACATGTGTGAAACGCATGCGACACGTCAAAACGAATGTATCGTAATATAATGGATTAAAAATTCCCAAAGGTCTCTCATCAGAATTAGACATTTATTACAGCATTGTGCTATATCCACAAGGCTCGTCAGACAGGGAAGTGAAACAAACACCGGACGCTGATATTAATTAAGTCGATAATGAATGGATACCATTGACGATGGACCCATTAAACGTCCTTGGAGTATACTCTTCATATAATAGAGTGAAAAAACGGCGCAAATTTAATATTCATGCACACTTATTGTAAAAAAGTATTATTTTAATCTTACGTGAAATTAGTTATAATTGTCAACAGGAAATAATTTGCTTTATCTTTCAGTACTGTACCAAAGCTTAAATTGCCCCTAATTAGCGATGGAAGTTAAAAAAGAGGCAAACACACTTCACTATATGAAATTTGCCTGTCGCGTTCATCAATCATCAACAGCCTTTAACAGTCCACTGCTGGACATAGGCCTCTCCTTTGAAAGGAAGTTTTGGCCTACTATACCACGCTGGCCAGACGGGTTGGTAAAGGGTTTGTTTCAAGTTTTCCTTCTCTTGGCAGGATGTTAGCTGCTTATTTTGTTCCTTTAGTCGCCTCTTACGACACCCATGGAATGAATAGGGGTGGTGACACTTTGTATTCTTAATCCGTCACCACACGGACAACATGACAACAACTGTCGCGTTAACATTTTAATAACCTTCGTATCCCAAAAAATGTCTGCCATACTGCCATTATATGTATTTATTTAAATATATGTGTTATTCATACAACTAACTATAATACTGGCTTTGGTGACGTTCCACGTTTATATAAATAAGACATGAGTAGGTAACACATACAAGTAACAAATACATACACAACTATAAACCAGAGTAATTGTCTGTGGTAAAAACTTATATAGAATCAAAAAGTTTCGTTACAAATACCTATAGATATTATTAAACGTAACTAACCTATTTATTCTCACGTGCTTTGCTAATGATGTAACCTCATACTCATAAGTACACAGACATACACAGTTATCTGTGTACATTATTTCTCTGTTAATTAATTTAAATGATAATAATGTTCATTGTTGGCGTGGCTAAAGTTAAATTGTCTGAATGAATGCCACGCCGTTTTAAAAGCCTATCAACGTGTGATATTCTGTATTTATTGTATATTCAATCGTATGTACTTTATAATAGCTAGTTAATAGTTTCTAATAGCTTAACTAGTTTCATTAAGCTTCTAATTAGTAGTTTAGTATGAGGCCTTTTGACTTGACTCGCACAAATTAAGGTACGATGTCTTTTCAAATATGAAAAGTGAACTCCTCAGAGTGCACGAAAACGTTTCTCAAAAAAAGAAGGGCACAACATCAATAATGCCATAAGACCAAAAGGCACTCGTACAAACCACTAAAGTGCATCATGAAATTTGTCGAGCGGCAATCGAAATGTTATTAACAAAATAATGAAATCGATATTAATACAATCAACATGTTATAAACAAAATAATGCAATCGATAAAAAAGTTGATAAAGCTTGAAAAAAATGATATTTGTGGAAATAAACTTTTATCACTTTAGGTACACAATTCATAACAAGAGATTTTGAATATTCAATGCTAATGATGAAATGAAACAGTTTTTTTCTGTTAATTAATTTTATTAATTCAGACCTTTTCTGAAAAATATTTGCATGACACTAAAGTTCTTATTGTTAAACGTAGAAATCATTATACATCCATGTTCATATAAAAAGGCGTGTTTAGCTGTGCACAAGGATGTGCTGGTCCCGACACTTATGCGTGGTAGCAAATCTTGGCTGTAGCAGAAGAGGCATTAAACTATGTGTGGTCAGAATGTTAATGACGGAGTCAGGAATTCAGTGATAAGAGAATTTTGCGGATTGAAAGCAGATCGAAAAAATAAAAGCGGCCAAGTGCGAGTCGGACTCGCCCATGAAGGGTTCCGTACCAGCAAGTAACATCATATAAAAGTTCTTGTAGTTCGTTGTAACTTTCATCGATGTTTTTATACTAGTGTATTGATTGGATGAAAGGTATATTGCGTGTTACGATTTATGACGTATTAAAAAAAAACTACCCACTAGATCTCGTTCAAACCAATTTTCGTTGGTAGTTTACATGGTAATGTACAACATATATTTTTTTTAGTTTTATCACGGATTTTATTTTTTTTATTAGTTTTATTTTTTTTAGTTTTATATATATCACTCTCTTATTTTAGAAGTTAGAGGGGGGGGGGGACACACATTTTTCTACTTTGGAAGTGTCTCTCGCGCAAACTATTCAGTTTAGAAAAATATGACATTAGAAACCTCAACATTATTTTTGAAGACCTATCCATAGATACCACACACGTATAGGTTTGATCAAAAAAAAAATTTTGAGTTTCAGTTCCAAGTATGGGGACCCCCAAAATGTATTGTTTTTCTTCTATTTTTATGTAAAAATCTTAATGCGGTTCATAGAATACATCGACTGACCAAATTTCAACAGTATAGCTCTTATAGTTTCGGAAATAATTGGCTGTGACATACGGACGGACAGACAGACAGACAGACATGACGAATCTATAAGGGTTCCGTTTTTTGCCATTTGGCTACGGAACCCTAAAAAGGGACAGCTTAACGACATAATGGCTATGCGAAAAGAACCAGGAACCGACGAATATGCGAGCATTGATAAAATTGGTAGTAGGCGCTGATTTCAACACAAATGGGCCAGCTCGACCAGGGCAGTATTACCCTCACACCGAAGACCATCCTAATATTAACAGCTAATAATAGACTTGATATCGTATTTCGTCGGTGAGTGTGAGACCGGTGGCCCAATAATTCTCTGACCAGGCTGCCATGGTATGGATCACCATGCTGCATTGCCTACCCTCACAATTAGGATGATGGCCCCTACTCCTTGATTCTACTCATGCTTTCCATCAGGCAGAGTAGAGTCACTTTGGTATGCTTAAACATAAAAAAATCAAAAAAGTTGTGTCAGGACCGTAGTAAGTGTGTTACCACCCCCATTTATGACATTATTGTTATAAGAGCCTCGGCAAAGAGTAAGAAAACTTGAAACAAACCCTATACCAACCGGTCCACTCATTGTGGTCCCAGGTAAAAATCTCTGTAAATAAATAACCGTATTCACCATTAAATTATTTGTACTGAATGGAAATCGATCTCACGACCTTAAGCTTAGCAGTGAATTAAAGTAACCACTAGACTGCTTATATATTGCGGACATGTTGTGCTAGTAATTCTTATATTGAAATTGTATGAATAAATAATTAACCTTGATAAAATGATTTACCTTACTTATGACCAGCAAGCAAGCTTACGATCGCACCAAAGGGCGTGCAATTGAAAAGGTCCATGTCCAGCAGTGGACTGCGGTAGGCTGATGATAATGATACTGATGTCAGATGACGGGTTAGTATTAGGTTAAAACTAGTTTAAGTTTCCTTATAAAGATGCATAGAAGCTTTTCTGCATATTTGTAAAAAAACATGCTTTTATTATTAACTCATAGGCATATCATGGCATACCATCATCATAATTATCTACAGATATTGATAGTTATATAAAGTTATGTATATATATCTACTTATAAAAAGAGGGCTCTGATCTACTATACTACAATGATTCAATGATTAGCTATAGAATTTTTGTCATGTTTTGCAGTGCTGTGGTCCTGTTTGCTCCCTTTATAGGCTGTTACGATACCCACGGGCTGAATAGATTGCATTGCATATCATCAGCAACCCATAATGTCCAAGTGCTGGGTTCGGTTCTCCTCTCAGAAGAGGGTTAAGGCCATACGTACCCACGCTGGCCGAAAACGGGTTGGGGAGTGGCAAGACAATATTGTGGCTACGTAATGTTGCCATTAAATGTTTATAAGCGGACCGAAGGCCTCCGAACTAAGCTTAACGTGACGCACTAATGGTCACCCATCCAGGTACTGACCGTGCCGTCGTTGTTAACTCTTGATGATTGTTTATGATTAACAAGACAACTTAGCTATTAGCGCGTTGCGTAAACATAAACGATGAAAATCTGATATTATAGACCATCGATGTTTTTATATATCTATGTTATAGACGGTCTTTATATTAACTTAGCTTTTCTCTTTTCGGTTACTCCTCCCTTCTTTATCAAACGCTAACTCTTCCTAGCCTTATTCCCAATATTATTTGGTAACTGGCTTTACCTGAATATCAGTTTTTAGGGTTCCGTAGCCAAATGGCAAAAAACGGAACCCTTATAGATTCGTCAAGTCTGTCTGTCTGTCTGTCTGTCTGTCTGTCTGTCTGTCTGTCTGTCTGTCTGTCCGTCCGTATGTCACAGCCAATTATTTCCGAAACTATAAGAGCTATACTGTTGAAATTTGGTCAGTCGATGTATTCTGTGAACCGCATTAAGATTTTTATATAAAAATAGAAAAAAAACAATACATTTTGGGGGTCCCCATACTTGGAACTGAAACTCAAAATTTTTTTTTTCATCAAACCTATACGTGTGGGGTATCTATGGATAGGTCTTCAAAAATAATGTTGAGGTTTCTAATATCATTTTTTTCTAAACTGAATAGTTTGCGCAAGAGACACTTCCAAAGTGGAAAAATGTTGGTCCCCCCCCCCTCTAACTTCTAAATTAAGAGAGTGATAAAACTAAAAAAAATATATGTTGTACAATAACATGCAAACTACCAACGAAAATTGGTTTGAACGATATCTAGTGAGTAGTTTTTTTTTAATACGTCATAAATCGTAACACGCAATTTACCTTTCATCCAATCAATATACTAGTATTAAAACATCGATGAAGGTTACAACGAACTACAAGAACTTTTATATGATGTTACTTGCTGATACGGAACCCTTCATGGGCGAGTCCGACTCGCACTTGGCCGCTTTTTTTTCAAAGAGCGACTGGCATCGGACCTCCACAACCTTATGGGAGAACTAATTGTCAGTAAATTTGAGGGCACTGACTTCCCAATAACGATTGCCATAGATGTTCATGACAAACGGGACCGACGGCTTCACGTGTTTTCAGAGGCACGGGCGTGAATCACTGCCAAATTTCTAAACTCCGGGCTGCTATTAGGAATTTCCTAAGAAAAACCCAAAAACACTTTTTGGCCCTACCTGGGATTTGAAACCGAGACCTCTTGATTAGCAGTCGAATACGCTATCCACTAGAGTATTAAACGAGGCAGTTATCAAACGCTGATAAAATATTTTTTAACAAAATATGATGTCATTAATATTTTGCAATAACAAAAATATTAGTTCCTTATAGCAATTAGAGGATGATGTGGCCCTTGTATCTGTACTGGTTTCATCTCCTTGGCCAGATTTCGGTACACTTATAGATAAGCTATACAAAGATATAAAAGCTACGGTCTTACCTTTCTATAGTATAGGGAGAGCAGATGGTCCTAACACATAATACTTAATATCATTTAATTTATTTGCTTTAATGCCTACTCAAATTAAATGAACCAGATTTTGTGTACGATCTTTTTGTCACGTTAGCATAAAAACTAGACTAACAAATTCAATAGGACACATAAAATATTGGTTTTACTTCATAAAAATTAGTATTTTCTTATTATTTACTTAAAGATTTTTGATATAAACGTCTTTAGTATTTCAATTGTTATTAAAGTTGTTATATATCATTTTATTAGGCACTTTGAAGATGTAGAGAATCACTCAAGTACGGGACAAACAATTACGATCATTACATCAATTGAACCCACTGCCTTCTGCTAAGCAGTCAGCACGCGGACCACTAAACAGGCTGGTCAAAGGTCACAAATAAACCAAACTCTTTAATTGAACTCTTTAATTGAAAGACTTTTTTTAATCTTCTTGCTAGATTTTTTATCCCCAGTATTATTTTGTGGCTACTTGTGTAACCGGTTTCGATTGAATATCAGTTTTTCCACGGAGCGACTGGCAAAGTACCTGCAAACCTAAAGGCGAACTGAATCCTAAGGTTGAACTAGTTATCATTATATATTTGAGGGTACGGACTTCCCAAAAACGATTGTTATCGATGTTTTTAAATCTTACGGCTAATTTTATAGCTTTGTGTAGCTCAAGAGCCTTATAATTTTAACAATGGCGTCCGCCCATTTTCACGCGGTAGGCTTCCACCGAACGTTCATTTTTACCGCCGTATATAAGGCACACATTGTATTTTTCCCGCACAGTGAACCAAAACTCGAACGAATAAACAACTGGATAAGTGTGTGATGAAATAAAGAAAAATAGTGAAAATGTATGGGACCATTAAAAGTGTGTATGTAGTGTGTTTGTGTGCCATAGTAAGGACTCAGGTAATACCGGGGAAAGCCCGCGTCAGTGATGGAGAATATAATAATGTGAATCCAGATGGATCCTTTGATTTTGGGTAATTTTTTCAGATTTTTTTTTATCATGCCAGCTGAAAAAAGATTTATATTTTAATTTCTTATTTAATTAAAAAAATATAAAATTAAGTTTGATAAAACATTTTCGTAAAATTTATTTTTAAGTATATTTATAAATATCATTCATTTTTTCAATAATTTAATTCAACTTAACGACCAGTTAAGCTAAAGTACCTTGATTTATTAAGAAAACATTTACATTTCTTCATCTTTATTTTCATCTCATCTTTATTTTCTAAGTTTTTGTTTATCTCTTACTTTATTGTCTGTTTATTTAAATTATAAAAATAATCTAAATATATATCTACATGCGATTGTATGTTATACACAATTTTGTATCATTAAATAAAATATAATGAGGTTTTAACAGATTTTTTAAAAGATATAAAATTATCAGTTCATTGTTTTTTTTTTAATACAAAGTCCTTATACAGCACTTATGGATTTTAAGATATCTATTGTCAAGTTTTTTTTATAGTGGTTATAATCTCGCATAGGTAACTAACCAATAAGGCCACTGTATGAATGCTATCTGATCTTAGGTACGCAAACAAAGACCGGGGAGCTAGCTACCATTTGGCACATGGCAACACTAATGGACTTGTTGGAGGAAGGTTCGGGGCAAAGGAAGCTGGCACGGATATTGTGAAAGAGACTGTATATACTGCGGGGCCTAGAGGGTAAGTTTTATTTTATCATTATTTTAAATATTAAATCGTAATACTTTTCTTATATTTTGTGAATCTGTTTAAGACTTAGATACACGAACAGGTACGTGTTAAGTACAAAATATTTATAGTACTTTAAATAGTGGGCTTGAAACTTTAAATAAAAAAATAGCAGCAAAACTTTTTAACCTAAAAGCATCATCCTTAAAATATTTTTTCTTGTCATATACAAAAAAAAACAAAGAGAGCAAATGAAAAATGCATTAAATCCTTGTTCGGGAAGTCAGTGATTCAATCAATGCCACACTTGCAGTGGTTTTCATTACATTCAGGGGCGTCTTTACGTATACTGTCGAGTGTGCGGTGCCATACAGGCGCAGCGCTGTTTAATGGCGCCGCCTACGCCTACATTCTCAGTTTTTCCAACTTCAAGTAGAGTATTCTTTTTAGGTCCTACCTCCCTAGTTTTTCGTACTGTAGTCACTAACGCCTCTATTCTCTTGTTTGATTGGCTAATATTTTGTTTTGATCACGTGACTGAAAGACATTGCCAATCAAACAAGGGAATAGAGGTGTCATCGATTGCAAAACGAAAAACGGTTGCAACTTGGCTAGGGGGCTGGTTACGACTTACTGTTGTACTGCTGGTAACTTATCTGTTAGATAACTACAGATTTCGTTTTAACAAATTAGTCATAGATAGAGACTCATACAATCATACATACATACATCAGTAACGATGGTAGATTACTATCTGTTATTTTATCAGGAACTTTTATCACTATTTGTTCTAGTTCAAAAAAAAAAAATTGGTGAATCTTAGGAAGATAACAATTCTATTAGAATTCTTACTAACTATAACTTTTTGAAACATCAGGTTTATACGTCTTATACTAAGTACTGTCTTTACCAATTTATAAGGTTTACGCTAAATCTGATAAATATCAAGGACAAAGGGTTTAATTTTGACTAGACATATTAGGATTATTAGGAAGGAGGTTCAACAAACGCACATTACAATAGTGCCTTTACAAATAATTTTAAAGAGCAGGATAAAAAAAAATTACGTCTAATTTCACGAATGTGTGGGAATTTAACAAATAAACATACATAGCAACACGAACTTGCTGCTAAAAAATCATCTAAAAACTCAGTGACTTTGATGATTGTTTTATTCACTTTAGTGAATATCTTTACTATTTAATTCCTTCGTCTCTTATCTTTCCGCAATCTGATACTTACAAGACAGACGACCTTGAATAATTTATTCTAATTGCTGGGTACAACGCTATTGTCACATTAATAGAATAGGAATTTGTATTTTAAGTCCTATACTTATACATACCTTTATCATGTGATCTTTTAAAATTTGACTCCCTCGGTTGCGCAGTGGAAGTGTATACGACTGCAGTGCTTGAGACCTCGGATTCGATTCTCGGGTCGGACCAAATGTTAGTGTAATCCGCAAATATTTGTTTCGGAGTTTGAGTGTTTTCTATGTATAATATGTATGTATTTACAAAAAAAAGTATGTTTATGTATTTATATCAGTTTTCTAGAACCCATAATACAAGCTGTTGTCTGTTTAGTTTGAGACTTGTGTGTAAGATGTTCGAAATATTTTTTTAAATAATATAAACCTACATGTAATGGTTTCTCACCTCTAGTTTCCGCGCAAAGGGTCCTAACATTCACCGAAAAATGGACCTAGATCAGCGGCCTCGAGGGAACATAGGCAATAAAGATGACCCTTACTTTGACCCCAGCGAGGATCCAAGCTACTCGTACAAAATTGACACACGTACATACACAAAAAATGAAAATGCTGACAGCAGGGGAGAGGTGACAGGTTTGCTATTTTTATTATTTACGAATTCGAAAACCATCAATTGTTTTTTGTATTGGATGTCATTAACTTTTTGAAATGGTTTTGTGATGTGGTAACCGATCACATCTTCTTTCTAGTTTTTTGTATTTTAGTATTATTCCCAAGATCTTTGGCGTCGACCAGTGGTCGATGAAAACCCATCATCAATGGTCGATGATAGTCGGTTTTATAATGTGATGTCTAACGTAACCAGAATTTCGGCAACGTTAAGTACGTTGCCGAAATTCTCGTTAAGTTACACAAATGTATTTGAAAAACAAACTGTGTTTATTCTTTTATGCAGAGCTTAATCAGAAAACAAAAATCGTAATTTAATCACTACTTTAACGAGTCTCACTCAATCTTATCTTCCAAAATATGATTTTGGAATGAAGAAAACTTCACCAAAACTATTTTTACATTATAACATTTGCTGCTTAGGACTTCTTAGAGGATAAGCAGGATTTATGTATTGTTGTAAATGGCGAGTAACACTGCGGAGTGAAGCTAGTCTAAAAAAAATAGCTCAAGTTACTCCATGTGTCATTAGCTTTCTGATAGTAAAAGTCCCATCAAAATCGGTCCTAGCCGTTCTAGAGATTAGCCGGAACAATTATTTTAAAAGCTTTTGTGATGTTAGTATTGTATTTACTTTAATATGCATTTAGTAAAAAACTGTTCATTTGATATAGCATAGATACACTTCAATTTTATTTATTTCTATAAAGTATAAATTAAATGGCCTTAAGAGGGTCCTGAGAGGAGACAAGAGCCTAGCAGTGGGACGTAATTGTTTGTTGTTGATGATGATAGATGTCCGTGTGGTGACGGATTAAGAATACAAAGTGTCACCACCCCTATTCATTCCATGTGTGTCGTAAGAGGCGACTAAAGGAACAAAATAAGCAGCTAACATCACTGCCAAGAGAAGGAAAACTTGAAACAAACCCTTTACCAACCCGTCTGGCCTTCGTGGTATAGTAGGCCAAAACCTCCTTTCAAAGGAGAGGCCTATGACCAGCAGTGGATTGTTAAAGGCTGTTGATGATGATAAGGATAGATTAAATGCACTTCCTGATAACATGATATTTTGGAAGTATGCTCTTTTCCAATGTGTTCCCAATTCATCCAGAATAAAGATACTGCTACATTGCTTTCTATGTCCAGGTCACTATTCATTTGTCGATGATGTCGGTGAACGGCACGAGGTATCATACATTGCGGGACGTGACACAGGATTTCATGTATCGTCAGCACATCCTGACAACCCTGGTATTATTGGATCCCCATTCCATCGAGTTCCATTAGTGAGAGGAGAGAAGAAGGCTAGAGGAAGAACTGCAGTTCAAAGAGGAAGAGATGGGTCGTATCGGTAAGGCTTTTTAAGTTAAACATATGGTTTTTAATTCTTTCCAGCTCTGCACTGCTGCGCTCCGCTTCAACTTAGTCTTCTTCTTCTTAGCCTTTATTCCCAAGTTTATTTGTCGGTATTGGGGTCGGCTACTAGTTCAACCGGTTTTACCTGATTTTCAGTTTTTCAGCTGAGCGACTGGCATCGGACCTCCGCAACCCTAAGGGAGAACTGAAATTCGAAGATTGAACTAGTTGTCAGTATATTTGAGGGCACTGACTTCCCAATAACGATTGCCATAGATGTTCATGACAACCTCATGACAACTTTACGTTCTCAGCTCAAAAAAACTCTTTGAAGCTGTGTATATCGTGTAAGGTAGTAGATCCATGATTATTTCAGCAAGAACGGGCTGGTAAACCCTGGCATAGAAAACCAACCTAAAATAACAGCATTCATGCGTGGTGACCCCTACTCATGTATTCTACTCAAGTTTCCACCAGGCAGAGTAAACACACTTTGACAGGCTTAAATATCTGTATATAAAATCGGAGCTGAAATTTTTAAAGGTTTGGGCGTAGACAAACCAACTTTATGTACAGATAAATATGATTATAGATGACACCTATGCAGTTTGTGAAGTACAATTTTTACACGTTCAGTCATAATTTTACAAAGTGTTAAACTATGAATGGCGTCATAAGAAAGTTTCATTCCAATAAAGTAATATTTAACATTTACATTAGTTTACTGCAGTAAGTACTGACTGCACGGTTGGCCTAGTGGTTTAAGCGGTCGCCACGCCGCTCTCTACTGCGCCAAGTGTCGTGGGTTCGAATCCCACGCGGGATAACACTTTGTGTGATTCACAAATTGTTGTTCTGAGTCTGGGTGTTCTTTGTGTCCGTTTCATGTATGTTTGTAAAGTCCCCCGCGACACAGGAATTCATATTCCTAATGCGGGAGTTGTCTTTTTAAAAAATGAAATGAAAATGAAATGATAACGGTCAATATATGATTGATACTAATAAATTAATAAAAATCTTCACTGTCAAAATAAAGGAGAATTAAAAGACTAAAGAGTTTTAATCTTCGAGTTTATTTATTATAGCTAGAAGATTCCGGTAGCTAAATATTAGCAATTACTTGAAATACATGTTGACACATAAAGTTCAAAGAAGTAATTGCGCGTATTCTTCTCAACCAGGTTTATATCAGCTGGTCCCGACCAGAGGAGGACAGAAAGCAGTGACTCGGCTGGTAACGTCAGAGGATCATACACCTTCCTTGATGACAAAGGCGTTCAAAGGTTAGACTTTTACGTAATCTCTAAATTTCTCGCGTTAAGATGGCTTGACTTCAACCAAATAAATATCGAGCACTTACTTTACTTCCGGTTACTTAATCACGTTCCCCACAAAATACGACGAGAAGAAAAGTTACACACAAGACATGTCATATTCTACTACTATATTATCTCCATACTTTTCGGACATCTTGTTGTTTCACTCCGTAGCCGGTTTGACTGCCTCGGTGGCGCTGTGCATGAGGTCTCGGGTTCAGTTCCCAGGTCGGTCAAATGTTTATGTGATCTGCAAATATTTGTTTCGGAGTTTGGGTCTATAATATATATGTATTTACAAAAAACATATGTTTATGTATTTATGTACATATATCAGTTGTCTAGTACCAATAATACAAGCTATGTTTAGTTTGGGACTAAATGGCGTTCTATGTAAGATATCCGGAATATTTAATCATTTATTTTCAAGATCAGGGGCTCCAAGCCCACCTAAGACAAATATTGTGTGATGATCACGATCGTTTAATTTTTTTTTGTATCTAAATGTAATTCATGTATAATATTTGTATCTTGAAACATGTGTATAAGGTTAGTTGCCATCTACCTACTTAAGCTGGGATCAGATTGCTTATGAAGGGTGTGTATTCATTATTATTATTATTATTAACGGTATCCAACAGGACTGTGAACTACATAGCCGGACCTGGTATTGGTTATCGTATCATCAAGAACAACAACGATCCATACATCCCACCGTACTTCCCGACCCTACCGAGTCCCTACGACCCTGAGTTTGTCAACGCTGGTACCAAATATGGCGCTGGAAAACCACCACCTCCTTCAGCAGAGGATGTATTTAAAGGTAGAGTACTAAATGTATAATTTATAAATCCATCCTAATACATAAATCTGAAGAGTTTTGTTTGTTTGGTTCAACGCGTTAATCTCAGGAACTTCTTTCAGTTTAGATGGCTTAGATAGCCATCTAAACTGAAAGAAGTTCCTCCAGCTCAATTTATCGTGGCAAGGTATAGGCTATTTATCATCATATTAGGACCAATAGGAGTGGAGCACCAATGAAGAATGTTTCAAAATCGGGGTTTTTTTTCCTCTTGAGAGCTTCCGGTGGGTGCGTTTGTCTAATTGTAGCCATGAGAGAGCCATGCTGCTTCGCTACTTTTGACTGAAGTAATACAGAAGTAATAAGTTTTAAACTTTAAACTGTTATTTCATTACATTATACTATTTTAGTGAGCCAATCGAACAAAATACGTATAATCCATATTTCAAAGAGAGTATTGACCAAACTTTTACGATACGTTTATATTATTAAAGTTAAAGAAAAGTTTTCGAAAATAAATCATTGAAAATCTATAGATCCAAAAACTGTTAACTGTTCTTATTTTCTTTATTAGTTAATACATTGTCCAAATCTTCACGTCTATACTATAACATAAATAACTTCTCGTTCCCAAGTCAAAGCAGTAAACTATGGGCTTATATCCTAAAGAATAATATTCATACACTTTCTAGGACCCGATGGCACAGCCGCTTCTGGCCACGTAAAACCTCCTCCATTCCCCACAAGCGAGCCAGAAAGACCAAGCAACAATGTTCCTTCGCCGGTTCAAGTACCTCCCGAGGCTAGCAATGAGGATGCAAGTGATACACCCTACAATCCACCCCCAAGCTTCGAACAAAGCCCTCCTGTTGAAGACGTAGGCTACGTTGACGAAGATTCTGGACCTCCGGGATCGTTTGGACCCCCACTACCGACAAAAGGACCAGGTGATGAATAACACCGGCAATGATTGATGTTAGTGATCTTGTTTTTAGTTGTAAGACTTATGTCTTGAATCCCATTTCTTGCAAGACCGATGAGGAAAGGCGTAGTCAGTAAATAGTCTGAATGCATTGTGTCTTCAAGAAACCCCTTTTGAGTGATACCGACCTTCTTATACTTTTCTGAGAGTTTTGATCTCACAGCTCTATTATAGAGTGTAATACTTGGTTACTAAATAGGTTACTTACTATTATATTAAGAAATAAATAGTAATGATAACTATACTAACCAAAGTAAAAAGTCAATGTTAGGCGACACAAGATCACGATTCAATCCGCTTGCGAAGGCTGGAGATGCACTCGAATATAATTTATTATATTTGCTTGAACGCAATAAATATTATACGTAACCAATTTGGTTTTTATTACACCAACACCTTGCGGCACGCAGCACATACGCACTGAACAAAGTATTAATATGAAGGAAATTTGAAATGATTCAACAATTGCAGGCAAACCCAGCCGTCCACCCAGCACGCCTTATAGGCCGGCGAAGAAACCGTATGTGCCGCTAAAACCTTTCCAGACTTCGCATGACACTAGCAATCACAACAGTCACGACAATCACGAAAATCACGACAATCACAGTAATGATGACAAAGGCCCTAACAGTAATACTCCACAATTTGCTGTAGGTTTTAACATAAACCGAAATAGGCCTGGTGTTACTATCATCAGAAATATAGGAGAAGATTTCTTCGGTGTACCACCTGGGGTATCCGTAAGAGCACATGTTCAAAGTATCGATTTATATCCTTTCGGGTCCAGGCCCATATCTCCCTCAGAAGCCTTACAAAACGATCAAACATAACATTCTAATTGAGATACAAATTTTCTACACGAAATATTATTTTACAGACTTATAAGTATTTGTAATTTAAATCAATAAAGACATAACATATTACTACAGTGTTTAATTTCGAAAACATGAAAAAATACATCGAACACACTATCAATTACTCTTTCGATTAAAACACACATGGACACGGTAATGGCACCATTACTACAAACTACTTGTAATCCACAACAAAAGATTCATATGCTATCAATACGAGTACACATTTATATAGCTATATTGAACACTGCACAAAAATCTCACTATTCCAAATTGGATAAATTTGGGTAAACTACTAGATTTTAGCGACGAAATTAAATGATGTCAGAACAGGTTATGGCCAAATAGTTATAGATATAACTCGTCTGTACTCTGATATGTTGAAGAAAACATCTCTCACGTGAAAACAGTGTATACATACACACTGCTCAGAAACCATTCGATTGAAATGTTTGTAAGAAACTTATTTAACAGCCCCAAGTATGGAATTTAGGAGGTGATTCACGCCCGTGCCTTGGACAGCACATTGAGTGTCGGTCCCGGTTGTCTTAAACATCTATGGCAATCGCTATTGGGAAGTCAGTGCCCTCAAATAGTCCAGCGTAGTCCAACCTTCGAATTTCAGTTTTCCCTCAGGGTTGCGGGGGTCCGAGTTTTAAACTGGTTAAACCAATAGCGGACCACAGCGGAGCGGAGTAGCGGAGCCCAGTTAAAACTGGTTAAACCAGTAGCGGACCACAGCGGAGCGGAGTAGCGGACCCCCGCAACCCTGAGGGAGAACTGAAATTCGAAAGTTTGTCAATATATTTGGGCACTGACTTCCCAATAGCGATTGCCATAGATGTTCAAGACGACCGGGACCGACGCTCAACGTGCTGTCCGAGGCACGGGCGTGAATCACCGCCTAAATTCCATACTTGGGGCTGTTATGTATGTTCCTTACACACATTTCAATCGAATGGTTTCTGAGCAGTGTGTATGGTCCGCTGTGGTATAATTTGTGGTCCGCTACTGGTTTAACCAGTTAAAACTGGTTGTTGCGGATCCGGAAAACAGCGGATGTTGGGATTGAAGGCTAGGAAGAAGAAGAGTTATATACATTACGTAAGTCTAAAGAGCTTTACTTGAAACTGAAAGTCTCAATATTGATTAATCTTACAGGATTTCATTAAATCTTAGGAGTTACCATCAAAACTTGGAAACTGTTAGAATTTCCAAAAAGACAAACTATTTTTTAGGGCTTTTACCACTAGAATTTAGTAGAAGCTCAGTTTTACTAGTGACTGTCGCATATCTTGTAAAATTATATGCTTAACAAAGAGGCTGTTTAGAGAATACCAAATATTAGGAGGTCGCGGGAAACCATTAGATGAGGTCAGCACAGAATCGGTTATTGTGCCGCCGTCTGCGTGTGCCGTACGTTACCTAAATATAAAGTTTTAGTTGAGATGGCACCCGCGTCAGTGCGGGCAGGCGCTGAGAGGGGTCCAGATGTTGTAAAAATAACTGTTACTAGACCCCTCCTATATAAGGCGTAGAGTGACACACCGCCCCTCCCCAAACCCCATTTGGGATGATGGGCCATGGGGGTTTCCACACGATAAATAATGTTGTGGTGCCATTGATATATAAAAACCCTAGATGCACAGTCTCAAACAAAAGCGGCATACGAAACTATCCTACTTATTCATTGATGTATAAAAATATCAATGTGGGTAGTTTTAGTTAAGCTATAAACATATCTTTTGCAAATTCAACCTTACGCGCATTGTTTAAAGTTTTTGGATAGATGGAGTGAAGAGGAATATTTGTATATTTTTTTTATTATAATACATTGAGTTAGTATTTTAAGAGTTAGTTAAATTGTGTTATAAGCCCATAATTATACTTTTATCTGAGCGTAAATATGTTTTTGGGTAGGACATGTGTACATAAATGAAACAAATATTAACTCTTAGAATCATTTATTTCATTTTTTCATATCATATCAGTGACATATCCTGTAAAAAATAATTACATTAATTGAATGTAGGTACGATATTATTTGATAAATTCATGTTTCTGGCTAACGACTACTTACCGTTACACTAGGAACAGCCGTTTTAAGAAGACGTTTTATGCCTTTGGCAGTGACATATATCTTCGTCCACAAAATGTTCAGAATAAACGACGCATGCACTATTTTGCTTAAAAAGTATTTCACGCCTTTGTTGACTGACAATTGATATCCATTTTCCGCACCGTATTGGGACACGAGGAAAGCTAAAATAGCAGTGTTTTACCTGAAAATAAAACACAGATTAAATACTTACCTTATTTGAAGCTTACTTATTTGAGAATAGCGTTTCCGACTTCCGCTTTATTTTCCATCTCTTTTACCCTTTAGCACTATTTATATCTACCTTTCTCTTTGGTACTTACATTTTTCACCACCAGGTGGCGCTGTCGAAGACAGCTCAGTCACTCTAGGGTTTTATAATTCATTGAGTCGAAAATATACACCAGGTAGCACTAGAATGTAAGCTTCAAATAAGGTAAGTATTTAATCTGTGTTTTATTTTCAGGTAAAACACTGCTATTAAACACTTGACCGTTATTTGAAGCTTACTTATTTGAGACGTGTTTGTTATCACCTGGTGAAAGGAGGACGCCAATGTGATTTATCAATAAGTGTAAAGAACCAAAAAAAAAAATTCACAAAACTTTATTGACACACAACCTATTAGAAAAACAAAATAGTGTGTGATTTACAATATGGGTACGTCCAAAAAAGAAAGAAAGGGAAATTAACAACTATTGTAATGCTCTGCTGGTAATTGAATTACAAAATCATAACAATTCAGTATTGATTAATTCTCAATATACTCAATTGAAAGGCCCAATAAATGAAATGGGTTTCGAGATTATATAATAATAATTATGTAATTGGAACAAATGTTCTTGTCAATTCAAACGTAGGTCTCGTTGGTAAAGTCGGCACCACCTGTCTACAATAATACCGGCTAAAGGTGTTTTGAGATTTCCAGTTGCCCCTAGCAAGTATTTCGTCCAAGGGGCAGTTGTTAACCCAACTCTTAGAAGCTACCGCAGATCTCACGCTACCCGCTGGAGCGTCTATGCCAGCTTGCCGTAAGAGCGATTTAACCCAACCAGCGATTACAGTACGAGAGGCAACCTTAGGTTTACCTCTGAGGTTTATAAATAAATTGACGAGACCGCTTTGCTGTCGCTTTTCTTTAAGAATACTGATACATTGCTTGATCCAAAATACTGAGTCCAGGTTTTTATTTACTGTATTTGCGATTAATTTCCAACCGGACTGTCTATGATCAATTCCATCGGTTTTAGATCCAAACAAAGGCCATAAAATCAGGTGATCATCAGACTCAGAAAGGTGTAGTTGATCAACTGCCAGTAGAGTTAAGTCGTGGACTCGCCTGCCTGAACAGAGGAGTAATAACGTTGCTGTATGTCTACAAACTGCAAATGCATTACTTTCATCTACCTTGTAACTTTCTAGATATGACACTAGTTTGTCTACATCCCAAATTGTAGGCTTCCTAGACACTGGCTTCTTCAGAGCGATGGATTTTAGTATATGCGTGACTAAGACGTGAGAGTTAAGTCTACCGGCATTTTCAGAGTTGCATAAGGTGCAAACTACGGATTTATGAAGTAAAATTGAGTTATATGCCAGCCTTTCTCTGATATGTAAGTCTGCCAGATACCGGGCTAGGTCCTGGCCCGTCGGTTGGAAGGCATTTAATCCGTGCCTCGTGGTCCAGGTAAGCCATCTATTCCAAGCTACTCTATACGTCTTCCTCGTAGATGGGCGCCAAGAAGACTTTAGGAGTTCTACTTGATCATTATTCCAAAGTTTAAGGCTTTGTGACCACCCCCCCAACACTTCCATATTTCTATCGTCATCTCTTGAACTTTTGGAGGTGGCAGACCTGTAGCTGTGTCTATCAGGCATAAATGCAGGTCCCGAATCGTGAACGGAGGCTCCAGAGCACGGGCTTTTACGTCCGCTCTCCAGAAGACACGTTCCCACCTTGGCACTACCAGAAGAAATACTCCTGAGGCAGAGTTGAGGTGTGCTAACACCTTGGGAACTAGGTACGGTGGTGGAAAGACCCAGGCCAGGGGATAGTTCCATTTCCGGGAGAACGCATCGTGATATATTGCTTGGTGATCGTTCAGGTCGAGTGACACGTAATTTGCCACTACTTTGGCCTGGTGCGACGCGAACAGGTCTATCACAGGTATCCCGAACCTTCGAAAGATTTTCTCTGTACAATGGGCTAAGAGATGCCACTCTGGTGGTTTGCGGTGTCGGGATAGGTGATCTGCATGACAGTTGTATATTCCTGGTAAGTGTTGCATCTTCAGGCAAACTTGGTGCTTGTCCAGAAGCTGAAATACTTCTTTTGTAAGTTTTAGTAATGGAGCAGATTTGGTCCCTCCCTCGTTTCGTAGGTAGGCAATAACTGTCTTGTTGTCGCTTTGAACTAGCACGGTTGACCCGCACAAGAACGGGCCCTGACTTTCTATTGCCTTTAGAATTGCTAGCATCTCTTTCTGATTGCAGTGAAGGCTCTTTTCTTCTTTGCGCCACGGTCCTGATAGTGCAAGGCTGTCGAGCCGAGCCCCCCAAGCCAGATCTGATGCATCCGTAGTAAGGAAATGCGTAGGTTTTGGGCAGTGAATAGGGGAGCTTCGGTGACAATTCTGAGACCACCAAAGGAGATCCGCTTCGACTTGTATGGGTAGGGCCACGCTGACAGTGTGTTGCTTTTCTTGCTGATTCATGAATACAAGGGTATCTCGAAAGTGCAGTCGGCCCTTCGGTACCGCAACACTGGCAAAGTTCAGTAAGCCCACAAGTCGTTGTAACTCTTTTATGTTCACAGTGTGGTTGTGAAAAAGATTCGACACGGTTCCTTTTATTTTCGAGATTTTTTCTCGTGGTAATGATCGCTCGTTTAACCACGGATCCCACTTGATACCCAGAAAAATCAAGCATTTGCATGGGACTATGACAGATTTCTGGTAATTTATTTGCCACCCCAGGTAGGTCAGGCGACTTAAAACTATCTGGACCCGTCTTTGTAACGCATGGTTGCTTTGATGTGCAACCAGAAAATCGTCTAAGTATACCAGTATGCGTATACCTTCGCGTCTTAGCGTCTCGGCTACCCAATTCGTTAGCATGGCAAAAACCCTCGGTGCTGTACTGAGACCGAAGGGAAGACATGTCATTTGGAATAGTTTCCCTTTGTAAATGAGCCTGAGAAACCGCCTGTGAGGCCGAGCTATCGGTATATTGAAATAGGCCTGGGAGAGGTCTATCTTGCAAAGCCAGTCGTTTTGTTGAAGAAAGTCTGGGATTCTGAGCACATTGATGAGCTTGAATGGCTTTGTGCAAACAAATTGATTTAGATTTTTTAAGTTGAAAATGGGCCGAACAGAGCCGTCGGTCTTTGGAACAAGAAAAATTTTTGATAGAAAACTTGGCGAGGGTTTTACTTCTACCAGCACATGCTGCGCTACCATTTGTGAGATGACAGCTGTCATCGCCTTTGATTGCTTTGTTGCGAGCGAGCTTTGTACTTTTGGTAGCATGAGAGGTGGTTTTGTGGCAAAGGGTACGCGATACCCTTTTATTATGCTCAGCAGTATGTTCGGTGCCCCCAGTTCTCGCCATCGATCGACATATCCTCTTAATTGGCCCGCTCGAAAGTTCTGACAGTCAGAACCTACCTCTCTTTCCCCCCAAGTGATATTCAGTGGTTGCCATCCTCTTCCTGTTACCCCTGCTTGTATTTTGATTGTCTTTATTCTGGTGGCCCCCCCGCGAACGAAAGGGCCTTACAGCATTTCTTTTGTCAGGATCGTTTCTATGAGAAGGATGACTATATCCATAGCTCTGTGTGAGCTGTTCATGTCGTCCACTCTGCGAGGGCGAAAAAGTTCTCGCTGTAGCTTGGAATCCCTGATTAGTACCCTGCGAGGGTACATAACGATGACCTGACCCCTGCGAGGGGTAGCGACTGGGTTTTTTAAAACCAGATTTTTGACCACTAACTTTGTTTGGGGGTAGGAATGCCTTCCTAACCCCTCCCGCCCTTTCTAATGCTGATGATAATGACTCAGCAAGCATTAAAGATGTATAGGTTGGATGGCGGTATTTTACGTAACATTGTTTTAAGAAGCGGGTCTCTAACATAATTTATTATTCCATCTCTACGCATTTGGATGGTTTCTGCGCGATGACCACAAATAATCTGAAGCATATCAGAGTAAGCTTTATAATACTCTCCGTCGGAAAATAGCTCAGTAATTTTGTCATATAATTGATCCGCAGTTACGTTACCTTTGTCCCGAGTCCAGGCGACAAGGTCACACATACTTTTTTGTAGCTGATCACGTTGTTTAAGGGCACAAAAGGTCAAGGCTCCATATGCTTTGTCGGTATATGCTAAATGGCGAAAGGAGTCGTAATACTTTAATTCTTCATTAACCCCCAGTTCAGTGAAACCAGGTGTGTGAATATAGGATTTCTGCACTTCTGAGTACCTAACCTCACACCATTCCTTTTGATCAAAACGTTGAATTTGTTGTAATGATTCCACAAATTCATTAGGTGCTTTAGGAATCGAGGGATCCTTTACTTTTACTTGTAGGTCAATTTTAAACTGTGGGTATTCGCGTAAAGTTTCATCGTCATCACACATGGACTGACTTTCCAGTAAAGAAATTTCATCATATTTATCTGTTTGTCGGTCTAACGACCTGTGAGGCGACATTACAGGTTGCCTGTGTCTTACAGAATTATTGTCACAAATATAATTACGTAGTTCAGAAACTTCTTGTGATAATTTAACCAATAAATCATCACGATTACGTTTCACCCGTTTATTTTTATGATGACGGCGATGTCGGTTCTTTCTATAAGACGATTTTATAGATGACGAGGTTGAAGAACTACTCGTAGAACTACACGAGGGACTAGTGTTTGTACCCGAATTTGATCGCTTGCGAGATCTCGGCGTTTTATTTTGTAAACCAGAAGGCCCCGGTAAATCTCGCGGCCCAAGGTCATGTGCTTTTTCCATTGTTGTTTTATAAAGCTATAAGATTCTTCGATTAGCTGTAATTCAATAGAAAACTAGTACATACAATATTAACCTATATCTAGGTCAATGAATACACCTCATTTTAAAGAACTATAGCAAAGGAGGGTACTTTGCATATCATATACAATATCACTGAAATAAAATAAGGCTAAAATCGAACGGTAGCACCGTTTAAATCACTTATTTGGCCACATATAACAATTATTGTTGAAATTATTGTTGAAACATTTATTGTTCTAAAATATTTAGTACTTACAGTTTTTATACGATGCGGGTATGGATGGATCACGCAGTCACAATACTTATTTCAATTTTAATGTAAACTAGTACACTAGTGAGCTGTAATAAGTATTACTTAATTTAAGATCTATATGTTAATAAATCTTTATCAAAAATTCTGCAATGTTGAAGTTATCGACTGCTCAGTGCGGAATTTTAGACGCCAATGAATTATAAAACCCTAGAGTGACTGAGCTGTCTTCGACAGCGCCACCTGGTGGTGAAAAATGTAAGTACCAAAGAGAAAGGTAGATATAAATAGTGGTAAAGGGTAAAAGAGATGGAAAATAAAGCGGAAGTCGGAAACGCTATTCTCAAATAAGTAAGCTTCAAATAACGGTCAAGTGTTTAATATAAAAATTATAAATAATGCAAATAAAACAACTCGTCTTGTTCAATAGTCACTTAATAAAAAAAAGTGTCATAAAAACTAGGCAGTTATGAAGACTGCCGACAGAAGTGAAGTTTTGAAGTTTTCAATGTGATGTGTTGGGCCAGAGTGACACTCCTGTCATTAGCATGCAGTATGTCGCGAACCCTTAAGTTGTCCCCTAATTAATCGATATAATAGGTAATATAATATTTATGAACTTTAATAGTAACACCGTTTAGATGACCTCCTTTCCTTTCGCAATTTGATTAATAACTATAATTATATTATTATATATTTTGTAATGTATACATACTTATTAAAAACTAAATACAAAAAAGTTCAAATTAAATAAACTTATTAATAAAAAATTAAACACAATAAAAAAAAATCGACTCCATTAAATTCAGAACAGGGTCGTTTGGATTATGCGACTAAAAATATAGGTCAGGTAAAAATTGTGTAATAGTCGTTCTTACACTGAAAAAGCGGCCATTGAAATTTGTCGTACTATACTTGGACCGTGGAGTGAAGTTTTTAGACAAATTAAATCAAAATCACATATTGCTTCCGATATTTAGTCATAAAAACAACAAAAACAAATTAACAAACTCTTTTACTCACCGAAAATACGATATCCCATCCTTTTTTAACGTTCTTGACGTAATATTTTTACAATTCCGCATCGAACACTTAGGCATTTTTAACGAGCGCACAGAGACGCGAGGACGCGAGACTATTTGAAAATGTAGCACTATTTTCAATAGTGCGCTTATTTTATGAGGACGGTTTTGAAACGCTGAGTGTGTATCTTGGGTTTTTTAATACATCAATGTGTGGTGCAGAATCTATGGGGAGCCGTGGACTTCATTCAACTAAAATGTGATATAGCAAAAGCGAAGCTCAGCGTGTCGTGTATATCTAATATCGTATCTAATATGAGTTACACTGAAAAAGAAACTAGTAAGTTGCAGTTTTTGCAAATCCCTAACCCGCAATCGGCCAGCGTGGGGATGTATGGCCTTAACCCTTCCCCGTTTGTTCGGCACTTTCATGAACGGCAGAACCGATTTTGATGGGACTCACACTAGCAGACAGCTGATGTTACAAGGAGTAACTTTGAACTAGCTTCGCCCCACGACGTTACCCGTGTACAAATAAAAACACGGGTAACACCAAGGGCCACATCTAGTATAAATAAAAACGTTTACAAATAAGCAGATACATATTCTCATACATACTCATACATATATATAAATTTAAACATAAATGTATTTTAATTTTATAAATGTTAATTACATTACAGTAAATGAATATGACTCACTATAATACTGCTAAAATATTGTTACAACTGCATTATCTAAACGCAACGTCTAATAGATGGCGTGGTGCGCCAAAGATAACGAAGTGTTAGGTCTCATGATGTAGATACTATAAATAGAAAAGGGTATACAGATTCACCGGGATAAATATCTTGGCCTACTTCGATGTTATTGCGAGTCAAAAAAAAGGATTTTTTTTTAAATATATTTTTGGACATCTAACACAGAACATGATCTAGTGCAAAACTAAGCATTCATATCTACAATTCGAAATCGAATTTGGACTGCAGTGCTTAAAATGATGATAACTAACAGTATAACGAATAAAATGTACATGACACAAAAAAGGGTTTCAATCTTATTTTCAATGCATTTGCCGGACTGTTTGTGTTCCATTCGTCAGTGTTGTCAACTTATGGATTGTACCGTACCTAATAATCCTGGGTTAAAATAAACATGCTGTAGTTTATGGAAAACGTGGTAATAAAACTCTATAACCTGTAAAGCGATAATTTTGACTTAAAAAGTGTTATAATAATTGGAGATTTTTGTTTAAAATTACATTACAGTAAATTATATGTGCACCTATGCAGATTATTTAATCATTCCTTATGTTTTAAGACCTCATACCATCTCACAGTCGACTGGATATCACTAAAATATATTGTTCAAGACGTTCTTTTCCATAATCCACAATCATTGGGCATAAGTTCGTTAAACAGGAAAGTATGAAACATGACGCTAGAAAAGAGGTATTGCTGATTAAGAACATCTATTGATTCTATTGTAATTAAAAACTGATACAGACATATAAATTTTAATATACCTAGCTCAGATTAGAAAAAAACAAAGGTTTATTTCTAAAACAAAGGATTTTATTTCGTAATCTGAAATACCTAGATTCTAATAGATACAGATAATAACATTGTATATAATTAATAAATTAAATATATTGTAATAAAAATCGTTCCGTGGGTAATTAAAACTTTAAACGTGGGTAATTAAAATCTTTAAAAGCAAATGCTGGTCACCCTTGTTGTTGAATGTTTTGATAATATGTTGTGGCCAAGCATTGAATTTCAATCATGTTATTGTTTAAATTTAGTTAGTGAGAGGACACGTCCAGGCCTACAAGCGTCTGGACTGTCTGGATATTATAATTAGTATAATATCCCTTTTAATGACCCTACTTTTATTGAAGCTTGAGTGATTTTTTAATTATTCTGATTGACTGTAACTTTTGTGTACTAAGCTGAATGGATGAAGGTAATATTATTATTTTATTTACATCATTTTATAAAACACAATGTATTATGTTATAAGTCATTGGTCTTTATAGTGACTCATGATTGGCCAAGTAGGTATTATTGATCATAGAGGATAATACATATATATTCAAAACACTGATAAGTGCACTTGGTTTTAATATTAAATTATTATGTGTGTGAACAGAGTGCTTGGAGGAGAAAATAATATGTTCCTATATGGTCGACAGTACTGTAATTGACCCTTAAAATAGAGAAAATACTGTTTTTAGAATAATAATAAAAAAATGTAAATAATTTGCATAAATGTTTAATAAATTTATATATAGTTAATGATAGGTACATAAATTATTTTTATTACATCAAGTAGCAACCGAGATATTAATCTTGATTGCTACTCAACCATATTGTATAATACACTATTATTATAATAATCACTTCATCGTCATCACAGCTGAGAGACATCCACTGCGGGACATAGGCCTCCCCGAAGGCTCCCTGCAATAACCAGCGTGCTGCCTTCATTCAATGGTTTCCTGCAACCAACTACTCACAAAGAAATTATTATTAATATACAACAACCATTAAAAAAAGAAAATACAACTAACTCAAATATATAAGTGATCTGACAATCTGTAAGAGGAAATTTGAACAATTTACATTTCAGTAGGTACTGAATTAGTTTTCACCCTACTGAATATATTTATAAATATGTATCTTCTTCCTAGCCTTATTCCCAATATTATTTGGGGTCGGCTACTATTCTAACGGGCTCTACCTGAATATCAGTTTTTCCGTGGAGCGACTAGCATTGGACCTCCACAACCCTAAGGAAGAACTGAAATTCGAAGGAAAAACTAGTTGTCAGTAAATTTGAGGACACTGACTTCCCAATAAATATTACCATAGATGTTAATGACAACCGCGACCGACGGCTTTACGTGCTCTCCAAGGCACGGGCGTGAATCACCGCCAAACTTCCAAACTCCGGGATATTAGGAATTTCCTAAGAAAAACCGAAAATCACTTTTTGGCCCGACCTGACCAAATATAAAATTAAAATTTAAATATATATATATACATAAACAGACACAAAGAACACTCAGACTCAGAACAACAATTTCTTGTTCACACAAAGTGTTGTTCTACATGGGATTTGAACCCACAACATGTGCACACCCATGTGCAGTCAATATTTATATTTATTCCTTCAACAATTCAGATATAACACTTGTACTGTATTGCACTGTAATCTGTATCTGTTATTACATATTTACAAAAATGAAATAAATACATTAGCATTAGCATTTTAGGCTCCTATTATAATATAGTAGTAGGAATAAATGCAAATGTAACAAAATATTGAAAATTTTTCAATTCACTGCATTCTCTACATCCAAAGAAAGAAATAAAATTGAAGTATTCTAATTTCAAATTTACAACATCACAATTTACATCGTTTGGTATTTTTTTTTTTTTTTACGTGTGGAAATCCCCGCGGACCGTCACCCCGTCGGGGGTTACGGCGGGGTGGATCGTTTGGTATGGCGCAACCTCTATGGTGGTACAGCTCTATGCTGTTCGCCTGTCAAGTTCGTCTTGTCACGAATTTTACTAAAGAAAATTAAACGTTAATATAATTTCTGTTATGTTTAAATAAAAAGGCATTCTATTGCAAATGGTTTATTTATATTCCACGCCCATCAATTGGTAGCAGAGCGTTTGCATAAATGCCAAAATATAAAAAAATAACGTAAATTAAATAGAAATAATTACGACACCTGGAGTTTACAAGCACAGGCCGTATTAATTAAAACCGAACTATGGAATTAACTATGGAAAGTTGTCGTCGACATCGAGCGCCGAAGAAAAATGTAAGTTCGAAAAACTTGATATACAAGCTAGATCGGAACTTATTCTGCTCATCCGAACTAAAACAAATAAAAGGTTGTAAGACGTCAAAAGAGATATGGGATAAACTTAAATCCATACATCAGAGCACTGGTCCGGCGAGAAAAGCTACGCTGTTGAAACAACTAGTTCTAAAGAAAATGAGTTCCGAAGAGGATATCCGCGACCATTTAAACAATTTTATGGATGTCGTGGGAAAGCTGGAGGATATGGACGTTAAAATACACCCGGAACTATTGAGTATCATGATGCTCTATAGCCTACCAGCGAACTATGAAAACTTCCGCATAGCTATTGAGTCACGGGATGTGCTGCCTGGTCCAGAAGAATTACAAATAAAAATTGTTGAAGAAAACGAGGCCAGAAAGCAAACAGAACCAAATGACACCTCAACAAGGTCTGAAGCATTTTATGCTAGACAGAAGAGGAAGGTCGTCATCTGTAAACACTGTAATAAAAAAGGCCACACTACAGAGGCATGTTGGTCAAAGAAAGGAACTACTCACCCACAGAAAAATAAAAGTCACGAAAAGAACTACAATGTCTGTTACTCATCTGCAAACAGCATTGGTGAAAACCTGTGGTGCCTTGATAGTGGCTGCAGCTCTCACATGACGGGCGAGGAAGAAAAATTTGAAGTATTAACTCCTGAAGTTAACGCTTTACAAATTAAAGGGCGAGGAAAAATTAGAAAAATTAAAAAATATAACTTGAATGATGCGTTATACGTACCAGAGATAGCGACAAACCTCATATCAGTCGGGAAAATAACTGATAATGGTTACAGGGTACTATTCGAAAAAGAAAAAGCGTCGATCATACAAGAAGACGAGGTCGTACAACAAGCTTCAAGAAATAAAAACGGGCTCTATTATCTGGATTTTAAACCGAAAGAATCAGTAAATTTCACTACGAAGTCACAAGATAAATCGATGTTATGGCACCGGAAGTTGGGTCACATCAACGAAAAAGACCTAAAAATTATGGTTGCGAAGCAGATGATGAGAGGACTAGATATCAATGAAGTAAAGTTAGATACCTGCGAAATATGTATAAAAGGTAAACTTTCATCCTTACTATTTGCTAGCCATGACCGATTGTCATCTCAAATTTTAGAAATTATACACAGTGACGTCTGTGGACCTTTCGAAATGGAATCGCTTGCTGGATCCAGATACTACGTATCCTTCATCGATGATTTTACCAGATACTGTTGTATCTACTTCATTAAAAATAAAAGTCAAGTAATAGAAAAGTTCAAGGATTACAAAAATGGAGTATTTTTCTTATTTGGAGTATTATTCACAAATAAGAAAATTAAGCACTTGCAGTCGGATAATGGTGGCGAATACAGAAGCAAAGAATTTGATAACCTGCTGGCAAAATGTGGTATAAAAAGGAGACTGACAGCACCATATACTCCGCAGCAGAACGGTGTAAGTGAACGAAAAAACCGATCACTGCTAGACCTAGATGTTTAATGATGGAGGCAAATGTACCCTCATGCTTATGGGCAGAAGTAATGAGTACAGCCAATTATCTAATAAACCGGAGTCTTTATTAGATAATTGGCTGTGAGTGGGATGTTATTTCCCCGAAATTGTTCACAAATGCAATGGAGGACTTGTTCAAGACGCTGCACTGGAAAGGACGTGGCATAAACATCAATGGTGAACACATCTCACACTTGCGATTTGCAGACGACATCGTCATCATGGCGGAGACGCTGCAGGACCTACAACAGATGCTGAATGATCTGGCTGACTCTTCTGTACGCATCGGCCTACGGATGAACTTGGACAAAAACAAAGTCATGTTCAACGAACATGTACTACCGGAACCGATTGCGATACACGGTACCGTTCTCGAAGTTGTTCAAAAATATGTGTACCTCGGGCAGACTTTGCAGTTGGGTAGAAACAACTTCGAGGACGAGGTGAACAGGAGAATTCAGCTGGGTTGGGCGGCGTTTGGGAAGCTTCGTCGGGTCTTCTCATCATCGATCCCACAGTGCCTAAAGACGAAAGTCTTCAACCAGTGCGTCCTACCCGTCATGACATACGGAGCCGAAACGTGGACACTCACGGCACGGCTGGTCCACAAATTATTCCTATGGAGAGGGCTATGCTCGGAGTTTCTCTCAGAGATCGTGTTAGAAACGAGGTAATCCGGCAGAGAACTAAAGTGATCGACATAGCCCACGGGATTAGCAAGCTGAAGTGGCAATGGGCTGGCCATATTAGCCGCAGGACCGACAACCGTTGGGGTAAACGTGTTCTTGAGTGGAGACCGCGTCTCGGCAAACGTAGTGTAGGACGTCCACAGGCCAGGTGGAGTGATGATTTGCGCAAGACGGCTGGCAGGAGCTGGATGCGAGTCGCCGAGGATCGAACTGAGTGGCGTGCAATTGGAGAGGCCTATGTCCAGCAGTGGACTGCGATAGGCTGATGATGATGATGATGATGAGATTTTTTTACAATTGAGCAACGTTTTATCAAACAAAATGACTGTGTTTATGCTCAAGTCTCTAAAGAAGTTTTCCAGTCAACGGAGTATTATAATATATGAATAGTTCCATCACGTAGAATGGTCCACCTGAAGGACTAAGTGCGGAAACTGACCTACATAACATACAACATAGAATAGTTCCATACAAAATAAGTCATTAAACGAAAGTAAAAATAAGTACATTTTTAATAATTCTAATCTTAAGTAAATCTAATAAAAAGTTAGCTTTATTCTTCTTCTTTTTTTGTTTCTTTAAATTAGAAATACCAACAAATTCAATTACCGTGATGAACAAACTAGTAACCATTTCTCTTAGCACTAGCTAAAGTAAATCTTAACTGCAGTTGAAAGTTTCGAAAATCCATTTAGTCACAGTTCGGAAAAAATGCCATTTATTTCAATGGAGACTAATCGCAAACTGTCTGTTGGGAAAAGCGAAAGTATGTTTGTTGGGAGCCTTAACTAGTCTCCCAGTTAGGTGTTAGCTGATAGCCTGTTAGGTGGTTTTATGCGGGAGCGGAGTTAGAGCGGCATGGTATAATTGAGCTCCGATCTTAAGGAAGCAAGATGAAGGTTAACAGAAATGCAAAATGAAAAAAACTGTAACCTTTACTAACCGTCTGGCCAGTGTTGATCGAAACCTCATTTCTAAAGAGAGTCTGAGGTCCAGTAATAGACTAGTAAATGCTGTTGATGATAAAACACTTCAAAACAAGAACAGTTTTAGAACTGCTTAGTGACATTGTTATTATGTTAATTGTTTAGTTTAATCTGTGGCTTTAATAATGCGGCGTAGGATGTCATTTTAGTTCGATATTGTCCAAGGCAGTATTTTTTATTAATGTAGTAGGTAGGTATAGACTGAATATATTGATGAGTCACATGATAACAGTTTAATTTCTATTTCAGCCATGTTTTTCATATTAGAATAGTAGGTAGGTTGAGTATAATAAATGTATGTATTAAGTGAGATATTTTGTGAAATGTTTTGCCTATTTCTCTGTAATATATGTTCCAACATACACCAAGATGCTTCCCCCTCGTTTTGACTCATGTTTGTCTTTACTAATACAGTAGAGCTTGCAAACTGAACTCAAGGAAATAATATTAACAGTACTAAAAGTTAGTATTAGGTACTATTGATAGTAATAACATTGATGATAATTGCTGTAGGTACAAACTGACACTTTTTTTTAAATACATTAATAAACCGTTTATATAAATCATTTTTTGTTTCAGTGTATGGACATCGCTATTTGAACATAATCCCTTTCGTACAATAGGCTATTTGTTACCTCTAGAACAAAAAATAGAAGAATTAAGTTCGAGACGACAGAATTTTACGAGACGTAAGAATTCTTCAAAAATTTTCTCAGAAATAATACTTTTATTGTTTTTCCTAAACAACCTCTTAAGAAATAATAGATGCTTACGAGTTCTGACCATAATGGGTATATCTTGTGAGATACACCTGCTTAAACCCGTCAGTGGGGTTTATTATTCAGGCCAAAATGTATCAGGAGTCATAAAATATTCTGTAGATGAACCAATGGCAGTTGAACAGATTGTAACGTCGCTGAAAGGTATTGGTTACATAGCTGTAACAGTCGATCGCGGAACTACTTTGGAAAGAACGTATAAAACTAAAGAAACGTACATTGACGAGGACACTGTAATTGTTGACGAAAAGACGCAGATTTCAGTCGGTTCTTATGAAATTAAATTTAGATATACTTTACCTGGCAACATACCTTCGACATTAAAAATATCCAAAGCATTTAAATTCAGAAGTTATAAAGTCAAATGCTATATTAGATATTACATACGCATAAAGTTTAAGAGACCCGGTGTCTTCGCTTTCAACAAACATTTTCGAAAAGAAATTGATGTTCTTTCTAAAACTGTTCCAAGATTACCAAGGGAACCTACGGTTTATACAGAAAACAAGAAGTTATTGCGTTTGTTTTCTAAAAAAGACAGCTTAATTACTATCAATGCAACAATTTTCAATTCTGTAATACCAATGGGGGGCAAAATCAATCTGAGATATGAAGTACAAAATAATAGTCACGTTGCAGTTAAAAATACTGTAACTAAATTGGCACAAGCATATATATTTAAGTCAAAAGGTCATCGCAAAGTGGTATATGCAGAAGCTGTGCCTGACACTGAAGCTAAAACTCTGCGCATTGATTCTCAAGAAACTCAAATCAGGACTATAAGTATTGATGTACCTACTGATTTGTATAGCGTAAATAGAAGCATGATAGTTGCGAGATGTTATGTCGTAAGGATAGTAGCACAGTTGCCCATACCATATAAGAATGCAATTCTTGATGTTCCTGTGCAGATCGGAATGTTTGAAGGACATCAAAGCGTAAATACTAATGAAGTGAATAATGAAGATATGAATAGTGAACACCAACTTCCGTCGTATTGGGAAGTTATGGGTGAGGCGAGTGAAGAAAATGTAGTTGACAGTGATGATGATGTTAATGAAACTGACACTACAAAACTGTTTAAGAACGGTCTACATTCTGATGAAGAAACTTCTAGATCATAAAGATGTAAATTCAAAGGTAATCTCAATATCCTAAGTTAAAAAGATCCTGTATAAAATTTGACAAAGTGGATCAGAAAACATCAGATTAAATAAAATCCGCGTGTTGCGGTGTTTGTTATCAAACTCTTCTAAAATGGCTAGACCGATTTGTGTGAAATTTTGTGTACATATCGGGTAGCTTTGAGAATGGGCTAAGATCTATTTTTTATACCACTAGAACGCGAGCGGAGCCGATAGCATCGGCTAGTTTTCATATAAAAGACAAGTGATTTAACTTTAAGAGAATATTCGTGTAGCTTTAAACTCGTATATTTATATTAAAACGAAGTGTTTCTTTATAGGTCTTAGGTAGGAGGTAAAGAGCAAAAATAAAAATCAAAGATGATAAATACGCATTCAACTATAGTATGTAGGTATTCCTATTTTGCACTAAGTTATCCAAATAGGTATCTAATACTCAGATCACTATAGGAACACAAACATTCAAGTATTTAATTCGCAGTAGGGACCGTAGTTGTTATAGTTCAAATAATACTTGTGGCGAAATAATGTAATTGCGATTCTTGCTTCCCTGGCAAGAGGAACACCGAAGTGGGGTTTGGTCGATAAGAGTTCGACAGACCCTGTCGCTCCTCTTCGATGGGCCAATGACATGCATGAGGATCTAATGGAAGATAGATCCTCATGCATGTCATTGGTCACCTCGTTTACAAAAAAGTTAAAATAATGCTTAATGTACTACAAAGCCATTAATCAAAAGTTTAACTTTAATGCTTAGTTAATTATATAAGAAATACTGATACTGCTGATTCTATCCACTAGTAGGTTCTTACAAACAGTAGGTAGGTATATTTAGTAAAGTCTAAAGATTTCTGAAGCATCTTGTTTTATAAAATAATGTAAAAAAAAATTGAGGATATAGTTTATCCTCAATTTTTTTTACATACATACATAATAATAAATAATTAGTACAATCACTAACTATTGAATAATATGATGAAACTTGTGAATAATATTTCTGTAGGAGGAAAATAACGGGGAAAAATATACAAATATAGAACAAAAAATTCACACACATTAGATTGAATTCACAATACAACTAAATTTCTTTAAAAAACAAATTCAATTGGACCTAAATTAATTATAACAATATTTATTCCTCATATTTCGGAGTTCTTGCGATGTGTGTAACAAGTTCTATGCGCTGAAAATAATATACCAGGACCGTCATTTAATTATTCTCCTTCACTTAAAGAATAAACACACAACATTTTAATTGCAAATTAAACGATAAAAACACTCAAAATAATAAAATGTGTAAAAGTGCACATTTTAGTGGCAATATCAAAACAAGCAGTTTGTGCCTTTTCACAGTCAAATCTTGGCAACATCAAGATTAGGTAGATCAGTAGATTATATAGATAGTAGATGTCTTATGTCATTAATGTCATATCAAGTCGCATTCGCGTACTTACGAAAATAATAATTTAATTAGATTTTTAATATGTTAAAAGTGCCTTCTCGTGTGTATCTAAATAAGTTAATAGTCTTAAAAATAGAAAACACATAAGGTCTTATCTGATATCTTACTGAAATTATGTATAATTTGCTTACCGAGAAGTTTTGCTAAGACGTAAAAGAAATAATATTTATTCCAGTTCCAAACTATATAACAAATTATATTTTCTGTAAACTTACAAAAACTAACCACCAAACAACCAAAAGTGCACATACTCATTATAGACAGGCTATTTAACATTCCCACGAAATTTTATATATAGAAATTGCGTGATGACCTGAGTTGTAAACAAAGAAAAAGATCTTTATACATGCAATTTATATCCTATATATAAAAACACAATTTATACTTAGATTACCTAATGGTATCCTTAGTTCTACCAGTCTAATTAAGTATAATTTAATATTTCGTGAAACTAATCGCTTTAAGAACTCTTTATGAAATGTTGTAAAATGCCAGGAAGAATATAAAGTTACATTATATTTTATTGTTACAAAATTGCTCTCTTACATTTTTATATTCATTAAATAGTAATAAAGAATTATAAGAATGGGCATATTCTGTGAAATTAGTTTATTTAAACCACCAGGTGAAGCTTATAAACCAGGTCAGACAGTATCAGGAGTGATTAAATATAATGTAGATGAGCCGCTTGAGGTTGACAGGGTTGTTATGTCACTGAAAGGTAACGGCCGCATTGTTTTGACACGTAAAGCAGGCAAACATAATACAAATTATGTTTCTGAAGAAAGTTATGTTGACATAGACACTATAATTGAAGATGAACCGAAAGAGATTGCTGTTGGTTTATATCAAGTTAGCTTTAACTACAATTTGCCTCAAACTTTGCCTTCGAGTTTCAAATTCTTCAAACAGTTTCCTGGATATAAAGTGAAATGCTCGATCAAGTACTATATTCGGATAAAATTTGAAAAACCAGGATTGTTTGCTTTTAACAATCATTTCAGAAAAGCAATCTGTGTGAAAACTGAAGTGGCTCCAAGATTGTCCAGGGAGCCTATTATTTACGGTGAAACAAAGAATGTGACACATTTCTTTTCATTCAGTGACAGCATTGTTAACATTAAAGCAACTATTCTCAACTCTGCGGTACCAATTGGTGGCAAATTTGAAGTTGTTTATGAAGTCCAAAACTATAGCCATGTTGTAATAAAGCATGTTATAGTCAAACTGGTAGAAGCTTACACATTTAAGGCAAAGGGGCATCGAAAAGTCACATATGAAGAAGATATTCCGGGCACCGAGACCAGAACAGCATCTGTTGAGTGTAACGAGACTCTAAATAATTCCATAATAGTCACAGCACCGCCACACATATATTCATTGTCAGATGCTACGATTGCGTCCAGAGATTTTATGATCAAAATAATAGCCCTGTTGCCGTTACCACATAGAAACGCTGTTGTCAGTATACCTGTGCAGGTTGGAATATTTGACGAAGGTATTCAACAAACTTCTCAAGGCCCTCAACAGATGAGTGAAAATGCAACTTTTGAAGAGCCACCACCAACTTATTGGGAAGCTATGGGTCAAAAAATGAAGGAAGATGACAGCACTGATGATGAAGCTGATGAGGGAAAATGAATCTGTTTTTTATTTAAGTACTAAATGTACTATATTTTATACTATATTTTTACTATGTTTTATATTTCAGTACTTAACTAACCAAAATCTCAACTTTATATGAAACAAATAATTAATCTGATTAATATATTACTTTTTAATTAATGTTGTTATGAATTAATTTAAAATCTGTGTAACAGAAATATTTAATAGTTAGATTTTTAAGAGTTTACTCGCCTTTTATAATGTGCTAATATACAATGTAATTGTTGATATTTTTATAATATTTTATTTTTTATTTTTAAAGAGAGACTGCAAATGTAATCTCATGCAATTAGTTTAATATTGATTATTATTTAGTCAGAAATATATGACGATAACTGTTTGGAAATGTTTATTCTGAATAAAAAAAGTACAAAAAACGACTTGTTTTAATTATTTTATACAATAGATACTCTTTTCATTTAAGAGCCTTAAGACTACTCTGCCTGATGCCTTGAGCAGAATCCAGGAGTGATGGTAACAATCCTCATGAGTGCACACTGCACACATTTTTTTTCTTTTATTTAAGCCATCAGAATAGAATATAGTTCATGACTTGCAGTCGTTCAAGACAGACGTGACAAAACTGTAGTTTCGTCACGTCCGTCCGTCCGTCTTTGACTTATTGCATACATGGGGATGGGCGCGTTTATCCCACATTGCAATAAATGTTATTAGACGTTTTTCAGTTTGTAGTAAAAAGTATTTGAGATAATTGTCTGTTATGTTATAAGGAACTTCTGTAAATAATAAGTAAAGGAAATGAATATAAGCTAAATAAATCTAACTTTTTCATTGACTTCATAAAGAAGTCCACCAGCTAAGGAGTAATAACCTATGAGCCAAGTACCAGCTTTTGCCCGTGGGTTCTTTTTACTGTCATCTTCACGTTGTTTGGAAATTTCAGACAAGCTAGATTAGAAAGCTGAAAAAAAAACAATCTCTAAGAAGTTATAAATTCGAGTTACCACCACACAGTGCAGCCTGTTACAAGTAGTGGGGTCTATATCTTGCCCAGATGAGCTCGTTGGTCTAGTGGTTAGCGTATGCGACTGCTAATCAAGAGGTCTCGGGTTCAAATCCCGGGTCGGGCCAAAAAAAAGTGTTGTTGGATTTCTTAGTTTCTTACAGGAAATTCTTAATAACAGCCCGGAGTCTGGAAATTTGGCGGTGATTCACACCCGTCCTTCAAAAAGCACGTTAAGCCGTCGGTCCAGGTTGTCCTGTATTGGGAAGTTAGTGCCTTCAAATATACTGACAACTATTTCAATCTTCGAATTTCAGTTCTTAGGGTTGCGGAGGTCCGATGGCAGTCGCTCCGTGGAAAAACTGAAATTCAGTTAAAACCGGTTAAACTAGTAGCCGACCCTAAATAAACTTGGGAATACAGGCTATGAAGATGACATTCGTAGGTACGTAGGTGCCTTTGCAAGGAACAGATCACCAATGATATAAAACAGGATTCAAAATAAAACAAACTACCCAATATTTCTTAAAAATTTATTCGAACAACACGACTGTCATAACAAAATAGTAACTGTTACAAACAAGGTGTCGGGTTGTGTGTGTGTGTGTGCTACGTCACTCCATGCGCCATTCCCGTTATCACCCCATAATAATATATAATAACGATAAAACTTATTTACAACAAACGACACGACGCCACCGATGCTTGTTCTGTGCCTACATATCGATTAGGTACTTTTATCGAAATTCGTGCAGCATATTTAAACCTCCCAAAGTGACTACTCTGCCTGATGGAAAGCATGAAAACCCAGGTGCAGGGGCCACCATGCTCATTGTGAGTGCATAAAATGCAGCATGGTGACCCACACCATGGCGGCTTATTGAGATGTTTCTCCCGCCCTCCGGAGGCTTTTTGTAAATGCTATTATAGTAGTATCGTAGGATCCATCCAAGTGTATACAGTGTTGTCACAGTGAAACAAGTTCGATTAAACCTGGTAGGAGGAACCTGTTATTGAGCACAGCCTTAGCCATTACTATAAGGATGCTTTTTATATTGTGCTATATTAAGACCGTGATCGTATCAAAGAGAAGGTAGATCATGTCAGGATTGAGTGATGTGTTAAAGTAAATTCCGCTAAATGAAGGAAATAATTAAAACTGGTGCAATACAATTTCAATCAAAAACAGTCACAATCAATTTTTAAAAGACCTTCAATGATTTCTTGAATGGGCCTCTCTAAAATTACTAACGAAATATCGTGTCGCTTATTGTAAACAATCTCATAGGATTAATTCAAAGGGTTTTAACAAATATAACAAGAATAGGATTATCAATGGAAGGGTTAATTTTGGCAATCAATCATTAGTGATATATTAACAGGAAAGTTATTGTGGTTTAACTAATTTAGTCTAAATAGATATAATTTTATATAATGAAATACCTAACTACTCGATCGTGGAATTGATCAAACAATGTCTAATATTTTCTTTGAATAATTTTAAAAATGTATAAATATTGGTAATAATAATCTAAGTTTTTTAAATAAATAACAACAGTAATAAAAGTAACAACTAAACCAAAGTAAAATGGATCAAAGTGATGCCATCTTATTCTGATTGCTTAACCTGTCATCAATGAAGCCGGCGTACATAGAAGCACAATTCTTTTGGGCACTCTGAAGGCAAACTTTTTTCGACCGAAATTGTCACTTGGCAGCGTGGTAATCGCGCTGCGATAGCTGTCTCCCTCTTACGCATTGTAAAGCGAACAGAGCGACGCCAGCGCCACCAACTACGAACGAAGCTGGGTGCTGACCCCACTTGGAATCGGCACACTAAATTCTTAAGATCTGCGCTTCTATGTATGCTGTATTACCGTCACTACTATAATATGTACTCATTTTACAAAGTTCTTTTAAAAGCATACTGAATAAGTTCAGTGAATAATATTTTTGAATTCTTCAGTACGCTAAAAATATCAATCAATACAGGTTGTTATTTATACATATTACGCAAAAGTTTAAAAATAACTTGGTTTTAAATACTAAATACATAATTAATACTAATGAAAAAATACAAACTTTAAAAGATATTTTAAGTGTAATTTGTATAACTACAATAAATAAACACCAACTGAAGCTTTGCTCCTGCACCTTATCGCTAGGTATGTATATAAAATTTTCTATTCGTATAGATAGAAAAATGTTAGATATAATGTAGAAAAGACTATTAAAGGCAAATTAGCAAATCACAAGAAGAAGCAATTCTTGAGCGAATAATTATCATGTGCGTACTTACAATTAGATATAAGGGTTTTATGTACAAAGATGTTAGACCGTCGCCTTAGGCCTTCCACAAGTAACAGTGCCTTTAATTTTAACAATGGCAATATTACACTTTGAGCGCGATTGCAGGCAGATAAAAGAATCTCTAAAATCATCTCATCTAAGTATACAGTATGTTTTAAGTCAAGCTTATGATCTGCTTTCAATTAAAAATTATCGAAGTACTTTTGAGTATAAATGTGTTTCAATTTCGAAGACATCCCTTAATATTGTGCCTTTAATCCGTACTTTAAAATAGGTTTGTGCCCCAAAAGTGTGATTCTCAAATAACAATGTAACAAAAGTATCTGTTCTTAAATTAATGGGCTTTGAATAAATTCAATCTAATATAGAAATTGTGTCGACGACAGATGAAAAATTCTCTCGGCTTTCTACTAAAAAATTTAAATTAAATGACATAAAATCATACTGTATATCATATGCAAAATGAGCCAGATCAACAATTTTCTACAAAAAAAAACATTAGATTTGTGCAAAGTTATCATCGCATAACTATTTTACCCATTCATGAACTGAGTACACGGACCTAAAACCGTGATACATTATTGGGCCCAAGGCTTTACAATACAAATAATCTATTTGCTAAACTGCATCATCCATAAAAGTACTACTTACTGTTTTTTTTAATATTTATATAGGGTAAACTATACTATTGTTGGCATCTCATCAGTCATTGGCACTTTGCATTTTAAACACAAATATTAAGAATTGCTCTAACAAAAAATTCATGGAAATCTGTTTTTCAAATTCTACCACGTCGACATTATGGGAGTTCAACTGAATCTTTTTAAAATGTATCCTGGCAACACGTAAAAAGAAATCATAATGCGGGCTACTCGCACCGGTGATTGTCACCGCCGCTTTCTAATAAGATCCAAGAAGGCATAAGGTAATATTATATTATATTATCTTTTATTTCGAGTTTATCATGAATTTGATGTTGTGAATAGTGTTAATATGTTTTGTTTTGAGTTAAATTATCGTTTTGAGTGTATTTTTTCACATTATATCCATTATAAGCCAATGACTGATTGCTATCTGATAATAACTGTACTTTTGATGCCAATAACTGTACTTTTCGGAACATTTTTAAATTTCATTAATTTTTATTTATTAAACTGTGTTTACCTAAATGAATGTGTTTTTATTTCTAAATTAATAAATTATTAAAACGTTTTATGAAGATTAAATTAGAATCTGACATCTAGTTTAATTTTTAAAAACAAATCTTGGCTAGATAGCCTTAAGGTGCCAATCATTATACAGTTTACCCTAGTCACGTTTGCAACTTGTTTTAAACATCTTGCACATAGCGGTTGCGTATTTTTTAATGTGGTAACATTTTATAAATCGATGAACACCGGATGCAAGCACAAATAACCATGACTGGTTGTCACATTCCACCTGAACCGAGCGTGCAAGCGATAGAGCGGCACGGTCTGCCTAAGCGAACAGCTTGTAATGCATCTATCTCTCTTCCACTTCATCTATCTCTCTTCCACTTCATCTATCTCTCTTCCACTTCATCTATCTCTCTTCCACTTCATCTATCTCTCTTCCACTTCATCTATCTCTCTCCCACTTCATATATCTCTCTTCCACTTCATTGGCCGATGCGTCCGAGCAGAAGAGAGACATCGGTAGTACACAACCTACAACTGTTGTGTCAACTTACTAAGGTTATCGTCCGTAAATTGAATTTACATACAACCAATTTTTTTTTAAATGGTCATGTCATCTCGCTCCGTCTAACCCACTATGTGCAAAACGTTAAACTGGATAGATAATTATTGTTGAATGAGTTGTTGAACGTGTGTTGTTTATTTAATACTTACTTATTAATTATAACTAACTACTTACTTATTCAGATCAGAGTTTTAAATAAGTTAACATGACTTGCGCTAATTCTCTCACATACACAATCTTCCTTTGATCGAATGTCTTTTTTATTAACCTGTTTTTGCTGTCACAAAAAAGATCACAACTTTTTTTTATTTAAACTTTTTGTTATATCAAAACAATCCACAAGCGTTTTACGTTATTTTTATAAATACAATTAGTCGTTTAATGATTTCGAATTAAACGTTTTTTGTAACTATGGACTGATTAATGCTTGTTCACATTAAATTCACAGCCAATTATTTAACCTACAGCATTTAACATTTCATTTTAAATATGAATACTGTAAATTGTAACTGGGTACAGTCGTCACCAAATACAGTTACAGTACGCCAGTAAAAGTCACTAATATAGACAGTACTAGCAGAATAAAACTCCACTTAGATACCGCTTGCCTCCATACTATTTATTTAACTTGGTATTTAATTAACGCTAAATTTATAAAGAAATATTTTCTTTCAAAAATTATCACTAAATACATTCAACTAATTAAAAAACTAATATAAACTCAGTGTTTATAAAAGTTATAAATATCATTGTAATAATAAATTAGTGTATTTAGTTTACTATTTGTGCACATACTAACAGATTATTATGTAACACGGAACGATTTCTGTACTAAATATTAATGTAAAAGTTAGTTTTTATAAAGGTTAAATTAGTACTCACATAAAGACATGTTAACCACCAAACACACCATTATAATTTACTATATTTAATTTAAAAAAAAACAATTTCCAACAATTTTACAATCAAAATCCAAATACTAATTAACAAATGTATTTGTGCATTTCAATTCAAAAATTTAATTCTATATTTAACACCAATTATTAATAAAAAAAATAAGCATATTATCTTTTTAAGATTTATTTTTTTATTAATTAATCACAAGCAATAAACCAAAGCAATTTAAACCATTATACAGGAAATAACTATTTACGTCAAAATTTTTTTTTTTTTTTTTTCAATTTTTAGGACTTTTAGAGCCTCTTAAAACGACAAATTCGACACCTGACTTAATAAATAACATTACGTAATATAAAAACAAATATATTTTTGTTTAAAGCCTTTTAAACATACCCTTATAGTATACGAGAAATATTTGTGTCCTACAATAATTACTTAAGCATCAACTTCACCACCACACACTTAAAGTAAAATTATTTTAAATCTTTGTGAATTTACTATTTTTGTTACTATTTTTATTAACTTAGAATACAATCCGCAATGAATATTGACTAACCGACTAGATTTCGTAATAGTTAAAACTAAAAATTAGTAAAAATCCTCTACCCCTGATTGTTTTTTTTTTATATTATATTTTTATTTCGTTGGCACCACTATTTTATGTTAGTTCATTGCACATTCCAAATAAAATTAAACATTCATTGTTACGTAATAAATTATATTATAACAAATAGGAAACAATTTAATGAGCACATTTTTAACCTAGATTATTTCACTACTAGTCTAGAGGAAGATATAATATTTTTGTAAATTTTCCTATAAGCCAAACACAGGCAAGAAAAAAACTTTGGTTTCAAGAGACATACATATGTTTAACAGGAATAACTTTATCGTATAAACTTGACTAATATTAAGTGAAAATGTAATTAACATCTAGCTATTATAATTCAGTACTGATTCACAATAAATAAACTTACAAAGAACGTGCTATATTTAGACAATGGTGAATTGAAATTTTGTCATGAAGCTACATTGGCAAAAATGTAAGTATTTATATACAGTATTCTTTTGTCTTGTTTTCCTAGTTCTATTTTCAAAATATTGAGTATTGTAACCTACACGACAGCACATTAATAATATGTCGAACTTATCGATGTCTGTATTCTTAAATTTTACGTATATTATTGTTTTGATTATTTTCTTTTGAATTTGATTTGATTTGGTTGAGGAGTCACTACATTGCATATGTAACAAACTTTCATTTTCATATTGTCAAAATACAATAAGTTAAGTAACAAGCTCGTTAGATGCTTTTATATAGATTTGTTTATGTTATCAACAAAATTCTAGTAGTCAAAACTATTAACAAACAATCACACAACCGAATTGATAACTAACTTCTTTTTAAAAGTAGGTTAAAATGTTTCACGTCAACCTTCAAGCTAATTACTTTTGCATATATACTAATATTTGTTAGATATATAATTTAGCTTTAATCGCAATAATATTTTCGAGGGTCGGTGGGCCTAGTGTGAGTTTATTTCATACGGAATGGAGACCGATTTTAGCGTTGCCATTGGCTCTCGCTGATATCTTTACCAATCGCAACACTCAACACTCTCGCCATCGCGAGCAAGTATATGTATATTAAACCTACACTAGGCCTCTGCAGCTTTCATTTGCGTGACGCTTCGATTGAAACGCGTCGATCGTACTCACGGCTGGACTTATCGAAAACAGTGTCTCTCTCGTAAATGTTATTGCAATTAATTCGAAACCATAAGTCATGAACGTTTAAAAATTAAAATAATTGTATATTCTTGAAACATTGTTAACGATTAAAACTGTTTAAAGTAATCCGTTTCCAAATACAATTCACCATTATCTGAAGCCAGTAAACAACACAACATTTGTCAACAAGCGTTACTCTAAACAACCAATGTACCGCGCTACTAACGGCGCGAGGGTTTCAGCCAATATTACGTGATTTTCATCTTCTTGCTCGTCTCCTCAAGCATGTCCTTGATCTTCGTAAGGGGGGAACGTTTGTCATCCCCGCTCTTTATGTCGCAAGACGGTAGATGGATGTGTAATGGATCCCGAAGTCGAGCGAGGTCTTTTTCTAGTTTTGCGATCTGGAAAATTTATAAATTGATTTGAAGAACTGATAACAAAGGAAAGTTTACGATTTTTACTTCAAGATTACCAGGTTCCTACTGTACAATAAAAAGTTTATTGAAAGGAGCTGAATGTAGATGAAATTAACACCAGAGTGATTTTAACAACTGTGTTCAATGGCTGTTTTGTCGGATACAATTCCAATGTTAGAGCTGGATAACTAAATTTGACGATAGACCTCGTTTCTGCAGCAGTATACCTATACCTGACTATCGCTAATACCCACAAAGTCATCCACAGCATCGGATACTGGCTGATGGATGCTCCTCGGGGTCCCCATCAAAGCTAAATACTTAGACGGAGTCCTAAAAGGGACTTCTTTTAAGATCACACTGGGCACCCTAAGAATAAATTTACCGTGTGAGAGCATTGCTTTACCACGTATGGGCCAGCCGAATATATCTCGACTAGCTGCTTTTTTTATGTTTACTATACTTGAAAACAATATAAATACTTCTAGACAATATATCACGTAGCAAGTATTTCACTGAATTTGTTTACATTTGAGCCTACCAAAGTGATTCTACTCTGCCTGATGGAAAGCATGAGTAGAATCCAGGAGTAGGGGTCATCAACCTAACATTGCGAAGACAGGCAATGCAGCATGGTGACCCATACCAAGGCGTCCTCATAATAATAGGCGGCCACATAATTCTGCATCATTCTTCCGGCCCCTTTGAGAGTCGGCTAAAATGTCGGGTAGCTTTTTAGGCTTTTTCGGTTACCGAGCTTTGTAACTCGACAGTTTTTAGCATCTTTCATTTTCAAAGCAAAACAAATTTATCGGAAACTTGATTTATCAATAAGTAGATATTAGAAGACAAGGTGATATTGTAATGATAAAAAAAATGATAAAGCATATCTAGATAAGAAAGTATTTAGTTAAAAGTATGGCAAACTCTACATGAAAACAAAAATACATATTAGCTTCTGTCCCCGTGACCGTCATTCGGGCAATTCATGTATCTTAAATGTTTTTTAAATGCAAAAACCAAATAGGATAAATGTTTTTTTATTTATAAAAAAAACAGTAATATAATATTTAAAATAGTATGCATAAGTACAAGTACAATTTTAGATACAAATTGACTATATTCAAACGAAATAAGTTAATTATTGTAAATAATTTTTAAGTATCAACACACATCTAGATCTAAAGAATAAAACAAAATTTCAATATCTTATCATTATATAAAACCATAAAGTTGTATACAATAATAAGATGTTTAGATATTTTTAATTAGGTATATTAAAGTATAACCAGGTACATAAACATAACCCTTGTAATTTTGGAGTCAAAGAATATAAATTCCAGAAAATCATTTAAAAACACAGAGTATTATCAAATTTATCTATATATCTAATAGATAAGTTTTTACATAACAAAACATAACGTCCATCGTACGATTATACCTATTAAGAGGCCGGCGTACGACACTCGAAACTGCAAGTTGAAATTTGTTCGTAAAATATTGCTGTCTCTGTTTGACAAAATACAACGTAGATACGAGTGCACCGCTGTATGTGTGTATGTGGATTGACATTCATTCGTAGTAATTCGGACTCTCTCGTAGAAGGTTCGGCTATCATTATTTGACTGACACGAATCACACACACATTTAAATATTTTTTGATGCGATAGCACTACTAATTGCTTGAAATTTGTGAAAATATGGATGTGTTTCGTACTATCGAAAATCATGAATGAAAATTCAATATTTTTTCGATTTATTTTGTGTAAGTTGTAGCATAATAATATGAGATATGTTATTGATGAAACAATATTAGAAATATTTTTGTTTTTAAGACAGAAAAAAACAAAATGAAAACATGACATTTACAATGTAAAATATGTAAAATTTAATTTGATTATATTTTATTCTAGATTAGTTTATTTTCAAAAATAAAGACGTTATAACCTAAATAAATACAGTCTAAGTCCTAATATCATCGTGGAAATATGTTTATACTGCAAATGATCTTGGTATACCGTTTGTATGGACAATTCCGCCTCCGGGGGGCCCTTAAAGACAAAATTTAATCAATTCACTTAATCAAATTCAAACTCTGATATCACCAATATTCCTTTTATCACAATCAAATTAAAGGTAAACATTAAAATCAACGGTTACTTTGATTTCGCATTGTCAAGTTCATCATCAGTGGCGTCGTCGTCATCTTTCTTCGCTTCTCCCATAGCTTCCCAGTACGACGGAGGAGCATCACTATAGCTAACACCTTCGCTGGTCCATTCTGACCAATTTCTTTGTATATTTTCATCCACTACTCCAATCTGAACTGGAATATCTAGGACAGCATTTCTATGCGGCAAAGGCAATTCAGCTATTATTCTTATCGCATAATGTCGGCAGACTATGAAAGCATTCTCTATGGAAAATATTTGAGGCGAAACATTGACATCCATGGACATAGTTTGTTGGCCTCCACAGTTGACTGGTGATGTTTTAGATACTGTTTCTGGTACATCTTCTTCATACGTCACCTTAGGGTGCCCTTTCGATTTAAAGGTAAACTTTTTCACCAATTTGGTCATGATGCTTTTTACTACGACATGGCTATTATTTTCTACTTCATACTGAACTAAGATTTTGCCACAAAATGGTAACGCAGAGTTCTGTATCATAGCTTTAATGTTAACAATACTGTCCTTACTAGAAAACAAACGCACCAGCTTCTTAGTTTCTCCATATATGAGAGGCATGCTTGACAATTTTGGTGCTATACAAGATACAACACTGATTTTCGTTTTAAAATGTTTGTTGAAAGCTAAAAATCCGGGTTTTTCAAATTTTATGCGAATGTAGTATTTAATAGAGCACTTGACTCTATAGCTACTAAAATATTCTTTGAAGGACATACTTGAAGGTATGTCTTGTGGTACAATATAGCTGAATTTGACTTCATATGTGCCAACGTCAAGTCTGTTTCTTTTATTTTGAACAATAGTATCGATGTCGACGTACGTTTCTTTTGTAAGGTAATTCGTTTCGTACCTACTTCTTGGGTTATGGGTCAAAAGTATGAAACCGATACCTTTAAGCGAGGTCGTAATCCTGTCGACGTCCATTGGTTCATCCAATGTATATCTTATCACTCCCGAGACAACTTGACCAGGATGGTAGATTCCATCTGACGGTTTAATTAGATTCATTTGACAAAAAATCCCCATTTTCTAGAACTGTATATTTGGTGTTAGCAATTACGTATGCACAAATAATTTAAGGTTTTTCCTTCGCGGTTTCCGAAGTAATACTGCTCAAATATATTATATACTTCTTATTTTACGCGTTTGTTAGGTATAATATCACTAAAAAGGCTGATAAGATTATTTATAGCTGATTCTACGGTGCGAATATAAGGCTATTTTGCTATACATACATTATGATTTTTTTGGTTGCCTTATCAACAGATTACGTATTATCACAAATACGATTAGCGATTAGAGCTCTTTTATTCGATCAATACCTTGAGACAAAAAAATTATGAGTAATTTAGTAATATAAATTAATATAGCAAGATAAATTGATTAAACTTTTAACTGTACCTAATAATTATTTTGCACAAATATTTTAGATAAAGTAACTTTCTCCAACCCCTTTTAAATGCCATACGGAGTGAGAATACCTATTATTTGTTTATCTACATATATTTATCCAACGCTATCTTTAACCCGCGTGCATGTCCTGTATCGCGGTAATCATTTTGCGGGATAATATTTAGCCTATAACACACAAATAATGTGGCTTTCTATTAGTGGAAGAATTTTCAAAATCGTTTCAGTGGATCCTGAGATTACCATCTACAAATCCACAAACTTTATTTCTTCAACTCACCATAAGTTTATGGTGAGTTGAAGAAACGGTTTCGTAGTTACGAAACCGTTTTTTTTAGATGTATGTTTTGTTAGACACGCCATGGCTGAGACAGCAAAGTTAACATAGGCCAATAGGAACCAAGCGTAATTGAAAAGACGCAATATTGCGTTGCGTCAGTTAGTGATTTCTTTAAAAACCAACTGTGCTGCTGTTTTGTATGAGTGAAAAATAAATATAATGTTTTTTTGATATCGCGTCGTTCAAAACCTTTACAAACATTTTAAGATCAAAATTAGCTATATCGGTCTACTCATACTCCAGTCTTATAACAGCGATCCATTTTTATTTAAAAGAAGTAGATTTCCGGTTAAAGAATAAAACGGATTAAATCTTGATCCACATATAAATGTACTCAAGTAAATCAAATATGATTTAATTTTTTTTATATATTTACTATTTGGAACACATCTAGATCCGCATTTAAGTGTAATGCAGGGTAAGTGCATTGTCTATTTTTATTTTGTATAAATATTTCAGATAAAATAACTATTTTAACACATCTTGATCCGCACTTAGATGTAATGTCAAACAAAATATTTCATAATAGATATTAAAGTATTGATTCAAATGAGTCATGCAATCTCTTTAACTTATACGTAATACGAAACCGTTATCTCTGAACCAAATAAGGCGAATACCCTAATGAGAAGTAGCGTAACATCCGAAAGTTCAATTAGAACGAAGTACAAGATATGTTTATAATGTTGCATAAAGATTGAGCATCATCAGTGAAATAAATAAATTGAATTGCCAACTTTTGTTCAGAGAAATATAATTAAAAATAACTGATCTATATAAACAAAAATATCTTCCTATTAGAACCGAAGATCTCAACTGGTAGTAGAGTCACGCTGAATTCAGCACGAGAGACGGCTTGACCGGGGCAGTACTACCCTCACACCGAAGACCAACCTAAACTGACAGCATTCGTGCTGTCGTCTTTCGTTGGTGAGTGTGAGACCATCGTAGGTCCAATCATTCTGCGTCATTCTCCCAGCCTCCGAAGACCGGGAGAATGGTGCAGAAACACCATGCTGCTTTGTATACACTCACAATGTGAATTCAAAGAATATAAATTACAGAAAAACATCTAAAAACACAGAGTATTATCAATTTTATCTATATATATAATAGATAAGTTTTTACATAACAAAACATAACGTCCATCGCATGATTCTACCTATTCAAAACAAAATTTAATTAATTCACTTAATCAAATTCAAACTCTGATATCACCAATATTCCTATTATCACAATCAAATTAAAGGTAAACATTAAAATCAACGGTTACTTTGAAGATTTCGCATTTTCAAGTTCATCATCAGTGGCGCCGTCGTCATCTTTCTTCGCTTCTCCCATAGCTTCCCAATACGACGGAGGAGCATCACTATAGCTAACACCTTCGCTGGTCCATTCTGACCAATCTCTTTGTATATTTTCATCCACTACTCCAATCTGAACTGGAATATCTAGGACAGCATTTCTATGCGGTAAAGGCAATTCAGCTATTATTCTTATCGCATAATGTCGGCAGACTATGAAAGCATTCTCTATGGAAAATATTTGAGGCGATACATTGACATCCATGCACATAGTTTGATTGCCTCCACAGTTGACTGGTGATGTTTTAGATACTGTTTCTGGTACATCTTCTTCATACGTCACCTTAGGGTGCCCTTTCGATTTAAAGGTAAACTTTTTCACCAATTTGGTCATGATGCTTTTTACTACGACATAGCTATTATTTTCCACTTCATACTGCACTAAGATTTTGCCACAAAACGGTAACGCAGAGTTCTGTATCATAGCTTTAATGTTAACAATACTGTCCTTACTAGAAAACAAACGCACCAGCTTCTTAGTTTCTCCATATATGAGAGGCATGCTTGACAATTTTGGTGCTATACAAGATACAACACTGATTTTCGTTTTAAAATGTTTGTTGAAAGCTAAAAATCCGGGTTTTTCAAATTTTATGCGAATGTAGTATTTAATAGAGCACTTGACTCTATAGCTACTAAAATATTCTTTGAAGGACATACTTGAAGGTATCTCTTGTGGTACAATATAGCTGAATTTGACTTCATATGTGCCAACGTCAAGTCTGTTTCTTTTATTTTGAACAATAGTATCGATGTCGACGTATGTTTCTTTTGTAAGGTAATTCGTTTCGTACCTGCTTCTTGGGTTATGGGTCAAAAGTATGAAACCGATACCTTTAAGTGAGGTCGTAATCCTGTCGACGTCCATTGGTTCATCCAATGTATATCTTATCACTCCCGAGACAACTTGACCAGGATGGTAGATTCCATCTGACGGTTTAATTAGATTCATTTGACAAAAAATCCCCATTTTCTAGCACTGTATATTTGGTGTTAGCAATTACGTATGCCCAAATAACTTAAGGTTTTTCCTTCGCGGTGTCCGAAGTAATACTGGTAATATATCATATACTTCTTATTTTACCTTTTTGTTAGGTATAGTATCACTAAAAAAGGCTGATAAGATTATCTACGTTGCGAATATAACTCTATTTTTGCTATACATAGGTACTTAATGATGCTTTTTTTGGTTGCCTTATCAACACATTACGTATTATCACAAATACTGTATGATTAACGATTAGAGCTCTTTTATTCGATCAATACCTTGAGACAAAAACATTATGAGTACTTTAGTAATATAGCAAGATAAATTGATTAAACTTTTGACTGTACCTAATAATTATTTTGCATAAATATTTTAGATAAAATAACTTTCTCCTACCCTTTTTAAATGTCATAATGAGTGAGAATATTATTTATACTACACCTGATCGGAACAGTAGTCAATATTCCCTGAAAATGAAAAGAGAACGATAGTCTTTTCCTTGACCTGAATAAGCGGGAGGAAAAAATGTATGAAAATCCATTTCTAACGTGTTTTAGCGGGAGAGAAAGTTGTATGAATTTTTATTTCTCATGTGCTATCTTATCTATGGCGCGCGCCTGCCCAAGGAGTTTTCATATAATTTAAATATGGAATCTCCGTGCCACTGACATCCTTGTGTGAAGAATGAAAAAAAAAAAACAAAAGAAGCGCGAAATATTGGTCAAATTCTAAGCGAAATTGTGTCTTACACGGTGTCTTAAGTTTTGATTTTATTTTAAAAATACTTGAAATGTTCCTCACAGATGTAGCCTTCAGGCCACAAACTGCTCCCTCGCTAGTAATCGGTCCCTTTCCTCCCTCGGTGAACAATGTACTATTGTTTATCTACTTATTTATTCAACGCTATCTGAAGCTTGCGTATTCGCCCGAGTGCATGTCCTGTATCGCGGTAAACATTTTTTAGGTTATAACACACACACAATGTGGCTTTCTATTATTAAAAGAATTTTCAAAATCGATTCAGCAGATCCGAAGATTGCCATCTACAAATCCACAAACTTAATCTCTTTTTAGTATAACTCGTGCGAGCTAAGATGGCACCTGGCTCAAAATGAAACCTGATGCAGTTCCCCCGCGTGACACCCCTCTGTCGCCTTATGAGTAGCGTTAGCATCACTATTACCGTTGCACGAATTTTTCCATAATAATTATAGTCATCACTATTACCGTTGCACGAATTTTTCCATAATAATTATAGTTTATTAGGTATTACCTAATATCATTTAAATCACTTCACAAAATTTATTTAATTAATATATCATTAGATTCGTCGAGGTAACCCATTTGTTTTAAAAAAGGTGACTCGATGAAAAAAATCAGCATGACGACTGTGAGAAGCAATAGTTTCAAATAAAAATATATATATTTAAGATATTTTGAGACTACAATTAAAAGGCTTATCATGACGATTTAAAACGGTATTTTAAAAATATATTTCGCCACCCAATGTCATTTAAAATGATATTAGATATTACCTAATATCATATAAACCACTGCACGAAGAATGCATTCGGGTAAATAATGAATGGAGCCTGCTTCCTATTGGTATGCATGTGTATTTTCTTAACTCAGGTAGTAAATTAACACTTAAGATAAAGTAGTACGTTATGAAAATTACTTAGCGTAAAACAAATGTTGTGATTTAAAAAAATAATATACTACAATTTTTTTTAATTTTTTTTGTGCACTTCGTACTTTAAACAACTGCCATTTGAGTCAGGTGCCACCTTAGCTCACACGAGTTATAAGTCTAGATTCTCGTGTGACGTTGTAATACACCATAAACTACGGTACCGATTTTTTAAATGTATGTTTTGTTCTTAGACAAAGAAGTTTTGTTAGACACGCCATGGCTGAGACAGCAAAGTTAACATAGGCCAATAGGAACCAAGCGTAATTGAAAAGACGCTAAGTGGCGTTGCGTCAGCTAGTGATTTCTTTAAAAAGCAAGTCTGCTGCTGTTTTGTATGAGTGAAATTTAAATAGAAGATTTTTTTCACATCGCTTAAAACTTTAACAAATAATTTAAGATCAAAATTAGCTATATCGGTCTAGTCATTCTCCAGTTTTATAACAGCGATCCATCTTTATTTATAAGAAGTAGATTCCGGGTAAAAGAACAAAACGGATTAAATCTTGATCCACAAATAAATGTACTCAAGTACATTAAACATGACATAATTTTTTCTTCATAAATACTTTAAAATAATTTTATACACACTTCAATGTAATGCAACAAAAGTGCATTGTTTGTTTTTAATATGTAAAAATATTTAAGATAAAATAACTATTTGGAACACATCTAGATCCGCACTTGGGTGTAATGCAGGGTAAGTGCATTATCTATTTTTATTTTATATAAATACGTATTTCAGATAAAAGAACTATTTGGAACACATCTTGATCCGCACATAAATGTAATGTCAAACAAAATATTTCTTCATTGAGTCATGCAATCGCTTTATCTAATACGTAATATCAAATCGTTATCACTGAACCAGATAAGGCGAATAGCCTAGGTGAATGATAAGTAGCGTAACATTCGAAAGTTCAATTAGAACTACGTACAGGATACGTTTGTAATGTTTTATAAAGATTGAGCATCATCAGTGAAATAAATAAACAGAATTGCCAACTTTTGTTCTGAGAAATATAATTAAAAATAACTGATCTATATAAACAAAAATATATTCCTATTAGAACCGAAGATCTTAACTGGTAGTAGAGCCACGCTGAATTCAGCACGAGAGACGGCTTGACCGGGGCTGGACTACCCTCACACCGAAGACCTACCTAAACTGACAGCATTCGTGCTGTCGTCTTTCGTTGGTGAGTGTGAGACCATCGTAGGTCCAATCATTCTGCGTCATTCTCCCAGCCTCCGAAGACCGGGAGAATGGTGCAGAAACACCATGCTGCTTTGTATACACTCACAATGTGAATTCAAAGAATATAAATTACAGAAAATCATCTAAAAACACAGAGTATTATCAATTTTATCCATATATATAATAGATAAGTTTTTACATAACAAAACATAACGTCCATCGCATGATTCTAACTATTATAGACAAAATTTAATCAATTCACTTAATCAAATTCAAACTCTGATATCACCAATATTCCTATTATCACAATCAAATTAAAGGTAAACATTAAAATCAACGGTCACTTTGAGGATTTCGCATTGTCAAGTTCATCATCAGTGGCGTCGTCGTCATCTTTCTTCGCTTCTCCCATAGCTTCCCAGTACGACGGAGGAGCATCACTATAGCTAACACCTTCGCTGGCCCATTGTGACCAATGTCTTTGTATATTTTCATCTACTACTCCAATCTGAACTGGGATATCTAGGACAGCATTTCTATGGGGTAAAGGCAATTCAGCTATTATTCTTATCGCATAATGTCGGCAGACTATGAAAGCATTCTCTATGGAAAATATTTGAGGCGATACGTTGACATCCATGCACATAGTTTGATTGCCTCCACAGTTGACTGGTGATGTTTTAGATACTGTTTCTGGTACATCTTCTTCATACGTCACCTTAGGGTGCCCTTTCGATTTAAAGGTAAACTTTTTCACCAATTTGGTCATGATGCTTTTTACCACGACATGGCTATTATTTTCTACTTCATACTGCACCAAGATTTTGCCACAAAACGGTAACGCAGAGTTCTGTATCATAGCTTTAATGTTGACAATACTGTCCTTGCTAGAAAACAAACGCATCAGCTTCTTAGTTTCTCCATATATGAGAGGCATGCTTGACAATTTTGGTGCTACAAAAGATACAACACTGATGTTCGTTTTAAAATGTTTGTTGAAAGCTAAAAATCCGGGTTTTTCAAATTTTATGCGAATGTAGTAATTAATAGAACATTTGACTCTATAACTACTAAAATATCCTTTGAATGACATACTTGAAGGTAAATTTTCTTGTGGTAAAATATAGCTAAATTGGACTTCATATGTGCCAACGTCAAGTCTGTTTCTTTTATTTTGAACAATAGTATCGATGTCGACATACGTTTCTTTTGTAAGGTAATTCCTTTCTTGCCTGGTTCCTGGGTTATCGGTCAAAAGTATGAAACCGATACCTTTAAGCGAGGTCGTAATCCTGTCGACGTCCATTGGTTCATCCAATGTATATCTTATCACTCCCGAGACAACTTGACCAGGATGGTAGATTCCATTTGACGGTTTAATTAGATTCATTTGACAAAAAATCCCCATTTTCTAGCACTGTATATTTGGTGTTAGCAATTACGTATGCATAAATAAATTAAGGTTTTTACTTCGCGGTTTCCGAAGTAATACTGCTCGAATATATTATATACTTCTTATTTTACGTGTTTGTTAGGTATAATATCACTAAAAAGGCTGATAAGATTATATATCGCTGATTCTACGTTGCGAATATAAGTCTATTTTGCTATAAATACTTAATGATGCTTTTTTTGTTTTTTTTGGAGACAAAAACATTATGAGTAATTTAGTAATCTAAATTAATATAGCAAGATAAATTTGATTAAACTTTTGACTGTACCTAATATTTACTTTGCGTAAATATTTTAGATAAAATAAATGCCATACCTCCGTATGGCATTTAAAAGGGGTTTTGTACACACTTTAATGTAATGCATCAAATGTGCATCATTTGTTTTTATTGTGTATAAATATTTAAGATAAAATAACTATTTGGAACACATCTTGATCCGCACTTAGGTGTAATGCAGGGTAAGTGCATTACCTATTTTTATTTTGTATAAATATTTCAGATAAAAGAACTATTTGGAACACATCTTGATCCGCACATAAATGTAATGTCAAACAAAATATTTCACAATAGATATAATGTATTGATTCATATGAGTCATACAATCGCTTTATCTAATACGTAATACCAAATCGTTATCTCTGAACCAGATAAGGCGAATAGCCTAGGTGAATACCCTAATGATAAGTAGCGTAACATGCGAAAGATCAATTAAAACGACGCAAAAGATACGTTTGTAATGTTGCATCCCTATTTATTTATTTCACTGATGATGCTCAATCTGTACTGAGCATCATCAGTGACATAAATAAATGATGACGCTCAATCTGTATTGAGCATCATCAGTGAAATAAATAAATGATGATGCTCAATCTGTATTGAGCATCATCAGTGAAGTAAATACATGATGACGCTCAATCTGTATTGAGCATCATCAGTGAAATAAATAAATGATGACGCTCAATCTGTATTGAGTATCATCAGTGAAATAAATAAATGATGACGCTCAATCTGTACTGAGCATCATTAGTGAAATAAATAAATGATGACGCTCAATCAATCAATGATATAGCGACAAAATGATTTTCACCTTCCATTGAGGAGGTGGTCTCGTTCCGAAATTGTCTGGAAATCCCAGCAAATTTTTATCTTATTTCTTTATGAACAGAGAAATGTAACTCAAAAATTAAGTCTATTACTAATTACCTCGTCCTTGAGATAGTTATACTGGTTTATGTCGAGACCGATCTTTTTCGCCCTCTTGTGCAGCATCAATAGATGCTGTCTGTCCTTCACGTCTGGTAAAACGTACTCCTGAAATAATTTAATAAATACATTACAAAGCAAATAGATATGTTTCTCTGACAGTGACTGCTAGGTATCGGGTTCGATTCCCGAACAGGGCAAATTCTGGTATTATCTGTAAATATTAGCACAAATAGCAAGTTCGTAATAGCAGATTCTTAAAAATTTATAGGTTTGCTTTTCTAGTCACTATGATTTTTAAATATATTTTTAAGAGATCATTTTTGATGATTTTTTACTGTTAATGTGACTGAGTGTGACTGAGTTTGTTTAAAAATTGATTTTATTTCTAAATGAACTATTGCGCAACCGATTATTGCTAGACGATGATTTAGATTGTTCAATATTATTACCTTATAGTACATATAATTGTGATAAGATTGTAAGAATACGGACTAGTAGCTTGCTGTACAATTTCATACTTTATAAACATAAACTTAGATATTTATTTTAAGTGACAAACCTCGACAATGCGATTTATGCTCCTTGGCTTAACGAACATTGAATCATCACTATCAATATTAAAATATGACCGTATAATTTATTAAACCTATTAAGTGAATAATTAAACCAGAAGATTAGTGAATTTGTCATTCGGAACAAATTTAAAAAATATTTCTTACTTGTTTAGTTAACACGAAGTACGCGTATAACGCCATCGCAGTACCATAAGTGACGAAATAAGTGACGGGCTCCATGATGTCCCAAGAGTACTCCCACCAGGTCAGGCGGGCCAGCACTCCGAACTGCACGCCCATGAGACTGAGGCCTACCCACGTGAGAGCTGAGGTGCGTCGAGTTGTTTCTGCTTCAAGGTTTATACGTTTCTAGAAAGTAATATAATAAATATTCTTATACATTTTTTAAACATGAAGAAATCTATCCTTAATAATTTATCATTTAAACCATTAAAATTTATAGTAGTCAGTTTATATTTAAAATTGTACTACTTTTAATAGAATAATTTATACTTATTTTTAGTTAGTACGAAGTTATTTTGATGCTTGTATCATCAAAATAAATTCGTATTCTTTTATTTATATTATTAATTTATATTTATCTATATTTATACATAAAAAAATTATGAGTGAACTTGTAACCACATAAAATTATTACCTCTTCATGTTCTCTGAATTATCGTCATTGCTCTCAGTTAGCTAGCCATTTTCCAGGTCGTACGTGCAAGAAATTTCGAATACTGCCTAAGAAATTTCACTGATATTATAGAAAGCATCCTTGTGAACACTTACGTAATTATTATTAACTACCTTTCACCGATCAAGTTCAAATTTCAACACTATTGCCATGCATTGAGGTTGTAATTTATTCAAATGCTTTTCACATACGAGTACATTGTAACGAAGCATAGGGTTGCCTACAAGACTTACTCGTAACTACACTTTCAAAATGCATTAAACATATAATAACAAGTTTACAGCAGAGTACTCAAAAAGTTTTGCGAGAAAGAGTTTTTATGTATGGAATACTGGCAAATTACACTTTCTTTTTAAAATAAGATCATTTAGGAGGGAAAAATAAAAATGTTCTAAATTCAAATGTCCCGTTACAGTTCTTTACGAACTAAGGCAATAAATTAATGTGCCTCACTGAATAATGGATCTATCTTGGGAGCATTTTAGCGGGATGATATTTTATGGTTTCAAATGTATAACTAGAAGAATCCTGTGAGGGCTCAGCGAATTGAAGTGCGGTCGGCTAAGATTACAACTGCGGACGTTGACTAACTTGCCTATAAAATAGGTATGGCCACTGTTTGACAGATCTTACGAAAAGTTTTTCTCACTTTATCTTCTGTGTAAGTACATAGTTAAAAGTTTTATTGAAGGGTATTCTCGAGTACGAGATTCAGCACATGTTGTAGATGGGTACGAAAAGCGTTAATAAGATTTTATAGTGCGGAGGCGAATAGTTTCGCAAAAGTAATGCAAAAGTCAAGAGTTATTATCTTTTACTTTAGATTTAAGTTGTATTTTGTTAATTACTAAATTATTTACTATGTGGTGGCTTCTTTAAGGCAATTTTTTCATTTCTTTTTTCTAAAGGTATAGTGTACCATTTCTTAGCGTACTAGCTGAGGGGTGTTACATGCGGTTATGAAAACCCCGAGTAAATCTATCTGCAAGTGATATCACCGTTAAAATCAGTGTAGCCGTTTCAAAGATTACCCGGAACAAACGGACAGATAAGAAACTAAACATTTTCATTTAATGGCAATTCTGAAATAGGGATTGTAAAGGTTTGTCCTATTGCTTTTTCCTTCCATAACTTTTCGTATAATAAAGTAAATGGGTCGCATAACAGATGGATGTGTCGAATCCGCAACGGAAACTTGAAACAGATCGCTGCGTATAAAGAGTGATGGCAATACCGAGAATCGAATCAATCAATCACAAACGCCCATAATATTCGGGCACTGATTTAAACTTTGCTGTTGTCGGACCCGTGTACTGATCCTCGTAAAATGTAAGGTCGCTATTTATTATAGTCTTATTTTACTTTAAATGGAGTTTGTAGAAGATGATAGTAGGCCCCTTTATTGATATTCTACATTTTTCAAACTGTGCACAACTATAACGAAGACTACACCGATATTGCACATTTTACTGAAATACCTATTCAAGACAGAATACTCAGCTAGCACTACAGGATAAGCTCCGTATCCTGAGTATGGATATGGATATGAGAATGGATATTAACTACCTAACCTTTCCATGGATACTAACCAACGAATGCATACTTAGAAAGTTAGAAAGGTAGCCTCGCGGAAGCTAGGCATATTGAACAAGGTAAGACGATTCTTTTTGTCGGAGCATCTGTTTTGGAGGAGTAATGTTCCCATCTTTGCGATTTATCCGCGCAGTATTTGCTTGATGCTCTCGATCGTATCCGCCTTATCGACAGTTCCGAAGGTATCGAGTTAGTCGAGCCGTGCAGTTGCGATTGTTGCGAAGAGACCTCGCCTCTATGACAATCCTCTATCACCTTTAGCATGGGGAATGTTCTCAAGAGCTCTTACAACTGATCCCGCTTTTTCCCTTCCTCTACAGGACAACAAGTGCCGGCTTTGGAAGTCACCATTTTATAGTGGAATAAATCTCTCACTAGAACTAAATGGTTACACTCTTCCTTCCAGTACCGAAAAGTTAAAAACTGGACCTCACTAGCAGCTCACGTGTTTGCATTCTACTAAGATCCTGGATCCTTTAAGTGAGGCGTGAATAATGAAAAACCAAGCCGCCATAGTGTGTTACCATAAAGTTATCTTGGCTGACAATAAAAAAAGTGTGCAGAATCAGTGTGATGGTGGCAACCTACACTATCGCGGCAAAGTGAGATGATTTTGTAAAAGTTTCGGATGAAAGTGTTGTATGTGAGATGTACATAATAAATAATTTTAGAAAATAGTCCAGAAGATGAATATCAAAGTCATACCTCTTCCAGCGGTTGCAGTTCAGTAGATAACTTCTCCAACTGTGATCGGAGCTCGCGTTCCTTTCTTATTTGGTGTTCACGTACATTCAACGCTTCGTACAACTGATTCACCAAGTTCCGGACGTCTGAAAGCCTTGTCACTTCTTCTTGGCTGAGACGCTCCTGGCGAACAGAAACAATATTTATATTTAAATTAAAAATAATAATAATTTGAGAACTAAAATACTGACGCTAACAAGATTAATAAAAGAACGCAATGTTAATAACATTGCGTTCTTTTCATTCGTCACGAATTATTATGTAGTACAACTTGATCAATTTCAATCAATGATAGGGGTCACCATCCTCATTGTGAATACAGACAATGAAGCATGATGTCCCACACTATGGCGCCTTACTACTTCTGCATCATTGGGCCTCCGGTCACATTCACTAACAAAATACGACAACATGAATGCTTTCATTTTTAGGTTGGTTTTCTGTGTTAAAGTAGTACCACCGCGGTCGAGCCGGCCCATTCGTGCGAAAAATAGCGGAACTCTACTACCTATAAATTATGTTATATGTATCATCCTCCTAGCCATTATTCCCAAGTTTATTTGGGGTCGGCTACTAGTTCAACCGGTTTTACCTGAATTTCAGTTTTTCCACGGAGCGACTGGCATTGGACCTCCGCAACCCTAAGGGAGAACTGAAATTCTAAGGTTGAACTAGTTGTCAGTATATTTGAGGGCACTGACTTCCCAATAACGATTGCCATAGATGATCATGACAACCGGGACCGACGGCTTTACGTGCTCTCCGAGGCACGGGCGTGAATAATCGCCAAACTTTTAAACTCTGGGCAGCTATTAGGAATTTCCTAAGAAAATCCCAAAAACACTTTTTGGGCCGACCCGGGATTTGAACCCGAGACTTCTTGATTAGCAGTCGCATATGCTAACCACTAGACCAACGAGTATATATAAGAACAGCTAAAACATAATTTTCATATTTATACAATCATTGCGCTCATTAATAGCAGTTACAAATGATACCCTGAAAAGATATTTAATACGTGATAAAGGCACCACAGGAATTCGAAATACAACCGTACTCAATGCATATTCCATGTCTAGTTAAACCTCGCAATGATTACCAATTCGAGAGGATTTCACCCCTTCTGGTCGTCCTCCTCCTAAGTGGCTATCGAGGTGCGACCATTAAGAGCTGATCAAATATTCATGCTCTCCATTAAGTGTTGTGGTTATAAGAAGATTTAAGGAACGTGTATCGTGAAATTTGATCTACATAATTTAACCTATTTGGAGCTTATGTGCTCGGTGAAGCTGTGATCGGAGTTTTTAAGCAATTTGCATTGGATTTACCATTTGATATACGCACTACCCAACTTTTGCGTGTATTTCGGTTATTGAATTATAGACTAGCCTATGTAATTCTTCAACAATAAAATTATCTTATTGCCTAATTTCATTAAAAGTGGTTCAGTAATTTAATCGTTCAAGCGTAACAGACAGAGTTACTTTCGAATTTGTAATATTAGTATGTATAGTATAGTGTTTTATTTAAATCATGTATTGTTAAACTTTGATTTTGAATATAATATAAAATAATCATTAAAACATAAAGTAACACACGCTTTTTTCATTTACCATCTCCAATAAAAATATATTGCATCAATTTGTTTAAAAAATCTTTAAGCGATTTAACTAATCTAGCAATATATTCAAACAAAGAAAAAAAGCAAAACCAAACTTTGTCAAAAGCTCAAACGCTAAAGGTATTGCGACAATATAAATTAAAAACTCAAATGTTGTCAAGTGTCGAGATTTAATAACGTTTGAACAAACATATCACCTTTGTGTACGTCACCAAATTTAACAATCTGATGTTTGCAAATTTCGATAGCGGACGCACCCCCTGTGAGTGTACCACGTGTTGTGTGAAAATTAAACTTGTCTTTAATAATGCGGGACAATATTACAAGCTCAAAAAATTTGCTCAGTGCGTGTTAGGCCACGCTTAGGATAGGGTTCCGTAATCAAGGGGTGCTGGCTAGAAAACCTCCTCGTGGTGCACCCTGGGCAACGCTGGCGATAGCACTGTTCCTCCTCATTTCCTCCGCGTCATCTGGAGGGGAGGATTATCGCCAGCGGCTAATATTCTAGCGGGAGAGGAAGCCATTCCATCGGCTCTCGGGCAAGGCCTGATCCAGCAGGGTGGGCGTGTCTGCCGGTTGCCCTGCTGGCTCTTCGCTCTTCGGAGCATGGAGGAGGAAACCTCGGTAAAAAACCTGAAGGTGGGGGTCGGTAGCGGCCACAGTTTCTCCGCTGCTAGCGGTGGAGAAAGGAGGACGGGCTCGGCGTGTACTTACACTACCACCGAGCAGGCAGGGGGACGTAGTCTTTCTGCCACCGTCGGCATAACGTAATCCCGGCTCTGTCCGGGGGCGTGGGTCTTGGCTTAACCGCCCGGACCGCGAGGAAGAAAACCTCTATAAAAAATTACCCCGAATCCCAAGCTCTGGTGCGTGGCCAGGGGATGCATGGCTGATGGGAAGTTCAGTTGCGAGCGCACCCCAAGCCGAGGTACCTGCGGACCCCTCGGTTGGGTTAAAAATGTACGCTTGCCCGGGTATTGGGGGATCTCTGCCCGGGTCGACCTTTAGTTCTCCCCCACTCGTGGGTCTTATTATGAGTACAGAAAAACTTAACACACAAAAAGGAATGGAACAATCTAATAAACTGGCTAGCACAACGGATACCGAAACGAAGAGAGGGAGAGCGAAGAAGGGCATCCTCAAGGGGAGCTCTTCTTCGGGAGTGGACGTAGTGTCCAGGGAGGCTGAAGTGGCACTCCGGCCGCCCATCTCGGTGGGGCTCCCAGAAGTCAATCTGACTGCTGGGAGCCGAAGAAGATCGGAGCGATTACGCTCCAGGTCGGCCGCGGCTGGCACGGGCGAAGGTGCCAGTATGCGTCCAATGGAGACGGAGACGGGGGCGAGCGCGGGGAACAAGCGCGTTCACACCAGGGATGCAGACAGTGACTCATCCCTGGAGGCGCCAGTGACCAAAGGCACCCGCCTCGATGGGTCGCAAGCCCCCGTCCCGCTGCCGGCAGGCTCCGCCTTCACTAGGAGGGAGTCCTGCAGACGCGCCAGGGCGGACGGTGAGAACCGAGCGGAGGAGGAGATCTCGGGTCTCCTGCTAAGGATCAGAGAACCGGTGGAAGGAGATGTCCCACAGGATCCCTTGTCCTTGCAGGAGAGGGCGAAGGTGGCCGTGGATATAATCCATAAAGTGGCCACCAAGTCGACGAACCTGAAGGGTTCTTTCGTAAGAGCCCTGAAGGACTCCTCTTCCGCTATTGGAGAGGTCGTCGACACCCTCTGTGGGGACGTAGCTCGGCTCCAGGTGGCCAACGACCGTCTGACGAGCCAGGTGGCTGAGCTCAGCGCTCAGTTCGCCCAATTTCGGGCTGAGCGACCTCAACAAGAGGCCCCGCCTGGCTCGTCGCAGCGGGCTCCTGCTAGCGACGCTCTTCCTGACGCCCAGCTGCGCCAGGTCCTCCTCGCTGTGGGGCATATGCTGGACGGGCGTCTGGCCGGTCTGGAGGCGAGACTGCCCCCTGCGCCGGTCGTGCGCCCCCCGCTCGCGTCGCAGCGACCGAAGGCTACGACAGCGCCGACCGCACCCGCTGTGTCGTATGCGGCGGCGGCGGCTTCGGCTCCGGCCCCTGCGGCTTCCAAAGGACCGGGGAAGGGTGGCAAGGCGCCGGCGAGGGCCCCGGCTAAAGCTCCGGCCCAGGCACCGGCCAAGGCGCCGGCCAAGGCAGTGCCTGAAACGGCGGCGAAGTCCGGAGCGGAGTTGCCTCCGCTTCCCACTCCACTATCTCAGCCGGGCCCCTCCACATCTGCCTCCGATGACCGTTGGCAGGTAGTGGAAGGGTCGAAGTCGTCCCGAAGGCGGGCGAAAAAGGCAGCCCAAGGCCCGCCTTCGCCACCGGTGGCAACGGCCACCAAGAAGAAGGCGCGGAAACTGCAGCCGCCCAAAACAGCGGCTGTGGTGGTGACCGTGTCACCGGAGGCGGTCAGTGGCGGACTGACGTACGCGGCTCTTTTCCAAAGGGCCCGCAGTCTCGCCACTGAGTTCGGGACGGCAGGCATGAGCCTGCGCAAGTCCCAGACGGGAGCTCGAGTGCTCGAGTTCCCGGGGGCTGAAGGTGCAAAGTCGGCGGACGCCTTTGCGGAGAAGCTGCGGGTGATGTTTGCAGCCGAGGATGGTGTCAGAGTCGCCAGGCCTACGAAGTGTGCGGAGTTGCGCATTTCGGGCCTGGACGACTCAGTGACGGTGGAGGATGTCCGCGTTGCAGTCGTGGAGAAAACGGGCTGCAGCGCGGAGAACGTCAGGGTGGGCACCATCCGCCCCGGACCAGGAGGACTTGGCGCTGTGTGGATCAGCTGCCCCGTAGTGTCGGCCAAAGTATTGGGCGATGCTGGCAAGATCCTCATCGGTTTCGTCAACGCTAGGATTACGGTCCTGGCGGCGAGACCGATGAGGTGTTACAAATGCCTAACATCGGGGCACACACGCGCCAGGTGCGATAGGTGTTTTGACTGCAGCGGATTATGTTTCCGCTGCGGTCAACCGGGGCACAAGGCGGCGGAATGCTCTGCCGCCCCTCACTGCCCCGTGTGTGCGGCGGGCAATAAACCCGCCAATCACCAGATGGGGCAGGGGGGCTGCAAGCCTCCCCGTGCTTCTCCGCAAGCGCCGGAGGCCAGCCTAACGACCCGGGCTGCCTCCGACGTTAATCGTGCGTCGACGCCGACGCCCATGGAGGGGGTTGGTGACACGGTCCGATAATGGATCAAGTCTCCAGCCTCCTGGTCCAGACGAACCTCAACCACTGTGCCGCGGCGCAGGACCTCCTCCTGCAAACTATGGCACAGTGGTCGGTAGGTCTCGCCGTAGTCGCGGAGCCTTACTACGTTCCTCCCCGTCCAAACTGGATGGGTGACTGGGACGGCTCCGTGGCAGTCGTCGGTTCCACGGCGGCCCATTCCCCGCCCTTGTCGTTAAGAGACAAGGGTACGGGATATGTTGCCGCTGAGTGGGGGGGAGTCACCATTTATGGTGTATATTTCTCCCCCAACCGGAGTCTGAGCGACTTCGAGGTCTTCCTTAACAACTTGGAGACCTCGATGCGGCGACTGGCGTCTGGGCACGTCCTCGTGCTGGGGGACTTCAACGCAAAGTCCATTGCGTGGGGTTCCCCGGCGACGGACGCCAGGGGCGAAGCCGTAATGGAGTGGGCGGCTTCGGTGGGCCTCTGTTTGCTGAACAGGGGCTCCACCAACACGTGCGTGCGACAGCAGGGGGGGTCGATAGTGGACCTTTCGTTCGCTACCCCTGCAGTCGCCGCACGAGTAAGGAACTGGTGTGTTCTGGAAGAGGTTGAGACGCTCTCGGATCACCTCTATATCCGATTTGAGCTCTCCCGGTCCCAGGACCCCAGTAGGGGTCACGCGGCGCGGCGCCCTTCCCGCTTCCCGCGGTGGGCTGTCGCCAAGCTCGATAGGGACCTACTGGAGGAGGCGGCCATTCTCAACGCTTGGCTGTCTCCGCGGGCCCCGACCGAGGGGGTCGACGTGGTAGCTGGCCGCTTCGCTGACGCGCTAACGCGGGTCTGCGATGCGGCCATGCCCCGCGTTCGTGGGTGTCGGCCTCCGAGGAAGGAGGTCTACTGGTGGTCCCAGGAGTTGGCGGACCTCCGTGCGGCGTGCGTTCGTGCCCGGAGGTCCTTAACTAGTAGCAGGCGACGTCACCGCGGGGTCGGTGAGGAGGTGGACCGGCTTCACGAGGAGTACCGAGAAGCTCGGAAAACTCTGAGGCTGGCCCTCTGCCGCGCCAAGGATGTCAGTAGAGAGGAGATGCTGGAGAGTCTCGAGCGTGACCCCTGGGGTCGCCCTTATCGTGCGGTGTGTAACAAGCTCCGCACGTCGGGCCCCCCCCTTACGGAGACTCTCCAGCCCAGCTTCCTGCAGGAAGTGGTCGAGGGCCTATTCCCGCAGCGGGCGGAACACACACCCCCGTCGATGGCTGCATCAGCCGAAGACGACGGGGGTAGCGAGGTTGAAGTTCCGCCCGTCAGGGATTCGGAGGTAGGGGCGGCTGTTCTACGGATTCGATCCAAGAACACCACCCCCGGGCCGGACGGGGTTCCAACCCGAGTGATGGCCCGAGCCCTCGATCACATGTCGGACCGCCTCAGGGAAGTGTTGGACGCTAGCCTGGCGTCCGGACGCTTCCCTGAGCGCTGGAAATGCGGGAAGCTGGTCCTGCTGAGGAAGCCGGGACGGCCTGCCGATTCGGTCACGGCCTATAGGCCTATCGTGTTGCTGGACGAGGCGGGTAAACTCTTTGAGAGGATACTCTCTGCCCGCATCGTCCGGCACCTCTGCGAGGTTGGCCCCGATCTGTCGGACGCCCAATTCGGTTTCCGAGAGGGGCGTTCGACGATCGATGCCGTAATGCGCCTTAGGGCCGTGACCGAGGAGGCCGTGAGAGGCGGCGGAGTGGTGTTGGCGGTGTCCCTAGACATCGCCAACGCCTTCAATAGTCTGCCATTCGGCTGCATCGGGGAAGCACTCCGCTACCACGGAGTGCCAGAGTACCTGAGGCGGCTGGTGGCAGACTATCTTGAGGAGCGATCCGTCATGTACGAGGACCGAGATGGCGTCTTGAGACGCAGGGCCATGTCGTGCGGTGTTCCACAGGGGTCTGTCCTAGGACCACTCCTGTGGAACATGGGATACGACTGGGCCCTAAGAGGGCGTCTCCCCCCCGGGCTGGGTGTAATCTGCTACGCAGATGACACCTTAGTCACGGCCCGGGGGGCTAACTTCCAGGAGGCGGCGCGCCTGGCCACCACTGGAGTGTCCATGGTGGTCGGGCGCATCGAGGCGCTGGGTCTGCGGGTGGCCCTGGATAAGACGGAGGCCCTACTTTTTCACGGGCCCCGTCGTGGTCCACCCGCCGGCGCCTCGATCGAGGTCAACTCGGTTCTCGTACCGGTCCGGACCCAGATGAGGTACCTGGGTCTGGTCCTAGACGGAAGGTGGCTCTTCGACGAGCACTTCAAACAGCTGGCACCAAAGTTGGTGGACACTGCCTCTGCCCTCGGGCGACTTTTGCCCAATTTGGGCGGGGCCAGTGTTCCCACTAGGCGGCTGTACACGGGGGTGGTCCGGTCGATGGCACTGTACGGTGCACCGGTGTGGGCGGCGGCTCTGTCCGCCCAGAATAGGGCGCGCCTCAGGCGCCCTCAGAGGATATTGGCGGTCAGAGCCATACGTGGATACCGCACGGTGTCAACCGAAGCGGCCTGCGCCTTGGCCGGAACACCCCCGTGGGATTTGGAGGCGGAAGTGCTCGCCGAAGTTTATCGACGAGTGGCTGAATTCCGGGCGGAGAGCGGGTCTCGCCCTCCGCCCGAGGACGTGCGCGAGTGGCGCGAAGCCGCTCGTCGAGCCACCTTGGCAAGATGGTCGTCCCGACTGGAGACTCCACGCGCTGGCTTCGCCGCCGTGGAGGCTCTCCAGCCGGTCATCGCCGAGTGGGCAGGGCGGCAGCACGGGACCCTTTCCTTCCGGCTGACGCAGGTGCTTTCCGGGCACGGTTGCTTCGGGAAGTATCTGCACTCGGTCGCGAGGAGGGAATCGAGTCCCGCCTGCCACCACTGCGACTGCAGTGAGGACACGGCCCGGCACACGCTGGCGGTCTGCCCCGCATGGGCGGCGCAGCGCCGGGCCCTCACTGCAGTCATCGGAGAGGAACTCTCGCTACCGGTCGTAGTTCGCTCCATGGCCGGTAGCGACAGTTGTTTTACCGCGGTCGCAACCTTCTGCGAGGACGTAATCTCGCAGAAGGAGGCGGCGGAGAAGGCCCGGGAGGATGACCTCCACTCGGACCCGATCCGCCGCCGGCGCCCCGGGCGGCGGAGGCGCGCCTATCTGCGCCTCATGCCGCCCTGAGTGTGGCCGCGGGTGGACGGGACGGGTTTCCCCGTCCATCCACTGTAGTGGCCAGCCGCGAGGGGGTGGCGTCCGCGTGTGACCGGACGTCGCCCAAATAGAGAGTATGTAGAGATGGCGCCCGCAGTGCGGGCAGGCGCCGGGAGGGATCCCTTCCAAATACAGGCGCAGAGAGGTCACACCGTGTGGTTTTAGTCGGTTCGAGTCCGACACACCGCCCCGCCGAGAGCCCCGGTGGGGTGACGGTCCGTGGGGATTTCCACACGTTAAAAAAAAAAAAAAAAAAAAAAAGGGTTCCGTAATCAACCATAATGGTAGGTTGATTTAAAATCGATATATAATATAATAAACAATAGATAAACAATAGATAATTGTTATTATCTTATTTTGTCTTATTATTTCTATATTTTTGTACGAAGTTTTCGAAGTGAGGCATTTTACAATTTAGACCCCTATAACTTTTGAAATAAATAATTTATGAAAACCGCTATAGTTTCCTTTTAAAGATCAACGGACTACTATCATGACTTTTTGAACGTCCTGTTTTTACAAAATAATGCGCTATAAAGTTGACTAACTCGCAAACGGATATCTTAATCAAAAAATTATTTTAGCAACCTCTCAATGTTTTTAAAAGGCCCATCTAATAATACCCCACACGTTGGGGTAGACACGAGAAAAAAAAACATGCCCACTTTACGTGTAGGGAGGTACCCCAAAATAAAAATAAATTTCGTAATTTTATTGTACCGTTTTTTCGACGTAGTTACAACACATATTCATGCAAAGTTTAATCTTTCTAGCACCAACCGTTTGGGCGGTAGGTCGAGGACGGACGGACGGACATGACGAATCTATAAGGGTTTCGAATCATGAACTACGGAACCCTAAAAAGAAAGCAGTAGTAAAGCTAAAGGCGAACGAAGTGAATAAAGCTGTCATATTGTTTTTACAAAGTTTACAAGGATCCTCCTCCTTTTGTCGCTATCCTTAATTCTGAGGATGACCTCTATTTGCGGGTATTCTGTGTGTTTTTTGAATTCTACGTATAGATAAAATATTTTATGTACAATAAAGTATAGTATACTCCATTTCATAAAGTATAGTATACTCCATTTCAGTAAAAAAATAGTTGCAGAAATGCGAGCTGTGTAGGCTTTTAACAATTAAATCAATTTCCATTCTCGGTACTTCATAATAAATTCCATTTCACAAAAGCTTTTACCTCTAATCACATAATGAGTCCGGTTCCAGTATCTCCATGAACTGAAATAGCCTTCACAAATTAGGAATAATTTATGACCGTGTGAATCTAGTAGACAGTCTACCTACAATTCACTTTAGCGTGAAGTACCGGTTTAGCATTAAATTTTCTTTTACACGCTTTTTATTAGCTGCACCTGTATGTTTGTAACAGACTCCTTTGGGTGAAATTTTTTCCACTTTAAACGGCCATATTTTGTTCAAACTTTGTAGATTTATCAAGGACCTATGACAATACACTAATTTGAAAAAAAAACTAAAAAAAAGAAGAATATAATAAACTTTAGTGTACACTAGTTAATACAATATACATAAAATAACACAATAATAAACAGATTGACCATGTACAAATGGCGGCCTTATCGTTAAAAAGCAATTTCTTCCAGGTAACCTTAGGATGGAGAAAAATTGCTGTGAAAAATAAACGAGTTTCATGGATTTTAGGCTTTTTTCTAAAAAAAAATTAAAAAAAATAAACACGCTTTTAAACTAAAAAGTAGAAAATAATTTTAATGTAACAAAGCGTGGGGTGATTTCTGAAAATATTTCAATAATGTGGCCCCACGCTTTTTACATTAAAATTATTTTCTACATTTTAGTTCAAAAGCGTGTTTGTTTAGCTTTTGAACCAGCAGTGGACCGCGATAGGCTGATGATGATGATTTTGACTCTATTTCCGGTTCGTTGCAAAGAATGTCCATTGCAATTTAGCATGATCATGGACACCTTCGCACCAGGAGGAATACATACCATTTAAGATCTACTTATAAGGTTATATATTCTTACCTTAAAATGTATTATGTTTATTTGAAATTAAATTTTAATTTAATTAAAAAGCTATTATAGATTTTAACTATGAAGAAATGTAGACTAAGAATATTCAAGTACTTCAAAATATTGCGCTTGACACGAAACTCCGAAAACGAAACCAATCATAACTCGGGTGAATAATCTCTATCAAGTCCCGTGGTATTATCTGCTGTTGTCGTTGTAAATCGCAGATAACGTCGTTGAGCGCAGGTGTCTATAAGTAGACTTATATAAGCTTTATAACCAGTAAAAGTCCCATAAAAATCAGTTTAGCCGTTACAAAGATTAGCCGGAGACAAAACTTTAAAAAATATTTTTTTATGTTAGTACCGTATATCTTTCATATGTGTAAAGCTGTCAAGAAATTATAAACAGACATCTGAATTTTATTTGTTTGTATAAATATTCTGTCTTAACGTGTACAACGTGACGTAAGACTCTTAAGCCCGGTAGTCAGAAACAACATCTTAATCTTAATAGCTAACGTAACACAACATTTTCCTTTCACGTTAATCCACATGTCCTAACGTATTACGTCAAACGGTGTGTTTTGGTAAGGCTTAATCCACGTTGTCTCCTCAATTAAGATACACAACACAATCCAAATGTTCCTTCCTTTCCAATGACTTTTGCAAAAAAGGTCTTTCTATTATGAATATAGACAAATAGTTGCAATCTATATATAAACAAATATATAAAATTTACGTGTCTGCTTGTAATTTCAAATTAACATCTTTTTAATAAATATATGAAAGCATATGAAAGAATATACGATATTTTCACCAAAAAATGCTTTTTTTTATTTTGTCTGTCTGTTTGTTCCGGTTTATCTCTGGAACTTCTGTAAACGATTTTGATGGGACTTACACAGATAGCTGATGAAATAAGGAGTAACCTATGCTATTTTTTAGACTAGCGTTTTTGCGTTATTCGCGAATCTTCAACAAACGCGCAGCCTGAGCTAGTCATCATCATCATCAGCCTATCGCAGTCCATTGCTGGACATAGGCCTCTGCCATTGCTCACCACTCTGATCGATAATGGTAAGTTTTGACTGGTTTTAAAACAAGTACGAAATCACTTTTAGCATCGGCGATCGGCAACTAGTCGCTTTTAGAAGCTAAATACGGCGACCGAACGCTCTACACCGCACACTTAAAAACGCCAAACGCGGAGATTGAGTCGCTTTTTAGAAGCGCGACACAGCAGCTGAACGCTACTCTCCTTACACATTCGGATGCCGGTAGCATCGATTTGGTATCTGAGCAGTCTCTAAAACGCGCGTTTCCGATACCGCGATCGAACGCAGGAAGTCGCTAACACGCGATGCAGCATCGATGCAGTCGTTAAATTGCCGATCCCCGATGCTAAAAGTAGCTAGTGTACTGTTACCCGTAAGTGTGATCGTGTCACATGTCATTATTTTAAGTTCATATTTTTTAATAATCGCAAATACAATCAAAAGATTCATTTATGATTTAAAATTGTTTTTTGTCTTAAGCTTGTAATGTAAACTGACATTTGACAGCTTTACTATTCTTGAAATCAATAATAGATTAAATGAAAAAAAAGCAACCGCAAATATCTAGCACAGCGTACTTATCCTTAAATTTAATTCAATATTTAGGTATAACAATTATAAAACGAATTCATTTGAAATTCATGTAGAACCTTCATAATTGCCCTGTAAGAAGTTCAAATAGCTTCACTATTTACTGGCACTGATTCTTATTAGCTCGATATTAGCTCTAGTTCAACACGTAATGTGGGGATAATTTTATTATTTTTCTCGCATCCACACGTTCTTCTTCTTCTTCCTAGCCTTTGTCCATATATAATTTAAGGTCGGCTACTAGTTCAACCGGTTATACCTGAATATCAGTTTTTCCACGGCGCGACTGGCATCCACACCAGAGTAAAATATTAAAAATGAAATCATAACAATTATCATTTAGTCACGATTTTAAATCCATGTGCCATAAGACTTCTGTAGTCACCCATGACTACAGAATCTTATTCTGTGTGTAGCCTGCACGCACTTGGCCGGTTTTTTAATTTATTACAATCGAGGCTTTATATTACAATGGTTATTATTTGTTTAATTCCGATCCCAAATCTTAAGAATGTGCCTAATTAATCTTACCAAACTTTTGAAAGCAATTAATAGTATCTCAAAATTTGGAAGTGACAGACCTAAGAGATAAGAGACGAATTCGGTCCCGAGAGTTTTGTACTCTTGTTAAATACTCGATGGGCTTGATAGATCAAATGTCAAAGTATGAAATTACCGTTTTATTGTAATAGGTACTTAGAATTGACATAGAACCTTCATAGCTGGAGATTTTTGAGTGAAACTATTTTCAAATCTTATCTATGAGGTTCTTCTTTTAAAAAATGTGTAACATTCGATTATCGACTTTCAGTTGTTTTTTTTATTCAGCTTTTACAAGAAAGATGAATACTTCGAAAATTTAAGTGATTTTTGAATACGAGTTCCGACGCGGAATTAACGCTGCAGAAACAGCTCGCAATATCAATGTTGCGTTTGAAAAAGGGACTGCTAATGAAAGCACGCGATTTTGGTTTAAACGCTTTCGTGATGGAAATTTTGATTTGAAGAACGAGTCAAGTGGAAGACTGCCCACACATGTGAATAACAATGTATTGAAAAAAAATGGTGGAAGCCGATCCGAGCCAAACTACCCAGGAATTAGCGGCATTGTTTAACGTTACCTTACCAACAATATTGACTCATTTGCGTCAAATCAATAAAATAAAAAAATATGAAAAATGTTCCTCATGATTTGACTGATCTTAAGAAAGAAATGTGTGTTAAAACTTGTGTTGCCTTGTTGAAGCCATACAGAAATTAAGGAATATTGGATCGAATTGTGACATGTGATGAAAAGTGGATTCTTTACGATAACCGTAAGCGAAAAGGCCAAACGCCGCAACAGTATCATAAAGCAAAGCTTACTAATAAAAAGGTAATGATAACTGTTTGGTGGTCTCAGCATGGTGTTCACTATAGCTTTCTCCGATCTGGTCAAGCAATAACGGCAGATGTCTACTGTGCCGAACTCTGAACAATAATAGCAAAACTTTCAGTGAAACTAATATCAATATTTAAATTTTTGTTCTGTTTGTTTAACCATCTTTGGAACGGGTTCGTACATGCAGGCGTATGTATGATTGCTAAACTAAGCCTATATATGTATTCTGATAAGTTACCTAATTGTGAAGTACATTCTTAAATCATAACTAAAGCTTGTACAAAACAGCTAGAAGCTAAAACCTTGAAGCCATCTCGTGTTTAAGCTAATATGTTTAGATAATAAAAGTGCTGTAAACGATCATTTTTTTCTATATATATATATATATATATATATATATATATATATATATATATATGTATATATATATATGTATATATATATATATATATATATATATAACTTGGCTTATGCTTTATTTTTAACTAACTAAATCCCGCAGTTATTATTATTTTTGTTAATCGCAAGTAACGCCACGGAGCTAATCTAAGCTAGTCTAGAAAATTTGCCTGACCTACTCCTCATATCATCAGCTATCTACCAGTGAAAGTCTCGTGAAAATCGGTCCATTCCAAACATTAGCCGAAACAAACGGACAGATTTTTTTCTTTTTCAATTGTTTTTTATGTAAGTATAGTATTTACTTTTACATGCATTTAGTGCAAAACTTTAAATTTGGAAGTTCAAACAGATACTTCAATATAATTTATTTATGTAGAATGAGGATTCACTTTTGTTAACATTCTTGAAGATTTTATTTATAGCTTGTCGTATTCTTACACAAAACAGGCTTCTATTTCAAATACTTTAGGTCCCCCGATAGTCTGCAAATTGAATAGTCTCGACCGCCTTTGAAAAATCCACAAACAGTGTAAACAATTCTTTGAAGGACAAATATATCTATTGTAGAATCGTATTACATGTGACGGTATAGTCAAAACTATTTTATTTTTATTTTATTTAATCTTATTTGATACCACAACTCAGTACCTAATTTAAGCTAGATTCTAGAGCTAAATTCTGATCAGTTTTAAAAAAAAACGCATTAAAAAAAATTGCAAATATATTTCATACTTCGAGAACTCTACTTTTCAATCCTCTATATGCCAAATTCCAAACTAATATTAGAGTTCAGCCGTTTGAGTGTGAAGAAATAAATCACATACACACACAAACAAAATTGTGAGCTTTATATTCTTGGTGTGATGTATAAAATTACAAGTTATAAAAATATTAATAAACTATATATAGCCGGTTCCAAAAATAACGGGTCAGTCACATAAACCCGAATATCTCCCGAACTACGTATGCCATCCTAATGAAACGAAGACTGTTCAATTGAGAATTTAATTATACAGATAAAAAATAAAATAAAACTTAGTTACACCCACAATATTAATCTTAAATTAAAAAAAAACTAAAGTAGTCATATTTTTCTTAAGATTACATTTTTTTTATGATTGTTTTTTTGCTGTTTTTCATCACTTTCTTCATTTAATACTTTGTATTGCCTCCACGTGATGAAGCCTCCAGTGATGAAAAACAGCAAAAAAACAATCATAAAAAAAATGTAATCTTAAGAAAAATATGACTACTTTAGTTTTTTTTTAATTTAAGATTAATATTGTGGGTGTAACTAAGTTTTATTTTATTTTTTATCTGTATAATTAAATTCTCAATTGAACAGTCTTCGTTTCATTAGGATGGCATACGTAGTTCGGGAGATATTCGGGTTTATGTGACTGACCCGTTATTTTTGGAACCGAGTGTAGTTAATAGTAATAATTAGCATTTAACAATGCACGATGAAACCTTGTAATCGCCAATGCTAATGGGATGTATAAAGAAATTGTTTTAAACATTTTTACTCGTCACTGCTCTTGCAAGTTATAAGTTTGATATTTAAACTGTATTACTATACATTAATAATAATAAATTCACAAGTAAGCAGAGCCTGTTCTATGAAAATCGGAATGGTAATCATCATCAGTCTTTCGCAATCCACTGTTGGACATAGGCCTCTCCAATTGCACGCCACTTGGTTCGATCCTCGGCTTCTCGCATCCAGCTCCCGCCAGCCGTCTTGCGCAAATCATCACTCCACCTGGCCTGTGGACGTCCTACACTAAGTTTAACGAGACGCGGTTTGCACTCAAGAACTCGTTATCGGTTTTTCGGCTTATATGGCCAACCCATTGACAGTTTAGCTTGATGGTCCGATGGGCTATGAACTTGGTTCCCCGTCAGATTACCTCGTTTCTGATACGATCCTGAGAGCGGTAATAAACATACTTATAAACTGCTAAATACACTTCTTTGCCATACTCTTCATCATCAATTCTTATGAATTTTTGTGTTTATTCGGTAGACCTGAGAATAGGATATAAACTATTTTAATATCCTTAGCTACTAAAGGATGAATCCGTCTTGTAAAACATGTAGCAAGTCATGTAATATAAGTCCACTAAATTAATTAACCCAGGAGAACATTATTCCGCAAAGATGGAGAAGATTTAATTTAGTAGCAGATGAAGATTGATAGCGAAGATTTAGATGATTGATCACCCACTCGCTGAAAGATGTGACAACGTAATTTAACTAAGTAGAAGTAAAAAAAATGTAATAAACCTAGCAAATTAAGTTTTGGTTTAATTATAGCTGAACTAAAACGACAATGAATAAGAAAGAGAAGATAATATTAAAATTTTCTTTATGTTGCAAGCTCCGCTTAATTTACTTTAGTTCATAATGTAGGGTAGGCCACCGAACACACGTGAGCACACACACGTATATGGCAGTGTGTCGTTCTTGTTGCATGTCACATCACACATGTATGTTATATACACACACACATAATTTATTGAGATTTTATTACATAAGTGGAAAATTAAGATCAAACCTTTGTTACTTTACATTTTCGTTTATCCGAGGTTATCTTATTTTCGTTGGTAATATGCAATTATCATAGTGTAACTGGTGTACTTTTTTTTTCGAGGATCGAACCAAGTGGCAGGCAATTGGAGAGTCTTAGAATGCGATAGGCTAATAATGGTGCAAAATGGGCACGAGTTTTAATATAGTTAGGAGTGTATCATTATCATCATCATCAGCCTATCGCAGTCCAATGCTGGACATAGGCCTCTCCCATTGCACACCACTTTGATCGATTTTGTTTAACTTAAATATGTTTCCTTCTAGTTTATTATACTCACAATAATTTTCAATGTACTATAACAAAACAACACAGACAAGAAACGAAATGCAATATGCCGTAGATACCTGTCATCTTAATACTAAGTGACGTATGAAACTAATTCAAAGTTTCCACTGAACCGTAAGTTATAGCGAATGGAACAGGTTCAACCACAGAGATCTAAGTGAAATGAAAACTTTGAAAACATTTCAGTAACCTAAGTTATAAGAACTGACTGTTAAGAGATTTATTACATACTAGCTGACCCCGCGAACTTCGTACCGCCTAACATTCGATTCAACTTCACTCAATTGTTTTGCCTTCTCGGAACCCCTCCACTGAAACTTAAACTTTATGTTATGGTATTAAAGTTCAAATTGACTTTAAAGTATTACTACGAATCTTTTGAATGGGAATATAGAAGTGTTGTTTTTAGACTTTTCAGTTTTTTTTTTATTTTTTCTCTCCGTAAGAACCATCCTCGTACTTCAAGGAATATTATAAAAAAAGAATTGGTGAAATCGGTCCAGCCATTCACGCGTGATGCCGTGACCAAGGAAAACGGGTTTCATTTTTATATATATAGATTTGTTTCCAAGGAGAATTGTCAATGTCATTAAAATAACAAAAAATGATTTTATTTAACTATCATAAAGGCGATAGTATGATTTTGTATGTTTGGAACTTCTAAACGCTCAAAAGGCTTAACCAATTTTGTTTAAGTTTGATATGTAAGCAGAAGAGTCTCCCCGAGCGACGTAAAAATAGAAAACTCTAAAGTAAAGTATTGGTAAAGTAGAGTCTAGGCCTCGTAAATCCTCTCTATTTAATTACAACACCACTTCTTGTCCCCAAAAAGGTAGTGTTTATATGAGCAAAGAATTCAAATCTGAATCTGAAATAAACTGTAGGAAACGGCGCGTCGTGCAAGTAGTAAAAATAAAAAAGTTAAAAACAAACAACTATAATTTAGTGCGTAATAAAAGTTTCAAGTCTATTCTATTGGCCATTGAAGAGTTTCCTAGAGTCCCTTTTTAGGGTTCCGTTGCCAAATGGCAAAAAACGGAACCCTTATAGATTCGTCTTGTCTGTCTGTCTGTCTGTCCGTATGTCTGTCTCAGCCACTTTTTTCCGAAACTATAAGAGCTATATATATATAGAGATCTAGTAAGTAGTTTTTTTTTTAATACGTCATAAATCATAAACAGCAATTTACATTTCTTTCAAACAAAACACTATTATTAAAATATCGACAAAAGTTACAACGAACTACAAAAACTTTTATATGATGTTACTTGCTGCTACGGAACCCTTCATGGGCGAGTCCGACTCGCACTTGGCCGTTTTTTTAGAGTTAATTTTGTACGCAGTATTAACGATAAACCAACATAAAAACCGATTTAAAATCAGGTGGCTTAAATCCATTGTACAATATTTACACCTCACTAACGTTACGTGTTATGTAAAAGCTTTTAAAAGAGACGTTTTTTACGCAACCCATTACTAAGACCGGGACTCCGTATCGTGGGTGAAAATGACGTGAAAAATGTATTAACAATTTTCGCTATCGGTTTTCCTTATACAACATGTTTTTTTTTGTTTAAATTTTTATATATTTAGCTCTACAGACCATAACCTTTAAGCGATATTATCATCATCATCATCATCAACAGCCTTTAACTGACCACTGCTAGTCATAGGCTTCTCCTTAGGAAGGAGGTTTTGGTGTACTATACCACGCTGGACAGACAGACAGATTTTGTTTCAATTTGTTCTTCTCTTCGTAGTGAAGTCCTGCTTGTAGATAAATAAGCTTGCTTATTCAGTATAATTTAATTTAAAATGACAGAGTAGGCACTAGATTTAACGATAATATTAAGTGGCGTTAAAATGTGGTTAAGGTGTGGTCAATACGAAAGATTCTTGAGATAAGTTTATGTATGCGTCAAATAATAACAACGAGGTAACAAAAGCGATATCAAAGTAGAGGAAAATAAAGACTTTTGATATTAAACAATATATTTCTAGAAACGAGTGACGAGTTTGTTTAAAACATAAAACATTACAATCTAAAGTGTCTGCCTCCCTGTCAATTATACCTAATTAGGATTGTCACTGTCTAAGTTGGCTCCTTTAAAGCAAAATTTAGCTGACTTGGGATATTTTCTTTATGTACGATGTGTATTTCAAAAGTCAGACTGTCTGAAAGACCTGCTCTAAATTTTGAGGCATGGACATGTTAAACTATGGTTCAGTATCTTTAGGATTAAACTGTTTAATTCATTTTCACTCCTAATAATATCACAATTAATATTTAACAGATTCGGGTGTTTAAATCATTATATCGACTTCCTCTATGAGATAAAGACATCAGTTTAATGTGTACACATAACGACTAACCAATCACATTTCAGATATACATACTTTCATTTTATTTTTCGCATATAATTTCCTAAATATTTAAGAAAATGTAATGACATAAGAAAGGTAGCTTAATAAATTTACCTCAAAAAAATCGCTAAAGGGCTGGTCCCGTAAAGCGAAACAAAAAGCTAATTTCCGTAATTGAAATAAAACGGGGATAAATGTGCACTGATTTCAAAATTAATTGTTGTCAGGGGTCAGTAAATAGGTCGAATAAAATTTCGTATCAAAACTCCTTAAACTGTCTCATATTTGTAATTTCGTAAACGTAAAAATCATGCACGGGATCATAAATGCTATTATTTATTTGTTTTGCAATACTCAAATTCTCTAGAATCAAAGATGTAAATTTTTTTGCCTGCCTAAGTGACTCGACTCTGCTTGTAGAAACCTTGAGTAGAATCCAAGAGTGGTGGTTATAATACTCATTGCGAATGCAGACAATGGGCCTACGCTATGGCGGTTTGTTAAGGTGCTTCTGCATCATTGAGGATGTCACCAGAACATCTTTATTTCGTCCACATAAACCTTTAATATTATATTATTTATGGTGTTTTCTTTTTGAAGGTTTTAAAAAGTAAGTTAAGTCTTTATCGTTTGTATGTTCTACCATAGTGCCATATGACATTTTTATCAAATGATTTACGAAGTTTAAAATTTTCAAACTTTTCTGCAGTAAGAATTACCCAATTTCTGAAAAGTAACGAAAATTGCTGAACATTCATTTTTCTTTTAGGCAGCGGTATCGAAGTTTTTTTTACCAGCATTATAACTTTACTTGTATGGATTTTTATTCGTTACTTTATATTTAACCAACTTTTTGTTTACTATATTTGTGTATTTTATCGAAATTGCATTCAGAACATTATATCGTAAAAAAAGCTTTACATTTCGGGTTGACGGTTGTGCTCCGGGGCTATTGTGCTAAGTTCATTCTTTATGGACGCAGTGCGGTTAAACGAATTGACTGCATCTCTATTTTATACTGGAATAGACTTCGAAAATGTTTAAACACTTTGCAACACAAATATCGTACATTTACGGACGAGTGTACAAATTCGTTCCGTGTCTTTTGTTAGTGAATATTTTACACATTTTTATATTCAGATATTTGTTTCTTTATTTATAAACAAATCGTTTGACATTTACCTAATTTAGATATAAATTCAGAGTATTAGATTCAAGCTGATAGCCGCACGAACGGGGCGACTTGATATAGGCGGTCCTCTCACACAAAACCAATATAAAGCCAGCATTCTGACCATCGAGTTTCATTGGTGAGTGAGAGATCGGAGCCCTAATGATGCAACTCAATAGGCCGTAATAGTTGGGATCACCATGCTGCCATTCGCAATGAGTATGGTGACCAATAAAAAATCTTTTATCGATACTGTTCTATAATACAGTAACCATAACTTAATAATTTTAACAAAAAGGAACAGACTTCAATGAAAAACCCGATCTATTCCGAGTACCCAAATCGCGACAATGATATTTGAGGAGTTCCCTCGATTTCATTGGGATCCCATCATCAGAGCCCGATATGGTGACAATAGGACCACCTATAAGCTACGCCCATTCCAATGCAAAAAGAATTTTTGAAATCGGTTCATAAACGACGAAAATATCGCTGAACATACATAAAAAAAAAGATTCCGACAAATTGAGAACCTCCTCCTTTTTTTTGAAGTCGGTTAAAAATGAGAATTTATCCCGAACGAACTTGTAAAACAAACGAAAAGATTAAGTGGTCAGAAAGGAACTTTATTAAAGGAAAAGTATGTTTTTTCTGCCGGAGCTGGTCCCACGTGCAGGCACTGACAATTAAAATTTCAACTAAGTTGGAAGCGCTGTCTCGCAGTAATGAGATCACTGTCACCCTGCACTCAGATGTCTAAATTAAGCAATTTCGTGGGTGGAAAAATTCAAATTAAATTTCAAAACATTTTATTTAACGCAGTTGGTTTTTCATTTTTATTAGAATATATGTTTACATTCGAAAAATTGTTTATAGACATTGTAAATGGGGGTAATAATGTGATAGCATTTGCCTCGATTAGCATGTATGTAGTTGTCCTTCCATGAAACTGAATCAAACAGACGTGATTTTTGCATATAAAAGTAGGAAGAATTTTAAGCATTGATGTTGATATGTTAGTTGATAGGATGATAATTTATCAGCACTAATGTTTCACGTATTAAGCATACGTATGGAGATATGGAGATAAATGTAACGAGCAACAGATGTTATGTCACTTAATGGCGAAAGAGTCAATGACAAGCTATGAGGCGTGGCGAGTAAAAACTACCAATCAATCACAGTTTGCAAAGGTGTACCTATATTTACGACAATATGGTAATTTGTTATGATTTTTCCGGAAACAACTTTTATTTACCCATCCGAAATTGTACACATACATAACAAAATAGTCTATAAAACGGCGAGCCGGAATTATTTTAATATGTCTAAACTTGCTACTGTACAAGTTATCGAATTAGCAAAGTACTTTCCACAGAGAGAGTGCTGTTGCGGTCGGCGGTCGCTTGATTAAGAACTTAAGACTTAGTATCTGGAGTCCGTAACAAAGCGACTGCATCAGACAGCAAGTAAGTACTTAGTATGGCAGTTAAAGTGCCGTGCAACTGATCATTTTTTAAAATTATTACGTTTTTAGGTAGCTGGATGCATGTGCGGACCTTAACTTATTCTAATGCCGTAATTCTTTATTTTCATATATGGTATGGACGTTGGCAATAAACATCACGTGGAATTCCCAGGCGGTCACCCATCCAAGTACTAACCACGCCCGATGTTGCTTAATTTCGGTGATCAGACGAGAACCGGTATTTTCATATATATAGCTAGCATAATATACTAGAGCTATATATTTATAAAAGAGATTACAGATATGATGATATTTTCACACAACGTCATCTAGTCCTAAACTCGTATTATGGGTATTAGACAACTGATATAAATACATAAACATACTTTTTTTTTGTAAATACATACATATTATTCATAGAAAACACCCAAACTCCGAAACAAATATTTGGTCGGGCCAAATGTTTTTGGGATCCGCAAAAATTGACGGGAATCGAACTCGAGACCTTAGGCACTACGGTCGCAAACGTTACCACTGCGCCACCGAGGCCGTATGATTGATGATTTGTAAAAGTATGTACGAATATATTACAAATCTCTATCACACTCAGTTTTGATTATATTATATGCTCTAAATAGTGGCTATTGTACAACACAGCACAGAAGTATAGTCACACTTTGGATACTACCACCAATAAGTGACTCGTCTGATCTCTTACCATACCAATACCATAAAAAAAATACCATTTTAAAATAGTTCAGCATGGTCTATGACAAGTGTAAATAAATACTATTGAGTACTGGACATAAAAGTAACAGATAAAATCGATGGAATCAAAGTAATTGAATTCCATCACTCAAATTGTAAAAGTGACCGAATAGCGCCATACCATATTGCTCTGCCTAGGTATGGTTCAGATGGCGGTGTGTGAAATGGGGGAGGGCAGTTTAGCTGTGCGAATTTGTTTGAAAGTTCTGTTTGTGGCGAATTCCTTTAGAAGTACTATTTCAACTAGAAGCACTTTTTTTTTAAATAGCTTGAATGTATGTTGGCAAATTACATTGTCCTTGACATATGGATGACTAACACATTATTACTTGGAATACGATTCTTTAGAGTTCGATGAATTCTTTGAAATACTAATCAATAGAACCTTAGGTAAAATTTCACTATCTATGTGTTCTGTTCGATAACAAAATTAAAAGTAATATATTTTTATTTCCTCACAGAACGCTATCTTGTCTCAAATTAGGCAAAGCATGTACTGTGGGTATTAGACAACTGATATAAATACACATTATTATTTACTTTTTTTGTAAACACGTACAATAAACATACAAAACATGTCAAACATTAAATGTTTCACACAAATGCAAGACTTGAGTGGGAAGCAGTCAGTCACATAAAACAGTTTATTTACATCCGTGATTTATTCGGGGCTGTGGACGTATAAATAAACTAGATATTTGTAAAAGATATGACAGATATGAAGATATTTTCACATAACGTCACATGTCCTAAACTTGTATTATGGGTATTAAACAACTCATATAAATACATAAACATACTTTTTTTTTATCAGAAAACACCAAAACTACGAAATCCGACCGTCGAAAAAGATAGATGATAGAACGGAATTATTTGGAAATTACATTCTTAACATTTAATGGACAAAACTCACAACATATCAACTCAACAGATTTTAACAGTCTGCTACTAGACATAGATCTCTCCTTAGAAAAGCCTAGCCTAGAAAATTTTGCGTACTATACTTTTTTGTCCAGGCTAGTGGTTATAGTTTGTTTAAGGTTTTCTTCTCTTTGCAGTGCTGTTGTCCTAAATGTTGCTATTGTCAAAATTAGTAAGTTATTGTTCTCTTTCACTTTAGTTCGCTAGGCCTTATATTTTATTTTTTTATAGCATCGCCTATTACTAATTTACATTACAAAAGGTAGTAAGCTTCTGAATGTAAAGGTCGGAAACTTTTCAAACCAACCAAAAATAATCTCGATTTTTTTAAACATCTGATGCAATAATTTTAAATTCCTACTGCGTCAAATTTTGTGTGTTCAAATCCTATACGGGATAACACATTGCGTGATCCTCAAATTGTTATTCTGAGTTTGAGTGTTCTTCATGACCGTTTCTTATATGATTGTAAAGTCTCCTGCGATACAAGAATAAATACCAAAGGCGAAAATTGTCTTTAAAAAATTGACTAACATGAAACTTAGTTGGCGAAGTTTAGAAATACTTATCTCGTAGTCATCTGTTCGCTGTCGTTAGCTGTAGCTTACGTTCCGCTCGGCGAGGCTCCACCGACAGCAGGATTATTTGTAGCTTAAGTTTGCTTATCGTGTACTTGGGGATTAAGTTCTGCTTCCAATATCAAAGCTCTCAAATATCAATGAGTTATATGAGGTTGAAGTGTTGAAATAGGTTAAATAAATTTTGTGGAACGTAGCGGTTATTAGCTTAGCAAATCGTTACTTCTCATGTATTCATCTATTTATTTAAAAAGTTTATGCACCAAATTTGCGCATTGACGGACTTCACATCCAGAGCATTCCTTTCCAGTCAAACTTCGGGTGGTGTAAAAATTTTATAAGGTTGGTGCACAAAGGTTACATTTTATGTAATCAATCAAAATATACACACTTTACGACATACTTATCAATACTCATGTAGTATATGAAAATCAGATGCGGCTCAAATACTCGTAAAGTTATCACTAACATACACGGCAGTTAAGCGTATTAATGACCCCAGTATGTATCGCAAACAGCCATTAATTATCCGCTAATCGGAGGAAACAATTGACCTATGCTTGTTTACTACCTATACAATACTCTACACTTACATACATACGAATATAGTTTAATAATGTAAATCCATACTTAAAGTAACTTTATCTGTTTGTTACGTCTAAACAGCTGCACCAATTTCAATGAAATTAGGCATGGAGATACTTTGATTTTTTGTGAAGAACATAGGCTACTCTTTATCACGATAACCGACATACACTCGGGCGGAGTCTGGGGCAAACGCTCGTATTAATATGTCTAATGTTCTTTTTTTCGAGTTTTTTCTGGAAAAATAGGTACCTAGTCAAATAAATGAGTACAGTACGGAAGGAAATACACACGTTGGAGTAGCCAACAAAAGCTAGTAAATTATAAAAAAACAACACAATTTGTGATTTCACTCAAGTATAAAACTTCCCTTGTATTTTGGCGCGTTGGCTTTCCACAAATATCTACAGTTTCCACACGAGTGTTTGCGCTACCTACATTATGCATACATACGTGTCTGGAGCTTAATAAAGAGAAGAATACTCGTAGTAGGTACTTAGGTAAGCACTGCTTCCTCCGCATGTTCAAACAAATACTAAACTCCTACCCATTGTGGATACAGCTCTTGTCAAAGCTACCTGTATTGTCTCCTGGGCTAAGTTTCGAAGTAATTTCTCTAACGAATGAGCTTGCAAGACTTTAGGAAATTTGTATGAACAGTTTTTATTTTCTGAAAAGAAACGATTTTTTATCATTTCTTTAATTTTAGCTTTATAAAGATAATTATTTTAAGGTCTTTTTGGACACGAAACTACCTATTAAAAAACTATTAAATTTCGTTATCTTATTAATATAAATTATTAATAATTTTAACTGCACGGTTGGCCTAGTGGATGAAGCGGACTGCATAGTGTAGTGGGTTCAAATCAGTCCCCCGCGATACAGGATTTTAATTCCTAATGCGGGAGCTGTCATATTTTTTTTTTTTATATATTAAGGTAGTTTCGTGTCTAAGAAACCCTAAATTTTTGACGATTGGAGACATTTATTAAATATATTTGAACATTTTGAACATCTTACACACAACGTCATCTAGTCCCAAACTAAGCAGATCTTGTATTATGAGTACTAAACAACTGATATAAATACACAAACAAACTTTTTTTTTGTACATACTTACATATTATACATATTATACCTCCTTGCAAAGGAGAGGCCTATGTCTAGCAGTGGACTGTTAAAGGCTGTTGTTGTGGATGATGATGATGATGATACATAAAAAAACACCCAGACTCCGAAACAAATATTTGAGAATCATACGAATATTTAGTCCGACCCGGGAATCGAACCCGAGACCTCTTGGTCCAAGAGCCCAGAGCGATCAGACATAACTTATTTTCACATGGATGAAACCTTAACTACTCAGTAGCGTCTAGTGTACTTTTAAATACCTGCGTGTTTGTGGAACTAGATCTGTGACACCTGGGCAGATATCAGGTGAGAAAGGTAACTAAAAATAAGAGTTATCTAACTTAAATTAGTATGGCTGATCTTTATATATATTTTGTAGAATATTATTCTAAACTAGTTTCATAAAGTGTCAGACACTTTTCATGGACCAGAGCTTGTGTCAGACGCTTTAAAGATCGACAAAAAATTAATGAACTTTACTTATTTTTACATGTCTGATTTTTTAATATGTTATTAAAGTAACTATTACAAAGTTACATTTCATCAGTCAGACAAATTCGAGTGACCAAACATCCCTTAAACACAAAAATTATTCAGCCGGGAGTGCGATCATCATGCTATCTCAGAGCGAGTGAGACGTCCACAGCAACTTGGATCCCGTTTTTTAGGGTTCCATAGCCAAATGGCAAAAAAACGGAACCCTTATAGATTCGTCATGTCTGTCTGTCTGTCTGTCTGTCCGTCCGTATGTCACAGCCACTTTTTTCGGAAACCATAAGAGCTATACTTTTGAAACTTGGTAAGTAGATGTAATCTGTGAACCGAATTAAGATTTTTACATAAAAATAAAAAAAAAACAATACATTTTGGGGGTCCCCATACTTAGAACTGAAACTCAAAAAAAATTTTTCATCGAACCCATCGAGTAAAAAAATTAGATGTAATGAAAATACTTACTAATTTCAATCTAAGATTTTCGCATTCTTGTTTCAATAACATGGGCTTCAACAATAAGTTGTTAATTATTAAATATTAAAGTGAATTCATTTATTGCATGTATTTGTGATAGGTGGATATATGAGGATCCATTTTATTTTATAAGGAAATATCTTTATTTTATTGTAAAAAAGATACCAGTTAGAAATAGATATAAACAAAATATTACCACTACCACAAAAATATCACTATGATTAATTACAGCAAATATCTCCTAATCATTGCAATCATCGACGCAGTCATTAGAATAAATAAATAAATAAATTAAAAAAAAAATTGCAGTAAATTGCAGTTTACGATTTATGACGTATTAAAAAAAAACTACTTACTAGATCTCGTTCAAACCAATTTTCGTTGGTAGTTTGCATGGTAATGTACAACACAATTTTTTTTTAGTTTTATCACTCTCTTATTTTAGAAGTTAGAGGGGGGGGGGACACACATTTTTCCACTTTGGATGTGTCTCTCGCGCAAACTATTCAATTTAGAAAAAAATGATATAAGAAACCTCAACATCATTTTGGAATACCTATCCATAGATACCCCACACGTATGAGTTCGATGAAAAATTTTTTTTTGAGTTTCAGTTCCAAGTATGGGGACCCCCAAAATGTATTGTTTTATTTTTTATTTTTATGCAAAAATTTTAATGCGGTTTACAGATTACATCTACTTACCAAGTTTCAAAAGTATAGCTCTTATGGTTAACGAAAAAAGTGGCTGTGACATACGGACGGACAGACAGACAGACAGACAGACATGACGAATCTATAAGGGTTCCGTTTTTTGCCAATTGTCTATGGAACCCTAAAAACGGGATCCAAGTTGCTGTGGACGTCTCACTCGCTCTGAAATAGCATGATGATCGCACTCCCGGCTGAATAATTTTTGTGTTTAAGGGATGTTTGGTCACTCGAATTTGTCTGACTGATGAAATGTAACTTTGTAATAGTTACTTTAATAACATATTAAAAAATCAGACATGTAAAAATAAGTAAAGTTCATTAATTTTTTGTCGATCTTTAAAGCGTCTGACACAAGCTCTGGTCCATGAAAAGTGTCTGACACTTTATGAAACTAGTTTAGAATAATATTCTACAAAATATATATAAAGATCAGCCATACTAATTTAAGTTAGATAACTCTTATTTTTAGTTACCTTTCTCACCTGATATCTGCCCAGGTGTCACAGATCTAGTTCCACAAACACGCAGGTATTTAAAAGTACACTAGACGCTACTGAGTAGTTAAGGTTTCATCCATGTGAAAATAAGTTATGTCTGATCGCTCTGGGCTCTTACTCTATCTTGATCAGCAGCCGCATACGCTAACAACTAGACCAACAATTCAGTCCTGATCATAGTCCTATTCATAATCAACGATGCAGTAGCATCTCAATTTGTTCCTTATTGCGCAATTATCGAAATCCTCACCAAGCAAGTCAAAACGCAGACAAGTAAGTTACAAACGTTGTTACAAAACAAACTATCACTTGAAACATATCTAAAAACATTATAGGCATTTTTAAGCGGTAACAATAACATCACAATTATATCATTTATGGTGCAAATAAAAGGCTTTATTGCTTTCTTAACGATCTGTGGAAATACCGGAGCTTTCTGAATACCGATTTATGAGACCAGTTCTTTCCTAAGGGTCAGGCAATAAAATTATCTGGTTTTTAGGATGTTTTGTGTTACTACTTTTCGCTCGCGGCTCCACGTGCGTGGAATGTCAGTTATTGCTGTAAAAACTAGCCTATATCCTTACTCAAGAATCAAAATAGGTATCTCCATGCCAAATTTAATTGAAATCGATGCAGCGACTTAGCCGATAAAGCGTAATAGACAGACAGACAGAGCTACTTTCGAATCAATTTCATTAGTATGGACTAGTTTTACCGACAGCTTCTATCTTTTTAAGTAATTTTACTTTATTATCGATATTCTTTTTTGTTTTTTTTGGCTACTTGAATGCAACCTCTAACAGTCCACTGCCAGACAGAGATCTATGTCCAGCAGTAGATCAAATCCTATTTTCTAAGGAGAGCCTTAGAAAAGAGTATTTGTCTACTAGACTTTGCTGGCCAGGCAGGTTAATATAAGGTTTCTTTCAAGATTTCTTTCTCTTTGCATTGCTGTTGTCCTGCCTAGTATGTTTCCTTACGACACCCACAAGTGTAGACAAAATTAGTAGGTACATTATTTTGTTGTCACTGTAGTTCGCTACGTCCTGTATTGTAATTTTTATAGCATTGCTACAATTACATTACAAAGGATAGAAAGCTTCTGAACGCAAAGGACGGGATTATTTCAGACGAACTAATAATTATTAAAACCAGATTTTGACAGTTGGCCTAACATACTAACTCAAATTGTTATTCTAACACTGCAATATTTAGTTAGAATCAGATGAACGACACGGCAATAATGCTAACGCTATAAATAATAGACCTAGTCTTTATTCCCATGATTTTAAAGATTTTATGTTCGTTTCTTTTTCTCGATTATGTAAACGTAGTATAGGGCGCCCGCATGATAGACTTGAAGAAAATGGCTGTCGTGGTTGGAGTGCCCAAGACCGGATAGGTTGGCACTTTTTGGTGGAGGTTTAGCAGTGGACGACGGTAGGCTTGAATTGAATTGCAGGTTTATTCTAAGATATAATGAGAAACATATAACTAGGCCGCCATGCTGCATTGTCTTCATTCAGAAATAGGATGGTGACCACTACTTTTGGGTTTTATTCATGCTTCCCATCAGGCACTGTATATTAATTAAGTATAATTTATTCAGCCGTAGGCCATGTTAATTTTAGCTAATAGCGAAACATCGAACATGCAGCAAAATTCTTTACCTAACTTGATTTTGGCACGTTCGCATGTGCAATAGCATTCACCAATCAGTGAAGTTTTCACGTACGATTGTTGATTTGGCACGATGCCTGTCGCATGTCGACTTGTCTATTAAATCATATAAAATCCTTTTGCATTTTTTACCTTTCTCATTGTTTTAGAATAATACTTTAATTTTCAAAATAGTTTTGGAAAGTAACCTGTATTACTTTATTTCTATTTTAAACCTTCCTAACTGACTCTAGTAGGCCTGATGGAAAGCATGAATAGAACCCAAACTATCCTCTTTCTGATTAAAGACAATGCAGCATAGTGACCCACAGTACAGCGGCCTAGTGAGATGCTTCTACATTGTTGGGCCATATTGGCGTAATAGACCTTTCTGAGAATATGTGGTATGGCCTCGCTGATTCTAGAACGAATAGGATGGCTCGACCGGGAAAGTACTTCCCTCACACAAAAGACCGATCTGAAAGTAACAGCAATCGGGCTGTCATGTTTCGTTAATGAGTACGAGACCGAGCGCCTAGTGATGCAGAAGATCATATAGGCCTGTGTTAAGCATTGAACTATTGAAGGATGATGATGGTTTCTCTTCGTCATCCTGTTTCCTCTACTATAAACTGTACATGCATGTATCGTTCATTAGATATTAGCTGCGAAATTCTTACTTATCAATATCATAAATGCGAAAGTAACACTGTTTGTCCGGCAAACTACTGAACCAAACAAAACTACTGATAGATATACCTAGAAACCTGAATAGAAATCACAATGGCCTCTTAGCGTAAACAACGATGCAAGACCACTTAATCACACTCGAGTTAATCGAACTACTATTCAATCAATAAGCTAGTGAGCATCGTCTATGTACGTCGGCTCATCCGTATATTAGCATATACCTACATACTTCGGCCTGGTATACAAGCGCCAATAGCCAATTTAATCACCTAGCAAATATAAACATAACGACTAACCAAATAGACTTGAGCTGTGGGTTTATAGAGGGTAAGTTCGGTTGATTAGTTCTGTAATTAAGTTGGTTTAGTCCAATTTATGTAGGGATGAAATATTTTAATTAGTTACTGTGATAATAGGGCCTACTAGATGTTTGATTGCTTGGATGAATTTGTGTAGGTAATTAAATTGTAGGTAGGCAGTTAGATGTCTTCTTTTCCTTTGCCCCTTCCCACGTTAGGTGGGGTCGGCTCTCCTTATCTTCCTGCCCAAGGATAGTCTGTCCCGGGTTGTCGGGTCAGGTAATTGGGTCTTCCTTACGACATTGGCCATACTAGTCCACCAGGATGGATGTAATCGCGGATAATTGGTGGCTGATACGATGTCTTGAGTAATTCTTAATAAATTATTTACCATGTACTCTAATAATATTTAATTGATGATTAAAGTATATAATTTATAATTAAAGTATATATTTTTATAGTATACATATTAAGTATATTTTACAGATAAAACTCTCGTATGTTGTCCGTAATTAAGTGTATTTTCGTTAGTACCCTACCACATGTTTAATAGATATGTTTTTCTGTTATAAGTAGAAGTTAAATTTTCAAAAACGTTACGTAACCGAAGTAGGGATAGATTGTTATTTTATTTTATATAAGGTAAGTATTACAAATAAGCTATCACTAACCTGTGGCGGTGACTTGACGTAATACTCTGTGTCATTGATAATGAGTCGGAAGTCAGTCTCTAGGAGCGACTCAATGGTGTCGCTTGATGCGATGCGCACGCGCTCGTCTGCTGCCAGGGCAGCTGCACGTTCCACTCCGCGGTCTTCGGCTTTCACCTGCAAAAAGAGTCAGTTTGAAATACTTTTCATTTGTACAATGTTTTTTTTAGTGCATAAGCAGATTCACTAGAATCACTTTCATTATCATCATCACATCATCATCATGTCCCTTTTGGCAACAAAAGAAAATAACATAAAAAGGCAACATATAACAACAGCATATAAAAGGATACATATAAAAGGCAACACATAAAAGACAGCGCCGGAACATGAGCCCGAAATGCTACGGCGGAACGCTCACACGCAAGCCCTACGGGCTTGGAAGGCATGAGACTCAGGACTGTGCCAGCTAACGGTTGATGGAACCGTTCTGCCTGCTTGGATAGAGAGAACCGACTGTGTCACCTACCGATTGACTCATATACTCACAAAACACGGTTGTTTCGGTGAGTATCTGAATAGAATCGGACTCACGTCCGGTTATGGCCTTCTGTGTAGAGCGGTGAGAGTCACGACATCGTCCTGCCCTGCCCGTTTGGGAATTGGGAAAAATAAAAAAAAAACCCATATCTTTTTTAAAACAAACTTGTAAAAGTTGAGTCAGGAATTTATAGCATAATGAGTTTTTTTTTAAATTTAGCCTACCAAAGTGACTCTACCCTGCCTGATGGAAAGCATGAGCAGAATCCAAGAGTGGGGGAAACTACACATCACTGCCGCACATGCAGACAGTAAAATATGGCGGCCCACACTATGGCGGCTTAGTAAGATGATTTTTCACGCCCCGCTTAAAGGACCCGGGATCACAGTGGGAAGGAAACACGTGGGCTGGCAGTGAGTTCCAGCTTTTGACTGCTCGGCATAAGAAGGAAGAGCCGAACCGTTTCCTTCTGGTGCGTATTTCCTCTACCCTGAAGCGGTGACTTCCAAGTTCAGCACGTGTTGTCCTAGTTTAGCTTCCTGATTCCCACAAAAATGTATGTTACTAGTTTACAAATTAAACATTGTTGATACTGTAAATTTATGTACAAATCTCAGACAATCTTATTACCCTGCATGTAACTGTGTGAAACGCAAAAAAAAAATACCGAGAAAAGGTGTTCCAGTAGGTATATAATCTATACAGTTCAACCATCTACCTGTTGCCGTTACCAATATCGAGCAAGAAAATCAAGTTATGCGAGTCCCCTGAGATATTTATTTTATCATTTTGTTTTAGTATTCCTTGTTCTAGCTGGTAACAGAAATAAATCATCTGTTAAAATTTCAACTTTTATCCTTTGAAATACCCTGTAACAAATAGTATTGTCAATTATCTATACAGAGTTAGCCACAATCACATTTGCACGTTAAATGAGCAAAGTTTCATCGACAGGCGCTGCTGATTGCGCTTAAATTACGGTTTACACGACTGCAACAAACACGCCCAATATCGGCTCGGTTAATTGCGTCTGGCATTGCAGCGCCATTTCCAACTACAAGTCAATTGAAGCCATTTGCCAAATTTATCAACCCATAGTTCTGCAAGCTTTGAATAATATTATAAATTGAGTATATTGACCTTCTGGAGTATATATAATATCATACTCATTTCACAAACGGCCGTCTGATAGCACATAGCCCACAGATTTCAGTTCCCTGAACCCATTTTTATCGACTGTGCGTTGTCTGTCAGTCAGTCAGTAACGGAACGTTTTTGTGTATATAGATTAATATGGTTCTGCGTAAAGTAAAATGTCACTTAGCGAAAATGGTGCTTGAAAAACAATAGTGAAATTATGAAAATAAAAGTGTTTTTTTTCCGATTCTCTCGACAGGTGACAAGTGGCAATTTGTCAGGAATTTATTCCATTACAAACGAAATTGTTGAAGGACTTCTATTTGTGCCGAGACTTTCATTCATTTCGAGATTTTTGATTAAAATCGTTAGAAGTCTAATTTTGTGTATATCGTAATAAATGTGATTTATCAACACGAACATTGCTTCTTTTTCCGTTTTGTTTAACTTCTGTTATAAAATATACTGAATATCTTCTTCTTCCCAGCCTTTATTCCCTAGATTATTTGGGGTCGACTACTAGTTCAACCGGTTTTACCTCAATCCTGAGGGAGAACTGACATTCATTCGAAGGTTGAACTAGTTGTCAGTATATTTGAGGGCACTGACTTCCCAATAACAATTGCCATAGATGTTCATGAAAACCGGGACCGACGGCTTAACATGAGCCACGGGAGTGAATCACCGCTGTTATTAAGAATTTCCTGTTATAAGAAAAACCACACAACACTTGTGGCCCTGCCCGGGATTTCAACACGAGACCTCTTGATCAGCAGTCGCATACGCTAACCACTAGACAAACAAGGCAGTCAAACACAAGTGCGCGTAGCGCGTAGCGACTGGCGGTACCTAGCCTACTCTCCCTCCGAGGCCTGCTTACGTAATAAAAATCACAGAAATAAAAAATATTTTTTAAATTCCATCATAATCTCAATAAACTTTACTATTGTTTTTGCATCAAGTGACTCAAGGTTATTCGTTATTTAAAAAAAGGTAGCGTAGAAAAATCCACACCATATTTGCAATTATCAAACAAAAATAAAACTTCAGTACAAGACATTAAATTCTTGAAGGTATGTATGTGCGCAAGTATATAAACGTTATATATTTATACCTACCCTTACTATAGTACAAATCTGATTACATTACTGATTACAGTCGACAAACATTCTTAACTATCTTCCAGAATTTAAAGTTAATTGCCAATGTCAAAAGTATCAAATTACTACGATCGATAAACGTATAATGCTAATTAATTCAGGAGAAATTTGATACCTACTTATCTAGTTTAACCTGTCACGTAGTAGTCAGTATATAGATGATCTGTCTAAACGTCTAAACCCGATCAACTGTCATTATATTAAATGAATGTTCCGAATTCATTGTTATTCGGAAACCTAGATTCTCATAGGCCGATCACCGTAATAAAATACAAGCTGCAGTATTTATAGATTCAATCGACGGAAAGTAGTAAACGTAATTAAAGTAATATTGATATTAATAATCTAGAATGTATTAACAATGATTTACAATTTCCACTAAAGGGCACCAAAGGCGAAGGGCTCGTATCGGATCGAACTTTTCATTTATTATAATATATTGAGAGATATCATGTTCCGCAGCATTTAAGTTTACATTACCGAACAGCATACAGCAGCTGGAGCATGCGGTCCTTTGTACAGCTAAGTGGTTTAAGTCAAATTAAGTTGAGTAGTAACAAAGTTTGTTAGAACGCAGACACAGGGACTTAGGTTATATAAATTGACTTTCTAAAGACTCCTTCCTTCCATATAATGAACATGGGTTTCCTTGGCTTGGGTTATCACAAAGAAAAAATATACATCCTTGGTTTGGTTCTAGTGATCATTGATGAACTAAAGATAATTGTGAGAAAATTGATTATATTTTGGTTGGTTCCAAGACAGTTTACTTTTTAGGGTTCCGATGTTCATAACTCGGAACCCTTATAGATTCGTCATGTCCGTCTGTCCGTCCGTCCGTCCGTCCGTCCGTCCGTCCTCGACTTACCGTCCAAACGGTAAGTGCTAGAAAGATGAAATTTTGCATGAATACGTGTTGTAATTACGTCGACAAAGTGCTACAATAAAATTATGAAAAATAATTTTATTTGGGGTACCTCCCCTACACGTAAAGTGGGGATGATTTTTTTTTCTCGAGGCTACCCCATCGTGTGGGGTATCATTAGATAGGTCTTTTAAAAACAATAAAGGGTTTCCTAGACGATTTTTTGATTTAGGTATCCGTTTGCGAGATATTTCACTTTAAAGGGCACTTTTTTGTAAAAACAGGGCGTCCCCCCCCCTCTAAAAGCTAAACGGCTGGCTCAAAAAATCTGAAAAAAATCGTGATGATGGTCCATATAATGAACTTTGAAGGAAAACTATAACCAATTAGATGACTTTCTTAGTTCAGGAGTTATAAAGGCTTATATGGTAAAATGCACTCACTTGGAAAACGTCATACAAAATTAACGTATTAATACGTAAACATAACAATTATCTATTGGATACGATTTTAAATCCACATACCATTATAGGTGACTGAGGAACCCTTTCCTGTGCGTGGCCTGACACGCACTTGGCCGATTTTTATTCTTGTATTTGCTGAGTGTCCTAACTCGGTGTGTTCGTGAGACATTTGCAGTTACAGACGATATATGGGAGAGATTAGTCACATAAAATAAAGTATTTTATGCCTACCTGTTCAAGAAGGTCTCCGACGGTCTGTGAGACGGGACGAAGTGTAAATCGGCATAGTTCACGGCGCGACGGCAGTGGTACTGTGATGACTGGCAGGCCGCGCCGGTATGTAACCGTCACTTCTGTAACAATGAAAGGTTTTTTGTTATTCATAATTTTTCCGTATATACATCATCATTATATCACTGTTAGAGATTGATATATCTTAGATTTAGTGAGTCAGTCATATTTCTATAAGGGTGGCATAATCACTTTGTGAGTAAGGTCTCGTTAAATAAATAAACAGAAAAAAGAATAGGCGTCTTTATACTATTTGCTGCATTTTTTATTCTATTGTCAGCCATGGTTTCTCAGCGCTGCTTGATAGAAAGCACTAGTAGACACAAAGAGTGGCACCACACTCACTAAGAATGCATGCAGTATGGTGACCCATATTTAATTAACCATCTAAACCATCCATTTTTTAAAATCAATCCAAGATATGGTACGTAAAATATACCTTAACTTGCATATATAAATCTCTAACTGGTACACTACACTTTACGTAACACTTTTTTTTAAGTAGCATCCTAAAGGACTTCTCTAAAGCAGCCCTTTAAACACTGTGCCATTCAAAGTACCCTCGAGGTTATTGCGTCCTTTGTCAAAGAGCTCTAGTCCTCGCCAGTGAAAAGAAGGCTCTATAAGAACATAGGACAATATCATATTGAAAAAAGTTTGGAACAAAGAAAAACTTTTAATGAATACGAATAGTAGGTATTTAGTATTCACAATAAGTATGGCGACCACTACTCTCGGGCAGATTAGTCGCTTTGGAGCGCTTAGAGCTATAAAAAAAACGAAATTTATATAAAGTTGTGGCAGTTGGAATTGTATTTTATAAAACGCAATTATTGGAATTACAACAAATATATAAACAAAGCGACATGACTCTTACATTTAGTGCAGTCGGTTTTCGTTGGTGAGTGCGAGACCGTTGACAGGCCCCATGATGCTGTGGCACGTCACTAGACCGCCATAGGGTCACCATTATTTGAATTTACAATGAGCATGATGACGACTACCTTTAGATTCTACTCACGCCTTCCATCCGGCATAGTAGTCATTTTGGAAGTCTTATATAGGTACATATATATTTTATCAAATCAAATCATTTATTCTGCAATTAGGTTACATGAACACTTTTGCAAGTTATACTTTTTTTTTGAGCAGATGACTTAGAAGACAGATGAGTTAGAGTTAGAAGACAGATATATGTTTTTGATACTTTATTGTTGCATTTGGATATTGGGTAATTTACAAAGCGTAAGTAATAGTTGGACCCAATTTTTAATGTTTTAATGATGAATATTGTTGATGAATAGTGTTACTGATCTGGGTAGCTGCTAAAGTTCAAATTGAATTGTAATGAACATTAAAAATAGACATGTAAATTAAATTCTTGTGCCTGGTAGTACGTGCTAGCAGTTGCGATGTATTTTTTAAACGAGATAAGGTTGCCAACTACGAAAATTAAGTACTAACTGACTTAAAAGGTGTCATAAAACCTCTTTACGAGAAACGTTCAGATTCAATCTGCCATCGTAGCCGTCAAGTAATATTGAAAATTTACATTTTGGGGTTAGAATTTTAATAATTTTATATTTGATAACATTATTTTTATATAATAGTTATTTACGTAAACACGTTAGTTATGTTTCCAAAAATACTGATGCATAGTAATTACTAGATTTAACCGTATTATAAAAAGTAAGGCACATAATACACTAAAAAAAAACAAATAAGGAAATCCTGGTTTCGGTTCACTTCCGTTTCAAGAAAGTAACAAATACATATAGTTTTTTATTATTTTTATTATTTACTATGGATTCTTTAATTCATACAAAAAAAAAATTAAGTTTTGGAATTGGCTAAGTTTAGAAGTGGAAAATAAGTTCATCTAAATTTACTCAACGATAAATCACACCCATGAGGTTAGACGTAGTAAAAAATCATACTTTTTCGTTCTAGTCTAATAGGCATCGAACAAACAAGTAGGATTCCACGAAGAGAAGACCTACGGACTTTTCCCAGAACCCATAAAAAATATTTTAATCTTTTGAAACTAAACAAGAAGATTTTTATTTTCACTTCTTGCAATAAGAGAATCCAGTTCAAACCAACTCTAAAGTAGGATGAAATTTTTCAATAAATATTTAAAGTTTATATAAATTAAATTTCCTTATCGAAAGCTCATTTACTTTTCAACGAGTTGAAAGCGGAACTGAGCATACTCAGCATTTTCCATTAATGCATTGTATTCAACCAGTGCTAACACCATACCACTTGATTGTACATTATAACAAAATTGTTTCATTACGGCTAGCGGACGCAACCTGATTGTCTACACGCTCCACTTATCAGGTACTGTCGGGTGCGCAAGTTATATTAAGATTTTTTTTTAATGGCCAAGCCTGTACTGTGCTTTTCATGCAATACAATTATCTTAATTTCTAACTATTTATACGTACATGATAAATAGGTTGAATATTTCTAATCATCATCATCAACAACCCATAACGTCCCACTGCTGGGCACGGGTCTCCTCTTAGGAGATTGTATTACATTAATATTTCTATTCGGTACTTTAGAATCTATTATATACCACAATATAGTATATTTAAAAAATATTAACGAATATGAGATGTGTAGGCTATTGTTAATAATTTATAGTGTAATAAAATACATAATCCACGTGCAAATATAATAATGATATTATAAGAATACTTTATGATAATTAATAAATATTTTACGACATCATATATCAGTATTGTCGCCTATTCCTTTAAATCAAAAAATAAATATGTATTTATAGAAAATAATTATTTGTATTTGTTCATTAAAAAAATTAATCAAAATTAAAATATAAACAGTTACTCAACAGTTTCTTTTTCTAAATAAATAATATAGTAGACGATACATTGTTTATCGTCTAACTAGCTTTCGTCCGCGGCTTTGTCCGCGTGATTGTCGTTCACACAAATCTCCATGCCAAATGTAATAGTAATTGATATCGGTGCAGCGGTTTAGCTGTGAATGCGTAACAGACAGACAATTACTTTTAAATTTATAATATAAAGTATGGATTACTGTACTAAAATAATAAAGAAATAGGCATTAAAAAAATATATTGAAAAGTAGAACAACCGTTTTTTAAGTAATAGAGATAAAACAACGTTATTTATAAAACGTTACAATAATGGGTCGTCAAATTGAATTCTGTATGATAATGAACAATTTTGCACGCAAGTGTACAAAATACTTTGTTTAACTTTCAAGCAGATTAATCGTCGGTTAGAAAGAGACGTACGATAATTATTTGAGGTGAATGTTACAAGCGAGAGCGAGAATACTAATGAGATCGCTTTCAAGTCGCTCGTACTCACTGTAATGGGAAATTCGGCAAGTAGAAAATGACTTCGTGTAAAATTAAATTTGCTGGCAAATAATCGGTATTCGATTTAAATTTACTTACGGTGAAACGTGGATTGCATGAATGAATTATTTCCTGAACAATGTATTAAATAAAAAGTCAAGGAACTCCGTTTTTAATTTATACAATAATAAAGCTTCTTTTTATAATTTTATTTTTATGGTGTAAAGGGATTAACGAAGGGACGAATCACTTGATGGTAAGTGACTATCGCTACCTATGATCATCGGTTCAAAAAGCAGCAACTTGAGGGCTTAGGTTTGGGTTAGGTAGGCCAATCTCCAGAAACGGACTGCTATGGGCCACCTATGGAGCCTAGTAAGAGAGACAAAGTGCGTTATCGTAACGTTGAGCCGTCTTAAAAATTCAAGGTCAATATGCATAATTCAAATAACGTTCATTGAAGTGAAAACATTTAAGTTCAAAATCCTCTAAACTTGCATATTTAAGATGTAAGTTTTCATTAATCAACCAGCGCCAGTACTTGCTAGGTGCGAAAATAAAACGAGATGGACGTTTCTTTACTCCAAAGTTATGCTGCAGAGCTTTAATTATTTTAACGAGAAGAACTGTTTCTAATTGCATAAGTTCACAGATTTTTCAGTAGGGTTGCTTTCTATAGAAGGAGCTTCTATTGAAATCAATACGACAATTCTATTGAAATAAAAAAAAATGTTAAAATATTTCAAACTATTTTCGGGGCAAATGATCAAATCTAGAATTCAAGAGTCATAAAGAACAATGCCTATCTCATGAACAATCTCCATACTGCCTTCGGCCTGGAAGTGGACAGTCAAAAATCGTACTACCTGTTTCTGCATTAGATAAATGAGTGTTTAACTAAAAATCTGAGTTGATTATAGCTCTGCCGCATTCATACTTGTTTTTAAATTACTTTCATAACCTCAAATAAAAACAACTCAGATATGCTTTAAATTTTATATTTTAGATGTAGTACAGCGTTGTTTCGTTGTTTTGAGTAAAAACGCATGGATAGTAAGTCATGGTAAGGGAATGATGGTTAAGAACAATAAATATTACGTGATTTTTAATTGTCTTCTTAGGATCTCCTCGGATTCCACAGAATGCCTTTGCATCATGGATACATTTAAGCTACAGTTACTACACCGTAGAGATACAGTTCTCAACCATTTTTTTTTTCAAATGCATAAATAAGTAAGATACCTACATTGAAAAAGCAATTTATTTTGCCTGTCTGTTTGTGTGTTCTGGTTAATCTCTGGAACGGCTGGATCGATTTTGACGAAACATTCACTGACATACATATAACTGATGATATAAGGAGTGACATGGGTAATTTGTTTTAAGACTAGCTTCGATCCGTTATTACATTAATAACACCGCGGGACTTAGCTGTATAATAATAAGTAAAGACTTACAGCGGCTCCATGTTAGCTACCGACTACTAAATTTATAAAAGAATCAAAATTATTGTCCATTGATGATTTACTAACACTAACTAAATACTTTTACTACTGACAAATATCAATGATATCAATCGATCCATTATTTATCAGCCTCTGCTCCGGTATTACACCCAAACGACCACTGCAAACAGCATTAAATATCCTCTGGGGTCCTTTACAAATATATTTATAGCCTCTTTTCTAGCCAATTCTATCGTTACTGGCTCTCATTTTTCTTGGAAATATAAAAAATATTTTTCGATAACTGCCTGGATTATGGCAAACAATAACATATGGGTATCCGTATACAGCGATATACCTTCTTTTTCAGACTTCATCATAATTACCACTTTTTTAGGGTTCCGTAGCCAAATGGCAAAAAACGGAACCCTTATAGATTCGTCATGTCTGTCTGTCTGTCCGTCCGTATGTCACAGCCACTTTTTTCCGAAATCATAAGAACTATACTTTTGAAACTTGGTAAGTATATGTATTCTGTGAACCGCATTAAGATATTTAATAAAAATAGAAAAAATTGGCTGTGACATACGGACGGACAGACAGACAGACAGACTTGACGAATCTATAAGGGTTCCGTTTTTTGCCATTTGGCTACGGAACCCTAAAAAACAATACATTTTGGGGGTCCCCATACTTGGAACTGAAACGCAAAAATTTTTTTTTTATCAAACCCATACGTGTGGGTTCAAAAATTATGTAGAGGTTTCTAATATCATATTTTTCTAAACTGAATAGTTTGCGCGAGAGACACTTCCAAAGTGGAAAAATGTGTAATATATGTTGTACATTACCGTGCAAACTACCAAGGAAAATTGGTTTGAACGAGATCTAGTAAGTAGTTTTTTTTAATACCTCATAAATCGTAAACCGCAATTTACCTTTCATTCAATCAATACACTATTATAAAAACAACGATCAAAGTTACAACGAACTACAGGAACTTTTATATGATGTTACTTGCTGATACGGAACCTTTAATGGGCGAGTACGACTCGCACTCGGCCGCTTTTTTTTGGAGGTATCGTATTATATTTAACATGCAATAAAGGGTTTAGACTGGTTTTTTCTATGACTACCACTTAAAGCCAACTTTCATTGAGAATATAATAATTTAAACGTAAAGGAAAAAAAGTGCAGATGTTAATAACTTCAGGTCTTGGATTCGAATAAAGAAGTAACTTTATTTGTTTGGAGGTGTTACTTTCTTTCACCACTAAAAGTCATTATCTATTAAATAATAATAAACGAATAAACATTTCGGACATCTTACACACGACGCCATCTAGCCTCAAACTAAGCAGCGTATCATGGGTACTACTAGACAACAGATATAAATACATAAACGCATTTTTTTAAATACATATATATTATACATAAAAAACACCCAAACTCCGAAAGAAATATTTACAGATCACACAAACATTTAGTCCGACCCGGGAATCGAACCCAAGACCTCAAGCACAGCAGTCGCATACGCTACCACTGCGCCACCGAGTCAATCAAATTTTGTCCATAGAATATAACTTTTGACCCAAAGTTTGTCTTTACTTTAGAAGAATACCATAATGAAATGCTCTAATATTAATTAACCCACTTCTGTGCTAGATATATCTGAAATGTCATTATTCAATTAGATCTCTATATTATGTTAATCTCATAATGAATTAGTTAAGTATTCAGGACGTAGGCCAGGCCGCCGGATAAGTAATTTAGGCGAGGTTTAGCCGCACCTAAATTTATACGTAGTTCTGTCATAAAGATTTTTATCTGCGAGTACTTTAGGCTTATGACTTTATGTTTAAATAATTGCCTACTAACAAACTTCTAAATCAACGTACCCATAATAATGTAATTATTTTTTTCTAAATTGGACTACATTTATTAAACAATCAGTGACGGTTTAAGTACTTTAGTAACGTAAAGTTGCCTGGAAGAAATTGCCTTTGGCAATAAGGCCACGCTTTGGACATTACTTAACTGTCTAATCAATTTATTTTTGGATATATTGAAATACTATACTGGGAGACCTTCGTTGAGCAGAGGACAGCAATAGGTTGACAAATTAAAGGACAGGAAAAATATACTCTTTTGTAATTATAATTAATTACAACAAAAATACATAGACTCGTTCATAAATAGGTATTTTCTTAAATCATAGACAGTTTGATGAAATTATGTTGTCAGCTGAAACTTCTCAGAAAGTCGAAATGGTTTAATAATATCAGTCAGTTATACATACATTTCTCCGTTACGAAAATATTTTATACTTGAATACAAACGTATAGTTCAGGGTTATAATATTAAGTACAAAATATTGCACGGCGCTTTCCGTTCCCGCTACCGCCATCACCTTGTGCCTCACTTTTTACTATGCGCATACGCAGCGTAAAGCGACGACCGCGTACATCTGGGCAGGCGTGGTAATTGCCCTGTCACTTTCCTAATTATCATCGCTCATCATTTAGCGTTTCTCTACAATATTTGATTTATAGATATCACTTTTGCATGCGACTTTACTTCATATCAGATTCATTTCTTTTAATTTATATTTACAACTTATATCGGGAAAATCAGGGACAGACGAGTACTAGGTTTGGTATCTCTTTCTGGTTACAAAAATGTAATATCATTGACTTTAACGATGAAGACTTACTGTAACAATTACGGTAGAAACATGAGGCAAGTTCTGTACAATTTTCTACAGAAGTGACGTAATACTATTTCGCTAAATAATTGGCATACTTCTGAAGCGCTTAAATTTTTTTAAGGGTGAGTCTTATTAAAATGTTAGTTATGTATTCGTGAATGAAACAGTTTAATGAATAATTAATTACATGACTGTGTGATTCACATTCTGATTGTTTTTTAAGTAATGAAAATTACTATTTGAGTTTGTTTATAGGTCATGACAATTTGAGAAATGGTTAGATTTTTTTTGTCCTATTGAGAAATATTTTCGTAACCGATTTTGGACAAGGTGGCAGTTCAACAAAGACCAGCATACTACGCAGGTAAGTCATATGGCGTAAAGTCTGTTTTATGCAAAATATAATGCAAGAAGCGTTAATAAATAAATAAATATTATAGTGCACAAGTGTGTGCGCAGACACAGGTGCACTGTTTGTTACCTCACTATCATAATCCAAAGGGACGGCTATCCGATAAGACTGGAAAGAGACGCATTACCAAAGGATTTTCATGCTCTCAGAGTCACGGGGCTGACCCTAACTTCCAGAATTTTTATAATCAGAGAAACTCGATAACACCCGAGACCTCTTGATTGGCAGTCGCATACGGCCACCGCTAGATCCACTAGGCAGTCAAAGTCAAGGTAACGTGTTAGGTGTATGTTACTGTACTGTACTGTATGTTACCGTGTGTACGTTACTACATAATCATCATCTCAACCAAAAGTCCTCTACTATTGGATATCGGCCTCTTTGTAGGATGTTTTTCTCGTACCACGGTGCCTAGACGTTGTAGAGGTAGGTACTACAAAAAAAACATCTCACAACTCATGATATTTGCATGCAATATGCATGCATGTTCTATTTCTCAATTTGCTTGCATACAATAATTGACTGAACTTATGTTTATCACTTTGTAGAATATTGAATAGCTTTTACTAGCTGTTGCACGCTGCTTCTCTTATGGTAATTACTTTTCGGTTCAGTAGTTAAATAACTCGATTTATAATGACGAAGATGCACTTCAGTACCTTATTCTCTTTGTTAATCTAGAGATAGAGTTATCATACATACCTATTATTATATAAAAAAATATTAAATAAGTATTTTATTGTAGGAAAAAAAAAATGAAGGATTATTCATTCCGTGGGTGTTGTAAGAGCCAATTAAAGGCACAAACTGCTCAGGACAAGATTGCACAGAAGAAAAACTTGAAACAAACCCTATACCCGTTGTGCCAGAATGATACCACTCTTAGTAGTGAAACCTCCTTCGTGAGGAGAGAAAGAGGAATCAAACTTTGTATGAAAACAGTACTTCAAAAAGAAGGAAAACCTAAACTCTATTCTAGAACATCTAGTCACCGTTGTACAGCATGCTAAAAACTCCTTCCTACTCACAGGCCCAGCAGTGAACTTTCAAATGCTGTTGATGATAATGATGAGTAATAATCTTTGGTCTATAGTCTATGGTAATACTCATTGATGAAATTACTAGCTTACATACTAAAACTATTCACATAAATTCACGATAATTAAAAATTTATCCAACTAATTATTTTAAGTTATTTATAACAACATTTATACAAATTTAATTTTGGGTCAACCGTCCTGCTTGACCTGAACCTACTACTAACAAAACCACTTAACTTAATTGGGAGGGTGAACAAAATGCTAGTAAAATGTAAATCAAGATTGTAGTAAAAGAAGTGGATTAAGGACAAAATTACATTGTAACTACTATTTAGATTAAGAATATTATCTAGATCTCACAACTTTTTGCATAAAAGAAAGAAATGTGACATTGGGGAACCCATTTAGGAAAATAGTCATTGCGATTTTCATTCGTGGAAAATGGTTTTAACCCTTTTTTTATATACATTTAAGCCTACCACATTGATTGACTCCACTATACATGAGTAGAATCCAAGAGTAGGGCTCACCATCCTTCATTGTAAGTACAGACAATGCAGCATGGTGACTCACACTATGGCGGCCTAGTGAGATGCTTAATTTTTTTTTTTTTTTTTTTTTATATTTTCCGACATCTTACACACAACGTCATCTAATCCCTAAGCAGAGCTTGTATAATGGGTACTAAACAACTGATATAAATACATAAACATACTTTTTTCTTTGTAAATACATACATATTATACATAGAAAACACCCAGACTCCGAAACAAATATTTGTGGATCCCACAAATATTTGGTCCAACCCGGGAATCGAACCCGAGACCTCTTGATCAGCAGCCGCATACGCAAACCACTAGACCAACAAGGCAGTCGATTTATCATTGGGGATACGGTATCGCAATCACCAACAAATTCGACAGCAAGAATGCTGTCATTATTGGGATGGTCTTCTGTGTGAACCCTCACTGACTGTACTGCCCTGGTCGAGCCGACCCAATTCGGCTGAAATCAGCGTGATGGCACTGAACTCTATTTTTAATATCTTTATAGAATTTTGCTAAACTCATCCAATTTTCCTTATACAAATCAACAGTGTAATATTTATACATGGTTATTTAATGTTCATTTCCCATTCCACTTACCCGACCCCTGTCAAGTTAGTGGGATCAAGTTTAGACCGAAGGATCTGTTTGGCTATCTTTGTAGAGGGTGCGTTATAGTGGATTAAGTTGATGTTAAACGGATTCAATACTTAACTACTCTGTGTTTCCTCGTTATTCTTTCTTTAGGTTCAGTAAATATGTTAATTGTAGTGATGGAGTTATTCAGTCATCATATTATATGGACGTAAGCCTCTCCTCAGATTTTGATAACGACGACTGAGGCACCGTAACGATAACTTTTTAGTTTCTTGCCCGTTCTTCTCCATAGAGATCTACGCTAGGGAATGGGCAACTACAGTACTTTCACAGTTTTTATGTCTTGTGACTGGGACTGTAGCTACATTTTTGTTTCGACAATTCAAAAGTGCCTGTAACTGGCCTACTTGAAATAAATGCTTTGATTTTGATTTTGATTTTGAACGGCCCTTAATATGCGAGTGAATTGACACAACTAAATTTAAATTTACACTAAATTTTGTGAGGCAAAGTCACCACTGTATGACTCAAAAAACGTAATATTATTCTTTCATTTACTACGGTTTTTATATCTTGCCGTATATTTATATATATATTTTCCGCATTATCCGTCTCGCTGTTACTATACGACCGACACTTCTATGAAAGTGTGTGTACGTACCTGTAGCAAACTGGCCGACTCTAAGTGACACACTTTTTTGTTAATGAGACCATGTCTAACTTTTTTATATATCCATATGTGAGTATAAATAAATATTTCGAACATCTGACACACAACTCCACCTAGTCCCCAGCTAAGCAGAGCTTCTATTATGAGTACTATACAACTGATATAAATACATAAACATACCTTTTTTTGTAAATACATACCTATGTACATATTATCTATAGTAAAATACCCAGACTTCAAAACAAATATTTGCGGATTACACAAACATTTGACCCGAGAATTGAACCCGAGACCTCAAGCACAGCAGTCGTTTCTATAATTTTAAATACACTTTTATTATATTATCGCACTCATATCTCTTTCATATCAACTATGTTCTCATACGTTCCATAAACCACTTTAATTCCATATTTCAAATTGACAAAACATAGGCATATTAATAAAGATAAACAATCATTTAAAATGTACCCAGACATTCCAATTAAACATTTGACGTCATATACCCACCAATCGTTCCCGGTGCAGTAAATTATGTTTTTATGATATTATTTTGATCAAGTTACATGTCTAGATATGCCCAAATTTCGCCCTTGACTTATAACACCAATCAATACTTAATATCTGTACTTATTAATAGAAAAACTTAAGCCACCTATATACACCGAAAGAAAGACAGAAAGACAGTATACTCCTATTTGTGGAACCCTTAGTTCAAATATTTTTTTACGTTCCTTGAATATCAGATATCCAAACAGTGACTGTTAACACTTTCAATACCTCCAACAAATATATGTGGATTAAACCATAGCTAAATACACAATCAGATTTTTCTTGTCACACCTCGAAGAAGCAAAACATACAACTAATATTTGAAAAAAAAATACGTACATTATTTTTAAGTTCAAATGTCGTTATATATCTCTGTACATAAAGCAAAAAAACTGTACCTATATTTACGGCAACCGCTGGCCCTCTAGGCGGAGGGTGTTCATTTTCATTCAATACATAGAACGTATATGTTATTCATTGTAACATATAGAAATAAAACACCTAAATGAATACTCTGAAACCTTATAAGTAAAGCAACGTCAATTCTACCGACCTCAACTTTTGCCCACGGTTCCGCCCGCGTGTCTGTATAATATTGCGATAATATATGAGACTCACAAATGATGTTGCTTTCTGGTGGTAATAGAATGATCTAAATCTGTTTATTAGTTCCAGGGATTACCCTCAAACGGTACACACACACTTTACCTCTTTGTAATATTAGATATATATAACCATATACATATCTAAAGTAGAATATTTCTCAGAAAAGGGGTTGTTCTACAGAAATTTATATCTACATTTATGGCTTGTAGAACAATAATGTTGTCGCTGATAATATTTTCGCAGAACTAAGTACGATATTAAAGGGTAGTGTACGTAATATCTATCATTTAGAATGTCTTTGTAGATCATTGTTATATGAAAATATACCGTGAGGGTATCTAATAATATCACAAGCTACATGTATTGTGATTTAATAATATATTTAGGTATTATTGATATCAGAAACACGAAACATGAAACAGTGGTCAATTCTGAAAGACTGAATACAAGTTTAATGTATATGGTAATGTACATGTTCAAAAGGTAGGTAAAAGGTAAATACTTGTAAGAATGTAAAATTTATAACGTTATACATATATGTAGTTTCAATAGGGTTAATCTATACTAATATTACTAAGCTAAAGAGTTTGTTAGTTTGGTTGAACGCGCCAATCTCAAGAAATACTGGTCCGATTTGAAAACTTCTTACATCGTTAGATAGCGTAGATAGCCTATTAATCAAGGAAGGCTATTTATCATCAGGCTAAGACCAATAGGAGCGGAGCTTCATTGAAGAATGTTTCAAAATCGAGGTATTTTTTCCTTTTCCACCTTTTCATTTTGGCTTACTATAAACTTTTTTCTATATTACAAATCAAATTTACTTCCACGGTATAACACCACGCTTCGAACAATAGAAGATGTAGACTGTGTGGGTCAGCTAGTGAGTACAAAAGTTCGTAAAACAAATAGGTAGAAACATATAAATTATGTCCGAAATAATCACCTTAGTGAGAGCAAGAGTGATGATTTGCGGAAGACGACTGGAAGGAGCTCAATTCCAAAAACCGAGAATTGAACTAAGTGCCCTGCAATTAGGTGCGCCTAAGTCCTAAGCTTGCTCAGCTATGGACTGAAATGACTATGATGATGATAGCTGTAGTATGTGGTAGGTTCGAAATATGTAAGACATATCTAAGAGCTTTCCACTTAGTATTTTCTTTCATAACTTATATATGGATCTAGATCTTATTTGGTCCTCCAAGATGTAACTAACAAGTAAGTATAGATAGTGACTCAGGATAGGCCAATATAGTGCGGGTGACCACCCCCCTTGGATTCTGCTCATGCTTTCCGTCTGGCAGAGTAGTCTTTTTGACAGCTTTAAACCTACACAAAATTTTTACTATAACTACTGTTATAAATTAAAAAAAAAAAAAAAACCTAGCAAAGATGAAACATTTGCTTTTCTTACTTTTACGAAATACATTTTGGAAGCACTGTCGCATCATTTATCAATTTGTCTCCTTGTAAGAATACATTGTTCGTAAAAGTGGTTACAGCCTCCGTTGTTCGTATACCCATATGTCATCATGCATCATATTAATACATGTTTTATTTGGTACTAAAAATATAATCATAATGTACGAGTATAAAACAAAGACGGGTTACTTACACCATTTTTAACGAAATAAGGGATGGATTGAATTTTGTATTATTTCTTTTTTAAATTTATTTCCACCAAAAAAAAACATGTCAAACTGTTTAAAGACTTTCTCAACTACCCGTGACCACGAGCGGTATAGCCCGTTCGGAACGTTGAAAAGTAAAAGATATCGTAACCTTTTAGGTAATTTTATCGCGAATAAGTCTCGTTTACAACACACAAAAATATGAGTATATATGTGTGCATCATCATCAGGACGTTGCAGTCCACTGCTGCCACATCAATCACTATAGAGCCGGGTATGTTGCTTTTTGCGTCCTTAAGTGTAGGTCAGCTTTTAAATTCGCCTTATTGTTTATATATATTTACATAAAAACATTATGTACTCAAGGAAAATCAGTAGAACATTGCAGAAACAAACTACTCGTGAATTTATTTGACGCTATTGTAACATGTATCAACAAACCAATTACTTTATTTACTGTACTTGTTTTTATTTCGAGTACTGAAAAGAAATTTTATTCTTTTGTAAATAAAGAAATGTACAAAATGCTAACATAATAACCGTAGCTAGCAATAAGCCTCCCGCCGGAAATATAAGACTGCGGCACCCTCATTGTACTAAACAAAACTTAATGTGTTTTCTGTGTATGAATGTTTACAATATGGCTAAGTGAAAAAGTGTTAACATGTTACGGTATATGAGTATATAAAAGAATTAGGGTTGTATTCACATCAAGGTAGTTATAAAAAGACAGTAAAAATGTACAGTGAAAATATGATAGGACTTAAATAAAACTCATTGCTTCGAGAAAAGAATGGTACGGCTTTGCCACTTTTTTGCTCGACTTGGCAGGGTCTCTGCTGTGCCCCCAAATATATCTACCTACTGTGTTCATTAGATATACATATTATGTGTATGTGCGCTAAAATCTTGACTCGTGCTCGTCTAAAATATATCTTGATACAGCAGATTCTCTATTTAATAGGGAATCGGGAGTGACCTTAAACTATTTTTTTGTTTAAGTTTACCAGAGTGACTACTCTGCCAATAGGTTTCTCTATCCTCATTGTGAGTACATACAATGCAGCATGGTGACCCACACTATGGCGACCTAGTAAGATGCTTTGTTTCGGATCTTTGTTCTCACACTCATATTTTACAGACATTAGAATTAAATTCGATTGACAAACTTACTAAGCCTACTGGCACATTTTAGAAATATATTTTTTCGAATTATAATAATAACCAAACTAAAGACTGAGTTGTCCTTACCGAGGACGAAAAATATTTGTTAAACATACTTCAGGTTGTTTTCAATGTTAAATTATGCAAGTGTAAAACAATTATTGCTATTATAATAAATTTTATTATTTGTGTTAATATTATTTTTATGCAAATATTGTTTTATTGCATTACACCATGTCAGTAGAGGTTAAAATAGTAAAACATTGCTCAAGACGGCTATTTAATTACGAGCTACAGTTAACTAGCAGCTTAGTAATCACAGTGATATTGGTAGGGTTTTCTACAATGATTAAGAAGTAAACATAGACTTAATATTATGCTAAACAGCTCTTAATTTTGAGGAGTCTTTTACAAAGAAAGAAATAAAATAAAGCAGAAGATGGATGGGTTCTCAAAAATAATATAATAGGATTGTAAATATCCTACAGTATTTGTAAGATGACCGTATTTCTTCAAACATTCGGTAACGTCAAAAGAACACCGACTCTCACAAATTAATGCATAACAAGACAATAAAAAAAAACTACATCACTATATAAATTTTAAGTGCAATAAAAAAAATAATCATAATACGTAAGTATGTAAGGAAAATAGGGTTCCGTAGTCACCCATAATGGTACCTGGATATAAATTCGTGTCCTATACATAACTGTTTTTTTTACTTATTACATAATTCCTTATTTTTGTACGAAGTTTTCCTAATAGGCGTATGGTACAAGTTAGGCCTCTTTAACTCCTGAACCAACAAACTTATCTAAGCCTTTATAGTTTGCCTTTAAATTGCATTATATGTACTACACTCTTGAATTTTTCCAGATTTTTAGAGCAAGTCGTTTAGCTTTTAGAGAGAGAGGAGGGGGCTTGTTTTAGGCCAAATAGCCATTCAAAGTTAAATAACTCGCAAATTATACCTAAATAAAAAAACCGTTTTAGCATCCTCTCAATATTTTCAAAAACCTATCTAACGATACCCTATACGATGGAGTAGACACGAGAAAAAAAAATCCCCACTTAACGTATAGGGGAGGTACTCCAAATAAAAATATTTTTCATGATTTTATTGTAGCGCTTTGTCGATATGGTAGAGAAACATATCCCTGCAAAGTTTCATCTTTCTAGCATTAGCCCTTTCGACATTAGGTCGAGGACGAATGCACGGACGGACGTGACGAAACTTTATGGGTTCCGAGTCATAAACTATTGAACCCTAAAAAGTGAAATAAAAATGTATTGCGTGAAAATTTCTATGTATACACGTAGTAAAACCATAAAACAATAAAGTATAACTTAAGATAGAAGACGTGTCTTTAATCATTCCGCAGCTCACGGCAAATATTATCTCTGGAGCGTACCCATACTCATTGTATTTCACAAACACTGTCCGATTCTGCTGACATTAATGATTCATGAGCTATATAATACAAAAACTGTTAGGAGATACAGAAAATCAATTTGAGTTTGTTAGAGAAGAGATAAAACTACACTAGATGGAAGAAATATAACTAAAAATGTCTTAAAAATTTAAACTCTGTGTAGATGAATTTGAGGATAATATCATTCTAAAAATTCCTTTAATAAAAACTAATCAACAACTAGTTTTATTAAAAAAACGTTATTCAACTTCTACAATAACGGATCCAAGAAAGCAATCCAAACTTAAGCATTTACGTCAATACGTACTCATTACAAAACTATTCTCAAAATTCACTCAAAGAATAGCAGATTCGATCATAAAAAAAAGAAAACAATGGATGGAAACCCATTATTCACAGTCCCTCATTTTGGGAATGACATAACTTGGATAATATCGGTAATTCATCATTAACAGCATTTAACAGTACACTACTATACATGGCCTTCTCTTTAGAAAGAAAGTTTTTACCCACTATAAATTAACCTACAATAGGTAATTTAGTTAAACTTTTAAGATCCTGCAAAGTTTTAGATGAAAATAATTGATTTCACGTTAATATTGAATTTGTAGAGAAAGAAGACGAATTTTATAACAAAAGATTTCCAACTCTACGGCTAAATGCCCATATAACAATAGTTTTTGATAAGGAAACTTTCCATTGGACTGGGCAATTAAAAAATTCAATTTATAGAAAATAGTGTACGAAAATAAGACCTGTGTGCATTCAAATCGTAAACCAATTTTGTTCGATTCTGATATTCATGATTTCACAGGATTAAATTGTCGAATGATCGAATCAGTAACGTAATTTTCGCCGCGCGTTGTGTCGGGTCTAGTGCGAATTTATTCCGATTCAGACTTAAAGTTACTCTCGACGACGACCGCATGGGGCTTCGCAGTTGGTGAATATTGCATTGTGGGCCAATCGCAATGCCGAAAGTGGTCACTATCACAATCGAGTTCATGAAAACTTAACTCACATGAGGCCTTGTGATGAAAGGCGTTAGCAATTGAGATGTAATGATATCATTTTTAACCGACTGCGTCAGAAGGAGAGTATTATTTTTCAGTTTTTTGTAGGCGGGGACAAACATAACTTTGTGACCTTTGGGAAGAGGAGAAGCTATCAAAACTAAATATGTCACTGCATGCGGCACCTTAAGTATTTAGTTAGCTTACAAAACAATCCATTTCCGTCAGTCGAATTTTATAAAGGTATTGTGAAACATGTTTCATTTTTTTCAGTTCACTGCTTTTAAGCAGTCGGGTTTTCTGTATCTATAATTATTATTTTATTATCTGACACCCGTCTGCACAAGAAAAAATAAAAATAATTGAATGGAACATTTCATAAAAAAAAAAACTAATTTAGCCTTCCAAAGTGACTGTACCCTGCCTGCCTACGTAACCTTACCTACATAAGGTAAGAATTGGAATATTAGTTTCATGATTTAGCTAGCAGTTGACCCCAGCTTTGCCCACGTGTTGTTCTGATGCATAAAACTTTAAATAAAACTTTGATGGTGAGCATGAGCAGAATCCAAGAGTGGGAGCCATGAGAATCAAAACATTTTCAAAATAAAATATTTTAAATATAATAATTAAAACATATGAATTAAAAGTTTCAATCGATAACTTCTGAATACCACATAGATTAGATTTATGAAATTAAATTAAGTCTGTTCCACAAATTTATTTCTGATAATAAGTTAAAATTTCGATGTTATCGTAAACACGTGTTCAGTGGGTACAATATTAAATATTTTTCATTATGGACAGGGATTAATAGAAAGAGACCGCTTTTCATATTCAGATCATTTATCATGAGGCAGAAAGGTTCGGGACACTTTAACCTAAACATTCTTCATACTGACTAGGCTATTGTGGTTTTGTTTCGTATGAAATATACAATTACCGACTGCAAAGGTAATTTCGGTTGGAAGCATCGCGTTCTGATGTAATTCGGGTTTTAATAAAAAAGACATGTAATTATTAAAGGTGGAGTCAAATTTATTACCTGCCTACGTAACCTTACCTACATAAGGTAAGAATTAAAATATTAGTTTCATGATTTAACTTGTGTACTTTTTGTGTTTAACTTGAGAATAAGATACTTGTGTATAAGGCAATACTTAAGCCAATCTGGACGTATGGAATCCAATTATGGGGAACAGCATCTCACTCGAACATAGAGATCATACAAAGGTTTCAAAATAGAGCACTACGTATGATGACCAACGCTCCCTGGTTTGTACCCAACGATCTATTACACCGTGACCTGCGGATACCCACTGTGAGACAGGAAATTGTATATTATACTAAGTCCTATAATGAACGCATCAAACAACATCCAAATGCCTTGGCCCGGCCACTGATGGATAACCACAATAAATCACGACGCTTATAGCGTAAAATACCTCAAGATCTAATCCAACCACAGTAATAATAACTACAGTCTCAATGATGAGGATGTGACACAGGTCACATACTGAGCGCGCCAGCATTAGCACCAACTAACATACGGCTGAATGTCCCATAAAGGAGACAGATTGCAGTAGCAGATAACACAAAAAAAAAAAAAAAAATAACTAGCAGTTGACCCCAGCTTCGCCCACGTATTGTTATGATGTATAAAACTTTATTCGTACAAACTTTACTTGCCTTTTTCACCCCCTTAAGAGTAGAATTTTCAAAAACACTTTTTTGTTAGGTTTTCAAATTCAAAAGTGCCCAGTAGTTTCGGCTGTACGTTGTCTGTCAGTCTGTATTGCCAGTAACGGAACTGTTTTACGTATATTGATTAACAACGCAATTTGTTTATGATGTTTTTTCCTTCAGATATAATTTAAAAAATACTTAAATAGAAATGTGTATTCGTTGAGACCGAAATTGTGACATGAGAATTAAATTTAATTCGGGTCAAATAATTGAGGGGAAAAATTTCCGAAGCTAAAAATAAATCTGAGAAACCCCACTAAGGTCTGAGTACACTTAAACAAATTTCATCTAACGTATAGATTTTTGTGCTTGAATCAGTTATTTGATCTGAATTAGACATTCATACTAATATAATAAAATCAAAAGTAATTTTCTGTCTTTCTGTCTGTTACTTTTCAAAGAAATTTTATATGGAGTTTAATTCATGAGCAACTTTTTACGACGATAACTGACTTATAAGCAGGTGAAGTCGTGGACAAAAGTTAATATAGTTAAATGTGGATTTTTTATATTTTGTATTTACCTGACATCACTGAGGTTGAGACAAACATAGTAATTCCCATAACATAAAAAAACCCATTTACCTAATGAGACTTATCCACTTAGATCACTCTCCTCATTATTAAAACAAATATCTTTGCAAACATTGTAATTAATTCTCATGTTTTTACTGTAAACGGGACTTATTCGCGATAATATTAAAGTAAAATATATAACAGTAAAAACATGAGTATGTGTAAAAGTCGCGAAAGTTAAACAGTTATTGTAATTAATTGTTTTTAGATTTTCGCAACTTTTACACATACTCATGTTTTTTGCTGTAAACGGGACTTGTTCGCGATAAATTTAAAAAGGTTACAATACCTTCTACTTTCCCGCATTACGAACGGGTTATACCTAGTCTATCCATAACCAAGAGCAAAAAATACATAAGTAAATAGGTTGTTTAAAGTATTTTAAGTAAAATACTAATATGAGTCGCATTTAAACTCCGCTTGTATTAGACCTATATTATTATATTACTCTGGATAGTTTTTGTTTCGTCAAATCTCCAAAACTTGAGATGACACGTGTACACCCATGTCAAAAGTGGACGTAATATTATCTTTTACAAGTGTAACAGTGGAATCCCACTGTTACAAGTTCTGACACTGTTCAAAACAAACAGTCATATTATGCCATTCAAAGATAGACAAGATTGCAAACTAGTGACAAAAAAAATAGTTTTAAAAAACTAAACAATCACGCTTTTAAACTAAAAAGAAAATAATTATAATATAAAAAGCGTGGGGCGACGTTGTTGAAATATTTTCAGAAAGCACCCGACGCTTTGTTACATTAAAATATTTTCTACTTTTTAGTTTGAAAGCGTTTTTATTTTTTAACTTTTTTTTTTTTCAAATTGTCATCGGTCCTCGATAAATCTACATAGTTTGAACGAAATCTGGCCGTTTAAAGTGGGTCAAAATCGCACACAAAGGAGTCGGTTATAAACAAACAAACATACATGAAGCTAATATAAAGCGTGTAATGTGTAAAAACCATAACCCGACTTAGTTAAAACTTTGATCAATGATATTTATTTCTGTAAGTAAATCTATTGCATTTTTACACTTCGGACATTCCCTAAGACTCACTCCGCAACATTGATGAAGCAAAAACCATTTGATAAAATGTTTGTAGACTATGCCATCCGGGCCATTGCTACAATTTCTTTAAATTAAAAGGTAGTAAAATCACGCTGATTTCAGCACGGATTCGTGCTAAAATCACGCCTTAACTTAATTTATAAATGTTATTTAGATTTTCAGGTCCCGCTTGACAAAATTACTAACTTAAAGTAGTTTTATTTTCAGATACGCTAAGACTATTGAGGACGAGATGCTAAAATTGTACGAAAAAACAAACTTGCCTCTTTGTGTTACAAAATATAGTTACAAAATCTTCCGTCCGACGGTCGAATCAAAAACGCCAAAAATCCAATTATAGTGTATATATTAATTGATCCGGTGCAAACACGGATAACTGTTACGTACAAAATTCACGAATAAACTTACGAATTATATTAAACGTAGTTGTAATAATTTGAATGGACTTTATTTACTAACCCAGTTTAAATGCAGTATGATACGTAGATAACTAAATTATCATTTGCAGTAGTTAATTAAGTTAAAATAATCTTTGAATAACTAACTATTAAGTTAATTCAAGTACTCCGAAATTCAACTGCAAGCAATCTAAAATGAGTAAATAAATATAATAGAGAAATGATAAATCCTAATTAGCTTATATCATTTACGAGTATCTTTAAAAAAACGATTTAATGAATTATTTTTGGTTTTCAAGAGTCCAGGGTTTATCACATTTGTAAAAGTTATGACCAATAGACGCCTAAGGCCTAATACATACTGCTATATGTGCCATACGCACGCACGCAGCCACCCATTATGCATTATTTCAGCTTTAAATCGAGTGGTCATATTAGCGACTTGTTTTCACGTTGTGGCCGGCGGCACAGATCAAAAATATTGCCAAAATTTCTAAAGTTTATTCCATTTGAGAGACTCAAACCATGGCATGGGACAGCTAGTTTTATATCAAAATATGCTACAACTATATAAAACTATATTAGTTATCTAGCATGAGGAGAATTCTTGGTACGGAATGTGAATAGACCAATAAATGTTCCAACGTGTTCAGATGCAATAAATGTTCCAACGTGTTCAGGTACGTCTTCATTTCCGGACGTGGTTCCCCTGAAATCCACTTAGCAGCGTGACACGAATGAAAAATACTCCCCATTTAGTCACGTACTGAAAATTTGTGACCGGTATTGGTTGAATACTGAAAAACTTCGTAAATGAGGTGCATGTTGCACGTAGCGAGATGATAAACACAGTTGTAAGATGTAGGATTTTTTACTCTATTTACGATCTTTATGCCTAAAGCATATTCAATTTACAATCATTATCAATTAATTTTATTTCAGGAAAAATGACTGTAATATAAAATGAAAAACGTAAAAATTAATCGTTAGGAAAAATACACGAATACTGACATTAACACAACGCATTAAATTCAATATTATCTTCCTGTAAACATTGGCTTTGTTGTAATGCGAATACACGGGCCTTGTAAATGGTAAGCCTAATAATATAGCAATGTAAGGCTCCGACCGCGTGTTTGTAAGTTATCACGACATAAATTACCATTTATGTCCTTTTTCAATATCCAATCAATGTCTATATCGAAATTCATTCGGATGGGTTTTGCAGAATAGCCGTGAAAACGTAACAGACTGTTACTTTCAAATGTATAATACTACAATGGATTTGACAAGTGTATAAATTTAGTAGATATAGGTGTTGTAACAAAGTTCTCCAGTCCTAACACTTTGTGACTTATTAAATATATGGTATTGTTACCAATGGAAGTTTATTATTTCTTACGATATATCACTCGTTAGTGCGTGATATGAGGTTCTAGTTTCTAAGTGTTTCGGTGAATAAAAGAGAAAATGTCACAAGGCTTTCCTTGGACTCAATATAATTATTTAATTATATATAACTACTATTTTATTATTATATTGATTAAAAATATTGAACAAAAAATAGGGAGAACGTTTTCTACGTAGAAGGCTATGAATCATGTTATAATTTGACATCAACAAGTACAGAAAACTTACAAACTACGACTGCCTTGTTGGTCTAGTGGTTAGCATATGTGGCTGCTGATCATGAGGTCTTGGGTTCGATTCCCGGGTCGGACCAAATTTATTTGTGTCATCCACAAATATTTGTTTCAGAGTCTGGGTGTTCTTCTATGTATAATATGTATGTATTTACAAAAAAAAGCGGCCAAGTGCGAGTCGGACTCGCCCATGAAGGGTTCCGTATCAGCAGGTAACATCTTAATGCGTTGATTTTGTATGACTTTTCCAAGTAAGCGCATTGTAAAAGTTAAGCCTCTATAACTCCTGAACTAACAAAGTCATTTAATTCGTTATAGTTTTCATTTAAAGTTCATTATATGGACCACTATCACAAACTTTTCGGCGGGCGGGACGGTCTGTTTTTACAAAAAGTTTGCCTTTAAAGTGGAATTTCTCGCAAACGGATGCCTAAATCAAAAAATCGTCTTAACAAATCTCTAATGTTTTTAAAAGACCTATATAATGATACCCTACATGATGGGGTAGCCGTGAGAAAAAAAAACATCCCCACTTTACGTGTAGGGGAGGTACCCTAAATAAAAATATATTTCATAATTTTATTGTAGCACTTTGTCGACGTAATTACAATACATATTCATGCAAAGTTTCATCTTTCTAGCCCTTACTGTTTGGACGACAAGTCGAGGACGGACGGACGGACGGATGTACAGACGGACATGACATATCTATAAGGGTTCGAAGTCATAAACTTCGGAACCCTAAAAAGTTGTAGATCTTTTAATTACCTACAACTTTGCCATTTAATTATTTTCCTTGTAGTTTTGCTGGAAATCGAGATAAACCGTTTTTTACCCTTTGTTGTATATATTTAGCCATCCAATCTGACTCTACCCTGCCTGATGGAAAGCATGAGCAGAATCCAAGGGTCGGGGCTACCACACTTGCTGCGAATGCGGACAATAATGTATGGCGGCCCACACTATGGCGGCTTAGTAAGATGCTTTTTCACGCCCCGGTTAAAGGACCCGAAAACCTCCCTCCCTACCCCTTCCCGACCTCAGATCGCCCGTAAATTATTTTTCCTTTCATTTTTAGGGTTCCGAAGTTCATAACTCGGAACCCTTATAGATTCGTCATGTCCGTCTGTCCGTCCGTCCGTCCGTCCGTCCGTCCGTCCGTCCGTCCGTCCGTCCGTCCTCGACTTACCGTCCAAACGGTAAGTGCTAGAAAGATGAAAGTTTGCAAGAATACGTGTTGTAATTACGTCGACAAAGTGCTACAATAAAATTATGAAAAATAATTTTATTTGGGGTACCTCCCCTACACGTAAAGTGGGGATGATTTTTTTTTCTCGAGGCTACCCCATCGTGTGGGGTATCATTAGATAGGTCTTTTAAAAACAATAAAGGGTTTCCTAGACGATTTTTTGATTTAGGTATCCGTTTGCGAGATATTTCACTTTAAAGGGCACTTTTTTGTAAAAACAGGGCGTCCCCCCCCCTCTAAAAGCTAAACGGCTGGCTCAAAAAATCTGAAAAAAATCGTGATGGTGGTCCATCTAATGAACTTTGAAGGAAAACTATAACCGATTAGATGACTTTCTTAGTTCAGGAGTTATAAAGGCTTATATGGTAAAATGCGCTTACTTGGAAAACGTCATACAAAATTAACGTATTAATACGTAAACATAACAATTATCTATTGGATACGATTTTAAATCCACATACCATTATAGGTGACTGAGGAACCCTTTCCTGTGCGTGGCCTGACACGTACTTGGCCGATTTTTATAATATTCTCTTCCTTTTCCAATAGGTTTCATCCTACTATAATTTTATTTGTTTTCAAAAATTATCTACTCTCTGGTCTACTGGTCTAAATGTCATTTACAAACTATCATTATGGTTGCCATGCAAGTGTGTTATTCCTAGCAACCTGTGAAGTTTTGACAGGAGGTAAACAGTGATACATTTTGACATCTTCGATTTATGTATTTTTATAATCACCTAGCTTTGGTCTTTGTGTCTCGATTATTGCAGTAAAAAGTAGCCTATGTCCTTTCCCAAGTTCAGTTCTATCATCATACCGAATTTCATCAAAATCGATACAGTGGTTTAGGCGTGAAAGCGTAACAGACAGACAGACAGAGGTACTTTCGCATTTATAATATTAAGTAGGGATTAAAAAAAAAACTACTCACTAGATCTCGTTCAAACCAATTTTCGTTGGTAGTTTGCATGTTAATGTACAACATATATTTTTTTTAGTTTTATCACTCTCTTATTTTAGAAGTTAGAGGGGGGGGGACACACATTTTTCCACTTTGGAAGTGTCTCTCGCGCAAACTATTCAGTTTAGAAAAAAATGATATTAGAAACCTCAACATCATTTTTGAACACCTATCCATAGATACCACACACGTATAGGTTTGATGAAAAAAATTTTTTGAGTTTCAGTTCCAAGTATGGAGACCCCCAAAATGTATTGTTTTTTTTCTTTTTTTATGTAAAAATCTTAATGCGGTTCACAGAATACATCGACTGATCAAATTTCAACAGTATAGCTCTTATAGTTTCGGAAATAATTGGCTGTGACTGTAACGTGGTGGCCTGCGGGGTGATTATATTTGGAGTGCGAGCTCCCCTACCACCACGCCACAGAAATATTTCTAAGACTCATCCGGGATGCAGGGTTGAGAAAATTAAAAGCTTTCAATTCAATGGTACATCTAACTTTAATGTAGTCAACAATATTTTACTGCCTTATCACTTATTATTATCCTTATTATCATCTATATCTAACCGACATATAGTAATATACAATTTCCCTGGGGAAGGGGTTATAAATATAATTCTTCTTGTTAACCTGTTACGGACTTAACTAACTAATACTAGATACATTTGCAACAATATATTACTTGAGACTCATAAAGTTCATTTCATTTTTGTTCTATCACAGACCCGGAGAAAACAACACACTCAGGGCGGGTTCCAAGCCCTTGCGCTCGCACTAAATGGTGTTGAACAGTGTTTGTCCCGACCGCACTGGGACCTATATTTAACTATTATCTGTATCTGCCACTCATTTACTAAACTGATAATAACTTCAATCGGTAGTCCATCAGGGTTTCAAGGAGTCTATGCTCACGGAGAAGAACTGATGCGAACAATTTAACGGCTGTCCCTACAGCCGTCAAACACGTGCACAGGACGGTCTCGTCCACGACTCATGACAGCCCGGACGGTTCCCAAATGTCGCAGGCAGGCGACGAATCTGCTACTATGTATATTTTGAGCGGAAGGACGTCCATCCACCCACAAAATAATATAAGAAGACCTTACTTGACACGTGGTGACGTGATCGGCACAAACCCGGCTTAGGTTTCCTCCAAACAAACAACAGACGCTGGCAGGCGTCAGTGGGAGCGCCTCCTGGCCCCCACGAAGCGTAAGCAACTACATCTTAGCGTTGAACTCCTCAAACCTTGCCTCTCCGAAGACCACGTCCACGCGGTTCAATCTCCGCCGCAAGAAAAAAAAACTCTTAACCAAAGTCTGGCCTCTTCCGTCAACTGTCAACTCCACTTTCTGAAACCACTCGAATTCCCCATAGACAATTATAATTTGTGTTTATCGTTACTAAGAAAATTACTTTTAAACCCTGAGCTTATCAATATTATAATAAATATTTATCTATTTTAACCCTTTTAAAATTCTTTTATTTCGAGCATATAATCAATAACAACACTAACGCCATCTATCGGCGCTTCTAAGAACCACCTCGCGGAACTAACACCCCATACTGCCGAAAGAGGTCGCCTAGGCAAATTCCACTACGTTACAATACCCCCTCCCCGGGAAAAAAGGTTCCTCGCAGGGGAACCGCTCGCTGCCCCCAGCGATCTACACACCACAACACAAGTAGAACATATCCTAGCTCAGACAATATGTCACTTAAACAAGGGAAACCCATAAGGGACCCTCAATCCTATGGAAAAAGCTATAAGCATCTAAAAAAAAATCACAAACACAAGTATAACATATCCTCCCCCAGATCATAGTTCCAAAATTAAATAAAGAATAAAACAATAATATAAATGTCTTGGATTTGACAAACTATAATAACTAAATTCTCGGCCATTCTAAAGTTTGAGTACAAAATTCCTATATAAACAATACACTTAAACCAAGTGATTTACTTCAAAACGACTTATCTTAACTAAATTAAAGACAATATCTATGCCGACTACTTCAAAACAACCTATCATAACTAAAGACAATATCTATGCCGACTACTTCAAAACAACCTATCATAACTAAAGACAATATCTATGCCGACTACTCATATGAGAACTAACTCCAAAATCATTATAAAAAACTATCCCCAGTAACTCTGTACTGAACCAACTCTATACAAATCCATAACACCACTATTCAACAATCCATCTCTGGTAAATTCTGTATTGAACTAACTCAATATGAATATCACTCCCCAGTAACTGTGTACTGAACCAACTCGATACGAATCTCCAAAATCCTAGACCGCTCGTGACCTTAGCTTTATTCCTATAGGCACTTGCAGCCGGATTCCTCGTACAAACCGACCTAAAACCCATCGCTCGACAACAACAACAACTATAACTGGTTTACACTGCCTTTGCAGAAACAGAAAGTGTCTATATTCACAACTTCCCTACATTCAACAAAAAAAACTAACTACACTACACAACAATGGCTATTAAGGTTTGTTGAATGTCTCAGTTCGATCTCCGTATCAATCACCAAATTCATACAACCTTTCATCCCACATTTCATACAGTCTTTCATACATTCATACAAACTTGGTAGCAACTCTCTTGCCGAGTATACCACTCATTACCTTACAGCTCTGTAATTAAAAATCATATAGAATTTTAACACTGATTATTGATTGATAACCTCTGAAGACAACCTACACCTTAATATCCTTAATGTACCAAGAACGCCATGGTAAATGAAATTAAATTTCCCTCCTATAATCAACCATAATGAAGCCTTGATGGAATACCTATTTACCTAATATATCAATAAACCAATCCCAGTTGGGTTCAAACAAAATGTACAAGTCAACTTGTTCACACTTCAAGTTACAAAAGAAAACTTATTTTCTAATTTAAAATAAACTAGTACCTAATATTTGTAAAAACAAAATATTTAGATTACTTTGTGGCACATTAGGCTTCACAAAACTATCTCAAAATATCAATATAACCTGTTGTATCAACAAAACATTTCAATTAACCTTTAACAATTATAGGTATCTGTCAATACTCTGACAATATTTGACATTTGGCTATCTTTAAAACTAATATTTAACAAATATAATTATCTATCACTACACTGACTGTACTTCATAACAATAACTACAATTATACCTGCATCCCAGAATCACAATATTTTCAATGTGAACAAAAAACAAAAGTTTATATACTGTTTATATCTGTAATGTCAATGGCCAAAAGTAAAGTACCATCTATACATAACAATTTGCAAAGTATATTTGTTACAAAACAATTCCTAAGTGTATTAATAATTTAATTAAATATAACTATAAATAGGGTGCCATCTGTATCCTGTCAAATGGACAACCCATAATATCCTCAGATATAATTATAAGTTGGGCGCGTTACAGATGGCGCCCCACGTTGGGCGCCATCTGTAACGTGGTGGCCTGCGGGGTGATTATATTTGGAGTGCGAGCTCCCCTACCACCACGCCACAGAAATATTTCTAAGACTCATCCGGGATGCAGGGTTGAGAAAATTAAAAGCTTTCAATTCAATGGTACATCTAACTTTAATGTAGTCAACAATATTTTACTGCCTTATCACTTATTATTATCCTTATTATCATCTATATCTAACCGACATATAGTAATATACAATTTCCCTGGGGAAGGGGTTATAAATATAATTCTTCTTGTTAACCTGTTACGGACTTAACTAACTAATACTAGATACATTTGCAACAATATATTACTTGAGACTCATAAAGTTCATTTCATTTTTGTTCTATCACAGACCCGGAGAAAACAACACACTCAGGGCGGGTTCCAAGCCCTTGCGCTCGCACTAAATGGTGTTGAACAGTGTTTGTCCCGACCGCACTGGGACCTATATTTAACTATTATCTGTATCTGCCACTCATTTACTAAACTGATAATAACTTCAATCGGTAGTCCATCAGGGTTTCAAGGAGTCTATGCTCACGGAGAAGAACTGATGCGAACAATTTAACGGCTGTCCCTACAGCCGTCAAACACGTGCACAGGACGGTCTCGTCCACGACTCATGACAGCCCGGACGGTTCCCAAATGTCGCAGGCAGGCGACGAATCTGCTACTATGTATATTTTGAGCGGAAGGACGTCCATCCACCCACAAAATAATATAAGAAGACCTTACTTGACACGTGGTGACGTGATCGGCACAAACCCGGCTTAGGTTTCCTCCAAACAAACAACAGACGCTGGCAGGCGTCAGTGGGAGCGCCTCCTGGCCCCCACGAAGCGTAAGCAACTACATCTTAGCGTTGAACTCCTCAAACCTTGCCTCTCCGAAGACCACGTCCACGCGGTTCAATCTCCGCCGCAAGAAAAAAAAACTCTTAACCAAAGTCTGGCCTCTTCCGTCAACTGTCAACTCCACTTTCTGAAACCACTCGAATTCCCCATAGACAATTATAATTTGTGTTTATCGTTACTAAGAAAATTACTTTTAAACCCTGAGCTTATCAATATTATAATAAATATTTATCTATTTTAACCCTTTTAAAATTCTTTTATTTCGAGCATATAATCAATAACAACACTAACGCCATCTATCGGCGCTTCTAAGAACCACCTCGCGGAACTAACACCCCATACTGCCGAAAGAGGTCGCCTAGGCAAATTCCACTACGTTACATGACATACGGACGGACAGACAGACAGACAGACAGACAGACAGACAGACAGACAGACTTGACGAATCTATAAGGGTTCCGTTTTTGGCCATTTGGCTACGGAACCCTAAAAAGTATGGTTATGTAATGTATGTTAAGTTGTCTAGTACCTATAATACAAGCTCTGCTTAGTTTGGGACTGTGTATAAGATGTCCGAAATATTTATTTATTTATTATATGTTAAGATTTTTAACTTAACTGTTAGACTAAATATCACTACTAGTTTTAATTAAAATATCATTACGATTCACGATGTAATGAAAGCATTATGTGACAATCTAAGTCACTTAAAATGTAATCTACGATCGAGCCGGGTGTGGATTAAATTGGCACGACCATATTGTGGTTTTCTCATTCATGTGTTGGTTACATGTTATCTTAATATTAAAGGAATTATTATTTATTTAGGATTATCACGCTGAAGTGGCAATAGGCTGTCCATATGACTAGAAGAACCTATAACCGTTAGAGTAAACGCGTTCTCGAGTGGAGACCGCGTTTCGGTAAATGTATTGTAGGACGTTCACGTGCCACGTGGAGGGATGATTAGTGCAAGATGGCGGGCAAGAGCTTCAAAGGTTAAAATAAATGGCGTCCATTTGAAGAGGCCTATGGCCTATGTATCAAGTCTACAACATGCACCTATTAAATCATATTTCTGCATCAGCTGAAGGTTTACTGGGAGAAAATGCGTCATGGCATTAATTCCGCCTCTGTACAACATGTATTATGTTTGAAACAAATAAATGTACGGTATATAGGTACAAAACATAAAATTTATTAAAATGTATCTAAATTTATCTAAAAAATCAATTAAAATTTCTTACAATAGTATGTCTGTTTTATGTAATAAGGTGCAAACGAACCGACGGGTTACCTGCCCCCACTATTCCAGTTGACTTTCTACAAACTTTTTTATTTTTTAAATGAACTTGCCAAAGGGACTCTACTCTGGCTCTTTAACCATTCTTATTGTAAGTGCACATAATGCAGTATGGTGACCCATACTATGGTGGCCTGATGTGATGCTTCTGCATCATTAACCCTAGATAGATAACCATGGGGTGCTGGTCGAGTAACCTCCACGTGAGTTCCCATGTTTCTTGTCCTTTCTGAGCATTGTGTCCGGGGGGAACGGAAGCAGGGAACCGGTGCATCCTGGGCGACGGTCAATATCTTCCTTTTAAGGGGGTGGGTGTTGGCCGCTGGCAAATAACTCGGCAGGGGGGTAAATCACTCTCGGTACTCTTCTGTTCCATCAAAAGAGACTGGATGAGTGAAGGCAGGGGCCGAGGTGGGATTCATAAGGGATCCTGGGGCGGGTCGGCCCACTGTTTTGTACAGGGGCTGACTGGTATTAATGCCACCGCTGGAATGAGAGGATTAGCCACCTCTTCGCATTTCGTAATCAACAGGGGCTCAACAAAGACCCGACTGGTGGCTCCAGGAGGGTACGCTGAGAACCTGTTGACCGGAGGGCTTGCCTTAATTGGCCGGCCCATGACAAGGACAGTCTATAACACCAGACAGCAAAGTCGTAAAAACCTGTGGATACCGGCCGACCTCCACAGTATATAGGCTTATCCGGGTGCAGGGGGCACCGCCCGGATGGACTTCATTTCCCCCATACTCGTGGGATTAGTAATGGACTTAAATTTAAATAAAAATGAAACTACGGACGGATCTACACAAAATGACACAGGCTTAGAAAAAGGACTTTTGAGATTGAGAGAGAAGGCGAAAGAGGGAGAGGAATGCCGATTGCGACAACGGTCACGATCGCAGTCCCTGAAAAAAACTATCTCCAGACCCTCCACACCGCTTCCCATGGATGCTGAGCTCCCCGATGGAGCTGAAGAGAGCGATAGCTCAGCTTCGATAAGGTCAGCAAGAGGAACGCAACGGTCTAGGAAGCGTGGGAACTTGCGGTCCGATGCTGAGGACGGGTCTGATCACGTGGCTAAACGGCCACATAGCGAGCTGACTACGGAGGGAAAACCCAACAACCGCAACTCAGCAGAGGTAGGCGCCCACATGCTGAAAAGTCTGGCTGATGTGAAAGACATCTTAGACAGACCCCGCAGCACAAAGGCGGAAATTATGAGTTCTTTTCGCCAAACTCTGCAGACTCTGCAAGACGGCATTAAAGAGCTCTGCAGTCAGGCGGTAGCGCGTGAACACGAGATGGCTAGGCAGGTGAGCGACCTCCAACAACAAATTGAATCGCTTACCCATACAACGCCGGTGGCGTCATCCTCGGCCATTCCGGCCACAAGAGCGGCAAGAAAGATCTCAGCAAGTATCTCGGCAGGCACAACGAAAGAACCCTGCTCGGCAAGGGAAGAACCCCTGGACTGGGAGAAAATCGAGAACATCATGAACCGAGAGTTTGCTCGATTTCAGTCCGGGCTCTTGGATAGGTTTTTCCCAGAAAGAGGAACAAGACCTCCTCTAGGCCAGAGCCGGACTCCAGAGGCACAACAGGTTGTTGCTGCAGTCACAGCGCACTCTTCTTCTTCGTCTAAAAAGAATAAGAAGAAGAAAAAGAAGAAAAAGAAAAACAAAAAGAAGGCGGAAATACCGACAACTGCACTGGCCCCAGTGACGAGGCAGGTTAGTAGTGTGAGTACCCCAGCAGAACTGGTGGTAAACCAGGAAGGGGGTACTTGGGCCAAAGTTGTTGGGAGAAAGGCCAAGGGTGCTACTGTGAGTCAAGGCATAGTGGCTACTCCCGCCCCTAAGATGAATACGCCGCAGCTACCACGACCACCTACCAATGCCGCCATTATAGTCATAGTGCCTCCGGGGTCCAGTACCTCATTAGCGGAGGTTATGCAGGCAGCAAAGTCCCGCATAAAGCTGGGGGAGCTGGGTATTACAGGCGGGGTGCGACAGCGAAAATCGGTCACAGGGGATCTACTTCTGGAGATCCCCGGGCCAGATAGCGCTGCTAAGGCAGACGCTCTGGTTGAACGCTTGCGTGAGGTTATGGGCGACACGGACGCACGATTCATGCGTCCATGCAAGATGGCTGAATTGCGGGTGATGGATTTAGACGAATCAATCACCCCTACCGAAGTTGCGGATGCAATAGCCACAGCGGGTAACTGCTCCCCGTCTGAAATCAAAGTCGGGGAGATCCGCAAATCCGCAAACCGGTTGTCAACAGTTTGGGTCCGGGGCCCACTCGGGACGATACGCCAGGTTACGGCTTTAAAGCGCATACAAGTGGGTTGGGCGTCTGTCCGTGTTGAGGCACTAGCTCCACGGCCCTTGCAATGCTATCAGTGCCTCGAAATGGGGCACGTTAGAGCGAAATGCTCGGGTCATGCAGACAGGAGTGGGCGCTGCTTTCGCTGCGGAGAATTAGGCCATAAAGTTCGAGACTGTATGGCAAACGGGCCAAAATGTCCAGTCTGTGGCGACTACGGCCGGCCTAACAACCATCGGTTGGGTAGCAAGAGCTGCTGTCCACCGAAGAAGAAAAGGTCGGTAGAGGTCCAACCTGGCCCCGCTGTTACTCTGTCGGGACAGTCTGTACCGAGTGATAGCTCGATGGGAGAGGCAATGGAGGCCTAAAATTCCCATCAGATATGAAAATTCTCCAGGGCAACCTAAACCACTGCCGCGCAGCTCAAGACTTGTTAATTCAAACGCTCGTGGAGCAGTCGGTTGCCCTAGCAGTCTTAGCAGAGCCCTATTCTGTCCCGGACCATCCGCGTTGGTTCGGGGCGACTGATGGCACTGCGGCCATATATTGGTCGGGTGGGGAAGGCCTCCATTGCTCTCTCCTGAGAAAGGGTGCAGGCTTTGTAGCAGTGGAGTGGGGAACAACGGTAGTGGTAGGCTGCTACTTCTCCCCCAATCGCGGCCTAGCTGAATATGAAGCATACCTGCACGGGTTGGGGATTTGCATCCGCAACTACGCTTCCCGTCCGGTATTCGTCTTGGGTGACTTCAACGCCCACTCAAGGGAGTGGGGTGACACTCGAGACGACGCGAGGGGAGAAGCTATCCTGGAGTGGGCGGCTGGACTGGACCTCCGACTTCTAAATCGGGGTTCAGTCAGTACCTGTGTGCGGTGGCAGGGCGAGTCGATTGTCGACCTGTCGTGGGCGAGTCCCTCTGCAGTGCACATGGTGTCGGGATGGCGAGTGGCGGAGGAAGTGGTTAGCCTCTCTGACCACCGGCACATCATATTTGATGTGTCTCTCCGCCGCTCTGGCCGCCCACGCCAGGAAAGAAAACCTCCGCGACGATGGTCCCTTAAGCGGCTCAACCGAGATATGGTCTTAGCCGCATCCCACGTCGCGAATTGGTCGGAGGAAAGAGTCTCGTCCGATCCGCAAGAACTGGCAGTCTGGTTTGGGAACATTATGGCGTCGATATGTGACGCCTCAATGCCCCGAGTCATACCAGCCAGAAAGGGCTCGGCGTACTGGTGGAGTGAGGAGATCTCGCGGCTGAGAACGACAGTCATAAGATTGCGCCGCCCGTACCTTCGAGCCCGGAGAAGACGGCGAGCGACAGTCGAGGAGATCGACAGAGCACGGCGGGAATATGTAGCCGCTGTAAAGGCTCTCAGCGATGCAATTGCCGAGGCCAAGGCTCGGTCTTGGAGAGAGCTCATCGCGGGACTGGATAGAGACCCATGGGGGCGACCATATAAAATGGTACTGGGAAAGCTCAGACCATGGGTCCCTCCGTTGACGGAAACCCTGGACCCGGAGTTTCTGGGAAGAGTTTTGGAAACGCTCTTCCCAAGGGACCAGGACAGTCCTTCGACCCCTCCGCGGACCCCACACTCGGACCGCCAACTGTGGTCCGACGAGTGTGAGGTGACAGAGGGAGAGCTGGATCGAGCCGTGCGACGGCTATCTTCGCGCAACACCGCGCCTGGACCTGATGGTGTTCCAGGCCGGGCACTGGTGATAGCTCTGTCGGTACTGGGGGACAAACTGAGGCAGATTTTCACGATCTGTCTCAACCTCGGTATCTTTCCCCTCGACTGGAAAGAAGCGAGGCTAGTGCTCCTGAAAAAGGAGGGAAGGGCTGCAGATTCTCCCTCTGCGTTCCGACCGATATGCCTGCTGAACGAGTCGGGGAAACTCTTCGAGAGAGTTATCTCTGACCGTATCAATGGGCACCTGTCGCGAGTGGGCCCTGATCTGTCGGACTGCCAGTTTGGATTCCGACAGGGGCGTTCAACAGTGGACGCTGTTAGGTGTGTTCGCTTCCTGTCGGAGTCGGCAGTCCGATCAGGGGGGGTGGCTTTGGCAGTTAGCCTAGATATCGTCAACGCTTTTGGCACCCTCCCCTGGCGGGCAATTAGGGTGGCCCTTGAATATCACGAGGTGCCGCCCTATCTGCGGGCTGTCATAGAGGCCTATCTGCGCGACAGGACGGTAAAGTTTGTTGATCGGAACGGGATGGAGAGACGAAGGGAGGTGTGTTGCGGGGTTCCTCAGGGCTCTGTATTGGGCCCATTGCTATGGAACCTCGCATACGATGCGGTCCTTCGCACGAGTCTGCCTTCTGGCCTAAGCGTCATCTGCTATGCGGATGACACTCTAATATTGGCTAGAGGGTCATGCTTCGGGGAGGTGCTCCTACTCGCCGAGCAGGGAGTGGCTTGTGTCGTAGAAAAGATTCGTGAGCTGGGCCTGAGAGTGGCGCCTCAGAAAACTGAGGCGATATGGTTCCATGGCCTGCGTAAGCGCCAGGAACCACCCAGCTCATGCCTCTGGGTGGGTGACACTGAAGTCCAGGTGGGCCAGTACATGAAGTACCTGGGCCTCACCCTGGACAGTCGGTGGAGCTTCGAAGAGCATTTCGGACGATTAGTCCCCCGAGTCCGAGGGGTAGCAGGGGCGTTACATCGTCTGCTGCCTAATCTCGGGGGACCAAGGGAGGAAGTTCGCTGCCTCTATATGGGCGTCGTGCGATCCATGGTCCTCTATGGGGCACCCGTTTGGTCTGAGGACCTGGAGGGTTCCTCCCGCTGTAAGGCTCAACTTAGGAGCCTGCAGCGGCTGATGGCCATACGGATCGTACGGGGCTACCGCACCATCTCGTATGAGGCAGCGACGGTCTTGGCGCGATCTCCGCCCTTCGACATTCTGGCCGATATGTACACAATGGTCTATGACCAAATTCGTTCTATCGGTCGGGACGGCGAGGGGACAGCGCCGGATCTAGAGCCCGGAATGCTACGGCGGAACGCACATGCTCAAGCTCTGCAGTGTTGGCAGGCACGGCTTGAAATTCAGGGCTGTGCTAGCCAACGTGCTGTCGGAGCCGTTCTGCCGAACTTCGAAGCGTGGGTAAAGAGGACCGGCTGTGTCACCTATCGATTGACTCAGATACTCACCGGTCACGGTTGTTTCGGTGAGTATCTGAATCGAATAGGACGGGAGGCTACAGCACAATGCCACCATTGCGGGTCTGACCGGGACTCCGCCCAGCACACGCTGGAGGACTGCCCTGCTTGGGAGTCCGAGCGTCGAGTCCTGGTCGGACAGATCGGACGAAACTTGTCACCGCCAGCATTGATCGCGGCAATGCTGGCGAGTGGCGAGGGATGGGAAGCCGCGGTCTCCTTCTGTGAGAATGTTATGCTCCAGAAGGAGTCCGCAGAGCGGGATCGGGAAAGGGCTGATCCCGCTCGAAGGAGGCGGCGAAGGGGACGCGGTAGAGGCCGCTAGCTCCCCAATCGTCGCTTAAGGGTCGCTGCGGTCACATCCTGGGGAAATGTGACCGCTGCAAACGACTCGAGATAGGTGACACCCCCGGTGCGGCCGGGGGGTGTCGTTTAAGGCGGGTTGTTGTTTTGCCTCTTTCTGTACAGAGCGGTGAGAGGCGCAACAACATCTTGCCCCGGGGGTGAAACTAGTCACCCCGGGATGTACCTCAGACGTTGAGGTACGGCAGGGGGGACACCAGAAGCTGCTGACGCGATCCTGGTGTTTCTCTCAACTGCCGAGGTAGGCCGCCGCGGGGTTTAGTGGGTAGACCGATTGCCCGGGAGTCCCACACACGCCCTTCGTTTACCCCACGAAGGGTATGGTGCGAAAAGCATTCCCCGCGTAAAAAAAAAAAAAAAAAAAAAAAAAAAAAAAGATAGATAACCATATTTCACTATACACTAAAGATAACCATACGTCGATTCGACGTGCAAATGTTTAAGTGAGCATATTTTGGATTAAGTATATACTAGGTTTATGAATGGGATATTATGTCTTCATGTATATAATTGTTTTATGAGGAAATGAAAAACATTGGAGTTTATTCTTATTTTTAATATTAAAAAAAAAAAAAGAACAAAACAAGATACTTGTCACTTTACAGAACTTAATCATTTAAGAATCTCTCTGTCAGTCCTATAATTTTTCATTTTGACTTTTCAAACTTAACTTTTTATAATCTCTTTACCATAACAAACAGTAGTGTATATCAATTTTTATTAATTTTGGCCTCAAATGCACCTAGGACAGGCGCTTGACTTGTGCTCTCCACAAATGGGATTCTTGCAGCTGTCGCACATTGTCTTTGTCATCCTTCAAATTTTTGATGAACAAAAGGCACAATACTTTCTTTTCTTTTGCTCAGGTACACCTTCAGGTTCTGTGGGGGGTGTGGATGTGTGGGAGTCCATATTTATTGGGTTTGTTTGGAGTATACATTCGAAAGGGGCACCGACCCCGGAAAAATAATAGCGTTTTGTCAATGGTCACATAAGGTCAGGGAATATAATTGGATCGGTAGTGGTATACAAAGATCTCCCATATTTTTCTGATTGGAACAAATTTATCAGTAGTCCTTAGTTCAGGTCGCAAAGATTAATCATCCATTCTCAAACACCTTATCAAAAAGCGAATCTATCTCTACTCGTGGCAGAACCATATCTGTTTCCTGAATACAAACAATCAAATAACTTATCTGTAGTCAAATGATTGTCTTTTATAGCAGCTAGCTGTTAGTGTCAGTATGCCGAAAAGAGCCCGAATTTCTTCACAATTAGTAGTTTTAAAGGTTACATCAGGTTTTTGAATTTTGAGCTTGATTTCAGCGATGGTTCATTTTGTTATCTCCTCCACAACGTCATCAGTAATAAATATACCAAAACTTTTTTCATCCGAGTGGGGCCCCCAGACGTCCGTATAATATTAGCAGATGAAACTCTGTCACTTGTTCTACCTTTAGTGGCCGTCCAACGATGATCGTTTTTGCCTCTAAGAATTTGACGCTGTGGCATAATAATATAACTCGGCATACTTGGCGAAGCAATTTCAAGACTTTCAGGGTCATTTTCAGACAGATCTTAAGAAACCACTGGTAGACTCATCGCATAGTCTTCGACATCACTCTGTACTTTATCCTCTAATAAACAGGTAGTCTTCAGTTTCACTTTCCGACCCCTAAATCTCTTCATCACTCGTTTCATGCAATAACCGTCTAATTTCTGCATCGTTTATATAAATTTGACACGGCATCATATATTTTTATCGTGGCCTTTAACAGGTAAAAAGACTAATAAAAAATATGCCCATTATTTTCAAAAAAGTCGCAAGAACACATGTTCCCAAAACTGGCACTAAAGATAACCATACGTCACTTCGACGTACGATAGGTAAATATTTACGAAAGTGTTACACTTACCAAAGAGATACCGGTGTGTCCTGCAAGCTCCGATGGTCGAAGGAGTTGGCAGGAGGGGCCAGTTTAGTGACGCGAAAAATCAACGAGTTAGATCGATTTTTCAAAATCAAGTACGTCGTTTCGACGTAGGTTATCTATCTAGGGTTAAGTAAACGCTAATGGAAAACTAAAAAGTACAGTAATGACGTCATCTAAGGTAGAAATATATTGTTAGCCAATAATACAAGATAATAAAGGTGTTAACTATTGTAAAAGAGATTTGACGCGAAATACTTGCATCTTGGCTAAGAGAGCTGATAATTAATCATTAGCACCGCCTAAGAACATTTACAATTTAAAGGAATCTCACCAGGGAGTGCAGTATATAGTAGGTGGGTTTTGGTTCCTTCCGGTGAGCGACAACGTTTTCCATTGGGAAAGCAAGCGTTCGTGTAATTAGTAGAAACGAGAGCGAAGCGATTTCCGAGGCGGATCGCGCAACAATTAGTACCCCGTAAGTCGCGCAGTTTAATTTATAAGCGGATAGCGTTTTCTCATCACAGCATAGTTGTTTATTTATAGGTGTTTGATTTCGATTAACCTTTGTGTTTTAATAGGTTCTTTTGAAATAGAGTCGAATGATTCTGATATTAAAAAGGTTCTAAGATTACCTTCTACAACTATCGGCCCCCCGATTGTGACAAAAAAAATAAAATCTAATAGTAAAGATAACAATATAAAAAGAACACGAAGAATCCGCTATCCTCTTATAACATAAATTAATTAAAACAATAACATTAGGAGGGCGATGCGCGTGCGACGGTACACTTCACATTCGCGCCGCGAGCTGCCCGAGTACAACGACTACGGGGGCTTCTTACAGTACGACACCCCAAAACAAAAACTCTGCAAACTACACCACAAGTGCCTCAACCTTACTTACGACTTTTTATCAGTGTCACTGTCACTTAAGACCATTTAAAATTAAAGTGCTTAAATTTAAGGCGTTTAAAAGTGATTAGGGGGTGTCGTAGGAGCGTGTGTCAGTCAGTGACGGTGTGTGAAGTGGCATGGGGTAGAAATGGGGGCGGGACACAGTGCAGAGGGTGACGGTGGCGCGTACGCAAGCGACCCGCCCGCCCGTGATCGTCGGAAGTCACATAATAAGAGGCGGAGGTAAGTTTGCGAACTGTTTTTGTAGTATATATTAGCAAGGATAGTTATATATTTATTTTTAGGATGTATGACTTCTTGATAGAAAACATCAGGAACGTTGAAATACCTGTTTTGGTAATACAACATCTAACCAAAGATTTCAGAAATTAATAAATTTAACACACATGATTGCCATCACGTTTTATCATGATAAGTTCTCAACCACATCATCTAAATCATAAAAATCTATTACTTACTGAATACGTATGAATGAATAAAACATAAATTGAGATATATAAATTACTTTCACATAAATAATATCACTTCAGATTTGTCTAATAGAAAATATGTGACACACAAACTAAACGAAACATGCATTAAAATAATTAACCACTACAGTTTAATATGCCGTAAATGCTGGCTCAAGATTACCTCTACAAATCATCACTCTATATAAAACTCTTTACCTCCGCCATAAGATTCATATTAGTTTACTAACTACAATTTCATTGCTTTGAATTAACAGCGGACTATATGATTAAGTGTAGTATTGCTTTCGCAAATACTGTGGAATGTGAAACGTAAAAAAAACGCACAAACGTGAAATAATAAAGGCACATACATATTAATAATGAAATGTATTTCAGCAATAAAGTAGTCAAACTGTCCAGTGTAGTTTCGATAAATATTCAGTCTTTCAACACATCGCAATTGACAAATAAATAGCAATAAGTTACTTACATAAAAATGTGCCTATAAATTTAGACACAGGATTGTTAGACAAACTACCTTTATCCCAAGTGACGCTCAGAGTATCTGGTTTATAGCGATAGATTTAATCAACTGTGGATTTGCAGCACACAACTGCTAAGAACATATTCATTCATGCTAGAGTGAACCTCTCGAGCCCACACACTACAGGGTTAACGGTTGGTTGTCGGAATACAATCTATAAAATCCTACGCCTACATACATAAAATCACGTCTGTTTCCGGGTGGCAGGCATGGGTAGCGCTCAAGGCCGAGTGGCCGTAGGTGATTGGAAACATTTATCGAGGGTACCTAGATGGGTGACCGTTTGTTGCAAGATATATTATGAGCGTTTCCGTGATTCGGGAGTCACATTTATCAGTCGGTCCCAGTTGTTGTTATCATAAGATAATAGTAGTGAAGTTCAGTTGGAGGCCTTCGGGCGGCTTAAATACATTCAACGGCAAGATTACGTAGCCCCAACGTGTGTTGCCAGTTTCTAACCCGCACTCGACCAGCGTGGGGATGGATGGCATTAACCCTCTCCTGAGAGGAGACCCTAGCCTAGCAGTGGGACATTAAATGATAAATAAATGACAGATGATGACTCGCCTATTACTGTTTACCGGGATGTTTAGTTTGCTAGAGGCTCGTCCATCGACCAGCAGGTTCCATTGAAGAACAAACTTCTAATAAAAGCCTTACGGTTAGATATAGTTAGACATAGAGGAGGCCAACAAAATCTATTTCCTTTAAATAACCTTACCCTTAAAAAGGAAACATATTAATCATGGACATGTCTTACACAGTAAGGTTTCCTTGACCTCTTTGAATGGGTAAGGCTGATGGGTCTAGACTCTCACTATTTTTTTGGCTACATGCCAAAAAATATCTAAAATTTCTATGAAGAGACAAGCGGTAAACACGCTTATATCTTGCCCATTGTTAGCTTTCGTACGTTAACACATAAAGGCTAGAATCCTTTGAAAATGTCCTGTTCAAAATATTTATTTTATTTTAATCCTACTAATAATATAAACCTCCTATATAACCTCCTACGAAAGTTTGTGAGTATGTATGTATGTTTGTTGCTCTTTCACGTATAAACTACTGAACGGATTTGGATGAAACTAGTACTATATAAATATATGTATATATATAAGTTATATTACTTAAAGTAATATCATCAATCAGAATAACAAATAGGCTACTTTTTACTGCAATAATCGAGATACAAGGTGAAAGCAAGTCATAGTATATAAGCGCTTAGGGTGTCATTCAAAATGACAATAGAGAAGTTAAAAAAAAAAAAACATTATAATTTGTTTATTATAAATATAGTGTTACTTGAACTATAAATTACTATAAATTACTAGATATGACTATAAATTCAAACTTCCGTAGTTATTTTACTTGATGAGTGATATGAAGCAAATATTTATCATCTACTCGTCATTTTTACTAATAATTTTCCATTAGCTTTTAACCGCGTGTGTTTGATAACATACGATCATTTTTCATATTATAAGAAAGCTAATGAAACTGAGAAATAATGTGGCTTTCTATTCATTAAATTATTTTCTAAATTGGTTCAGTGGATAGAAAGATTACCTCACAAACTTTACCTCAATTTAATATTCGTTTAAATTATTTCAGTACTATTTCATTCTTATCATGGCGCTTTCAACAGTACCAAAAACAAAGTCTCGAAAATACAGGTAACAAAATACAAAAAAGATATGTATTATAATTACTACAATTAAATATTTTTGTAATATTAATATAACTAATCTATTCCATACTGTATATACCGTAGTGATTATTTTATATTAAAAAATAATACAATTGTTTAATTACCATTAAAACCTTCACACAATAATATGTAACATTTATCTATTACGATTTTTATTAATACTTTTTTACCCCTGGCAGCATTGTATGCAAAGTTTAATTGTAATCGGTTGACTTGTTAAGACTTGAAAGCGTAACAAACAAACAAATTCACTTTCGCGTTTTGAATATACTTACATACATGATACCTTATAATAATATATAAAAACGCTGAAGAATTTCTTTGTTTTAACCACAAAAAAATCATTAAGAAAGAATTAAGTAAATTCTTTACACGGAGTTTTGATCTCGAAAATTCAAATATTATATCACGAAAGTGCTCTTGGAAGCGATTTTTGGGAAGAGTATATAATTTACGTTTTTTTCGTGTAAGAAGTTTCGCTAAAGAAGTTTTTGTGCTATTTTTTTTAACGCCGCCCATCGTCATTAAACTTTCCATCAGGCAGAGTCGAGTCACTTTGACTCGACACTGCCTGCTAGACAGCATGAGTGGAATTCAAAAGTGGGTGTCACCACACACGTGATATGTCGACCCACACTATGGGTGCTCCTTCACGCCCCGCTTTAAGGAGCCGGGATAGTAGGAAGGCAACAGTAAACTGACAGTGAGTTCCAGTTACAGAAAAAAAAACGACTAATAGGTATTACGTTTAGTTACAGACTACAGTAGTAATTAAACTTCATTAATCTGACGATACCAACTCAAAATTCATAAACACAATGATAAGTGTAAATGAGTGTTAATAAATTTCGTAAAGAAAGTAAAATCTGAAGACAAAATGTTATGATGAAGGTTGAATCAACAGTAAAATCAACAGTGAAAGTATCTTCATACAGCTGCCTTCAATAGTCCACAGCTGGACATAGGCCTATCTATGGAAAGGAGATGTTCAGGTGTACTGCCATTATTTTCTTAATGCGAGATACATACTATATATAATTGTACTACTCATATATATTGACTATCTAAAACATTTTTTTTATTACACATTGAATTTATATATATAAACATATATTTTTACTCGTATGAAATATATTTTTAACTTTCTTAAATTAGGTTCTCTAGCCAAGTTGGTATTTAACAGACGTAAACGATAATAGAAAACTAACAAATATAAGGAAATGTCGCTTCTTAACGCTAAATCACATGATTAAAACCAAAAAGTAAGCAATAATAAATAATAGTAATAGAGGCGTTTGCGATTAGCGATCGCTTAGTACTAAAGTTCTGAAGATTTAATAGCTATCGTTCCACGTATAATATCGAAACTTATCCGTCTCATAGAAGACTAATATACCACTCTAACGTAATTTGAGAAAGGCTCAGAATTTTATGACTTTGAAGACAGAATATCATTTTGATTTACATCTATATATTTCTTACTATCGCCATACAACTGCAATGGATAGAAACAATTAAATATATGTACTATTACCACCCAAGCGTAGTCCAGCAAAAGATCGTGCTCATCAACGGCGTCCAGCGAAGATGCACACACGAACCGGTAGAGCAACAATTGGAGCATGGCCTAACAGATCTCGTTCAGCGGTTACCCGTTATCAACGTTTTTTACGTGTGTCTATGGAAAATGCTACCGTATAATTAAACATTCTGCCGTCAGACGGTTTCTGCTTTCTAAGATGTGTGTAATATGCAATATATGAAATTTTAAGTACGATATTATGGAATAATCAACGTGAGTTTGTTTAAATAATGAAAAAAAAAATTGGAAATCTTATACAACGTCATCTAGTCCTAAAGTAAGCAGAGCTTTTACTCTATAGGTACTAGAAAACTAATATAAAATACATAAACATAGATTTTTTGCGTAAATACATACATATATATTGTACATAGAAAACACCCAGACTCCGAAACAAATATTTACGGATCACACAAACATTTAGATCGACCCAGGAATCAAACCTGAGACCTCTTGATCAGGAGCCGCATACGCTAACCACTAGACTAGACCAACAAGGCAGTTTGATAGATTTGTACTCAGTGGAATGAGACAGATACGCATTATCTGTTTTTTTCGTACAAAATTACATCGACAATGGTTTTTTTGTTCGCTGACATGCGTGTATTCATCTGTTTGAAATACATTACTATAAAATCATAATATCCAGAGCTGAAGAACTTTAACTTTATTGATTTTAGCTATAAGTGTTGACAGTAAACAAGTCTAAAAAAAAATTTATTTTTAAATTTGAGGCTGCCAAAGTGACTCTGCCTGATGGAAATCATGAGTAGATTCCTCTCATTCACCAATGAGATACGATAGCAAAAAAAATATCATTTTAGGTTGGTCTACTGTGAGAGGGTAGCCCCGTTCGTGCTGGAATGAGTGTGACTACTATTACTAACTTGATTTATAACTAGTTACAATCAATTTTGCCCATCTTCGGCTATACAGACACACTAACAGCAGCACACTATTTCATGATTCTTTCAAATACAGGTCTAAGCTACATTCATAATTTTATTCACGAGTAAAGTAACCTATTATATTGTTAACCTTCCTTAGATAAAGAAAAAAAAGTTATATTCACAACACAATAAGTGTTATGTTCTTATGATATACGTTCAATGTTCTTGTATAAGCATCTCACCAGTACACTTACGACGATAAACCTTAAAAACTCACACAACAACGTTAAAAGAAAAATGTGTTTGAGCGAAAATCCCTATTCCATTGATCACAAGAATTAATGATCTTCCTTTCAGCCGTAATGACTTCCCAGGGGTTACATTACAGACACAAAACGTGTTCAAAGATTGTTTCACTTGTACATACATTGATTGAATATTACGATTGTATTACGCACTAATTGATTAACTTTGACTTTGTTAAATTTATTTATTACGTTAATGTATTTTAGAGTAATGATTTAAATAGATCTGGACTCCTTGCGAAGTTACCCTTCTATAAAAACGTAAACATTACTAGAAAACTAATAAATGTATAGAAATGGCATCAATTCAACATTATGATACGAGGTCAAAACAAAATGTTAGAAATTAAAACAAGTGATATAAATACATAAACATTTTTTTTTTGGAAATCCAAACATATTATACATAGAAAACACTCAAACCCCGAAACAAACAGATTAGCTATTGTAGAAAGAGAAACGACGAATACGCTTTTTGGAGGGTGGCCTTCGTCTAGCAGTATATACTATGAGGTGATTATGAGTATGATATTAGTTTATGTTATACAGTGGAGAAGTCAACAGTTTTTTTTGTAAGCAGCCAAAGTAACTCTTCTCGGCCTGATGGAAAGCATGAACAGAATCCAGGAGTAGGGGTCACCATTCTCACTGTGAGGGCAGGCAATGCAGCATGGTGACCCATACTATGGCGGCCTGGTCCGATAATTCCGCAACATTTGCCTCCGGAGACCGGGAGAATGATGCAGAATGATTGGGCCTCCGGTCTCACACTCACCAACGAAATACGACAGCAAGAATGCTGTCAATTAGGATGGCCTTCTGTATGAGGGTAGTAGGTACTGCCCCAGTCGAGCTGGCCCATTCATGCTGACACCAGCGTGGCTCTACTACCTAGTTTCTTTCAAGTTTCTCTTCTGTTATTAAACTCATATATTGGGCCTCAATAGTATTGAACTATTGAGGCTCTACTACTGACGATGCACATCTGTAGATGGCCGGACATGCCGGGAAGAGAGCGTGACGGAGAAATACATAAGTGGTATATATGATAATGGCAGAGCCTCACAAAAATAACACTAATAGTGTTAGCTAACACACTCTCTCTACATTTTGTTTTTAATTACTGGTTTGCAAGGTTCGCTATACGGAAATAAGTGTTTAGCGGGTTTAAAGGATTTTAAAAAAGTAATTTATTTTTTTATAATATTTTATTTAAAAATATTTTTTAGTTACAACCTACACTTTATTCACGGGCGTCTAAATAAAACTTAAACATCTCATGCCTGAATACAACACCTATGTATGTTTCATATTTATGTTTCATATTTAAACTACTTAAAACCCGCGGTATTTACAGGTTGTAAATCACCGTAAATAACGACGCAGAATACAGCTAGTTTAAAAAAAGTCCATCCTAAGTCATCAGCTATATGCTACTGAAAGTTTCGTCGAAATCAGTTTAGCCGTTCCAGACATAAGCTGAAAAAACAGACATACAGACAATTTTTTTTTTACAAATTCCTTTATTTTATGTAAATACCGTACATGCTTTCATATGCACTTAGTAAAATACTGTTCATTTGATATTACAAACAGCAACAACACTGCAATTTTATTGATTTCTATAAATAACATAAATTAACATAGAACGAGGACACCCGCTCATCACATAATTACTTATACTGGGTGGGAGTCGAGTCACGAACGATTAGCTTAACAATCAAGATCACTAGCTCCTAAACCAACAGGGTAGTATCAGCTTACATTACATACATTAAACAAAATATACTTTATCAATCCACTGCTGGACATAGACCTTAGAAAGCAGGTATATATTATCTCAGTCGAACTGTAAGTTAAAAGAAAAGATTGTCAAAGCCCGGAGGCCCACAATATTCTGTATCCATTACAAAATTCATTTGCAAGAAACGTACGGTATAAATCTTGCAAATTAATTTTGTACCAGTTTCAACTAATTGCTTATGCTGAAGTATGGTCTGATTAATAACTAGAATATTCAAAGTATTCCTTCAAATTTCCCTTATATCATATTACTCATCATCAGAGCCTAACAGTCCACAACTGGACATAGGTCTCTTCTTAGAAAGGAGGTTTCGGCCGACTATACCACGATGGCCAAACAACTATTACGACATTTTAAATGCCTTCTTGGTCTAGTAGTTAACGTATGCGGCTGCTGATAAAGAGGTCTCGGGTCCGATTCTCGGGCCTGACCAAAAGTTTGTATGATCTGCAAACATTTGTTTCGGAGTTTGAGTGTTTTCTATGTATAATATATTTACAAAAAAAGTATGTTTATGTATTTATATCAATTTTTTAGTACTCACAATACAAGCTCTGCTTAGTTTTGGACTAGATGATTTTGTGTTAGATTTTCAAAAAATATTTATTTATTTTATTTAAAAAATAAATAGGAGTGGTGGCACTCGGTTCAACTAATTCGTTATATTACTTTATAATAATAATAATAAATTTTATTTATTCAGACAAAGTCCATAGTGTTAGTATACAGATTCTCTTAACCTAGGTTAGTAATTAGCAATATTTAACTTAATTTAATTTCATTTAATTTAGCAACGTTTTTATTATGCTTTTCATTACAGTCGAGTCGTGTTTTTCAGCTATGTTCCTCAGGATGCTATTACTGCTGTCCCGTATTCTCCTAAGCAGAGAGGCAGTTCGCTTACGTAATATAGCCTGAAAGCCATCTACTCTCGCTTCCATGAACATCGTGGAAGCACTGCAGTAACGAGGCAACTTTAACAGCATCCTGAAGACATTATTATACTGAACACGCAATATGCATAAAGACTTCTGGGTACAGCTGAACCATAAGCTGCTCGTGTAGAAAGTTTGACAATATGCTTTAAATAATGTTATTTTCACTTCATTACTACAACGAGCATACCTACGGGCCAACATATTACCCCTAATCGCCATAGCCCTGCGTTCCCGATCAATATCCTTGTGATCACTAAGATCATCCGCAAGATAGTGTCCAAGGTATTTGAATTCATAAACCCGCTTCAGTTCAATTTCGTTTAGTTTCAGTGATGGCACATTTAATGGACAATTACTACGCGACCTAAACACCATATAAACACTTTTTATTCCATTGTAAATCAGCCCATGTCTATTCCCATACCTCTCGCAAACGGTCAATAGCTTCCGCAATGCACTTATAGTAGGACTAAGCAACACCGTGTCGTCTGCATAACTAAAATTGTTCATGCAGACATTGTCAACAGAACATCCTATTCGGGTGCTGCTGAGTTCATCTATCAGCTCATTCACATAAAAATTAAATAGCCTCGGAGAACTCAGCCCCCCCTGTCTCACTCCGCACTCCATACGATAGGTATCGGAATAGCCATCAGCCCACCTTACACAGTTTGTCTGGTTAGCATACCAAAACTGAAACAAATTTTGAACCCGTGCATGCACGCCTTTCCCCCTGAGCTTCCGCCAAAGCACATCGTATGACACCAAGTCAAAAGCCTTGGAAAGGTCCAGGAAGCATGCATACACAGGTGTACTCCTCTCTGTATAGTACTGCACAGTGTGCTTAAGACTAAGTATCGCACTTTCCGTAGACAGACCTGGACGGAAACCAAACTGAGCGTCATTTATCTTTAAATGTGCAGCAAGTTCCGAATCAAGCACACTGTCCAGCACCTTAGCCATCACGGTTGCCAAAGATATAGGCCTGTAGTTGCTTTTTTTAGATACATCACCTGTTTTGTTTTTAACTATAGGTACAACAATCGTTCGCATAAGTTCCATCGGCAGATATGTATGATTCAGGCACAAGGAGAAAAACATTGCAAGCACTGGTGCTAGATGCACTCCCGCAAATTTTAGGTGTTCAATGCTAAGCCCGTCGTGCCCAGGCGACTTACCTCTCGACATGCCACATATAATGCGACGTACCTGGTTGGCGGATACAGTAAATATATCACCGGACACGGCAGGCCCCGCATTCACACCTATACTTTGAGTAGAAGGACCGAGTGGCGATTTTACTGTGAAGTATTCTCTGAATAGTTCAGCTATACCCGTGCTATCATTAACGTTTTCAACACTCTCAGCAAGGCCAGGCTTAGGACTCAACTTGTTTGTTGCCTTCCAAAAATCAGAAAAGTTATTTGATGCTCGATATTCAGCAATGATATCCAGCTTAATCTGTTCTTTATTGTCTTGACACCACTTCAATTTTCTTTTAAACCTCTTTCTACTGTCACACATTTCATTATAAACTATACCCGTGCGCGGCCTGCCTTGAGATACCCAGTGTAAAAATTTAAGCCTGGCCTCCCTGTGAGAATCGCGCACATACCTGTTCCAGCCTGTTACATGACGTTTATTTTTACAAACATTACTTTTATGACGTTTATTTTTACAAACATTACTTTATATATTCGTCCAGAGTGTATAAACTGGTTAGATTAATTGACTATCATTAAAGGATTACAGAACCATAATTTCGTCTATTAAAACAAAGACGTTTAATGCTAATTTCCATTGCTTCATAACAACAAGGAAGCTCCAAAAATTTGAATGGATGGATGGTTGCGAATGAAGAACTCGTGACGAAGGCTATATGCGGCAATGGGTAACTAAATGGCGAAAAAGAGAGTGAGAGATAGAGAGAGAGTCTTTCAAACCTATCTACGAAAACATAAATTAGTTTTTTGTAACAATACTTTAAATATAAGGTTTGAATTATGCCTCATAAAATTCAGTACGTAGGTAATTTAGTTGTGATGCAATTTAAATAAAATTATTTTGTTTACTTTTTACGTACAAACGACCTTATTCTGAATATTTTTGAAGTACATTTATAATTATCAATCTAATTCCAAGGTTATTCATTTAATTGTAACTTTTTAAGGGTACCAACAGAACCAGTTGTTAAATAAATTACAGTTTTTTTTTTTAATTGATTTTAATGTAGTAAAAATGTATTACTAAATATATATATATATATACATACTTTAGTCTGTATAAAACTTATGCAAAACGAACTGTCCTCTTTCCTATAAAAACCACAATGATCAATGAAGACGTCTGCCATATCTATAAAGCATTATGAGTACCCTTTTAGGAATTGTTTTGATAAAAGTACAATTTATAAAACCATTTTAATTGGGGCTACCAATATTCATTGCATTAAGGTTTATACTTTTCTACTTGTAATTTACAGGACTTCACAAGGTTAGAAAGGCTCACTTTATATCTGCTAAAGCAAAATTAACTATGATCTAAACTGGGCAAACTGCTAAATTCAAAGAACATTACGAGACAAATGAAGTAGAAAGCCTTAGAAAATAGCAATTTTTTTCTCATTATTTTATATCGAACCAAAAGCGTAAAATGGTAAATGATTGTAATTTATGACCTTAACCAAATTACAGTGTCATTAAACGCCTACAAAGTCGAATATAGCCTGTAGTAATGTCGGCAATTAGGACGATAGCGAATTTCACCATTGATAAATTATTGGTACATAAATGATTTTGTTTCAAACTAATAATTTAAGTTTTTTGACAACGAACTCTTATTGCAAAAACAAAATGCATGATGTTCGTTGCGTGTAGTTTTTATCTTCGTTCATTGATTTCTCGATTGTATTTTAATTCGAATTGTTAAACTATCTTTTAAGACAGAGTGTTGTGAAAATGGAGTTTTCAAGCGAGAATCTAAATATTCAATAGTTGGAACAGAAAAAAAATTCGTCGTGTCATCGCCTTTATTCATCCCATGGGTGACGTATGAGCCGACACTGGGACCATAAAAACCATAAAACTGGGTTAAGGCCATACGTTGGACGAGTACGGGTTTGGGACTGGCAAGACAACGTTGTGGCTTCGTAATCTTGCCCTTGAATGTTTTAAGCCATCCAAAGCCCAACTAAGTTTGATGACTGTTCTCCTATGATAATAATTGGGACTGACTGCTTAACGTGACCTCCGACTCCCGGAGACCCACACAGGTCTGTGCTAACCAAGAAGAATTGTGGCACTAAATCACGACAATATATTGATGTGTTAAGCAAAGAAGTTCATTCTGAAATATGCCAAACTTAGTACAATCATTTCTAAACATTGAATCACGCTGATATTTTAAGTCTACTACATGCGTTATTTTTCAACATTATGATGTGTTATATTATTGTTTACGTGTCTTTAACACGCTACCGTAAAATGAGTTATTGTTGTAGATCGTGTAAAGTTATTGTGAATAAATATTGCATTTCGTTGTGCTTGCTTTTATATCTGCAAAACAGTGACAGCACGGATGGCGTAGTAGGGCGTAGTATTCTAGTAGTCACCTTGTCGCTTCCGACTGTGCTGTTTTGTAGGTTCTATACCCACATGGTACTTTTTGTGATCCACAAATTGTTTATTAGTCTGGGTATTCTTTGTCGCCGTTTTATAAATGTGTTCGAGTTCCTCTTCGATAAAGATTTATTTTTTTGTAAGAAAAAATAATGGCAAATGAATATTAAATGCTTAAAATGTTTAGGAAAATACATAGTTTTATGAAAACTCATCAAAAATTAATAATAAAATCAATACTGTTCTTGTATTGTTAAGTGTCTTAATTCGTACTTATATTATAAATTCAAAAAAAAAATCTGCCAACATACACACGGGCGGAGTAGCGGCCTTAACAAAGTTCAAAATAAATCACACAAAATAGCATTCCTCCAACATACAAAAAGGTTATCAAAATAATGATAATGAAAATATGGGGAAACATAATTACACTAGTTTTCTTCCGTGTACTGCATTCCGTGATGTGAGTCCGTGTTAATTAATTCAATAATGAAACAATAATGAATTATCTATTTATGTCCAACCGCAGGGCAAACACTTGGTTTGATTTAATTATAAATTTATGCTAACCGTTTACAAGATTAATTTTGTATTTTACATATTACAATTCTGGCATAAATGTTATATATCTAACTACACATAATTCAGTGACAGCACCCGAAAGGGTACAGTCACTGGTATCGCATAAACACGTACGTACTTCTTTTTTTTTTTATTATACTATTTGTAACTAGTAACATAGAGTCAGTTAAAAAGTAAGTCCTGCCCCCCTAGCTATGATATTCACAAACGTGAACTTCAATAGAATACTAAAAAATACATGAATGACGTCTTGCAACTCTAAGTCAGGGGTTCAAAACAATATACTTACTTACTTTGACTGCACGGTTGGCCTAGGCCACTAGGCCAACCGTGCAGTCAAAGTAAGTACGCCAGCCAGTTAAGCAGTCGCCACGCCGCTCCCTACTACGCTAAGTGTTGTGGGTTCAAATCCCACGTAGGACAACACTTTGTGTGATTCACAATTTGTTGTTCTGAGTCTGGTTCTTTGTGTCCGTTTCATGTATGTTTGTAAAGTCCCCCGCGACACAGGAATTTATATTCCTAATGCGGGAGTTGTCTTTGAAAAATAATAATAATAATAATGTAAGAGAGAGACCGGAGGCACAATGATGCAGTAGCATCACAATAGGCCGCCTTAGTGTTGGTCACCATGCTGCATTATGAAAAGGCTAATAGGGCTGACTAGTGTTATTGCAGATATCAAGTTATTTTTCAGAACACTTGCCTTTAATTTCACAGATAATATCGGAAGCCGCTGTTATTTTATGAAACTTCTATAACTACCGCATTATAAGCAGTAAAATTCTTATTGACATTACCTGAAACAAATAAAGAATTATTAAATAATATACTTATAACGATCTAAAGTAACATCACGAGAACTGGACGTATTACGATAATATTTACGACTGCCTTGTTGGTCTAGTGGTTAGCGTATGCGGCTGCTGATAAAGAGGTCTTAGGTTCGATTCCCGGGTCAGGCCAAATATTTGTGTGATCCACAAATATTTGTTTCGGAGTCTGGGTGTTTTTCTATGTGTTTTTATATATGTATGTATTTACAAAAAAAAGTATGTTTATGTATTTATATCAGTTATTTAGTAACTGTAATACAAGTTCTGCTTAGTCTGGGACTACATGGCGTTGTGTGTAATATGTCTGAAATATTAAAAATAATAATAATATTAATTACGCCGGTATTGAAGTAACATTCAAGATAGCCTAAACACTTAGCATTACACAGATACTGCTTGCGAATTACAATTGCAGGATTCTTCTTTCTGTATGAATAACTATCATCATCTATATCAACAGATTTTAGCAGTCCGCTGTTGGATATAGGCCTATCGTTACATAAGGATATTTTGGCCTAAAATACCCTAATTGGCCAGATTGGGTTACAACACCATCGCGTTTCAAGCTTCCTAGAAAGAAAGGCTAGATTATAAAAAGCTAGAATGCCATTAAATAAAACGTTCTACAGCACTTTGAAGCAAAATCATTAATCTTATCAATTTTTTTCATGAGAGAGAATGTCACCCTACAATATTTATAAAATAGTTTGATACTAATTATTTTCTTTTTAACTTATATTCAAATGCTAAAACATCAAGTGTCATATAATACACAGCAATTGTACAAAATGAAGTTTGTAAAACTACATAGAGGAACAGAATATTGCGCATACTTTATGCTCGGCAAGTTGATTAGATGGCAGACGAGCAATCTTCTTTGGATGCAGCTTTAGAAATGACTTAGAGCTCCGCATTCGTAACAGGTTTCATTGAAATTTTATAACAGTGTCTTATTTCTCTGTGTGAAATATTGTCCGAAACTTTTTAACACAGGTTTACAAATGTGTGTTTATAATATGTATTACTTGGGCCTATTTTGTGAATATATGGAACAGAATACTGATTTTCTGATATAAAATAAACTGATGCTCGAATGTTATTATTTTGTAATAGTTTCTATTAGTATCTACATAATCGTTGTCTTCATCAACTTAAATTGTATAATTTTTAACAAAAAAAAAGGAAAAATATGTATAATTGTGATAAAAAGGTTACTATCTATCTACGATTTCCAATGTTTTCAATCCTAGATACCTATTAAAAAAAAACATACTATACTGCTATTTTGAATCACAAGCATTTTTAACTCCTGTCTAAACTCAAACAGTCTTTAAGCAATACGTTTATTACGTAATTTATATAATTTAAATTTTTATTAAATACAAATAATATTAGACTTTCATATTTTGGTTCATTTTGCATCTTACAGTTATAATTCATAAATATATATCTTTATATATATAATTCTTCTGTGAGTGTGTATGTCACTGAACTTCTCTCAAACGACTGGACCGATTTTGATGAAATTTTTTGTGTGTGTTCAAGGGGATCTGGGAATGGTTTAGATTCGCAATTGGACCCGGTAGGTGGCGCTGCGATCAAGTTATGGAATTTAAAATTCCAAAGTTGGGCGGTACGAAGTTCGCTGGGTCATCTAGTATATATATATATATATAAAAATCGATCGTATTTTACTTTGGAAAACCCCAAACACTAAATTACAGAAAATTGGTTACCAATAAATTTAATTTGTTTTTAAGAAATAATGTAACAACAATATCGAATTGTAATAGCCTGTAAGGATATATATTGTAAGAAAGATATAAAGAAGTAAAAATAACATCACGATAGGAGCCGACTATCATTGCAAGACGTTCCAGAAACTAAAATTTAATAAATATTTTTTTTGTAGGTCGTTTCCAAATAGGTGAGAGCATGTTCATTGTGCTGTCATAACACCTTCACTGACTGTAGGTTTAGCTTTTCATGGGTGTTACTTCTATTCTGTTCTACAAGTACCCTCTTCGTTGATGACATATTCATTTTTCAAGCTAAATAGGATGTTTATTCTATTTGGGCATAGCAAAAAAAAACCGTTATTTTACTCTCACATTTTTTTTCTAGGTCATCGTTTATAACACAGTTTTGTTTAGAATTTTAATTAATCTCCAAAATGTTTAAGTTTTGTATGTCACGTGTTTGTTTGAAATTGTATAATCTCCATTTTCTACGATCTAAGATAACAAACCACGATATTTCTGCACAATGATACTAAAAAGTTAGGTGTTATTACGTATTTATTATCATTATTTACACATTTCATTCGCTAGGCAAACGTTATTTAATGTAAGTGGTACTCACAATGAAGTGTTTAATTGTTTTTGCGAACCGTACGCGACCGAGAACCTGCTAACTTTATTGCAATGAAAGAGTCGGGGTTCCAGTGTTAGCTAGTATGTTAAAGATTACAAAAAAAATATATGGAAATGTTTTTATTTCCTACAGATAAGTGTAAAAATATTCATCAATTTAGCAACAAAAATAGTCCTGTTTGATGTTTCAAATCATGGCCACTAAAACTCAAATAATAGATAGTTGACAATATAATTAAGAATATTGCCACTTATGAGAGATGAACGTAAGAACCAGAAGAAAACATATTATGGGAGCATACATAACCAAATTATGTATTTATTTTTATGGGAGAGGCATTTGTCCAGCAGTGGACTGGGATAGGCTGATGATGCTGGTGATAATATCTTCCACCTCTTATTCAATCTATTTTAATATTGGATCATCATCATCATGTTTTTCTAAATCGTATAAACTAGTGGCCAAGGAAAAAACACTCAACTAATAGCTGATACTATTTGCCGAGGGTATAACAGAGGGTAGGCTACTAAAACTTGTCAACACCGTCTCTGTGTTTATCTCGTATCTAAAAATATAATCACTTTATAACGAAGCCAAGTTTATGTAAAAAAAGTGTTATCGTGCCACGTTACACCGGAATTACATGAAGTATTGTGTCGAAAACTCTAAATTGTGAAAAAACTGTCACCTGCTACCAAATTGTGAAAAAGTGCCCTAAACTTTATTACAACGTTTTTAAAGTGCATTACACATTTCCTTGGTGCATAAACATTGAAACCTTCGCTTCGCTAGGTGGAATACGAAGTTTGCAGTCCATAAGACGATCAATTTGCCAAAATTTTTAAGCAGGAGTTCACCCAGCGCCATCTAGCGTCCAAAAGCAGTAATAATTAATAATTAATGAACCAGTTGATCTCTGATTTATGTAGTAAAGTTATTGTAACGACAGTTAGATCAATAGACTCAAGAGTTACAGGAAACTAGTAAAAGAGGGTGTTACTTGTATCATCATTTGCAAGTAACTTCAATATTAAATGTAGTATAACCCTACTATATTATTACAAATACTAAACAAAACATCAAAAAATATGGACGAGTTAAAACAAATGCTGATTAATATGCAACAAGACATAAAACAACAAAAAATGGATATGCAAGAAATGAAAGAGGATATAAAAAACACAATAAACAGCAATATAGATGAGAAATTTAAAAAACTGGAATTAAAATACGAGCTATTGGAGAAAAAAGTCGAAGATCAAAATACGGTGATTAATAACTTTGAGAGACACATACGGCGTAAAAACCTGATTATTTTTGGTGTTGAGGAACAGGAAACTTCTTACCATGACCTAGAACAAAGTATAATAAAAATAATAAATAAATATTTCGACTATCAGTGTGACAAAAATTGTATCGAAGCTGTTCGGAGATTAGGCAAAAAAGGCGAGAAAGTGAGACCAGTAATAATTACATTTAGTACTTTAGGAATGAAGATAAATATTTTGAAAAACGGAAAATGTCTTAATAATTCACCTTATTACATTAAACAGGACTACCCTTTTGAAGTACTCCACAAACGCAAAGAGTTACAAGTTCAATTAAAACGAGAAAAAGAGCTGGGTAAAAAGGCATTCATTAAATATGATAAATTGATTGTACTGGATAATAAAAACAATAACAACAATAAAAGATTTCTTTCTGAGTCTCCCGAAATAGCACTGAATAGTCAACCAAAAAAATGTAACGAAAAACAACCCATGAAGAAGAACAAGACCACAAACATGAAACATTTTTTGATTCAAAATCCGAAACTAACATACAACACACAGAAATAAATAGCAAGAAAAATCCAAGCACACAATTTTACACCAAAATGGAAACGACAAGCTACCTCCTATCGTCTCCCAGTACGGCTTGTCCCCGCGGGAGTACTAGACTACAACCCTCCAGAACATCAAACTAAGCATCTACACCCAAGAAACGATGACATAAATAAATACTTACAAACTTGCATTATAACACAGGAAAATAATATGTGGTTCTTAAAAATATATATCAATATAATGTATATATGTTGTATAACGATACGAGAAGACACTATTGAGCAATGAATGTCTTGGAGGAGGCTTTTACCCGCAAGGGGTCCACACAAAGTTCTAATTAACCTTTTGATTTAATTAACTTTATTTCGCAGTGTCACATATTTGTAGTACTAAGTAGACTTTAAGTGAATTCTTTAATTTTATATAATGTAACTTGTGTGGAATTAAATAAAGCTTTATTATTATTATTATTATTATTATTATTTGCCTAATTTAAATTTCTAATAATAAAACGTTTTAAATACAACCAACCAGATATCAATAGTCCTATTACTTAATCTGCTCTTAGATTTATTACCCGCTACAAGAGGGACCGCTACCCACTGAGATTATGTTAAAAACGCACTCAGCAGAGCATGCACCGCGCTCGCCTGTCTCGCGTTTCTCCACACTACATATTTCTTGATGACACACATGTACTGCTGAATCGCTTCACGCTACGCTACATAGCGCTCCTCAACTTTAAAGATCGGATCTTTATCAAAGATAGTGTTCTCTATTAAAGTTTTCACTTACACTAAGGTCTGAGAGTACCTTTGTTGAAAAGATAAACATGTATTATTACGTGTTACGCTACGCGACAGCGATGAAACTTCTTCAATATGCTTATGAATGAAGTTACTTTATGTGTGGTTGGAGTGTATAAAAAGATGGCAATCTTCAACCAAACTTTATATCTAATAACCCGTCTGCTTAACTTGATGTATCAGTCAAAAGCCTTCTTTCTTAGGAAATGCCGGATAGACAACAGTTTAGAATAACACATACGACATTTTACATCTAGAAAAATGTAGGGTCTCCGCGGGAGGAGTAAGTAACAGCAACAACCACTAGTACAAACGCAGGGCGCAGCTAGTGGTTTTATAATAATGTGATTTATATATCGTTCAGATAACAATGGTCTCTAAACCAAACAATTACAGAAGCCTGTCAATGGTAGGTTTAGAAAGCCTAATAAATTGTTTTATGGTAATCACAAATACTTACAATATATGTATTTGTGGTTTATTTAATAGTTTCATCATTCATAGTTATGCAATTCTTTTACAACTATTGCCGTAAAGGATGTACTCGTGTTTGTAAAATTTAGCCTTGTGTGCTAAATAGTCATACAAAGCGTTTTTCACTTTTTGCATTCTACACTCAATACAACTGTATTTTTAACGGAATTCAGAACATTCGAGTTTCTGAATTATATATATACATAATGAATCAATTTCCATGTTTTTCTTACAAATGTTTTTTTTAATACCATTATACCCCTAGGTATAGACGAAAAGGAAGCGAGAGGAGTTACGGACATCCACTATTATAAATCTAATAATATATCGAATGGAAAGAGTAAGTACAACAATTTCGTTTCCGAATATAAACCTGAAAATAAAAGTAAAAAATCATGAGATACCTTAACTTTTATCTCAATAATGTTCCGCATCCAAATGTAATAAATTACATACATGTAACAATTTTTTTGAAATCACAAATTGACGATTTATCAACGACAGCGATCTCATACAAATGGACTTTGTTATAAAATGTCTAGTAATAAATATAGGATATTATTAGCGTGTAACACACACGGTGTATCACAGTTACATTTATGCAAATGGCACATTATAATTGCATATATAAACAGTCTTGGTTTTCACTTTCTAAACGTAACGGTTTGATCACATAACTCTGTAAACGCCCTAATGTTAATTAGAGTTTATTGCTAAGAATATTTTTTATTACAACTTTCAATGTTTGTAAACTTGGAGGGCTTGTATTTAGAAGGTATTACAGTATATGAAGGTCATCAACCGTCATGACAGTGGTTAAGTTAGATATAACTTCTTCATCATTATCATCGTCTCAGATATTTCCGTCCCACAACTGGACATAGGGTCTGCCTCAAACTTCTAAGCAACAAATAACATTGTGGCCTTAGGTCATCAACAACCCTTAACGTCCCACTGCTGGGCTCAGGTCTCCTCTCAAGAGAGGGTTAAGGCCATACGTGGCTTTACGTGATTGGAAACAATCACCGAGGGTAAGCAACGACCGCGCGGTCAGACCTAGATGGGTGACCGTATGTGGTATGACATGTTATGTGCGTTTCCGTGATTTGGACGTCACGTCAAGCAGTCAGTCTCAGTTGTTGTCATAAGATAGCAATCGTGAAGCTTAGTTGGAGGCCTTCGGGCGGCTTAAAAACATCCAACGGCAAGATTACGTAGCCACAACGTCTCTAGCTAGTCCCTAACCCGCACTCGGCCAGCGTGGGGACGTATGGCCTTAACCCTCTCCTGAGAGGAGACCCGAGCCCAGCAGTGGGACGTTATGGGTTGTTGATGAAGATGATTTTTAAATAAAGTCACTGTGTAGAATACACATTCTATATTTTTGAAAGAGATCAAGTGCGGATAATATATATCAAGATGAAGATCTAAAATATCAGAATCGTTTCTAAATATTCGAGCTAGTAAATTATTCGTTGAAATGCGAGAGCGAGAGCTTCAGAATTAAACACTTTTATACCGACGGAAGTTTTTCTAAAAAGCAACAGAAACATATAAACCACAGAGATATCAGATAATCCGTTAAAAGGAAACCACAACCAACAGAATTTCACTGAAATAGGTTGCTTTCCTCAGAGAGCCATGTATTTCTAATTTTGTTTTGCAACGATTTTTGGCGTTTTGTTCAAAGTTGTCGTCGTCCGGTTCTAGACTAACTTTTAAGGTTGTGAATTTTGCTAGCGACAGTCGAGAAACATTTATTTGAAAACATGGAGTGTTTATAGTGTAGTGTATGTTATATGGCTATATAGACTAACCCTCTACAATAAAATAACTAGGAGAAAATATTTTGTAATAATCATATTTTACAATACAGTAAAACACAGGTTGAGCAGTTGATGATTATTTTAATATTTGTAATTTTTTTTTCATAATAATATAATTCATCTACAATATAATAACTAATAATTTATACTTTACACTTTTATACATGTCATAATCTCATAGGTCCAGCTGCCAGCGACACTTTAAATTTAACGTATTCCAGCCTACGTCATCCATTCTGAATCATGCTGAAATTCTTGAAGGAATCAGTTATGGAATAGACTGCAATCAAAATGATCTGATTTAATCAGACACGATATAGGCGAATCACGAAGAAATCGAAACTAAACAGAACGAAATAACGTGTGCTTTGTATTTTTACTTTACAGTATATTGCTTAAAAATACACATGAAATATATGTTATCTTTTGCTAAAGTTAACGTGAACGTTAACTTAAGCAAATGATAAAATGTGTACTCTATATTTCTTTGAAGAGGCACAAAGAATACTCTTCACGTGTTAGAATATAACATTATAAGTCTAAAAATATATTTGCAGACTCATTCAGTAAATATGGCATTTATATGGCAACTGGTCTCCCAATTACTTAAGACTTAAAAAAATTTTTGTATATTTGAGTCAAAGAAGAACATTCAAAGTATAAACGGCAGCTTCTAAAGATTGGTTCCCTCTATGTTACCATTCATAATGCAAAATATCTTGTGGTGACGAGTTTTATTTAACGTTAAGATCTTCGTATCCGAATAATATTTCAGGACAGTCGTTGATGTACAATATAGGATTAAATTATCAAAAGGTCATAAGAGACTCTAGGTCAGGACCGTGACATAATCATTCGTTCATTCGACATGATCATTGTCAATTGGCCATAAGCGGTGTGGCTATGATTAAATTAAATAAGTTTAGTCTTGCTTCTAGTAGTACTGCACTAATATGTACTGACTACAGGTTCTGTCGAAGGATACAAGATTACTCAGTTCAGAATTTTAAAACTGTTAACAGTAAGATTGCATAAATCAGTTTTATTTGCATTAACTGGTTTAACCGATGGTAGAATGACTATTCATTCTACAATCGGTTTTATGCATCTTAGGATGTAGAATGAATAGTTTATGCATCTTAGGATTTAGAAATTTTATCAAAACTTTACGTGGTCGGATTTGGTTGTTATATTTACTTACATATATCATACTCATGTAGAGTTTATGTGTCAATAGTATAAAGAAGGCGGATTTATAGATTAATGTATAGGTTATAAAGTAAAAAACTAAAAGTAACGCAGATCTCAAGGTCGCTAGTTTAATGTGCTACCGATGTATTGTAGACTGCCTTGAAAACTGTGCCTTTCTTTTAAATAAAACTAATATTTTTTATATGCACTGATAAGTTATAAATATTTAAAGAATGTAAAGTGTATATATAATTACATAGCACATATGTTGCGGTTTTCAATAAATCTTCTTTCGAGCCTTCATTATTCTCAAGATTGTTTGAAATCGGCTACTAACTCAACCGGTTTTACCTGAAAGTTTTTAATACGTATATAAAATGTAAGAGATGGATATCGTACAGAGAATTAATACGCTGAAATGAAAGTAGGTCGGTCAGGTCTTCGAGCGGACTGATTGTCATTGGCACAATATGAAAGGGGGGAACACGACTGGGAAAAAGTAGTACATAACGCCCTACGGTACTTCGGTACTGCCCTATACTATTTTTGATGATTTGAGTAAAGTATTATGGTAGTGAGTAGATGTGGATTGGCCAAGATTAAGGTAGTTGACGTTCCTTGGCAAAAGTTAGCAGCGGCCTGCATTGCTGCATTGTTTGAACTCCTAATAAGTATGGTAACCACTACTCTTGGATTCTGCTCACGCTTACTCATGTTTTTACTGTACTGCTCACGCTTTCCATCAGGCAGAGTAGAGTGACTTTGGAAGGCTCAAATACAAAAAAATGATTTCCACCACAATCGCGCTAATTGAATCAAAAATTAAATACAGAAATCTAACCAATTTAACGTAATTTACAACTTTCGCAAGTCGTTAATTAATTGCCCTGGAGAAGTTTCCAGAAACGCACTGGAAAGGATGGAAAAGGTACAAGGAACTTCGCCTTAAGCTTTGAAAAGTTTATACATTCAAGAAACAAACAGTTGTTTTATTACGGTGTTGAGGATTTTAGAAGTTGAGGCCAAACATTGTAACACGGAGTCTTTCTTTTATACTACAAGGCCTCCTCCTTAATGGTGTTCAGTTGTGGTAGAATATTCTATAGGTAGCTAGGCTATAATTATATCTAAACAATGTTGAAATTGTTTTGAATTTTAAATATTATTCAAAATATATTGGAAAACTGTAAACATACTACAAACATACAAGTGTAACTAGTATTATACAAGAATTCGTCTGTTTTTAGGGCTCCGTAGTTCAGGACTCGGATTCCTTATAGCTTCATCATGTCCGTCCTTGCGTGCGTCCGTCCTCCTTATTGATTCTTACCGCCCAAATAGTTAGTGCTCGAAAGATGAAACTTTGCATGAATATGTGTTTTTATCACGTCGACAAAGTGCTAGAATAAAACAGGAGTTATAGGGGTCAAACTTGTGAAATGCGCTCACTTGCGAAACTTCATACAAAAATAACAAAATAATAAGTAAACAACAATTATTTATTGGACATGATTTTAAATCCACTGACTGGATGACTACTGAACCCTATTATATGCGTTGCCTGACACATACTTGCACCATTTGATATTTCAGAGTAGCCCGTTATTTAGCCGATGCAAACATCGTTTGTCATTCGAGCGCTTTGTGCCATGGTAGATGTGGCAGGTTTGTAATACGATTCACACACAATGATAGAAAGAGCCCGTCAATATGGATTGTTTATCGCGTATTGTTTATTCTCAAATAGAATCAATCTATCAATGTCATAGCACTCTATTTTGAGTAAAAAATAATATTTATAACAGTCATATGGTTGGGCGGCGTTTGGGAAGCTTCGTCGGGTCTTCTCATCATCGATCCCACAGTGCCTAAAGACGAAAGTCTTCAACCAGTGCGTCCTTCCCGTCATGACATACAGAGCCGAAACGTGGACACTCACGGCACGGCTGGTCCACAAATTCAAAGTCACGCAGCGTGCTATGGAGAGGGCTATGCTCGGAGTTTCTCTAAGAGATCGTGTAAGAAACGAGGTAATCCGGCAGAGAACTAAAGTTATCGACATAGCCCACAGGATTAGCAAGCTGAAGTGGCAATGGGCTGGCCATATTAGCCGCAGGACCGACAACCGTTGGGGTAAACGTGTTCTTGAGTGGAGACCGCGTCTCGGCAAACGTAGTGTAGGACGTCCACAGGCCAGGTGGAGTGATGATTTGCGCAGGACGGCTGGCAGGAGCTGGATGCGAGTAGCCGAGGATCGAACTAAGTGGCGTGCAATTGGAGAGGCCTATGTCCAGCAGTGGACTGCGATAGGCTGATGATGATGATGATGATATGAGTGTGTAAAATGACAAGGTGTGTATCAGAAGAACTTGGTGTATGGTCAGAAGAATTGAAGAAGGGTTGCTTTATAAGGCCCATGTTTGCCTCAGGTACTTAAATACGTATACTGATCACATCATCAGCATCTCTTTGAAGGACCTTGATAAAACACTCGCAATTGTAAAGCCTAGGTGAATTTGAATCTCCATGTCAAAAACATGGCAAATGGTATTGCATTCTCTCTATCTTCTATGAACTACGTATGTATGATGGACAGCCTTGGTGGAACTGTGGTACATGTGGCAGCGTAATGCGACTGTTGTGCTTAAAGCCTCGTGTTTTATTCTCGGGCAAACCATATGTTAGTATGATCTACAAATATTTATTTTGTAGTTTGGATGTTGTTTATGTATAATATGTACCTATATACTCTGTGAGCGCCTGTCATCCCTGTGTCTCCGTAGGATCCTGGGATACTTCGGCCATATTGCGAGGAGGGCCGATGATAGCCTCGAAAGGTTAATGGTGACTGGCAAGATGGAAGGGAGGAGACCCAGAGGCCGCTGCCCGTTGCGCTGGACAGACCAAGTTGGCTCCTTTCTCGGATGTACGATCCATGCTGCTCTGCATGCTGCCCGGAACCGACACAAATGGCGAATCGCCATTCACAAAACTTTAACAAGTGGGGGTCACGACCCTCAGAACTGAGGAGAACGACGCAAGGAGGAGGATATACTTAAAGAAAAAATGTATTTAAATATTCAATAAGTCTATCTAGGTATCAAATAAAATAACCTTTACTTATTTGTTGCCGTTTGTTTCAAGCTTCAAACTAAGCAGCGCTTGTATTATTACAAGCTCTGCTTGGTTCGAAGCTAGACGACGAGGCATACTGTTAGATTTCGGAATTATTATTTCTTTATGTTAGGTTAATCTTTAAAAATCATACACATACAGCAAGAAATAAATAAATATTTATTTACCATCTAAGAAAATAATCTCCTTGAACAAGAAAAAGATTTGATAAGATCAAAAGAATATTAGATTTGTTTTCATTATTCACTTCCCTAATTCACCATCAGAATATATCATAAAAGAAAAAAAAGTATTTTTTAACATTTATTTTACATCACAGAAATTTTCTGAAGGTATTTTAACATAAGTCTCATAAGTGCAATTTGTAATAAGATGTCCACTTTGGTTCCAAAATATATTTTAATATAGTATGTTATAGGGTAAACCACCCAATCATTGGCACTTTAAGAGTATGCTTCGTGTCAGTCTGAAATTAAATTACCATAAAATCTCATTTGCAAAGGTAATAGACAAAACATAGGACAAAATCAAAGAAAATACTTTAATCTTTGTTTCTATAATCATTTTTAGCGGTAGGACTTGCCGCTTTCAACTAAACTCTAAAGTGCCAACGATTAGTTGGTTTACCCTGTGTTTAGATATTGTTTCTGATTAGAATTATAATACACGTTTAGCCTAGTGGTAGGCCGCTTTCTACTGCGTCAAGTGTTGTTGGTTCAAATTCCACATGGCACAACACTGTGTGATCCAGAAACTGTTGTACTGAGTCTGGTGTGATTTTGTGTCCGTTTGATGTATGTTTGTAAAGTCGTAAAGTCCCCTGTGGCGCAGTATATTCCTAATGCAGTTGTCCTTTTATAAAAAACATGTAGTTTTTACCAATAATGTTTTAATTTTGATTCAAAGTGTATGTTATACAAAAACCTTTATAAATTTACAAGCCTTACAGAGATTCAAATTCAGGAAAAATATTTCGATGAACCACAACTATTCTCCTCCACCAGACCAGCATGTTGTTATTCTGTCTGGTTTTGCAGATATTTCACACAATACCTAAACTTACGTGTTTGTTACGTTTTCACAGCTAAACTGCTGTATCGATTCGGATGAATTTTGCAATGGAGACTTTTTTACCCTGAGCCAACTATTTTTCACGATAAACAACATACGCACAGGTTCAGTTGTAGCCAAAACTAGTTTCATATATTTTAACGTAATTATATAGCACTTATTTTAATTTATTTATATATGTAGTCTGGCCATAAATAGAAAGCGTTTCATCGAATGTAAGAGAAAACAGGAATGTTGGCAACCCTATAGTTTATCACCGACAAATAAATCACCAAGAACCATTAAGTACTTTTATAGATGTTTTCGTTCAACCACATTCATTTTTCGTACAATGTTCCATATGAAATGCTTAGATACTTTTTTTTGTTTTTAAGAACATGGCTTCTTACCATAATACTCGTATATTCAAACTTTCGACTTGTATAATTAACTTCACCCAATTATCTAAATTTTGGTAGGGTTATCAGTCGCCGCGGCGTTCTTAATATTAACCTTTATTCATAAAATAGCATCACTCCTATCACTTTAAAACATAAAAGAAGAATTACCAATAGTCTGAAATTTCTCAGGCCAGTAGATACATAACTTTAAAACATTAATCATATGTATTATGAATATAGATGATATCAATAAAGCTTAAATTTATTAGGAATTTTTAACAAATTAAGATGGGCTAAATTCCAATGTTTGGGATGATAAGTGATATTTATTTCTGTAAGTCAATTTCTTACAGATATTCTTACAGTACAGATATTTTTGCATGCTTTAGGCTCTTACTTCTGAATGGGAATCTGAAAATTTGCAAAACCTAAACCAGACCAAAAATCAGCAATTTCGGTTACTTGAATTGTACGTAGAAGCAGAGTACATTTAATAACTGCAATTTAATTAACCTGAGTCCACTACACGTAAGCAAAATTAGACTAAACGTAATCTAAAATTCTAGTGCTCTATTTTATAGCAAGTAACGCTCCATAGAGACCTACAGAGAATACATTTTAAAATTTCTCTACATTGATTTCTCAAGTGGATGTTGTATACAATTACGTTGCGAACAAAGTGGTTTTAGATATGATTCACGTCAGAAGTAGACTGGTGAAACCTAAATTATAAATAGACTACACGAATAGAATACACAGTGAACGATTTATAACAATATTGATTGACTTAACTTTAAAACAATGGCCAATTATCATTAAACGAATAGTACTATGGTTGAATTGAGTACCGACCTATATAAAATCTATATTAAAAGCAGTCGTCCTTTCATAATGCCAAGTATAACATGGAAACCAGGTTACCAATTCATTGGCAAAGATCGAACTTTAGCCACATTTGAATTGATAGAGTTGAATCCCCTCCTCGATATAAGCATTCTGACTCGAATATAAATTAAATGATAACTAATTAGAACATAATCTCAAATGATGAAAAATAAACATAATCTTAATTGAAAGCTATTAGTTACTACTTTTTAATACTGAGAAAAGAAGTTCGCTAGTTTTTTACTACAAAAGACTCAGAAAAGTCAGTCTTGAGTTCAAGAATGAATGAAATTTCAAAGTAAACCAATTTGACAATCTGACCATCGCTATTAGATTTCTGATTGGATAAGTCCAGGGGACTCTGTTGATTCCACTCGGAAGACAATTCAGCGTAGGAAATTGTGCATTTCTGTGAACCAATCTCAGGAGACGATATTAGACTCCTACCTAAATCGTTTTCTTTCAAATCACGAATCAATTTCGTTTCAATATTGACCGAAATTTGAATAATAGCAAATTGTTAGACTTTGTATTGGAATAGGTCCTTTTAGGTTGCTTCGGTTGGATTTTAAGAATTTATGCCCTCCGGTCAAAATTTTGTCGTTGCTGCGTCCACTAGAACGTCTTTTATGACCTTAGTGGAAAAAACTTAAAACAGTTTCCCGAAATGTTGACCAACAACTAAATTTCCAATAATCCAAGATTATTTCAATAATAGTAGAATGATTAAGTAACATTAAATACAATGAATATAACAATTATCATCATTAATTGTCCACGGCTGGACATAGGCCTCTTCTTTTAGGTTTAAGCCTGCTATACTACACTGGCCAGGTATGGTATAGGGTTTGTTACAAGTTTTTCTTCTCTTTGCAGTGATGTTGTCCTGTGCTGTTTGTCCCTTCGTCACGGGTGGTGACATTCCGTATTCTTAATCCGTCACCATACGAACAGTATTTACAAAACAATGATGTCATGGTATTTCTGCTTGATTCTACCTTAAAATATTCGAACCGGTGTAAAGTTGGTACAATAATGCTATACCGATGATTCAACCCTAAGGGTCAGCTCTTATTGTATTCTAAGAGGGCCAACCCTTCGGGCAAAATACGAACCCAAGTGTAACAATACTTATTTATATTTCTTGAAAAAAAACACCTTAGGGAATCATATGGGCAACGTTTGTTTAATATATAAAATGGACATTCGAAAATAGGGGTTTGCTCCTTATTCGAAGCTAGCCCTCAGCATGACAAATATTTTTTATTTATATGAACATAAAATTTATTTTAAACTTTCTTGACTTAACCATCAGTATTCGGTATCCAGGAGTACAAATAACACGGAATTGATATTTATTTTAATACATACTTCCACACTTCGTAATAATATTGTAAATTAAAAAGGGAACTCTGTTTATCTATCTATCTATTACGCTTTCACGGCTAAGCCGCTACATCGGCTCAACCAAATTTGTCATGGAGATACTTTGATTTTTGATAACCGAAATACATCGGATCGAAGCCGCTGATAAAAGTTAGTGTGTACATATTTTTATAAACATTCGACACTAGTAATCTTATCTATGAGTTATGAACATAGAAAAACTTCTTTCTAAGATAAGAGATAAGATACAGATCCATAACCAGACAGTACAAGCCACCTTTGTTTATTATTAGCACTAAATATAAGTGTCGGATTGAGTAGTAGTGAGGTAATAATGATATAATAAACAGTAGGTAGACAAGAGTAAAAAAAAACATTAGGTGTTTTCATAACGATAAAGTCGAAAGTTGCTTGAACAAAACAAAACATAATTTGTCCTGAAAATTTAATCTCAGCGTCGGATATAATGTTTTGTCGTATCGGTTATTTTAACGATCTCATTAAGCCTCAAGCATTTGCCTTAAAACATGCTCTGGGGAAGGAAATCCGCCGGAGTTACTTTTTGAGGAATCTTTTTTAATATTGTATGCCTACTTTCTTATATTTACTTCCTGTAAACAGTTTTTGTAGTTGCGTAAAACATTGTTATGGTTAAATGAATCAAAATATATTTTGTTATACAGCCTTATGACTCATTTTCATAGTTTTGTTAGTTAGAGAATTTCAACTTCTTAAATCACTATTTTTTTAAATACACGATAAAGTGTTTATTAAACAAATTATCTATGAATAAATCATATCCCTCTTTGGCTATGCTCTCTTTGAAGACTAAAACTATAAACACCTGACATAGGCAGAAATTGCTGATATTATTTGGAACCAATTTGATGAAATAAACTACATTGGTTTTGGCCACCAATACTATTATAATAAAAGAAAAACTATATATTACATTTGAATATAGAATATACTTCGCGAACCTTTGTTTATATAGTTGTGTTATTATAACTTTTATAAAATATATTTTATAAAATATTTTACAGTGTAATACGGGCCTAAGAATCATCTCTCAGATATTCCTATGGTATGTATCTGTAATTTTAACAAAAAGGAACCGACTTTAATGAAAAACTATTTCGAGTAACCAAATCGCGACAGTACCCAAATTGTGCCTATGATATTTGAGGAGTTCCCTCGATTTCCTTGGGATCTTATCATCAGATCTCGATATGGACACGATGGGACCACATGTAAGCTATGCCCATTCCAATGCAAAAAGATTTTTTGAAATCGGTTCATAAACGACGAAATTATCGCTGAACATACATAAAAAAAAAAGATTCCGACGAATTGAGAACCTCCTCCTTTTTTTTGAATTCGGTCAAAAATGGGACCGAGTAACAAAGTAATCGGAATTTCTGTGCTAGCACTGCTCGAAGTAGATATTTAGCCAAACGCATTTTCTGAAACTCTCAGGATCGAACTAAGTGGCGTGCACTTGGAGAGGCCTATGTCCAGCAGTGGACTGCGATAGGCTGATGATGATGATGATGATTAGTTAAATAAGAATTTAGCCCAAACCGTGAAAGCAAACTTAACTTTTTTTTTCTTGTTTTTGGTTATTACTTTATGTATCGTTAAGTGTATCAATGTAATTATTATACTACACTAGCTTTAGTTGTCATCATCATTTCTACCAACAGACAGACAAAATTTTGACAATAGCTGTTTTGATGTTTGTACCGTATATACAACCACTCCATTATTTGTATAGATTTGTCCCTCAAGAGAGTTAAGCTGAACAATTAACTAACACACTAACCTTGTCAACATACATATTCATTAGTTCGGGTTATTGATTAGATTCTCTACACGAAGATTGAATAGGCTATCGAAATTATTAAGTTTATACTTGACTTTTGAGGCTTTCTTGCTTCAGATTCCCCTTTGATTGTGAGCGGTTTCCATTGTTTATAAATATTCATAGTATCATTGTTTTCCATGTTGATTGCTCATTCTTATTCCGACTTTATTCTGGAATCCCCATTCAATGTAAAAATACCAGACTTTTGGCTGTTTTTACCAACCTCTTCTAAATGTAAGGGGCCACTTACAGAGAGTTAACACTTAGTGAAATTTCCTTTTCGCCAACATTTAATCGACACGAAAGTGCTTAGATGTCTCTTAAAATTTAAGGGCTATTTACCTTAGCGTGCTTCTAATAAGGTCACTGTTTAAGTATTCTTGGTGAAAACGAGCATAAGTAAACATATTATGTTTAGAATAGCTATCATAGCTTGCGTTTTATCATCCTATTTCTAATTCTTTTTGACATTAGCAGAAATATTTCTTATTTATTTCTTATTTTTATTGGTTGTATGTTTGGCCCAGTGGCTTGACACTTAATGTGATCCATAAATTGTGGTTCTGAGTCTGGGTGTTCTTTTATATTAAGCCACTAAGACACGAAATCCCATGACTGTAACATAGAACTGGATAAATTCAAATATCACACAACTTATAACATTATAGCGAACCTTGAACTATCACATAACAGACAATTATAACTGGCTGCTATAGACCCAAATTGTCAGCTTTGCATAATCTCATCAAACTATGTGCATAATACGAAGTTTCGAAATGTGAAGCCAAAATCTGATGCTCGCGGACATCGAGTCTGACAGCAACAGAACGGCCTTGTTAATTTAAACGACAGTTCCTGTCGGCTGTTAAGGGACGATTCATAAGTTTCGTGACATTGTAAAACCAACCCTTAGTCAATGTTGTACATGCACAATATTCACTGTAGCAACGAGACTGAGCTCTGTTTAGTTAACATTTGCCTAATAATTTTGGAACCCGCTACCTTTTATTTTGTTTTCAATCTTGCTTGTTTTCTTAGTTCGTTATATGAACAGATTCAAATTCTTAAATAACATAATAAACAAAGAGAAAAAATACAATTAAATATACTACAAAGCTGATACAAACTTAATACCTTAGATTGAACTTACATAGATTAATCATTTTCTAACTTCCATAAGTTTACATCATAAAAATAAATATGTATTTTGTGACACACACAGTTACAAACTTATAGCTCTTTAACACTTAGGCTTCAAGGGCCAAATTTCGCCTATAATGCAAGACTCACAGATGCGTTGCATGTTAAGTCCCTCCCCATAGAACCTCTATTCTCTTCTACTGTTTTGTTTTGACCACGTGACTTCTCATACATTCATTGGTTTCTTTTCCTTTCTTTTTTTATATTTGATACCTGCATTTCATTGACTACCAAAGTGACTACTCTGCCTGATGAAAACAATGGGTTCCAATTATCACTTTTACCATAATGGTGAAAATCAACAAATTGCTTAATGTCGGTCTTATATAATGGTCAAGCTAATGCCAAGTGTGGCTCTCCCAAGGTTATTCACTAGCATTACAAACACTTGGTGTTACAAATATTAGTCACTGTTATCTATGTTATACCTGTTAGACAGATAACGCACCTCATACAGCGAGATAAAGCTAAACGTACGCGTCGAGTAACTAAAACTTATCAGTGTAGTTTCGTATCTATGGATTCCTATTGTTCGTAGTGTTATTGTGTGATAAATAACGAAACAAATAAGACTTTAAATTTGTGTAAGAAGTGATATTTATTACATAAAATGGGTATAATATCTTGTCAAATGTGTATGTTCAAGCCACCAGACGAATTTTACAAACAAGGCGAAGTTGTGTCCGGATTAATAAAATACACCATACTAGAACCAGTTGAAATAGAGAAAATCACAACGTCCCTTAAAGGTATAGGTTCCATTGTTTTAGAAGTACATAAGGGCACAAAAAATCGAGTCACTTACAAAAGCAAAGAAACGTTAGTTGATATAGATAATATCGTGCAATATAAAAAAATAAAGCTAGATGGCGGTTCTTATGAAGTAAAATTTCATTTTACTTTACCCGATACTATTCCATCAACATGTAAAATCTGTAAAACCTTTGGAACTTTTAAGGCAACATGTACTATTAAATATTACATACGCATTAAGCTAGAAGGACCTGGATTTTTTTCTATCGAGAAACATTTTAGGAAAGAAATTCCTGTAAAATGTGATGTTGCACCAAAATTGTCAAGGGAACCAATAAATTATGAGAAAAGTAAGAAGTTGGTGCGACTATTTTTAAATCAGAACGGCTTGATTAATATAAAAGCAAATATACTAAACTCTGCATTAGCTATTGGTGATAAAATAGTGATTCATTATGAAGTGAAAAATGATAGCCATGTGAATGTGAAAAGTGTACTAACTAAATTAATGCAAGCATACACGTTTAAAGCGGATGGCCGAAGTGCAGTCGATTACGAAGAAGATGTACCAAGTACTGAAGCTAAGATAACCTCAATCGATAGTCGAACTACTCGTTCCGAATCTATAGATATTCAGTTACCATCTAATATTTATAGTTTGGAAAATTCCAAATTAGTTTCAAGATATTATTTCGTTAGATTAATAGCTCAATTGGCTTTTCCTCATGGAAAGATGGTACTCAATATTCCAATACAGATAGGAGTTAATGAAAATGCAAATGATAATACGATTGGTCAAGATTTTGAAGATATAATTGATGATCCACCGCCTTCTTATTGGGAAGTTATGGGTGAAGCCAAAAAAGAAAGTGAAGACACCAGCGATGATGATAATGATGAAAACGCGAACAATAAAACTAAAAAATAATTTGTCACCATTGGAGACGCGGTTTAGCTGAATGCGGGCTGTTAGAGATGGAGGCCGTTGTTATATCAAATATAAATACAAACTCATTCAAGGGAAGAAGCACTTACCTTGAACTTGCCAACTCGCTCGCCTGGCTCAACTCGCTCGCCTAGGGTAGGCTACAGCGGCAGCTTGCTTGATGAAAGGCACTCCACACAGCGAATGTTGTAAAGCGTAAATTATGTATTATCACAGCGGAACAGAGAAATTGTAAAAAGCGAGATGCGAGCCGTCAACGATACACTTTTCTTGACGGAGAAAAAAGTTCAACTGTCTTATTGTTTGACCGTTGTCATGGTAACGCGCCTCAAGAGGGCGCTGCGGTGCGGTAGCTTGATGCGCATGCGAACTGCCATCAGGGTCGCTTATTGGACAAGCTGGGATTGTACTCCACCCAAGATGGCTGCACTTATATTTAAGATAACAAACGGCGCAACCATTCTCCCCGGTTTTAGATATGATTCACGTCAGAAGTAGACTGGTGAAACCTAAATTATAAATAGACTACACGAATAGAATACACAGTGAACGATTTATAACAATATTGATTGACTTAACTTTAAAACAATGGCCAATTATCATTAAACGAATAGTACTATGGTTGAATTGAGTACCGACCTATATAAAATCTATATTAAAAGCAGTCGTCCTTTCATAATGCCAAGTATAACATGGAAACCAGGTTACCAATTCATTGGCAAAGATCGAACTTTAGCCACATTTGAATTGATAGAGTTGAATCCCCTCCTCGATATAAGCATTCTGACTCGAATATAAATTAAATGATAACTAATTAGAACATAATCTCAAATGATGAAAAATAAACATAATCTTAATTGAAAGCTATTAGTTACTACTTTTTAATACTGAGAAAAGAAGTTCGCTAGTTTTTTACTACAAAAGACTCAGAAAAGTCAGTCTTGAGTTCAAGAATGAATGAAATTTCAAAGTAAACCAATTTGACAATCTGACCATCGCTATTAGATTTCTGATTGGATAAGTCCAGGGGACTCTGTTGATTCCACTCGGAAGACAATTCAGCGTAGGAAATTGTGCATTTCTGTGAACCAATCTCAGGAGACGATATTAGACTCCTACCTAAATCGTTTTCTTTCAAATCACGAATCAATTTCGTTTCAATATTGACCGAAATTTGAATAATAGCAAATTGTTAGACTTTGTATTGGAATAGGTCCTTTTAGGTTGCTTCGGTTGGATTTTAAGAATTTATGCCCTCCGGTCAAAATTTTGTCGTTGCTGCGTCCACTAGAACGTCTTTTATGACCTTAGTGGAAAAAACTTAAAACAGTTTCCCGAAATGTTGACCAACAACTAAATTTCCAATAATCCAAGATTATTTCAATAATAGTAGAATGATTAAGTAACATTAAATACAATGAATATAACAATTATCATCATTAATTGTCCACGGCTGGACATAGGCCTCTTCTTTTAGGTTTAAGCCTGCTATACTACACTGGCCAGGTATGGTATAGGGTTTGTTACAAGTTTTTCTTCTCTTTGCAGTGATGTTGTCCTGTGCTGTTTGTCCCTTCGTCACGGGTGGTGACATTCCGTATTCTTAATCCGTCACCATACGAACAGTATTTACAAAACAATGATGTCATGGTATTTCTGCTTGATTCTACCTTAAAATATTCGAACCGGTGTAAAGTTGGTACAATAATGCTATACCGATGATTCAACCCTAAGGGTCAGCTCTTATTGTATTCTAAGAGGGCCAACCCTTCGGGCAAAATACGAACCCAAGTGTAACAATACTTATTTATATTTCTTGAAAAAAAACACCTTAGGGAATCATATGGGCAACGTTTGTTTAATATATAAAATGGACATTCGAAAATAGGGGTTTGCTCCTTATTCGAAGCTAGCCCTCAGCATGACAAATATTTTTTATTTATATGAACATAAAATTTATTTTAAACTTTCTTGACTTAACCATCAGTATTCGGTATCCAGGAGTACAAATAACACGGAATTGATATTTATTTTAATACATACTTCCACACTTCGTAATAATATTGTAAATTAAAAAGGGAACTCTGTTTATCTATCTATCTATTACGCTTTCACGGCTAAGCCGCTACATCGGCTCAACCAAATTTGTCATGGAGATACTTTGATTTTTGATAACCGAAATACATCGGATCGAAGCCGCTGATAAAAGTTAGTGTGTACATATTTTTATAAACATTCGACACTAGTAATCTTATCTATGAGTTATGAACATAGAAAAACTTCTTTCTAAGATAAGAGATAAGATACAGATCCATAACCAGACAGTACAAGCCACCTTTGTTTATTATTAGCACTAAATATAAGTGTCGGATTGAGTAGTAGTGAGGTAATAATGATATAATAAACAGTAGGTAGACAAGAGTAAAAAAAAACATTAGGTGTTTTCATAACGATAAAGTCGAAAGTTGCTTGAACAAAACAAAACATAATTTGTCCTGAAAATTTAATCTCAGCGTCGGATATAATGTTTTGTCGTATCGGTTATTTTAACGATCTCATTAAGCCTCAAGCATTTGCCTTAAAACATGCTCTGGGGAAGGAAATCCGCCGGAGTTACTTTTTGAGGAATCTTTTTTAATATTGTATGCCTACTTTCTTATATTTACTTCCTGTAAACAGTTTTTGTAGTTGCGTAAAACATTGTTATGGTTAAATGAATCAAAATATATTTTGTTATACAGCCTTATGACTCATTTTCATAGTTTTGTTAGTTAGAGAATTTCAACTTCTTAAATCACTATTTTTTTAAATACACGATAAAGTGTTTATTAAACAAATTATCTATGAATAAATCATATCCCTCTTTGGCTATGCTCTCTTTGAAGACTAAAACTATAAACACCTGACATAGGCAGAAATTGCTGATATTATTTGGAACCAATTTGATGAAATAAACTACATTGGTTTTGGCCACCAATACTATTATAATAAAAGAAAAACTATATATTACATTTGAATATAGAATATACTTCGCGAACCTTTGTTTATATAGTTGTGTTATTATAACTTTTATAAAATATATTTTATAAAATATTTTACAGTGTAATACGGGCCTAAGAATCATCTCTCAGATATTCCTATGGTATGTATCTGTAATTTTAACAAAAAGGAACCGACTTTAATGAAAAACTATTTCGAGTAACCAAATCGCGACAGTACCCAAATTGTGCCTATGATATTTGAGGAGTTCCCTCGATTTCCTTGGGATCTTATCATCAGATCTCGATATGGACACGATGGGACCACATGTAAGCTATGCCCATTCCAATGCAAAAAGATTTTTTGAAATCGGTTCATAAACGACGAAATTATCGCTGAACATACATAAAAAAAAAAGATTCCGACGAATTGAGAACCTCCTCCTTTTTTTTGAATTCGGTCAAAAATGGGACCGAGTAACAAAGTAATCGGAATTTCTGTGCTAGCACTGCTCGAAGTAGATATTTAGCCAAACGCATTTTCTGAAACTCTCAGGATCGAACTAAGTGGCGTGCACTTGGAGAGGCCTATGTCCAGCAGTGGACTGCGATAGGCTGATGATGATGATGATGATTAGTTAAATAAGAATTTAGCCCAAACCGTGAAAGCAAACTTAACTTTTTTTTTCTTGTTTTTGGTTATTACTTTATGTATCGTTAAGTGTATCAATGTAATTATTATACTACACTAGCTTTAGTTGTCATCATCATTTCTACCAACAGACAGACAAAATTTTGACAATAGCTGTTTTGATGTTTGTACCGTATATACAACCACTCCATTATTTGTATAGATTTGTCCCTCAAGAGAGTTAAGCTGAACAATTAACTAACACACTAACCTTGTCAACATACATATTCATTAGTTCGGGTTATTGATTAGATTCTCTACACGAAGATTGAATAGGCTATCGAAATTATTAAGTTTATACTTGACTTTTGAGGCTTTCTTGCTTCAGATTCCCCTTTGATTGTGAGCGGTTTCCATTGTTTATAAATATTCATAGTATCATTGTTTTCCATGTTGATTGCTCATTCTTATTCCGACTTTATTCTGGAATCCCCATTCAATGTAAAAATACCAGACTTTTGGCTGTTTTTACCAACCTCTTCTAAATGTAAGGGGCCACTTACAGAGAGTTAACACTTAGTGAAATTTCCTTTTCGCCAACATTTAATCGACACGAAAGTGCTTAGATGTCTCTTAAAATTTAAGGGCTATTTACCTTAGCGTGCTTCTAATAAGGTCACTGTTTAAGTATTCTTGGTGAAAACGAGCATAAGTAAACATATTATGTTTAGAATAGCTATCATAGCTTGCGTTTTATCATCCTATTTCTAATTCTTTTTGACATTAGCAGAAATATTTCTTATTTATTTCTTATTTTTATTGGTTGTATGTTTGGCCCAGTGGCTTGACACTTAATGTGATCCATAAATTGTGGTTCTGAGTCTGGGTGTTCTTTTATATTAAGCCACTAAGACACGAAATCCCATGACTGTAACATAGAACTGGATAAATTCAAATATCACACAACTTATAACATTATAGCGAACCTTGAACTATCACATAACAGACAATTATAACTGGCTGCTATAGACCCAAATTGTCAGCTTTGCATAATCTCATCAAACTATGTGCATAATACGAAGTTTCGAAATGTGAAGCCAAAATCTGATGCTCGCGGACATCGAGTCTGACAGCAACAGAACGGCCTTGTTAATTTAAACGACAGTTCCTGTCGGCTGTTAAGGGACGATTCATAAGTTTCGTGACATTGTAAAACCAACCCTTAGTCAATGTTGTACATGCACAATATTCACTGTAGCAACGAGACTGAGCTCTGTTTAGTTAACATTTGCCTAATAATTTTGGAACCCGCTACCTTTTATTTTGTTTTCAATCTTGCTTGTTTTCTTAGTTCGTTATATGAACAGATTCAAATTCTTAAATAACATAATAAACAAAGAGAAAAAATACAATTAAATATACTACAAAGCTGATACAAACTTAATACCTTAGATTGAACTTACATAGATTAATCATTTTCTAACTTCCATAAGTTTACATCATAAAAATAAATATGTATTTTGTGACACACACAGTTACAAACTTATAGCTCTTTAACACTTAGGCTTCAAGGGCCAAATTTCGCCTATAATGCAAGACTCACAGATGCGTTGCATGTTAAGTCCCTCCCCATAGAACCTCTATTCTCTTCTACTGTTTTGTTTTGACCACGTGACTTCTCATACATTCATTGGTTTCTTTTCCTTTCTTTTTTTATATTTGATACCTGCATTTCATTGACTACCAAAGTGACTACTCTGCCTGATGAAAACCATGGGTTTCAATTATTACTTTGACCATAATGGTGAAAATCAACAAATTGCTTAATGCCGGTCATATATAATGGTCAATCTAATGCCAAGTGTGGCCCTCCCAAGGTTATTCACTAGCATTCCAAACATTCGGTGTTACAAATATTAGTCACTGTTATCTGTGTTATACCTGTTAGACAGATAACGCACCTCATACAGCGAGATAATGCTAAACGTACGCGTCGAGTAACTAAAACTTATCAGTTTAGTTTCGTATCTATGGATTCCTATTGTACGTAGTGTTATTGTGTGATAAATAACGAAACAAATAAGACTTTAAATTTGTCTAAGAAGTGATATTTGTTACATAAAATGGGTATAATATCTTGTCAAATGTGTATGTTCAAGCCACCAGACGAATTTTACAAACAAGGCGAAGTTGTGTCCGGATTAATAAAATACACCATACTAGAACCAGTTGAAATAGAGAAAATCACAACGTCCCTTAAAGGTATAGGTTCCATTGTTTTAGAAGTACATAAGGGCACAAAAAATCGAGTCACTTACAAAAGCAAGGAAACGTTAGTTGATATAGATAATATCGTGCAATATAAAAAAATAAAGCTAGATGGCGGTTCTTATGAAGTAAAATTTTATTTTACTTTACCCGATACTATTCCATCAACATGTAAAATCTGTAAAACCTTTGGAACTTTTAAGGCAACATGTACTATTAAATATTACATACGCATTAAGCTAGAAGGACCTGGATTTTTTTCTATCGAGAAACATTTTAGGAAAGAAATTCCTGTAAAATGTGATGTTGCACCAAAATTGTCAAGGGAACCAATAAATTCTGAGAAAAGTAAGAAGTTGGTGCGACTATTTTCAAATCAGAACGGCTTGATTAATATAAAAGCAAATATACTAAACTCTGCATTAGCTATTGGTGATAAAATAGTGATTCATTATGAAGTGAAAAATGATAGCCATGTGAATGTGAAAAGTGTACTAACTAAATTAATGCAAGCATACACGTTTAAAGCGGACGGCCGAAGTGCAGTCGATTACGAAGAAGATGTACCAAGTACAGAAGCTAAGATAACCTCAATCGATAGTCGAACTACTCGTTCCGAATCTATAGATATTCAGTTACCATCTAATATTTATAGTTTGGAAAATTCCAAATTAGTTTCAAGATATTATTTCGTTAGATTAATAGCTCAATTGGCTTTTCCTCATGGAAAGATGGTACTCAATATTCCAATACAGATAGGAGTTAATGAAAATGCAAATGATAATACGATTGGTCAAGATTTTGAAGATATAATTGATGATCCACCGCCTTCTTATTGGGAAGTCATGGGTGAAGCCAAAAAAGAAAGTGAAGACACCAGCGATGATGATAATGATGAAAACGCAATCAATAAAACTAAAAAATAATTTGTCACCATATTTATGTAACTGTGATTATATTAATAGATAGGATGCCCTTAATCTTATAGAGTAACTTATGACTTACATAAACTTAAGGTTTTATTTATTGTTTATAATAATTCTATACCTAATTGACATAATTATCGTATTTGTTCTTTATAGGAATAAAAAATATACCATTGTTAAATATGTATGTGTTTAGCTAGAATTCATCGTGTCTGTGTTATATATGATTAAAAATTAAAAAAAAAATATGGCAATTTTATATTTCATGACTTCTGATGACACAGTTTTAGGATATTATCAAACAATTTAAATATCTTGGCTTTGACTTTTGAAATATAATAAAAAAATTGAATTGGTAAATGTTATTTACAATCCTGAATAAAATTATTTTATTAATCTAATAATATTTTTCTTTTTTTTTTTCGTTTCATTTTTTTAAAAAGACAACTCCCGCATTAGGAATATAAATTCCTGTGTCGCGGGGGACTTTACAAACATACATGAAACGGACACAAAGAACACCCAGACTCAGAACAACAAATTGTGAATCACACAAAGTGTTGTCCTACGTGGGATTTGAACCCACGACACTTGGCGTAGTAGGAAGCGGCGTGGCGACCGCTTAAGCCACTAGGCCAACCGTGCAGTCGGCAGTCGACAAAAAAAAATATCGTTATAATATCAAACACTGTTTATAGACTACGTATCTATATATTAGTGCTTTATTCTACAACAGCTGATCTTTCGTCATCAACAGATTTACGAGTATATTGTCCACAGTTGTACATAAGCCTATCCTTCGACAGGAGATTTTGGCCTACTATACCACCCTGGTCTAACGGGGATATTAGTTAATCATTTTAAAAGCTTGCTATAATTATTTTGACAGATGGTATATTTAGAAAAAAGATACATAAGGTCATTAATCTTAAACTTATTTTAACTATATGAATCATTCATTGAAAAACAACACATTGCTCGCATTACAAGACTTATTTATGAAACTTGATTATACTTCCATTCGATCCTGGGCTGCCTGTCGCCAGTTGTCGACTTGAAGCTCCCCAAGGTCCGCTTCTACTGTATCGAATGGAGTGGCGTTCTTTTATGTCGGAGGCCTAGACGGGTCGTTGAGCCAACGGAGTAGAGTAGTAGTAGTAATAAAACTTCAGTGTGATAAAAGCATTACTCACGATATAGATACGTATCATACTGACATTGTTCCTTAACCCTTTGTTGTAACTTGGCTACATTGGACCCGTATGGTGAATACGGAGCGACACCGGAACTATTCATCTCGTGGGTGTCATTTAAAAGCGACGGGAGTAAACTGTAAGTCATTTCTGTTCTATATTGTGAATCTATAACGCGGTGTACAAATGAAGAGTTTTATATCAATCTATTTATCTAAAATACCTAGCAAAGGAAAGATGGCATATTTGAAACATTATTTATAAAATTCGTTTGACCAGCGTGGTAAAGGAGGCAAAACATTATTTCCATAGGCCATCACAAAGAGAGACCTGAATAAAGCTGTAGACCCCTTAAAACTGTACCTAAAACCTAATATATGTACTCGTACATACGTCATCATACGTATATTACAAATCATAATTAATAGGAACGAATAAATAACTATATCTGACAAAATAATTATCTTATCAAACAACTATATCAATTACAAACATGGGTCATACAACAATTACACGGTGCTCTATATCTAGTTTAGTGTAGTATCACGAGACCTGTTTTTATGGAGAACCTCGGGGGAGGCCTATGTCCACGCGGTGGAGTCTTTTGGCTGTAATGACGACTACTGAATTCATATATCTTAATTATTTGTCATTCCTTAGCTCAATAGGCCGCTATGGTGCGGATCACTATACTGCATTGCCTGCATTCACGATGAGGATGGTAATGGATTCTACTCATGCTTTCCGTCAGGCTGAATGGAGTCACTTTGGCGAGCTTGAATGTAAAAAAACGCATTTAACAAGGCTGCCATAGTATGGATCACCATGGTTTACTCATGCTTTTGTCTTCACTTACAATGCTGGTGATCCCTACTCTTGGATTCTTGTCATGCTTCCATCAGGTAGAGTAGAATCAATTTAGTAGGCTTAAATATTAAAAAAAGTATAGAACATATTTTTTATACATAATACCAATACCACATTATAAACTTTTTCTAGCGTTTGTTAGGGAAGCTGGGCTTTAGCATTAACATATGTGCTGGATCAGAGTAATTGGTACTACAGTATCACAGTGTTCAGCAATTTTAGTTGCTTTTCATCTAGTGACCATTTTCTCAATATCCCCCTCTCCTAACACAGGGGAAAGAGGAGGGCAGTTCTCAAGGGGTAGGTACCCAATGTGATATCTTAAACCTACAGCCTTACTGAAGTCTCGTATTTCCAAAGTCCGACAGATTCGTCTGTTTTATTTAACGAAATTTATTCAACCAAATCGTTTCATGTGTATTCATTATCATGTCAAATTAAGGCTTCTGTAATACAAATTAATTACACTTAATCACATTACTACTCTGTGGACATAACTTTGGAATGTTGGTCTGTACGAAACTCGAGTTAAATATACACGAATAATGTTCTTTGTTGTGTAAATACTAATTAATTACCGACAAATTCTTAATTATGTAGCCGCATATGTGTGATAAAGGGTGTTTAATAATTTCGGTATCAAAGCCGCGATTATGTTGGTCACCATGCTGCTTTGTCTGCACTCACAATGAGGATTGTGACCTGTACTTCTGGATTCGACTCATGCTTTCCATCAAGCAGAGTAGAATCACTTTGGCATGCTTATACATACCTACAAAAAAAGGTGTAGTGACGGATTAAGAATACAGAGTGTAACCACCAGTTGTAACAAGTTTTCTCTTTTATTTGTAAACCTAATTTATTAAGAATCCTTGTTTATTTGTTTAATGAAAATGTATATACATAAAAGAATATTTAATTCCTTAGCGTGATAACTTCAAGGGCTTAGTATTCAACTTTTCAAAACATGTTATGATTACGACACACTGAAGATCACTGGGCATCTTTCAACGAATTATAAAGTTAATAAAAATAAGTTATTTTATAAAGTTTCTAACCCATGTAGAAAATGTAATTTAAAGCGGAAATATGGGGTAGGGATCTCTAACGACACCGGCAGTACGCACCGTAGCGGCAACACTTCCGTTTCCGCATTGCGTATCTAGTTTATCTCAGGCGTGTTTTATTTGCTCTGTACGCAGAATAACGAGAAGGGGACAGATTTACTTACGTTTTCAATTCATACTAACAAACCCAATTTGATAGTACAGTAACACTCTAAAAGAACACTAGTTAATTTTATGCATCTTTGCAAAGATAGAAGCTAGTAATATGTAACTATCTTCTAACATTGTCATCTTCTTAACCTTTATTATTGTAAAGTTCGACTTGTAAAAATATGTGTAAAAAATTCACTTACAAAAATAAACAGGATTTATTCCCGAGATTATATGCGGGTCGGCTGTTATGGTATTCATTATTAGTTCAACCAGTTTTATCTGAATATATCAGTTTTAGTTCAGAGCGTATGGTATCGTACCTTCGCAACTCAAAGGTCGATCTGAATTCGGAGGTTGAACTAGTTGTCGGTATATTTATTTATTTTTATTTATTTATTATTTATTTTTGGTTTTGACACATTTCTATTCCCAACCCAAAAGGAATAATGTCTGATATGTTTTGTTGCTTTTCTTAAGCATGTTACTTCTGTTTCTTTTTCTTTACTATTACTATTCGTAGCGTTGTTAATGTTTTGTATCTAATTGCGAGTACCTGTAAATAGCTTTGTTGTTAACTATGTTTAATGTTTATTTTATAATATTTAAGCTGTTGGTATTCCGAATAAAATAAAATAAAATAAAATAAAATAAAAATATTTAATGGCACTGACTTCCTAATAGCAAGACTACCAATGTATCTCCTGTACAATAGGATCAACAGTAGAGACTCCGCCCATCAACACACCGAGTTACAATAGCTTCTCATAAAATTTTTAAATAAACTTCCATCATATTTTAGCAGAGTCTATAATTATTAGAGATACTGGGAATAAGTCAAGGCACTATATTAAAGTTTTACTGTTCTTGCAAATAGGACTTCAGGTAGCTAGTACCGAGTTAACATCATTAAAAAAGCGGCCAAGTGCGAGTCGGACTCGCCCATGAAGGGTTCCGTACCAGCAAGTAACATCATATAAAAGTTCTTGTAGTTCGTTGTAACTTTCATCGATGTTTTTATACTAGTGTATTGATTGGATGAAAGGTATGTTGCGTGTTACGATTTATGACGTATTAAAAAAAAACTACTCACTAGATCTCGTTCAAACCAATTTTCGTTGGTAGTTTGCATGGTAATGTACAACATATATTTTTTTTAGTTTTATCACTCTCTTATTTTAGAAGTTAGAGGGGGGGGGGACACACACATTTTTCCACTTTGGAAGTGTCTCCGCAAACTATTCAGTTTAGAAAAAAATGATATTAGAAACCTCAACATCATTTTTAAAGACCTATCCCATACATAGATACCCCACACGTATAGGTTTGATGAAAAAAAAATTTGAGTTTCAGTTCCAAGTATGGGGACCCCCAAAATGTATTGTTTTTTTTCAATTTTTATGTAAAAATCTTAATGCGGTTTACAGAATACATCGACTGACCAAATTTCAACAGTATAGCTCTTATAGTTTCGGAAATAATTGGCTGTGACATACGGACGGACAGACAGACAGACAGACTTGAAGAATCTATAAGGGTTCCGTTTTTTGCCATTTGGCTACGGAACCCTAAAAATATATTATATCATAGTACTTACCGTTTTCATTCAGCATGTGTAGTATATGATGACACTTACCATCACAAACAGCCACATTGTAATTATCGTGTGATGACTAGAGCATCACCTGCGTAAAGCTAGAATATCAGTCGAGCGATTTCGGTAACCTAAACAAGACATAGATGTTACAACCTAATGTTTTGCTTATCTTAATCACGAGAAAAGCATTAGGCATAGCTGCAACTCAATACAGATAATACGATCATTCTGAATGCTGTACATTGGGTAAAAGTCTAGAACAGATCATTCATCACAATGTTAGTATCGACCTACTAGGATTTAAAAATATAAACTGAAATAGGTTTTGCTGGTACCTTAACTTCGCAAAATTATTGATGTAATTTTACGATCCTAAAGTTGTTCAAATCTGCGTAGAATTGTCGAAGAAATCGCTTAAAATATTCAGAAAACATGTTATAAACGATATCTTCGTTAATTCTACACAGAATTTAATTTAAAATTTCAGCTCTAAATGTGATAAAATATAAAACAAAATAATCTACAAAGTTTAAAAATAATCCTAGCTACTAATCCGCCTGTGTATTTTCCTATTAAAATCATATTTATCATAGGGCAACTATGGAACAATTTAATACATTAGTTTTCAAAATCTTGATTCACCGACTTGGCTGTTCCGCAATCAACTAAGAAATATTACTGAAGACTGACATTTTCCTTCTAAATCCTTACATTTAGTATTAGTATTCATTCCACGGACAACGAACCGACGTATGTATACATATATACGTGCATCGAACAAACATGCCAAAAATACCTAAAGTCTGAAGTTTTGGTGGTTTTTCCCGTTTCTTTTTTGGTTTTGCAGCCGGTACACCTGAAAGGGATTTAATGATAACAAATGAATAAAAATAAAAATATGATATAAGTAGTGAAAATTGATTTTGAAACGAAATATTAAATTATAATATGTGTGAAATTGTTTATAAAAGTTCATTCGTGTTATAAAAATAGTGACGAATCGTTTAAGTTCCGCTCCTCGACCATATATTTTGAAAGAAATTATCTTTTAGTACAAAAACTTAGAATCTAATTGGTTCTGGGCTTGGTTTTTGTTTGTTCCACTGATAGGCGTAGTGATAACAGAGCTGTATAAAGGACACAGAGATTCTATAGGTCAAGATTGGCATCAGTGTCGAATACTGTGTTCATTTTGTTACGATGCAAATGGTTTTTGTGATTGAGCCTTGCCCTCATAAACTCTATATGAGTTCATCTCGTATGACTATTATGTAGCCGATATCTGCATCGGTATTCTAGTAACAATGCGGTTATACGTATGCACCATACTTTTGTCATTTTTTTATGGTTTTAACTGTTTTGTAAGTCAATAACAGTATTATTAATCGGAATGAATTCAATTACATAATGATCGTTGGAGTGGTCAACAAACAAACACACACTTGCGTTAATCTTATTCAGTAGAAAATAAGAAACAGACCGTGCTCGATTAATTAATATCGTTTTTGTGTGCAATAAACGTAAATTAATTGATTGTTTACGTCACCTGTCAGTCCATATGTCTATGTATTAAAAGAATTACGTACATATTTTGTACTCAAAAATTGCTGAACCGAGAAACACGTATTAAGTAGGCCACAGATTTGTTTACATTGGTTTTGCGTTCCCATACGTGGTTGTGGCTAAAAATAATTTTGACAATGTAAACCGTTGACAATGTTAGCTGACCCTTCACTAATATTGAGACACGAAACTACCCACTCCCACTTCAAAGGGATCCCTCACTTTGAAGACCTTTATCAAAAAATGACATGCGCTACAAAATAATACACAACAAAACATAAACAATATATACTCGTTATGAACATATTTCTAATTTTATACTTCTTACGAATGTGCCTAAAAGAGTAATGCCGTTTCCTAAAGGGCTGTGCAAGTTTTTTAGCATTTGTACTTAAAAATCATTTCAAATAGTGTTACGTTTTCTCGTGACTAATACAGTACAATACTAGAGTAACATAAAAGCAAGTGAATAACAGCGTAAACTGCAAAGTTCGTTCAAAATTTTTAACCAATTAATATTTTTTTCGAATGACTTCGTTGAAAGAATTTATGTACGCACAAGCTGAACTACCACGAATGTAACGAGAAAATAAATTCGAAAACCCAGTAAAATATATGTTCTCAAAAACCATTAATCTCGAAGACAATGAATTGACACAGATAAATCAAATAGAAATGTACGTTGTATAATTACAATCAGTAATGACAAAATAACACACTTTTAATAAATGCATCTGAAAATTAAAAGTTAAATTGGTAAGATTGGCTTGAGACTTCTCAACAATGGTCGCCATAGATGTTCATGACAACCGCAATCGAAGACTAACTTCTTTAATGATAGTTCCTCATATTTGTCTAAATGACAAATATGTGGAACTATATTTGAAGGAATATATAAAATAAACTTTACATTTTTGAAAATACTAATAATAACCACTAACAACGATAGAACCGGAGAGACAGCACACATCGGCATAAATCATTCAGGACCGTCCCTCCATTTATATTTTACAGTCTGTCACAACTCCGAAGGTTTACGGTAACAAGGAAAGTTTATAGAGACGTGTTTATAGGTAGAGGAATATTAAGTTATACTTAAAGAACTGTCGGTTCTGAAGCTAGTTTCGTTGACGTGTGTATTACAAATGATTACATATTTTTCTATTAACGTTTTCTTTTGAGATCAATAATATCTTTTTTTTTAGTTAATTTTACTATATTCCACACAAGTATAATTTTAATTAAAAAGTTAAAATCAATACTTCTGATGGGTACCTAATACTTTTCCTCTCGATTTCCTATAACATGTGATTGCGATTTCGAAAAAGGGACGGATGTGTGACAGTTTAATTCGATCTATGAGTGTGTGTAGTGTAGGAGTTGGTCGTCAGGTAGCAGTTATGATGTCAGATTGCATCATACTACTACTGGAACTACTGTTAACCTTGCTTATTTGTTGCAATATATATAACTAACTAACAAGCTTAGTATAACGTATTACAGATATACTGAAGGAAATTATATCATTATACTAAATCTATAAAGAATTTTACAAATGTTTAAAGAGATTCAAAAATTACAATCAGTATTCATCTCGTATCACGTTATTCCGATTCAGATATCGTTATATTTTATGACGGTGCAAACATTCACGATATCATTGTATGAATTCACTATGTTTTACTATTGAATAACTAGATTTCAGTAGTAAAATTTATTGCGCGATATAACTCCAATATTTGATAGTCTTTCCCTGTATCCGATTCGAATTTATTTTCAACTATAAAAACACTGGAAGTAAATAATACCATACACATCATCATCCAACCTATTTCACTAGTTTATTTGGGGGCAATGAGTTTTCTTGTTTCATTGTTCTCTATAACTCGCCAGTTCACTGCTTCTACCTTCCTAGATATATCCTCTTTCATGCAGTACAATCTCATCATCTCTCTATAATCTCTCTCAATCATCAAACATTTTTTTTCTATAAACTCTATATACATAAAGTCTGCTCATGTAAGCACTTCATAAACTTATTAAAATGAACACTGATTTTGCTCAAATTTCGATTGTTTATATTTGTTCTTCAGATTTCTTTCACATCAATGCAAACACGATATGCCTCAAAAAATTATAGATTGTTACTTAAAAGTATCTTTTAATAAATCAATCAATAGATAAATCCAGACCATCCAGACAGATCGATCCAAACGCAAAGCTCTGAATTCAATTCAAGGCTGAATATGCAGTTCAACAGTTTATTGGCATAGTGCACTCTACTAGCTTTTACAAACTTTAATCTGATACGGCGATGCAACATTTTAAGGAATATATTTACCAACGAATATTGTTTACAAAGTCTACAATATATGTTATTGGAATTACTCTCAGTGAAATGGGACTTTAGTTAGGTTTACCAATGACAAACTCTTTATAAATATAATACGTGAACACAGCATTGTAACGATTGCACCGTCAACCTATCGACTCCAAAAAGGGGGTTATATATTATTAACGGGAGCCGAAATCGTCTAACATGCGCGGCTTTTATGGCACCATCTATTTTTCAACCAGCTCCAAGACTCGCATGTCAATTTATCTAATACATTTTACAACATTTTTATTTACAAATACACTATATAAATGTGTGTATCTATCTACATGCTATGCCATACTAAAAATAAACAACTTTATAATAAGACGATTTTTTGCGAAGTCGACTTCAGAAATGAATAAAAAAACCAAGTAAGTGTAGTATAGTACATAGCTTTATATGTGTTATGGTAAGCTAAACTTATAGCCAGCCATACGCAAGGAATTATTGATGTTTCATCCCAAACAGAAACTCAAGAAAACCGCAGACAGGTTGTATTTGCTACCGCAAACCAAACGATCCTTGCTTAATCGAATCTGTTTCTAATGCCAGTAGGGACAACAATTCCTCCTCTTCATCAGCTATGTAATTACTGTAGATATATTTAAGATATATATATATATATATATAGTTGTATGTTTATTTAACACCGATACTATTCACAGCATTGCATTTGCTTTTCAATTATTTTGTCTGAGAGAATCCATTTTTGCTATTTTTATAATAACTGCTATTTTTATTCTTATACTTTCCAAATCCGTATTTATTTGCCTTACGCATTAAAAGCTAAACATTTCTAAATATATCTCTAGGCGGATGCACTCAGAACGAAAGCCGCTCGAAATTTTTCGCTCGCTCGTCGATGTCACGTAAATCTTTGAGTACTTTACTGGCTACGGTTTAAATCCCTGAGGATTGCAAAGTCACCTATTAAGTTTAACTCAATAGGAAGTAAAAACTTACTTCCTATTGAATTAAAAGGTGTACAAACTGAGTGGAGTTCTTATTGATGTTAAAGTAATAGAATGCATAAGTTTTAAAACCGGTTATTAAAAAACAATTTCTTTCTACCATTATGGGATGACACCATCGCTGAAATACGTTAACAGCTGACATAAACCTCCACAAATCAAATAGAAAGCTAAAATGTATGTCTCTGATTTACAACAGCCTAACTATCTAATTATCAGTTCTCTATGAAAATGTATTATACAAATGTAATACCGTCAGATTGATATTTTTACGCCTGTTTTGTAAAAGTAAACCTCTATAAATATTCATTAATTACATTAATTAAAATTTTTAATACGAGGACAAAAAAAATACATCAAGTGTACGTCTTTTCTTTTTATTACATATTAAGTATTTCTAGCTTCCTACAGAATAAGGTAGAAAAAGTGTCAAAAAAATTTTTACAGATTTCTTTTACATTTTCGACTTTACATAATATAAATATATAATGGAATACATGTGATAATAGTTATGAAAACTAGGAAAATGATAGCTGTGGTTATTACTAAGCAGAAAACTACTAGGTTATTAGCTTGCGGTCTCTACTCAGTCACTTACGAATACATGTAATAGGCGTAGTAAAAAGATATCCATTATTTTTGCATAGATTCGCATGTTGCAACTGAGTTTACTAATCACAAAACTGTCAGAAAGGTTTTTAGTCCGAAATTTCATCTTTCTAAATCTTCCTAACACTAATCAGTGGCACCTGATCGGATTTATACAACACGAGATACAGTTATATAGAGTTTTTTTGAAAATAACAAATTAGAAAAATAACGGATTTCTTTTTTCTACACCCGTTATCTATTTATATAAAAACGTTGTTGTAAGACGTACAAGATATAATTGATTTTTAAGATTTTTATTTATCGCCTGACAAGGTGATTTTCTCTGACTAATGGAAAGCATGAGTAGAATCCAAAAGTGGGGGCCACAACACCCATACTACAGCGGCCTAGTGAGCTGCTATTACAGTGTAAGATATTGACTATGAAAGTAAAGTATAGAATAGCAGTTACCCCATCCACAGTATTTGCGTTTCTTTAGGCTACATGCAGTTGAAAGTCAAATAAATCAAAGGTAAACAAAAACACAAGCCAAGGTTTTAGGAAGGTCTCATTTAATTAATAAAATTATTTATTGTTATTACAGTTTTTATGTTATTAAAAATATATACGTAGTGTAAACTTTCCACAGTATTTAAATAATTTATTGTAGTATTTAAGTAATACGACACTTTTTAATTCTATTCTCGTTGCGAGTACATTTATAGTAGAAAACAGCTGTTTACGCTGCTCACGACTACGTAATAAGTAGTGTTTTTATAACAATTCATTTTGATTATATGACACATGATATTTAAATTATACCTAATGTAGAAATTATAAAGTAGAAATTAAAACGTAAAAAATTCAAAAATAAGAATTGATCTTTAAGTCTTTACGAATACTTAATGGGTATTTTTTGCTTAGATGAAAAGAAAAAAAAGAGTTTCTTTTTTGGTGAAATTGAAACTTTCTGTTTATATACAAAAACAAAAATTCAAGAACTATAATCAGGGTTTAACGTTTATTTAAATACCATTAATCGGTCTACTAATACTAAGTACTCTCAAATACGGTTTAACTGTCATGATAGTGATAGTAATCATACCCCTGACCATTCTTGCAGGAAGGACTTTATAGAATATGCCCAGCATTTTTAGCAATAAAATTAAAAAGGTACAAGTCATGCACTAGGAGAGTCTAGATCATATACTTGAGAAATATATCCTGGACTGCAGGGAACTTTATACATATGCACACGAAAAGGACAAAAAGAATACCGAGACTTAAAATATCAATTTGTGGATCACATAAAGTAATGTTCTATGTGGAATTAAAATCCATTATAGTCAACGTCGACTTAACTCATGCGCCCAAGCGGTGAAATAAAAGTTACATATTTCAGTATTCGTGCATTTATATCTATTATTTCAATAAAGTAAACAACTGAATTCTAGTCACTTATTCTAGCTTGGTTAACAAGCGAAATGTATTATAATTACCTTATACTTACATAACCAAGTCATGTTACATGAATAAAAACAAAAATGAAATAAATACAAAATTTTATAACTGCATTGCGTTAAAATTGTAAAGTTTTTTACTAAAACTCATCGGAGAGAAATTGAATAAATTGTTGTATATATTATGATAAAATGTAATTAGCATGGACATGTTGTGTACATTTTTATACAAATAGTTTATACCTGGAGCCCAATGTTTATGTCATATTTTATCAATTTTAACCCGCTTTTATTAGCTTCCACTGTATGCTTGTTTGTTAGCATGTGACGAGCTCTTTAGGGTTCCGTAGCCGAATGGCAAAAAACAGAACCCTTATAGATTCGTCAAGTCTGTCTGTCTGTCCGTCCGTATGTCACAGCCAATTATTTCCGAAACTATAAGAGCTATACTGTTGAAATTTGGTCAGTCGATGTATTCTGTGAACCGCATTAAGATTTTTACATAAAAATAGAAAAAAAAACAATACATTTTGGGGGTCCCCATACCCGGAACTGAAACTCAAATATATTTTTTTAATCAACCCTATACGTGTGGGGTATCGGTTTCGGTGTAGATGCAGCAGTCTAAAGTAACCGGGCAACTGAGCTTTGCTCGGTAATCCTATTTATTGTTTAACAACAGCATCTTTTCTCTGATGTAGCTGTAGTGTTGCTGTTTTGGAGTACTAACCACCAACCAACTAAATATTACTGAAACAGTAGTATTGATGTCGCAAGCAATGCTAAGAGTACGAAAGAAAAGCGGCCAAGTGCGAGTCGGACTCGCCCATGAAGGGTTCCATAGCAGCAAGTAACATCATGTAAAAGTTTTTGTAGTTCGTTTCATCGATGTTTTAATAATACTGTTTTCATTGAAAGAAGTGTAAATTGCGGTTTATGATTTATGACGTATTAAAAAAAAACTACTAACTAGATCTCATTCAAACCAATTTTCGCTGGAAGTTTACATGGAAGAAGAATGTACATCATATAATTTTTTTAGTTTTATCAGTCTCTTATTTTAGAAGTTACAGGGGGGGGGGACATTTTACCACTTTGGAAGTGTCTCTCGCGCAAACTATTCAGCTTAGAAAAAAATGATATTGGAAACCCCAAACCTCAATATGATGAAAAAAATTTTTTTGAGTTTCAGTTCTAAGTATGGGGACCCCCAAAATTTATTGCTTTTTTTCTATTTTTGTGTAAAAATATTAATGCCGTTCACAGAATACATCTACTGACCGAGTTTCAACAGTATAGCTCTTATAGTTTCGGAAAAAAGTGGCTATGACATACGGACGGACAGACAGACAGACAGACACATGACGAATCTATAAGGGTTCCTTTTTTGCCATTTGGCAGCGGAACCCTAAAAACGCACGAAAGCTTGAATTTTCCTAAACATAAGACCAGTCTAGATCGATTCTTCACCTCCGAAAACTTTCAAATAACAAATTTCAGTGAAAATGTTAGAACCGTTTCCGATATCACTCACACATATAATGAATATACATGAATTGCTCGTTTGAAGATATTAGATATTCATAACTGGAGAAATATCTCTATTGCAGAAGTAACACGGATTTAAAGAGATAAGCTATGGTACAGGACCAGGATGTGGGAAGCCCAAAATCATCATCATCATCAGAGTGGTGTGCAATGGGTGAGGCCTATGTCCAGCATTGGACTGAGACAGGATATTGATGATGATGGTACAGGTGTGATACAAGAGCGACAAAAAAGTAGGCAATAATAAAAAAAAACTTGTGTTTATTATTATTATGACGGTTTGTGTGTAATGAAGTTAATATTATTAAGAATTTACTAATTTAGATATATTTTATCAGATTTATAACGTACCCGCGTGTTTGTCGGTTATCGCGGTAAAAAGTAGCCTATCTCCTTTTTCAGGCTCTAAACTACCTTTTTATCAAATTCCATTTAAACCTGTCCAGTAGTTTTGACGTAAAAACCGGACAGACAAACAGAGTAATATAAGTTAGGATTAGTAAGTATTTTACAACAGTTCTGTATTCGCATGAAATATTTTAACATTTATATATTCTTAATATAAAAGTTAGTGAAGATTTGATTATTCTTTAGGACATCCTTAACCTTTTTCTAATCGTCTTTGGTTGAGAGGAAAGCAAATTATACATTTAAATTCGATCAACTCAAAGTCTGGAACAGTTTAAAATGGCACGTCCGAACCATAAAACACATTATCAAAAGCAATAACAAGACGAAAATCTCAAGTGACCAGCACGGCATTTTCCTATCTAAAACCAATGCGCAAAGCGCGCTTGTGAATGATTCTGAAATAAAGGAATATCCCAAAAGATTTCATGTCTATAAAACAGATTGGTTTCTGCACTAACTGTTGAAAATACATTCTAGTTTAATGGAAAATATAAATAAACAAGGAATAGAAATAAAAAGATGTTAATAGCAACAACAAAATGGCAGAATTAGAATGCTTTTTGGAAGGACTAGGTAGATAAATAGTGGCAGTATATTAAAAACCCAGCCTAGTGGTAGACAGAGCTTGTACCTAATGTAATTAGAGTACTGATAAACGTACATATTATATTTCTCATAGCATATATAGGTATTTTAGAAAATACTACTCAGATGCAAAAAGAAGAGATCGTGTACATTACACAATTGTTTGTCCTTTCATGGATCGAACTGAGCACCTCCAACTTAGCCGTCTGTGGCACGAACTACGAGACTAACAGGCCAGACAAGTTTAAGTGTAGAAAAAACCAGAACCTCATATTTCAGTTTTTTAGACGAAATTACGATTATTTCTTTTGACGAGCGGTGTTAAATACTCGCTTCGCATGAATAACTAAATCAATTATGCGGAAAATTTAATCGATTAATCTCTTGAGTGTGAAACAGTATGCGGCTTGTAATTTTCTTAAGGAGATATAATATTAATGTTCTCATGTCGATGGATGTAACGGCATAAGTACAAGAATATAATTGAACTGTAAATGTATGGTGTGGTGGCAGATTAAGAGTACGGAATCTTACAATTTCAAGACCTCTATGTGTCCAGTGAAATGAAATTAATTATTATTACTCTGCAATTAGGTTACATGAACACTTTTGCAAGTTAAACTTTTTTTTGAGCAGATGTGTTCGGCCTTTCCTAACTAAACTAGCCCTGAGAAAAAAGGACGAAACAAACTCAGGGATCACAGTATCTTTTAAAGTCCAGACAATATTCTTAAATGCAAAAGACATTATTTCAATAAAAAAGCGATAGTTACAATTTGAGTCACAATTATAATAATTGAAGATAATAATTTAAAAAATATCAACAATAGCAATAATTTAAGATAAATTTGTTAAATATATATAAGGACCACAGCACACTAGCTACTTTTAGCATCGGCGATCGGCGATTTGGCGACTGCATCGATGCTGCATCGCGTTTTAGCGACTTCCTGCATTCGATCACGGTATCGGAAACGCGCGTTTTAGCGACTGCTCAGATGCCAAATCAATGCTACCGGCATCCGAATATGTGCGGAGAGTAGCGTTCAGCTGCTGTGTCGCGCTTCTAAAAAGCGACTCAATCTCCGGCGTTTTTAAGTGTGCGGTGTAAAGCGTTCGGTCGCCGTATTTAGCTTCTAAAAAGCGACTACTTGCCGATCGCCGATGCTAAAAGTAGCTAGTGTGCTGTGGCCCTAATGTAAATTTAAACTATAAATTATCGTCACATCAAAATAGCAACAGCACTACCAAGAGGAAGCATAAACGTATCTATTTAACCGCGGTTTACTGTAAGCGAAGTAAGTAAAATTGATGGTTAATTGCTTTAAGTGTCCTTGAATCATTGCCATCATAAGAGTTATACTCCTAATACCAGCAAGACAATTTTGTCTCCCTATATCCACGAAATGGCGGTGACCAATAAAAACATGTTCCACAAAGCTGGCTTGAAATGAAATGAAGACTTCTTATTGGTGAGGTTTTCTACTCGTCGGAACACTATCTAACAAGAGCGTTCTTGAAAAGAGTTTAGATAAAATTACGGTTGATCGATTAACGAAAGTAAATCCCGAAAAGTACAAGTAGAACTTATATAAAAAATTATAAAACACGATCCTATAAAATTTAACTGTAACATTTATTTAATCTAAGTAGTATTTACTTTGTAGTAGTATTTTATTTGATTTCTAAAATAAACAAATTAAAATTCAGATACAGAAAGTAAATAAAACCCTTTGACTTCGTCGATGTTCGCAGTTCGATGAAGTCAATCCATCAATTTGAATCGGTTGCGGTATACAATTGAGCGTGTCTGTTTCAGTTCGATAAGTCTCATGAGGGGCTAACGAAAAACCGCCGAACAATTCTCTTTGTACTTGTGAAAAAATATTTCGCAAATTCAACAAAAGTGAAAATCTATTTCCCTTTTTCAGTGCGAATATAAAAACAAATGATTTTGGTTATGTAAACTTTCAATATCGCTGATTGTGGATAGCAAAAACGCGGTACCGTTTTTAGATATGGATTTGAAATTCTCATTGGTAAAATTGAGTTTTGATTGATATTGATATGTTTGAATCAGAAAGTAATATTATTAAACAGGGCAATACAGCCCGTAAACTGTTAAAGGTTTTTTGATATTGATATTATATATTTATATATATATATATTATTATATATATTTTTTTGGACATCTGACACAAAACATCATCTAGTACCAAGCTAAGCAGAGCTTGTGTTATGGGTACTAGACAACTGGGCGGGGCCAGTGTCCCCACTAGGCAGCTGTACACGGGGGTTGTCCGGTCAATGGCACTTTACGGTGCACCGGTGTGGGCGGCGGCTCTGTCCGCCCAGAACAGGGCGCGCCTCTGGCGCCCCCAGCGGATACTGGCGGTCAGAGCCATACGTGGATACCGCACGGTGTCCACAGAGGCGGCGTGTGCCTTGGCCGGAACACCCCCGTGGGATTTGGAGGTGGAAGTGCTCGCCGAAGTTTATCGGCGAGTGGCTGACTTCCGGGCGGAGAGCGGATTTCGCCCTCCGCCCGAGGACGTGCGCGAGTGGCGCGAAGCCGCTCGCCGAGCCACCATGCTGAGATGGTCGCTCCGGCTGGAGACCCCACGCGCTGGCTTCGCCGCCGTGGAGGCTCTTCAGCCGGTCATCGCGGAGTGGGCAGGGCGGCAGCACGGGACCCTTTCCTTCCGGCTGACGCAGGTACTTTCCGGGCACGGTTGCTTCGGAAAGTACCTGCACTCGGTCGCTAGGAGGGAACCGAGTCCCGCTTGCCACCACTGCGACTGCAGTGAGGACACGGCCCAGCACACGCTGGCGGTCTGCCCCGCTTGGGCGGCGCAGCGCCGGGTCCTCACTGCAGTCATCGGAGGGGATCTCTCGCTGCCGGCCGTCATAAGATCGATGGTCGGCAGCGACAGTTGTTTCACCGCGGTCGCAACCTTCTGCGAGGACGTAATCTTGCAGAAGGAGGTGGCGGAGAAGGCCCGGGAGGACGATATCCACTCGGACCCGATCCGCCGCCGGCGCCCTGGGCGGCGGAGGCGCGCATACCTGCGTCTCATGCCGCCCTGAGAGTGGCCGCGGATGGGCGGGACGGGTTTCCCGTCCGTCCGCAGTAGAGGCCAACCGCGAGGGGGCGGCGTCCGCGTGTGACCGGACGTTGCCCAATAGAGAGTCGAGAGCTAAGGTGGTGCCCGCAACAGTGCGGGCAGGCGCCGGTCGGAGTCCAGAAGGAAATCCCCTCCCTGGACTCCTTCCAATACAAAGGCGCAGAGAGGGTCACACCGTGTGGTTTTAGTCGGTTCGAGTCCGACACACCACCCCGCCGTAACCCCCGACGGGGTGACGGTCCGCGGGGATTTCCACACGTAAAAAAAAAAAAAAAAATGGGTACTAGACAACTGATATAAATACATAAACATACTTTTTTTTTGTAAATACATACATATTATACATAGAAAACACCCAGACTCCGAAACAAATATTGGTGAATCACACAAATAGTATTTGGTCCGACCCGGGAATCTAACCCGATACCTCTTGATCAGCAGCCGCATACGCTAACCACTAGACCAACGAGGCAGTCGAAATAATGATGAAATAATATTGTTATCAGTAGAGAAACGACTGCCAAGTTAAAATGTGAAATTAATTTATTTTAGGAGAGTCATGGTTATATGTCATGTCATGGTTAATAATATCAACCAATCTCTCATGCGGCCATAATGCACATACTGATCCCAAAACTAGGTAGAGCCTGTACAATGGTCACAAGTATTAACTTAGCTCCCTTATAAAATTGAAATAAAAATATCTATACAAAAAATTTAATTTAATTTTCTGTTTGAAAATGTAACGTATGGCAAAAGAACAAATTTCAAAAAATTTTGTCTGTTTCTTTTCTAAAATCTTTGGAACGGCTAAACCGATAATTACGGGACTTTCACTGGCAGATGTCGGATGTTATAAGGACCAACTATTTCTCTTTTCTTTTTTTTTATTTAAAAAATGGAGTTAAACGAAAACCGATTAAAATTCTTGTAGTTCTTTGTAACTTTGATCGATGTTTTAATTATAGTGTATTGATTGAATGAAACGTAAATTACGGTTTACGATTTATGACATATTAAAAAAAACTACTTATATGATCTCGTTCACACCAATTTTCGGTTGAAGTTTCAAGCAAACTTCCACCGTAATATGTTTTTATTAAATAAATAAATAAATCATTTATTCGGAACAAGTTCATTTTTACAATTAATAAACCCACCAAAACAGAACCTTTAGGCCCTGCGCGCACGGGAAACTTTTGTCACTGTGACTGTTTTGTCACTTTCATGATGGCTGTAGAATTATATGGAGATGCGCGCACGTTGCGACGTGACAATCGGATGACAAAACTGTTTTGTGCCTGCGAAGAAGCCTGCGACAAAACTGTCACCGCGCCGCTAGATTTAGATACAAGCGCGCGCACGAGTGACGAAACAGTTTCTGCCTGTGCCCTAAGCCAAAAGCGGAAAGCGGAAAGGATTAACTTTTTATTTATATTTTCAGACAACTTGAAATAGCATTGTAATCAAAACAAAAGTGTCTCCTAGCGTTCAATCACCACATTATCATAAAGGGTCTAAGCAGTATGCCTTGAAGTTGTTCTAATAAAATATTCAAGGTTTTTCTTCGAAATTACTAGAGCTTGAATTATTTTTAGCGAAAATGAAATATGATATAATTTGTGTAGGTGAACACTGGATGAAAGATTATTAGATGTTATTTAATTTTGAGAATTACAAAATAATCGAATAATTAATGTTAATTGTTATAATCGAATTCTTGAACTAAAAAATCGATAATTTTACTGATAAGAGATCACACAGATTGTTTAATAAATATTTTTGTTTTTCATAAAATGGATTTATATTTATATTGTAAATACAGAAAAGATTTAGAAATCGATCTTTTAGAAAATGATTTTTATTAATAATCGATTCTTCATGTTCTATTCTAATCGAATCAAAAATCCCTACAAAAAGTTTATCCTGACGCCATTTTCCGTGCCCCGCTCTCCGCTTACTTTTGATTGCCCGCTGGCGATAAGCAAATATATATAGTATATAGATGAAGTGGAAAGAAGACCAGTACTTTAAGAGAAAAGATTAAAATAATATTCTGACATATGATAAATACTAGGCATGCCTTTTAAGTTCTGTCGTTTCCATATTTAACGGCAATTTTGAATTTGGAACAGTTCTATATTCGAATGTGTTTAAATTTTGAATCTCAAAACATTTTTAACACCCCAACTTTAAAGTGGAATAAATGTTATAATTAGTGTTTTGAGCGAAGGGAAAAGTGTACTAAACTATGTGGTGAATACTTTGAACATATGCAGTAATTCATTAAAAGTTTCTACACTCATTCGAAAACTTTTACGCCGTATGTATTCGCAAATAATGACTGTCTCTTCCAAATGCATATCGTTAAATGAATCATGGATTTACAAAAATGTTTCGTGACTGTCACTCCCCGTGTGCGCACTCAGATTTTGAGACGCGACGCGACACGACAAAAACTTTTTTGTCGCAGCGACAAAAGTCACCCGTCAGCGCACTGCTTTAGTCGGCGGGATTAGCGCTTGTTTTGTACATTCTTAGGAGTTCCTTAAATTAAAACTAAATATAAAATACCTAATACCCACCTTATTACAAATTACAGGGATTTTTATTAGGACAGTCATCCGTAGCACAAATATTTCAATTTATATTAAACTCATTCAACAGAATATTCCTCAGTTTAAATTTCAAGAAAGATTTGCCAATGTTACTGTCATTATTTCTTAGCCAACCAATTTGGTTGTATATTGCTGGGACCATGTACCTGTTAGTTCTTTTGCCGTAATAATTCTTTACTTTCGATCTAACGAGCATTACGCTCTGTCTCTTCTTGTGTTGTAGGTATTTTGTATTTGAACTTTGTACTGATTATTATAAAAGTGTTCTAGTACTATCAAGTACCTGACCTGCTCGTGGACTGGGAGAATCGTACACACGAGAAACAGTTGGTTATAATTTTCTTTACAATCATTTTTAGTTTTTTTGTCCACAAGGTACTTCATGAAACGAACCTGCAGTGATTTAATATTAGTTTTATCACTTTCTTATTTTAGAAGTTACAGGGGGGAGGACACACATTTTACTACTTTAGAAGTGTCTCTCGCGCAAATTATTCAGTTTAGAAAAAAATGATGTTGGAAACATTAATATCATTTTTGAAGACCTACCCATAGTATGGGTTTGTTGAAACAATTTTTTTTTTAAATTCGGTTCCAAGTATGGGGAACCGCCGAAAGGGATTTTTTTCTCTATTTTTGTGTGAAAATCTTAATGCGGTTCACAGATTACATCTCCATACCAAGTTTCAACAGTATAGTTCTTATAGTTTCGGAAAAATGTGGCTGTGACATACGGACGGACAGACGAATCCATAAGGGTTCCGTTTTTTGCCATTTGGCTATGGAACCCTAAACCCGCGGGTAATACCGGGTGGTACATCTATGTATATAATGAATTGGATATAATGACACAAGAAAGTAATGTTTTTTTTTTCTATTTTCAACTATTCTTTTTAAATTGTACATCATTCTTAGGCCAGGCAAAAATCTTATTGTCCTAGTTTTATTCAATTTACAAAAAATAATGGTTTAAATTTAAGTTCTAATAAAAATTAATGCTTATAATGAAAAGAAAACAGATGGTTTGAACACTCCCAGATGTACCTTTGTTCCCTTATCATAATGTTTATGAGATTTGTCTTTAGACTTTTCAAAGACATAAAGAGCCTAAAAAGGTTTATATTGAAGCATAAAATATTCTGAACGCGAAAAAGCGACCATAACAGTATCTTCCAGAAGTTTAAAAGTTTCATGAAGTACACTAGCTGAGTATCGCAGTATTTCCCGCGGTTATTGTTGTAAGTCGCGAGTAACGCCGGGGAGCGAAGCTAGTCTAAAAACTAACCTAAGTTACTCCTTAAGTCATCAGCTTTCTGTCGGTGAAAGACCCATCAAAATCGGTATAGCCGTTCCAGAGATTACCCGGAACAAACAGACAGACAGACATTTTTTTAATTGCTATTTTCGTGTTTTTTTTTAATAAAAAAAACTGTTAATTCGATATTACATACAGACACTTGAATTAAGTTTATTTGTATAGATTTGCTTCTGGTTCAGACTCACAAAGTAAACGACATAGATTAGCATTCCCCTCTGTCAAAGCATGAGCACAAATGGCCATATGCATTACACTGTTATGACACAGATGTGTTCATGTGTGTGTCAAATTTTAAAGTTCCTATTTTAATTATTTTGTGTGAGTTTATAGTGACAGGCGATTGTTTTTGTATGCGAGTCTGAAATGTGTATGTGAAAGTAAGCCGTTAAAAATAATAGACTATTTTGTATCAGAAACAGATCATCAACATCATCAACAGCCTTTAACAGTCTACTGCTGGACATAGGCCTCTCCTTAGAAAGGAGGCTTTGGCCTACTATACCACGCTGGCCAGACGGGTTGGTATAGGGTATGTTTCAAGTTTTCCTTCTCTTTGCATTGATGTTGTCTTGCGTAGTTTATCCCTTAGTCGCCTTTTACGACACCCGAGGGATGAATAGGGGTGGTGACACTTGGTATTCTTAATCCGTCACCACACGGAAATTTTAATTCAGAAACAGATGCTATGCCTAATCCTCCCCGGTCCCCGGGCCTGTGTTGCTCTATGGATTAACGACGAAAAAAAGTGTTTAAAAAATTCAATAATTTTTAAAGCTTTTAAAATTCATAAATGACAGCTAATCTGGAATGATATTAGTGAAATCAAGTTTCGTTATTATTCTGTCAGTGGCAAAGCAAACTATTGACGGGAAAGTGTCACACAGAAGTTTCGATATTAAAATATCCTATCCTAGGCCATGAAGAAGAGAAAACTCACTTTATTAGTTAACATTTATATTATCAGTAAAAATATGTGCTGTGTAATGGATGTATTTAAGCTATTTTAATTAAATATAAAACAGACTACAAGTTCAGACAAGTTCATCAAATAAATCAACATCCTAGAGTTACTGTGAACCAAGTTAGGACACTATTCCGTATAAGTGGTTTTTCTAAAACGTTCATTTACTCATTCATTTACTGAGGAAGTACTTATCCTCAACTAAAGCCCTCAAGTTGAAAGCCATTCAAAAGCCTGTGAAAGGCTAGGTTTCTGGAACAACTTCCTTGTGAATACACAAAAGAAAGCGATGTCGTGTTCAGTTTATATAAAGGACGTTTAAGACGCTTTCACACTTATTATGGGTTATAAAGGGTTTTTCAACAAGAACTTTGTTTTCAATAACAAAGTGAAACAAAAAATTTACATGAAGATGATTTAAATGTTTATATTTTACGTAGAGGAAAATTTGGCAATTATGAATGAAAAATCTGACAAATGTCCAACACGCTACAGATGTCGATTCTTTCATCAAATTTTTAATCACTTTTTGGCAAAATGGCGGGTTTATTTTGTTAATCACATCACGTATTTTGAGTTTAAAGTCTGCAAACGATTCGATTGTCTCCGTATAGACTCTCTCCTTAACATAGCCCCATAAAAAATAATCCAGTGTTAAATCACACAATTTGGCTCGCCACTTAATCGCTGATTTTCGTGAAATTGTGCGATCTGGAAATTTCGTTTGCAATAAATTGATCGTTTCAGTGGCTGTGTGACATGTGTCAGTGTGTCAAACCAAGTGTCAGTGATATCAACGTAATCAACATTTTGCCCTAGGTCAAAAGTAGCTAATACATGTTCTTCCTTATCACACTACGGCTGTGCCAAGTATCATGAAATTCGGTTTAGGGATTTAATTGCGATGGCGTAAAAGATAGACAGAATTAGTGTTGCATTTATAATGAATGAATATTAAGTACATGAGTATAACTTGAGTTATTTTACGAAGGTATAGGTTCCCAAACTAGACTAAGTCTAAACTACAGTCCTTGTTTCAGACAATGCACAATATCAAAAATCTACATATTTTGCCTACTTAAAGCCATAAAACTGTTACATAGAATACTTCAACAGAAAAACAATAAAAGCTAGTAGTTTTTTTCATATAATTATATAAAATATAAATATAAATAAATAAATATATTTATATTTCATAATACAATTCCCCGCATCCTCGCTTACTGGTAGCGTTCCCAAAAGACTGGCTGGTAGCATTGCCACGTTAAATTAACTGATATTGATTTAACCTAAATAACATCTTTAAATCCTTACGATTACTTATCGCGTAATGTAAAGAGAAGTAAGAAATTAATTATCCTTATTTCTTAACCCCAAGGGCTATTAAAGAAAAATCTTATGAAGAATTTACACGGATACGGAAAACGTGTAATATTTTTCGCAAATAATATACACACTATCAATTATCATTTGCGTGACTGCAGTGGTCATAACTTTATTAACGGAAAAAGCTTTTATGACGTAGGTAATTAAGTCAATTTTAATTACGGATATGTATTCGTTTATGTTATAGAATACAAACATGTACACACCGCATACCCTAAAATTAAAAGCTGGTAAGTTTGGCTGTTTAGATGCACGTGTTAATCGCAAGAATATTAGGTTATTGGGAATTGTTTATTTATACAGGCAGGCTACATTTTAACATCACACTACCGACAATAGGAGCCGTTTATTAATAAAAAACAGAAGAACTTTATTTTGTTTCGGATACGCAGACTTTGCGAGGGCAGCTAATATACAAATCGACATAATAATGCCTCTGTCTACGAATAACTCTTCAGAAATAGTCTTTATTTAGTAGTTTTTATTTGAACATACATTACATGTCTAACAGGTAAGCCACCTTGGCTGGCTTAATCCCAACATAATATTTAAAGCTAAGCGCTTATATAAGATCCCGAACATAAATGTGATTAGAGCTACAAACCACAACGTAGCTCGTAGATACCTCTACGTATTCATACTTCGTAGCTGATCGTGTAGCTCCGTGGATAAATCAAGTTAAAACGAAATTCGCTTTAAGATTTTGGGAGAAATATTACTTTGCGATTACGCTTAGAGAATTTACTGGTGAATAAGTTTTATGTATTTTACAGAACTAAATTATAAGGAACTCGAATAATTATAAAGTCACACCCACTACAACGGTCAAAAACTGCGGTGGTGACGTAGAAATAGATTTTTAATGAATACTTACGATAATTAATGCAAAAACTGGCATATTGGATATCAAGTGAGGACTATTGTTTAATAATTTAGGCATTTCTTTTAAAACGATAATTCGCAGACATATTTATATGTAATACAAGTATGAGTACCTATTTGATCATTAGGGTTTTCCTTCAAATTGTCTTGATCAGTATTTCCATCAGTATATCTACCGCGATATAGGTGTTGTAAAAAGAAATCCATTTTTTTTCAACTTTAGTGATCTGTATCTCTAGTTCCACTGAATGGCGTTAGAAAGATGAGATTTAGTACTAAAAAACTTTTCTGACAATTTTGTGATTAGTTGACTCAGTTTCAGCCTTCAATGTCATGCAAAAGTAACGTATTTCTTTTTACTACATCTATTACTATATTATTAAAAAATATCATTTCCGACAACAGACAGATCGAGACAATAATGATTATGTATCTAAAGATGTACCCTTTTGCGGAAATCCCCACGGATTCCACTAGTTAGTGGCTATGTCGGACTCGAACCGACTAAAACATGGCGTGCCATCTCGGGTACTATGAGCTGAAGAACCAAGAATACCCTCGAAAGGAAGTTCCTGAACTAAAGATGTACCCTTTGCCTTTCTCCTTTCCCTTTCTATAAGAGAACTTTTTTATAAGCGAAAAATAGATATGTAGGTTTCTATTACATAAACACTAAACTAAGTACTTAACATTTTTATGTCTGATACTGACTATTTAAGTCAGTTAGTATCATCAACTTTTAAACTAGTGTACTAATTTAGAAATTGTAATAAAAACCTAAAGCTAAACGATAACCATTTACTAACGTTTTACCTTTGGCACGTCGTGTTTACATTTTAAGTTACAAAAATGCCCTTTTATAAATTGAATCATGAATAAATGAGTTCCTGGCGCAGTATCATATGACACGCTTGTAAATATTCAATACACACACACAGACACACACACATACATACATGGGCGACAGTATGTATACAGAGGTTTGTAACTTTGTTTTATGAGGGCTGTAAATCCTTAGGCGTAAAGATGAATAACCTCAAAATTTAAATACAAGAAACCATAGAAATATAAGCGATAGACTAGAAATGTCATTGACTGAAAGACGATAAGCAAAAATATTTTTATTAGTGTATCAATCTAATGATGATGAAGGTTTTATGTTTTGTTTTAAATTGTGACTTCAATGTGTGTAATAAACATAATTAAAAGTGGTTCTAGTACAATGATTACTGACTAAGCAGATATGTATTTCAAAATCGTCCAGTATGACAGGTATTGCTTTATAGTGCATCAAAATTTTCATAAAACATAAAGAATCGTACTCTTTTCTAAATCTATAGTTTATAATTATAATGGTACCTAATAGAGGATGAGAGAATAGACATTATTTGCACTGGGATTAGTTTGGAAGCTACTTATCTCCTCATTATTAAAAGGAAACTACGAATATTTCTTATATGGCTAATGATATTACGTCAAAACATCTGTATTTGACGTAATAGCTATAAATAAATAAATAAATAATAAATATTTAGGACATCTTACAACGTCATCTAGACCCAAAATAAGCAAGCTTGTGTTATGGGTACTAAACAACTGATATAATTACATAAACATACTTTTATTTTGTAAATACATACATATTATACATAGAAAAACACCCAGACTCCGAAACAAATATTTGTGGGTCACACAAATATTTGGTCTGACCCGGGAACCGAACCCAAGACATTTTGATCTGCAGCCGCATATGCTAACCACTAGACCCAGAAGGCAGTCAATAGCTTAAATACGGTCAAAATATTATACTCAAATGAGCTATTGATGTTAAAATAAATCTACCAAAGAAAGTACTAGTTTATTATGTTATCTGTGTAAGTCATATCTAGGTGTTCCATTCTGTGGTATGTCGTATAGATTGGTATACTCGTATAATTTATTTGAGTTAGGTACAATTCTACTGTTACTATAACTAGTATGTTAAGATCATTTCTATTCCAATTCTTTTTGTAAAGCGTCTATGTTGCAATAATTCCTCTTTACAATAAGAAATAAAATAAAATGTACCGCGTAGAAATTTTCTTACGATATTAAAATTCTCTCGGGTATTTACATAATTCGCTTTTATTAAGTCCTTCAAATAATATAAAATGTTTCATCAGAATATTGTATTAAGAGTTCAAAGCAATATATTCGAAGAATTTTGACAAGAATTCATCGGATTAGATAGGATGATTAAATTTTGTTTTTATGGAAAGGTGAACATTGGTAGAAGCCGAATTATGGACGGTGTCGTGTAATAGAAAATGTTAAAATATTTTGACATATTATAAGTGTAATAAAATGTTCTAACACAAGATCATATAAGTGTAATGTTTTATACTTGTTTTAATATTCACATTGTTAGTTACTTGTGTAAATTATCCAAAATTGATGACCTAAAATATATCTATCATATACCGTATCATGGTTGACTGAAAGAGATTGTTACATTTACTTAATTTGTAACTTATCTTTTGTTTTTTTTTTATTTATTTTTTTGTATGTATAGAATAAAGAAATCAATAAGTCATTGCTCTCACCCACATCCTCATAAAATTGCACATAAAACAGCATACGTTACCTGTAACAATAAAAAGGGTATTAAAACAATGTTCGAACAAAAAGCAAATCAAACGAACTCGAAACACAGGTCCAAACCAAAACTTCCTGTGTCAATTCACAAACGTTAAAAGTTAATTATTTTAAAAGCATTCGTACAAAATGGTGGAAGTTCCATTCGACTAAACAAATAACTACAGAACTTTGGAATATTGTGTAGCCTATTTCAAGCAGTAACGAAAAGCATTCGTCCCCAAAGATTTTATGCAAATTTTATGCAAACTGTGCAACAGTTCCAGATTTTTTTAGAACTTTAAAGAAGGATACAAAGGCATAGAGATAATTCAACAATTTGTGGGTACGCAGAGTTCATTGTTGGAACAGCAAATAGTTTCGGAATATTATTGTCCATATGTGTTCGACGGATTTAAAATATTGCTTTAATGATGTTTGTTTATACCTGTATGCACGATGTTGGTCTGATTTTAAATTGATTACGATTGTTCTTACAGTAGATTATGTTTTGTAAATACACAGTTATGTAATCTAGATTAGAATTTATTCTTGAAATTAAACTCACTTGCACTTTACAATTGCTACCATTTGGATATTATATATTTTTCTTTCTACATCTTCTGAGTCTGGGTGTTCTTTGTATTCATGCCATGTACGTCTGTAAAGTCCCGCTCGACTAAGGATACATTCCTAATGAGAGAAGAAGAAGAAGACAGAAAGGAAAGCGAACAATTATTACATACTAGCTTTCGCCCGCGGCTCCGCCCGCGTGTATGTTGGTTATCGCGGTAAAAAGTAGCCTATGTCCTTTCTCAAGTTCAGTTCTATCTTTATACCATATTTCATCGAAATCGGTTCAGTGGTTTAGGCGTGAAAGCGTAACAGACAGACAGACAGAGTTACTTTCGCATTTATAATATTAGTAGGGAAGTAGGGATTAATATCATAAATGCCAGAGCAACTCTATCTGTCGTGCTCTCACACCAAAACTACTGCACTGATTTAAATTAAATTTGGTATACAGATAATCTAGAGCCTTAGACAGGACATAGGATACTTTTAAATGCGATAAACGACATTTACACGAACGGAGCCGCGGGCGAAAGCTAGCAATAAATAATTTGATGCATACTAAATGAGTATCATGCATTTAGTTTCTGTCACTACTATTTCTTACTGTGAGATCGACTTTAAAGTGTGCTACAAAGTAATTTTAAGAAACACTTTTTCGACTTTCCTGACAAAAATGATGTTTTATGTAGACATAAATAAACATGTGTACAAAAACAGGCTCTAAAAGTATGTTCATTTATTTCTACATATGTATGGTAGGTATACAATAAACAAACCGTATATTTTAGTACAAACAAGCTCGCCCAAAACTTGTTTTTCCTAGTCAGCTTTTAAATTACATTTAGATAAAAGCAGTGCCACGGAGCTTTTACAAAGATACCTTTGACTGTGCACGGAGATTAATACCAAGTACAAGCTTTTCAGTAAAATGAACATTCTAATTATGCTATCATTTTAAATCAACTTTAATTTTATACATACTCATGTTTTTACTTTAAACGGGACTTATTAGAGATAATATTATAAAGGTTACGTCGGATAAACGTTGGAAAATAGAAGGTATCGTAACCTTTATAATATTATAGCGAATAAGTCCCGTTTACAGTAAAAACATGAGTATGTGTAAAAGTCGCGAAAGTCTAAAAACAGTTTATTTTATAGTACATATTTTGGGAATGGGATTTAGGGATTTACCATACTATTTTGTCAATTAACAAATCATAATGTCCCATTGCTGGGCTCGGGTCGCCTCTAAGTGAGGGTTGGAGACTGGGAAGACACGTTGTGGCTACGTAATCTTGCCGTTGGATATTTTAGAGTCGCCCGAAGGCCTCCAACTAAGCTTAACGACTGTTTTCTTATGACAACAATCACAAAAACGCTCATTACATGTCATGCCACAAACGGCCACCCATCTAAGTCTGACCGCGCTTCGGTAATTGTAATCACCTAAGACCACTCGGCTATGAGCTCTTCTATTCATCATCAAGTCATTATAAGCGACAATGTCTTTAATAAAAAAATTGAGATAAAAAATGTCTAAAATGAATAAATAAATAAATATTTGGACATCTGACACACAACATCATCTAGTCCCAAGCTAAGCAGAGCTTGTGTTATGGGTACTAGACAACTGATATAAATACATAAACATACCTTTTTTTTTGTAAATACATACATATTATACATAGAAAACACCCAGACTCCGAAACAAATATTTGTGAATCACACAAATAATATTTGGCCCGACCCGGGAATCGAACCCGAGACCTCTTGATCAGCAGCCGCATACGCTAACTACTAGACCAACGAGGCAGTCTCATACCTCAAGATGTTTGACCTCATTCAAAAATGTAGCCAATTGAGTAATAATTAAATTTACATTCGTAATTTCAAATAACCGGCAAGCGTCATAACAAACAAATTAGAGCAAATACCTTTGTAATCTAAAAAAGTTAAGAGAAACACAAACAACACGTCACGATGCCGGTTCTATCTACATAGGCCTTTCCACATTAGACCCTTCCGCCTTGCACAATCAACCTACACTTTCCTCCTCCACCCAAATCAAACATTCCGCTATGTTCCGTGTAATAACTAGCTGAAGATACAGTATAAAAATACGCTGTATGTATCTCAATCCATATTTTAGTTATATCTAGCATCTTTACATTCAGCTAACATTTGCCCGACCCGCTCTCGCTCGCTTGCTTTCGCGGTAAAGTAGCCTATATCCTTCCTCAGGAATTGAAGTATTTCCATGCAAATCAATAAAATCAGTGCAACGATTTAGCCGTGAAAGCGTTACAGACAGACAGTCGTAATAACTTTTAAATTTGGCCCATCTCCATCTGTATTAAATTCCCACGTATCTGAAACAAATATACAAAAAACTTCCTTAGCATTACCTTTTCCGAAAATATCTAAATTTCAATAGCGATTCTATTAACACTCTATAGATACCCTCGCTCAATAGATACCACAGGAACCCATCTACCTACCACCGAACTAAAATGCCTTGAGATCAAACCTTCGTAAACTTGAGAAGGGTGATACCTTGAATATTGTGTGCGATTTTACTATCCCATTTTGACGTTTGCCTCCGTATTACTTAGGATCGCTACATAGTCCAGTCAAATTATGGTTTCACCTCGGAATCAGAGATAATAAGCAGAAAACTTGTATACAAATTTATTTTGATGTTCTAAAAGTTATTTCAAAAACCTCCTGTTTGGGTCGTAAGATCACAAAAATCAGTTTTTCATGATTATTTTGGTTTGTGTAACTCTGATAATGTTAATATGCATTACAATATAGTAGAGCATAAAATTTGCACCATTAGTTTTTTTTTGTAAACGCCGCATGTGTAAATTACACGATCAACCATGAATCTCAGTATAAAGCTAAGCACACTCAGAACAAAAATTTTTTTGGATCATATAAAGTAGTACCCATGTGGGATTTGAACCGCACTTGGTGCTTAAACCATAAGGTCAACCGCGGAGTCAAGTTAAAACTAAGTTGTTTTAGTGTCATTAAAATATTACTGTTAATAATAAATGCAATATATTATCACGAATAACTGCATAAGATAGGTAAATAAATATTTTAAATGCAGAATAAATGATGTCACTGCATTCAATTACTTTTTCCTACGAGAGTAAAGAATTGCATAATAAAGCCAGCATATTGTAGATTAATAAAAGTTTTCTGCAGAAAAGTGTTGTGGCATTTTCTAGTATTAAATTACATCAATGTATATTTGAAACAGGAATCGACAACATGTTTAACTTTGCAAAAATGTACATCACAAAACGTCTAGCTAATCTTACTAATATTGTGGAGGAGAAAATTTAGATGGATGTTACTCTTTAACGCAAAAACGGCCACACAGATCTGAATAAAATAGCACAAAAATTATAGTCTAAAATATCACATAAGCTTTTCATCTCGAAAAATAGTAATTTCCCGTGGGATGAGAAAGGTACATCAACCAAGCGAAGTTAGTGAAAATCAAAATGAAAAAATCTTTCTTGTTTTTATCATCCCCAAATTATTTAAAAAGATAATAAAATATAGTTAAGTCATACCTTCGCAGTCTCACTAATTATTTAAAGGTTTTCTCTTTGTTGCAGGTACTGGTTCCTGATTAAACTTTTAAAGCAGACGAAGCGCACTACAAACTACTTGACTCGTTCAAATAAATGTTTTGTGTCCAAATATTTGTCGTGCAAATTGCAGTAGGATGAACACTACAAAACGTTGATGCAACATTTATAGAACTAACAGACTACAGTAGAACACAAAACTATTTCTGTACATACAACATTACACTTTTAAAGAATTCTTCTAAACATTTGTGTCGTTTTCGAAAAACTTTAAACTCTTTAATTTTAACCGACCACGGCATATATTATATACGGCACTTTATATTGGATATACGGCAAGATGGCTTGTAGGAGCAGGATGCGAGAAGCCCAAATTCGATCAGTGTGGTGTGCAATGAGAGAGCCCTATGTCCAGCAGTGGCAAATAATGATGATGACGGCATATAAAAGGAAGACAGCAATAATTTTGACAGTCTAGGATGTTTGTATGTTACACAGTAGCGCCTAATGTAGTGTATCGATTTTAATGAATGAGGTGTTGATAGATTCGTAATAATTTTAAGCAATGCTTTCTTGTAAGAATAAAAATCCCAGATGAGCTTTAAAGTACTCTCACATAAGTGCGCTATTACCGGTCGATTATACAGAATTGCTTTGTCAGAATTGTCGTTGTCATCGCAGTAGTGTGTAAACACTAGTCTACCCAATGGATTTGTACTAAAAACAGATAATACCATAACGCTTCCGGTATTATCGATCGATGACAATGCATCTCTACGGGAGACCTTTAAGCAAATCACATTATCAAAACCACAGGTAACCAAAACCCTAGTATTTTATGCAACCAGAACCTTTGCGAAACACTGGAGATAAATATATATAAAGAATTACCAACTATCTTCAAGCTAAAACATGATGCAGTTCTATCTAACGTAGTTGCTCTGGTACTTGAAATGAGATTTTAAATTTTAAGTTTAAAAAAATAATGTTCTTTTGCTCTTTATTTTCCAATAACTTCATAAAGCCCTGAAAAAAATTAAATAAGAAATTTCCAGAACCTAATTCAGTTTAAAAATAGACTTGAGTGTCAGTTCAAAAGGGCTTCAAAATTAAAACCTATTCATCACAGAATTTATAGCTTCCAGACTGAACTCATTAAGAAGCCATTGACGGCGCTGATTCAATTAATGTCAGTAACTTTCTGACATTTTAAACATAAAATGAATAATTCTAGAATCGTCTTTAACGAAACTAGCATTAGAAGGCAACACTCAGCTTTTATGGTAATCACTTGCAAAGAAACTTAAACCGCTAGGGTGTGTAAAACGGTTTTGTTTTAAGTATTCTTATCAGTTTAAAAAAAAAACATGATTTTATTCTAGCCCTGTGTCGACAAGATAAGAACAAATATGCGTGTAAAAATCTTCCTAGCGGTAGCCGTTTGGGCGGTAAGTCGAGGACGGACGGACAGACATGACGAACCCTAAAAAGAAGTTAAGCTTATGTAACTGTCATAATAATGTATATACACAAAGGTACATTAGGATATAATTCACAATGATGTACTTGTATACATACAAGTTTGTATTACTATTAACTGCTATAAATGTCAAAAGTATGATAAAATATGTCTACCCCGAACGTCTTTCTTATTGCATATTGATATTTTAAAATATGAAAATGCTATAAGAATTTCCTTTGCATCAGTTTCACAAAGTATTAAAATAATTCTTTATTCCAAAGAAATTTAGTGTGTAATAAAATATCGACGAAGAAGTGTAAAGAGATTATTGAAATTGGTTCACCTTTGAACATTTACATGAAAACTTTTTCTTCTGGAACTTGTCTCTAAAACACATCATTTCTTTTAATAGCCTGAACCCGATAGAGAAGTATACAACACTCTATTATTACCTATTTAAGTATAATTATGTTCACTTTTAGTTTATTTTCACACGTTGAACATGCTTCATCATGAGCCTATAGCAGTTCACTCTTGAACATTGTCCTCTCCATGCTTGTTACTGGGTTTTTCGATGTAGGAGATTCAAAAAGGTTATATTCACTTCATTGCAAATAAAATTAAAAAATAGATAACGTTTATTAAAAAAAAAAGAAAATTGTTCCATATTTGAATGAAATTATATCACGATTTCACGCCTCTAATGAACAAGATTTTGAACTCCACATTCAATAGTCCCACCTGTTACGAACACGCAATTGAGGTATAGTTGTTTCGTATCACGCTATTGGGTAGTGTAGATGGACATATTGACACGCTAGTTAACTATTAGAAAACGTAAACAATACATTACATTCAAACCTTCTCTGACCTCTATAGAGACCTTTTAGTGTACGTCCTCACTTTTTAATAGAAATATTAACTTTTCATGTGGAATGTTATCAAAATACAAGCCATATGCCATATTTTACACTCCTATTTGATATGTGATTTGTCGCAATGCGTAGTTTACTGTGCTCGAGTTTAGATATTATTTAATATCATATATATTTAGGTCATATGAAGTCCAGAAAATCAAATTTAAATTCAACATAATCGTTGTTAATCTTTCTATTTTACACTGTTGGTTCTTCTTTTGTTAGGCTTGTTGTTATGTTGTGTGTGTTTGAATGTGAATATGTATGTTTGAATGTTTAGATATTTGGATACTTGTTACTCTTTGCCGCAAAACTACTGAAAGGATTTAGATGAAAGTTTACACGATTAAACCGATTTAAATGGAATATATCGATAATTTTGGCTTTTAAGCAAAATATAGGACTAATAATCAAATAATAAAGCAAAACGATTGTTGACATATGAGTATTTTCATTACTTATTATCTTGAGACAAATCTTCGTAGTACTATTTGTATACAACACATGAACTTTATATTGGGTTGCTTGTGTGCCACGGGCGGGCTATATTAGTGACGTCATACTTTGTGCCCTAGACCTAAGTCACAAGTCGATGCCCTGTTATTAACCCTACGGACAGTACACGTCATTTCAAATTATTGGTTTAATAATGTAAATCGTTTGGCGGCCTTTATTTATATTTTGGATTCGTCATAATGGAAAATATTAGATATTTGCATTCAAAGTTCAACATATTCTATTCCTTTTGAAGCTACACTTCAAAAGGAATAGAATATGTTGAACTTTATATAATTCTAAAGAATTACAAATATGCAGCACAAAAAAATAACTATTGGTATGGATTACATATTTGTAATTCTTTAGAATTATAAATTCGTAAGTGACTCTGTATTTCTGTATGTCACGCTTTCATGCTTAAACCGTTGCTCCGATTCCAATTAAAGGTATTGATGCCTTAGGAAAAACATAAGCTTCTCTAGAGTAGCCTATTAGTAGTAGTAGCCCGAGCGAAACCGCGTGCAAAAGCTAGTAAAAATCGATAAGTTTAGAATAAACGATAACTGTAAAGCTAAACTGCGATATGATCCAATACTAACGAATTTTTTAATTGAACACGTAGGACCACTGTCGGAAACATGTTCGTCACCAACTCAGTTTCTTATGTAACTCTTAAGTTTCTTATGTACAAAACTTTGAAACAAACTAAGCAGACCAGTACATCTAGCTAAACACTGTTTTATTCCAAGTCCCGGTGACCTATTTTACATTGCGTGACAAAGGTTGTACTCCTTATAAATTTACCCTAAAATAATAATTAATTTGTATTAACGACTTTACTCGTTTAGTGCAACGTATATTAAAAATTTATAATAATTTCAAAGCTGAGGTTTGAAATCGAAGTGTATTAACACGCACTGATTGTTTTAAGGATAAGATAACATCAGTAATAGTGGATTACGACATTGTGGCTAGCAAAATATAATAGACGTAATAAAAACTGTACTGACTAAAAAAATCGAAACTATATCACGTCTAAACATCGATTGTTTACTTGAATTGACTTTGACTTGACTTTAAAAACGTATTTAAACAGACAAAACAAAAACCCACACTAAAAAATCTATTTGTAGATCACACAATTTGTTATCCCGCGTGGGGTTTGAACCTACAATACTTAGCGCAGTAGAAAGTTGAAAGGCATAAAATAATAATAACAGAAGCTTACACCGTTACACCTCCATGCCGTCAGATTTCAAATAATTAATACTTTGAAGCTGTTTTCCAAACAATTTTAAAATCAGGTTTGGTTTCGGGCCAGGAACATTGGTTCAGGATCGGGCCCAATCGCAATAGTGGCACAAGGAATGTATGGATTTACACATTCTTTTGAAATAAAAAAAACCATGTTATACATAAATAAATGATTGAAAAATGTCCGCAAATTCATCTACATAGATGTCATATAAATGTCATATTACTTTTAAACAATAGGCAGTAATGTATTACTAATACTAGCCGAACTTCAACTTTCAATAGGATTTATTCTGACTACAAGCAATGATAATATTAATTTAAAACGTACGCCAATTTGCAAGTACGGGAGCAGATCGAGACTTAATTTTGATTGAAATAAGAATTTGGTCAAAACGATACGATAGTAGAATTCACCTTTGGAAGTAACGAGGCAGCACCAAACATACAAACTCCTGTGACGTCACTATCGCTGATGAAACTATAACTATAGGGGTTCTATTACAGCCACACCCATATTCACCATATTATTCACGGGGAAAATAAATGACATGTAATTTACACTCGTGCTTCTCGCCGGCAGAATTAATTGCTACAACCTCCGAGGTCAAACTTCAGACAGACAAGTAAGATAGTAAAGGCATAATTAAGAAATGTTTTCATATAATATGTATGAAACAGTAGTAATGACAAATGTACGTAGCTATCAAGAATAATATTGATTTACCTATATTACTCTTTAAAACTACAAACCTTCCTACACGTGAAAAGCTGATGTTTAAGATAGGTGAATAAGGTCTGTAGTACAAATTAACTGAAACCCATCCGATGGATGACAGAAAATATTTGTACTTAGTAGTCGGGTCGGACCAAATGTTTGTATAATCTACAGATATTTGTTTCGGAGTTTGGTTGTTTTCTATGTATAATAATGTGTACGTATTTACAAAAAAAAGTTTATAAGTTTCTATCAGTCAATTTATCTTTCATAGTACAAGCTTTTTTATTTCTCAAACAGGATTCTCTTGTATTCCAACAAAACAAACCAATGAGATCGGACCTCATTGCAGTTTTTAGCACTTTTCGTCAAATATTATGTTTCTCAAAGTTTGAACCTTCCATGAACACAAATATTTCAAAATCAAAATAGGCCACATCGGACCAACCACTCTCGAATTTTAGTAAGACAAACGAACTGGGTCCGTATGGTGACGGATTAAGAATACAGTGTCACCATCCCTATTCATCCCGCGCGGGTGTTGTGAAAGGCGACTAAGGGATAAACTACGCAAGACAACATCAATGCAAAGAGAAGGAAAACTTGAAACAAACCCTTTACCAACCCGTCTGGCCAGCGTGGTATAGTATGCCAAAACCTCCTTTAAAAGGAGAGGCCTATGTCCAGCAGTAGACTGTTAAAGGCTGTTGATGATGATGATGAAACGAACTGCAATTAAATTTTATACGTACATAATATCAATGTTCATCATTTTAGAAAAAAGAAATTTTAATATTTTAAAAATAGAAGCAGGTTGAGGAAGGGATAGGGGTGCGTTACGCATTCTATTATCAATATCTATTACATAAATTGAATAACTTGAATAGAAGTTAGGTGTTAACTTAAAGACTGCGAAGTAGCAGGTCCTCTCTCGCATGTCATGAATATAAATGTAATTTCTTTTCAGCACAACCTCTGCAGCACGTAGCAGAAATCTAAAACGAAGTTAGCATACGGGTATTATAACCAAAGGAATTTTCTCTAGTTACACACTCTTAAAGATAAAGGCAGGCGCTCAACAAATTCTATGTTTTAAACGTACTTCTCGAGGAAAAATACTATGTGATGTTGTTTTGTAAACTTAGATTCTATAAGTTGTAATTTATTATTTTTGGACAAATATAGATTTAGTCCCGATTAGTTTAGTATAGTATAGTTAGTATAGTATAGTTATCGATTAGTATAGTATAGTTAGTATAGTTGATACAAGTATATAGTATACTGGCCATATGGGTTATTATAGGACTTAAGTTTTCCTTTTTCTTGCAGTGATGTTGTCCTATCAGCAATAGCAATTCTAAATTTTAAGTTCACCTATTATATATACATATGTATACTTACTCACAACATCAATATTAGTATCACATATTTCGAATGTCTGAGTTATAGTAATTATTTTTTTCTGTACCTCAAGTATTTCATTTACCTACATACTGAGTTAACAAGTTCAAAAAACTATAACCAAAACTTTTCATATAATATTGGTATATAGCTTATCACTTTGCCATTATTACAAAACTGTCAACATATATCAGTGATCAAAAGCTATTCAGTAATTTAATGATAAAAACATACACAGACTGCCAAAACTTCTTAGCCTTCCTTATGGCTTTGCAGTAGACCGGTTTTTTTTAATATTTATAAAGACTTATTACCGAAATAACTAGTTTCGTTGAATACTCATTTTATTAGACAATTAACTCTAGAACAGTCCGTACATCCGGTTTTAAATGCTTCAAAACACATTTAGCGCACAACTTCAACAATATTTTGTAATTTTAACAGCGCACCTTGTCATTTTGATTCATTTACAACACACTTTAATGCATTATACAATTATCTGTTGCCATACATCTAAGTAACTGATGAGATTCTGTCATTATGTAAGTATTAATAGTATTTAGAAATAATAAATTTGTTTCATACTCGCGGCACCCCGCGGTGTGTCCCGTGGTAGTTGTAGTTTTATAATAACAACCGCAGCTAACATTACGGGGACGAAGCTATTCAAAACAAAAGTAGCCTAAGTTACTCCTTTTAACATCAACTATATGCTACTAAAAGACTTCCTCAGTTCCGTGGTAGCAAACAGACTGATAGACAACATATTTCAAAATTGATTTTTTGATGCAAGTACCGTATGTACCTTCATTTGCATTTACTGCAAAGCTGTTAATTTGAAATTATAAACAATCACATGAATTTTATTTATTTGTATAGATTGTAGATTAACACATTTTAACTTGTATGAAAATGTGCACCAATGAAAACATTGCAGTGTCAATGAAACTTATGAAAAATAAGTCTCTGAAATACATTTCTTACATATACACAAAACGCATCGTTATCAAGGTAGACATATTATTTCTTAAAAATATAGCTTAAATGCACATGTATATTTGCAACGTATTTATAACATCACTAGTAAACAATGACAAATATCTAAAGAATGTATGGAATATCGCGTTATAATAAAATATAGCTGTTATAAGATCGACGCCTGTTCAGCTTTTGCGCGCAATATCGCGTGTGTCTAAGTAAGTCGGATTAAATGGGTAGGAATTAGCAACATTCCGAACAAATGAGATCCGCCACGCAAGCACGTCGGTAAGGAAAATATTTTCTATATTCTGAATTATGCTTTGACAAATATGCGTGTTTTGATATTTGGTTAACGAAATTACAGTTTGCTTCAATTAAAGAACTCTTGAATGGGTTATAAAAAAACTACTTGTTTAACGAAATGAGATAGAAAGATGACTTTTTACTCTCTTTAACATTTATACAACTACTACTAATAAATATATATACTACCAAGCTGCTTTCTACTGTGTGCCAAGTGCTGTGGGTTCAAGTCTCACATGGGAGTGTGTGATCCACAATTTGTTTGTAAAATACCCTGTGACACAGGACGTACACTCTTAATGCAGAATTAAAAAATTTATTTTTAAAAAGAAATAAATAAAATTTACGTTTAAAGCAAGAATGCATTTTAACTAGTACTTGTTATATGTGAAACTTTGTACAAAAGCGCTACGTAGTCTATGACTACAAGTATTCTATGTATTTATAATAATTCTTATTTAAATTTCTTAATAATTATCAAATAAAACTATTCGAGCAAAAGTCTAGATAGTGTGTGTTTAACATCTGTTTGAAAATATAAGATTAAATATAACATAATTTAATATTTTCATATTCGGGAAAATACCTATACACATAGCTCACAATAAACTTATTATTTTATTGGAATACACACTGAAGTCAGCCATTGTAGATAATATGTGTAATTTAGTACATTCTACGAATACACTACACACGTTTGTGTGATTACAATTCTATGCAGTCGTAATACATAATTTTTAACTTAATATTACACATTGTTCATACTATTTTGGCTTTCTATTCATATTTTATATTTATCACATTTGAAATATGTCCAAAACCGATTCTTAGAGAGACCTATTTCCAGCATTAATCAAATGATGGTGATAATAAAAAATTATTCAGATTATGCATGTATTTATCCTTCTATAATGTCGGCTCACAGACACACGCCCATTCGCTATCGTCGTTAACAGTCGACTAAACTGTGTCACGACCGCATGTGAGCTGGCGATTATATAATACCACCTTCTCATTCATACACAGATAGTACAGTGAGCAAGTGAATGAATGACTGAGTGACACTTACTGTACTGACACATAATGTATCCATATTACATAATAATTAAAAGGACAGCTCAATATATGTCAACATGATTATTTTGAAAATTGTTGGTGTGTAAATACGGCTCGTGTAAATGGTGTTAAGTGCGAGGGTAGATATAAATATTCATGGGACGTCGCCGGTTCCGTGCCAAGTTGTCGGCATTGTCGCCTGCGGAGAGATTCATTACATACTTTATTATGTGCTTGATTGAGATGTAATGGTAACTTGCGGCTCAAAAGTTGTTGGGTAAAATAGTTCATCGTGTAGTTCGTACTAAAGATGTGCTGTGAATTTTGATTGTTATATCTTTTGATTTAGTTAAGTACAGTTCATCATCATAATCATGATCATCAGCATATCGCAGTCCACTGCTGGATATAGGCCTCTCCCGTTGCACACCACTCTGATCGATTTTGGGCATTCAGTACAGTTCATTCTGAATGATTATAAATATCTAGTTAATAGTTGCGCCCCTATGTTTTGGCCGCGGTTGTTGCTGTATCTTACTTAACCTAAAATAATACTAGTCTTTTCGGTATAAAAAGTAGCCATTTGCTATTTCGAACTATAACCTATCTCTGTGTTAAATTCCTCCTCTTTATGATTTATTTATATTTTATATTTACTCTTTCAGCCGCTTTTGGCATGAAAGAGTAACAAACATCCATCCTCACAAGGGTTAGCATGGGTTAGCATTTGACACGATACTATAATTTAAAAAATCAGACACTTTGAGACTGTCAAGGTGTTTGTTTAGGTTATGGAATTCATAACTTTTAATAAACTCTGTAAAGTTAGTACATATAACGTTGAATTCGTAATACTTTAATTCCTTTCATTGTGAGGAAGCGTCAAACCCAAGGGCAACGGGGCCAAGAGTCTAACTTCTTTTTATTAAAAGTAGAATTGATTTTCGTAGATATTTGAATTATTAACACTGAAATATAAGCTTTTTATTTTTGATTTTTTATTGAAACAGATTATTTAAATAGTTGAAATTTATTACAACGAAAATGGAATTTCAAGTTTCAGAAGAGACAGGCTCTACTGCCTTGAAAGTGCAGCGACGCAGACTGGTTCGACCGTACTAAATAACTATTGTAAATACAGAATTATATCCATAGAAAACATCCAAACAAACAAATATTAGAACATAGAAACATTCATTCAGTAATCGCACACGTTTCCACTACGCAACCACCGAGGCAGTCAAATAAATAGGTGTGGAATATTTTAACTGGTTTAATCGCACTTGAAATTTTGACGCTATCTCTGTTTCACCACAGATGCAGTACAAGAAAATTTGTTGTCATTGTGTATTTTGACGGCAGTGACGTCATCAAAATACAATGAATAATAAATTATTCTAAATTACATCACGGAAGAATTAATTATGGGAGGGAACACAAAGGGCCTTTTATCTCGGCTTAATGCAAATAGCTACGCCATAACCGTTGGGAATATAACCAGTTAATTATAAAATCCAATTAATACATCTGTCTTTTGATGATCATTGACGGGTTACGTCTAACGGTTAGTAATCCTGACTGCTAAGCTAGATATCGTCGGTTTGATTCCCACGCAGAACAAAATCTATACAAGTAAAGGAAATTGAAGTGTCTGCATGTAATTCTAAATTAACATCCCACTGCTGGGCCCGGGTGTCCTCTTACGAGAGGGTTATGGCCATAATATGTCCCCATGCTGGCCGAGTACGGGTTGACGACTGACTAAACACGTTGTGGCTACGTAGTCTTACCGTAACTAAGTTTCACGACTGTTATTTTACGATAACAACCGAGACCGACTGCTTAACGTGATTCTTCCGTATCACGAAAACGCTCATATCATGCTACTAAGAGTCACCCATCTAAGTCCTGACCATGCACCAAATTAACATTTTGCACTAAATGCACACGAAAGTATAGACGGAACTTACATCAATAGAACATTTTCCTAAATGTTGTCTGTTTGTTTGGTGCGGGTAATGTTTGGAATGACTGGACTGAATTTGAAGAGACTCACTGGCAGATAGTAAACTAAGCAGAGCAACTGATATAAATACATAAACATTTTTTTATGTTAATTCATACATATCATTGTTCATTCATATGATACATACAAAACACCGAAACGAATATTTGTGGATCATCCAAACATTTGGTCCGACCCGGGAATCGAACCCGAGACCACAAGCGTAACAGTCGCATACGCTACCACTGTGCCACCGAGGCATCATTGCAGTTTTAATCTTATGTTGTTTATATTTAATATACCCAAAACAGACGTACTCTCTTTCTGGGTGTTCCAGAGATAACTCAAAAGTTGCAACAAAGATGCGATAAATATCCTAACAGAAAATATAGAAAACCAAACTGCGATTGCTGTTTATTCTTAAAGTTCGGATCCCATTCTACCTTATCAATGAAAAAAAACTCAATTTCGCAAACTTTTAGGTTGTTGTCAAGTACGGGTATATAAACTTTCACATAAGAGTTCCGAAGTCACTGGTGTGTACAACAAATAAAGAATTTTCTAGAACATTCCTTTTATCAATTATTAACACGTGAAAATTTCCAGGTGGTTTAAAAATAATAATTCGGTTTACTATTTTTACTTTGAAATGATGAATTAAATTTAAACCAGCAGAAACTAATCACTATTATTTTTGTACCTACTAGCTGTGTCCCACGACGTTACCCTCGGTCATTGTTGTAAATCACAAGTAAAGTCGCGGAGCAAAGAAAGCCTAAAGAATTTTTGCCAAGTCGTAACTTAGGCAGATTTGTTCCGGGTAAAATCCCAGAAAATCCAAACAGACAGACGGACAAAAAAAAAACTTTTTGAGTAAAGACAATATGTTCAGTAGTAATGACTTGGAATGTTCATTTGATATTTCATACAGACAGCTCAAATTTAATTTATGTGTGTAGATTTAATTTTAAACTTATATTTATATATGAATGTGTATATCAATTTTGGGGCTTTTTATAAATGATAAATGATAAATGATATTTATTTCTGTAAGTAAATCTTTTCAGACATTTTTACAAGTCGGACTTATAGCTAGAAGGCGCCGGCATTTCCTACGACTCACTCTGGGAAGAAACGCCGAAACAAACCACAGAGGTGTCTTTTTAATTTATAATATACATAACGACAGTAAAGTACAGCTCGTAACAGAAGATGTGACGTAAGTATAATATAATTTAGTCTTCCCAACGTTACAACTTGCATCAACCGTAGTAATTAATCCACGTCGTCAAACAACGCCACCACCACTAACAGATAAAACCGATGAAATAATGCTATTTCATATTATATACCAGTACCATTATATTCTTTGATAAATTATTATTATTATATGTCGCTTCCATCAGCATAAACATAAATAAATAAATGCAATAAAACTAAGCATACGACTAAGACATAAACTAAGCATACAACTATCGTAATAATGCCATTCTGAACAGAGTGAACTAGATGTTGTTATAGAAAAACATTAGGCAATCATAATTCTACTATGATCCCATTTGCACCTTCAACAAACCAGCAAATAAGAATACCAAAATTATTATGACGGCGGCGTATCAAAGCAAGCTACTAAAAATAAATCAAAGCCAAGTACCTGCTCCCTAACATTTCAAGCGTCCTATAAAAAATAATGTCTATATTTTCTTCAGAAAAACCTGTTCTTAGGCAAAGAAACGAATAGACTGGGTATTTAGAGTACATCTAAGAAGCTATTCCTGTCACGTAATGTACTATATCACTACAGCATGTAAATATTTATCCGTAGTCGATATCACCAATATCGCTAATAGTAACTGTAAGTGTAGGACGATTAAATTGTACATTTTACTTTAAAAACGTATAGTATTCAGATTATTCAATACTTTCTTCTCCGTGTGGTGGGGGATTAAGAACACGGAATGTCACCATACCTATTAATTCGCTGCATTTCGTGACTAGGGGAGTAAGATACATAGGACAAAAATAATGCAAAGAGAAAGGAAAACTTAAGTGAACACTCAACTAATCCGTCTAGCCGTTATAGTGGAGTTAAGTATAGCGTAGTATAGCATACTAGAGAGAGAGATATTCATGTGAAGTAGTGGATTTTTGTAAGTTTTTGATGATGAACTTTAATTTGGCCGAAAGCCGAAAGTAAAACATTATGCCGACCTGATCGCACGAACACCAAGCGGTCTTCCGTCACAAGTGAGTCCACTGCCGAATTCTATAATCTTCATAACAGGAAAATAGGACAAAATGGCAGAAGTAGAGTCTAGAGGTAGTAGAGCCACGATTTCAGCAGAAATAGGCCTGCTCGACAAAGGCAATACTACTCTAACACAGAAGACCAACCCAAAAATGACAGCATTCATGCTGTCGTATTCTGAAATGTGCAGAAATATCACACTAGGCCGCCATGCTGCATTATCTGTACTCACAAAGAGGATAGTGACTCCTACTCCTGGATTCTACTCATTCTTTCCATCAGGCAGAATACGTTTACTTCAGTAGGCTTAAATATATAAAAAAAATGTTTTGCCAGCAGAGACATCTACAGAGTTGAATGAAATAATTTTCACTTATGGTTCAGTCAACTTTGTTAGTCCCATCAAAACTTTATCCGACACTAATCAAAATAACACGAAAGTTTTTTCATTAAATGTCCAGCGCCAAATTTATCAGCCATACCAACTTTGTCATACAGTTGGGTTGAAGTATGACCAGAATTTTGTGTAGGTATAACACTTTCACAGACAAATTACAAATATAACGAAAAATATCCAAGACGTACACTTGAGAGCAATAAAAAGATAATACTAAATAAATGCTCTTTAAATGGAAGGTCTTAAATATCTTAAAGCAAAGGACTGATGTGAAAAATTTAAACCCTTCGTTCTTAATCTTGTTCGTTAAAAACGGCTGAATAAACTTTCTAAATTCTATGTCATAATACCTAGTAATAGCACCAACTATTTTTAGCCAAAAATGCGAATTTGATCAAATACTAAGTGTTATTCCACAAAATAAAACCATTACAAATTGAGATTTTCAAACAGTTTTTTACTAAATGCATATGAAAGTACGTTATATACGGTACTAACACGAAATACCTGTTTTTAAAACTTTTATATGTCTGTCTGTTTGTTCCGGGTAATCTCTGGAATGGCTGGAACGATTTTGACGGAACTTTCAATAACAATATAAACTAACAGTCGAAAGAAACAGATCGATCGATACTATCGATTAAAAAAAGAACTTTCCAATCCATTACCAATTCCATACCAAAATAAATCCACAAATTGAAATTAATACTGAAATATACTATTTTCCTACATACAAAACAGACAAAGATGACAAAAACTAGAATAGAAATAAGCAAAAAGACATTCTTAACTTGTTTTTTCCAAACCGAAAATCCATCTTCAGCCACTAGAGACGACTCGAATGAACAAAAAATAATAGTATTGTTTGCAAAACTTTCATATAAAAGTACCTATTGATTATACGTCTAGACTTCACTGCGTAGGCTCCAGAGGTCATGACAGAAACATTAGGAATAAATGGATAAATAATACTGAAGTTCTCACACAAACGATATATATTTTTAGAATAATATCTCTTTGAATGTATGCTGATAGAACCACTCAATTCCATCACAACCCATATCTAGTTTTAGCTATTCATTATAATGTTGGAATAAAAATGAATAACTATTTAAATCTTTAGTTATCGTAAATCATTTATTGGCGAGTCACGATATGATTTTGATTTCAAATTTATTATTAAAAGAGATACGTTATAAATAAAGCTAGTTATCTTTGGTAATAAGACCGCGAATTAGATACAAAAACAAGTCAATAATCATGATAATCCCACAACTATTTATTTAGGCATAATAATAGGGTTAATTAGTATTAATACCCACTAACGGGCTTGGATATTGAATCACAGTAATATATTTCTCATAGCAACTTCAAGCTACTTGATATGATACTTGATATAAATTTATATTGAAGCATCGACCGCTGATACTATTTCTGTCAGAAATTGCTGTTAATATCTTTTTATTAGAGGTATATAACAGTACGAATTAAATGACTGGATTTTCTAAAATTTGCCAAGCTAACTTTTTACCTGATGGAACTTAATAAAGCCTTGATTCATAACTTATATTCTGATCAATTCCGCAAAGTTAAAGAAGAACGAGCACCTTAATTCTTGATACTGCATGATCACGAAATGATAAAATGACGTTACATCAACACTTTATTTTTTTACTCTTCATATGGTAGGTCATATGACGTCGTTTCTGCCTATTAGTGAAAAGGAAAAAAAACATATTATCCCATAGAGTAGTTTCAAAGGCACTTACCTAAGCAATTGTCACAAAAACTTATTCGTGATAACTCGAAAATAATTGAGGTAAAATGTTATTTGTCGTACCTGAACGCCTTGACCTCATACGCTACATTCAGCAATTTTCCGCGTATGTCATAAGGAAACAATGGCTTCTGTCGGTCATCAAAATAGTGGCATATTTTCTTAGGGCTGGAAGACATCGGGAATCTACCTACCTACATCGGTATTTGGCAAAGAATCTGATTACGTGACAAAATGAAATAGTATACAAATCAAACTAAAGCATCTCTCCACAGTAGAGAATGAAGGTGCTCCTGTTCTATGACGAAGATCGGAATCTATCAAGCTGCCCAATGGATTTTAATGCGGTTTTCATCAATAGAGAAAGCAATTCGAGAGAAAGTACTATATATAATTATATGGTATATTACATGCATATTGCATTAAATCTAGGTCGTTAGTAGTTTACATTTTAAATGCAGTAGTATTATATAAAATATTTTTGAACAAGTTACCATCTAAGGTAATAAACGTAACAAAGACATGAATACCTATTTAAAATTATTTTTTAAGATCAAACCCGACAATTTAATCTAAGTTGTTAAACTTAATTTTATGAGACTTTATTCAGTTTTTTATGGCACACGCGGGTACCCTTCCTCGAAAGTGTCTTGCCTAGCTATATCTAGGCTTAGTAAGTAAAGCGATATATAGTTACTTTAAAGTGCGACCTAATTTTTTAACCTCCTGCTATGTGCGTGTAGCTTTACAATATATCTACTGTTAAGCTGTCTCTGCAAAGCTAGGGTTAAATGATTTCTCGATGCAAATGCCATTTATGGCTCGACTCATGTCTCGTATATAGTACTGAAAAGGCACTGCGTATGCTAATATCACACTCGTTAAATAGCACTATGGATGGGAACAATGGTGGATTTATTTATGAAAATATATTTTCAGAATAGAGATGGCCGAAATAGAATGAAAATTAAATAAAATGTCACTTTTTTATAAAAAAATTTGAACAAATTAATAAATAGCGAGATTGATCCACAATTTATGTTGATAATTCAGTGTAATCTGCCATCAATTTACAAAATTTTACAAAGTAACTAATACTTTAAACTAACATTTCTTTCACAAAATTAAGGAAAGAAAGAAAGAAGTTCCTACTTGATCATTTTGATCTGAGTAGTTACTATTCATAATATTTTTATATTTAACCTACCGAAGTGAAGAGTTACAGTGTAGAGACCCTGCCTGATGGAAAGCATGAGCAGAATCGAAGGCCACCATACTTGCTGCGAATGCAGACGATAAAGTATGGTGGCCCACACTATGACGGCTTAGTAAGACGCTTTTTCACGCCCCGTTTAAAGGACCCGGGATCATAGTCGGAAGGAAACACGCGAGCTAACGTGACAAGATATAACGTGTGTCATATCTTTTTTGATCGTCATTCAAGGTTCACCTGTCGTCATAGCACTAAGATAAACTGCTTGCTATTAATGCTAATGAAATGTAATTTTAAAATGGCATTCGCGTGTATTACGAAACGAATGCAACAAATATAAAAAAAATGCAATGGCATAACATAAATTAACTAAAGCAGATGTTCGCCAGCTGATAGCCACATACTGGCTTCATGACGAAAGTCTCAGAAAACCATCTACCAATTAAAAACGCAGTTTTTAAAATTTATGTATTAGATCAGTTTTATTAAAGTAATAATAGTTGGGATTTAAAAAAACTTTATAAACCTTTGTTCTATAAACCAAAATATTTGACTCCTAAAATCCAATCCTCCAATCCAATGTCCCTGTTGAACTCGGGTCTTATCTTAGGAGAGAGTTAAGACCATACGTCTCCACGCTAGCCGAGTGCGGGTTGGGGCTGGCACACGTTGTGACTTCGTAATCTTGGCAGTAAAATATTTGTGTTTTTATCAGATTTTAAAGAAAATAATATTCACCATCTGTGAACTGTTGAATATTAACAAAATAATGTTATTTGTGGAGATATAGACACTAAGTGGGACTTGAACTTTAATGATTAAGAGTGTGGGTATTTAAACGCTTACTTCACAGGACTTAGGGCTGTTTTTAACGACGTTCCAAACTTAAGGGGCCACTTAGAGAGAATTAGCTAACTGGTGAAAACGAAAATAACACTTAGTGTTATTTCGCTTTCACCGGTTGGTGAAAAAACTAAAGGTTTTTGGAGGGACACCTAATTGCTTAAATGTCTATTAAAATAGTAATAAGATAGTACCATTATATTTGGTGAAAACGAGCATTTGTAAAACTATAAAACACCTGACAGACGAATTTTGAAGACTTTAAAATATAATTATATAGACTCTCATCCTTTCCTCGCTCCGGTCTCGAACGCGATCACTTTTTTCTCATGATAGGTTACAATATATATGGGATTCCTATACATTGGTTACTTATGTACCCATTTTTCTTAAAAAAAATCTACTGTATCCCGCGGTGCTACCCGCCGTTATTGTTGTAAACCGTGAGTAATAAAAAACAATTAGCCTAATTTACTTCATAAATTATCAGCTACTGCCCGTGAAATTTCCGTCAATTCAGTCCCGTTCCAGAGATACAAACAGACAGACAAAAATTTTCAAAATTGCTTGTTAAATGTAGGTACTTATTTTTTTTAATACGCATTTAGTAAAAAACTGTTCATTTGATATTACAGACACTTTTATTTTATTTATTTGCATAGATTTTCTATTTCAGATTTTTTTAAAAAAAATCAGTATATTCAGTCATTTTAATCTACCGAAGTTAACTTATAGACTTAATAAATCACTCGTACTGTAATAAATATTTCGGTAAACAATGACAAATATAATTAACAACCAACTCATCATCAATCCACCTTGAATCTTCATGGTTCACATCTTTCTACAATAACAGCATACAATGTGCTTTCCGGTCACGAATATCAGAATGAAACCTATTAATGTGCGGTTTAGCATCACAAGACATGTAATATGTACCACATCATACTATTACATTATGTGTATGACATGTATGTGTGTCGTGGCCTTCCAAGTGATAATAGATCATAACTCAATAGCTCTTTACAATTTATAATACATGTGACAATTTATATTACATACTTTAAGTCGTGCGAGGAAAATTATGAGCCAGGAACGTTACAGATTATTGTTTGGGTATTTTTTCAGTCTTGTATGGTAATGGATTTAGAAAAAGAAGTGGCATCATCGCATATTCATCTCATGGCTTTCTAAGGGACATAACTACAACCTAAGATAAACAAATGCACTCATTGTACGCCTCTTTCCTCATCTGACTTCGGGGAGAAAAGAAGGATACGACCTCCAGTTAATTCAATCAATCGAAGTCAAAAGTAGCTAAAGTTACCTACGACGCCGATATAGCACTCTGGTTAAGCCAGCCCAACCCTGCCGAAACATGGTACATGGTTCTTTCAAACCACTTTCGTAGATATTTTAGCATGTAAACTGATCTAAAACCGAGGTTGTTCAAAGATGAGCTGACATTGGGTAATTGCAAAAGCCTAAAAATAAAAATAAAATACTTTTATTGTTGTAACTACACGCTATCGCATTAGAATTAATATCAAATGTTTAGCCATGTTTATAATATAACAATCGATATACATTTATGCAGAATTGTGTTTGTTTTGTAAAAGGCGCCATGATGGCGGGCAAGACAATAGCCGTCATTAGTATTTTCCCGACCTGTCGGTATATTCAGGCTTGGATAAACATATGACAGTGAATAATTCAACTTATAATAGTTTAAAGACGATAATTTTATTCATTAACGCAAGAACTTTATTCATCACTTTTATAATACAGTAAATGCGAAAGTTTGTGAGGATATATGAATATTTCCTACTCTTTCACGCAAAATTTAATGAACGGATTTAGATGGAACCTTACAGTATCATAGGTTATAATATATATCAGAATGAAACATAGGCTATTTACCGCTATCACCGACATATACGCTGTCGGCAGGCAGTTAGTATCATCTTAATGTAACAAAATGTTACATTAGTTTTTATAATCGTGATTTACGCAAAGAACACTAATATTACTTGATATATGAGGTCGATATTGACACGGAGAACGGCCGTCGATAAATCATGTAAAGTATTATAATCAATAAGATATTGACAGTAACCAAATATTACTTGTAACATGTCTCATTTAGGGGATACTTTTAATTAACTAGCCGTACTTGGGTAAGACTAGTTAATTATGTTTCTAAAGTTACTAAATGGGGTATCTTATTTATACTTGAGGGTGTAAAATGATATTTTTTAGAGTTTAAGATCATGTATATGTGCATTTAACCTACAATACGCTGTAACATCAACTCTGCTGGTCTATACTCTCATAAGGTTGATATCACCTTATCAACCTTATGAGAGTAGGAGTCACACTGATTTCAGCACAAATGGATGGACTCGACCGGGGCGGTACAACCACCTCTCTTAAGAGACTAACCTAAAATTGACATTATATAATAAAATTTTATAATTCTTTTATTTTAGAAGTTACATACATTTTACCGTCTCTCGCACAAACTATTCAGTTTAGAAAAAAATGATATTAGAAACCTAAGGAGAAGAAGACCTATACATGGTATACGTAGTACACGTATGGGTTTGATGAAAAAAAATTTTTTGGGTCTCAGTTCTAACCGGGGTATGGGGAACCCCCAAAATGTATTGTTTTTTTTCTATTTTTGTGGGAAATATTAATGCGGTTCACAGAATACATCTACTTACCAAGTTTCAACAGTATAGTATAGTTCTTATAGTTTCGGAAAAGAGTGGCTGTTACATACGGACGGATAGAAAGACAGACATGACGAATCTATAATTAATGGTTCTGTTTTTGCCATTTGGCTACGGAACCCTAAAAACGCCTTTAACAAAAACTGTTAAACCTACAGATAAAGTAATCAGTCCAAGATACATTTCCTAAAATATAAATCCAAGTTTATAAATAGATGACGAGATAGTGTAACAGAAAAACAAACTAAATACATTTACGTGTTATAACAACCTGATTGAGTCTTGAAGTAATCTTGGAAGTGATCCATTGCTAATATTGACTTAGCAAATGAGGAAAATTCTTACTACTCTTATTAGATTCTCTGTAGTATGTTTATTTAGGGCTGTGTTGACGGTTTTAATCTTGTCCAGACAGTAATTGTATTTGCAATTTCTCAGGGCTTTTAGGAATACGAGTTATACTGCGAATACGTCATCTATTTTCTATATCTACATCTATTTTTCATACTCCTAGGACGCGAGCGGAACCGCGGGGATCAGCTAGTTAAGATATAAATAGATTAAATTCGTTCTGAAAACAAATATTTTTTTAAAGTTATACTAAGTAAGGAAACAAGCCTGCAGGCAGAGCTTTGGTTAGAGTTTGCCTAGATGTTTCTCCACACGAACCGATGGTAGCTGGAGCCCAAATGTGTTGGAGTAGAGAATGCGATTGAGTAAACATGGGGTAGGGAGCCCTACGACCTATGGATCGAAGCAACAGAAAACCGGGATATATTACGCTCTTTGGGGAAGACCTTCATTCATCGGTGGACGGCGATAGGTGGAAACAAGGTATTTCTATCATCATCGGTCAACAAATATTCGGACGGCACTGATTGACTGACACATTTCAATTTAAATAGTCGTTAAGACACATATTTGTTAATATTTTTATATTAATAAAAATGTTAGTAAAATAATAAAGTTGAGCACAAAAAATAGATACAAAACTTCCGTTCGAGAACCATTGAACTTACATTAAATCAGAATTAAAGAACCAACAGCCTAGAATATAATATTAAAGCTATAAAAATGAGTGCTAAGTGGCGTGAGCGAATGATATAATAACTAAAACCATCTATTAAACCTAGCCTATTTATTATCATCAAGTTTTCAAATGAAGATGGATGCGATAACAGAAAGTTACACGAAATTCGTGTACCTAACTCTGTTTGAATAAGTTAATACAAATCTTTTCTATTCTAATGCTGAATAGATTTCAACGTAATTAAGACTATTTTGCGAAAACCTCCTTTCAAAGGAGAGACCTATGTCCAGCAGTGGACTGTTAAAGGCTGTTGATGATGATGATTGCGAAAAAAAGTTCAAAATATTTGCTTATTTTTTGTAATTAAATATTTTTTAATATATAGAATAATCATGGTAGAGTAATATATTTTTATTTAAAATTTGCACTGGAGTATTACTTAGTGAACGTAATTATTTTGAGTAACTGTTTTAAAGACAAAATTTATATCCAGGACATATTGAAATTAAAGCTATTGGATAATAATACAACGGAAAGTATAGTATCGAAAAGACTGTAATAGACATGATTATAATAATTAAGTCTTTTACTGATGTGACAATTGTGTCAAACATGCTTTCCTATTTCTACATATTACGATATTATAAATTTTAATCCATGATTCTACATAAATGTAATTAAATACTAATATAATTTATCTCTGTCATTATAAAGGTTTGTTAGTAGGAAACGCCTTAAGCAAACATCGCTTTCCGCAGATCTATTATGCAAAGTCGAAATTAGTAAACAAACGCTATGAATTTTCTTAAGCAATCTAATTAAATTAGCGAAAACATTTCTTCGTAACTCTGCAAAGCCATCGTAGGATCGTTCGCGAATAATGCTAAATATTTTGTTAACTTTGAATAAAACTGTTGAATTTTGTATAAGACGGTTTGAGTTAACCCGTTAGAGACCGCAAATCGCTCCCAGCGGCCCGGGACTTGTTGTAACAAGTTTAATCTTTAGACACAACTATCCTGTTAACCTAATTAGAAATGCTCTAAGTATGCTGCAGTGAATTTCGAGATTGCTTCTTGAAAGAGTAACAACATGTTTGCATAAGATCTCCTTGTCAAGTAGCTGCGCACTTGTAAATAAGTGAACGCACTTTATTAAGTTAGGTGGGTTCTTTGCTGAACATCGTTTGTATGCTCAAAAGGAAAGTCAGTTCAATTGAAATAGAAGTTTTTTTAAAATTTCATTTAAATCGGTTAAGTTTTACCGTGAAAGCCGAACAGATAGACAGAGTTAATTTCGCATCTATAATATCACTAAGGATTATAAAATCCCAAAGTATGATAAAGTCTTGTTAGACTCCAGACAGCGTAATTATGTAGAAGGTAGTCTCTCCAATTCATCGTTACTTTGTTTATTATATAACTTCTAACTTAGTAGCTTATTTTCTTAAAATATACTGTTGCTCGCTTGGTCAATGGATGTGATTACGATTGGTCACGTTCTCATGAATCTTAAAAGTGAATGAGTTGTAAAAACAACTGAAATTGTCGAATCACATTCATGGTCAAAACAATATACTTAATAGCTTTTGAAAACAAATGAACACTGTTTTTAACAGTCTGTAGGAATAAACAATCAAATTGGTCGTTGATGATACGTAGGTTTTGTATTTCTAAATTCCGACCGTGTAGTTCATTACTTTAAGAGTGATTATATTGCTTACTTTGAAAATAACGTTATGGGACTTTTGACAATACACATTGTAGATTTACAAAAGCAATCAGTGGAAATATGATGTTAAAAAAACTATTTAAGCACATACATATATATCAAAATACCAACATTTAATTAGGATCTGAATAGAAGTGAGTTTAATGATGCAAATGGCCTTCTTTTTTTATCTACCTTTTCTCTTAATATGCTCATAAAAAATAAGTACCTCCTCCTCCTTAAAGTACCTGATGGAAGGTAATGGATCACTATGGATTTTGACCCACACATGCAAACCCCATTCTAAGGAGAAGCCCATAAGCAGTAGTGGTCTGCTTAGGGCTGTTGATGATTATGACAGGTGGTAGGGGACAATCCCTACTAGGAATATTAGACAAAATATATACTGGAATATGTAGATGGGTATGTCAAAACTACATGTTTTTGAAAATTGATTATTTTATTAGACTATCATTTGACATCCTTACTAATATTATAAACGCGAAAGTTTGTGAGTAAGCATCTATGCATGTGTTTCACGCAAAAAACTACTGAACGGATTTCGATGAAACTTTACAGTGATATAGCTTATATATCAGAATTACACATAGGCTACTTTTTACTGCAATAATTGAGATACAGGTTTATATTTAATATATAAACGTCTGTTTTAATGAAGAAAGCTTTTCTACAGAGGACGAGCCAAGAATCCCCAAGGAACATAAGTATTTTACACAAAATATAAGCTAACATCGCGCCGCTAAATTATTGTCTGAAATATGGATATGAGAAAATATGATTACGTACTTCATAACTAATATAAATGACATTTATGCGTCGGACTGTTCGAAATTTGCGGAATATGTCATAATACTGTATATTTATCGTTCAGAATAAATTTCATTTAAAAGATAAAGATGGTCTGTATGAAATTTTTAATAACACCGCTTTTCCACTTGAATACAAATACTTATTTAAAAGATACTAACAACAGAGAACAAGAGTACACTACACTTACAATACTGAGCGCAACGAGTGGTTTATCCCTGCTTAAAAAAAGCAAAACTAAAAGCTTTAAGCAAAATGTCTTGTTCATTTCTTTGGCAAACTAATTTATAAGTACGTCTTAACCCTTCTTAAGCATATGTGAAAGGTTCTCAGCACTAATATCTTCAAGCAAGATAACAAAAATCTGAAATACTCGGGCACACTCCTGCTGCACGGAACGAGATAAAACGATGATTTAAGAGGCGTAAGTGGAAAATAAAAGTCTTTCTATTTCTACCCTCCCGCTTAAGCTCTAAAGTTAATAACATAAGCTGCCCTGGGGACAGTGCAATAGAAATGAGTCGAGAGATTAAGCCATTAAGATGTTGAACAAGAATACTCTTAATAATATTGTTACTTTACATTATATTTTCAAACATTTGACAATGATGCGAATACGTTTTTTAATAAAATTTTTATTGTTAGCGAATAATAAACTTAGAAAACAAAACTATACAAAACTATAGGTATTCTAAATTCCGTAATTTTCCATTTTAAACATAAATTTGATCTAGTAACGGTTACTTTATATTTATTATATATATTTGCTTTCGTGGAAAATATTAATTCATAAGCAAAACGATTTTAATATATATGACGAGGCGGTGTGCCCGGTAGGGTTTTTAAAAACAGTGACGTCATTACTATTATTATTATCGGAGTATTTCATTTTCAGAAATAACTTAAAATAAACTTCACTTCAAATAGAATTCACTTTTAATTAGTATTGATTGCACAACTTCAAATATTTCACAATAAATTAGGTGTTTGCTGTCCGAGCGCAGACAAACGAATCCTCTCTCCGCTGTAGCGGGCGGCTTTTTATAGGCATTGTAGTGGGGCGGTCGATCGTTGCGAGTTGTTTACGTCACTAAGAACACGTGCAGCGATGACTTATTTCTTTGAATGTTGTGTTGCGCCGATACGACCATTCTGACCGGCAGTGCGCGCTCTGCACTAGCCGTGTTGTTGATGTTTTTCCGATGAGTTTATCTGTAAAACGTAAATATTTTTCTTTGAATTGGCATCTGTGTACCTTTAATTATATTGACGTCTACACTGTGGTAGGATATGAGCATAGCGTACTATGTGTTGTGACGTACTCTGTGGTACTATGTGTTGTGACGTACTCTGTGGTACTATGTGTTGTGACGTACTCTGTGGTACTATGTGTGGTGGCGTACACTGTGGTAATATGTGTTGGCGTACTCTGTGGTACTATGTGTGTTGGCGTACACTGTGGTACTATGTCGTTGCGTACTCTGTGGTACTATGTCGTGGCGTACTCTGTGGTACTATGTCGTAGCGTACTCTGTGGTACTATGTCGTAGCGTACTCTGTGGTACTATGTCGTAGCGTACTCTGTGGTACTATGTCGTAGCGTACTCTGTGGTACTATGTCGTAGCGTACTCTGTGGTACTATGTCGTAGCGTACTCTGTGGTACTATGTCGTAGCGTACTCTGTGGTACTATGTCGTAGCGTACTCTGTGGTACTATGTCGTAGCGTACTCTGTGGTACTATGTCGTAGCGTACTCTGTGGTACTATGTCGTAGCGTACTCTGTGGTACTATGTCGTAGCGTACTCTGTGGTACTATGTCGTTGCGTACTCTGTGGTACTATGTCGTTGCGTACTCTGTGGTACTATGTCGTTGCGTACTCTGTGGTACTATGTCGTTGCGTACTCTGTGGTACTATGTCGTTGCGTACTCTGTGGTACTATGTCGTGGCGTACACTGTGGTATAAGTCATGTCGTACACTGTGGTATAAGTCATGTCGTACACTGTGGTATAAGTCATGTCGTACACTGTGGTACTGTGTTGCGTAGAATAGGATTGTAAAACATAACCTGAGTTCCTTTGTTTTTTTTTTTTTTTTTTTTTTTCTTTCTTTCTTTCTTTCTTTCTTTCTTTCTTTCTTTCTTTCTTTCTTTCTTTCTTTCTTTCTTTCTTTCTTTCTTTCTTTCTTTCTTTGTTCTGTTGCATTGGCTTGTGAAGTGGATGGTGTAGGCTCATTAACCGATACTGGAGTGTAGTCTTCTAACGCCGATACGGTCGATTCCTGTAGCTTTGCACTTCCTTTAAGCAAGCCGACAACCGGTGCATTCAGGTCGCGATTCCCTTGTATAATCAGGTTGTTGAGCGGAAGTAGCAGGACACACGCCTCTGTGTGCTACTCTGAAACAACATTTAACAAACAGCATCACATAGCTCTGTCTCTCGTGTCATTGCACCAGTAAATAAAGAGAACTTAAAAACAAAACTCTTAACATCAAGATTTTAGTATCAAATTTAAAATGATAATAGCTGTGATCACGACAACCCGCATCATCCGTGATGTGTGATCACCACCCAGGTAGAGGCACCCTAGTTAGCCCATCATTTTCACGCATTAATTGCGTAGACCCAAACGATTTCAAACTATGAATGTGTGACACTGAAACACTTTCTCATAACAGCAAAGCTGTTAAAACAGAAGCCCATACTCTCGTATGTACTCTCAAAGGCCTAAACACATCTTCTCTCGAAGTGGGCTGAGCCCGCATCCAGCGTTCATTTGCTAGACGGCGAAGAGAACAAAGGTTATACTTCCCTCAGATAGTGAGTATCCAGCAGGTTGCGCCTCGCACATACGGCGAACAGGCCGTAGGTTTCACGTCGCGTAGACGGTGTGCAGACCACAGGTCCACACCTCACCTGACGGAGAGTAGACCGGAGATCACAGTACGCGCTCAACTCGCGTAGACAACGAGAAGACTGAAGTTCGCCGCTGAGTAAGCACTAGGCTGCTTACGATCACCGTCATTAGTTCAGAAGATATTGTAGTACACAAGTGTGTGCAAACACTCGAGCATTCTGTGGGGAAGGAAGCATTAAAAATAACCAGCACTGGGGTCATTATAACGAAATAATTTTAAACTTGGCCCAGAAAATAGTCAGCCAGGTACAGACTTGTACTCTCACACTGTAGTACGCACTGACTAGTGCTTAAACCTTTTATAAGCTCGGCCTTCACTGATATGAAAATATGATTCGAACTTACCAGTGTAGCGCCAATTACAACTCACAAGCCTTTCAGTAACCTCACTTCATTACCCTATGGGTACTGGTGAACTGGATTACATCTTTACATTGAACTTTGTGTTGTTCCCATATAAGCACGGATGCATCTTCTATCGTTTGGAATGTTTACTAGCTGGAAAGAAAGCGTTATACCCACGAACTTACCGAAACATAGTGAAGTACCCACATTTTTTTTTTTATTTAAGTATCACACGTTTAATCACATTTCTGAAAACAAAAACGATTTAAATTCGTTTGCAATTGTTACTCAAAACCCGATATAGGCTGCATGTCACTTAATTTAAGGTTTCTATGTTCCGACGTTGTCAATTAACTTTCCATTTTATTTTTCTTGTTTTGTCGGTAGTTATTAATTACAAAAACTTTAACTATCGATTTGAATGAAGAAACACAACGAACACTGAATTTAGATAGCGAACAGTCTAGAACACATGGTAATCCCACTTCTGATGACGAGGCGGTGTGCCCGGTAAGGTTTTTAAAAACAGTGACGTCATTACTATTATTATTATTATCGGAGTATTTCATTTTCAGAAATAACTTAAAATAAACTTCACTTCAAATAGAATTCACTTTTAATTAGTATTGATTGCACAACTTCAAATATTTCACAATAAGTTAGGTGTTTGCTGTCCGAGCGCAGACAAACGAATCCTCTCTCCGCTGTAGCGGGCGGCTTTTTATAGGCATTGTAGTGGGGCGGTCGATCGTTGCGAGTTGTTTACGTCACTAAGAACACGTGCAGCGATGACTTATTTCTTTGAATGTTGTGTTGCGCCGATATATATTATAATCTTACATCAAACAACGTGACGATTAATATTAAAATTTGTAAAAGATCTTTGAGGTCTTTATAAATTTTCATACTGCTAATATTGACAAATAATATTCTTCAACTACAAAATGTGCCATAGTTACATAACTTTCTGTACGGTTTAAATACCTACCTACTAATAAGTACCTACTAGGTAATATTATAATAAAAATAAACGAAATTCGAAAATGTATTTTAGTCCAAGAAATAATACTTAACTATATTCTTAATCATTAAAGAGATTTGCTTTCGAATAACAATTAAATCAATAACAGTAATTTTATATTTAAGTTTACCTTTCTTCAGATAAATCAGCAAAATATTTACCTGAAACGTAAAAAAGAATTATTAATATGTGCAAAATCAGTGCTGCCGCTAGTTAACGTTAACAATTCAAAAGATCCATTTCACTGATTGAATATCATTCAAACGTCCAATTGAAAACCTCAATTTAGTAAAACGTTTGATCTGTTAACTAATGTCTAATTGAGATAGTTGGCTGCGATATATCAGTACATATTTTAATTTAAAGGCCTCCGCCGCGTCTGTTTATCTTTTTGCTCGCGATGAACTCAAAAAGCACTGCACCGATTAAAATGAAATATTGTTCCCAGATAGTCTAAAGCCTGAGAAAGGAACTTTACTTTTTACCGCGGTAACCGACACAGAAGCTGGCTTAGTAAATATTAGGTTAGTTTGTGTACGTTTTCAATCAAACAGTTTTGCACAAACTTCAGAGATGGTGCAAGGCTTATTATCATCTAGTAAGCTAGAAAAATATCCTAACAATGATAATATAGTAACCGATTCAAGTACACATTACAAATATTTATGATCTGGATACCTGAACAAATCAAGCAACTGAAAGTTGTTGGCCAGAACAACAGTGTGCATTTTCATCCCTAAAATAACTTTTGTATTACCTATTCTTTTCAATAAAAGTGTGAATTTCAGAGAATTGTTCCATTTTCTTTTTCGTGACAAAGCTAAATTAGATATAAAAAGTTTACCATTTCGCATCGTACAGTATAGAACGAACGCTAGCACAACTTTAACTAACAATACCCAAATTTCATTATCGCGAAAATTTGCTATTTCGTACGGTAGTTATCATGCAATACATACATATAAAAAACTTAAACAACATAAAAAGTGCCCAATCACCTGATAGTTACAGTAATAGGCATTGTGATGTTATTTTACGCTTATAATTTACTAAACAAAAGAGAAAGAAATACATTGATATCTCAACAGTTACGTAATAAACATACTTATAAAAAAAAGTCTAGTATATTCATTAGACTATTACAATGCACTCCTTGACATAAGCCTCTTTAATTTCACGCCACTTCATTGTCTGACGTAGATTTTCTTTGGAATGAAATCCATTCGAAAATATACGTTTACAACATTAAATAGTATCACTCATAGATCTATGGTATCACTAGACTTTTCACCATAATAAATAAAGTTCTTAGATCTACAAATAAATTTATATTTTCTTTAAAACGAGATCCTGAAATGATGACAGGATAAAATAAATTTTGTGCTTAGTACGCTACCCTAGTTGGCAAGCTTTGATGGAAAATTGGGACAAAATTAAGTCCTAAATCTTGCCAACGGCTCTATTCAGTCCAAGAAAACAATCATTTTCAAGTTGAAAAGTTCAATTTCGTCGACGCCGATAAGGTCTTTATTGGATCGAAGACATTTAGATGACTATCACACTAAAAACTTTTAAACTACCCTCACTTTTATTTTATGGTGACCGACGACAGATTGCTGAATTAGCTTAGGGCGGAGGGTTGGTTCTAGTAGTGACGATTTTCTTTATAAAACTAATAGCGAAATCAAATCACAAAAGATCGAGTTATCTAACCTTCAAGTTAAGAAAGAATGTTAGGTTTTAAAAAGAACTTGTCCCTTGTCATAATATTTTTTTCGTTCATTCAATATTGTTATTGTACATCACAGTAATTATTCATACACTATTACTTTATTACATACACAACATACACAGACACAAACGTTTTTTGTATCATGTTTGGTCGTAATATAACTATCATCATGTAATAAACGATGTTGATTTTTTTAATATAAGATAGAAGCCATTAGTTTCAGTATTAAATTTCGAATGGTTCATAATAATTCAAGCTCACAAAAACAATTGTGATAAACAAGGCTTTTCCTTCCTGTTTGTACCGACCGAAATGGCGACACAATATATTTGTTAAGCAGAGAAGTGCTATTAAATTAAATTTTCACTGTTTTATTCCACTAGTCGCCTATATATACACTTTTTATTGTTCATTCTGTTTGTAGTAGGACATATGTAAGTTTTGAACTCAACAGACTTTAGTGGTCTAGATGAGAAAAGGGTTTTTTGACAATGCATTAGAACTTTTAAGCATAAACAATGTCACTTCATATTTTACACAAAATCGGTTGCAAAACATTAAGGATTATCATCAATAGCCGTCGACTTATCTGTAGAAAGTGACTTTGTGCGGGCTATCAAAGGGATCATGTAAATGGATCGCCGTTCGTATTTCACTTGGAATATAAGTTTAAATTTGCTGTCCTGCGTAGTACTCGTAACCACGCTTAAAGACTATGTGTTCATAAGCGTTGGCTTTCTGTTATCAATCATCATTATCGTAATGGATTCCGCTACATAACATTCTGAACGAAATTTAAGAACAAAATGTTAACATATAAACCAATCTGTTAAACTCACGCAGTGTTATATTTAAATTCAACATCTAATACAACAAAACACAATAACGCCGAAAACAATGCCGATAGAAGCCCGATCGTATACAAAAAGATATTGTACGTTGCAATTTCCCTAATAAATAGAGCTTTAAGAGTAATTTAAAAAATTTCATAACCATCTGCAAAGTAATTAGTGTACAATGAAGTTTGAGAGAGCACCCAATTAAGGCTGAAAATGCGGGTCGACTCTAATCAAACAAAAATTACTGTTGCCTCTACCCCGCTTTCTGAAAGTCTCAGCATAATATATAACTGACAGTGCTTTTCGTTTGCTGTACACATGTAATATATAAATATCTCTTGGCACGCTGCAGAACGATTGCACCAATGCAAATGCAGAATTCAGAATAATGCAGAAAAATTTCACTAAGCCGACATGGTGGTTTTATTGTTTTATTTAAAGAGTGAGAATAGGTGGCAAAGTATTTTTGCGGCCTTATTATTTATTTATTTATGTGTGTTTGTTTATTTATTATCGTGTGTTAACATTTTTATCGCAATTTAATCAATTCTTCAAAAACCTGAAGTAAGTTGAGTGTAATCATAAACAAAAACGAATGCAATATCACTGTGTTGTATCCAACATTAATGTTTCATTGTTTAGGAACGAACAATCAACCCGGGTTATTATAAGCTTTTGGGCAAACATTTCACACAATTTGAAATTTTGGAACTGTGCCGACATATTAAAATACTTGCGAATTATTGAAGACATTGGATCTAAAATAAGCTAAGTGTCGTTAACCTCTAAACGGTTGACCCTCCCCCCAAAGCTATATTGTTTCCGGAAGTAATAAAAAAGCTAATATTTTCTTACAGTTTAATTTAATCAAGCTTTTGTAAGATCGAAACTCGCAGCCATCTAGAATGTTGTTCAATTGAATTTATAATTATATAAAAAACGTATATATATACGAACATATATATAAATAGAAATATGGAACCTCAAAAACGACTATACTTTCTTCTAAAAAGCGTAACTTGCAAATTTTAGATCTATCTACACAATTAAGAGCAAATCTGTTTTGAATTTATTACGAACCAATATACGTATCCGAATACATTTATTCATTAAAATTATTTCTTTGTTACAGGTACTGCAATGAACAAGTATAATAAGAATTAGCATGGTGAAATGCCTTACACTTATAAATTATTGGAATGTTTTTGAGCAATAAATCTTTATCTTTGTTTGTAAAGAATATTTCTTGAAATAAAACTCTACGTTATTGGTTATTGAATAAAGAAGTTGTGGCATTCCTTAGAAAACTTACGTTTAAATGTATTAGGAAAAATATAACTAAAACACATATTATATGCTGAATAGGTTGTAAAAAAGTTATTTATATAATCATGCATAAAGTGTTTGACAGATTTAATTTAAAATATTATCTTTTTAAGATTTGATTGAAACAAAAAAACAATACTTTACATAGTATGTATATCTTGAACGTTATAAAATTCATTGGTCTACTGAAACTGAAGGCTAAAATAACGAAGATAGCATAAAATAGTAATGTATTTTTAACTTACATCAAATTTTGAGTTAAACTCTACAACCAACGATAAAATTGTTACAAAAAGCTCTTCATTAACGTTGTTGTAAAACCGTCCCTGGACATTAAAAAACCATAGCATAATAAATTATTCTACGACTTTTTTACTTCCCCCTCGATATTGTTAAATTAAAATAGAATTTTTGTATAAACTGTACAATTTTGAATTCAATATTTTAAAAAACATAGCAATCTACTCCGGGAAGAAGAGCAGTATTCTTTAAAGTTTAGTAGCACATTACTTAATTAGTGAACTTTAGATAGTTTAAAAACCTATGAATATACGCAGTAAATATCGTAAAGGCGTTGACATTCTAATAGTATTATAGGCACAGAACTTTACAACAATTTTGTCGAAATAATTGTTTCAATGATAACAAAGATAAATTAAACACGTACTGCCCTCACACAGAAGTCGTTTTTCGTTGGCGTGTGTGGGACCGGAAGCCCAATGATGAAGTTGCATCTCACTAGGCCGCCAGTGAGGGTCACCATGCAGCATTGTATCATTCACAATTAGGGTGGTGACCCCTACTCCTGAATTCTACTCATGTTTTTCATCAGGCGGAGTAGAGTTACTTTGGATGCCTAAATATATAAGAAACTGTATTATACTAGGTAACTGAAATTTGTTGGTACTTGTGTTTAATCATGTTTATGAACTCCATCGGTAGCCACGTGGTATCTTGTTTTATGTTCCCAGTAAGTAATCAATTCACAAAAATCTGAAAGCGTGTATTGGTAGGTACGGCACAAGAAGCACAGCTACTACATTTTTTACCAAGAGTGTGTTATTATAATATTATGTTACTGCTCCTACTATTTTATTTATTCAAAACGCGAAAATTAGAACTTTAGAAAAATTAAAGAGGAAAGTCAGAACTTTCGAATTCCACTTATTTCGTAGGTATGGCGGAAAATATAGGGTTCATCTGATAATGAGTACCGTCATAAACTTCAATTACACACCCTTTTCTTGAATTCATCTTCTTTCCCCCCTCCCCAACCTCTGAATAGGTATTTGTGCCTGAGTACGCGACATCGCGCTGCTAGCTTTTGTTTGCACCTATTGAATTAGGTACCTAGTTTTTCTTTGATTCATGAAAAGATTCAGTTATTTCCATACATTGGACAAAATCGGAATAATTATATAAAATCATTTAAATTCTTTATTTGTGCTGGCTAAATAGTGTAACACATCCACTCAAAAATTACAAAGCAAAAACGAAATAAAAATAAATAAAAATAATATTCTGCTATACCGGTCCTTCTAGTACTATCCATCCATGAACCGCTTATCTTCGACGTTAAAAGTCAAGCCTCAAATGACCTAGTTCTAATATCAGAACATTGGATACTGAAAGTAAAAATAGCGAATTTATAACTATCTAGCTTATCAGGCTCATGTTAAATCTCTAGATAAAACAGCAGTGGTGTTGCGATAGTTAACTACGAAAAATAATTATTTTTCAATAGTGCTGTTTAAAATGTTTAAGTTGTATTGATACAAATAGAAGGTACTATCGACGTCAGTCTGATACCAAACTAGAAAGAGACTGAATACTATGGTAACCAACTCTGGTTGATAACCATACTCATTGATAAACATATATGTATGTACTTAAGTACAGATAATATATGCACTTCTAAAATTACATAGATATTATAGAAAAATTTAACCCAAACAGAGAACAAATGATTGTGCTTGCAACAAAATCTTTATCCTGGATAAGATCGCAACCCACGATCTCCTACACTCCAGCAATAGCAATCAAGGTCTCTAATTACAAAACCAATCGACCCGTATCGATAGTATCAGAAGAAGTATCGATTTTATATATGACTTCCGTTTTCTCTTTGCGAGTGTCATTTGACTAGACACCAAAATTGTACAAACGCGAAGTGGGAAATTACTAATTAGGTGTTTGAAGATCATTTTTAGGTTTCTCTTTTTTTAACTAGACCTTAGAAGTTTTTTAGTTAGCGGGTATATATCTGGTTAAGTCTATTTTATTAACATTAAGGAGTTAAGTCTCGCCCACCTTCTTAAAAAAGTGGTTGTGACATACGGACGGACAGACAGACAGACATGACGAATCTATAAGGGTTCCGTTTTTTGCTATTTGGCTACGGAACCCTAAAAATGGCAATATTATTCCTTAGCATGAATATGATAAAATTATATGATCCAAACGTTCTTTTTATAAATAAAGAAATAGAGAAGTAATTGAGAAAAATACAGTAGTGTTTAAGTAGTCTCAGTTATCGAATACTGTAATTATTTGATTTTTCGTGTTCTTTTTTAATGGGTTTTATATAAATGTAGGTATTTTGAACGTTTTCTAATTTATTAGACGACATTAGTCCAGCAATAGTCTAACAATTTCAACCTTCAGTATACAGGGTGAATTTTCGAGACGGGACAGTAAGGGCAGGTACCATAACCGTTATAGTTACAGGAAAACGCTTTTAGAAGACTATCCATATTTTTTCAAGATATTCTGAACTGCATTTACAGATTTTGGAAAAAATGTACAGCCAGCAAGAAAATGGTCATTTTAAACAAAAACTTTTTTTGATGCCAATCGATCCTGTTTCTTACAAGGACCAAAAGTCTCTACTGGACCGACTGAGGTTTGAGTACTAGAAATGTCAGAAATCGAAAAAAACTTTTCCCATACATTTGTACCGAAATAAATAATTTTAATATGTATTTTAGACACAGACAAACATACATTTAGATGATATACGAAATAAATTGCTCAAAACGACCACCGCTTTCACGAATACATAAGTTCACTCATTTTTGTACTGAGCTCGTAGCAGCCGATAATTTTCTTGGATAGATATCATTTAAAATCATTGTTAATGCATCTTTCAGCCCCTGAATACTATTGTAATTTTTTTTGTAGATTTCGTTTTTAAGTAGCCTCACAGAAAAATATCGAGAGGCGTTAGATCGGGGCTACGCCACTTGGTTGGACCATGTGTACCTATCCACTGTGTCCAGAACTGCCTATTCAAACTGGAATACCATTCATCCAACTCGTTTTGGAGATGCTCTAAAGAAGAGATTCTCTAGGAATTAAGAGTACCTTCAGAAAATTCCATCATTACCTCTCGATACTTGTCGTAGTGGAGACGATACTTATTCGTGCACCGTCCAATGCAGATTCCGTGTTCCTATTATTACAAAATACGCTTAATGCAAAAGATGCATTAACAACGATTTTAAATGATACCTTTCCAATTATTGGCTGCTACTAGCTCAGTACAAAAACGAGTGTACTTATGTATTCGTTGAAACGGCGTCATTTAAACCAATTTATTTCGTAGATCAAATGTAAGTTATGTTTGTCTGTGTCTAAAATACATAATAAAATGATTTCTTTCCGTACAATTGTATGGGAAACGTTTTTTGCGATTTCTGACATTTCTAGTACTTAAACCTCAGTCGGTCCAGTAGAGACTTTTGATCCTTATAAGAAACAGGATCGATTGGCATCAAAAAAAGTTTTTGTTTAAAGTGACCATTATCTTGATGGCTGTACATTTTTTCCAAAATCTGTAAATGCAATTCAGAATATTTTAAAAAAATATGGATAGTCTCCTAAAAGCGTTTTCCTGTAACTATAACGGTTATGGTACCTACCCTTACTGTCCCGTCTCAAAAATTCACCCTGTATATATGATTAACAAAGGCTACTTTTATTTATCATTAACCAATATTAACTTCAGTTATAATCACTACTTCACGCTTGGGAACAATTCAAATCGACTTAGCTTGTTATTTATCTATACTTCCATATTAATTTTAAAAATTCGTAAGTAACTCTGTATGCCTGTATATCTGTCTGTCGGTACGCTTTACCCGCAAAACGATTTAACCGAGTTGGATGAAATTTACAATTAAGATTCTTAGAATATTGATGAACTACACGCAGGCAGAGTCGCGGCCAATAACTACTTTCATATTTAACATATGATATGATAAACCTACTAATTTTATTACCGCACTACTAAAAATAGGTTCTAGAACTATTATGATGATGTCACTGTTTACAATATGCAAACACTGACTATTACCATTAACGTTAAAACCTTTTTAGGGTTCCGTAGTCAAATGGCAAAAAACGGAACCCTTATAGATTCGTCATGTCTGTCTGTCTGTCTGTCTGTCTGTCCGTCCGTATGTCACAGCCAATTATTTCCGAAACTATAAGAGCTATACTGTTGAAATTTGGTCAGTCGATGTATTCTGTGAACCGCATTAGGAGTTTTACATAAAAATAGAAAAAAAACAACACGTTTTGGGGGTCCCAATACTTGGAACTGAAACACAAAAAAATTTTTTTCATCAAACCTATACGTGTGAGGTATCTAAGGATAGGTCTTCAAAAATGATGTTGAGGTTTCTAATATCATTTTTTTCTAAACTGAATAGTTTGGGCGAGAGACACTTCCAAAGTGGAAAAATGTGTGTCCCCCCCCCTGTAACTTCTAAAATAAGAAAGTGATAAAACCAAAAAAAATATATGTTGTACATTACCATATAAACTACCAACGAAAATTGGTTTGAACGAGATCTAGTAAGTAGTTTTTTTTAATACGTCATAAATCGTAAACCGCAATTTACCTTTCATTCAATCAATACACTATTATAAGAACTTATAAATTATGTTACTTGCACCTACGGAACCCTTCATGGGCGAGTCCGACTCGCACTTGGCAGCTTTTTCTTAACTTCTTATCTCAATCGTAAGATTGCCTTTTTTGTTTAGACACGAAACAGTATCTAAATCTATCAATATTTGTCAGTAACTACTGATGCATGGAAACTTTACTAACCATTGCCCATTCCGCAATACGCATTTTTCTATTACGAAATTGAAGCAATTGTAGGGCAATTACTTACCTCCAGAGACCTAATAGCTACATAGTGAATTTGTTTATAAACATATAAGTAGCAACACTAACCTGGAATCGTTCTGTGACTACGATCAATGCAACCTGCCAGTTGAAACGTTTAGTTTTTAAAGATATGTTATAGATACCTAAATTACGTGATTGTGCTAGTTTCCATGAACATATATATAGTTAAACATCTTAAGTACCTATATACACTGTCATTGTATATTTGAGATCATCTAGTGATCGGTTTTTCTTTGTATAGATTGTCAAGAGACCTATGTCCAGTGCTGGGCTGCGAATGTCTGTTGATGATGATAGCTTTTCGTAATACGAAAGATCAAAATATATACTGGCAGCTTTTATAATTAATTTACCTTATATCACATGTTCTATAAAAAAATACCATTTACACATAGAAACAACATATTTGTATTTTATTTAAGACGTCGATTTTATGTAGATAGATACACTGCCTAATTTGTTTGTTGACTAAATACAGGCGTGGCATTCAATTATTCCAATTACTTGTATAATCACAAATGAAAGGAACGATGATTATCCTATTTCTTGTTTCATTTTGTTTCATTTGCCGCATCAATTGCGGCCTTCACTATAAAATGGACAATCGCTTCGACAATTCATTCAACACTTAATGTAGTTTCATGAGGTAATCTTTGCTGTAGTTTACAGCTGTTTGTTTAACATACTGAAGGAGATAAATTTATGTTTGCTTATAGTTTTACGTCACTAGATACAGTTAATGATTCAAAACTGTTCAGTTATTATGCAAATTTCATGAAATGCATATTCAGATTTATTTCTCGCATTACGTGTTCTACCAAAATAAGTTACTCATTCACAAGATAAGTTACGAGTCAAAATAATGGGTGAATTGAACGTGATGGTTGTTTTTAATCATTATTTATATATGTATGTTATGAAAGACTGTGAACAGAGAGGCAATCACAAGTCATCACTTGTAGTACTTGCAAAGTTAAAACAACGTTATCGGAACTGTAAAATGCTTTACATCGTACACAATCTCACCTACCCGCACCGGCTCATTCATTCATTCAAGAATCTTTTTTTTAATCATTAACTCATCGAACAAAAATACTTATATTTCTGTTTAACAAAAATTTTAATAATGTAGTTGTGTCTTTATAGACATCATCATCATCTTCCTACCCTCTTCCCAAATTTATTTGGGGTCGATGCAATGAATTTTCTCTTTTCATTCTCCTCTATTACTCGTCAGTTCACTGTTTATTCCTTTTCTGGCCATATCCTCTTTCACGCACTCCATCCATTTTTTCTTTGGTCGCCCTCTACTCCTATATCCGTCTTTTATACTAAAAACTTTCTTCACTACATTTTGCTCCTCTCCGCATCACATGTCCATACCAGGATAATCTCTTGCTTCTCAACTTTTCATCTAATGGTGCTACTTTCAGGCTTCCTCTAATAAACTCATTCTTCACCTTGCGCATGTCACAATTCACGGTAAATTTAGCTAAAGCCACACTGAACGCATAGAACGATATTTATTAAATAAATTGTCGATAATGAAAATACCGCAATCCTAGGTTTATTTTATTCTTATGTTTCTTATCGGAAATCTTTATATTCTATAGTATGTATTTTATACATTAGATTCCTGGCAAAACATCAGTGATTTCCTTTGCAAACGATGCGATATTTCTTCAGTTATAAGTATAGATCACCTAACCTATATCTCGACTTGTATACGACGTCGCAATACATGGCTGTTACGTGTAAACAGTAGATAAATCGCTATAAAAATATCTTCCCTTGTGGCTACAATGTCACGCTTAACACTACATCCTCGGTGAGTGATCCCTAAAGACGTGTAGCAATAAATTTAAACATCCCATCGTAAAACCGAGTACAAAGGACCTAAAACACTTCGTTTTCGAGTGACATGCTGCTTTATCCAAGTACGGCGAAACCAAAAGTAAGTAAATAGTTTTGGCAGTCTATGTATGTTTGTATGCTGCACCGTAGCGTCTAAACTACTGAACCGGTTTTAATGAATGAGATGTCAATAGACTCATAATAATCGCCAGGGTGATGGCTATAGGTATAAGATTTATCAAGAGTTCTTAGGTAGTCGGGTTACAATTTTTACGAACTTTTTCTTGTTATATTATTACACAAAGAAATTTAATTTGAACTTATTCGATCAAGCAAAGTCAATAACGTAAGTAATACTAAATTATACCTACTCGGTAAGAACGCGGACGTCGAATTTTCCGAAAAGTTAACCTTAAGCTGGATATGAGAAGCCCAAAATCGATCAGTGGTGTGCAATGGGAGAGGCCTATATCCAACAGTGGACTGCTATAGGCTTATGATAATTATATGATGCTGATGATATGAACCTATTCAGAACTGTAATCACTTATTTCTTATTAAGTTCCATCTTCAAGCTGAATCCTTCAAAGTTCGTACTAAGAGGGCAAAGAACTTTCGACACTCCTCCCAAATCTACTTATTTATTTTGATATAATATTTTTGGAAGACGTCCAATTTGGCCGCCACCTCCGTCGATACTTAGATGCCGTATGGCGCATATTCGCTCAACATGTTACAGGATCTATTTAGATGTACATTTGGGCCCAAAACCCACATACACTCTTTGTTATTTTATTTTGTTCTTGATACTTGATACTTCATTCCCGGGTGACTTAAGAGCACACTAAGGGAACCAACTGCGCAGAACAACATCACTAAAGAGAAGGAATATTTGAAACAAACCGTCTGAACAGCGTGGTATCATCAACAACCCATAACGTTCACTGCTGGGCTCCTTTCAAGAGAGGGTTTATTCCATACGTCCCCTCTTTGGCCGAGTGCAAGTTAGGGACTGGCAAGACACGTTGTGGCTACGTAGTCTTGCCCTTAGATGTTTATTAGCCGCCCGGAGGCCTTCACCTAAGCTTCAAGACTTATTTTAGGATAACAACCGGGACCGACTGCTTGACGTTCGAACAGAATCACGAAAACGTTCATAATATATCACACCACTAACGCTAACCCATCTAGGTAGTTACCGCGCCATCGTTGCTTACGTCGTTATTTCAAATCACCAAAGGCTACTTGGCTATGATCGCTTCATATAGCGTGGTAAAGCAGGCCAAAACCTCCTTTCTAAGGAAAGGTCTATATTCAGTAGCGGAAAGTTATAAACTGATTGATGACGATTAAGATGATTATAGCATTTATCATCCTACATTTGTCACGTTTGAACTTAGAAATCGTCAATTTGTTTATATTTATTTCTAATGTAAATTAAATTTATAACTATACCACGACTTATAATTCGATTCCACATTTGACATTAGCTACTGTCATTTACCAAAATAATGATACCAGATTTAATAGTGTAGTGATGAACACAAAAATTGATAAACAATCGCGATTTATGTTTATGTAATCATAAATAATATTGGTGTGCCAATTAAAGACTAAATTATTGATTTTTATTTAAATAAATACATAATTATTCATAATAATTATTTATTAATTAGTAACCGCTGTTTTATTTTATAAAAAGTTTATATTTTTATTTTTTATATTAAAAACAAAACTTATAATAAAAGAGCCTAGATAGTTTTCTGTATTTGTTGCCAACCCGTGCGCGCTCGTGCAGCTATGGCCATTTTTTTAACTTGCCATTCGGCTTCATTCTCCCAGTCTGACTGCACGAATATCTTGTTTCATTGCGAATCGATATTTTGTTATTTTGTTGGGTTTTTGTTAAAGTTTTGTAACGTTGTTTGATGTTACGTTTATAGTTTTTTGTGAACTTTCAGTGAATCTATTTGTTTTGGTTTTCCATCAAAATGGATCCTCAGCCAAGTACATCACAAAAAGACGTGGATGTTTTCTTGTCCCCAAGAAAAAAGCGTCCACGAAAAGCTTTCGCTGTTACTGAAAAAGTAATGATCCGCAACGTCTACAAGTACGTGACAAATGAAACTTCTGCGCTATTGGAGGCCTTTGAAGTTGTGCAAGAAAATGAATGTATGAGCAAAGTTGCTGACATATTGGGAATAACCTCACGCTCTGTTTGTAACGTTTTGAAGGAAGGAAATAAAGGTGCAAGAAAATAAAGGAAGAAAAAAAACTGGACTTACCATGATGAGATGAATGCAGTTTTGTTTTGAGGAGTGGTTCTCTGGAGTCTTACCAAAATTAAGACCAAACTCAATTGTGGTGATGGATAATGCACCTTACCACTCCCGAAAATTGGAAACGGCACCAAAAATGAGCTGGAAAAAAGCTGCCATTCAAGACTAGCTTTTAAATAAAAATATTCATTACGAACCATATATGGTTAAAGCTACGCTTTTAGAACTGATTGCACATAACGAGTCTTTTAATAAGTACGCTGTAGACGAAATGGCAGCACAACATGGGATCACGGTTTTAAGACTGCCCCTTACCATTGCGAGCTGAACCCTATCGAATTGATATGGGCCCAGGTAAAGGGGCATGTGGCTCAAAATAAAAAAAACCTTCAAATTGACAGACGTGCGCAATTTATTTGAGGAAGGCATTCAAAAAATTACGGCTACCGAATGGTCTAAATGCGTATCCCATTTTGTCAAAGAAGAGGAAAAAATGAGTAGGCTAGATATGTTCCTGCTCCTTCGTGATCACATTCATTTATTCATTTCACACACAATTATTAAAGAAAACTCTCAGATCCTTAACAAAATTAATCGTCATAACTAAATTAACCGTTCAGAAATATTTCATTTCCTGATATACTTAGTTTCTATTAAAGTAGTAGTTGTTTAGATATACTACTATAAACCAGAGGAATCGATACGGAAATATTCGATTTCCGTATCGAATAATTTCGCAACGTCACTATTTACTACTTGTCATAACATTGCAACACTGCAATTGTCAAATCTGGAATCGAATTAAAAGTTAGAGTATAGACGACAGTATTTTATGGCTAAAATATTCATATCAAATATAAAATAGTACAAACATTTAATTTTGTTTTATTCCCACCATACAGCCCACTAGAAATTTTACCCTGATTATTGCAACAAAAAGAATACCAGGCATACTCGTAGTCATTTTCTCTAGAAATCGTTACAAAATGAACAGATATATATAGGTAATAATATAACGTACAAAGTCTAGCTCAGATGTTCTTTATTTAGAATTTTAGAACAGACAGTTTTCATCATCTCTTAAACAAAAAAAAATCACGGTTATAGAAAGTTACGGTAAAACATAACAACAGAATGTATAGATTGATTTTATCACATCAGGCGTAAGTAAAGAGATACAAAGTTACGTCCTCGTTACACTAATCCTTTAATGGTGGGGCGATCTTTGGGGCTTAGGAAACGACGTGGCGTATCGACAATGTGAGTAAAGCTACTCGGAAATCTCCAAAGAGGAGAATCCCCTTTTCTTTAGTGCAAAAGCGTTCAAGGAATAACGGAATCTCACTCGGTCCGCAAGAGTTTTGAACAAGCTTACCCAAGACACACTTATTTTTAAGGAGAAAGTTATGAACCTTGAATACTGGTCCATGGTATAAATGTATAGTATATTACGATCACAAGTTGCACTGCGAAGGATCATTAAAGCTTTAAATATTAAGTGGAAACACTTCAAGCATATGCTCGCACCTACTTGTATATCCATTTGTAACTTATTGAGAAACATAACAGGAGCAGGATCCAAAACCAGCTAGAAACTAGAAAATTAGAAATGTTTTTAAAAGGAAAAGTTAGTTTATACGAGAAGCAAGGGAAAATACTATAGTTTTAGCGAACGTGGTTTTCCAAGTAATACTTTCAGTCTTTTTTTTTTAACGTGTGGAAATCCCCAGGGACCGTCACCCCGTCGGGGGTTTACGGCGGGGCCGTGTGTCGGACTCGAACCGACTAAAACCACACGGTGAGAGCTCTCTGCGCCCGTATTTTGAAAGGAGTCCAGGGAAGGGATTTCCTTCTGGAGTCCTCCCAGCGCCTGTTTGATATATTAGGTACTCTTTCAGTTCAGGCTCTGACAGATTAGCTACAATACATCACTTCTAATGTCTATTTATTCTAGATGAAATTAAACGAGTTAAAATTAGTTAAATTACAAATTCGCCTTCATGATACGATCTAAAGCCGATCCAAGTATGTTTAGGTCCGAACATACCAAACCAGCAGAGATAAAGTTTACGCGAAATTAATGTTTACATACATACATGTTGGTTTAGGTATAAAAAATCTGTAGTAACCTAAAACAACATGACGTCATCGCATTTTAATAAATACAACCTAATATGAGTAGAACGCTATATTAAGTAACTTCTCCACTCGTACAAGTTCTGATTATTTTAGCATTTGTGAAGCTCCTTATGAATACTAAAATGGATGCACACTGTGTTATTAACGGTAGCATGGAATGGTATTATTCCACATATTCGTATTATTTGATTTTCTAGCACAAAGCATTAGCATTGCCATTCAACGTGGCAATGCTGCCAGTCTTTTGGGAACGCTACCAGTTAGCGATGACGCGGGAAGTTATTGACGTTTGCATGTAAATATTGTTAATTTTCTTTAATATTGTAAACAAAGAATTCATTTTGCTTATACATTATATAATTCTTGATGTTAAAATGTGTGTATATTACAGTTATTAGATATTATTATTCAGCAAAGAATAAATAAATTCATTAAAATTGCAGCATATCTTGAATTTATAGATTTTTTCTAACTCAGCGCTTTTTTAAATATATTCAACGGTTGGGCTTACATAAAAAAATACAATATAACAAATAGTTACATTTTCAAATTTTGTAGTATATTACAAATTAGCATTATTTAAAAAATAACTTATGCAACTGATACACATTATTAAGGGCCACAGCACACTAGCTACTTTTAGCATCGGCGATCGGCGATTTGGCTACTGCATCGATGCTTCATCGCGTTTTAGCGACCTCCTGCTTTTTATCGCGGTATCGGAAACGCGCGTTTTAGCGACTGCTCAGATGCGAAATCGATGCTACCGGCATCCGAATGTGCGCGGAGAGTAGCGTTCAGCTGCTGTGTCGCGCTTCTAAAAAGCGACTCAATCTCCGCGTTTGGCGTTTTTAAGTGTGCGGTGTAGAGCGTTCGGTCGCCGTATTTAGCTTCTAAAAAGCGACTAATTGCCGATCGCCGATGCTAAAAGTAGCTAGTGTGCTGTGGCCCTAATGGATTAATCATAATTAATATAATTAAAAACTTTCAAATGCTTTTCTCCCTTATCTCGAAGTAAGTTAGTAAGTTAAGTGCATTACCAGTACTGCCTCAAAGTTTATTAGGTATCAGACTGGTATTCCAGCATAGAGTATACCGAAAAGTATAAAATAAAATAAAAACAGAATATAAAACGGTTTCATAGTTACCTACTTAAGTTATACAATAATGAGAATTGTGCACAACGATATTAGGGCACAGTCTTCGTAACCCTCTTTTTGTATGTAACCCTAACTCCTAGTCCTATTTCAATGGAGCTGCGATTCGAAAGGCTAAGAGGGCGAAGTAATTATGTTGGTATATTTCCTCCTCGCGTATCTCAAGCATACCTCGCACATTTCAGGTTAGCAGCCTTTCTGTGCACTGAATACATCGTGACCGTCCCGAACTACTCTAAGTCATTACGAATGCAAATGGTATACGGAAAAACGTGATCCGAAGCAAAGAGTAGACATTCCCAGATTATAAGAACTTTCGGAGCAGACTCAACAAAGTACTGCTGACCTAGTTGTTAAGGCAGTTTTCGTACCTTTTCCTTATAACACGAGTTTTTATTTCACTGCACTGGCATCTATACCAATAAATAAAAATAAAGTGTCTGTATGTAATTTCAAATTAACAGTTTTTTACTAAATGCATATTATATATTAAAGTATATCGTCACTTCACTTTAATCATACGTTCCATTAAAAAAATATTTTTTTGTTAATTTTTTTGTTAATATAATTTAATATAGGTACACAAATGGGAACGCAGTCCTTTACCGTTAAACTTTCTTAAATTTGTTTTATCGCTCTTTTATTGTAATTGACTACCACTGTCACTTAAAGGGTCACACCTGCAATTCAAGAATCACACCTGCCGTTTCCTTAGACTTTTAATTTTATTCAAACTTAAAAAAAATGTTAATATGTCATAATGTCAGACTTCAGAACGCGACAAAATTTAGATATGCATATTGCAAACATGAGCAAGTTGGTGAACAGTTAAAATTTGTCGCCGTATGGTTATTTTCCAAACCACCTTCGCACAAGATTTTCTGTCACGATTATTTGCAAACGGAGACACGGGTCATGGTGTTCTCCTAACGACTTATTGCTTCCGGCGCTAATCATAGCTAACTAGTGTTAAGTCAAAATTAATGGCCTTTTACAGATACGAAATTGAATGATAAAAGATATCTTATATAACACTCGTAATACTTAATGAATGAAATGATACAGACTTTAAATAGGAGGCAAGATTTAACAGCATCTGTGATAGTGAAACCAAATTCTGTTTAGTTTGGGACTAAATAATGTTGTTTGAAATACAAACAGGTCCACAGCACTGCAACGGAACTTACAACCGACTAGACAAGGTGGTTTAGTAGACCAAAATCAGTGTGCAGTAAGCGAAGTATTTTCATTTTGTTAAATCCACTACGTACCTAAAGAAATTCAGAGGATAAAATTAAAACAAACAAAACCGCTCATTGCTACCTCGTCTGGAAAGAAAGGCTTAACGAGCCGTATAACTACTAACCAAAATTTACTCCCACTCTAGTTCAACTAAAAATACAAAGCATTTAGATCTTTCAAACTGGACGAAATAAATTATCACAAAAAGTATGACGTTAAGAACTTTCCAGATAACTCTGTTATATTACTGTAGCACTTTTCGACGTAATAAAAACACATATCCATGCAAAGTTTTATGTTTCTAGCACTAACCATTTCGACGGTAAGCCACGGACGGACGGACGGACATAACGAAACTATAAGGGTTCCGTGTCATGAACTTCGGAACCCTAAAAACTAGGGATGCAGAAACTAGGTCACAGAATATAAACTGGTAGGAGTGCACCTCTTATCAGAAATATTCGAATATTGTCTATGATTTTCACGTCTTATAAGTCTCCAAACAGTTCTCTATAAATCATTAGAACTTATTCATAAATTACATAATGATACGTATTAAGGGATAGAGATATTTGTTTTAGGAACTTAGGTATTTTCTGTGATTAATGTGTATAAAACAAATATTCAAGTATTCTATTAGTCATTTTACATTTGAACAGCTATCAAAGTACAAGTTCAATTAAACTTCAATGTGTCAGATGTTCGAAATAATTAATGCACAGAAAAAATTTGTTATAACCCATGTTATACCATATTGATACCATTATCGATCAAGTCAAAAAAAAATTACTGCCATGGTATAAAATCTATTTCCATGATGTTTATAGAAATCTAAGATTTGATAAAAAAAATAAGATTATGCTCAAGTATACCTAGATGTTAATGACGTATACAATCTTCTATAGATTAAAACTTGACCTTCAGAATAACCCCATTGTCTTTACAAAAAAAGAATACTTATCAGTTGATTCGTTTTTAATGCGAATCGGTTATTACTATATATCATCATCAACATGCTTAAACAGTCCACTGCTAGAAAAAGGCTTCTTGGAAAGGAGGTCTTGGTCTTGGTTTATTCCAAGTTATCCTTCGCTTTGCAGTGATCTTGAAATGTTTCTCATTAAGTACTACATCCGTAACACACAGTGCAATCGTAAAACACATCATTCAAACCTTAACTTTAACCACTCTAGCTTTTTTACAGTTTAATTACAAATATCAGTGAATCTGTTGGAAAGTTATACGGGTATTCAGGACATATGCTATAGAAATCAATGAAAACCTCGATAACCTTCCAAATTATTGGCTTAACCTGTTTTATTACCCACATACATTAGGTATTATCATGTTGAGATAATTTTAGTAAGTTCATTCAAGTCTTAAATTTCCAAGAAGAGGATGGGGAAATCCCGAAGCCAAATTCCAGTTGATATTGAAATTAAGGGAACTTACTTTCTATGCAATTTTCAATTTATCGTTTTTTCCTGAATTTTGGTTTTATAACAATTTAAAGGAATACAAAAATAACCATCTACAGAGATTTAAACCTTGGCTAAAATTAAACTATAAATAAATAATTTTGATTGACCACAGTTAAGCTTCATTAAATCCGTTCAAGACACATTTTTAAAAATAATCGATTATAATTGCAGTTAGCTTCTCACTGTAAATACAAATTAGAAACAATCACCGAGGATAAGCAATGACGTCGCGGTCAGTACCTAGATGGGTGTCCGTTTATGGCCTGATATGTTATGATTTTTCGCTATTCGGTGGTAACGTTAAGCACTCGGTCCCAGTTGTTATCATACTATAACAGACGTAAAGCTTAGTTGGAGGCCTTCGGGCGGCTTAAAAACATTCAAGGGTAAGATTACGTGGCCACAACATGTCTTGCCAGTCCCCAACCCGGGTCCCGTGGCATGAAAAAGCATCTAACTCCGTTGTCTACATCCGCAATAAGGATGGTGACCACCACTCTTTGATTGTACTTTTGCAGCTTTTATGTATTTAAAAAAAAACAGAGATTGCCAAAACACGTTTCTTGACAAAATTCAGTCTACAGATCTAAGCGATAATGGGATGTATTTATTAAACAGCAAACGGAACAGTTTCTGTTCTAGGTTACCTGGCGATGTAGATAGTAGCTGTTAATCTTTAGTTATTTCCTTCTAACTAATAATGCAGCGATTTCCGTAACTAAACAAAAAATAATTACACTTATTATTATTATACATATATAACGTATTTGTAACGATTGGCATAATATTGTACTAGTACATAATATCTGCCTTTCCACTAGTATCTGATAGGTTGCAATACGTTTCGTCAGATACAGTCATTGAGTCTATAGATTGTTGGACCGTGAAAAGCGCCGTTAGTTCTCAAGTTGACCACGTAGAGCCGGGTTTGGTGGCGCTACTAAACCTCGCACGTGATGTGTGCGCGAGCGCAGCCGTCAGACGCGCCGCTGCCGCGCTACAGCCTCTCGCGCACAACTGACAACACTGCACTTATGCACACTTGACTTTCCCGCGAGTGACAAATTGTGTTTTTTAATAATCATTTTGTGTGAACTGTGCTTTAGCTGTCTCTTTAGCTGTGGGAATAGACATGTTTCTAAAGGTAATGTTCATTAAGTTATGTCTAAGTTATTAATATAACCCTGACTTTGAAGTAAGGACACGACATTTTGTCTATTAGTAAACATTGTTAACGTAATAATTATATGTAATAATGGAATTGTCCGTTCACATGCTTATTGTTGTTTTCTTCACTATTATCATTTAATTATGTAATGTTTTAATAGAATGGTGTGAATTATCTTGACAATAACAATGCATGAGATTTCAAAGGATGACATTTACGTTGGACGCAGACCATAGTATACTTACATTGAAGAAACATTAAATAAAAATAAGTTTCGGTATATTAGCTACATGTAGATATTTCTAAGTGTGTAAGATATTTTTCCTTAAATTTTTGGGAGAAGAGTGGATCTACTTTACACAGTTTGTAAGTTGTAAAATAACTATTTATGTTTTAGAAGTACTAAGAATTTATTACCAACTATAAAATTTACAACTTAACATACACGGTTATCGCCAATTCGATATAAATGTGTACGAGTAAATTGAAGAATACTTGTCGTTGTATATATATTTTGCTAACCAAGAAGAATTGAGCAACCAATTGTAGCGTAATGTTTTGTGACAAAATATCTGTTATTGGCACATTGACAATATTGGGTTTCCGCGACAGATACAGAGATAGATAAAATGATAAAAGATATAATATCGTTCACTGTACTTCTATGAAGGAAATATTTAGATGACATATCATTATATATATATTTATCATTATATTAATAATACATAACAAAAATAGCATGAAATATGATAATTAACACACATCAACAGCTTATGACAATCCACAGCTGGACATGAGCCTCTTCTTAAGAACACATTATATCGTTTTCATTTCGTGTTATTTAAATAATTTGTAATTATATTTGTTTTCTTAATTTGTCAATAATTTCCTACTTTAAATCGCTATTACTCAATTTTAGTAAGTCAAGCCTAATGATATTCAAACAGAACTGATTCCGTTAGAATGCTAGAATTCCAGACATAGTTATATATGGTTGCAGAGATTGTTTTATTATATACAATCTCTTTTTAATAAAATCAGTTCTTTTGCCCCAAAACTAATGTCGTGACAAATCTGTAAAACATTATTCACACCTTTTTTTATATAATTGTGTACTTATGTACGAAGACACAGTATGATCATACTTTTATACTAAAATGTTTTACGTCGACACAGTTCTTGAAGAACTTGATGTAATGATAACGAAGGACAAGAAGAATTACTTTGCATTTAACCTACTTTGCAGTAACATGTCTTCAAAAGACCGTTCATGCGTAAGTGACATCCTTGATTCTGCTATCATCAAGGCTCGATGTCAATGATTACAACAAATTTCACCCTAAATTGCCTCAACATACGTCGTAAAATGCTATATACCATTTCACGTAGAGATTGTACTCTTTTCCTAAATAAAGTCTAAATGACTCAGTATCTATCGACGGTAAATAAGTGCTCCCAAAATGATTCCAAGACTACAATACAGAGATTGATGAATTGTTATTGACAAAGCTGAAGTGAAATCGATAGTGATGAAGATAAATTGATACGTGTTGGATTGAATTTGAGCTCGCTTTATTGAAAACATGTGCCGAATAGTGAAATACTTTTTTACAATTTATATACCTACAACTCTATCCATTAGTGATGGAATAAAATAACATTCGACTGTAAACAATCGTATATTTTTTTCGTACGTGGGTTAGGGTCGCTTTACATTCACACCTTGTTACCGATAATCTGTTTAGAAAGATTCTTTATTTTAATTAGTCTATTTAATCTACTTATGAATGCATGGATAGGTAGTGGTTTAAGCGTGGTCACGAACAGCTTTTGAGTGATCCACAAATTGTTCTTCGGAGTTTGTGTGTTATTTCTGTAGGTTTCGTGTATGTATGTAATATACCCGCGACACAGGATATATTTCTATTTCGAGAAATATCTTTTTTTTTTTCAAGAAATTAAATCACAGTTGACTGTAAATTTATTCCATCCAGTTCATATGCATCCATCTCTATTATGTTATGAAGTTCAAATAACGTTCACCCCTATAGTAAAAAATCAATTTGTTTGAAATACGATTGGTTCTAAGCATTAATTTCAAGATGAATTTTAATGTTTCACACATGAAGATGCTTTCTGTTTGCCGATTGTGAAATTATGCATCAACTTAATCTGTGTTTGTCCGTATAGGATACGTTCGGATGCCGTTAGACCGATCACCGTGAAAACTGATTGGTTGCAATAGTTGCATAGTAAATTTGATGTTAGATATCATCTATTGGTAATAATTTTAATTCTGTTGTAACATCAGTTTCTATAAAACTATCTTCTCTTCCTTTATTTTAGTAGAGCTTTTCCCAAAATGGTATTTTTGTATGTGTGTATTTGGATAACGTCTTTTTTAAGTGTGGCTAATATATTTTATGTTAATTTTAGATATTTATTGTCATGACAAAACATTGGTAATGAATATTAGTTTAATTGAAAGATAGTTATCAAACAAGAGAAACAGCAGCAATCTTGCTCTTAATAGACTTTGCAACAAGTAACTTTAAAATGTTAAACTTTAAATCGCGCTGTAACTTCATAATCACTCTTTAAATTAAATATTTATATTTCAAGTCTCAAGATCTGATACCACTTCTAAAGTCAAAATATATACACTAACAAGCCACTAACTTATAATTCTATAGAATTGATTCAAACATTTAGTATCCATTACGAAGTTTAAACTTGGCAATGAAACGAAATTCGTGACTAAAATACGTATTTCAATCACGAATAGTAAACATTTACATGCAAATTTAACAAGATAGTAAATATAATTTTTATTACTAACTTGGCAAACAAACTTACAGTCGGAATAATCATAATTAGGAGCAGCTATAAGCCGTCGCAGTACGATTGGTTTTATAACCTATTAATACTTGCAAGTGTTAAATAGGAACCTTATTCTTACACGGCTTGTTTACTGTTTACCAACAATAGTAATGAAATCAGTTTACAACAGGCAATATGTGCTTACTTAGTAGCAGTTTCAGTAATTGTAAACGGTTTTACTCTTAATAAAACAAGTTGTAACCTACGGTTTTATTCCCATACCTTACGCCTCTAAAGAGCTCTGAATGGCGCATGGAACTAGGTGACATTGGGGTAGTGTAGAGGTATTTTCTGATTTATTTATTTTTAATCAAAATAAGTCTAAAAAATAATTGGCCTTCTAGTCTAGTCTAGATTTGTGATCCTAATAACTAACATTATTTTGATTGGGATTTTTGTTGTACAGCGGAATTAACTCGCGATAAAATTACTTAAAAGGTTACGATACCCTTCATATAGCAACGTTTCAAACGGGTCATACCACAAGCGATATAACCTGTAAAACGTACAGACCTAGAGTTTGAAGTTGCCATTCCCACCAATAATAGTATATTTTTACGTTTTGTTCAATCTCCTTTAATGTTTGAATACTGTTTATCCATAGTATGTGTTTATTTAGGAAAAAAGTAATATGAGAAATATTTACAGTCCCCATAGTATGTTAAGAGACCACTTAATGCATATCAAGTAACTATAAAATATCTTTATTTTTGCATCTTTACTTAAACCGACTGAAAACAAAACATTCTTTGAAGTTTACAACATAAAGAGCTAAGATGAACGTAATTATATGTAAGTGTTTATATACGAAATGTATTCATTTAAAACATAACGCAGTGATAGACAGATGTCAATGGCATTGTCTAACATGGCATACTATGTTCAATTCTTGAAAATCTTAACACGGTAGTAAATGAACGACGAGTCAATGAAGCTTAAAATTAGTGAAGACGTGAACATATAAATAATATAAACAATCCAATGAAAATAACATCGTCAGTCTTTATTTTGCTCTCGTTGCTTTATTATAACTGTGACTTACAAAAAAAACTGAAGATAATGCTTTCAGAAACATTTTATCATATATTCTGAGGCGTTTTATCTTTGTTTACTTTCGATATTTTAATTGGTAAACAGACAAATTTGATATTGAATGATTTACAAGTCTCTGTATGTACATGTAATTACAAGTCTGACTATTGGCATGTACACTGCAGACTAAAAAATATTCTTTTTATATATTTTTTCCAGACGCATGTGGAAATGGATGGATTGCTCTTACAACGTAAACGGAATATTTTTAATATAGTTGTAGATTAGTGTTGTAAAAGTCGACTAATGGAGCAAAATCTGTGTGACAATAGCGCTGGCCAAACTCACCATTCAAGGCTTACGTGCAGCATTGTTAAGCTTTTAAAAAAAAAACTCAATATTCTATTACTGTTCCTAGTAGTCAGTGATATATTAAGTGTATCATTATACGTAGTTTATAGAAAATGATCGATCGATAATAATCACTAACACGCAATCTGAAGGCCGCAACTCTTCAAACCTAGAAAGGTGACAGATAGCGTATGCCATAGTTATCACTGGCTAAGGCGCATTACATCACCACTAAAATTTTATAATACAAAATAATACAAAAGGGCATTGAAAAGAAATCAAAACATCACGTTTTTTGAGGTCGTATTGATAATAGTTTAATGAAATTATCACGACACAGGCAGTTCTGGCACGTAAACTTGCACAAATTTGACGTCACTTATCTTGTAAAACTGTTTCAAGGTGTGTTGTATATTACTGTTTACTTTCTTACTAGTATAGTAAAGTGTTTGTGCTAACGATCTGTATTCATACAACGTGTCAAGGACAAAATCCAATGAGATTAACTTAAAAATATTTGTTCTAAAGTGAAAACAAGACTTCGGAATATTTTCTATACATGATAATGCAATTTGATTAAAACGTTTTGGTCCGCCTGAAATCAGTAACTATTAAAATGGTCGTTCGCCAAATGCTAGATTATAAATATATTAAACTGCTAGAAACTAAATGTTTCTGTCTTTGACACCATTTTAGTGTCTTAGTAAAGAAAGATTGCTATTTACTGCGAATATTTCTCATTAAGAATTTGGTATTTTCCTTAACTTAGTCTTAACTTCTAAGCTAGTTTTTGAACAACACCCGCAATGTGTATCAGTTCCTGCGGTAAAAGCCTGTGTTATACGTTGATAATGTAGGTTTTTATCAGTAAAAGAAATTTTAAAATCGGTTTAGTGGTTTAGGCATGAAAACGTAACAAACAAGGAAAATCCATTTCGTGACACCCACATTACTCCAATACCACAGGGCTATTACTGTTACAGTTCAATTGAGAGAAACTGCTAAGGAACATAAAGTCTAAATACCTACCGCTGCTTAAAAAAATATGCAATAAGATTTCTTCGTATTTTTCATGGCTAAAGCTATTAAATGCAGTTTACCTTTCAATATTGACTGAACAATCGTTTATGTTTACCTTCTGTCGTTCATGAGCGATATTTACCTGTAACAAGAAAAAATATTAATATTACATCCTATAAAACCTATTTTTTAACGTACCTACTTTGTACCTAAAATTAAGTCACTAAACTATAAGTATCTAATTTACTTCTTGACTGTCTACAAAAAGGAAAAAGTTTAGGATTGGATTCAGATTTCGTATGTCACAATTTGGTACATCACCAGAAATCACCACCACAAAGAGTAGATATTTGTAAAATTTTTGACACATTGAACTCTGGTACCCTTCTCTTTAAATTTAATTTAAATTAAAAGTAATGTGCTAAACTACGAAACACTCCCATTACATCAAAGAATAAAAGGCTTTACAGACACTCTAAAACCTTTTATGACAGTTCCAAAATGCCTTGTAGGTACTAACTTTTAAGAGATCAGTGATCACGCATTTCCTTGTCTCGTAAAAGTTTTTTTCTTTGAATACCACAGTTAAAAAGCAAAAATCGTGTAAGGCTTAATAATGTTTTAGAGTTACAATTAAAGCTTATGTCAACCCACTGCCCTTCTTCCAACTGCCGCATCTTGCACAATTTCGTACACCTCTTTGAATACAGATAGCTGCATAAAGTAAAGTGCCTCGTATTTACTACTTAATTAGTTCCGTGTTACTATTAGTTATAGCATATAGGTTAAAGAGAAAGGAATAGATCATTTGAATGTCATAGCTTACATAGACACGAACTAACGCAACACGTAATGATTTATTAACGCTTAAAATGCTTGTGTCTACATGAATTGGCAAACTAAAAATGTTAGTGATAATGTATTCACTTATTGCCTGCAAGTATCTATCTCCCTATGAGGTCATAATACATTGACCTTTCATAGATATCTGATGAGTTTGGTTTAAGCTCTTGACTGGAATCTCTTCCTGTATCTTCTAAAATAAACCCGGGCTTATAAAAAAAATTAACCAAAACCACTGTATCTAAGAATGTTCTGTCAATACTGTTACGATCTATATCCAGAACATAGATTAGAGAACAGATTCTTTACTTTAATTGATGCTATAGACGTTGACCAATACGTCAAAAACACACAAAACCCACCGTGCGATACTATTACTGTTGCGTAATGGAGTTTTATTGCTAGTGCGTGAGATACGGATACACTTTTGACATGACTGCCCAACATTCAAGCGTAATATTTTGTAGGTTTCGCTAATGCGCATACCTACATAATATATATTTGCTTATATGTCATCATAACTTCTGAAGCAACCCTGTGATAAAATAAAGTTAAACTGTGGGGACTGTTTGATACTTAATTTAGCTTAGTAGCAGGTGTATTTTTAATTACTAATTAGGGCGTGCTAAAGATGTTCTGTGTCTTTATTTATCAGGCAGGCCGGTGTATATTTCCAGCTTTCCTGTATGTTAATAAATAGTTTATTAATTTCCAACATCAACTATCTAAAGTCACCGCAAAAGCAGTGGGGTCTATGAGTGTCTTTCTGTATCTTTCTGGGTCAACATCTGCAGTGGTTATTTACTAAAAGTAATCTAATAATTCATTATACTTATATTGATCTCCGATAGACTATTGTATGTCTGCGCGTGACCACGACGATTCAATTCAATTTAACTACGAAGGCTATTAAAGGTAAATACCCAACGTAAAACGAATTTTCTTTATGAATTGACTTTTAATTAATTTAAATCGCAGATGTCAATTAATATTTTGTATTAGTAACGTAAGAAAATAATATTAGCAAGAAAATAATTGTTATTAAACAAGTTTCTTAAAGTAATTTTAGAACGTTATTTTTAAAGTTGTCAGCATTGTTACATAGTAGATATAGTTTTATGCAATTGATACAGTTTAGAAAGACAATATCATAAGCTTTTTATGACAAAAAAATACTGGTACTTGTGGATAAACATTTAGGCACATTAGGGTTACTGATAAATATATGTAAAATACATACACTTTTATAAGGTGATAATCGAGATACATACGTATGTGTTTGCAGAAATAGTTGTACTATTTGGCATTATTATATAATCTACATTAAAAACCTGAGCTTACTTCAAACATCATGCAAACATCTGATGATCATAAACCAGCTCGTCATTTTCATCTCCTTACCGTACTTACGTACTCGTACATCCAGGAGTCCGTAAATCAGTTTAATCGTGGCGGTCAGAAACAAACGAGAAATTAAGTACAACAGACTCAAATGAATCAAGTTTGTCGCCATACAATTGAACGCATTTTATGACTGCAATAAGCGAATGCTTCAAGCGAAATATATCAAGCTTAAGCAGGCACCACACTTCGTTATTCGCTATTCGTTATTTGTCTACGCCGTATTCGCCCGAATATTTGTTATGCGCGCAAACAACAAACACGCCACCACACTTCGTACTGGTATATCAAATAAGGCAAATAGTGTGTTGTAGAGATGTGTCATTGTCATTTTTATGGTGAACTAAACGAAACCATACGAACGAACGAAACATATTCTTTTAATTTCCTTTTTATTTTATTAAATTCACAGAAACAATACTTAAATGAAGTCTAATTATTTTGATCATATAATAAACTAATTTAATCGTTTAATCGATTTATTTTATTTCAAAAACTGTTTTATAGTCTATGGTTGTTAGTTATGCACAGAGCATTGTCATTTTTAATGGTCAATGAACGAACGAAACATATTATTTTAATTTCCTTTTTATTTTATTAAATTGACAGAAACAATACTTCAATGAAGTCAAATTATTTTGATCATATGATAGGTTATTTTAATCGTTTAATTGATTTATCTATTTCAAAAACTGTTTTATAGTCTATGGTTGTTAGTTATGCACAGGGCACTTCACTACCCGTCCGAAGTGTGGGCAGTCGATGCGTGTATTCGCCTTATTCGTGTCCTTTGAAGTGTGTCAAAAAACCCACAAGTCGACGTATATGCGATTCGCTATTCGATGCGTACGAATAAAGCGAATATTGGCGAATATACTCTCCACACTTCGCCGTATGCGCGCGAATAACCCGCATAACGAATAGCGAATAGCGAAGTGTGGTGCCTGCTTTAGAGTAGTAAATCGCTGTAACGTTGAGTAATTTAACGTAGTAAACTGTAGTTTAATTTTATAGAGCTATTACGGAAGTGAGTGCCTGTGCTGTGCAAATATTATTATGACATACTACTACACCTTTTACCTCGAGATGATTGTCGTATGATTTTTGCAAAATAGCATACATACTATTTGTTGTAGTGAGTTTTTTTAACGTGTTTAAATGACATTAGTGATAAATAGGTATACAAGGGTATATTTCAGTGTAAAGAACCTTAATTCATACCTTAGAAAGTAGTATAAACACAACTAAAAGCATGCAAAAAATGGTTGTATGGATGATGTACCGAAGTCTGTGTGTTCTTCATGTCCGTTTCATGTATGTATATTTATTAAGTCCCTCGCTACACAGAATATAATTCTCATGCGGTAATCGTTTTTTGAATTAAAAAATAAAGATTTAATCGTATTCAAAACAGAATAAGGTTTAAAGTTTTCATTTAGTAGGTATAATTACCACGTTTTACATTCTTAGTTATATAGTTACAGGCTTAAAACTTGAACAGTGTTAGATTTTTTTTCAAGTCTATAGACACGAATTGTAAATTTATGCAGTTTAGCAATATACACCTTAATCTATAACTTACATGTCAACCTCTTATTAGTGACTTTGAGCAATTTTACTTGACAAGTTCAGTCAAACTTGACCTGGTTATCATGATAACAGGTATTTTATACATATCTACTTTTTCTTATAATCAAGTTTTGAGCAATATCTAATGTATTAATATATATCAGGGCTATTGGAATTCGTATGAAGTGTATTAGGTGCAAATCACATTTTGATTGATATTTTTGATTGTAGTTCTAGATTTTTTTCTGATTGAAGGACAGTGTTTGTTAAACTATTGACCTTTTAAGAAATTCAATAATACGATATCTATTCAATAGTATAACTGATCACTTTCTACTAAATAATTATAATTAACCAATATTAGAGTGATGTTTCAGTTGGGTAACTGAAACATCACCCGACAGGCTCATCAACAGAGCTTTATACATATATATTAACGAGGTATGCCCTCGTTTAAATACCTGTTGTCAAGAGTAGATACATTATGCATGGCAAAATAAGTTTTAGACAGTTTCAATACCCCAACCACATCGCAACAAGTTCGGCAAACAATACCAAGACTTAGAACCGAAAAGCCGATTAAATGGCGAACGACAAACAAATGTTTATTTCAATTTCAAATTTAACTGGAGTCATGTTTGCAAAGTAAATTAAACGATATTTACATATAAACGATACCAATGTACCTATTTGTTTATCATGAGATTTTGTGAACGCTTTATGGCGGTTAGAAACGGGATGTAAGGTTCTGATGAAAACGGTAAGTTAAACAAAATGTCAGTGAAAATAGGGAATCTTATAACAAAACGTCTGGCCATCGTGGTATAGTAAGTCAAAATCTGCTTTCTAAAGAGAAGTCTATGTTCTAAAGTAGACTATTAAAGAATTATGATGTTAAGTTGATAGTAATTAAGCGTTGACTGGATTTAGAGGGTTACCCTTCGAGTAAGGTTCCTAAAAATCTTAGAAATGAACGCCAGGATTGAGCATTTCATGGGTTAAGAACCGTTTTCAATAATCTATCTCTACTTAAAACTGGATTTAGTAATTTCATGATTTTCCATGTTTTTCAATACTTTAATGATATCGTTGTTATGCAGGCTCTCTATTTTCTTTATTTTTTGACGTGTTTTAGGTAATGTCAATGACCTAATTTTAATTCCCAAAAACAACAACATTTAATGAATTTCCAATCGCGCTAAAAAGTTTACCAAAAATCATATGTTTTTAAAGCAAACAGCTGTTATCATACTACAATCAACAGCCCGTATTTGTGTAGAGACAATACCACAGGAACTATGCTTAGCAAGCCGAATGTGAACTAAAATAACTTCTAGTAAAATCACTCTTATTACTACAAGATAAGGTTTATTTTTGAAGATACTATTTTTAAATAAACTAGTTCCCGCATGCGTCACTCTAATTTCCATTTATCGTCCGTGGTAAAATTATCAAAATGGGGTCGCAAAACAATAAAAGAACCTCATATAATTAGCTTTTAGATATATATTTACGTGCAGTTATAGACTGGAATGGTATGGGAATGCAAGTATGATTTCATGCACATAATGCATCTCATAAGTACCGGTAACAGGTTATGGTTCAACAATTATAACTTTAATATCATTCAATGTACGTATATTTAGTATTTTTAATTATTTACAATATACGATTTTTTGAATTAACATAGGGTCACGCCAATTTTTTTTTTTTTTGGTTCATTAAAACCAGAGTTCTTGGGTAGGTATCAAATATATATAAAAAACTTTGTCATTTATTGCAGTCGGTTAAAAGTACGAGTTTTTACTCTTAAAACTGCCCACTAAACTCCGCCATGTTTAACCACACGATAAATTACAAGATACATCGAGATCTGACCTCATTCATGCCCACCTAAGATATGAAACTTTCATTTTGATAACCAAGTGTGACAAGACAGCACACGATGTCTTAATCACTTTAACTGTGAAACCGCGCGGTATTACCTACCCGGTTGTTGTTGAACCTCGCATATCATTGAAAACATTTAATTTTTCGGGACAATATGATCTATCTTTGCGTCACATTTCAGCCGAATCTGTTCAGCCGTTTTGGCGTTAAAGAGTAACAAACATTAATATAAATTTCACCTTTATAATATCAGTAGGATGCCGGCTCGATTTTCTTGAGTAGGCTAGTCTAGATCATTTATCGCCTCACGTCCTGTATTTAATTAAACTTGATACACTCTTGATTGTCTATATTTGATGTTTGAGTTACATGAGAAAGTAGTTCGTGATTTCAAAGGGTTGCCACACTATTTAAGAATTTAATTATGGATAGACTTAAGAGGAATATACAATATGTATTTAGCAACTTTTTTGTTATAAAGACAACTCTCAAATTTGGTATATTACACCCTGGAGGAGTTTAAAAATACATTTAACGAAAGCAAAGAATACTCATAGAAACATAAATATCATATATAGAATACTCATATATCAAAACAACAATTTCTGGATTACACAAAGCGTTCTCATTGTCACACAAAATGTGTAATGTGAACCCACAATACTCAGCTTAATAAAAATCGTCGTGGCGAGCGTTTAAACCTCTAATCCCACCGAGCAATCGATTTATATTATTTCGTAACATTTCAAATAATAACTAATAATATTAATCACTCAAAAAGTTACTAAATCTTGAAAGTCCCTACAGTTACTGTCAATTGAAAATTAAATTTCAACAATAGACTAAGCATTTCTGGTCTAAAAAGATTACTCGCAACACTTACAGTTACTAGCTAACCAGAAGAAATAATTAAATATATTCTCAAGCTGTTCATGAAGACCGTACTTAACAGAGGCGCCTGTACTCAATAGGGAACCCCATCTCAGTCATTACGTTAGTGATAACGTACTCGTAACAGCATATAGAGTAATGGGCGCGTAATGGCTATAGGATGAGATGTAAGGGATAGGACACACTGGTAACATTTAAAATATTTCAATAGATTAAGGGAAAGATTGTATATTATATGTATGTTTTTAAGAGACAATTATGCAGTTATTCGTATATTTCGCTAGAAGAAGAATTGAAGAATGTATTTTATAATGTTTACATTAAACGTATGTTGTCACAGTTCAAATGAAATTCTACATTAACAAACACTTTAAAAACTGTTTTTCTAATTGATTGCTTATTTTAAATTGAGAATCACCGAACTCGTCATATTCTATAAATAAACTTAGTAAACGAAGTTTTAATTAAATGGCGAAATCTTTTATCAACGTCAAAATTATCGCGTTCATTTTCGACGATAAATGTATGTACAGTTAATAATAAACCTTAAAGTACGTGTTAAAGGAGACATGCAAGGTAGGTGTATCGAGTACACGTCTTATCAAAACACGCTAAAATTATTCAAACAAAACAAAACGCGTGTTCTTGTTTGTTAACCGCGCTAGTAATCCGCGGAGCCCACGCCCATTGTCTATACATAGCCTTAGTTTTGAAATAGAACATCTACTGCTAGTAGTAAACGATTGCAGACACATTTAGCAGAAATTGTATTACGAACGTAAAAAATATTATCGGTGTATAGAAATAATTATAGGTATATAGAAATAAATAAAATTGAAGTGTATGTGTCAAAATAACCGTTTTTATACAGTATTAAGTACATACAATTTCTTTTTGATGTAAGTGCTTACATCAAAAAAACCATTTAAAAATATTGACCATAAAATAGGAGCAAAAAATCTTCGGATCTAGTCGGATCAAATGCATTAAAATATTGCAAGTTAGCGACTGAAACGGCTTTACTTGTACTTATTGTCAAATCCCAACTTATTTAGGTAATCGGTTATCAATTAAAAATTTTACGAAATGATATACGAAATTTTACATAATGACAATTGCAGAAAACAAAATCCTAACATTGACAAGTGTCTGAGGCCGCGTGAAGTAATGAACATGTTGTCTATCATAATTGAGGGATGTTAACATAACAATAGACAACAACACTTAAGTGTCAATGGCCACATAGACAATAGAATGACAGAAAAACTATAGAAATCTACAAATAACAGGCGCATTGTATACATCGTGTCTGTTCCTCGATGACTAACTTTTTAACTAACACAAATACTCAATCTAATTGCAAAAATAAAAAGAAGTACCGTTTCAAATTAGAATTCTAAATACGTACTTTTATAAAAGTTGTTAGGTTGCTGTTTGTTTGGACGCACAAGAAATATATACCTACATAACCGATTCAAAATAATCTGTTCGGGATAAAAGTACGCGTACCACCTGTCAGATAACACAAATGCTGTAGGTACTTAATTTAGGTTCTCATGCTAAATATAACGCCTGTATCACAGCGTATCTTTGCTGTCATCTATATAACTTTTACTGATAACAAATGGTGTGTGTGAAACATTCAGTTATTGAGATATAACTTTGCTAAGAGATAATGATGTAGCTGAGCTAACTAGGCCAATTAACTCAGTTTCAATGCAACAGTTTAAGACAGTAACACTTAGTTACATTTTAAAATGTCTACTGAATTGATGGCGTAGTGATTTGAGCGGTCAACTCGCCTTACTGCGCTTAGTATTGTTGGTTCCATCCCCACATCATCCTAAACGGGTAATTTTGGCCTCTTTTCCATCACCACATAAGATAACAGCACTCTGTGTGTATAACAATACAAGTATACGTTTAGCCTGCGCAAGTCATGTAAATTTTATTTTTAAAAAGTTTCTTGAAAAATTATGGTTCATCATCATCATCATCAGCCTATCGCAGTCCACTGCTGGACATACGCCTCTCCAATGATTTTGGTTATTCACATCAAAAAGCATATGTAAAGGTAGAAAGAATGGTAGGTAGTTAACCTACCCTTTTTACATATGCTTTACTACGTACTATTTGAATAACAATAGAGAACTATTCCATAGTCTCCTTTTGATTTAGTAGCATCTATATCGGTATTTATGCAGAAAATCGCTTAAACTCTAAAACTATATACTTAAACTATATACCATTACATATTTTTATAAAACATCACTGTCTTGCACAATTACCAAAACAAATTATGCAGCTAGATTCGTGAAATAACACCTAACATATCTCAATCATGTGTATAAATGTAAATGTGTACACACTTCAGCTATGTATGTGTATAAATGAGTATACACATTGTGTTGCATTGCGAAACAGAGCTAGTGATTTCTGAGATGGCCACGATGCCCGTAATCTTAACAAAAATGTTAAGTGTGTGAATGTAAACTGTACATATGGAGTGAAGATAGTTGTTATTTACCAGTGAACGGTTATATAGATCAACTGTTTCTTCGTTAACATGGTGCTTTACGCATCATTACGTCTGTATCTAATACTTCTATAGATTAGAATTACAAAACAATGTACTAGGAAACCCAGGAATGTACGTATAGTTATTTATTTTCTTGTCAGTGAGAAAAATTTAAGCGTTTTGTTTGTATATGTGATCTATAAATAGTACACATACATCGCAATGTAAATAGGTACCTCTAACCGCCCAAATTATGAGACGTTTGGTCAAAGTACTATCGCAAAATATGTATAATCATAGCTGTAACTCATGAAGATTAGTTTATACCATCACTCACGTTAGCAATTCGTGTGTTATAAAGAGCAAAATAAACTTTGAAATATTTTTTATACTAACAGTTCTCAAGATAAAATAATTTAAAACCGCTAGAAAGACAAGAATAGAACAAGAAAAACAACTTTTTACAGCTGATATCCGGGGAAAACTTGCACGTACAAGACTGTTATCAGAAAATGGAAGCGCTTTTGATGTATCAAAATTGTTTTATACAAAAAGCAAATTAACTGGAAATTCCAAGAACCCCAAACGAATACTTAAGTGGACATCTTATGATGCTACCTCTTTCTGCTTTAGGTATTTAAATAACAAGAAAGATAACATACATTTTCACATTTCTATCTTAGTTCCTCAATTTAAAATCACAAACGATTACTTAACATTCTAAGTTGTAACGAGCCTTTTCGTAGGAAAAAAGTTAGTTGAATCAATTTCCGGGTATACGTGATTGCTTTAATTTAACTTCTAACGAATACTGACGAAGAAGCCTCGCAGAAGTTTTCCTTAGATATTCTTGATGTATATCAGGCGTAATTACGCTATTGATTTTCGTCAAGTTTGAGTTGGGATAATAATATTTAACTAACTGTGTGTAACTATCGTAGAGTATCGTTTTGTACGTCATTCTTTTCCCTGTTCAGTCTTTGGCTTCCACTGAACAGTCAGTTTTACTGTGTATTTCTCGAAACCAACACAGGAGTTTGGTTATTTGTATAAAGTGAAATAGATGGACCACGAGACCGGGACAGGACTATTATTAGAAATAGTATAAGCAGATTCAGCCTTTAACTACATCGCACTTGGTATCAATTTGCAACGAAAAGTCATTAATCGATACTGATCAGTTTACGTTCTACTAGAAACAATAAACAGTTTCTAAATCGCGTAAAATCCTTCTTGAGACATTGCAAACATAACTTATATGTAATTGAAATGATCATATCTTGTTGACAGTCAACAATCAAAATAACCCAGCGCATTTATTGAATGCAGAGGAGGCAGCTTACCATATCCAAACGCAAATTGATTTAAACGAAGCCGCTTGTAAGCTTATTATGGTCGCCCCGTTCTGCAAATGAAGATTGACAAAGTAGCTCTCAAATAATCTAGACTCAATTGTTCCGTTCCATTTTTTGACTGCCTCGGTCGCGCAGTGGTAGCGTTAGGTGTTTTCTATGTATAATATGCATGTATTTACAAAAAAAGTATGTTTATATATTTAGATCAGTTGTCTTGTACCCATAATACAAGCTCTGCTTAATTTAGAACAAGATGACGTTGTGTCTCAGATGTCCGAAATATTTGTTTATGTATTTATTTATTTATTTTTTCTTCATTTGAATCTACAAATCTATAGAGATGACTGGAAATTGGAACTGGAAATTCTTCATCATTCAACCATAGTCACTTCTCTGTTTACTTTTATTAACACTTATATTTAAATTCGTTAATACAGTGAAGATATGATAGATAATATTTTCGATTATGTCAATTACGTGGCGTGCATCCTATCTAATATAATAAATGAAGAGGCGAGTCTGTTTACTAGTCCTAATTTCACGCTTTAACTACTTAAATAACTACTCAAGTATCATGAAATTCTGAGAATGACTGGTAACTAGAATTTGGTTAAACTTTTATGCTTTTTTCCTTCCAAAGTGATTCTACCCTGCCTGGTGAAAAGCATGAGCAGAATCCAAGAGTGGGGGCCACCACACTTGATGCTAGCGAAGTATTGGGCAGAACTTATTTTTGTCCTGTATATAATTTTCAGTTTCTATCTAATTGTATCAGTTCTATAGGACTATATCATAAACAAACTGTTAAAATAGATACGTGCGGGTTTATTACACAGCAAATAGATTTCCTATGAACTTGTTTGCTTGGAATTTTTTTCATATTACTCATAGGCTATTTTCTTCCACGTCCAGTGAAGTAAATTTAAAATTGTGATGGTCCTTTTACTGTCTTTTCCAATGCTTAATTTAAACATAGAATCTATCAACAATGTTACTTAAGTTCTGGACTTACAGTACACTGTACAATTCAGGATTAAAGATCCTCATTTCTAACTTGTATATTTTCGTAATTCACTATCCAACACAATGTCGCCATCACGTGAAAGGAAACAAATTTCATTATAGTTCGTCATTATAGTATACATCTGGCAGCTTAATAAATACTTTGTAGGTTTTTTCTACTTAGAGTTACATTTTCTTTCTATTTTGATCACGGAGAATAGAAATTTAATAAAAAACTTATAATACCGTATATTTGTTAACCAATAGGTATATTTTATGTTATTTTCAGTTATGAGGTGTTACTTAAAACCAATAAATTTAGAAAATGATGCTATGTGTATATGTGCTGATGCTATGAGTAACTGGTCTTGTAAGTACTTTGGCGTGTTGATATGTATTCATTTGTTTTCGAATTTTATACATTGCACGTTAAACACTAATATTGGTACCTTTTATTTCTATAAATACATTATCGTTATTGTTTTTCATGACTGTTTAAAGTAACTTATCATCAGCTGTACTGTATAACCTAACACAGGACATTTGTTTAATAACACTGTTTTACAAAATCTTTCGTACATTCCTGGATCACTTCCATTTGAGATAATTTAAACTCACGAAAGAAATTAATTATGTATAATATTTTCTTTGTTGTCACAAAGACTAAACGTAATAACTTTCAAATAATAAATTACGTTAACTTCATAAAAGTGAAAATGAATTTTGGCGAAAAACCAGTTTGCTAAAAAGCTTTTTAGTTTGTAATTCTATTTTGGTCTCAGGTATTCGAGCACAAAGCTGCCACTAGCATAGACGGCAAGGCGTCACAATTCAAAATTAAATGAATTCATGGCGAGGTCTTTAGCACAAAATTTAAAGGATTTGTAGTAATGAACGACCGTCTTACTTTGATGAAATTCTTTCCGAAGTTCACAGTCGACAATATTCTTAGTGAAATTGAAGTGAGAAATTAAATTTTACATGTCTTTGTGTTAGTTAAGGGGATGATAATATTAAATATTTTACGTAGGTATAGTACGTGTAAGAATATGGAGTGTTACCACACTTATGCATCACGTGGTTATCACGGAGCCGACTGAGGGAGCAAATTACATAGGTCAACAACTCTGCATAGAAAAGGAAATTTTAAACAAACCCTACAACAAACTTGACTAGTGTGATATGGTAGGCCAAAACATATTTGTAAGGAGAGAACTATATTAAGCACCGCTGATGAACTAACTAGACGTACATAAGAAGATGTAACATATATTGTGCAATGAAATACACATCCATCAACAACAACCTGCTATGTCCCACTGCTGGGCAGCCCACACTGGCCGACTGCGGATTGGGGACTGGTAAGTCAAGATGTGGCTATGTAATCTTACCGTTGCATGTTTGTAAGCCGCCCGAAGGTCTCCAACTAATCTTCACGACTGTTATCTACTGCTTACAATCGGGACCAACTGCTCAACGTGACCTCCGAATCACGGAAACGCTCATAACATATCAGGACACAAACAATCACCCATCTAGGTACTGACCGCGCCGTGGTTGTTTAGCCTCAGTGACTGTTTCCAATCACCTAAGGCCAATCCAATCACTTAGTTACAGTTACACATATACACATCTAATAGTACAAAAACCAAATACTTGGGCCTATTTTTATTTTACAACTAAACTTAGTATTTAGCTACATACAACTACCGTAAGGAATGATTAATTGTATTACAAGCACAAGCTTGTAGACTATTATGTGGTTGAAATTAAGGATGACGATAACATCGGGCCTAATTTTGACTAAAATACCTGTACATTATTCATTGTAATTTTACTTTTATATCAAGATAAACATATATAATGTACCTTGTTAAATTAATAGAGGAATAAAAAATAACTTAATACAAAGACAAGCAAAAAAAATATAATGTAATCATTACACAATTGATACGTATTTTTCTTCTATTATATATTTTCTTGTAATTATATTTTTTTATGAAAAAGCTAAAGGTCTGTCCAATATCTAAAAAGCCTTTAGAAATTGACTGCAGTTAATAAAGTAATAAAATTCTGATTTGTGATAATCGAGGCCCGTTATAACAGCTTTACTGAACATGATCAAAATTGGAATCTTTTTGTTATAATACAAAAGGGAAACCTCGTTCTGTTTTTTTTACCAGTCATATGGCGACACTAAAAAAAGTAAAAGCCATATATATAGATATCTACTAACTTTCGCCCGCGGCTCCTCCCGCGTCTATGTCGGTTATCTCGATAGAAAGTAGCCTATGTCCTTTCTTAGGCTTTAGACAACCTGGGTACGAAATTTCATTTAAATCGGTGAAGTGGTTTTTGAGTTTTACGCGAACAGACAGACAGACGCGGACTTTATTTTATAATATATAGTGACTAGCTGACGCCCACGGTTCCAGTCACGTCCGATGTATGTGAAGTCCTATTCTCAGACCTACTGATTAAACTCATAAAATTTCATCAAGCCGTTACGGAGGAGTATGGCAAATTGTGATACGAGAATTTTATATATTATTCTTGACCTTGCAAATAGAAAATTATTTAAGAACGTTCCAGATTCCAATTTCACTGATATTAAGTGAACTCCTTCTGCTTATCTTCCCACGCTGGAATGTCTACATCGAAATATAATTAAAATTCCTCCATATTCCAGCTTGTTTATATTATCTAAGAGAATTCTGTACGCGTATTAACGTATGTTTATGTTTATAAAATATTTTACTCCACAATTAATTCTCTCTCTAGAATAGATAATAATAATTATGTAATTTGTAGTTTGATATATAAATGTATGTAAGGAAGCCGTACAAATGTTTAACAATAATTATTGTAAATAGAACCCTATGTTGATGTGTACTGTCAGAAAAAATATTTATTCAAAAGTCATTCATTAGTCACCCGCGGAAATACATAGGCGCTAATAACATCTCATTACATAGATAAATATGTACACGTTAAACTTGTAACCCTTGTTGGATATTGTTGTAGACTTAACAGGTGACAGGCCTGACTGTCTTTTAGCCCAAAGATGTAAACGGAAAAGGGATTTTAACACTGCAATCTCAATAGTACTATACGACAAATATCTATAAACTACTAGCTCTAATCCGTCATGCTTTGCTGTGATACATTGTGGTTTCAAAAGATAGATAAAACTAACTCTGAACTGGGTTGTACAGCACTCTGTCGAGAATTTATCCAGTTTTTGAACCTTCACAACCTAACTGTGATTCTAACAAAACACTGTTTCGAGAATCTAGCTATTTGACCTATAAAATAGATTTCTTTAGCGACTACAGAGGTGAAACAGCAATAATCAAAGCGTGACTATTGATTTGTTAACAGCCTTGGACAACCTTGGTTTCCTTTAAAGATATGCTAATAAATACATCAATGCTAACGCTATTTGCACTCACTAGGGTAAGTGCAAACACAATACATATTTAACAAATAATACATACTTAGAACATCTTACACACAACTTCATGTAGTCCCAAACTAAGCAGAGCTTGTAATATGGGTACTAAACAACTTATATAAATAGATAAACATACTTTTTTGTGAATACATACATATCTATTTATATAAAGAAAGTCGTGTTATTTAGACTATTTATAACTCAAGAACGGCTGAACCATTTCTTTTTGTGTTTTTATATATATATATATTGAAGCCTACCTGGAAAGCATGAGTAAAACCATGAGTAGGGGTCACCATCCTCATTGTGAGAGAAGGCAATGCAGCATGGTGACCAATACCATGGCGGTCTGGCCAGATAATTCTGCATAATTTTTAATATAGCCTTAAAAGATGTAACTTATTAGTATTTTTGTAAGTATGTAATAAATAAATAAATAAAATAAAGTACACCCATGATTGAATTAAAAAAAAAAAAAAACATTCTCCCGCCCTCCGGAGGCAAGGACAATGATGCACACACAATATTTAGTCCGACCCGGAAATCGAACCAATAAAGGCAGTCAAACATATTTATGTCAAATATATATTCATATATCACAATACTTTTTACATTATAATATATCTTAAAGCAAATAAGTCTTAAATGTAAACTCTACAATACAAAAGTTCGCGTTGCAGTGTTTGTATATCAATTCAAACTATTTGCAAAGCCTTCTATTTTAAAGTAGTAAGCGAAAATAAAGTTTAAATATTGTCTTATTGAATTGTTTTGTAATGTGATATATAGAAAACCAATTACCTAATGGCCAGGTGAATATTATGGTGATTTTACATCTACGAGTATATTCATGAAAAATCTCCGCTGAAACCTTATATTTCTCTGACAAATATGACACACCTTTAGACCATAAACTTTTATTAAAAAAAGCGCAAGATGTAGAAAAAAATGGATGGACGTTGTCATGAAAGGTCTTCTTGCACGATGTGCTGAATAGCGATCGTAAACAAACCTTACCATCTCGGGTGACCTTGACATTATTGTGAACCTGTGCGACAATGACACGATATAAACCACTGATGCGGGCACTTTAATTTTGTACAAGCCATTCATTAATTTGATATAACCTTCTTCGATAAATCGTGAATTTTAATTACTTGATTATAAATAAGAACGTTGGCAAATAGGTGAAGCAGTTGTTAAATTTCTTGCAAAATAATAAGGCATCACATAACGGTCCAACTCTAATATTTGCTGTAACAGCTTGTCACAACTTGTTTACACCACAGGTTTTACTTTCAATTGTTGAAACCAAAACAGATACGGACTGACGTAGGTAATTTATAAAGAAAACACTAGCTTCACCCCGCGGCGTTACTCGTGGTTGTTTTTCTAAATTCACTATAACTACCGCGGGTAACACCGCGGGGCTTATTTAGTTTGTAATAAATCACTACTTGTGTTTACCTAACATTTATCGATATTCCGTAGTAATTTACAAATAAAAAAAATATTAAGTAAGAATACAGAGTGACACTTATTCATTTTACCCTGAAAAACGTGACTGCAAGAAGGAATCGAGATACACGCGGGCGGAACCGCGGGCGAAAGCTAGTTTATCTATAAATGGGTTTATGAAAGGTTTAACCTCTATAAACCCGTTTGGCCACCATGGAAGATAGAAGGCTAACACCTCATATTCAAGAGAGGCATATGTCCCGCAATGTTCCAGTAAAGGCTGTTGATGAATTGTATAAATCTACAGCTGAACAAGCAACCCATATGATATGCAAAACATGAATGGAGAGAAAAACACATAATTTGTTGGAAAGGGTCATCCCGGGAAATCTGTGAAAACCTTTTATTCAAAATTACAAAGAGACACCTCAATTTTATTTATTTGTTTAGAACATAATTGGCTTTTATTCACACATTACTTAATTATAACTAAGAAGAAACGATTAATAGTAAAACTATGTGAAACAGATATTATTCGAAACTTTAATCTCTATTAGAAGATCGGGATATAAGTAGCATTTGCTTTGTGTAAAATACTTAAACTTCTTCACCTTGCACTTGAAGGATTATGGCAGTGTTATCAGTGATGAAGATAGCGCTGATAGGTTAAGATTTACCTGTCTGTACCTACTCTTTCTGTTAGCATTTACTAGTGATCCTGACTGCTAAACAGAGGTCATGGTTTCAACTTCCATACGTGACAATTACTTGCGTGTTGAACACGATGTTCTATAAACCGGAAATTCTATATTAACTTATATATTGCGCTGTTTTGCTTATTATTCTAGCTACATAATATTATAACATGAAAATGAGTTTGTTAGTTACGCTTTCACGACTTAACTACTCAACCAACAAACCCGAAATAGCATCCCATGTTGTAACAGAGGGAGGAGAGAAGAGAGGGATCCACGAGAGCACTGCGATTAACTTATCTATATTTCTGGTTATACGCGATCTCGATTCAAAACAATATTTTATTTTCAGTACATTATTATTGTATGTGAATTTCCTAATAGATAAAAACTCGTACACTATATTCCTACGGTTAAGCCCATGTCCCTACTATGCAGATGTAATACAATTATAATTTAATTTCATCCCATGCAATAAAACTAGCATAATAATACATTACCCTTATTTTAAATAGGTCACACGTGTAAACAAAATTCTGTAACAAGGGTTTCCAAATGAAACCAATGTAAATAGAACGCTGTAAACATAGTATACTTAAATTTATTGTTTAAATGATAATCTCGGTTCAAAGAAAGCCACAATACGAATTTCGCAACTTATATATGTAATATTAAAACCTCCGAGCTATTTGTACCTGTGTACCTTGGTATTATAGTCGGTCAATGATAAACCTTAATTAATTTGACAAAACCTGTATGAATTACGACAAAACGGTGGCCTACACGGTGTTGGTACAACGTCCTTTAATGCTTGCTTAATACGATTATTATAATTACATTTCTACTTTTACCAAGCACATTCAACTGATAGAACTCGAATGACTGTTCAGTAAATGAACAAAGGCAAAGGTTGTATATTAAATTCACATACTCATTGAAGAACAATTTCAAAAAAAATTATAAAGGCTGCTTGACCCAAAAGGCTTCCGCTATTCATGAACATGTGGATCTGATTACAAGTTTATTTTTTAGTGTTGCTTCAGCATTGAAAATATTTTAGAGGTAGAATCGATTCAGGCAGATCTTAAATTACATTGTCTGAGATCTCTCCAAGATAGAACGCCTAAGGCTGACTGTTGGGGTTCTTCTTGTTAGAAACATCACAATACATACTACTGACTCCTGCGAAGGAATTTAGAAGTGTTGATTTACAACAATTTGTAAACAGACGCTATGACAAAGTATAAAATAAAAAAAAAATGAGTATAGTAAGGACGGCAATAAGCCGAATGACATGACGAAGGGTAGTCATCAAGTTAATGTTGTATTACCGACTTCATGTTTTAAATTCGTCTTGGGTAATAAACACCAGATGTTTATTCTCAGAATTCAGATGAAGGCTACATTTTAAAAATTAAATGCACGAATGTAAATGTGTAGGACAATATATCTGCAATTATTAATCAATCATTAATACTGAACGACGTATGTGGTACGAATATCGTTACATAAAACTTTTCATTTTAAATGCAGGTAAATAGATTGTAATCTATAGTTATAACTTTAATGAGATAATGATTTTAATGAAACGAAAAGGGTAAAAAATATTATGAAGTTGAGAAGAAGACCAAATAATTTAACAATCTAACGTAGAAATGTTAAAGACCAACATAGTATCAGTTTAAATGAAACATCATTTCTGTATGTCAGTAACTGTTTATGAATCCGTGAACTTAATAAAACTATGAAGACCTAATCTAAGTTTCCAAGCTCCAACCTTAGATATAAAGTGCAAATTGGCACCTTGATCAATGCATAATAAACAGAGTAACCTACTGAGGCATTCAAGTAATATAATGGATTTTAGTCATAACTACCAACGTACTCAAAGAAAGAAATGAAATAATGCAATATTCCTTACTTATCTGTGTTAACTTTAGTTTTGAGATATCTATTTTTTTGTCAGTTACTGGTATTTTTAACCAAGGAGGATGCTATTAACTTCATGTATATATCAATCCTTATCTTTAAACAGTACTTGGCAGTTTTCTTTCCAAGGATAGACTACTACTTGCATGATATTAAGATATCTATATGTGTCATTATTGTTTAACAAGAGATAAGTAATGGTATGGATGGTAATGTATCTTACATCAGCGTGTTGTGTAAGTTAATTTTGACTTTATAAACTAAAATAATTGTGACGATTCCTAAGAATGAAATTTGGAATTAAGTTTTTTTGTTATTGAGAAGGGACCTTTATTGTGCTAACTAACATACACGTTATAGTATGGAGTCGCGAAAAAATCTATGTTTCAAAAATCTTCAAAACGAAGACACACTAAAAGTAACATGACGCAAACTTCTGATATGACGTACAATGCGCAAATTTACTCTAATACTAACGTTCCGTTTTTCAGAACAATTTAATTATATTTGCATATTTTATTTCATACAGCATCTTTGCTCAAAGAGTCACACCTATTTTTAATCTGTAGTTCAATTCTACAAAAATATGCATTCGTAATAAATCAATCATTGCTTATCTTCATCTTTAGTTAGTACGGACGTAGAAAAAAAATGTAAATTATTATGTCGTCGCAGGTGGCACGGTGGTAGTTTATTTTGAATGCGTATCTTTCGTTCCAGATCATTAAAATGCCAGCTTTTGGCAAGTGGACAATATTTACACAAGAGAGATGAAAAACTACTGTATAAACACTGTATAACGTACTGATGTTTTTTAACGTCTATGTCTTTCAAAAAGTAAAAAATAAATAAATAAATATTTCGGACATTTTACACACAACGCCATCTAGACCCAAACTAAGCAGAGCTTGTACTATGGGAACTAAACAACTAACATAAATACATAAACATACTTTTTTTGTAAATACATACATATTATATATAGAAAAACACCCAGACTCCGAAAAAACAAATATTTGTGGATCATACAAATATTTGGTCTGACCCGGGAATCGAACCCGAGACCTCTTGATCAGCAGCCGCATACGCTAACCACTAGACCAACAAGGCAGACGCAAAATAATGTATCATTATATGTTATTATATACAATATATAGGTGAAAATGTCTGTCTGTGGCTAATCTACGGAACAGTTGCACCGATTTTAAGGGACTTTTACTGACAGATAGATGATATAATGAGTAACTTTGTCCACTTTTGTTTGAGACTATCGTCGTTCCGCAGTGTTAATCGCAGGTTTTATAATAAACGTCAAAACAATGACCCAAAAACAAAAATACCAAAGAAATATCCTTTGAACAAAAACACAACAAAACTCTTTCCTATAAAATTGATACACACAATATTTCCTACATTAAATTTTAAATCATTCATACGAACAAATTTAAATACAACGTACATTTACTAAGTACAAATAACGCAAAGCATCACCACGAGGTTTATGATTCTACTTCATACTGAGTAACCGTACCTACCTATTATAAACACAATAGCACCACACATAATAGGAAGTTGACCTGTTGCTGAATAACTAAAAGGGAAAATACCTGCTATTGCTCTCATAGTGTAAGCCCAAAAGCCGACACAATACTTTTCTTTTAGCGTAGTTAACGTGATTTTTACTTTATTTTTAAAGCAAACTAATTTTCTAACCTTTGAGACTTAGTCGTTGTACTTCTACCACGCCGCTAAGAACTAAAAATATGTTTGTAGTTCTGAGTTCCGTAGAAAAGTTATTTCATAGAGAGTTATTAGGAAAAGTTCATTATTACGAACTAACTTTCACTCGAGGCGCCACTAGCGTAAGAGCTATGATTTTCCTTCAAGAAGTTTCTTTACTTCACGTTTCTTTTATGAGGGACATACCTTTCACATAGTTATTCTTAACCCCTAAATTTTGTTAACGCAGGGCGTGAAAGTGTACCGAACAAACAAATAGTGTTAACAAAAGCCCCTTTAATAAAAGTCCCTTCATATGCTCTTGATTACTTCACTCTAATTAAAAAAGACTGGTTCTCATCACTCTAATTTCACACTAATATGAGATTTCTTTATGCAAGGTGTATCTCCAGTAACGATAATTAGCGAAACCATGGCTATAGACTAACGTTCCTGCCCGTTTTCCCAAAGAAAACATCTTTTTCCAATTGAATTTCAAAGTTCAACATTTGTTACTAAACTAGCAAATCTATGTAAAGTCGTTTTTTTTTTATGTTTTTAGATTTTTTAAGTCATGGTTTTGCTAGTTGTATTTTCAGGTGTGTGAAGGTCTCAAGTCATATACAAGCTGACACAGCTTGTATATGACTTGAGACCTTCACTATTTTTTCGATTTCGTGAACTCGTAAATAATAACAGTAACGCAAACTAGACAGATTTCGATTTTACTTCGATAAATCCAACGCCTCGAGGTTCATGTCTTCCTCGTTTAACTTGCACAAACTAATCAGCGCACAGAAGTTTGTATAACGACAATTGTCTGACGGCCCCAGTAGTTGCCATTTCATAACAAAACAAGTGATCTCAAAGCTAAACCAATAAGGTTTATTTCTATCAGTTATAAAAGTTGGTATTCACGACAGACAACTTCACTTTGATTGTAGTTTTGAGATAGGTAATTTAGAAAATTTACTATATGTTTAATAAAAGAGCTGACTAACGAAATAGTTTTTTTACTAATCGAATGACAACCACACTGACATTTACTGAAATTGCCGAATATTTTTATTTCATCTCCTATATAACTACAAAATAATGTTAACAGATTAATTTGATGACTTTATTCATCGGAACACTTACGTTACCCATTTGCTGCAGATTAAAAGTTTACCAGATATGCAGTTCTAGTAATCCCTTCTCTCATTATTATGAACTGTTTTATTCTACTGCCTTACGTGACCTATGCAATGTCATATCATGAAACATAATCTACTATTATAGATAGTAATCAGCAAATATTAATTAAGTGTTGTTTCCATATCGAAGCAAACGAAATTAAAAGCATTGAAACTGTCACATATTAATGTTTTTCTATAATTTTTATATTTATGATTTTTTTATTTTTATAAGAATTTTTATACGCAAAGTACAATTGGTTGTGCCTGTTACTAGTGCTTTTTCTAAGGTACATTGCATTACGATACGATTGGTGATTGATCCATGTTGGTGGAGCATTAAAAATAAATTTCGGAAGACACTTAATTAAAAAAAATCTCCGCGGTAACGGGTTAAGAGTAGGGTCATCATCTCTATTTACCCCATGGGTATCGTAAAATGGCGACGAAGGGATAAAACTATGCAGGAAAATACCACTGCAAAGAGAAAGAAAATCTTGAAACAATTCCTATACCACCTGCCTGGTTAGCGTGGTGTAGTAGGCCAAAACCTCCTTTCTATGTAGAAGCCTTTGTCCAACAGTGGACTATATAAGGCTTCTCATGGTGATGAATATAACTTTATAGCCTTTGAAAATGTTTATTATTTAAACATACTTCATTCAGGGCAGTAGGGAGTATAGCAATAGCCCATAGTTGCTATGTGTATAATTGGATAATTACATAGTGGACATAGATCGCAACTGGAGTGTCACGGCCGGAAGAAAGCAGGTGCTACGGATGTGGGTAGAAACTTGTTGCATTATGTCCGGTACGACGCATACAAGATAGGGTTGTAGGTATATGTGCCTTATTGGTCTAGTGGTTAGCGTATGCGGCTGCTGATCAAGAGGTCTCGGGTTCGATTCCCGGTTGGACTAAATATTTGTGTGATTCACAAATATTTACTTCGGAGTCTGGGTGTTTTCTGTGCATAATATGTATGTATTTACAAAAAAAAAATAAGTTTGTTGATGTATTTATTTCAGTTTTTTAGTACCCATAATATAAGCTCTGCTTAGTTTGGCACTAGATGATGCTGTGTGTAAGATATCCGAAATATTTGTTAATTATTTTATATAAAATGCATACACGGATATAAAAGCTGGAAGAGAAGAGTAGTAATAGTAGAAAAGAAATGCTACTTTTGGTAACGCTTTTGGTTATTTTTGTTGGTTCGGTTATATAATATTTTTTCTTTATTCAAATTCAAATTCAAAATTCTTTATTCACTTAGGATGCAATACATCTCTTGTGACAGGTCAAGATTCTACATGTACATTTATGCCATGTTCGCAAACAATAGGTAGAGCCGGAGAAAAGAACATGGCAATAAAAACTCGCGGCCACTCCGTTCAAATCGCCAATGTTTACATAGTTTTAATGTTTATAAACCTGATATGGGGGTAAGGTGCTGCCACTAATATACTATACACCATGTTAGAGGACTGATGCAAATTATAGTGATTAAAAATTAGAACATAAGCTAATTTAAAAAAAAAAACAAAACAACAGCCTCAGTGGGTACAACATAGTAGGAGCATCTACTTACAACAAGGGTAAAAACTATATGTGCTCAAATATTGGCCAAATTACTGGTAACGAAAGATTAAGTATAAAATATTAATTTTAAGATCAAAAGAAAGAGAAGAATGGCCTTTATTCGTGACGTAGAATCTTTACTTACAAAAGATAAATCATGCTCTTAAACAATGTGATATGTGTGATAACAACATTCACATGAGTAGAATAAAATGACAAGGAGCAAGTAGTCAAATCCATTTTTCTTTATCATTTAAAAATTCGTCAACTGTATACTTATTATTTTTATTTAACTATATTGAGATACCAAGAGTTGTACATTAACAACCTACCACATGAAAACTATATATATTTATGAATAAACCAGCCGCAGCCTTTGAATTTTGAAATTAAAAACTTAATTGCACGTTCGGGTATTTAAATCCGATTTATTTCAATAACATCCACAAACATGGAAATGTTTCAGCTATATTTTTTTGTTTTTAACGATGTCTACCCGCATTTAAATGCAAATAGGCAAAAAGGAATTATTTTCGCCCGTTAGTTAAGGCCGTCGTGTTTTTATGTAACAATATTTAGAAAGTGTATTCAAATTCATTATAAATAAATTGGTTCAAAATATATTTTAAATTACAAATGTATATAAGGTTTTTTTATATGCGTAGGTGTGAACGAAAAATTTAATATTTGCAAAGATTTGTAAATACATAAGTGAAAAACAAGAAAATACGATGACTGCACGGTTGGCCTAGTGGCTTAAGCGGTCGCCACGCCGCTTTCTACTACGCCAAGTGTCGTGGGTTCAAATCCCACGTAGGACAACACTTTTTATGATTCACAATTTGTTGTTCTGAGTCTGGGTGTTCTTTGTGTCCGTTACATGTGTGTTTGTAAAGTCCCCCGCGACACAGGAATTTATATTCCTAATGCGGGAGTTGTCTTTTTAAAAAAACAAAAAAAATATGAAAGAATAGAATTTATACACATATTTTAGTAAACAAAGCTAGACTAGATCAATCAATATAATATAAATATTCTCATCTAATACTTAAACTTCCATAATATTATAAATTCGAAACTAACTGTGACGGTCTGTTACGGTGAACCAATTACAATGAAATTTGCAATGGATATGCTTCAATTCTTAAGGAGGGATATACGCTATTCTTTACCGAGATACACGCAGACGGAGCCGCGTCCAAAAGTTAGTTTTCATATAAATTCAGAAGTATGCATAGCACAAAATGTAATTCAAACTACATAAAAAAATACAAACAAAACCTCTCGAACTTATTCATTTTGTTTCAAAGTTTTATTGAATATTATTATTTGAACAACGGGTACCATCTGATTGGTACCGCTCAGAAGAAAGTTATTAATAAAACAACTGTTACGACTCTTTTGCTATTTTACGTCTTGAAACGGAATAGGAATCCCGCCAATTTAAATAGGCCGTATTGTTTTTAAAAAAACTGTATATTTATTTTAAGACGTAGGTATTCACGAATTTCGGGCAATAACATAATATGATATACAAGTATTATTATCTAGAGATCTTAACCTTATTACTATTTAATAAATTATATTTATAACGAGATAATTTCGTTAGTTATTAATTCACTGTAATTAACGACAAACGAAAACTAGCAAAACTGATAGGCAACATATTAGTTTTGATAATACCTCATTTATCTTTATAATTTAATAATGAAATTGCTTGTAGTGAAATGCTCATAGTTTTGAAAAAAAAAACATAAATATCAACTCAAGTTTTTATTAAACCCGTTGTCTATGTAGCTGACGTAATCACTATGTTCAACATTACGAGTATGTTCTACGGCACCGTTTATATTTTAAAGTTTCATCTGTTTAGTATCAGAATAAACTACGACATTGAATCGAGAAAGTTACACTATTTTAACTATCCTCTAAATATAAAAGTCTGGCGTCACTAGTCAAGAGTGAGACAGTAGAAGATTTTTACTCTCCCACGCTTTTACGTCATCTTTAAAAAATAAGTTATAAAAATAGACAGGTGTTTAACATCCGAACATACCCAGTACTTCAATTAGTATAAGGAATTCGAAACAGGAGTCACTGCTTCAATATCTTGGGCTAATGCCAAACTAACTATGTATCTATATCTACTGCTATTTAAATACTAAGTAATTGAAATATAATACGCCTCATCTATTGTAATCAAATATATTGCAAATCATTTAAACGGGATTCTTGGCATCTATCTTAATTTGAAAAATGGGATAAAAGTTGGATAATGTGGTTACGGTTTTCTAGGAAAATATTATGTTACTTGTGTAAAGAAATGACTAATGAGCTTTTAGACTTCTGTGAACTATTACTAACTATTCTAAAAGTAGCTCATGTTATTCTCATCCACTTTCTTTGCAATCGTGTCGATTTTTCAACACTGAAACTATCCAACTATTTTGGTAAAGTATATAGGTATAGGAAAACTATTTTTATATATTCCTGTGATATCTCGTTTGTTGGCTAGTCTGACATAATTAAGTTGTTATCATTATCTGTGTAAGATGTGTGTGTATGTATTGTGTCTATGCTTTTTACACCTACCGACATATATTTTTCTGCTAGCTACAAAGATTTCAAAACAAATGTACCAAAATACTATAAATAAACATAAATTATTCTAATGGTACCGTGGTGGCCACAAAGATGAGAACATTTTAGGCGGATTACAAAAAGTTTAGAAAGTTGCGGAGTAATGTGGAAGTCTTTCTTTCGTTTGTAAAAGGAATAACTTTTTGAATGAGTTCTATATATCAAATAAAAAAGTTTATGATAGCTCCTTGCTTTTGCTTTACTGATAAAGCGTTTTAACTTAAATAACGCAACATACACATCGCATTTTAATCATAATATGCAATAAAAGCGGTGTTTTAAATATTAAATAAATAAGTATATATATATAATATAATAATAAATAATAATAATAAATATTTTGGACATCTGACACACAACATCATCTAGTCCCAAGCTAAGCAGAGCTTGTGTTATGGGTACTAGACAACTGATATAAATACATAAACATACTTTTTTTTTGTAAATACATACATATTATACATAGAAAACACCCAGACTCCGAAACAAATATTTGTGAATCACACAAATAATATTTGGTCCGACCCGGGAATCGAACCCGAGACCTCTTGATCAGCAGCCGCATACGCTAACCACTAGACCAACGAGGCAGTCTAAGTATATAATATTTATGCGCCAAAGTTTGCGAGCATGTATTGTATGTATGTAATATACATACTCGCAAACTTGTTTGTTGCTCTTTCACGGAAAACCTACTGAACGGATTTGGATGAAACCTTACAGTAATATAGCTTATATATCAGAATAACACATAGGCTACTTTTTTGCAGTAATCGAGATATATATAGTTAGTATATAATTATATATATCTGATGTCAAAAACATGATGATCCCTCCAGTCAATATTATTTCGGAATTTTAAATCCAGCCAATTCATTCTAATGATAAAATAACATTCAGCAGAGGATAAAATGAACGTTCGTAATAGCAAATTGGTACTAGGTATTAAAAACAGGATGCTAGGGTACCGAAGAATAAAATTGCGATTGTACAAAGGGGGACATCAATAATTGAATAATGGACCGCAGATTTTATTGATATATTATATTATTACTAGCTGATAACCGATATGCACACAAAATTTCATAAGAATCGGTCGAGCCGTTTCGGAGGAGTTTAATTACAGACTACGTGACACGAGAATTTTATATATAAGACTAGCTGATGCCCGCGGCTCCGCTCGCGTTTTAGAGGTATCAAAAATAGATGTTGGCCGATTCGCAGACCTACTGAATATGCATATAAAGTTTCATAAAGATCGGTCAAGCCGTTTCGGAGGAGTATGGCAACGAAAACTGTGACACGAGAATTTTATATATTAGAATATGATGAAAACTATCAAAACTTACTACCAGGCCGCGTATTTCCCTTTAACTATGACCCCAGGTGTTTTAAGCGGGAGGTGAAAAAGCATCTCACTAGGCCGCCATAGCACGGGTTTCCTTGCTGTATTTTCCACATTCGCAATGAGGATGGTATACACGCTTGGTCTTGTTGATGCTTTGAATTAGGCAGAGTAGAGTCAATTTGTCAGTGCCATGACTGCGATGATGACACTTTAAAACGTATTCAATCTACTGCGTTAACCGAAAATATATCAATTAGGTGAATAACTAGGTACGTAGTTTCTAATACATGTGACGTGCTTGTACGACCCGTGAGCCCGTTGCAGGCTTTACTCTCTAAAGTTATTACTAGAACGGAACTCCAGTTAATTACAATGTACTACGCTTTATTAACTCGAGCGCCTTTCGTAAAAAACCATGCAATAAGTTTTAATAACAGCACTTAGCAAATTGAATACGAATTAGGTACTTTAATATTTCTTTTTTCTTTAGTTGTTATAAAGAGGCGGTTGTAAAACCAACAGTTTTCCAACAGTTATCCAACTAAGCTTCACGATTATTATATATTATGATAAAAATCGGTAACAACTGCTTAACGTGACCTCTGAATCACGGAAACGCTCATAATATATCATGCCACAAACGGTCACCCATCTAGGTAATGGCCGCGCCGTCGTTGCTTACCCTCGGTGATTGTTTCCAATCACCTGAGAAGGTGCCTTGATTATGAGCGCTTCTAATAAAATATTAGTTGCAAAATACTAGTCGTTACCTTCACATTATTTTCATAAAGTTGTACCTATCTGAAGATTCGAACTAGAGTCTTTAAGAAATATAGGGGATATTTCATACGCACATCAATTTGGTATTGTTATAATGTAATCATCTAGTAATGTGATTTCTACTATAATTGCTTTGGTTTTGGAAAATTCTAACAGCAATATTATATGTAATACTAGTTGACCCAGCGAACTTCGTACCGCCCAACTTTAAAATTCCAGAACTTGATCGCAGCGCCACCTACCGGGTCCAAATGCGAATCTAAACCATTCCCAGATCCCCTTGAACACACACAAAAAAATTCATCAAAATCGGTCCAGTCGTTTGAGAGAAGTTCAGTGACATACACACTCACAGAAGAATTATATATATAAAGATAACTATATAGTATGTATGTAAACTATATAGATAGCCTAAGACTACAAAAAAGTATTAATTGAAGTAAATACCCATCTTAAATCGAACTGTTCTAACATTCCTATTCGTGAATTAACAAACATAAACAAGCTAAGTTAATGGAATTCCGGTTTCGACTAAATTGAGATCATAATTGGTGCTCAGAAGGCTTGTCTGGAATAATTAGGAATTCAGGCAGTCAAGTTTATTCAATGTTAAACATGATTACTGTGTGTTGAAACTTTGAAAGTTAGACCGAAATTTAGTCGGATTCAAACTCGTTATTCAATAGCATTAGATTTAATTCATATATTTGCAAGCTTTTTCTCGTAGATTCGTCGGTTTCCGCGGTAAAATGTACTCAATATTACTTGATGATAATGTTCCTTTCCATTTGGAACGAGTTTTAAAAAACGATTAAGTAATTTAGGCGTCAAAACGTAACTAACAAGCAAAATCACATTCGCGTTTATAAAATTAGTTAGCACATAAATTAATATTGAGTACGAATAGGTACATGAAAAGAAAGTAAACAGTCAGTACAAATTTTATTTATCGAGTTTAAAAGAACATGTTAGGAGTTTTTTATCTCAAATCCGACTTAACGAGTGGATCACGAAATAGCTACGAATGGTACGTGATTAAAATGCTTATGACAAAGATGGAGAAAATATCTTGGTTTCGAATGAGAAGGCTCCAATTGAAAGTTAAAAATGAGAGAAAATGTGTTTCTGTTTCACGTAGACGTAAGTTACTCTTAATTTTATTAAATTTTATTAACACCGCTGTGTCGATTTATTTTTAAATCTAGGTATGTTTTTTAAGTTATAGAATTGACTATATGTGTTAAACATTATTCTATACCCTGAAACATTCACATATATCATATTATTTTTTTCTTTCCGGCGAAACCTAAGAACGGCATAACCGATTTTGACACAACTTGCATAGCTGATGTTATGAGAAGTAACTTTTGATATTTTGTTCTAAAACAACTTTTAGAATCAAATAAAAACAATGAATTTGTGAACAATTTCCAATTTAAAAGCACTAAATCCGCGGGAAGTAATACCACGAACACAGCTGCTGTTCATACCTTTATAAACAGCAGTTTTAAAGCGCCATTTAATTTTAGCAGCTTATGCAAAACCTAACATATATGACTTACCTATTAGTCGTCTATGCAATAAGAAAATATTTTAAATCCAATACTATCTTTATCCAAGAGTTTAAAAAATAACATAAAACTCACATTATTATGTTATTTTTCTTCGTGGACCTAACATAATTGAGACAACAAGATGCAGATGCACCACAAATTTCCGTTTCCTCTACATAATAGAGTATTGTTCTTGTGTAGGCACAACACCATGTAAAATTGAGGCCGTCCTGTGTTTACTGTCCTTAATATCATTTCCATATTTGCAGACATATTACTATGCTTGGAGTGTTTTAACCCTTGAAATTCATGGTCGAAATTGGGGGCACATATTAAACGGGTTTAAATTATTGTCTTATTCCTACTAGTCCAGTCAACAAAAGCTTAACTTTGCCATTTTGGTTGAACACCTGCAACCAACGCCAAAATTTCCGTAAGTCTTCGTAGATTAATATACTAAAATTGCAGGGTGCTGCAATACCGGCAAATGGTGCAAATACATTGCAAAAGGGTGCAAAAACAACATTTTCGTCTATATCTCGCGATTGGCTGGAAAAATAAAAAAAGATCCTACTACAGAATTGTAGGAAATTAAATCCCCTACAAAAACTTCGAAACGTATTTTCGCGTATCTCTCATAGTTTTTGCACAAAATGCATATAAAGGTGCAAAATTGTAAAAATATTATTATTAATCTTTTTTTTTCATTTTGAAGCGATTCTACATGTTTCCTTGGGATTTAATTAATATTTTTGTTTACTTATTTATACCTTTTTGAATATACCTAATAATCTTGACAAAAAATTCATTTCAATTTTATTAAATGATATTTTTATTTTGTATTTTTGTTATTCCATCGGATTCAGCGCAAATTTTCAAATTTGAGAGGATGGTCATCTAATGAACGGGAGGCATGTAATATGCCTGATAGAAATGTTATATACGATGGTGATACAAGAGGTGAAATGCCTAAACATAGTTTACTAGGATCTGCATAGGTGATGTTTTTTAATCCAGAAGGCAATCTCTCATCATACATCTCATCGGTGATATCTGTTGTAGATGCTAAATGCGCTGCAGATTTTTTTACATTTGATTGGAGTTCTTTTATATCAAACACTACTTGCTGGTGTGTACACTGCTATGCCTCCTAAACAATGAAAAGTCTCCTGACTACCTAAGGTTCTTATACAAGGTGAACCAAAAGAAGTCATCCGATGTTGTTTGGCTCTAAATTTTTTTCTAAATGAAAAACTTCGATTTTGTTTTTTGAATATGTTTATTTGAACCTTTAGAAGTCTTTTTATTAGTGAAGTCGAGAAGATGATATCGGCCAAATGGGTGCAGCCACAATCGATTGCTATATGGGCTCGTTTTACGGCATTTTTCATTACTTCAGCGAGAACTTCGGGCGACAGATTCTCGCACTCGTGTCGAATGTTGTCCTTGAGGGCTTCCAGGGTCTCGGACTTGTTCACATAAACACGGGACTTCAAAGAACCCCACAAAAAAGTCTGGAACAGTTAAATCGGGCGATCTTGCGGGCCAGTGCAAATCACCAAAACGAGAGATGAGGCGACCCGGGAACGGCGGCTTCAGAATATTGGTTGTGTCTCGCGCAGTGTGTGCCGTTGCTCCGTCTTGTTGAAACCACATGTCCTCCGGTCCTAATTCATTCAATTGCGCGCACCGTTCACTGTTGTCGTTTGATCAGCGGCGTCCTCGAAAAAAAAATGGATCGATGACTGTTCCAGCTTGAACAGCGCACCATGCAGTCACTTTTCGCGATTATAATTGCTCCTCGTGCTACACTCGTGAATTTTCGATAATTTTGCTTGTTCACGTACCCGCTGAGGTGGAAATGAGCCTCATCGCTCATTATTATTTTGGTCGAAAAATCGTCTACTTCGTCCTCGAGATTGAGAATCGCATGGGCGTAGGCTACATGCGTTTGGTAGTCGACAGGCAGTAGCTGACGCACGGACATGCGCAGGTCTTTGACCAAAATTCGTCTTAGGGACGACCGGCTGATGGCTAATTGCGAGGCACGGCGTCTGGTCGATGTTTCTGGCGACAGCTCGACATCCTTAGCAACAGATGCGAAATTCTTGGCAGAATAGGCGCTCCGGGGCCGGCCACTCTTGGCAACGTCTCTTGTGGTCCCTGGCCAAACGGCGCAGTGTTTGCGCAGTTAGTGCCGGACGACCGGAGAATCGGCGATGGAATTCGCGCTGCGCCAACACCACAGACGAATTGTTACGCAAAAGAATAAACACGATTATCTATGGGAGTGTATCGCTCCATGGCTTGTTCACTTGTATTCTACATCTGTCTAGTTTACAATGTCAAAACAGATTTGACATTGGCCGCCATTTGCAAATTCTTATATTTGCAAATGGCGGCCAATGTTAGCATCTTTCAATAGGGTGATTTCTTTTGGCCCACCTTGTATTACGGTCAGTATTATCATAGACATATTGGAGGAAAGCATCAGTAATTAGAGTCTTCTGAGGTTAAATTATTGATGAAGCTTCATGAAGCTAAATATTATGGTATGATGTGCAAACACAAAGTTTGCTTAGTAGATTGATAACTAACATCGATTCTGTTTTTCGATAAATGTATGTCTCAACAGTTGAAGAAACTAATGAAGGATTTAGGACGAAGAACTGAAATAATACTATAGGCAATAGTATATATATTTGGGATAACAGAACATTCATCTCACACGGTATTTACATCATTTAATAATAATTTATGTATGAAGCAAGTTAATAGTGGAGGTATTTCTGATACAACGTTATCAGGGAATTTGTCCGGTTGTAGATAACTTTTTGTTTCGTAACGAGTTTATTTTGTGCTGTAAAATTACTGCACATACAGTGATAATTGTTTTCTTAGCCATTTCACTGAGGTTCTCACTTTTACCATACCAATCACTACAATCAGTATGCAATCCTGAGAGGTTGCATACTTTTCACAACAATTGTTGCATCTTACGTTTTCTTCATACAAATAGAACATAAAAATGAAGGATTCATTGTTTCCTTTAAATTGAAAACAGTGAATCAAGTTTATTTTGTAAAAAATCACTTTTGGACAGTTAGACGCACAAAAACGAAATATCCCTGAAACGACAGTTTGGAGTATAGTGACAGTAAGTGACAAACAGTTAGTTGAGCAATTTCTGCTGCAGTCTTACTCATTGCACTCAGCGAGATAGATAAACAAGCGCATGTGTGTGTGTTCTCAATGGTACTATTTTCGTCGAGCGCAAGGTTCTCATTTTTGTATGAATCTCTATGTCTTTAGCTCTTGTTAGGAAACGTGTGGTCTTATTCGAGCACATGGGTCCTATTTTTAGATCCTATCCTATAGATCTTGAATGGGACTATTTAAGGGTCTCACATTTGCCTTATTCTACCTATTCACTCTTATATTGAAGACTCTTACTATAGAAAATTGGAATCAGTGGGAGTAAAAGAGTAGAATAGTAGTAGAAAGAATAATATAAAATATACCACGCTCTTTCTCCGCCAGTGATATATTATTATAAACGTCCCCCTGAAATTAAATTTATAATAGCTCAGGTAAATGGAGAGGTAATATATGCTGCAAATATACGTTTCAAATGCAATTTTGCTCTGAATTCAATGCAATAAAAAATAAACTAAAATTAAATTATCACTACATAGTATAAGCCATAGTCGCTTCCACTCTCTGTCTGTCCGTATAAATGCTTCGATCTTTAAAACTACGCAACGGACTTTGACGCCGTTTTCTTTACTAGATAGAATGATTCAATAGGAAGGTTTATACGTATAATACATGCATAAAAGTAGAGAAACATTGATAAATTTAGAGGTTTTTAATGTGATGTCGTAAATAAACCCATTTTTTTACGCTGACATTGCAAACGCTGGTTGTACCCTACGAGATAGATCAAAATAATGTACTACAGTATTGTACACTTAAAGAAGTTCTAAAATACTTTCTTTCTTTTTACTAGAAATAATGGATTATTTACTAAACGATTATAAGCAATACAGTATTAATCCTTATCCAATTAAGTACCTTAAATACTTTGTACATCTAATATAGATTAAAATGACCCTTTACAGTATGTAATTTAAATTAATATTTTTGAAGATATTACAGATTTAAAATGCAGGAACAAAGCGATTGTGGCGTTACCGGCCGGGGCCCGTTAGGTGGCACTGCTGTCAATTTATCAGTATAAGTTAATAACTAAGCATAATATTTTAATGATTATTCTGAGGTGGTACGAACTTTGCCGGGTCAGCTAGTCATATCATCATCAACAGCCTTTAACAGTCCACTGCTGGACATAGGCCTCTCCTTAGAAAGGAGGTTTTGGCCTACTATACCACGCTGGCCAAACGGGTTGGTATAGGGTTGGTTTCAAGTTTTCCTTCTCTTTGCATTGATATTGTCTTGCTAGTCATATAATAAAATTTAAATGTTTTTTTTGCCAAGATTATTAGGTAATTGAAAAAAGGAGTAAATAAATAAAAATAATGCCCGAAACATATCATTTGAATCAAAATGAAACATGTTGTATCACTTCAATATGAAAAAAAAAGATTAATAGTAAAATTTTTTTCATTTTGCACCTTTAAATGCATTTTGTGCAAAAACTATGAGAGATACGCGAAAATACGTTTCGAAGTTTTTGTAGGGGATTTAATTTCCTACAATTCTGTAGTAGGATCTTTTTTTATTTTTCCAGCCAATCGCGAGATATAGACGAAAATGTTGTTTTTGCACCCTTTTGCAATGTATTTGCACCATTTGCCGGTATTGCAGCACCCTGCAATTTTAGTATATTAATCTACGAAGACTTACGGAAATTTTGGCGTTGGTTGCAGGTGTTCAACCAAAATGGCAAAGTTAAGCTTTTGTTGACTGGACTATACACAGATCATAGATCTATGATCTGTGTATTCCTAAAAAGCTTAATAGTTTTGCTCTATCCTATTTGTAGTATTAAGCTATCTATATAGATTTATTTGACTGCCTTGTTGGTCTAATGGTTAGCGTATGCGGCTGCTGATCAAGAGGTCTCGGGTTCGATTCCCGGGTCCGACCAAATATTTGTGTGATCCACAAATATTTGTTTCGGAGTCTGGGTTCTTTTCTATGTATAATATGTATGTATTTACAAAATAAAAGTATGTTTATGTATTTATATCAGTAGTTTAGTACCCATAACACAAGCTCTGCTTACTTTAGGACTAGATGATGTTGTGTGTAAGATGTCCAAAATATTTACTTTTATTTATTAATTATTATATCGAGATAAAAGGATGCTTGATTTTCGAAAACCAAGGCAATTATAGTACAAATTACATTCATTATCTTTCATCAACAACACATAATGTCCCACTGATGGGCTCGGGTCTCCTCTCAGAAGAGGGTTAAGCCCATATTATGTCCCCACACTGGCCGAGTACGGGTTGGGGACTCGCAAGATACGTTGTGGCTATGTTATCGTGCCGCTGGATGTTTTTAAGCCGCCCGAAGGCCTTCAACTTCACGACTGTTATCTTATGATAATAACCGGGACCGACTGTTTAACGTGACCGGAGTTTCACGGAAACGCTCATAACATATCACACAAACATATCACATACCACAAACGGTCACCCATCTAGCGCTGACCGCACCGTCGTTGCTTCTCTCATCTGCCAATCGGAACAGTGGAAGAAATGATTTTAATTGTACGGTTATTTTTATTTCCTTATTTTCCATTTGTGGTATACGGGTAACGTATTTTAAATCGCAAATGACTTCTTTTGAATATTAAAGAAGGAAATAGACTCTCAGTGTTAAATTAAAGATTTAACACTGGTCATAATGTACTAGTTAAAATGCATAAATGGGTGTGGAATTTGGTTCACTATTAACTCTCTACATGTCCCGCTCCAAGTTTATAGACACGTAAATGTTTAAGAGAGATTTAATTTCGAGTACGACTATTGTCTGCTTCCAAAAGACCAATCTATTTGAGAAATATTTAACCCACATCATAATGAAAAGGTAACACTCTCTGTCTGTTACGCTTTCACCGCTAAGCCGCTGCACCGATTTCAATTAAATTTAGCATGGAGATATTTAGATTCTTGAGAAAGGAGATAGTCTTTTTACTGTGACAACTGATAACCGTGTATGTAGGGGAAGGAGTCGCGACACATAAACTAGTTAGGTATAAATTCATAGTAAACTTTATTTCAGCGGACGAAACTGTACTAAATATTTTCCTCATCAAATTATTCGCAGAATTACTATCAGCGCCGTGTTCATTTAATCTGAACATTAAAATTCCGTACTCAAAATAAGACAAAACAAGCAATAATTACTTAGGCTACCCATTGAAAGGGAGTTCAATCAACAAAATTTAATCTAGAATACAAATTCCGATATTATCTTGTGTTTTACTCTCTCAACGTGAGGAGACGTCGTAATGGGCGCACATGCGTGAACAAAAATAAGGGACAAGGTAGCCTTACTACTCATGTTTATTCATTCATTTCGTATTCCGCAACGAACAACACAGCACAAAAGAAAATATAATATACTATAAGCCACAACGGCGGTAGTTGTCATTTTTGTGGCGCCATCACTTCACTGCGCTTGGTTATAAATAGGAGTGATCTGTTGTATCGGTACGCATTTCTGACGAATGCGTCGCGGAGTGTGGATCATTGTCTTTGGACAATTAGTACTACTCTGTTAACAGATGTGGAAAGCTGTCTTTGACAAGTTAGTACTGTCTGAATTGCGGTGGGTGCGAGGAAAACTGTCTAACAGCTAGTACAGCCCTATGTGACCGCCCTTGCTGTCTATCTAACTGTAATTTGTTTAGATTCGTTACTTAATTAACGGTTGTTTGTGTCTAATTGCATTTCTAAGATTATTTTGTAATTAATGAAATAAATTGTTTAGAATTAAAGTAAATTGTTTAGAATTATAATTATTTTTATTATTTTTCACTTCTGGACTCTAACATCAGAAGTGGGATCGATCTACGTTCACAAATTATTAATTTTCAATATTTGGGAAACGATCAACTACCGACATTTAGTTAGATATTTTCATTTAATTTGCCTATACTTCATTATCTAGGTGTGTCTTACGATAGAGAGCATTGACAAATGCACAATAGATCGCGCTGTCATATAGAACCAAAGTGAATATACGCAGTGATTCGCCGCAGAGGTCCCGGGAACGATAAACGCGATCGTTCGTTAAAAAAAAAGGCATTGCACACTATTAGTGCTCATTTGAACACTATCGAAATTCAGTGTTCGTTGTGATTTTTAATAAGGGAATCCGACTTTTGTGATATTCTTATCCGCTCTAAATCAGTCAAAAATCAAAACTAAATCAGTCAAAAATCAAAACAAAGTCAAAACATAGCAAATATAAAAATCGTAAAGGAAGTGACGACTTCTATATTTGGTTTTTAGTGTCAATTACAAACGGTTTTAAAACGATTATTTTAATGAGGGTATTTGTACCACATGTGTGTTCGTGTGTATAACGCTTTCTTTCCAGTTAGTAAACATTGTGCTAAGCGATGGAAACTGCATCCGTGCCAATGTACAAGGTGTACAATGTGGTCCACCAGTGCCGACACGGTAATGAGAGAAGGTTAGAAGGTTCAGTTAAGAAAAACTTGTGAGTTGTGCTTGACGCTGTACTGGTAAGATCAAATCATATTACATGTTGAGTTGTGATTTATTTTCACATAATTTTGATATGTAGTGTACAAAAGTGAATTGTGTGCGCAATTTAAAATGATGAAAAAATGGACTGTTTGGCGCGTATACGAAAATGCCTTAGGGCTGATGCAAAGCTGTGGCTTAACAAAAGGGCTTAAGTAGTTGGTTTAGTTTTAACAATGACCTCATCTCATACCTTTTGTTATTGCGAATATTTGGTACTAGCTATTGCCCGCGTGTATGTTTCTATCTTTATACCAAATGTCATCAAAATCGGTTCAGTGGTTTTGGCGTGAAAGCGTAACAGACGGTTACTTTCGCATTTATTGCGAATATTTGGTATAACGTAAATAGTGAATAGCGCTCAAACGAATGTTTGTAACTACCCCACCTGTGCATAATCAAGTAGGCGTTCTTTGCTATGGTTACGAACTATTTTTAACGAAGGAATGATGAATAATAGCAGTTGTAGTGGCTGCCTAATGCAACCCGAACTTATTACTTAAAGGTCAAGTAACTTTTATCCATTTACTTAAAATGTTACACTGACACAGCAAGTGTGACGGGACATAATACCCACACACGTTGTGATTAATCTGTTTAACTTTTATTTATGGAAACGAAAAATAGATACTTGTCAGATTATAACAATTTACAGTGTGTACACCAAGTTACTAGATGTTTCTCCGTAAATTTAAAAATTGAAATGACCATTATTAAACAACTAGCTTTAGCCAGCGGCTCCGCCCGCGTGTATGATGTCCTTTCTCAGGTTCTAAACTATTTGAGTTCCAAAATTCATCAAAACCGGTTTAGCGGTTTAGGCGTAAAAACGTAACAGACAGACACAGTTACTTTCGCACTTAATAGTAATAATAGTAGGGATGATCAAAAAAAAAAAAAAAATGACAACAAGAAATAGTTGATGATCAATTACATTTCTAATTTTTATTTTGATAATTCGATGAATGGGCTATTCTTTTATATTGGTGGTTGGTGAGAGCAAATAAATCGGGAGTATATAAACGTGTGATGTAACTATTCACAATACGGCAAAAGGGTGCGTGGACAGCAGAGCTAGTCCTGACGGAGCCTATTTAAAACAGCTTGAGGAACTCTTATCATCCGCCGGTAGATGTACTATGTCACATTATTTACTGGTGATTGCATTAGTCCACTGTTATTGTAAAATCTATGAAGCGTTATAACAGTGGTAAATGTTTAAATTCTAAAGATATGATGTTAAATTTATTTAATAGTTCAGAGTAGGTAGTACGAAAGTGACTTCACTTGTTATTAATGGTTCAAAGAAAAAAAAAAGTAAAGAAACTTCGATGAACCTTCTATAGTGGACTCCAAACTAAAACTTCATATTTTAAATGTAATCTAATAGGTTTTACACAACATCAACAACAAATTGTAAATGTTAAAGAAAGATATCTTATGATAAAGCAAAACATATCGTTTGTTAGTTATGTTTTAATGTTTATCGAAATGCAAAGTATTGATACCGGTAAAGACTGCATGTCTATCGATCTTAATAGTACGTCTACTTAAGCATGCTATTCTTGATGTTATAGAAACATTATGAAAGGTTTTAAATACCCTCACTAGTGTCAGGTATTAAATGAACTATGTTATGTTGTTTGTGTAACAATAATGATTAATGGTCAGGTTAGACCGAGCTAAAATGAGGTTTAAGCACTAGTCATTGTGAGAGTACCAATTAGTGTTCCGGAAAGATAATCCTCATGCCTGACTGGCTATTTCAGGTGTTAAATTTTAAGATCATACACAAAATCATTGTAGCAAACTTGATCGTAAAGGTCTGACATTCATATAGGATCAAGATTAATAACATGTTCATAAGCACGTTACGAGCCAGCTCAGGTTATTGTGATCTTTCTTCCTGACAGAGGTACTTATTGAAACGTCAGTACCAGTGATGGTTTCGACTGCTTTGTTGGGTCGACAGATAGTGTTTGAGACTACTGTTCAATATAGGTTCGATTTCTGGGTTGAACAAACAATAACTAATAATACTGTGTACTTCTAATTATTTTTTTTTTTTTTTTTTTTTTAATCTTTATTTATTTAGGGGCTTTTAGTCACATATACGACCATGTCAGCCCCATCGTACCCTAAACTTACCATATATTATCTCTAAAATTAAGTATAAATAAGATATTTAGAACATTATAGACTAAAGTTCATATAGCTTATATACTAACAACGCCTCTTCTGACAGAGGCTTCGACAATATGCTTTGGAACATGCCAACATCTCTAACATTAATATTAAGCCTATTTATCAAGGTCTCTCTCTCAGCTCTAGTTTTAACACATTCCATCAAAAAGTGATAGACATCGTCAACAATGCCACATTCATCACAAAATGGGCTGTTACTTAATCTCATAAGATGTCGAAACTTGTTCAATGGAACGTGTCCAGATCGTATTCTGTGAGCTATTACAGTGTACTTCCTATTGAGTATTCTGTTGGCAAACCAGGGAACGTGAGGAGGTTCACTTTGAATAGTTCTATACCAAATTCCTTTTAAAAGTGATTTTTCGTCAAAATATTCTTTCCAACTATTCTGGCAGATCTTTTTAAATTTAGGTAAGACCTCAGAATAACTCGGGGTGATATTGAGTTTGATACCATCTGAGATAGCATTCTTTGCCAATCGATCTGCCTCTTCATTCCCTGATAAGCCAACATGTGACGGAACCCATTGCAATACCAAACTATCGTCACAAATGGATGTAAATGCACGTATCTGTTCTAAAATAGTATAAGCTATCGAAACACCTCTGAATCCAGAGGCGCATCGAGCTATATGCTGGAGAGCACTCTTGCTATCAACAAAAACAACACACTTCTCACCATTAGTGTTTTTGCAGTACCATTTAAGGGCTTCCGATATTGCTACAAGTTCCGCTGTCATTATGCATATATGACTACCAGTCAAATCAAACATACCACTACTTTTATTTCTAGACTCGTAAAAGGCGGCACCAATTTTATCATCACTCTTAGATGCATCGGTATATAATTTAAACCAGTCATCATATTTAATATCTAGTTCCTGCAGTATATTGTTTTTTAATATAATATTATTATAAGATTTTTTTGGTAAATTAACACTACTTAGCTGATCTATTATTACATTTTCTAAATTTATATTTGATATCCATGTATCCAGGCCAAACATTTCCAATGGATAACTGGAGGATACAATTTCCTCTTTGATGTCCGTATACACTGCCGCTAATAGTGGTAGTTTTTTATTTTTCCAATATCTATTGTTTGTATAACTGTGCAAAGTGTTTAATAGATCAATTGTCACATTGTTTGTTATGGATTTAGCTTTCAAGCAAAACTTGATGGCTAGATATTTCCTTCTTAGACCTAGATTGGGAATACATAGCTCGCATTCCATGACATGAATAGGAGTAGTACGAATGAAACCCCCAATAATCCGCATCGCTTGGTTTTGTACCTTATCAAGTTTAGTTAGATGTGATTTCGCGCTATTGTCATATAAGAAGCTTCCATAATCGATCCTACTTCTAATTAAAGATATATATAGTGTACGCAGATGTTTGGGATGTAAACCCCAAGCTGACCCTGATAACACCTTCATTAAATTCAAAAATCTTTGTGTTTTTTCCCATATTTCGTTAATGTGTTTTCCCCATCGCAATGTTCTATCCAACCATAGTCCCAGATATTTTATATGTTCTTCTGAATTAATTATTGATCCGTTTATATTTAAATTAATGCATTGCCTTCGCCGCCCTCTACTAAATACACAAAATTTTGATTTATTACTTGACAATGATAAGCCCAACTGCTCTAATAAAATAGAAAATGTGTCAAGTGCATTTTGTATGTTTGAGACACTATCACTAAGGTTGTTACAGCTAGTATACAATAAAAAATCGTCGGCGTATTGGGATACTATAACATTAGATATATTCTGACAAACACCGTAAGTTATGATATTAAAAATTAAAGGAGATAATGGGTCACCTTGGGCAATGCCTTTACCGGTCCACCTGACTATAAACTGATTGTCCTTACAGAGATTAACATTACTTTTAAGATGTCTTTCCGTTAAAAAATACCACAAATAAAGGCAAATTCTTTTCCCGACATTTATTGTATCAAGAATTTTTATCGCACTGTCATGCCAAAGTTGGTATATTTTTAGAGAAACCCAATTGTACGTAACAGATTAACCTAGTCAAACTATCCAAACAGGATTGAGATCGTCTAAACCCTACAGTATTCATTGATATAATTTTGTTTTTTTCCACGAACCATTCGAGTCTTTTACATAATAAAGTATGAAAAATTTTACAAATGCAAGAAATCAATGAAATAGGTCTTAAGTTAACTGGTATTTCAGCGTTTTGTTTAGGAATTGGTACTATTTTTATATCTCGCCACTGGGTGGGGATATATCCAGTTTGTAAAATTACATTATATATATCAAGTAAATAAAGTTTGACTATTCTAGGAAGATTATATATCATCGAAAACGTGATTTGATCGTCACCAGGGGCCGTATCTTTTTTTTTTAAACATTTTTCCAATTCTTGATATGTAAATTTAGTTTCTAACACTGTATTAGTTGATGTAATCTCAGGCATGGGAGGTGTTACAAAATCAGGTGCGAGGCTACATAGTAATTCCTCGATTTGCTCTTGGGGAACCAATACCTTACTAGTTTTATGTCCTTTCATCCAACGCATACGACTCCACATATCTGTCACTGACGTAGATTCCTTTATACTACTGCAAAAGTCACGCCAGTTTTGTGATTTCGCTGACCTTAATAACCGTTTTGATTCCGCGATTTGATTTTGTAAGATATCTAAATTACTAGGGGTTGGGTTACGCCTAAACTTAGCCAGTGCCAATCTTCGTCTAGCGATTGATTCAGATATATCGACATTCCAGTAGGGTTTTGGTTTAAATTTAGCCTGGGGGTCAGTACATACCTTTATCAAAGGGATACTTGCATCAACGGCGTAATTAATCTGGTTAATTAGAGAATCATAGCTTATTTGGATATTATTGGGATCAATTACAGAAGCTGTAAAATTTTCACTTAAGATTTTTCTATACATAGGCCATGAAGCTTTTTTAAAATTACGTTTATTGATAAAATTTAGTTTAGGATCAGACACTAACACTTGTATTTTGATTATTAAGTGATCACTACCTAAGGTTTCATTAGTAGTACTCCACTTACAATCAACTGCAATATCTGTTGACACGAACGTTATGTCAGGAGACGATTGCTGTAATACTCCATCAACTAATTTAATTCGTGTTGGCTTACCATTATTTAAGGAAAGGAAGGCATTTTCTAAGGATGAGTCCATAAGTTGTATGCCTCTGGTATTATTTTTATATGACCAATTAGTATGGTGGCCGTTAAAATCTCCTGCTATTAATGATTTAGAAGAATATGCACCAAATAATGAATCCCAATCTGCTTGCGTAGTCCTAACACTAGAGGGGCAGTATATACTTACAATGTTTTCCAAGGAAGAACAGTTGAGTACCTTCACATGTAACACCTCAATCCCGGAATTTCGTAACATAAATGATGATACTTGAGTTTTTAGTGATTTATGACAGATAATTGCCACGCCGCCATACGAGTCGAGCCTATCATTTCTATACATATTGTAGGAACTTATACAGGCACGAGAACCAGATTCCAACCAAGTTTCACTAATAATTGCTACATGGACCTGCTCTCGATTCAAAAGACATTCAAACTGCAATAATTTTGGTCTTAAACTTTGTGAATTCCATTGTAATATGTTTAATGGTATCTGTCGTTTTGTATTATCCATAAAAGATATTTAAAAATAATTTTAGCCATTCTCCGCTTAACACTTTGTGAATCAATAAATATTTTAGCTCTTCTAAAATCAATTGTGTAACTTCTACTATTTTCTCTTCTAGACTCTTAGTTGAAAATACAATTTTTTTTATCTGTCTCAGAATTTCCCAGAATGAAGTGTGGGTATTTCTTTTTTTCTTCGCTTCTAATTTAGATTGCTCTTTTTCTGTTTGTTCTTTATTTTCTTCAAAGATTTGTTCTTCAAAATCTATGCAGTTTTCCGAGATATCTTTCCTTTTTTGTTGTTTATTTTTGTTCTGTGTTTTATATTTACTTTCTTCAGTTCTTTTCTTGAACTTGCCATCTTTTAGTAAAATATCTCTGAATGTGGGTTTAGATGTTTGTTCTTCAACCGGCTCAGGTAATTGATGTATATCTTCCCGGTCACTTGCTTGCTCGCTTGTAATTGATGCATTCTCTCCAATGTGTTCACTTCTATGTAGTAATGCATTTACCACGGACCTGGTTTCTTTCAGATATTTATATAAAGCAATCTTATAGGTGCAGTTTTCCGATGACATTATACGACGAATCTCCTTTTCTTTTAAAAATATCGGACATCTTTTGCTCAATGCTATGTGTCCACCTTTACAATTGATACATTTATAAGTTGTAGTTTCACAATTAGCGTGAAAAGCACCACATTTTGGACATACATTTTTTTTTATTGTGCATTGCCTTTGTAAATGCCCATACTTCCAGCAGTTTGAACATTGTGTTACCGGAAATGTGTAAGGATCAACCCTAACTTTGCATCCATAAACATCAACAAATGGGGGTAATGTTGAGCCTTTAAAGCCAATACGGACAGTTTCGCTTTCTACCCATTTGCCTTCGACTGTAGAACGTTTTAATCTTTTTACAGATACTATGTCACATTCGCAAGTAAATATATTGTTTAATTCTTCTTCTGTAATGTCTAATTCTATATTTTTAACCACACCATATGATAAATTCACTTCCTGAACAAAGTGACATCTATAACCCAAGTCATTCATTTTCTTAGATGCCAGTAACTTCTCAGCATTTACCCTATTTTCGAATTGTATACATACTCTAAAAGGGTTTTTATATTTGACTTTTGATATTCCAGAAATGTTTTCGGCTTTTAAAAGTTTGGCCAAACCAATTTGCTTGGGTAACATATCTTTAGATGTAATATAAACATCAAATGTTTCACATCTTGATTCTAAAATCTCGCTCTCAGACATACGCGAATCATTATTAGAAAAACTTCGATGTAATCGTTTTGAATTTCTTCTTACTGTTATAAACTCACCATCACTCTCATCTAAACATTCCTCGCTTTCTTGTCGCGTTCTTTTCTCAGGCACCTGTTTTGTTATATAGGTTTGAACCTGCATATTATCTTTTTCACCACTAAATTCTACTATTTCCTTTACTTGTTGCTCACTCTGCACATTACATTCACTATCAATACTCGATATAAGTAAATCTCCCGACTTTTCACTCATTTTTAACTATAAAAAAATCGAAGGTATATTTGAAAAAAGTTAACATCGTAATTACGCAGATTTTATAGAATCAACCGCTCGCTACGATGCGTCGCGCACGACTCGTGTACTTCTAATTATAGATATGCTTGTTACGGCCCGAAGTTTAAAAGTTGTGGTCAACGCTCCGTGACTCGAATGAGTACAAAGAGTCGACGGTCCTACGCCTGATCTCTTTCGGGTCATGTTGGGTGGCCGTCTCATCGAACCAAAGGCGTACACCTGTGTTAGACAAGTACTTGCGTGCTGTAGTGTCTACTGTGTTTTTGGTTGCTCACCATTGGGACTGGCCGCCGTAGCAGAAAGGTAAAAAGGTTAAAATGGTAAGGTTTAACTACAGACTCGAGACGATCGACTATAAGCAGACGGTGGCTTATTACAGTAAGTGATTGAACGACACCTGTCGGACAAGCCCTGGTTCATAAAATGACTTTGAGGGCAATTAGTCTGAACTCGAATTCACTGCGTGGGCATACTTGGACATGTTTCGGGTTTGCTTGACGACAATCGTCAAGCTGCAGACATAACCAAAACTGGTGACCCGGTATCATATCCTAAGAGCTTTGCGATTATTGGGAACATCCTTAACCGAGTACCGTGAGACTTCTGTAACATTTTCTGACATCCTCCGGGTCTTGCGTCCTGAGAGATATGCGAAAGTTAGTAACATTCTTGACGATATTACTGCGTACATACTGAGGGCACTGTTATTTTTAAATATCCTAAAAGCTTTGCTTGCTAGTATCGCCTTCTAAAAGCTCTGATTATTCATGACGATAATGAAGCATATTGGTGACGTTAAAGTAATACCGTATTCAAAACTAATGCAATTTTTCATGCTTTCCTTAGATGATAACGATGCATTGAGAGCCTCGTCACTGTGCAAGGTGCAGTCTACGCGAGCCGAGCCCGGGCTGTGACCTGGTGTCTGCTGCTGCCTGGTGAGGCGCAGACTTGCGGCCTGCTCGCTGTATCGCGAGGTGCGGACTTGCGTCCTGCATGCCGCTCAGTGATAAGCGGACCTGCGGTCTGTTCTCCGTGTGCCCGAGATGCAACCTTCCGCCTGTTCACCGTGTGTACGAGACGCAATCTTCGGCCTGATCCCCGTGTGCGTGAGGTGTGGTGCAATGTATGGCGGATGGTGGAGAGCATGAGGTGTGTATATTGGAATGGACCCATGGACAGGGTAACCAGCCCCAAACTCGTGGTCTTCCTGAGATAATTTTAAGACCCATGGACAGGGTAACCAGCCCCAAACTCGTGGTCTTGTTGAGAGAGGTAAGACCCATGGACAGGGTAACCAGCCCCAAACTCGTGGTCTTCCTGAGATAATTTTAAGACCCATGGACAGGGTAACCAGCCCCAAACTCGTGGTCTTGTTGAGAGAGGTAAGACCCATGGACAGGGTAACCAGCCCCAAACTCGTGGTCTTGTTGAGAGAGGTAAGACCCATGGACAGGGTAACCAGCCCCAAACTCGTGGTCTTGATGAGGTTTAAGACCCATGGACAGGGTAACCAGCCCCAAACTCGTGGTCTTGTTGAGAGAGGTAAGACCCATGGACAGGGTAACCAGCCCCAAACTCGTGGTCTTGATGAGAGAGGTTTAAGGCCCATGGACAGGGTAACCAGCCCCAAACTCGTGGTCTTGTTGAGAGAGGTTTAAGACCCATGGACAGGGTAACCAGCCCCAAACTCGTGGTCTTGTTGAGAGAGGTTTAAGGCCCATGGACAGGGTAACCAGCCCCAAACTCGTGGTCTTGATGAGAGGTTTAAGGCCCATGGACAGGGTAACCAGCCCCAAACTCGTGGTCTTGATGAGAGAGGTTTAAGGCCCATGGACAGGGTAACCAGCCCCAAACTCGTGGTCTTGATGAGAGAGGTTTAAGACCCATGGACAGGGTAACCAGCCCCAAACTCGTGGTCTTGTTAATTTTAAGTTTAAATGTTTAAGACACACACTTATGATAACTGTTCTTATGATATTATGGTTCTTATGGTAACGGTAGACCTTCATGCTGAAGTCTACTCTTGTGTTAGTACTAAGTTTCTAGTTTTATTTTAAATGTATCTAACAGTGACTGTTTGTTTCTAATCTGGCGCGGATTATAAATAATCTTTCACTCTTTTCCTTGGAGGTTCGAACCTTTCTTATTCGTGTTAACTGTTATTATCTTGTAAAACTATTCGTTAACTCTAACTGTTTACGCTAAATTTGATAACTGTTTTTAGTAACTGACCAATTGGACGATGATGTACTTACAGAGGCGTCCAATAAACTTTTATTTTTGTACATGTTCCAGTAACCGCGAATGAGAACAATGAAGAAGTGTGGTCATCCGGACCTGCCGAGGACGTCAGGGTGTCAGGAGAGGCCGTATAAGCCACAACGGCGGTAGTTGTCATTTTTGTGGCGCCATCACTTCACTGCGCTTGGTTATAAATAGGAGTGATCTGTTGTATCGGTACGCATTTCTGACGAATGCGTCGCGGAGTGTGGATCATTGTCTTTGGACAATTAGTACTACTCTGTTAACAGATGTGGAAAGCTGTCTTTGACAAGTTAGTACTGTCTGAATTGCGGTGGGTGCGAGGAAAACTGTCTAACAGCTAGTACAGCCCTATGTGACCGCCCTTGCTGTCTATCTAACTGTAATTTGTTTAGATTCGTTACTTAATTAACGGTTGTTTGTGTCTAATTGCATTTCTAAGATTATTTTGTAATTAATGAAATAAATTGTTTAGAATTAAAGTAAATTGTTTAGAATTATAATTATTTTTATTATTTTTCACTTCTGGACTCTAACAATACAGTAAAAAAAATTTCCTGGAGCAACAAAATTATTAGGATTTATATATTTATAGAATGATAAACATTTTAAGATATTCATACGATCAGAACTCTTGAAGCTGTAGGATATGTTACACAGAAAATAATGCTTTCTTATTCCTCCGCCATTCATCAATCTATAGATACACGGCTACAGAATACGGAATAACAGTTCACTTCATATTCACGATTTGAAATTAAACTCCTAAATAAGTACAAATTCAAAGACACTCACTTCGAGTGCACAACGCGCGTACAAATTGCACAAATTAAACACAATTTAATTAACTGACAATTGTTACTGTTGTACATGTTCGTTTCTGAGCAATTTCAATAATTTGTAAAAGATACAAAAGGACAGAGGTTCAAAACAGTCTCTCTGAGTGTCAAGACTAGTTTATATAGATAGTCTCGTAATAAAATATTATCATTGCAAATAAATAACGATGGCAACATTGCCACATTATAATATGTGGAACATTTTTTTTATGTAACGGAAAAATAAATCGTTGTTACAGATTTGGCCCTGACATTTATTTATAAATAGGTAAAGTCAAAATAGATTTGTATATTTTCCTGTGTTTATAACCCGGCAAACAATAATACCAGTTGTCAAAACCACAGGTAACCATGAAATTCGCAAACAAATTAATATACATTGTACATCATTTTACCCTGTTTCTATGTCCCAGAGCAGTAAGACACTTAATTAATGTAATTATTCGGCTTATTCGCATAACTCACAGTTAGGTCTCAGAAAACTGATTAATAAAATAATTTATTTTTTTACCAATATACGTACTTACATAGTTACGTACGAGAACGTAGTAGTTTGTGCAAATATTGGGATACTGTCCTCAATTTATATCCATTAATGCAATTTGAACTAAAGAATATCTTACCTAACATACTCTATGTACTTTATTTCACAGATAGGTCATGGACAGAGGGGTCCTGCGACGGCCAATTTGAGGCCAATCTGATATACCCGAGTTATTATTTAACACCACTTATCAGTTAGGCTTATATTTGTATATACCTGTTCTATCTTTAAATCCTAAACTGACCGATTCCCGCCAATAATATTATTAATAAATTTCGTCCTATAATATGGGCGAGATTTGAGACTAAACATGTACGTAGTTTTTTACGTATATATTTAATTAAAAACTACATGATTTATATTTATTACCTTAAATCCATATCAATATTTTGCCAAGTTTTTGCCAATTTCGACGATAATCATTTTGGTTACTGATGAACTTAAGAAAAGTGTGCATTTAGCTTATGGTAGTCGTTTCATCGTAATATTAAATTTGTAATATGTACATATCACTTTCACACTTCAGCCTCCACACTTCTTCCATACATTATCTTTAATTATTCAATATTTAACATTAAATAATAGGTCCTAAAATTATCTTCACCGAAAACGTGAAAATTGGATAAGTTGTTTACCATGAGTAAAGCAAATATCTTCAACCCACAACATTAATTGAGTCATCTACTTACTTTAAGGATTGAAGTACAAGATAATAACCTAATTTTAAAATAACATTTATACCATCAGCATTAGTCTCAGAATATAAGACGTTTCTGTTAGGGACAGGCCGTTCTGGCAAATTTCCAAATGTCCTCCGCAGTTGTCATGCGTTTTAAAAGTCATTAAATACATTTTTTATGTGTATTTAGCATCCGGTATCATTTTCATCAGTCCATTAAAAGTTGTTTGGATTTAGTACAGTTAAATTTTGTATCAATGCAATCATGAGATATTATTATTTCTTGATTTCAACACATAATGATAAATTAATGTTTAATTCATTAACGTTCCTTATGATTCATTATAATTAAATAATAATAACAGATATTCTCAGATCCAGGTAAAACAGCGGCTAACTCTATTGCCTCTCTTTAATTTAAACGACGACATCCTACTAATATTATAAACGCTAAAGTTTGTAAACGCAAAAGTTTGTTAGTATGTACATATGTATGTATGTTTGTTCCTCTTTCACGCAAAATTCACGAATGGACTATAATGAAACTTCACAATAATATAGATTACATAACGGAACAACACATAGGCTACTATTTACCGCCATGACGGATCTACACGCAGGCGGAACCGCGAGCAAAAGCTAATTTTCTTATATTTCTCAGTTCGAAAGTTTACAATATACGACAACACTAATGCCAGTTAAAGCTGTTCCATTTGGCTAAACATTTTACGTAAAATAATGAACCTGAATATAACATTTATAATAGTATAATATCGATAAAGCTCGTTATAACTTAATCTATTATATATTTTGTAAACATTTTTAACTATGGTTCACCAATCCGATTGAAACTTGTTTAACTGTGTAAAAAAAATTTCGTTACGCTTAATTAGACAACCGAAAAATATAAATAAATGTCTGTAAAGTCTGGCAAAAAGCCAATATTTAAAGCGACAAATCTACTATGTATATTAGAATAGCATCAACTCATAGAAATCAATATCCACCGCACTTAGTGTTTTAGGAATTTACTTTTTATGTCAAGTACGCCACACCATAATCTACAATCTCATGCAAACAATATTATCAAGTGCAAATACATCTTAATCTAATCTAGGGTATTTTGTGTTTCAGACACTCAGTGGACTCGGTCGCGTCGTATTCTAGCCAGAATCACGTTGACCGGATAAGGGCACAGAACTTCTCAGCGGCTTCTTGTCACGAGGACCCGGACTTCGGCTCGATTAAAACAAGCTTTTTAAGACGGTCTTCTCCAAATTTGGAATACCTAAATAAACGGCCGGAAAGCGTTACGTCAAACACCAGCTCAACAAGAAGCCGCCTTCGAGAACTTGTTGAAAGGAAATCGAGTCTGGACGAGCACAAGTCCGCGGCAGACACCGTCGGTGATATCCAGTATTTTGAGAATCCTACAGAAACATTGGAGTTTGACCAGTCGCGGCATTCGGTACAGTCGATAAAAAATCAAGAACGTCCAAAAAAGAGAAAACTGTCTAAAACGAAAGGAAAAGACAAAGAAATATGTGAAAATAAAACTAAGAAACACGAAAAGTACCAAAGTAAGCTAGCTGAATACTACAAACTACCAGTAAAGCTACCCCAGGACGAATTTTACCAGCACTTGACAAAGTCGAAAGCAGCCGAAGAACTAGTCCAAAAACGATTCTCGAATTCCGACACAGAGTTTAGCGGCAGTTACGGTAGAGTGTGCAAACACAAAGAACCTGATGGTGCTAACTTACGACGCAGTCGAAGCTTGGCAGTGATTAGAGAAGAAACATTTACTGATCTTCAGATACAAAATCATGCCAAAAGCAAGAGATCACAATTAATACCCCGCGCTCGCTTGTTTGACAAACCTTGCTTCAAAGACAGGTATGTTTTTCATAAATAGTATCGTAGTAGATTAGTGGTAAACAGGAAGGACAAATCACTTGATTGTAAATGACCAGTCTCGCCCAAGGACACCTAAACCAATAGAGTTTTGCCGTACTTAAAATTTTCCCTCCCAGAAATAGGGTAAAGGGTTACCTCACTCTCTCACAATTATAGTTTTTAATTTGCACTTAGATTTGCATAGGTTTTATTTATTAGCATGATTTACATGCTCTTAAAAATCTCTACTTTACATTAACCTTTCAAAAGTTTTTATTTCATTACTTTAAGACTACGAAGGCGAAAGACGAAGTCATTAAGTTTACTTAAAATCTTTAAAAATTGCAAAATGCTTTCATAATTAAGTTACTATCTTTATTTTTAACCGACTTCAAAAAAAGAGGAGGTTCTCAATTCATCTGAATCTTTTTTTTTTGTGCCCTTTGCTTTGGTGCTCTGTGGTGTGCCTTGAGAGAAGGCAAAGTAAAGCAGTGGACAACGGACTGATGATGATGATAGCTTTGCCGATATCTGTAAACGCATTCTCGTAAAAAAACTGTTAAGCAAGGTGTTTAGTATTGTTTGTATCTATTACATAACAATTAATATGTTTACTGTGAACGTTTCAGGTTGCCAGGACGTGCCAAGTACCAAACTAAAGAAGAAGTTCTGGAAAGCATATATATTGATAGCACCGCTTCTTGTTTTGGGGACATAAACGCACAAAAAGAAAGTGAAAAACCAGAGAACACAGAGAATAGATCGGAAAAGGAAGAAGTTCTTTCACGTAACGAAAGTCGTCATTCCCGATCAGCAAGTGGAAGTTGGCCGAATTTAAATGAAGAAATAAAGCAAACTAATCTTTCTGAAGATAGCATTGGACATTCGCGTAACCCTAGCGAAATTGATAGTCTGGACTCCAATTACGTTAGAAAACATTACAATTTTGAAGCCCACAGAAAAAGTTACAAAGACAGTTCACCTGAATCAGATCGTCTTATTACATCACCGAATCTAAGTAAAGAACTCTATGTGACTACAGACGAACAGGATACTGACAACGAAGACAAAGATCTATCAAACAATAATACACTAACATCGTTTACAAAGGATAGTCTAACACGCTGCAATAACGATAAATCAGTTGAGCTTGATGCTTCAGATGTAAATGATAAAAACTCAATAAAAAGCAACAAAAGTGAAACGAACGAAACTTTACACGCAAGTACAGAAAAGGATGCATCAATACTAATAAGTGAAAAAATAAATGATGATTTACAATCTGTAGCATCTGAAAATGATGAAATTGTTTCTAGCCCTCCCGATAGTATAACGTCTTATATTTCAATTTCTATTGCTTCTTCAGATAAATCTCAAAAATTAGAATACTTGGCTAACTCCTTAGCTGAAAAAATTGATGAGTATTGTGATTCTCAATTCAAAGAGAACGCTTTTGCTGCGTCAACTACTATAAATTTAGAAGATCATCCAGATATTGATCCTGTTTATATACAAGTAAATAAAAAGAAAACATTTGCTGATATTCGCAGAGATTCAATACTAAAAAAGAACAATAACTTATTCAACGAAGTTTTAAGTAACCAAAGTAACGAAGATCAAGTGAGTAACACTTATATAGACAGTGATAATTATTCTATAAAAAGTCAATGCGTATCCAAAAACATAACAACAGAACCTTTTATCACCACTTTAATAGAAAACCAATACTACTCTCTTCCTGATATAAATATTAGTAAGTGTTTGCGAAAATCAGAACGCATCGACGCCCAACTGAGAGAGGAAGACCCAGAGGATTTACCTTGTGAAAACACGTATGAAATAGCACAAACACATTTCCGGGATATCTTGTCATCCAAAAGCTCTGAGAATTACGGACAATTAAATATAAATTCCTCGGATTCTACACAGAATATTAAAATTCAGAAAAATAATTATATTTACCTACCGGAATATTCAGAACCACAAATATTTCAAAATTTTAATAAACTTGAAGACGATTTAAAATCTATCATAACAGTAGATAGCTCCAACACAGATGAAAAAGAAACAAACTATTTTCGATCTGATAATCACCAAAACGAAAGAGAACTCAATGAAATAGAAGGAACAATACGAAATAATAAAGTAATTACGAAATCAGAAAGTCAGAAAATATCGAATACTAGTTACAGGCCTGAAACAAATATATTGAAATCGTTTTCAAACGAAAACATTAACAACCAGCCCAAAAAATCCAAAACAAGCATCAAAAAACATTATTCCCTTCGTCAACGAGAGCCATTTGAGGACGAGACAGATCGGGTTCCTAGCCCAGAATCTGTAGACAAGCCCTTACTGAATATTAATGAGCCTGCATTAGTATCACAGAGTACAGAAGAATCGAAAACCAATTCCTTATTATCACGAGTGCAATCATTTAAAACATCGGCAGAGTCAAATATTGCATTGGTTCCACTAAGTGGCCACCAAACAATTGTAATTGATCCACCTCTTGATCAAAACTCTACAGAGATACTAGCACTACAACACGAACAACAATCGAATAATATCACAAAAGGTGAAATCATAACAAAAACTGAACCAGCGCCACTTTTAGATACTACGGAAAATCATAAAGAAACCAAAAACATTACTGTGGAAAATTGTATTGATACATCAAGTTACTACATACCTAAAGAACCATTTATAACCATAAAATTGAACAAAGTCGTAAAAACAACTATACCGAAATTGAAAAAAGAAACTTGTGATAAAATCGCATTTGTTCAAAATAAGTTTGAAAAACCACCACCCAAACTAATTATTAAAGACGATAGTAACAGGTATTCTGATCCACCTACGAACACATTTGCTAAGACTAGCTCAAATATGACTAGACCTCAAGTTTTACAAGTAGTTGATTCAAAAAATAAAAAACAAAATATCCCATCCAAGTTAGAAAGTATTAGTGAACCTGACGCACATATAAATAAGAAAACTAATGTGACTATGGATAACAAACATGAAACTAAATTACCTAAAAACGAAAATACAGTAAAAGAAAAAATTAACGATGCAATAAAAACCGATATCGAGTATCAAGAAAAAATTAACTCTGTGAAAAACTACTGGTCTAAACTTGTGGAACAACATCCAGATTGCAAGGAAAATATTAAAATTGATTCTGTAATACCTGAAGAAATAATCAGTAATAACAAAGATGACAATCTGGAAAGGAAGGAAGAAAAGAGTTTGGAAAAAAATGAGGACAAATGTTTATCAGAAATATCTGTGGGGAATATTGTTAAATCTTTAGAGAGCGCTAAAGTTGTTGACAGTATACGTAAAGTAACCCAAACTAAATTACAGCTATGGAAAGAAGAAACTGAAAAAGTAAAAAGTGATTCTGAAATAGAAGAATCACCAGTTGGCAAAATTGTTAAGGAATCTGATCCTAACACGTACGATAAAAATGACGTAAAGAAATTTGAAATAGATTCGTGTAGAGAAACTCCTGAGATAGAAATAGTAGAGTTGACCTGCGATGACGATGAAAATCAAAAAACTCAAGCTACACTTATAAAAGCAAAGAGCTATGACAAATATTGTGACGACTTTGATCACGTGAGATATAAGGTAATGAAGTCGGAGCTTTTTAAAAATAGTATGATAGCGAACTATCGTAAGGAAGCTCAATTCGATGGATTGCTACAATATTTACAAGACTATAGTTTTCAAGAATTATTAGTAAATAATAATATAGTCATAATTGAACCAGTTAGAACAAAAGTTGAACCAGCGCCGAGAAAAAACACAGACACATGCAAAATTCCTACAAATTTGCTGAAAAAAAATGAGAATAATGTCCAAACAGAAAAGCCGAAAAGTTCAGTACGCCGACATTTCTTTTACCATCCGATTAGAGTGAATAAAGAAATCATTGAAGAAGAATTGCCAAATCCTGACACAGTAAAAAAAGTAAGGAACTTATTTGAGGACACGTTAAAGATGAAGAGTCCAATGTCACATGACCCACCATTGATTGAGGAAAACGTTGGCTTAACCAGAAGGGCTACATCTTATAGGAATCTTAGTGAGGAATCTAAAGAAAATAAAAATGTTAGAAAGAAAGTTATAAGACAATTAACGATAGACACTAGTTTCGGTAATAAGAAATGGGACAATGCAAGCTTATCTAGTGGAGTATCCAGTGGAGACCTTAGCTCAAACAATGAGTATGAAAATGAGGCCTTAAGCCCGTATTCACAAAAGAAATTAAAAGATACGGTATACAGTTCAAGCGATGAATATTTATGTGATTCTATGAGTCAAGATTTATGTTGTGAAAGCCAGTATGTTAGCCCAGATATCTTGAAGAAAATTAGAGAATGTGGAACTTCAGTTACATATTATGGTGGAAAAGTACTAAATTCAAAGACTAACTCAACAGTAAGTCCCATGACGAAGGCAATAATGGAAGAAATAAAAAGTTTACAAAAAAATTGCAGTAGAGACTGTTATTCTTGTCAAATGAAATGTCGAGGAGACAGATGTTCATGTCTAACAGCTGATAAACATAAGCAACCACCCGCTATCAAACCAAATAACAATATATCAGTAGACAAAACCCAATATCAGAGTGTAAACAAAAGCAGTGATACATTTCCAGGATTTAAGTTTAAGTTGATTAAATCAAACAGTTGTAGCAGTCGATTAGAATTAACTGGTAGTGATGAAAACAAAAATTCAAAGCATAATTATGAGAAACAGTCGTCAAAGGAAGATCCCCCTTTACTACTCCACGACGATGAAAATTCCGTAAAAAATAAAATTTGCAGATTAGAAAGTTACAACAAAGGAATACATAAGACACCATTTGAATCGAAGGATAATGCAATTAAAAAAGAAGTGCTAAAAACCAAGATAGGTGCTATCAAAAAATATGAAACCAATGTTAAAAAACTTGAAATAATACCTCAACAGACAACTGTAACTACAGAGACCAAAAAAGAAGAACCAAAACCAAAAGTCGAAATTATAGAAGAATGTACAGAAAGTAATAAAACTGATACTCATGCCGACAAACAAGCAACGAATTCCCAAACTTTTGAAACAAAATTTTACTACCTAAATGATAATTTAGAGCAAGGTAAAATCACACCCGGCAAGTTTGGCGAAATGGTGTTCGAAGAATTTGAAGTTTTAGAATCATGTTACGATAGTTTAAATAGCAATAAGTCTTTAAATTAATATTATATGAATATAATATATTTTATCATAAGCTATTGCTAACATAAAATGTGATCTGTATTCAAATAACACTCTTAAATTATTGCTAGTAAATGTAGTACCTATTAATATAGATAAATAAAATAAACATCATGTATCTAAATTAGAATTTAGACCATATTTAAATATAGATAGATAATAAGATACCCAATCAACTCGTACCGTATTGTGGTGATGGTCTCTTAATTTCTATATTAAATGGATTTTATGAATGGTATAATTATTACTTGTCCTAGATCCTTACCCTCAGATTTTTCGATGTCGACTTTTGATGTTGCTTTGGATCCATGAACGCAAGCGCTTGTGAAAAAGCAGCGGCGCGTGGGCCGCCATCGGCGACACCATGACTCCTGGGAATTAATTAGAATATATTAGATCTCCAATTCAAAGACCTATATTTATTTACCATAACATTTTTTGGGAGATAAATGATTCAATATCGTGTTACAAAGGATTAAAACAAATACCAATGATAATGTGACTGTCATTTGAAAATTTAACTTACAAAATTTGACAACGGGACAGATGAAACTAAATGGTGGTTTACCATATTGAGTTTATCTATAAAAATATTTATTTATATTGCTACTAATAGCTTTTAGATACATTATAAAAAACGCTAATGTAGTTGTCTTGCTTCTAAGTATTTAAGAAGATCCATAATAAAATTATGATCGGGACATATCCTTGGCTAAACAACCTGTTTAAAATTACACGGCGTAAGACGATTGTTTTTAAAAAACGTGATTTAAATAATCCGTCTTCTTTCTGTTTTAATAATTTATTAGTAAACCATAGTGTAATTTTCTTGTATTTTATATGAGTCTTGAGACACAAAGGAAAGGAAATTTTGAAACAATTCCTATACACCGTCTAGGCACCGTGATATAGTAGGCCAAAACTTTATTTCTAAGGAGAGGCCTATGTCCAGCAGTTGACTGTTAAAAGTTGTAGATGATTGGCATACTGTTTGTTTCTCAACTTATTTTTATTTTACGATTTTAATCTATTTTTTGTTACTTATAAAATTCTGAAACCTCCCAGTGACAAAATGTAATAAAATAAAAATAAAGTTATATCCTTGCGTGATTTTGGTAAAGGAATTGTTTGAACTATAAACACTTTAACGGCTACGGGCGTTGTAAATCTCTGAGCCATTAAAACAGCTTGCTTGTGCCAACAGGCAGCCCGGTTTATAGTTTCAGAGACCGACAGGTCCAACAGTGTATAACGGCGGAAATGTACCAAGTGACACGCAATTGGCCTGCTCAATTGCGATAAGTGCTTCAACCATTCAGCTGACTTTTACACGAGAATTAAAACGTTTCCATTATGTACAGAACATAAATGAGCATTATATATTTGTATACGAATTACTTTATTCTACTCTTAGGCCATGCTTCCAGTACGAATATCTTGTTAATAACTTATTATGCAATAAATTGTTCTTATATAAAACTAGCTATAACCTGCCTCAAATAGCTGTGACACATTGTAACAGCATTGATGAAAAAAGAAGAAAAACAGATATCGTTGAAGCGTGAAGTGAGTCATCAAAATCGTTTTATAAAAGTTAAAATTATGTACGCTTGAACAAAAAATAATCGATTGAAAATAAACAATTTCAAGAACATTTTCAGTTCAGTAAACTCGTGAGAATATTGACATTACGCATCAACATAATGACACTGATTTATCATTTTACTTAGACGGAGTATGAAGCACTTCATATTTAAGATACATCTAACCTCTTTATAATACAAAAAAGAGATTTTTAAAGGATAGGTAACAAGAAAAAAAAATTTCATAGTTATAGTGGACTAGCTACTTTTTAATTAAACGATATTAAAAGAAAGTTAATATGATTTTACATGACAAAACAGGAGAATCGTGGTGGGTTGTCTTGTTGTGGTATTTTAAAACAATGTTCCGAAATATTTCTATGCAGAACTGCACCCTTTTTCTGTTAGTACGGAAAAGATATGACTCATAAACTACATTACATAGCACGATTATCTGTGTTTAGTATAACAAAGGCGTCTTTTTAAAAACTAAACTTTCAGTATATATTTTTGAAAGTAATGATTACCTACATTTTACATTCAAAAAAATAAAGTACAATACACAGGTACAGCGCTAACACATTGAATAAAGCTTCATCTACATCCCAAGAAAACATCTAACTGTTGTTTGTTGAAATAAAACAAACAAATTGCGCAACATACTCGTAAGTTACGTTAGTTACGTTAAAGTAATTTATTTGACACATAGAAATAAATATTTACGTGAGCTTGTTTCGAACATCCGATTGTTGATCATTAAATCGTGCCGCTAAAAATAAACTCAGTAATTAATTTCAGCATTATCCGGCGCAACAAATGAAAAAGTAACCCAAACTCTATTTATATTAGTCACGAAGTATTCTCGAATGGCCATCAGCTACTGAATCAAACTATAATATCAATACTGTCTGAAAGGCGTATTTAACTCCAGTTTCTGCAAAATATATTTGTAATACAAGCTAGTGAATATAATTTTGTAAAATAATAAGTCAGTGCCAGTAGTCTTAACTTAGATCAGCTTTACTTACTTGCCACATAGTGTTTCTAGATTCATTCAAATTTTTATTTCAGAAATATGACACGAAAGCAGTCCATATCATCATCATCAACAGCCTTTAACAGTCCACTGCTGGATATAGGCATCTCCTTAGAAAGCACTATGCAATATTGTATTAATTACAGGAAACTACTTACTTAATTACAGGTTATCAGCAAAGTATCTGTGATTTATAGGCCCGAAACTTTTTTATAAGTTTTTTTTTCATTATAAAAAGATCTTTCTTCATAAATGTGTTTGATGAAAATACAGTATAAATAAAAAGCAGAAAAGCAAGAACCAAACATATTATACGATTATCAAATTTTAAAACTTTTTCTTTCATGAAATTTACTATTTAAAATGTTTAAACATAATATCTATTCACAGTACATGGTCATTGGTAAGGCAAGAAAGCGTTGCAAAACTGTAGGTGAAGTATATGAGGGAACGTAATCGAACATCACACGTGATCGACTTTTCAGAGTTCCGTAGTTCATGAATCGGAACCCTTATGGTTTCGTCCATATCCGTCTGTCCTAGGCTAATCGTAGAGCTTGTATTATGGGTACAAGACTACTGATATAAATAGATAAATATACTATTATATATTTCTAGCTCTATCTTAGCATTGATTAATGAGCAACAATGTAAGAATCGTCCAGACTATTTTAACCCTACCTATGTAACCATTTAAATATCACATTAATTTAGGTCAGATGAGATTGGCGCGTCGAACAGTAAAAATTATTATCATTACAACATCATCTAGTCCCAAACTAAGCAGATCTAACTGGTATTATGGGTACTAGACAACTGATATCAATGCATATACATACTTTTTTAGGGTTCCGTAGCCAAATGGCAAAAAACGGAACCCTTATAGATTCGTCATGTCTGTCTGTCTGTCTGTCCGTCCGTATGTCACAGCCACTTTTTTCGGAAACCATAAGAGCTATACTTTTGAAACTTGGTAAGTAGATGTAATCTGTGAACCGCATTAAGATTTTCACATAAAAATAGAAAACAAAACAATACATTTTGGGGGTCCCCATACTTGGAACTGAAACGCAATAATTTTTTTTTCATCAAAGACATACGTGTGGGATATCTATGGATAGGTATTCAAAAATGATGTTGAGGTTTCTAATATCATTTTTTTCTAAACTGAATAGTTTGCGCGAGAGATACTTCCAAAGTGGAAAAATGTGTGTCCCCCCCCCCTCTAACTTCTAAACTAAGAGAGTGATAAAACTAAAAATATATGTTGTGTATTACCATGCAAGCTACCAACGAAAATTGGTTTGAACGAGATCTAGTTGTTAGTTTTTTTTAATACGTCGTAAATCGCAAACTGCAATTTACCTTTCATTCAATCAACGAACTACAAGAACTTTTATATGATGCTATTTGTTGATACGGAACCCTTCATGTGCGAGTCCGACTCGCACTTGGCCACTTTTTTTTTGTAAATACATACTTATTATACATAGAAAACACCCAAACTCAAACATTTGTGGATCCCACGAATATTTAGTCCGACCCGGGAATCGAACCCGAGACCTCTTGATCAGCAGCCGCATACGCTAACAACTACAGGCAGTCAAATTATTGATGACTAGCTGCGCCCCGCGGTGTAACCCGCGTATCATTATAGTTCTTATGCAAGTGTGTTAGGCGTGGCAACCTATGAAGTTTTGACAGGAGATAAACAGTGATACTACAGTGAACTATTTAATATGTATTTTCATATTCACCTAGCTTCGCCAGTTTATTTCGATTATTGGTAAAAAGTAACTTATGTGTTATTCTGATATATAAGCTGATTTACTGTATAGTTTCATCCAAATCCGTTCAGTAGTTTTTGGGTGAAAGAGCAACAAACATACATACACACATACTCACAAACTTTCGCGTTTATAATATTAGTAGGCTGATTATCTTATGAAACTGAGAAGAAGTCGCAACCTAACAATTCAAATTTTTTTGAGATCGCAATGTTCCTGATAGGTCTTTGTGTATGTTAATATAACAGCGTTAAAATATAAAAACACCTCTTTATTCTCAAGATTGAAGCGGCTAGCCTAAAATCTAATTTATAAGAAATATCTAAGAAGTTCAGAAACACAATAAATATATTTTATGATGACTACTGTTTCCGAAAGTAACGGTATTAGCTAATAAATGATAAGGCATTCAGTTCTGTGTACAATCAAGAAGATGCGAGTACGAACCCTACCCTTTATACTACCTATCTAAACCATATCCTAACTCAAGCGTTAATTTACTTGGAAAAGATCCAAAAAAGGAATATACTCTAAATTTTACCATGTAGGAACAAAAATACTTATCTTGGTGCCAGTCGCCTTTTAACCACTAAGCATTTGAAACAGTTGCAAACAAAGTTGTACACAGGCAAATATTTCATGTTTAAACATATCACTCTATGTACACAGATGCATATTAATGCAGGTTGTCAGTGGAATACGGTATTTGTAACGTAATATTTTTATTGGAAATAAATAACTAAATCTCGATAGAATATAAGTGTACAAAAATTCTCTGCTTCGGTGACGTAGTCAAGAGGTCTCGGGTTCAATTCCCGGGTCGGACCTAATGTTTGTGTAATCCGCAAATATTTGTTTCGGAGTTTGGGTGTTTTCTATGCATAATGTGTATGTATTTACAAAAAAAAGTATGTTTATGTATTTATATCAGATGTCTAGTACACATAATACAAGCTCTGCTTAGTTTAGGACTAGACGGCGTTGTGTGTAAAATGTCCGAAATATTTACTATTTATTTATTTAAAAATATATAGTTGAGCTTGGCTTCTTTTGACTTCTAAACAATGATGCAACTGGAACTAATTACTAATTTGTAACAAATTAATACATTTGTTTCCTTCCACTTCCTACAATTTCACTGCATGCTCTATGATGTAAATTATTTTGCATTACATATAAGCATTACTTTTTTATAGGGTTGTATAATAGTCACGTAACTCTCGTAACACACTTATATTTGAGAATGTTTAGTTCTTAGATCTAGCTTTTTTTTAACAATGGTTATTGTTATCTCTGATCTAGGCCTAGGAGGTAACTGTATATGTGTGGTATAGTAGTATAATCTACTGAATTTTGTTATAACATGTAAAATTGCAAAAGTACTTGCACAATATGATATTAAAACAACAAGTGATTTTAAAACTAGATTGTTGCAAAATCAATGTTTTATCTCCCGTATAACCGTCAGATAGAGAGATGTACAATCTATCGACAGTGTCCAGAGCTGTCAGAACCGTATCTGTTGATATATCAATCATTCTTCAGATATTTATGAAAAAATGTGTTTGGATTTTATCCGTTAAAATGACCACACTTTGCATAAGAATTGATTACAAGCATAATCCCTACTAATCCCTGCTTCCCTACTAATATTATAAATGCGAAAGTAACTCTGTCTGTCTGTCTGTTACGCTTTTACGCCTAAACCACAGAACCGATTTTGATGAAATTTGGTATGAAGATAGAACTGAACTTGGGAAAGGACATAGGCTACTTTTTACAGCGATAACCGACATACACGCGGGCGGAGCCGCGCGCGAAGCTAGTGATATATATTTACATACGAGTATGAAAATGAAAAATGAAAATTAATTACAATCTGGAAATTAAATCACTTGTACTTTATTCCACTATTTAATTAAGTTAAATTCAACTGAACGCATTTCGCCCTGCAGCATTATCTAATTATGCTAAGTTCAAGTGAGTTTAATTACATGCTTTACATTAGTTTAAACAAATTAATCTTTTTTAGTCTAGAAAAAAAAAATAGTTTTAAAAGACTAAACAAACACGCTTTTGAACTAAAACGTAGAAAATAATTATAATGTAACAGCGTAGGTAGGGTACTTACTGAAAATATTTTAATAACGTCGCCCCACGCTTTCTTACTTTAAAATTATTTTCAACTTTTTGTTTAAAAGCGTGTTTGTTTAGTTTTTTAAAACTATTGTTTTTTTAAGAATGTTTTGTACAACGTGCTGAAAAGTGCGAACAATCGAGAGTATAAATTATAGAAATTATAATTAATATTTGTTTCGGTTTAGTGCTGGTGGAATTCCCTGTTCTTGTTTCATAATTAAACGATATGGTAACGTATCTACACTTCTATACTGATATTATAAAGAGGTAGTCTGTGAGTTTGTAGAGGATCTCTGAACCGATTTTGAAAATCTTTCCCCAATATTCCATCCCAAATCTACATTATATGTGAGTGTCAAAGGCTATATATTAACCGGCAAAATGACTACCGCAATTTCCGACATATAACCAAGCGGAGCCGCGGGCAAGACCTAGTATGGTATAATATTTTGTGTGGTGTACAAAACCACAACTTTTTTGTATAATAACCGAATCAAAACATAGAAGTTCTTAGTTGGATTTTTTTAACGTATAGGTATTATATGTATATCACTGCTACTAGTATTAGTATGACTAACTTTTATAGATACAAGACAATGACATTATACAAGATTTACTCTTATCTATTTCTCTCGGGTCAGAGTAATATGTTAATGTATTTTTCCGCATTCATTAAACGTAAATTTTATTATATACTAGCTGGTCCCTGCGGTATTCCCCGCGGGTTTTTGTTGCTTATGAATCTGATATGGTTCACAATTTAATTGTTTTAATATTGTTTCAGACTAAGGTACTATTTGTAACATTAGCTACCTGCCTGGGAAAATTCTGTCAAAATCAGTCTAACTATTCCTGAGATTAACATAAACAAGCATATAGACAAAAATATTAAACATTGTTTTTTGATGTAAGTACCATATAGACTTTCATATGCATTTATGGAAAAGATGTTAATTTGAAATTACAAACAGACACCTCAACTTTAATTATTTGTTAGGAGTGAATAGAGTTAATGCAAACACCTCAAATGCTATGAATATTTGATTTCTAATATTAAAAGAAGTTGAAAAAAAGCTTAAATACGTACTTAAAATGAGAAAAAATCTATTTCCAGGTTTGCAGGTAGGTATGTAGGTTGAATTCGTTGTCGCTTGTCTTCTATTGCTAGTAGTGTAATGTTATCTAGTTTATCAACATCAACAACTCGTAACGTCCAACTGCTTGGCATAGTTCTCCTCTCAGGAGAAGGTTAAGGCCATACGTTCCCACTTAAGCCACCCGAATGTCTCCAACTAAGCTTCACGACTGTTACGTGATAACAACAAGGGCAACTACTTAACGGGATCCCCGAATCATCGAAATCTTCAATTAATGGGTCAAAGAAGTCTGAAAGAATTTTACACTTCGAACACCGAATTGCGCGTTCAAACAAAAAATAATCAAACAAATTCTGCAGCTTTATAATATCGGTACAAATTGTCAAAACGGAATTTAAGTTTAGTGTATTATATGCACAGACTTATATTCCATATGTTTAAGTATTGCATCTTCATAGCCTTTAAAGCAATTACATGCTCTTGGATCTTATATTTTATTGACTGACATTTCTATATTGCCATCAACTCGCTTTGATCATTCTAGTTACCTCTTTTAAAATTAGTCTTTTACTACACCTGCCAAGATTGAAATGGCGCGAAATATTCGAATTAACGTCAGTTATTTGATGTTTGTTCATTGATATTATCTATAATGTGGCTCTCTAATATTTTACTAATACGTGAAGTCGTGAGCCGATTTATTTGTATTAGATATTTGCAGATTTCGATACCGTAAGAGATTCAACAATATAAATTATTATAATTATTTATATTCGACTAACTTTTTGTACTACCTGGATTCAAAAGACAATAACTACTTTATGAAAAGTCGATGTGAAGACCTCATTATACAAACAGTTGACTGCATAATGACAAGCGCGTTCCGGACACAATGCTTAATAACATAATTTACATTGTAGGCATATAAATACACTTTTTATCAAAAGAACATTTTGTACACGAACGGGTTAAGTTCAATGACCTGTGAATTGATTGTGTACAGACTCACCTTGGTGACACACTTTTGTCTGAATCATAAACTTTTTGTTCTTAACATTGGTTTTTAACAGTTCTTTACTAGTCTAGTTTTACTGAAACGGTTTTAGTTAAATGTACACAAAACTTTACTACTTTTCAATTTCTTAAATGAGATTCTTACAAACAGTTACGAACTTTATGCAACATAAATTATCAGAACGCCGACGCGCAAGTGATGCAATTAAATTAACACATCATTATTGTTTCAGAACGTTTATTCAAATGACTGCATGGAACTGAATTTAGAACGTCCAGTTCTAATTCTTTAAACATATTTTGAGATTGGAACTAAATAGTTTTCGTTTAAATATTGTTCCCTAAAGGTGCGCGTCCATTGGCCCGTGCCGGACGCACGGCACGCAACGGATTGAACGGATTTACCTTGCTCATAAATGCCGGCGTTCGGTGCGGGCGGCGCGGATAGAGGACGCAGCACTATGTGAAATCATACAGAGCAAAATAAAATCCGTTGAGTGCGGTGCGTGCGGTGCGTCCGGCGTGGGCCAATGGACGCGCACCTTAATGTAACAAGCTACAAATTTGACTGAAAATGCTTTTTAGAATACAGATTGACATAGCAGTCATTAACGTAACGCTTCTACTAAGATAATCTCTCTTAGATACATGACTCACATTGAATTATATTCGTATCTCGTAAAGCGAATGATGTTTAACGTTTAAAAGAAAACCACATACTCACTACGTCATTTTGTACATCGTCATATTACAAACACTATAGAATAGTTCTACGTACTTAGGCAGGTGTAAAATGTTGAAAAATGAATGCTAAAAATCAACACGCCAGATGTGCAAAAATGGACTAAAAAGTTCGTTATCCTTTCAGTGACGAAGTGCAGAGTGCGTCAAAGGCATATCGTACTCCTGTTATAACGAACTATATCAGGCCAGAGTAATGCATGTCGTTTGATAAACCCGCTCCACAAGTCATTAAAAGAGTCAGTGAATTCAGATGTGTTTTAAAACTTCTCATTATCAGCATCAACAGTGTTTAATAATATAATCCACTGCTGGACTTAGGTCATTCATTAGAAAGAGGGTTTTGGCCTACTATATCACGCTGGCTAGACGGGTTGGTATTATCAAATTTTTTCTTCTCTTGGCAGTGATGTTGTTCTGCATAATTTACTCCCTGACTCGCCTCTACGACATACGAGATGAATGAATACTTTTATTATTCCTTAAGGGTATCGTTTCCATAATTGCTCGAAAAAGCACTTACGGTTATGACAAGAGAAACAAATTAATTCATTATTTGACAGTAAAAAAAATATCTCAGTTTCTTAATAAATCAATCTATAGAGAAACCGAGTAAAGTTACTAATACGATTATTTATTTTCGAGAAAAAAATCATCAACAGTGACTAAAATCACCGAAATCGACCTTTTCTGTTTGGAATCAATCTAGTATTATATTGCTTTATTTGAAATAAATATTTTATTAGTTGCAAGAAAAAAGTACAAAAAAGAGATTAAGCATTTAAGGTTTCTATTAATTCTCACCAGAAAGTCATAATTTAATCTTAAACATCATTAATTTTTAGCGGCAAAAGTTCCATACATTTTAGTATGGAGAAATAATTTGCGATAAAACAGAGTTCACGCGATCCAAAAATTCAGTGTTCTCCGAATATTCAAGGCGAGCGCACGCTCGTTTTTAGCTCCACACGCACTGTCACGCACACAGAGATTTGATTGTTTACATACGACGACGTGACTGTGTGTAACTTTTGATAATATTTGGTAGGTCTGAGAATAGACACACCAATCTTTATATTTTAAATTATTATTAACCAACTTCAAAAAAGGAGTATTATTTGTGTTTTTTTTTATTGTACATTCATTGATTACTCTGTCAATTGTGGACCGATTATTAAAATTCATTTTATATGACTGCCTCGGTGGCGCTGTGGTAGCATATGCGATTGAGGCCTCGGGTTCGATTCACGGGTCGGACCAAATGTTTATGAGATCCACAAAATTTTTTTTTTTAGGTGTTGGCTGTTTTCAGTGTTAGTTCATAGGGAAACCCTAAAATTTTATAAGCACGTTATAAATAGTTATTAAATATTTTTTTATTTTGTAATGCTATTCCAGACGCAATATCTGACCTGGTAGCCATCATTTCATAATGATGAGGGCAGTAGTAGCGCATGCGACTACTTTGCTTGAGTAAGGATTCAGGTTCGATTCCCGTGTAGGACCAAATATTTGTGTGATCCGCAAATATTTATTTCGGGGTCTGGGTGTATTCTATAGGTAAGCAACAAAAAAAGTATGTTTATGTATTTATATCAGTTGTCGAATCAATAATATAAGCTCTGCTTAGTTTGGGACTGGATGATGTCGTGTGTAAGATGTTCGAAATAGTTGTTTATTTATTATTGTAATATATCATACTGCCTTGTTGGTCTTGTGGTCAGCGTATGCAACTGCTAACCAAGAGGTCTAGGGTTCGATTCCCGGGTCGGACCAAATTTTTGTATGATCTGCAAATATTTGTTTCGGAGTTTGGGTGTTTTCTATGTATAATATGTATGTATTTATAACAAAAAAGTATGTTTATGTATTATAAACTGCGAAATAAATATTTGCGGATCACACGAATATTTGGTAGATGATATTCTGTGTCATTCGTCTGAAATATTTATTTATTGTTATTTATTATAAACTAGCTTTCTGCCCGCGGCTTCGCCCGCGTGGAATTCGTTGATATCACACGACATGGTAAGGGTAGATTAAACAATCTTACCTGATTTTATGTTTGATAATAAGGAACTTCGACACAAACTTTCGTCCCCTATTTCAAACCCTTCTACCTTTATTTTCGCGATAAAAAGTACCCTATGTCCTTTCCCAAGTTCAGTTCTATCTTCGTACCAAATTTCATCAAAATCGGTTCAGTGGTTTAGGCGTGAAAGCGTAACAGACAGACAGACAGAGTTACTTTCCGCTAGTCGTATTTATGTTTTACTAGCTTTAGCCCATGGCTCCGCCCGCGAGTGTGTCGATTTTCGTGGTAAAAAGTAGCCATGTCCTTTCTCGGGGTCCCATATATCTCTATACTGAAATTGATCAAAATCAGTTCAGCGTTTTACGCGTGAAAAGGTAACAGACAAACAGACAGACAGAGTTACTTTCACATTTATTTTAGTAACATTATTGCGTAAATAAGCCGTTTGCATTAAATATATTAAAAAAAACACAGTCCTCTGCCCCTTCAACCTGTCTATTAAACTCAAAACATAACGTAACTTAAAAACTACTGCACCAATTTTCATGATGTTTGCAGCAATGGATAGATTGGTTTTAAAGGAGGGTATAATTTGTCAAATTTTAAATGTTTTTTAAATGCCTATAAGACCATGTATCGTTAATCACACATTATTGACATAATAAAATCTTACACTGAGAGTCACTAGTGTAAGATTACGGCCAATTACGGGTGCGACCTGGATGAACGCTCTGACGTATTATAAAATATTTATTTAAATAATATTGTGTAATAAACAATTTTATTCTACATATTTCATGTAGAATAAAATTGTTTTAAATGTCTACAGTATTTATTATGATAAGGATTAATATTACATTGTTCCAAATTACTTTGAAATTATTATTCACAAATAAAATAATAAAGAAATATTAAAAAAGGTTATTCCTAATTTATGTAACTCGTAAACTTTTGTCAATATTGGCTTTATTTATGTGTTCCTTTAAAATAATAAAATAACATTAATAAATCTTCTTTAAAAGGTAACCTTAATTATGATGAAAACCGTATTTAAATACCTTGCGTATTTAAAACGATCTGAGTTGACAGACAATGCACGCGAGCAAATTTATTTTATACTGTGTAAAATTATTTTATAATCTTTGACCATTCGATTGGTATACAGAAAGTATTATGACTTTCTGTACTGAATGAATCCTACGGGCTTTACGTTATGGCAAGATACATTGCGTGCGTTGTAAGACATTAAAATACGTTCTACAAAGGCGAACAGTTGATGGATATTTAACTTATGCAAAAAACCGAAAGTCGGTGATTGCTTGCTACGGTATGTATGCGACAGTGCGCGATGCGTCTGTGTGCATGTAAAATATGTATGTGGGTGTTCAATCACAAATTCTCACGCTTGGTGTCGCGGGCCTTAACATTGTATGTGACATGTGACGTAACTACTCCATGAGCAATCATAGGCACGCGGACATTCAATACATAGAGCACACAAGTCAATGCCCTTCTTGTGAAGGTCAACTAAATAAGTATGTACAATCGTGAGTTTATATTTATAAATTATGTACTAATTTGAAAGAGGAAAATGTCACGCACGGATATCGATGAGAAGAGCAAGGTAAATAAGAGCGAGTAGAGATAAGTAATGTATCTTATAGCCATTTTCACCAACGCGTCAACAACCCGTAAATTTAAGGGGCCACTCAGAGAAAGTTCAGTAACCCATGGTGATATTTTCGTATTCACCAACCTTTAGGAGACACCTAAGTGTATAAATGACTTTAATAATTTTGGGGCTACCTAGATCAAGGGGCTCCTAGCAACGAGACGGTTAAGGTATAGTTGATGAAAATGGGCATTGTTCTCATCCGTGAGATAGTACTATTATTCCCTATTGGTTGTGAAGTTGTCATTTCTGAATCGGAAGGTCCTCCGTGAATCCCGTAGGTATACACATATTTGATTTAGTTAAAAATTCGGATGCGCCGACAGTTCTACACTCAGTTGGCTGCAGGACTGTGTGCGCATCCGAAGTTTTACACGAGACCAAATCTTATTATCTTTTTGAAAATATATTTTTGTGCTATCAAAATATCAGAAAAATAGTAAAAAAAAAAAATGTGAGCCGTCACGGGACGCCTGGCAGATGTGAAACATCGCCATTATTTTGTAAAAGTAATATGCAGAAAAGAACATATTGTAATAGGAACTAAATATGTCATAATGATAAAATAAAATATTACTAATTATTAAAATAGTACGGTGTGGTAACGCGTCGCCACACCGTACACACTACTGCATATAGACTGTATATATATACCATCGTATAGCGTGGCGACGCGTCGCCACGGCATGCGTCGCCACGCCAGAAATCTGTTTTACGTGCGGCTATAGATGTTTCACATCAAAAACAACATTTAAATATGAGTTAATCATTCAAGAAACTGAATATACAATTAGTAGTCATATAAAATAATTATAAAATATTAACATGTTTTATAAACCAGGAGACTGTAAGGGCGCAAGATTTATTTTAAAATCAATTTTATAAGGTCGGTGAACTGAAATCATTAGGTTGTCAAATGAAAGCGAGAGGCATTCATAGTCAAGTTCCCCCAGGTCGACGATATGATTAGATTCGGATGATACATTAACCCGTCGTTCCCGGTTGTTATCATGGGAAAACAGTCGAGAAGCTAAGTTGGACAAAAATCTAACAGCAAGAATACGTAGCCACAATGTTGTCTTGCCAGTCCCTAACCTGCACTCAGCCAACGTGGGGACACGAATGGCCTTAATTAACTCTCTCCTGAGAGGGGAGTCGAGCCCAACAGTGGTATATCATGGGCTCTTGATAACAAATGAATATCATCGATGTGTTGAGATGTCGATTTTGGCATTCTTTTTATGAGAGTTTTTGTATGTGTTGCAACGAAAGCACTTTATTCGTAATATAAAAATATAAAAAAACTAATCATCTAGGCCTAACTCAAATCTAATCTTTACGTAATACTCATTCAATTTCTACACTTTTAGTGTAAACGTTGTAGTGGCTGAATTTATCAAAATCAAGTATTTATTACAGTAATCGGTTTTAATCTTATCACAGCAATTATGTGCAGCCAAACATTATCTAAAAACATTCTTATGGAATTAAGATCGATATGTACAGGCAGTAAGCCTTTAAACATAGTAACTGATAATAAACTCGATAATCGGGAAAACTTAAGAAAATCTACTTAATTATATAATTTTTTCTTTCTATAGGCTAGGAAGAAAAAATTATATAACTGTAGATTTATATAGATGTAGATTTGTAAGCCGATCCCAAATAATATTGGGAGTAAATCCCAATATTATTTGGGGTCGGCTTACTAGTTCAACCGGTTTTACCTGAATTTATTACTTATAGGTAAATCTGTTTTTTTTTTGTTTGGCTCAAGAAACACCTGAATCGAAATAAAAACTTTTTAGTAATCATTTCGGAGAAGGCTATATATAGGCTATAGGTACAACACGCTACGACTGATAAAATTTGAGTTTCAATGAAAACATAGCCATAACGGACAAAATTTATTCCTTTTCCTATACTAGACTCAGCTAGTATCTGCAATACTTGTTGAGATCCTAAAAATAATAAGATACACTCAGATTCAGGTCTTAAAGGGTACGTAATATAACGTATCCAGTTCAGTCCAGTCCCTAATTAATAGTCAATTTATGAGAAGTGCCACCATCGACAAAGCTATATATAAACTTTATACGTATACGACAGATTTTGACGGAACTTTCACTGGCAGATAGCAACTGACATAAGGAGTAACTTTGTCTATTTTTTGGAGTAGCTTCGTTCGTTCGTTCACCGCAATTCACAACAATTTTAACACCGCAGGACTCATTTAGTTTTAAATAAAAACTGATAGTAGTAGTAATTGTAGTGTTTTTCTATTCATATCTCTATCTCGATACTATATTTGTCTATTGCATATATGTACCTACCTATATTTATTTATTTCTATAATGTTTGTACGTATATATAAGTATACTAGCTGATGCCCCCGGCTAGGGGTATGAAAAATAGATGTTGGCCGATTCGCAGACCTACCCGATATGCACACAAAATTTCATACAAATCTGTCAAGCCGTTTCGGAGGAGATGAATTACAAAGACCGTGACACGAGAATTTTATATAAAAGATTACTTAGTATAATTAAATGCAGGTTACATAATTTCTCAGAGGACTATCCTAATAAAAGGTTTTTTATGAGGTCAATAACCCGTCGTGCACCTTTGATAACGCAAACGTTTGAAGGTTAATGTCTTCTTAACATCAAACGATATCCTTTAAAAAGAATATTAACACAGAATTGTTTACTAACATTAACTAATATGAATATAGGTATTTGCAATTTAAACTGAATGAAAAAATTTAAGCGAGTGTGGAGTTTAATGTATGAGGAGTATATTACATAACCGTTATTTAATTTTAAGCAACGGCTCTGTGTTATTTTATTTTCAACTTTAATTACAAACTTAAAGTTGAAAATAACACAGAATCGTTGTTTAAAGTTAAATAACATTTATGAACAATGGAATATTATTATTGAAAAGGAGCAATTGCTTTACTAGAAGCCTTATGTGATTGTTCATCATTCCCATTTCTAAGTTCGCAATTAAAAAAAATTCAGAAATTGAATACCAATCGTAAAATAAACAAGAATTATTCTTTATTGTAACGAAACATACAATAAAATATATTTCTCGTATAACGCACAAAATTTAAGGAAAACAACCGATATTCAGGATAAAACTATATAGGTAATCATCTATTACGCTTCGTAACACAAATGGGTGATCGTAATTTCAGCGCAATGCCTAAAAAATTAACGATGTACGAGATATGATTAATAGATTAAAAATATAATTTTAGAGTTGTAGCACATAATAAGATTTTTATGTAGAACTAGCTCTTGCCTGCTACTCCGCCCACATTTTCACGGTGATTCTTTAAACTTATTTAACTGTTTTATTTGTCAGCCGATTGAAATAAAACAATTACTATATGCTAAGTGAACTTTACCACAAAACATAAGGTAAAACCTGAGATTGACGACAGATAGATAACAGACAAAATCTAATAATCGTTGTTTTGAGTTCAACTAACTTTAATAAAGACTCCCTTCTCCTCGTAGGTACAGACATCGATCTCTTACAGTTTTATTAACTGTACTGTATGGATTTTAATGGTTCGAAACGCTTATCGGCCACCAAAACGATTATTTCATTGTTTAGACGTAGGTAGTAGTAAGTAGGTACGACCAGCCCCCTTACGACATTTTTCTTTTTTTATTCTATTCTCTATTGTTTCATTGGCTAATATTTTGTATGATAACGTGACAGAGTGACATTAGCAAATGCAAAAAGAGAATAGAAAACGAAAAACATTCAACAATATTGGTAATAATTTGTTTGGTTTGCAATTGGGCTAGGGGGACTTGATGAATGTCGCGGAAATCAGTTGAATGCGGGCTACACAGAACCGGTTGTTGTTAGCAGACTATGTCCAGCAGTGGGCACTTTTCGGCTAAGATGATGACAATAAAATTATTATCAATATTGCACTAAAAGGCAATTTGTTATAACTACGTAGGTACCTACAATTACGGGCCTGAGCGAATTAATGAAAACATTGACAGCAATATAATATAGGTATAATCATTTGGTCAAACCACAGATGAAACAACAACAAAATCAATAACGGCTGATAAAAAAATAATTAAAAATTATGTTGTATAATAAATTAATAAAATCTAAAAAATAATTTACGATTCTAATCTAATTCAAAGTTATGCGTGTCATACATACAAGACAAATGTACCTAATATTTAGTGCCTTATCAGGACTTGGACCCATAAACAAAACAGTATTATCAATGTTGATATTGTTAAATCTAACACAAATAGCAGAGTAAAAAAATTTTTAAACGTTCAATCCTATAAAACAAATTAATTCCAATCAATGCATTCTTATAATAATCTTATTAGACCTAGTTCTAGTTTTTCATCCCGTACTTACGATATTTTCATTAATTTTAGATACCAGCGGTTACTAACAGAGTTTAAAACCATTAAAAAGTTATCAATAGCACTAACAGCAAATCTAAGAGGAAAGGTAACACGGAAAACAAATTATACTTAAGCTTTCAATTTTCTTATATGAAAAACGTGCCGGTAAACATCTACATTACAGTAAAACCTACTATCTGATAACACAGTAACTATTTCACCAGTTTACATTTACAATAAGAAAAATATTACAAAAAAAATAAAAACAATTTTGACGTTTGACAGCTGCTATCGTTATAAATATAAAAGGATAAAGTAGGTACATGCACGTGCATATCAAAAAATCGTCTCCGAAAGGGTAATCATATATGAAACACTGTCTTATAAGATTATCTAACCATAGATAAACATTAAACACTCACCCTGCTATTTGACAAATCCCTAAATATCGGCGATAAACACAAACCACGATTTATTTCTAATTTTGCTAAAAGTCGGCACCTAGAAACACACACCGTCGACGCCATCTTTACACTACGTATGTACAACATAGTCGGTATGTATAGTCTATAGCACCGGTCACTGTACCGACCGCACTGGCGCCACGAAGCGAAAAAGAAGTAAGATGAGCTTTTGCTTGCTGTATTATCGAATGCAAAGTATTAATAAGTAGCTGTGTAAGATCTTTAAAAATAAGTAATTTTATATCTGCAATTAAATACCTTTATATCTAGTCGAGATGTTTATATTAAAGTTTTAACCACTTTTTATTAAGTCTGAACATCATATTTCTGAAGTGTTAATACAATATTTAAAAGTTACCCATTTATTGTATGTATTTTCAACTGAATTAAGCTTAAAAATTAAGTAATATTGTTTAAAATGAACCCTGGATGATATAAATTATGTTAAAGTTTCGCGGGCAATTTTCACAGTGCTTACAGCCTAAAAATGTTTCGTTCAAAAATGATTAAAAGTAGTTTTTCTATCTTTAACGAAGTTTTCCGTGAATTAGTTTTGACTGAATTAGATTTTTTTATTGGGACTAACTCTCCCATATTCCCACTATTGCAACTTCTGTACATTAAAATAAACAACTGTGCCGCAAGAATACAATGAGTAATGTTTTTTGAGAAATCCCAGAAGAAAAGCAGTATTGCAACCGGCAGAACCACTGGCAAATGCTTAGATGTTGGTATTTGTTTGACTTGTACCTTTTCTTCTCACTGCCTTGGTTAACGACGTTTAAAAGAACAATTCTGATCAAAGGCTTATCCTAATAAAGGAGGCTTTGGCCTACTATACACAGTTGATTACACAGGGTTTGTCAAGTTTTTTCATTACAGATCAGTTTAATTTAGATTTAACTTGCCTTTATACATTTGATGTCCTAGTCACTGCAGAAATAGTAAAGTGCATATGCACACAATAAATCATAGAGAAATGAACTGAAATAAAAATAGCATATATAAAATATTGCCTAAAGCTGCTTAGTTATATTGATTCTTTCAATGTGTGGTTGAATTACTCAAAAATACGGAAAGGAAAAGTATGTTCATGTATTTATATCAGTTGTTAAGTACCCTTAAGACAAGCTCTGCTTAGTTTGGGACTAGATGGCTTTGTGTGTAAGATGTGAAAAATATTTATTTATTATACAAATATGATACAAAATGATTATCAGACCAACTTTCAGATTTGAAGACCAAAGAAAACAAATGAAAGAGGACTATAATTATGATTATAATGTAAATATTAAGAATAAGTAAGTTAAGTAACTAGGATAAAAAAGGTGAAGAGTGACTAAATTAAAGCAAGACTAAAGGTAGAACTAGAGAATGAATAATTATTATATACCTACATATGTAATTGGTATAGCTATGTAATGTGAAATAATTAAATATTTCGTGCATATGACGTACCACCATTTAGGTTCAAACTAAGCTAATCTCGTACTATGGTAGCTAGATTGACTTAAGGAATAATTATTAACTTTTTTTAATACACATATACTTTACATAGAAAACGCCCAAAATTAAGCAAGAAATATTTATGTACTTATGGTAGGTAATTGACGGTTAAAGGAGTACAGGACATCCAGAAAAGTAGATGGAGTGCGTGCCAAAGAATATTGCTAGTAAAGGAGTAATTAATGAACTGTTGACTGAAATCAGAAAAATGAAGGAGAACTCATTGCAATGACCCAAAGAAAGAAGAAAAGATAAGACGATGATGATGATAATGAAAAATGACGCTATTCCAGCTGCATCTTTTCCCAATAAAAATCCCAGTGCTACCAGAAAATAAAATCGAAAAACGAACCAATGAGTGAACTCTACTTGATTTGACGGCGTTATACGTCAACATGATATGACAACTTTTGTTCACAGTGATTATTTCTGGTAATTTAAAGCATTTCGAAAACAAATATCTTTCCAATGGCTATACCAGATTATAAATTGAGTGCTGTATTATGTGGGCACTCGCTCGATGTTAGATGTGTTGCAACAACCAAAGAGTTCTGTATCTTGTCTGCTTCAAGAGATAAGACAGCAAAACTTTGGCATCCGGAAGGGTAAGTGTACTCGCTTTATCTATTTATTTCTGTAAATAAGTGCTTTATGCTTATATTAATATTTTCTTTGCAGAGTTAAAGACTATGTAAACGTAGTTACGTATAAAGGTCATACAAATTTCGTGTCATGTATTTGTTGGTTGCCTCCTTGCGAAGCTTTCCCTGACGGGCTTGTTGTGACTGGAGGCAATGACAACATAATACTTGGCTACAACCTGCAAGATGGCACTATTCAAGTGACTTTAGAAGGACACGAGAATACTGTTTGCTGTGTTCAACCTGGCAGAGATTCTGGTATTCTGTTGAGGTTTGTTACCATTGTTTATTAGAATTTAGAAAAAAAACAAATCTAAGAATTAAAAAGCGTATCATAGTAAGATTTTTATGTTATTGGTCACTTGGTTCTAAATTATTTAAATACCTTGTTCATCAGTGTATTTTAGGGTTTAGTAAACTTTTAGAAAGTTGAATACACTAATAAAAGCTTAAGATATAACCGTAAGAAACCATGAATCAGTTTCGTGGACAATCTGATTATTGTTGTTCTATTACATATATTATATATATAGATAATGTGTTCCTATTAATTTGCTGTTCTAAATCTATATCTAAATTACTAGATACATTGGTTGATTTAAATTATATTTAGTTACGGCCTCACCTTTTTAATAAAGTACTTTTCTCAAAATATGAATAAATAAAAATGAAGCGCTATTTCATTTTGCAGATTTTTTTCTTAATTTGTGCAGTAATAATATTACTCAAATGTGCAAAATAATCAGCTCTATTTGTTGTTTTATTATCTTTCTTTTTATAAATATATAAAATACTTAAGCCCATCTAACTGACGCTACTCTGCTTGATGGAAAGCAGTAGAAGAATCCAGTAGTAAGGGTCACCAACCTCATTGTGAGTGCATTCAATGCAGCATGGTGACCAACAATATGGTGGTCTAGAGAGATGTTTCTGCATCATTGGGCCTTAAACCATTTTAATTTGTTTTTGTTTTTAAGTTTATTTAATCATTACAAGTTTTGGAGATATAAAACAGGTCTATGAAACTCCATCATTTCATCCTATGGGTGTGATTTATAAAGGTGTAAGCAAAAAAAGTGTAAAACCAAAATTTTGTAAATGGTAAATCAATATGTAATTGCTTTTTATTATTTATTCCATTTATGTAACTGTTATTTTATAATTTAATTTATAATTGCTGATGTACTAAACTGACATGTTTTCTAGTATAATTATAATCAAATGATTAGATAAACTTTTGTAAACAAATTAAATAAAGATGTAAGTTTATCGCTGAATTTTGAAGACATGGAATAAAGGTAACATTTATAATCTATACAAATAAATAAAATTGAAGTGTCTGTTTGTAATATCACATGAACAGTTTGCTACTAAATGCCTATGAAAGTATATACAACAAAAAAGTAATTTTAATTTTTTTTGTTGAGGCCAATCTCTGAAACAGCTGGAACAATTTCCATATATGTATTTAAAAATAACAGAACAAATGATTTATTATTTTGGTAATGTTTATAGTACAAGTTGGGACAACACAGCAAGAGTATGGAACCTTAATACGCAGAGATTGAACCCTAAAACCCTTAAAGGACACCAAGCAGCTGTTTGGTCTATCATAGAACTCGGTGATGGTACTTATGCAACTGCTTCTGCTGATAAAACCATCAAATTATGGAAGAAAGAAGATGGCTCCCTAATTAATACACTGACTGGTAATTATATAATTAGTATTCGGAAATGAAACCAACAAAAAATTATCTTAACAGATTGATTGTGATTCTGTTTTCATGTAACTAACTTATTTAGTGTTTTTTAGATTTTATTATGTATAATTATTATAGTAAAAGTATTAGTATAATGTCAATTTCCTCATTGGCGCAGTGGCACAACATATGTTACTGCTGTGTTTGAGGTCTCGTGTTCAATTCCCAGGTTCAATTCTGCAAATATTTATATCGGAGTTTGCGGGTTTTTTCTGTATGATATGTATGTATTTTGAAAAAAAAAGTATGTTTATATTACAAAGGAAATGTCCTTTGTAATATAAACATATAGATGCCGTTTAGCAGATAGCACCCTTTATACTCTTCGTTTTTTAAGAAGTTACTTTCAAAATCACTCATTATTACTTTCTAATATCCATAAGGTATATTTTTACTTTTGGTTATTATAATCTAAAAAAACTGATCACTATTTAGTAACTAACATTAAAGAATAAAGGTTTTTGTTTTCTTTTAAATAATATTTTTATTTAAATTAACGAGATCCCGAAAATTCCGAGATCTCTAATTTACGATCTCGAGTCGAGATTGCATTCCCTAGTTGTGTGTAATATACTTAACTTTTAAAATATAACATGTTATAATATTATATGGAGTACCTTAGACTACTTCTAATTAAAAAAAAGAAATAGTAAACAATATCTGATCGAAAAACATCACACTGCAGCTGGTTAATGTTACAGTTATATACAAATTTCAGGACACACTGATTGCGTTAGAGGTATTGTAGTGGCGGGTCCGGAGACATTCCTGAGCTGCTCCAATGATGCATCTATCAAGTTATGGACTAACAAAGGGCAGTGTCTCAATACATTTTATGGACATTCTAATTATATTTATAGGTAAGTTAGTTTTATCAGCCCGTTAGACAAAGGTTACAAATCTAAACTTAAAGTTTAATTTAGTTTAGTGTAATGGGTTGTTTATGGAACGATTTTGATGGAACTTTCACTGGCAAATAGCTGATGATACAAGGAGTGACTTCGGCCACTTTAGCTTAGTTTCGCCCTTTGGTGTTACTTTTGTTTGTTGTTGTACTTTTACAACAACAATGGCGGGCTTAGCCAGGGCTAGCAGGTAAGATTAAAGATTAGGAAGGGACTAACTAGAAATTGATTGAAACAAAAACTAAATTAAATCAAATTGAGCAAGTTAATGCTGGTAAAGACTAGTCGCTAGCATAAAAATCATGTGAACAATGTACCAACCTTAATTATTATTCTTATTTACTTTAAAAACGGCTGTAGAAAATTTACGAAATATTTATTATCTAAATGTATTAAATTGCACATAAACTTACTTAGATTCTTATCTACGTATGCATGCAAAAGTTTCTTGCTATGTGAACGAATTGAGAGCTCACATTCTCAGACACCATTAATTATACCTATTCATAATACATAGTCAAGTAAAATTCATGCTTCGAAAATATAGTATACAAGTATGTTGCTTAGGATGACTGCTTTGTTGGTCTAGTGGTTAGCGTATGCAACTGCTGATCAAGAGGTCTCGGGTTCGATTCCTGGGTCGGTCAAAATGTTTGTGTGATCTGCAAATATTTGTTTCGGTGCCTGGGTGTTTTCTATGTATAATATATATGTATTTATAAAAAAATATGTTAATGTATTTATATCAGTTGTCTAGTACCCATAATACAAGCTCTGTTCAGTTTGGGACTAGATGACGTTGTGTGTAATATGTGCAAAATATTTATTTATTTTATAACTAAATAGAAAGTTGTATAACAATTATTCTTATTTAGGTTGGTACATTGTTTTCACTTTTGTTATACTATTGACTAGTCTTTAACAGCATTGACTTGCTCATTTTCATTTTTGAAAAATCTCCTCAATATTACTTTTAATAATAAATTACTTTTGTTTGACTCAGCAAAAGAGATATCAATGAATATTGGTAATTGTAGTTTATCCTTCTATATTCTCGGCTCACAGTCACACGCGCCCACTCGCTATCGTGTTATCGTTCAGTCGACTATTAGTCGACTGAACTGTGCCACGACAGCACGTATTCTGGAGATGACATAATGCTTCCTTCTCATTCATTCATAGTGAACGAGTGAATGAATAACTCTGTAACACATACACTACAGTAATTTTTTACTATTTACATTTCTATCGAAAAGATGCAATAATTATTTTGAAAGTTTTCTGTTTAGACATAATTTTTTTGTAATTATTTCAGTATTAGTATAAACCCGGCTGTAGAACAAGGGTTTGCTACATGCGGCGAGGATGGTAGTGTACGTCTGTGGGTAAACGGTGACTGCGTACGTGACATTCGCCTTCCTGTACAGTCGGTGTGGAGCGTCACATGTTTGGATAATGGAGATATTGTCACTGGTATGTCAAATAATTACTCTTAAATTTTTTTTCAGCCTTTTATACAGGTCATGAAATAATCAATATGTTTATGATAGGATTTTTTTTTAATCCATAGCACTGTCCTTGGACATCGGGGTTCCCGCACAGTAGGGGGCCATCTACAAATTGTAGGTGGCCCGAGTACGTTAGGGTTCCAGGATTTTTCTTCCGAGGGTACACCTGGTTCCCCGACTTCTAGTGGCAGAGAAGGCGTGCGGTTTTTGGCCGGTTCAAGTCCGATATAACCACAACCATGAGGCATCCATGGGGAATTCCGCAAGCGAAAAAAAAAGAGTTCGTGTCAAGGTTTCCTTTTTTACAACCTTTTATTAATTTTTACCTGTCTGTATTGAAATCTGCAAGTTAATGATCCAATATCCAGTTTCCAATCGAGAATTGACATGAATATGTATGTTGCGTTACAATGCAATATGGTAGCAATTGATCTATATGGTGACTTAGTGCATTCAGTAAAAGCTTGTTTTTAAAGTGTTTCTTTTAAATTATTTACAATGCAATTATCCTGCGTTGACTCTTACGATACCTACTGGATGAATTGGGACGGCATAAATTTATATATTAAATGTATCATTACACACTGTTAAAAATACTAAAAACTGTTAATTATACAACAGGTTCCAGTGATGGATTAGTCCGCGTATTCACGAAAGACCCCGCCAGATTTGCAGACGAGCCAACATTAAGGGTCTTTGAAGAAGAAGTACAAAAAATGCAAGCTGCACAACAGCAAGAAATTGGAGGATTCAAATTATCAGAGTTTGTATGATATTAATATGACCCGTCGAGTAAATAGAGCTGTCTGTACAACAAATTAATGTTGTATTGACAGAATGTGCAACTCAATGTCAATTTTTCCCTATATAATGGGACTAATGAAAAATCTTAAAATAAATTAAAAGTCGCGAATAGCCCTCTATCTAAAAGTATTTATTCCATGGAATAAGAAACATGTAATGATTGATGTATTTTAATCGCTTGTGTACCAAGCATTTATTGTACTATTAGTGTGCTTTCCAGTATCCCTTTTATTTACTTCTCATAACAATTGTAGAATTAGAATACCATTCCAATCTAACATTAATTTATGGCAAACTTGCGAAAAGTAATTAACGCCTTTATTTGATTATAAGTAAAGTATTTTTTACACAAACGGATCGGCTCGACTACCTAGGGCGCTACCACCTCTCACAGAAGACCAACCTAAAATGAAAGCATTAGTGCTGTCGTGTTTCGTTAGTGAATGCGAGACCGGAGGCTTGATGATGCAGAAGCATCACAACAAGAAGCCATAGTTGTTACCATGTTCTGCATTCGCAACGTGTATAGTCCACCACTGGATACTGTTCATGTTTTCAATTAGGTAGTCACTTTGGTAGACACATATAAAAAGAAAATAACTATACTCATTTAAAATTCAACCATAAATTCTTTGAAAGGCAATCATTTTATAGAGACAGTACATCTTGAGTAAACAGACATCTTTAAACATTGTATTAAACATCAGTGAACTTTGTTTAGTTTTGAAGATGTATGTATTTTACAGATTACCTGGTCCAGAAGTGCTGCTTGAGCCAGGGAAAAATGATGGACAAACTAAACTAGTTCGTCGAGGAACAAACGTGAAATGTTACTCTTGGAGTGCAGCAGAGAACACATGGAATGAGATTGGTGACGTCATGGGAGCCAACCCGCCTGGTGAAGGAAAGACAATGTATCAAGGAAAGGTATGAAACATCACTTCGTTTTTTATTAGATTCTCGTAAATTAACACATTTCTTTCTTCTTGAGAAGTTAATGTCAATAAATGAAATAATGTATGTTTAAGTGGCGACTTCCACACACAGCGCAAACCTAAAATCATACAAGAGCGCCATCTGTCGAAAAAACACTATACCACAGAGTAATGAACCGAACTACGGAATGCTGAACTATGCCAAGTAACTACTAACCCTGCATCGCAATATAGAAATTCTCGCCACGATTAGCATATATACAACTGCCCAACATCAACCGTTGGGCCGTGGCCCGCCAGGCATGATCACCCCGTCTGGTAGGAGGTGTTAGAGAGACACGTTCCTCCGCTTAATGTATATTTATATTAATTTGTCTGTATGTTTATTGTACCTGTTTTAGTACTGATTCTAACTGTAACCTTGATGCTCTTACCTTATTAGATTTCTACTCCGAAAAATGTTGTAAGAGTCTTGCCATTAGCAATAACCCTATCTATTCTATTTCATAGGAATACGACTTCGTGTTCAGTGTTGACATAAAGGATGGCGCACCACCCATAAAATTACCTTTCAATAAGACTGAAGACCCTTGGGTGGCGGCTCAAGCTTTCATACATAAGTAAGTTGTATTACATATAGTGATATAATTGTTGTAAGCAATAAAGTCCTCTTACATAAACATATAATCTTTAGATGTAAGAGTTATAAGTAATAATTTTCTTAGTAACGCCCAACCTAAATATGAAAATTCTTCAATTTAAACCCCAAAAACAAAAATCTGTTATAACCATTGACAGAAAATTAGTAGAAACCAAGATGGTGAATTATCTAATTACTTCTTAGCGCTGGTTCCCACTACGCCGGACCCGCAAATCTGCCGGACACCGGACAGAGTGTTCACATTACACCGGAGCCTCGGACAGTCAAGTACTCAGCTCAGTTAAATTTGGACCTGTGCACATAATGTACGACGAAATTGATGTGTTTTGGTGGTATCTTAATAGAAGGCAAAATAAAACATTGGGTACATTCTATTTTCGAATGACAGCAACCACTTTGACGATTTACTGATGAAAATGCGAGCCAAATGACGTGAGGGGAGCACAGATGCTGCGAGCGGGGGACAGATACCGGCACAAACTCCGTTCACATTGCTCCGGTCTGGTGTTTTTACCGGACGATCGTAGTGACAAAACGCACGGTAAAAATGCCGGACCCGGGATAATGTGAATAGCTTCATATAACTTGTACAGCCACTAGCCCTTCCGGCAGTTTTACCGGCCCGCAAATCTGCCGGTCCGGCGTAGTGGGAACCAGCGCTTAGAAATACATTTTTCACTTTCCTTCATGTAAATTTAAGGGTCATAATTGCTGTACTGTATAAATAATATCAAGAATACCAAGATGCTTACTCCATATAGAATATTGTAAAAATATAGTTTTTATTAATCCATACTTTGTATTTATATTCCAGGAATGATCTTCCACAAATATATTTAGAGCAAGTAGCAAACTTCATCGTTACTAATGCTAAATTGGATTCACAACCAGCGTCCAGCAATGGGTATGTATTAAAATATATAAATCTATATAACTTCAAAGGGTAGATAAGTTATCAGTACATTTGAAGGCATTGAATTATAAGGATCGCCATAGACGTTCATTAAAACAGGGACAGGCTTAACGTGCTCTCTGAAGCAGGGGCTGAAACACTGCCAACTTTAATATTCCATTGTCTTAAATAAATTAGGTGTGTTAACGTAATTTATAGTATCAGACTTTATTAATCTTGCGAGTACCCCCCTAACTGCCTCAGTCAGAACTGGAATCCAAGGTATACATATATTATATGATGCGAGTCGCGAGGTCCAGTTTCTCGGTCATTACTATGTTAAAGCCATATCTTCACTAAGTTCGGTTTTTATTTTTGACACACCTCCTTTACCTTGTCTATATTCATGAAACGCTCCATGTATACTCAGTAGAATAAACTGTCATCATATTATATTTTTTGTATTAGTATGTATGCCAGTTCTTAGGGCTGTAGTTAATTCAACTGCCGACCTTTTATTTGCATATGTGCCAATAAAAGAACAGAGCCTAACATAGCAATCCATTTATTTGCACTTCAGTTTAAAACCCAAATAAAAAATGTATAAATTGCTATTAGTCTAGTTTTTACTAGGAAATCAATACTATATCTATTATATAGTTATTACTAATGTTATTTCCAACCAAATTGAACTACTAGGCTTGTCTAAATAATAAGATATCACCGATATTGTGCACAATTGTTTTTAATGATGTGTACAATTTTTGAGACACTTTTATGGTTCAGGGTTCTTATTTTTCTAGTTATAATGTGACTGACATGTGTGGTGAGGTGTCAAGGTTAGGTAGGTTCCCCTATTTACTTATTGATCCTGTACTAGTGTTCTGTGACTGTCAGGTTCGCGGACCCGTTCACGGGGTCGTGTCGCTACGTGCCGGGCTCGGGCTCGGTCCCGGGGCTGGCGCCGCCTTCGGCCTCCGACCCCTTCACCGGCGCGGGAGCTTACACGACCTCCGCCGCAGCTGCTCCTCTCGGAAACAAGTTCATCCCACATGATTCTTATCTCCGGTAAGGGATTATCTTTATTTACAAATTTATTTTCCAAGGCAGGAACTGGATGGGAGAAGCCGAGAATTGAACCATTTTATAAGCCTTTTTTTTTCGAAAATCGTGATGGACCGTCACCCCGCCTGGTTTTTGGATTCGGCGGGGCGGTGTGTCGGACTCGAACCGACTAAAAATCACACGTTGTGCCCTCTTTGCGCTTCTCTTTTTAAGAGGAAGAGAAGTCCAGGGTGAGATCACCATCTGGACTCCTCGCTCCTGTTGCGGGCTCCGTCCCTTGTAGACCCTCTCTTGGACGGCGTCCGGCACACACGGACGTGTCCTCCTTGCGGATGGAGGGAAAACCCGTCTCGTCCACCCGCGGTCACACTCAAGGCGGCATAAGCCGCAGATGTTCGCGCCTTCGCCGCCCGGTTCGCCGGCTCCGGATCTGGTCGACAGACCGCCAGTGTGTGATGAGCCGAGTCCTCACTGCAGGTGTTCCTTACTGGTGGTGGCAGGTGGAACTCAATTCCCTCCTGGCGACCGAGTTCCCGAAGCAACCATGCCCTGAAAGAACCTGCGAAAGGGTCCCGTGCTGCCGCACTGCCCACTCGAGGATGACCGGCTGTAGTGTCTCCACGGCGGCGAAGCCAGCACGTAGAGTCTCCAGCCCGATCGACTAACGAACCATCGTGGTTCGGCGAGCGTCTTCGCGCCACTCGCGCACGTCCTCGGGCGGATGTCGACACGGTGCGGTAACCCCGTATGGCCCTAACCGCCAGAGTTCTCTGCGGCCGCATGAGGCGCGCCCTAGAGTGCCATAGACCGGACAACCTCCGTGTAAACAACTGGCTCCGCCTAAATTGGGCGAAAGAAGTGCTCGTCGAAGAGCCACCTACCGTCGTCAAGGGTCAGGCTCAGATACTTCAACTGGGCCCGGACCGAAACGAGGACTGAGTTGACCTCGATGGAGGCGCCGGCGGGTGAACCACGACGGGGCCCAAGGAACAGAAGGGCCTCCTTCTTTTCTAGGGCCACCGGTAAGCCCAGGGCCTCAATGCGCCCGACCACCAGGGAGACTTCTGTGGTGGCCAGGCGTGCCGCATCTTCGAAGGTCGCCTCCCGGGCTGTGACAAGAGTGTCGTCGGCGTAGCAAATTACGCCGAGCTCGGGGGGGAGACACCCTCGCAGGACCCAGTCGTATCCCATGTTCCACAGGAGTGGTCCGAGGACAGACCCCTGTGGAACACCGCATCTAGCTTACCAAAGTGACTACTTTGCCTGATGGAAAACATGAGTAGAAACTAAGAATATAGTTTGGGTGGGATATAGGACACCCACGGTCAGGACTAGACCGCGATAAGATGATAATAATGAACTCACAAGCTTTTTAATCATCATCATCAACAACCTTTAACAGTCCACTGCTGGACATTTGATGTACTATTACACACTGAAGAAAGAAAACTTTATTCCAACCCACTTTCTAAGGATACGCCTATGTTCGAGAGTTCACCTATTTAAGACGATTGATGATAATGATACCACACTGTAGATGGCTTTGTCAAGTTCGCCTTCTCTTTATAGCTCATACTACTTATAGTTATAAGAGGTGATGTGATTCCCTATTATTATTCCGTCACCACACAGACAGATGGTATCGTCATTATCATTTGACTGTTTTGTTGATCTCGTGGTTAGCGTATGCCGATCAAAGGGTCTCTGGTTCGATTCCCGGGTCGGACCAAATGTTTGTTTGATCTGCAAAAATGTTTGTTTCGGAGATTGGGTGTTTTCTATGTATAATTCATATTGTTAATGCGTCACCACACCGACAAATGGTACCGTCATTATTATTTTACTGCCTTGTTGGTCTAGTAAAAAGTGTAAATATGTATGCATTTCACTTATGCAGTACCAATAGTACTAGCTCTGCTTAGTTCGGGATTAGAGAACGTTGTGTGTCAGATGTCCGAAATAGAAAAATAAAATATATAAACAATAAATATAAGTAAATAAATATTTCGGACATTTTACACACAACGCCATCTAGTCCCAAACTAAGCAGAGCTTGTATTATAGGTACTAGACAACTGATATAAATACATAAACATACTTTTTTTTTGTAAATAGATTCATATTATACATAGAAAAACACCCAAACTCCGAAACAAATATTAGCGGATTACACAAACATGGGATGTAAGGGGGCGAAACACAATCTATCGCTTCAAGCCAACCTCACCTGCTCGTGGTACATCCTGCTGAATGACGAACGAGGCTCTGGCGACCGACCGATGGCGGTATACCCATTGTAACAGGCGTAGCTAAATCAAACAGGCCGGTGACGGGCAGCAGCGTCATCGGTATAACAAGCTATGCCCTGCGATCACCAACCCGCCTGCCCAGCGTGGTGATTAAGGGCATTAACCTCCATGCGTAAGCACCAAAAGCCACGGCCCCCAGTTCCCGGTAGTCCCGCTATTCCTGGTCAGGATGGCGACCACGGTTACGGCGGGACAGGGGGTGCTAAGAATCTCCGGGTTACGGAAGGCCACCACAAAAGACTGACCCTGGCAACATTTAATGGCCGCACATTACGGCTAGACTCGCATCTAGCACAACTCGAGGTGGAACTTGGGAAGATTAGATGGCATATCTTGGGGTTATGTGAAGTCCAAAGAGAGGGGGATAACACCATAACCCTCGACTCAGGCCATCTTATGTACTTCCGTGAGGGAGACCAACAATCCCAAGGTGGCGTTGGGTTTCTGGTTAACAAGTCCCTTTCTAACAACGTTGTAGAAATGTCTAGTGTGTCGAACAGGGTAGCGTACCTCATAATCAAGCTCACCGAGAGATATTACTTGAAGGTAGTGCAAGTGTACGCACCGACCTCGACCCACTCGGACGATGAAGTGGAAGATATGTTCGATGATATATCGAGGGCCCTCCACTTCACGACAAAAACCCACTACAACGTTGTTATGGGTGACTTTAACGCCAAAGTAGGAGTACAAAATTGCAGCGAATCGGTAATAGGATCCCATGGGTTTGGAAGCAGGAATCATAGGGGGCAAATGCTCGTCAACTTCCTCGAACGAGAGGGGTTGTTCTTGATGAACTCTTTCTTTCAAAAACGGCCCCAAAGGAAGTGGACGTGGCGGAGCCCCGACGCTATGACCAAAAATGAGATTGATTACATCATGACGGACAAAAAGCATATATTCAGAGACGTCTCAGTGCTCAACAGGTTTAATACCGGCAGTAATCACCGACTTGTCCGAGGCTCTCTGAATATCGACTTCAAGGCTGAACGTGTCCGCTTGATGAGATCTAGGCTCCGACCAACTCTGCTCCAAGCCACGATGGGTTCTGAAAAATTCCAGTCAAATCTGGAAAACCGATTTGCTGCCATGGAAACCACAAGAGACGTTGACCAGAAACTCCATAATGTGGTTCGGATCATCAGGGAAGAAGGTTCGAGATTTTATAAAATGCAGCGTAAGAGCGGGAAGTCAAAGCTTTCAGAGGGGACTCTTAGGTTAATGAAGTAACGACGTGAGAACCCACCTGTCACTTCGTTAGGAAAACGGACTCTGAACCGAGAGATCAGCAAGCGTGTAAGACATGACCTCCGATGCTCCAATACTCTTTTTATTGAAAGAGCGATCGAGCTGAATCGGGGGTCAAAAGTGTTCGCGCAATCTCTCGGAAAAAGCCACCTGACGAAGTTGATCACAGCAAGTGGAGTAGTCGTTACTTCCAAGCCGGCCATCCTCTCGGAAGTGAAAGGCTTCTATAGCGGTTTGTACGCTTCGCAAGCATCTCGACCTGATCCCGAAAATGAGGATCCTAGAGCCAAATTAACACGCCACTACACCGAAGATCTGCCAGAAGTCAGCATTGACGAAATCGAGATGGCTCTTGGACATCTGAAAAATGGAAAAGCCCCGGAAGAGGATGGCATTACAACAGAGTTGTTGAAAGCTGGAGGTAAGCCCGTACTGAGGGAGCTCCAAAAGCTTTTCAACGCTGTCCTGTTCGAAGTGAGAACTCCAGAGGCGTGGAGTAGAAGTGTGGTCATTTTGTTTTTCAAAAAGGGTGACAAGACCAGGTTGAAGAACTATCGACCCATTTCACTCTTAAGCCACGTCTATAAGCTGTTTTCAAGAGTCATCATGAACCGTCTTGCGCGAAGACTCGACGAATTCCAACCACCGGAGCAGGCTGGGTTTCGGAGCGGATATGGCACCATAAACCACATCCACACAGTGCTGCAGATTATTCAAAAGACCGAAGAATATAATCAGCCCCTGTGTCTAGCATTTGTGGACTATGAGAAGGCCTTTGACTCGATCGAGATCTGGTCTGTTCTGGAGTCCCTGCAGCGCTGCCAAGTAGACTGGCGATACATCCAAGTGTTGAGATGTCTCTACGAGGCCGCCACCATGTCCGTCCAAGTACAGAATCAGCAAACAAGGCCCATACCATTGCATCGAGGAGTGAGACAAGGGGATGTTATTTCCCCGAAATTGTTCACAAATGCAATGGAGGACTTGTTCAAGACGCTGCACTGGAAAGGACGTGGCATAAACATCAATGGTGAACACATCTCACACTTGCGATTTGCAGACGATATCGTCATCATGGCGGAGACGCTGCAGGACCTACAACAGATGCTGAATGATCTGGCTGACTCTTCTGTACGCATCGGCCTACGGATGAAGTTGGACAAAACCAAGGTCATGTTCAACGAACATGTACTACCGGAACCGGTTGCGATACACGGTACCGTTCTCGAAGTTGTTCAAAAATATGTGTACCTCGGGCAGACTTTGCAGTTGGGTAGAAACAACTTCGAGGACGAGGTGAACAGGAGAATTCAGCTGGGTTGGGCGGCGTTTGGGAAGCTTCGTCGGGTCTTCTCATCATCGATCCCACAGTGCCTAAAGACGAAAGTCTTCAACCAGTGCGTCCTACCCGTCATGACATACGGAGCCGAAACGTGGACACTCACGGCACGGCTGGTCCACAAATTCAAAGTCACGCAGCGTGCTATGGAGAGGGCTATGCTCGGAGTTTCTCTCAGAGATCGTGTTAGAAACGAGGTAATCCGGCAGAGAACTAAAGTGATCGACATAGCCCACAGGATTAGCAAGCTGAAGTGGCAATGGGCTGGCCATATTAGCCGCAGGACCGACAACCGTTGGGGTAAACGTGTTCTTGAGTGGAGACCGCGTCTCGGCAAACGTAGTGTAGGACGTCCACAGGCCAGGTGGAGTGATGATTTGCGAAAGACGGCTGGCAGGAGCTGGATGCGAGTCGCCGAGGATCGAACTGAGTGGCGTGCAATTGGAGAGGCCTATGTCCAGCAGTGGACTGCGATAGGCTGATGATGATGATGATGATGACACAAACATTTGGTCCGACCCGGGAATCGAACCCGAGGCCTCTTGATCAGCAGCCGCATACGATGACCACTAGACCAACAAGGCAGTAATAAAAATATAAATATTTATTAATTATAATTATAAGCAATAAATGTTGTTGTATTAAGTAAGTAACGGAACTAACGCATCGTTTTGTTATGTTTCTAGTTTCGATCAAGCTAATCTCAAAGCAATCCACGACAAACTAAGAGAGTTCAACAGCAAAGCTGGTGATGGACTGCGCGCCATGACAGAAGAACAGTTGGAAGCCGTTGTTAAACTATGTGAACTGGTAAGTTAATCGTAATATTTGTTTTTTTTAGTATTAGTTTAGCTGTTTAGGATCTAGTTTAAAACTAAGCAGAGATCGTTACACGAAAAATAGATTTACTAATAGAGCACATAAATACTTTTTTGTAAATAAATAAAAAAAATCTCAACTCTGAAACTAATACTGGCAGATCATGCAAACATTTGGTCTGACCCGGGAATTAAACCCGAAGCTTCAGCAGAGTAATCGCCTGTCACTGCACCATAAAGGTGGTATTAAAATTTACAGTAGTGAATGGTCTCATGTCATAGTAGTAGTAGTCATATTGTTATTACCTTATATCTTTTCTTTTTCAGAATAATACCTTCAATAATGAGACAATAGGCTTTTTGAAGGAAATGTTACAGTGGCCAAAAGGTTTGAGCAGCTTACTTTATATTTTAGTGTATTTATAGTAATAAATAGTATTATAAATTGAGCTATAAGAATGCGTGTGTGCATGTATTAGTGCGTACGCGCATATTTAAATGTATGCCTACATATGTAATTATGTGCATATGTAAGTGCGTCCGAGCATAGGTAAGTGTGTGCGTGCATATGTAACTGTGTGCGTGCATACATAAGTGCGTGCGTGCATATAAATGTGTGCGTGCATATGTAAGTGCAAGCGTGCGTATGTAAGTGCATGCGTGCATATGTAAGTAAGTGTGTGTGTGTGCACTTAATACGTTTGACATAACTTTAACAGATAAATGTTCTACCTCATTTTCAGAAATTCTGTTTCCTGTATTAGACGTGACTAGGCTAGCTGTTAGAAATAAGGAAATTAATGGACTGATGTTCGATACGGCGTACGGACCTTCGTTTATCAAGTTTTTGCTGTCGTTACTTACTCCAGGTATATATTTCATAGATAATATAAATAAAGAAATGGAATAGTAAATGTATTTATTATTACCATCTGGTAATAATAAATACATTTTCGAAATCCTTTTAAGAATTTTATACTAAGTTTATTTATTACTCAACTATTATAAAAGTATATTTTGATCGGTATCACACTATTCGGTGCTAAGAATTTTAGCAAGGGAATATAAAATAGACTGTTCTGTTTCTCTATTGTTTTGTGTCCTTGACTGCTAAGCCAGAGGTTGTAGGTACGTATTCTTAACAAGACTAAATAATTAATTGCTGCTAAACAGTCGAACCTTCGAATTCAGTTCGCCGACAGATTACGGAGGTCCGAAGAAAAACTGAGATTCAAGTAAAACTGGTTGAACTAGTAGCCGAGCCGAAATAATATATAATCGAGTTTCTACTTTTTAATAATTATTCTATGTAAAACTTTCAGACAACCTGGCTGCGAATCAGATGTTGGCAATGCGAGTGTTGGTAAACGCCTTCGCGGACCTCCCCGGCGAGATGATGGTACTGGCGGCCAGGGAGAGTGTCATACACTCTTTGATATGTCTCACACAACTCAATAACAATGCACAGGTGAATTGATTAGTTTTTTCTTAAACTATTACTCAATTAATACTGAATAAATATTTTATAACTGTGCTGTATTTGCAAACGAAATTTAAAACACGGGACCTTAATCTTGAATTCGTTTTATACGAATCCAATTTCAAGTTACCATGAAAAAAGTTACGTAGTTTCGAATTCAAAAGTACGAATTCCAATACCGATTGGTCGGAATTGAAGTCAGTAGCAGAAAGGGAATATCAGGATTCCCAACATTTACAAGCCGTAAGTGGTCTGAGGTACATCGAGGTTCCAGGGATTTTAGATTTAGGGTACATCTTGTTCCTCGGCTAATGGTAACCTTGTTTTCTATTCGAATTTCATTTATCCATCTGTGGCCGATCATACGACACAGTTTTTTAGTCTTATTCCAAGAAATAATTCAACTGCCTCGTTTGTCGATGTTTGACGTATGCGACGATCAAGAGGTCTTGGGTTCGTTCCCGGGTCGGACCAAATGTTTCTGTGTGTGAGTCGCAAATATTTGTTCCGTAGTTTGGGTGTTTTCTATTGAATTATCAATATAATTATCAATATCATACATATTAATGTATGTATTTACAAAAAAAATATATGTTTATGTATTTATATCAGTTGTTTAGTACCCATAATAAAAGCCCTACTTAGTTTAGTACTAGAACTAGACGATGTTGTGTGTAAGATGACCAAATGTTTATTTATTATAAATGCAATAAGATACAAAACTTTTAAGTATTGCAGCGATTCTGTTAGAAGAAATAGAGGCAAAAGAGATGAATAGAGTGTGTTGTGTGTGAAGGTGGCAGCGACGTCCCTGGCGCTGAACCTGTGCGTGGCGCTGGCGCAGCAGCCCGACGGCGCGGAGCTGGCCGACTGCCTGCTGCAGCTCCTGGCCAAGCTCACCGACGCAGAGGCCTACTTCAGGTAACGATCACCTGTTATTCTATACCAACTGACCCAGCAGATTTCGTACTGCCTCAATCGAAGACCTTAACTTTTGTTTAAAATAAACTTAAACCAAACAAAAGGATCCATAATTAATAAAAAAAATGCTATTCTTTTTTTATATATTCAAATTTTAAACCTTCTCTGGACTTCTACAAATAATTCAAGACCAAAATTAGTCAAATCGGTCCAGCCATTCTCGAGTTTTAGCGAGACTAACGAACAGCAATTCATTTTTCACCTTTTATTCTATTTTTTTTTTTTTTTTTTTTTATATTTAAGCCTGCCAAAGTGACTCTACTCTGCCTGATGGAAAGCATGAGTAGAATCCAGGAGTAGGGGTCACCATGCTTATTGTGAGGGTAGGCAATGTAGCATGGTGACCCTTACCATGGCAGCCCGGTTAGATTATTCTGCATCATTCTCCCGGCCTTCGAAGGGCGGGAGAATGATGCAGAATGATTGGGCCTCCGGTCTCACACTCACCAACAAAATACGACAGCAAGAATGCTGTCATTATTAGGATGGTCTTCTGTGTGAGGGTAGTACTGGCCGGGTCGAGCCGGCCCATTCGTGCTGAAATCAGCGTGGCTCTACTACCTACATTTTTAAACCTGCTTAAAAAACTAAAGGCAAAAAGTTGATTTAAAAATAATAGAGTTTATAACGACGTGCATATTGATGTGTGGGCTGTAAATTAATTTTTAGGGTTCCGTAGTTCATGATTCGGAACCCTTATAGTTTCGTCATGTCGAGTCCGTCCGTCCTCGACTTACGATAAACAGCTAGAAAGATGAAACTTTGCATGGATATGTGTTTTTATCACGTAGACAAAGTGCCAGAATAAAATCACGAATACATTTTTTTGGTGTAGATCCCCTACAAGTATAGTGAGGATGATTTTTTTCTCGCGTCTACCATCATGTACGGTAATAATAGATAGGTGTTTTAAAAACATGGAGAGGTTGCTAAGATTTTTTTTGATAATGGTATCTATTTGCGAGTTATTCTACTTCTAAGGACTTTTTTTTTGTTAAAACTGAGCTAAAAGCTAAACGGATGTCTAAAAATGTTTAAAAAATCATGATGATAGTACATATGCTGTATAACTATGTTATGCTGTGTAACTTTAAAGTAAAACTACAAAGGCTTAGATAACATTATTCATTCACCAGTTATACTTAGAAAACGACGTACGAAAATAACAATAATAAATACTAATTAAACATAACAATTATCTATTGGACATAATTTTAAATTCACTTACTATTATGGATGACTATGGAACCCTGTTCTATGCACGGCTTGACAGACACTTGGCCCTATTTTTTTAAATTATAGTAGTCATGTACCAGAGTAGTAGAGCCACGCTGAACAGAAGACCATCCTAATAATGAAAGTATTCTTGCTGTTGTATTTCGTTGTTAAGTGTGAGACTGGAGGCCCAATAATTCTGCCCGGCCTCAGGAGGAGGTGAATAATGCAAAATTATCTGACCAGGCCGCCATGGTTTGGGTCACCATGCTGCATTGCCTGCCTTCACAATGAGGATGTTGACACCCACTCCTGGATTCTACTCATGCTTTCCGTCAGACAGAGTTGAGTTACTTTAGTAGGCTAAAATATAAAAAAAACTTATTTAAATATACATATGTATATATAAAACATACTTATTTAAATGTGGTGTAAAAAGAATAATTCTTTAAGAAAGCTGTATATATAAAATAGCATTTGAACATAAATAAATTATGTAATAGGAGTATAATATAAAAGCAATATATATTATTATTTTTATTTTTCTTTCAGAGGTTTGGTCGCCCTTGGGACTCTCCTAGCTGAATCTCCTAACAAGTTACAAATACAAAGTAAAATAGTATCAAACACTCAAATCCACAATAGACTTAAAAAAGACAGCAATTTGTCACCAAAAAACGACGCAAGCTTAACTAAAATTGTATCTTGTTGCAAGCAAATTATCAGCCTTTTATGAGCATACTCAAATATTAAAGTTTCTAGAAGGCTGTTATTTATCTTAGAATTTATATCATTTTCTAACTTGAATCGTTCCTACTGGCTGAAATTCAGTTGCAGCTCTTCAATCTTCTTAAATATAAATGATTTAGATAAAAAGTACACACTTAACCCTCTCCTGAGAGGAAACCCTAGCCCAGCAGGGGGAGGAAGTAATAAAGCCGTTTTAAAGAGGCCAAAATGTAAACCGTTGTGTCTTTGTCAGCAATAATATATATAAATATTAGCTTAGAGTTAGGGATTTCTCTACGACACACAATGTACTAGAGGGTTCTCTAGTATCTCGTTGTCGGTATTGTAATAAAGTGCTTAGTGTTCGTAATTTTATTTAATACATATCTTGACATTTGCTTGCTACATGCTAAAAGAAGATATTTTATCATGGAAACGATTAAATTTTTATAAAAATATTTGTTGTTTTATTGATCTTTGTTTTTCTTATTTCAATAATACAAATAACACAGGACATTTTAGTTCTAAATGACTGTAAAGTTTATATCGTGATATAGTTCTAAATATAAGATCATACTATCGTATTTCAGCAACAGATTGTCAGATACGTGAAACTTACTTCGCTAACAGCTACCCCAACGGATTAGGTGTATCTCCAACTCGTTCAACAATAAAGTACAATTCGTATTGCACTATCACATATGAATACAGATTTAGAACATTTACACAGCATCTAGGTTTATATAAAGCATGTAAATGAGCGTATATATACACGAGTATATGTATAGGTACTTTTTTTTGTCAAGATGTCTCTGGATCGATTCCCGGGTCCCGTGTGTAATCCACAAATATTTCTTTCGGAGTCTGGGTGTTTTCTATGAATAATATGTAGGTATGTATTTAAAAAATAAGTATGTTTGTATTTATATCAATTGTTAGTGCCCATAATACAAGCTCTGCTTAGTTTGGGACTAGCTGATGTGTGTAAGATGTTCGAAAAAAAAAAATGCATTTCATACAAAAAATAAACATTTGGTCGGAACCAGAATCGAACCCGAGACCTTTGCACAGCAGTTGCATACTCTACCCAGAAAAATAATCACAGGCTCATACAAGTGGGTTTGTAATAAAACGCTCAATAAATGTAATGTACGTGTATTTAATACATATAGCGACATCACTTACCCGTTATTAGGAATAATGAATTTACATCAGTCACACACCTATAAAAATTATATAAAATTAAAATCTCATTAACCAGCTTTATCTTCGTTCATTCTTTTTAAATAACTGATTTAGGCCTACTTGCACACTATTATTTTATCATGATTTTTCATAAGTAAGAATAGTACCACAGAATACATAATAGTACCAGTACAGAAGACTCACTCCGAAAAGTAAATTAAAGATATAGATACCCTCGGCGCCGAATCACTACGATTATATTTACCCACAATTGCGTCTCTTTCTATCGTGTAACTCTTAACTGTTCTGACGATGTCTGTTCGACCGGCGTGTCTGACCCGGCAGGCAGCCGGCCGACTATACCTAAACTGCGGAGTGACACCCCCCTGATAGTACTGAATGTTGATTTCACCGAACGGCTCGCACATCTGAAAGAACTCGATCGGATATGAGCACTGCCGTACGTAGCTGCATTCAGTTTTGCAATAAGGACTTTAAATTATACACGACTTATTATTATAAAATTGTAATTTTCGTACTGATCCGATACCGTGGAAGCCAAACGATGAAAAAATTCCTAAAGAAGGATTTAGAGAAGTAATATTTACCTCTATAACTAAATAGATTTTATTTAATTAATATCTACAGTCGGTGACATATTCTTTATATATGATACTATTAAACGTCTGAAGCCAAATTTTAAATAAGTGCAAGTTATAAAATTTAGTACCAATAAGTGATATCATTTAGAAACTAGCAAGTCTAGCAATGTATGTAATTTAGTTAAATTTAAATACCTACTTAGAAACAAACATCGATATAAAAATATATTATGATTAAAAAATAGAACATGTTACTTACAAGTGTAACAAAAAATATTTTAATATTAGTTATTTATAATTCCTCGAATATCACATAATTATAATATATTATGACTTTATCCAACAGGAGTTGTGTACAGTGTTGATCAGATCTTACTTGGAAAAACCTTCATAACACATAGCACTTGTATTTTAAAGATAGAAGTTATAGACCGTCACCGTCACAAGTTAAAAAATTCGTTGTAGGTATGCGATACACGAGTCTATGGAAAATTGGTTAAATTTTGATTTAATATTTTTAATAGACCTACAAAAGATTTTAAAGAACTTAAATAGAATTTTAAGGGACTTATTACTTAAGTCTTAGTAAATGATTTCAGTAAAGTGGACTCTTTTCCGAGGTCCATGAGTCTGACATTTTTTATACATATATACTATATCCTATATCTTCTTAATTACCAGACAAACAGTCGTCAATAGAAGAAATTATTATATTTCTATAATGGATTATTCATATTCATAAAAACAAAAAAAAAAAAGATTAAAATTTATCTAATAATGTGACATGTTCATAATGAAAGCAGATTTTTATAATTATTATTACTAAAGTGATTGAAATCCCACCACGACTGCCAGAGTTCGGATTGGACTTTCTTTGTTGTTTATCGTTTTCTAACAATCTATTTGGACCTACTTATTCTCAACAAGAAATCAATCGAGATTTTTATTCTTTTTTGCTTTTAGGGTCCCTTACCTCGATTTTGGCATGTTTGAGGATGCATAAGCAGGTCAATTTATAAAGTTGCAAAAACATAACCTATTTTGTTAACCAATAACATTAAACTTAAATATCTATATTTTCAATAAAATTTGCTGTATGTAACATGCAATAATGCAGCTTTGGTGCTGTCTTTCACAACTCTCAACAGGCATACGAATGAAATTATGATCGTGATTATATTGAGCCCTTTATTATTGAGCTGGTAACCCTCAAAGGTTACTTCTTCTTCTTCAACTCTTCGAACCTGCGGTTAAGATCATCGAAGTCAATTTCATCGGAGCCGCCGGGAGCTGATGGCGTGTTTTCAGATGTGTTTGAGTTGTGGCTGTGGGGCACTGACGGTAGGAGTAAGTCTGACGGTACTGTCGGTAGCTCCGGGAGCTCCGGGAAGTGGTTCGTGGGTGGAGGGACCCGGGAGCGAGGCTGTGGTGTCGGTAAGTGCGCCGGCTGGAAAATTTAAGATAGATATTTCAACAAGGGTTCGTTGTGTGAAACAGGTCTACAGTGCGGTCCGATTGGTATGATTGCTATTCTAGTTTGAATTATATATAAACACATTAGGGTGAATAATGAATGAGACCTGCTTCCTATTGGTATGCATGTGTATTTTTTTAACTCAGGTAGGAAAATACTACTCAAGATAAAGTCGGATGTTATGAGAAACTACTTAGTTCAAAATAAATGTTGAAATTAAAAAAAAACTAGAATAAAATATATATTTTTTGCACACGGTACTTTAAACGACTGTCGCGTGAGTCAGGTGCCATCTTAACTCGCACGAGCTATACTTAAACTATCACATGTTTACCAATCATGGCTGGATACTATTTTGATGAAACATATTGTTAGTTATGAATACTAAATGTACTATGAATGCATACATTGATGTCTGTTCTTTTTTTATATATGTGCCAGCCAAAGCGACACCATTGTGCCTGATGGAAAGCATGGGTAGAATTCAAAGGTCACCATATTCATTGTGAATAAATATGTCGCACCGCCATCTAGTCCCAAACTAAGCAGAGCTTGTATTATGGGTACTAGACAACTGATATAAATACATAAACATACCTTTCTTTTGTAAATACATACATAATATAAAAACTTGCGAAATGATCACACAAACATTTGGTCCGACAAAGGAATTGAACCCGAGACCTCTTGATCAGCAGCCGCATACGCTAACCACTAGACCAAGGCAGTCAAAATACAGACAATGCAGTATGGTGACAAACATCATGGCGGCTTATTGAAATGCTTTTGCATCATTGTACAATGTTCAATGATCTTGACTGTTAATAGTAATTATGCTTATTTTTACTCTGTGGTCCACACACCCAAACTGATGATAGATATAATATAAAAATACAGATTTATTATTTCTCAAAAACTAACTAAATATGAATATGAAATATACTTACAACAGATTAGATAATGCTATTATAATGCAATACATGCTAAGCTTGCATGCTAACTATGCAGTCATAATTTAATAAAACTCAAAAAGTAAAAAAAGCTGAAATAAATACCAAATCATGGTTGATGCTGTCATAAGCAGGGGGCAGATTGCTCATTTCATCCTGTGGAAAGGAAATAACATAATATTTCAAGCTCACACATGAACATCATGCAGCATTAAACAGTAATTAAATAATAACTTGGTATATTTGACTTAACTAACTGATTATTTAGCGAATTAAGATGTGAATTCTGTAAATTTATCATTTTCAAGATGCAAAGTGTAGGAATAAATTAAAGGTGGTCACTAACAAGTAGAGTGATTACTAAAAGAAAATAAATATATTATATTAACATAACAAGAAAGAGAAATTGAAAAGAAATCAATTTCACTTAAACTTCAATTTAAAATGACAAAATAAAATGTATGTAATATTTAATATTTTCAAGACTCGGTTCCTTTATTATTTTAAGTGTCTCACCTGTAAGAAGCTATTACTCAAATTCTTAGAATCAACTCCCGGAGGTAGGCGGTATCCCATCGGAGCTTGACTTGGTCCACTGAAATTCGACGGAGGGGTTGCCACAAAGCCTCCTACTTTACCACCACCAGATGGTTCCTAAAATAAAAATCGATTAAAATAATTAAAGCAAGCAAACTGTGTAATGACACACAGATGAAACAAAATTTGTGAAAATCATAATAATTATCACATCAATATTTAGTTAAAAAGTGCCATTAGCTCAGTGTAACAGAAGGTTTCAAAGTACTGTTAAAATTTAGTAAAAGTGTGATATCACTTCAGGTAAAACATCATCAATAGCGTTTAACAGTCAAATGATAAACACAGGCATGTGATAAGGATAAGGAGGAATAAATGAAAGAAAGAAACAGTCAAATAAATGTTTCCCTTACCAGAAAGCCCTCTCATAGCAAAAGCTTATGTGTACCTAAATTCTTCTTCTTCCTAGCCTTTATTCCCAATATTATCTGGGGTCGGCTTCTAGTTCAACTGAATATCAGTTTTTCCAAGGAGCGGCTAGCATCGGACCTCCGCAATCCTAAGGGAGAACTGAAATTCGAAGGTTGAACTAGTTTGTCAGTAAATTTGAGGGTACTGACTTCCCAATAACGATTGCCATAGATGTTCATGACAATCGGGACCGACAGCTTTACGTGCTCTCCGAGGCACGGGCATACCGTGCGCATCACCGCCAAACTTCGGGCTGCTATTAGGAATTCCTAAGAAAAAACCAAAAACACTTTTTGGCCGGACCCGTGATTTGAACCAGAGGCCTCTTCATTAGCAGTCGCATACGCTAGCCACTAGACCAACGAGGCAGTTAAATTATGAGTATAGAGTCCATATCTAGAGCTGGTGATTGTAAAGAGTAGAGTCACTTTGGTATGCATATATATAAAAAAAACTTACTCTTATAGTAAAAAAATGTTCAGAACACTTACATTGGGATAGCGGAATGGTTGAACATTGGGTGCTGGCATGTTAGGCATGTTAGGCATTTGTGGTGGCTGCGGGTAACCAATAAAGCCTGGTGGCATTGGGGGGCCATTGATGTCGATCAACAATGCATCTTGGCCAACAGCTGCAAAACAAGAAAGGGTTTTATTTACGATATACCTACTTTGTGTTAAATTTTTCTACTCACAACATGTTATAAAAGCATAAGATAAGTTAAAATCAGTAAACAGTTTAAGATCTCAACTTAATAATTCATTGAATATCTATAGAAGAGTCATAATTGCAGTCCCACTGCAATGTTCATATTTGTGTAAAAGTTAGTGCCTATCTTTGTGCGTCATGTTTATATGTTTGACCCAGGACCCAGGTATATATCTATGTATATATAAATTTCGTGTCACTGTTTGCAACACCGATACCGATAATTGTACATCGACAGCGTAATTAAAATGTATAAACATTAATTAAAGTAAACTTCAAAACTACTAAATCGATTTTCATCAAATTTCGCAAACATCTGTAATTTGGTTAAACTTAAGAGGTAGGGTAGTTTTTTGTCTCAATTATAGATCTCAATATTTGTTATTACAAATTATTATACTATATAGTATAGTATACACAAACTTTTACTCCATCACACACACATGACGTGAGTGTAGTAGACTGCAAATCAAATCCTTTTTATTTCAAATGAACCAATACAACAGCACTTTTGAAACGCCAAGTAGTCGAGAAGTTCAGTGTCTGTTCCAATTCGTAGATGCTATGGAAAAGAACAGACAAGAAACTCCATGGATACTCTTTTCCAAGATAGTTTTTAAATTTTTTTGGTTACATTGTAGACATCCATAACATCTTAATATAAATATACATACCTTCCGCTTCCCTCATAACTTGTTCATCAGGTGTATATTCAACATTATAATTCTTTGCGATCTCTATCAAGTACTTTTCAACTAGTATCTTAGGTGGGCTGTGTACTGACATTTTGTGTTTTAATTTATCACTTATTGTGTTTACGTCTTCATTTCTGCAGGCGTCTGCATAAATTTTCCCATATTTGGCTGTCAACAAGTCTGATATAACTTTCAGCTCCTACAAATTTAAAAAGAAATTGTAAAGTTTAAAATGTTTTTACTTAAGTTGTAAGTGGTTTTTGTACAAATCATCATCAGCTCATCTCAGTCCACTGCTGGACATAGGCCTCTCCCATTGCACACCACTTTGAACGATTTTGGACTTCTCGAATCCAGCTCCTGCCAGCCATCTAGCGCAAATCGTCACTCCACCTGGTCTGTGGGCGTCCTATACTACGTTTGCCGAGACGCGGTCTCCACTCCAGAACTCTTCTATCCCAACGGTCATGAGTTGTGCAACTAATATGGCCAGCCCACTGCTATTTCAGCTTGTTAATCCAGTGGGCTATGTCGATGACTTTAGTTCTCTGAGGAATTACCTCATTCCTGATACAATCCCTCAGAGAAATGCCGAGCATGGCCCTTTCCATAGTACTTAACCAATTTAAATGAAATTTGGTACACAGATAGTCTAGACTCTGATAAACAACATCGGCTTACTTTTTACAGCAATAACCAACATACACACGGATGGAGCCGCGGGCGAAAGCTAGTGAACAAAGTGACTTACTTGTACATCTGTGTGCATTCTAGGTGCAACCCATATAAGGGTTGATATAGCTTCAGCAAGACCCTCATCCAGTTCCTTCATTTGAGTCACCAAGCCAAACCTGGCCAACACCAGGTCACAGTACATCTCCACTATTTCCATTGCTTCTACCATGTAATCCTCCCTATAATCATTTTTTTTAATTTCGGATATCTTACACACAACGCCATCTAGTCTCAAACTAAGCAGAGCTTGTATTATGGGTACTAGACAACTGATATAGAATAGATTTATTGTCTTTTTATTGCAAATACATACATATTATACATAGAAAATAACCAAACTTTAAAACAAATATTAGCACAGCATCACATACACTACAACAACACCACATATGATTCAAATCTATTGATATGCCACACAAGAGATCCATTTAAATAAGGTGTAGTAATGGCCCAGGTGACTAAGATCTGTTATCAAAAGTTTTAGAGTACAAATACACTACAGGAAATCAGTATTTTTTATATTTTGTAGTTACGATATAGGGATGCAAAACCAGATACCCAATTGAAAGTGATTAAAACTGCTTACGAACATCTCCAACTCATGTAGGTGTGTTACTACAAATTGGGAGACACTTATGTATTGAGAAACAACTTCTGCATTAGAAATAAATGCTTTGTCTCAGGAGACTGCAAACATTGACAAAACAGGCTAAGAGAACAACAATTTGTGGATCATACAAAGTGCTGTCCCATGTAGGGTTAGAACCTACAACACAGCACAGTAGAGAGCATAGCTTATACCACTATACTATCTACACAGTTTTTCATGTGGGTTTAGGCTTCAGTAAACTATAACAATTAATGTATATATACCAACAAAAACTACTTAGCAGCTGTTTTAGTAAGGCTTTGGTATAACTTTGTTGAGATACTTGTGCCGAAACAAAGTTCGCCTAAAGTATAAATAATACTGAGCCTAAATTCTAGAAGTCAATATCTCAAAAATAGTGAGCCTCAATAAATCACAATGAAATCAATGTTGTTAATGCAAAAGAAGCACATTCATAAGTCCCAGTTTATACATGACGTAATTTATAAAGGTATATTCGTACAGGAATGATCAGATTCCATCTCAAGGTTGTGTGTATCTTATTTCTGCTCCAAATGACTTTCGTTTTTAAATATAAGGAATTTATATTGCACTAACCTGATAATATATTCCACCCTTATTTTCGCTCTCTCGCTTTTGCCCGCAGCAATATATTCAGCAATTTCTTTCCTTGCTTTCTGTGCTAGTTCCGTTTTTTTCTTTTCCAGTAACTTGAGCCGATTTATAGATAGTCTTAAGTGGGTTTTGAGCTTGGTGTAGTTAGGATTAGTAGAAAACATTGTGAATATAATTATTAAACAATAATTAATATCACACAAGAGAATACGAATGACTAACACAAATTATTTACTGTTTGTATGAATGAATCACCAAACCGATAATTTATTATTGTGCCATTCCATACGTCATTTGACAGATTCATCAACATGAAAGAAAAGTTAAGATATATAAAATTTGTATAGACCAGACAAGGAAGAAGCAAATACAAAGCATGAGTCCTTGATAAAACTTACAACTGTCAATTGTCATCTGACTGACTGCAGCTTTCAAATTGAAACTGTCAGTGATGACATTAGGCTTGTCTATTTAAAAAAAATCAGCCATGTGCGTTTCAGGCCATGCATAAAATAGTGTTCCGTCGTCACCTATAATTTAAAATAGTGGATTTAAAATAGTGTCCAATAGATAATTGTTATTTTTGCACGAAGATTTCCTAGTCAGCGTTTTTTACAAGTTAGGTCTCTATAGCTCCTAAGATAATACAGTTGTCTATGCCGTTATATTTTTCCTGTAAAGTTAATCACATGAACTATCATCGTTAATTTATTAGTCGACGGAGATTACGAAAGCACTCGAAAATGTAACATCAGGGCTTTTACGCAATAGGGGACGTGGCCCAAGGTACGTCAGGGTTTCACAAATTTTCCTTCTAGGGTGCACCTGGTTCCCCGGCTACTACTACCGGAGACAGGGTGCGATTTTTGGTCCATTCAAGTTAAAAAAGCACTGGCGACAGGAACAATGTAGGTAATTACTCGTAATATTTGCAAGCTTTTAGTCCCTTGTATGTTGTTTATCACGGTTAAAGTAGCCTATCCTCAGAGAAGTTCTAACAGTGCGTAAATAATTTTTGACCGATTCAATATTTTGATGCAATTGGATGAAGAAAGCCTTTGCGTTTTTTAGACAATAGCTTTGAAGATACCTGGAAAATGATTTGTGTACTTCTCTTTTTATTTTTTCATATAAAACGTGTTTTATTTGTTCAGAAAGTTGATTATATGTAGTTAACTAAAATTTGACGCATATTTGTTGCTCGCCTGTAAAATAGTCAATTTTGACTTACGTACTGTTAGAACTTCACTGACACTGACGCTATGTCCTATTGGTAGACTCTTTAAACTATATAATCAGACTATTTATGGGAGGTAGCGTTGCAACCGCGGAACTAGGAAATTCTTGGTACCAATCTACGGCCTACACTTACCCCTCCTGTATGGTGATTAAGAGAGAAGATATCGATCGTGCATGCCACTAGCTCCAACGGAACGTGAGCGTTTCTAAATGAGTTGTGCTACATAATCATCATCCACCTATCGCAGTACACTGCTAGGCCTCTCCCATTGCACGTCACTTTGATCGATTTTGGGTTTCTCGCATCCAGCTCCTGCCAGCCATGTTGCTACCTTTTTCGAGATGCGATTTCTACTCGAGAGGAGCGGGGAGGTGTTTGTATATTCACATTCACCTCGTGCCTTGTACTTTGACTTAGCTCATGTTGTGTATGCTAAATTTGGATCACTGTTTAGTCTAACTAGTTTAACATCAACATCTTCAAGGCAGTAATCTGTGAGCGTACTTTACGCACGTTTCTTATATAAATAAACCAGCGACGCGATCTGCAGCGATTAGTTTTTAACTGTTCAACCATATTCATGAGTTTTATTATTTTAAGGTACTAAGAATAATTTTATTCATTATTATTTAAATTAAATTATATTAATGTAGTGTAACGTGCAGAACAGAACTAGATACCTATAGAGAGTACCTACAGTATACCTGGGCGTTTTTCAAAATTTTGCTCCGTTACGTACAGGATGTCCATTTATTTTTATGACAAAATTTTAAATAAACGATGAAATGTAGACATTTACAATGAACTAAGGTTTAAGAAAAACCATAATCAAACAATGATAAATGAGTATAATTTCTATTTAATGAATTATTATGGTGAGGGTTGCCAATACAGGGGTCTTGTACGTTACATTTTCATTCAAAGTAAATAATAACTCAATCATATCAAAGTTGATCAGCTTTATTTATAATTAATCAACAACATAAAAATCTTCTAAAATTTAATACCACTTTGTGATATCTTGCCTCTTAGTGCTGTTTAAAATATAAAATATGTCTTGTACGTAACTAAATGGCACTCTGGACTATCAAACTTTGTGAATAAATAACTATTCTGAAAGACTAACATTATAGGTAAGTTTTTTAAATACAAAAAATAACAAAAATACATTTAATATATATTAACAAAAACATAACTCCCAAAGGTTTTTTCATAAAAAAATAAAAACTATAACAGCCAAAACAGGACAGTTACGTATGTGGACAACAGTCGTTACGTTTAGGAACTCTAAAGCTATGTTTACAACGAGCACAATTTCTAGTCATTTTAGAAACAACACAATATTATTCAACATTTCAAAAACGTCGTGATGTGACATATTATTTAAGAGGCCGGCGTACGATACTAGAAACTGCAAGTTGAATTTCGTTCGTAAAATATTGCTGTCTCTGTTTGACAAAATACAACGTAGATACGAGTTCACCGCTGTATGTGTGTATGTGGATTGACATTCATTCTTAGTAATTCGGACTCTCTCGTAGAAGGTTTGGCTATCATTATTTGACTGACACGAATCACACACACATTGAAATATTTTTTGATGCGATAGCACTATTATTTGCTTGAAATTTGTGAAAATATGGATGTGTTTCGTAATATCGAAAATCATGAATGAAAACTCAATATTTTTTCGATTTATTTTGTGTAAGTAGTAGCATAATAATATGAGATATGTTATTGATGAAACAATATTAGAAATATTTTTGTTTTTAAGACAGAAAAAAACAAAATGAAAACATGACATTTACAATGTAAAATATGTAAAATTTAATTTGATTATATTTTATTCTATATAAGTTTATTTTTAAAAATAAAGACGTTATAACCTAAATAAATACAGTCTAAGTCCGAATATCAACATATCATCGTGGAAATATGTTTATGGGCGGTTTTCAAAATTTTGCTCAGGACTATTTTGCCGTGTCCTACGAGTTTGACCATTGATTAAAAGGCAAAAATGTAGGAAGTGAGTATCAAATTATTTTACGTTAGGGTAAAATGTTTAACTTACTGTAAAAAAAAAGATAAACTTAAGACTTAAACGGAAAACATATTTTAATATTTATTAAAATACCAAATATTATCCTACTTTTTTATGTGTCCTTCATCATATCCTGGATTTTGATTACGTATTTTGGAGAATATATAAGCTATATTTGGATATCTTTAGTATTACTCGAATGAAATAACTCATTTTATTTGTTTTTAAATAAAATATATTAAGGTTGTAGTATATTTTTCTAATATAAATACTGACATTATCAGATTTAAAAAACTGGCCACAGCGGACAGTCCTGTACGTAACGGTATGATTTTATAAAGAATAACAATAATATTGTCTTTGGCTCTAACTATTTTTAAGCAATGCCATATTGACGATGTTTTTATCATTCCTTCGTTCTTTTCCTTTGAATTAAAACTGAAGAAATTCAATCTTCAACACTTGCGGTCCGTGACGTGCGTGACGGGTCTGTTTTGTTTGTCCGGTACGAACATTGATTTAGAAAGGTAAGACCCACAAATTTTATATACTACTCGTGTTAAATTATAAGTAAATATGTTGTAGATAATGAATGTGTACTAGTAAACTACTATAATCAACTTTTTTTTTACCAAAAAAACATATAATGACAAGTCCGCGTTATACGTAACGTCCAGGACGTGACGTGATGTATTAGGTGGACTAAAAACGTTACGTACTGGACTCGTAAAGATGCGTTCATATTGTCTTGTGCAATTTAATATATTAAAAATATAATCCACCCAGAGAGGTAAACTCATTACCTTTATAGGATCTAGTCACCTCATGGTGAGCAGGTTTCCTTAATATGTTATAAATATCCTATTTAGAGTAGCGATAAAGAGGGTGAACCCTACATTCCTCACATCCTCGGCACTTCCTTACAAATTAATTTATTCCTACTCAGGTAAATTATGCCGTTGACTGGTGCCGAGAGAGACAAAAACAACGGCGATATGGACAAAAACAAAGAAAATGAAGAAAAATACAACAAATATAAAAAGAAAGAAGTCGAAAGACTGAAGAACATAAACTCAAGGTAAGTGAACTAAATACGGAAGAAAAGGAAAAAAGACGGAAAATTTGGAGATAACAAAAAAGGAATAAAAGGGAAAATAAAAAAGTAAATAATACTAAGCCAGCTGTTCCAGTGACAGTGCCAGAGATGCAAGATAATACAAAATTGAAGAAAAAACAGAGATTGAATTACCGAAATTATAAAAGATATCAAAGGACATTAAAAACTGGTGAAAGGTTAAAGAAAGTTATTAGTAGTTTAAGTAAAAATAGATTTCGCCTAGAGACTAAACACAAAAAGATGATTGAGCTATTGGAAAATGAAAAAGTTACTCTAAAAGAAGACCAAACAATCACGCAGAATTACCTACTTATTGGTTCCCTATTTTATTTTTGTTACTACTTATTTGACATTTTTTTGTATCTGTTGGATTTTTTTGTAAGTTAAGAAGTATTGTTACCTACATAATGTGAAAATGAAACTGAGATAGACTTGAATCCCCTAAGTTTTTTGTAAAATATATTTTTAAAATGCTCAAATCAAAACAGTCTGTGATATTGACAGACTGTTTTTTATTGATGTGACTTAAATAATATGTCACATCACGACGTTTTTGAAATGTTGAATAATATTGTGAAATGACTAGAAATTGTGCTCGTTGTAAACATAGCTTTAGAGTTCCTAAACGTAACGACTGTTGTCCACATACGTAACTGTCCTGTTTTGGCTGATAAAGTTTTTATTTGTTTATGAAAAAACCTTTGGGAGTTATGTTTTTGTTAATATATATTAAATGTCTTTTTGTTATTTTTTGTATTTAAAAAAACTTACCTATAATGTTAGTCTTTCAGAATAGTTATTTATTCACAAAGTTTGATAGTCCAGAGTGCCATTTAGTTACGTACAAGACATATTTTATATTTTAAACAGCACTAAGAGGCAAGATATCACAAAGTGGTATTAAATTTTAGAAGATTTTTATATTGTTGATTAATTATAAATAAAGCTGATTAACTTTGATATGATTGAGTTATTATTTACTTTGAATGAAAATGTAACGTACAAGACCCCTGTATTGGCAACCCTCACTATAATAATACATTAAATAGAAATTATACACATTTAACATTGTTTGATTAAGGTTTTTCTTAAACCTTAGTTCATTGTAAATGTCTACATTTCATCGTTTATTTAAAATTTTGTTATGAAAATAAATGGACATCCTGTACGTAACGGAGCAAAATTTTGAAAAACGCCCTTATACTGCAAATGATCTTTGTATACCGTTTGTATGGACAATTCAGCCTCCGGGGGCCCCTTAAGTCACATCACTTACTGTACTTATTTCTATAAAATTAGTCAATATCACAGACTGTTTTGATTTGAGCATTTTAAAAATATATTTTACAAAAAACTTAGGGATTCAAGTCTATCTCAGTTTCATTTTCACATTAAGTAGGTAACAATACTTCTTAACTTACAAAAAAATCCAACAGATACAAAAAAATGTCAAATAAGTAGTAACAAAAATAAAATAGGGAACCAATAAGTAGGTAATTCTGCATGATTGTTTGGTCTTCTTTTAGAGTAACTTTCAAATTCAAATTCAAATTCAAATTCAAATCGTTTATTGCACTCCATAATGTATATAAGGTGTTAACAACATATTAGAGGAAACAATTATGGACCCTGTTGGGCACGGCAACTGGAAGAGAAGACGGAACATCCACTATCAAAGAAGCACATTATGAAATTTATTCAGATACGATACATTAAATACGTCTAGAACTACATTATTGTTCACGTTTATAGTGTAAGTACATTATATGTTTTATGTTTATTTTGTCATTATTATTTCTATATAGAATATTATTATTACAGAGGAATATTTTTATGTCAAGTATGTCATGTTTATGGTATGTCATTTTTAGAATAGGTATGTAAATTTTGTAGTAGGTATGTCATTTTTATGTTATGTCATGTTTACAGTAAAAAGCTTTTGAATTATGTATTAGAATTTGTCATTTAAATATTCGTTAATGTGATAGTAGCATCGCTGTAATAAAAGGTCTTTTAATTTACTTTTAAATGTATTCAATTTTTCTTCGTTTTTAATGTTAATGTAATTTATTATACAATTTAATAGACATAACATATGGGCTTGATGCATGCATTTTTAATTTAGACATTGGTAAATTTAATCTATCCCTATGTCGACATGTATATCTTGTATTAGTAGCCTCCCTGGTTGTGTAATAATCTTTGTGTTGTCTTACAAATTTGCATGTTTCCAATATGTACATTCCAGGGACAGTAAGTATTTTTAATTTTTGAAAATGAGGTTTGCAACTTTCTGTATCGTCTATGTTCATTATTATTCTTATTAATTTCTTTTGCATTAGTAACAGCAAAGGCGCATCTATACTATTACCCCACAGGATAATGCCATAGTTCAGCCACGCATAAGCATAGGCATAATACGTGGCGAGGGCTGTCTCAGAATTTGTCGTTAATTTTATTTCACGGAGGGCATATATAAATTTTGATAGTTTTGACTTTATTTTAGCGATGTGAGATTTCCAGTTAATGTTTGTGTCTATTGAGATACCAAGTAGAGTGAATTCAGGGACGGTTTCTATTTTAAGATTGTTATATGTTAGATCAATACTTAAAGGGGCTTTTTGGAAGGGATGGAAGCACATTAATTTAGTTTTTGAGAAGTTTATTTCTAAGTTGTGGTCTTTGAGCCAGGCGATTGTTTTATCGAGCGTAGAAGTTAAAGTTATGTTGAGGTCTGTATTATTTTGACAAGAAGTTAAGAGTGAGACGTCATCCGCAAATAGAACACAATGTTCATCTATGTATTTGGGAAGGTCATTTATGTAAATTAAGAATAAAAGACATCCAATTACGCTGCCCTGAGGGATAGAGGCGTTAATTAAGTTAGTTTCAGATCTGATGTTTTGTATTTCTTTGGTTGTGTGATTGTGAAACTCAATTTCTACGATGTGTTCTCGATCCTTTAGGTAAGATGTAAACCATTGATGGGCGATACCGCGGATTCCTATGCCTTGCAATTTTTTTAACAATATTTTATATTGTACTTTATCATAGGCCTTCGTCATGTCCAACAAGATTCCGACCGCATATTTTTTGTTATTTATTATATCTATGGCCTTCTGTATAAATTTATATATTGCTAATGTTGTGGATCTGTTCTTTCGGAAACCATTTTGACAATCATCAAATATTTTGTATTTTTCGCAGAAGTTATAAACACGGTCGCACATGGCCCCTTCAAATATTTTAGAGGCAGTTGGTAAAAGGGCTATTGGGCGATAATTAGTTGGATCGGATTTAGTGTTCTTTTTGTGTATGGGTCTCAGAATTGCTTTTTTTAATGTATCAGGGAAAGTACCCTCCTCAAACGACTGGTTGATGAGTAGGAAAAATGGTAAAGTCAACTCGTCTGCGCATTGTCTCATTAGTAAAGGAGGTAATTCGTCAAATCCATGGCTTTTTTTGTTTTTTAAGTTCCTAAGGAGTTTGTTTACTTCCTGAGGTTCGACCGGGCTAAGATACATTGTGTTTTCAGTGGGGTGTAATACTGAATTGTCTCGCGATACATTAACCGATGTTTGCGTGTTTAGTTCCCCTATGGATGCGAAAAAGTTGTTAAAAATATTAGCCACTTCCTTTGGGTCGGTGGTCGTAGCGTTATTTATTTGTAACTTTATATTCGTTTTTTCTTTTTTTCTTAATTTATTTGTTCTTTCGTTAATAACACTCCACATTGTTCTAACCTTGTTTTCAGACTTTTTCATTTTGTTTATGTAATGTAATTTTTTTGATGTGATAACTACGTTTTTTAACATTTTTTCGTATCTTTTGTAATATTTTGTTATTATTGGATTATTTATTTTAAGTGTAAGTATTTTTAGTAGTCTTTTATTTTTGCTAGAGTTCTTTATACCCGTTGTTAGCCAAAAATTTTTATTGTTATGTTTTAATTTTATTTTTTGAAGTGGTATACATTCGTTGAGAATATTTATCAATGTTTTGTTGAAAGCGTTGTAGTTTTCATTTATATTATTGTTATTAGTTTTTATGATATCTTTCCATTTTATTTTTTGTAATTTCATTTTGAATAGTTCTATATTTTTATTGTTATACAGTCTCTTTTTGATATACCAGGTTTTTTTTATTAGGTTGCGGTAGATCTATATAGATTGCGGTACCACAATGATCTGAGAAGCCTAACTCTTCAACTTTTGTATATGTGTTAATATTATGAAAATTGGTAAATATTAGATCCAAACAAGTAGATGTGTTTTTCGTGATTCGTGTGGGGTTTTTTATATGTTGTTTAAATTTGTATTCTAACATTACGTCTAAAAATTCAGCCGATTTCGTGTTATTTTCTAAAATATTGACATTAAAGTCTCCTCCTATTATAACGTTACACTTCGAATACCTTCTATTAATGTGATTCAATAATACTTTTAATTGTTTATAGAATACTTCTTCTTCCCTTCTATTCCAGTATATTACTAGTAACAATATATTTTCTTTAGGTAATTCGATTGCACAAGCTTCTAAAACATATTCTATTGACATTTCAGCTATGTCATCTCTTTCTACATACTCTAAATCGTCGTCCAGAAGAATGCATACACCTCCGCCTCCACGATGTACTCTGCAGAAGGAAGTAGCAATTTTGTAGCCGTTAAATTGTATGATGTCCAATTTTTCACGGGAGAGCCATGTCTCTGTAATGCATATAGCTTGGTATGTTTGGTTCTTATTAAGAAATGCCTCGACTATGTGTTGTTTATTAGAAAGACTTTGCATATTTTGGAATAGTATTTTAAATGTTTGATCTTGGTTTTCGAAACGTATGATCATTTCTTTCCGGATCAGTAGACGTTGCGTATATCTCACTATTTCTCTTTTTGCTATAAGGGCTGCTGATTTGCGTTGGTTCAATTCCGTTCAGTCGTTGCCAGTTTTCCTCTGTCATCGTATCTGTTACCAGAAAACTCTTCTCCGGGTGATTTGTATTTTGTTGTATCATATAGTTGCTATCCTTCAGGTTTACGTGTTTTCCATTTATGTATAGTTGGTTGTTTCTTATAACAGCGTGCTGACCATTCTTCCTGGCCTTAATCATTTCTTCTCGCATCTGGCCTCTTTCTTTTAGTGCATTTGTGTCTAAGAAATCAGATAAAGACAGTCCCGTTCCCTGAAAACTTCGATTTCTACTTAGAACATATCTAGTCATTCTTTTGCTTAGCATTTCGATTACTAGCGGGCGATTCTTATCTGATTTTCTACCTATTCTATACATGTCCTCTATATATCCTGACAGATTTACATTGGTGATATTGTGGAATAAATCCACAACTCTATTATAGAGGTCACCCTCAGGTTCTCTGTAATAATCCGGAAAGCCGTAGAGTACCATTTTGTATTTATTTGTGGTTTTATCTACCGTCCAGTTTGGTTGTGTTGCCAAATATTTCAGTTCCTTTTTTAAGTTTTCATTTTCTTGTATTAGTTTTTCTATTTTTATGTTAATACTATTGATTTCTTGTTCTCTTTTACTGTTTTCTAAAGTTAAAACGTCGGTTTTGTAGTCAAAATCCTTCTGTAGTTCAGTTAATGCTCGTTTTATTTCGGATTGTATAGTGTTTTGTATTTGTTCTATAATAAATGAATTATTTTCTTTCAACCTTACTGCTATCAATTCACTCAGTCCTTGCATTGTTAATGGGGAAAATTGAGTTTGTAGGTTGTCTTCTGTGTGCAGAGTGTCTCCCGACACACTCAGATCTTCAGAGCTATCTGTGCAACTACTATGGTCTGAAATTTTCCTTCTCATTACCTCACCGCTTTTGCTTGTGGGCGAGGCTGTTGTTTGACTGCATTCAATCCCCCTTGGAGTGCGTATGGGAGTGTCTGTGTTATCAGACTTTGGCATTTTACTTATACAAGCAGGGCACTTCCAAGACCTCTTTTGCTCCAATGTCATCAGCTTAGCATAGTAATCCTTAGACAGGCCAGCGCATTCCAGATCATATTTACACTTACATAGGGAGCATACGAGACATTGTCTTGTCTGCAACTTTTGGTGGCATCCTGCGCACACGGTGGTAGGTGCCATGATTAACAAATCAACAAAACAACGGAATTAAAACTACCAATCGCTTACCAGATCACTATTCAAAAGTTATAGTAGTGACATCTTGAGGAAATCGTTAATGTCATTTGAGTTTGTGGTCAATCAATAGGTTAAACGGCACTTTTACAGTCAGTGCGAGTCTATCAAACTAGATGGCGTTTTAGACAACAGACTACAATAAGTCTGTAACGGTTACCCACTTGAATTCTCTTTTGTTTTGCCGTCAATTGAGGGTCACACAATTTATTCACTTTCTTGTTTATACTCGTATTTTTATATTACAATTTGCAACGCGTCACTATTATGGATCAGTTTATCACAAATATGCACAGTAATACTAACAAGTCCATCGGTTTTGGGATAGTTCGTTAAGATTATTGTTGTTCTTTTTTGTTTTCTAAACTTCACTGTACGCTTGTGTATAGTCTGGATAACAATGTCACGTATTTCTTAGCGTCTCCTTTTACTTATTCACACAGATTTTTTACTTGAAACACATTAAACATATTTTTTAACTAATTAAGTTACAGAGGCGATGTTTACGGTGACAGCAGCGCCATCTCTCCTTCGTTTTTATCATTCCTTCGTTCTTTTCCTTTACTTTTTCATTTTCCAATAGCTCAATCATCTTTTTGTGTTTAGTCTCTAGGCGAAATCTATTTTTACTTAAACTATTATTAACTTTCTTTAACCTTTCACAAGTTTTTAATGTCCTTTGATATCTTTTATAATTTCGGTAATTCAATCTCTGTATTTTCTTCAATTTTGTATTATCTTGCATCTCTGGCACTGTCACTGGAACAGCTGGCTTAGTATTATTTACTTTTTTATTTTCCCTTTTATTCCTTTTTTGTTATCTCCAAATTTTCCGTCTTTTTTCCTTTTCTTCCTTATTTAGTTCACTTACCTTGAGTTTATGTTCTTCAGTCTTTCGACTTCTTTCTTTTTATATTTGTTGAATTTTTCTTCATTTTCTTTGTGTTTGTCCATATCAGGGTTGCCACCTTTTCGAAAAAAAAATCGGGACATGATACTTATTAAAGACAGTCGGTCAAATTTCAGTCTAATTCAGATCATGATAAAAAAGCAGTTTTTTGTAAAGGATAAAAGTTTTGTATAAACATTTACGTATTTATTTTTCAAATATTTTTCCATGCATATTTTTTTTATTGCTACGGGGTGCGATCACTTATTTTATATCATTTTTAGGGTTCCATATCTTATTGGTCATTACCCTTTTAGATTCGAGGCGTCCGTTTGTCCGTCCTCGAATTTAAATCCGTCGAGACGGTTTGTGCTAAAAAGGTGTAACTGCATGGACATGTGTTTGGGGTATCATTAGATCGGTCGTTTCTAAACATTAAGAAAGTTGCACTGACAAGTTTTTGATTTCGATATGCGTTTGAGAGTTGTTCAACTTTAAAAAGGATTTTTTTATAAAACTCCTGCCAAGGTGACTTTACTATGCCTGACGGAAAGCATGAGTAAAATCCACAAGTGGGGCTCGCGATACTCACTGCAAATCCAAGCAGTATGGCGAACCACATTATCGCGGCTTAGTGAGATGCTTTTTCACGCCCCGCTTAAATGACCCGGGATCATAGTAGGAAGGAAAAATATGAGCTGGCAATGAGTTCCAGTTTTTAAGTGCTCGGCACAAGAAGGAACACCCGAACCGTTTAGTTCTGGAGCGTATGTCTTCCACTCTGAAGGGGTGACTTCCCTGGCCAGATCGTGTTGTTCTGTAGAGGAAGGGAGAGGGTGGGATGAGTTAGAGGAGCTCTTCAGAACACTCCCCAAGGTAAAGGCGATAGAGGACTGCCATAGAGGTGACATCTCTTCGCAACTGCAAAGGTTCCAGGAACTCGGTGACTTCGGGACTGTATGATGCGAACTGCTCGCCTCTGCAATCGATCGAGAGCGTCAAGCAAATACTGCGTATCGCAAAGATGAGAGCAGTACTCCACGCAGGGGCGAACCTGGGTCTTATAGAGAAGACACAGATGCTCCGGGGAGAACAACTGTCTCACCTTATTTAGTACGCCTAGCTTCCACAAGGCCGCCTTTGTGACGCTCTTGATGTACTCCCGTCGGTTGAGATCCTGGCAGATATCCATGCCCAGGATACCGAGCTTTTCCTGTAGTGGCAGCTGAGTTCTCTAAAAAGTAGGAAGGGGAAGGAATGGAGACTATTGTTTTGATCGCGCAAACCTATGTTTTTGGCATTGAACTCGACCAGATTCTCATCACCCCATTGAGAGATAACGTTCAGAACTCGGTCGAGTTCAGCGACAAATTCCTGTCGTTTTTCCTCAACGTCCGCCGATTTAAATGTAGGATATCTAAAATATTGTCCATGCACTGTGCTGTCATCTGCATAGCAATGTATGTTGACAAGCGCTAACATGTCATTAATATGCAAAAGGAACAGCTTGGGCGACAAGACAGAGCCCTGGGGTACGCCTGCGTTTACCTGCTGGAAATCAGACGCCGTGCCGTCACAAAGGACTCTAATGCGGCGCTGGCGCAGGAAGGCGGCAATCCAGCTGTACAATTTAGTGGGCAGGCCGTATGCCGGAAGCTTAGAGAGAAGCGAACGGTGCCAAACCCTATCAAAGGCCTTGGCCATGTCTAGACTGATGGCCAGGTTCTCTCCATACCTATCCAAATCCTAACCCCACAGGTGCGTGAGGTACTATAAGATCACCCATGGATCGGTTTGGTCTTAAGCCATATTGCCGATCACCGAGAGCCGAGAGTGATCTTCCAGGTAATGAACCAAAAGCTTGTTAATTATTCGTTCAATCACCTTGTAGAGTATGGAGGTGACAGCTATAGGGCTATATTTGGCGGAATCTGAGTGGTCACCCTTTTTGGGGTTGAACATTCACCTCTCTCCAGGCCTCCGGGACAATTCCTGAGGAATATGACAGGCGATACAAGCTTGTCAGTACTGGAGACAACTCTGGTGCACAGTTCTTTAGAACCACGGTTCTTTAGAACTTCTTTAGAAAAAGCATAGCCGGCCGTACCGTCTCAAGGTGCTGGTGGACGGCGTTGAGGTTTGCAGAGAGTCCATGATTTTTTGAGAACTCCACCTCAAAAAGCGGGTTGGTGGGAAAAGAGGATGTGTGCTGTGGTACTGGTATGCTTCTTCTTTTCTTACTTGTTGCTCCTTTAAGTGGGGCGCGTAAAGAAGCATCTCTTTAGACCGCCATACTGCTCCATTCGCAGTGAGTATGGCGCCCTCCACTTTTTGATTCCACTCATAGTTTCCATCAGGTATAGTAGAGTCACCTTGGCTGGTGTGTCTTTAGTGAAATTTGCAATTCTGCTTGTAATAAATATACCGAGCAACCATTTCTGATATTGGACCGTTTTATTATCATTACTGAAAATACACACTTAAAATAAACATATAAAGGAGGTATGCTCTGAGCACGAGTTACAAGACACAATTATTCCTTTAACTTCTGTGCTTTTCCAGTTTTAAATACTTTAACTCATTTTTATCACAACCTGTGACTGAATACAACAAATAAAGATTTTGATGAAAAGGTTGTCATTAGTTCCATTTGGCACCCAATAGCTGTTTTCTTTTTATGTATACTGCTCGGAAGAGGAAGAAGGTGAATTCAAATTGAGCAATTGTTACATTTGTGAAAAATCGGGACAAAATCAATAGGCCTTCGGGACGCGGGACGATATCATCGAATTCGGGACTGTCCCGGGAAATTCGGGACGGGTGGCAACTCTGGTCCATATCGCCGTTGTTTTTGTCTCTCTCGGCACCAGTCAACGGCATAATTTACATGAGTAGGAATAAATTAATTTGTAAGGAAGTGCCGAGGATGTGAGGAATGTTAGGGTTCACCCTCTTTATCGCTAGTCTAAATAGGATATTTATAACATAATAAGGAAGCCTGCTCACCATGAGGTGACTAGATCCTATAAAGGTAATGAGTTTACCTCTCTGGGTGGATTATATTTTTAATTTATATTAAATTGCACAAGACAGTATGAACGCATCTTTACGAGTCCAGTACGTAACGTTTTTAGTCCACCATAATACATCACGTCACGTCCTGGACGTTACGTATAACGCGGACTTGTCATCATATGTTTTTTTGGTATAAAAAAAGTTGATTATAGTAGTTTACTAGTACACATTCATTATCTACAACATATTTACTTATAATTTAACACGAGTAGTATATAAAATTTGTGGGTCTTACCTTTCAAAATCAATGTTCGTACCGGACAAACAAAACAGACCCGTCACGCACGTCACGGACCGTAAGTGTTGACGATTGAATTTCTTCAGTTTTAATTCAAAGGAAAAGAACGAAGGAATGATAAAAGCATCGTCAATATGGCATTGCTTAAAAATAGTTAGAGCCAAAGACAATATTATTGTTATTCTTTATAAAATCATACCGTTACGTACAGGACTGTCCGCTGTGGCCAGTTTTTTAAATCCGATAATGTCAGTATTTATATTAGAAAAATATACTACAACCTTATTATATTTTATTTAAAAACAAATAAAATGAGTTATTTCATTCGAGTTATACTAAAGATATCCAAATATAGCTTATATATTCTTCAAAATACGTAATCAAAATCCAGGATATGATGAAGGACACATAAAAAAGTAGGATAATATTTGGTATTTTAATAAATATTAAAATATGTTTTCCGTTTAAGTCTTAAGTTTATCTTTTTTTTTACAGTAAGTTAAACATTTTACCCTAACGTAAAATAATTTGATACTCACTTCCTACATTTTTGCCTTTTAATCAATGGTCAAACTCGTAGGACACGGCAAAACAGTCCTGAGCAAAATTTTGAAAACCGCCCACCTACGTCTTCCACGATAATGGTTAATGCGCAGCCATACCTACAATCAGCAGGATACCTTTTAGTGCGAGATCATATTACTCTCTTACGAACGTGGACGGCCGTTTAGATTACTGGTCGTTCTCACTTCTCATCACTAGAACTACTTCTACGTCATTCGGTAAAATAAACCGCAATAAATATTTACAGCTTGTAACCATGTACATGAGATTAGAAATGTTACCCCCTTTCTTTAACTTGTAGAGATTTCTACATCACCAGACTCAGTTTCATCAAAATCTTGCAATTGGCTGGGAAAATAAAAAAAATGGGAAATCAATAACATCGCGAAGCATGTAGGATGTTATTAAAATTAAAAAAAATTAGATTAATACATTTTTTTAAATTTTTTGCATCAAAATGGCAAATTTAAGCTTTTATTGACTGAACTATAAAAAAATCTACCAAGTGCGTGTCAGGGCACGCATAAATAAATATTTTTAAATAAATATTTTATAGTTTATCATACAGACTACCATCATGATTTTTTCCAGATTTTTTGAACCAGTCGTTTAGCTTGTAAAGTTAAAAATTGCTTTTAAAGTGAAATAACTCGCAAACGGATACCTAAACCAAAAATCGTCTTAGCAACCTCTCAAGAGTCGTCCTGTCCTCGTGCGTGAGAATTTGTGATTGATCACCTACATATAATAATATATTTTGCATGCACACAGACGCATCGCGCACTGTCGCTTACATACTGTAGCAAGTAATCACCGATTTTCGGTTTTTTGTGTAAGTTACATATTCATCAACTGTTCGCCTTTGTACAACGTATTTTAATGGTCTACAACGCAGACAGCAAGACTGACGCGGCAGAGGACTTTGTTTTTTTTTCTTTAAATAATACAATCGGCTCATTTACGCAATAATGTTACTAAATAAAACATAAATACGTCTAGGGGTACATACGTATGAAAATGAAAGAATAATCCTCCAACACCATACCATTGAGAAATACTACCTTCCATCATCAGCTGACCTGAATATCTTGAAAGATACGACTAAAGGTAACACACATGCATATAATAAATAACAATAAATAAATATTTCGGACGAATGACACACAACATCATCTACCTAGTCCAAAACTAAACAGAGCTTGTACCATGGGTACCTACTAGACATCTGATATAAATTCATAAACATACTTTTTTTTATAAATATACATAGAAGACACCCAAACTCCGAAACAAATATTTGCAGATCATATAAACATTTGGACTGACCCGGGAATCGAACCCAAGACCTCTTGATTAGCAGTTGCATACGCTGACCACTAGACCAACAAGGCAGTATGTTATGTAATAATAAATAAATAACTATTTGTAACATCTTACACACATCATCCAGTCCCAAACTAAGCAGAGTTTGTATTATATATTCTAGACAACTGATATGAATACATAAACATACTTTTTTTGTTAATTACCTATAGAATGCACCCATACTCCGAAAGAAATATTTGCGGATCACACAAACATTTGGTCCTACCCGGGAATCAAACCCGAGACTTCACACAAGCAAAGCAGTCGCATGCGCTACCATTGCCACCGAAGCCGTTAATAACTAATAAAAGTCAATAATAATTTTGAGCTCCTAACCGTTCAAAAGTTATATCTTCCATCATCAGCTCATCATGAAATGATGGCTACCAGACATTGCGTCTGGAATAGCTTTACAAAATTAAAAAATAGTAATAATAATTTATAGGCACTTACTATAACGTGCTTATAAAATTTGAGGGTTTCCCTATAAACTAACATTGAAAACACCCAACAACTCCGAAACAAATATTTGTGGATCTCACAAACATTTGGTCCAACCCGTGAATCGAACCCGAGACCTCAAGCGCAGTTATCGCATACGCTACCACAACGCCTCCGAGGCAGTCATATAAAAATCATTTTAAAAATCGATCCACAAAATTGACAGAGTAATCAATGAATGTACATAAAAAATACATTTAGTAAAACATAAATATTACTCCTGTTTTTTTTCTCGAAAATAAATAATCGTGTTATTAATTTTACTCGGTATCTCGGTAGGTAGATTGATTTATTATGGAATTGAGTTTTTTTTACTGTTAATGAATTATGATGAAACTCGTGTCACTGTTGCTCACAATGAACTCTTAAAAAAGCTAACCATTTTCACGTTTTTTAGGGTTCCGTAGCCAAATGGCAAAAAACGGAACTCCTAAAGATTCGTCATGTCTGTCTGTTCGTCCGTATGTCACAGCCACTTTTTTCCGAAACCATAAGGACTATACTTTTGAAACTTGGTAAGTAGATGTAATCGGTGAACCGCATTAACATTTTCACATAAACATGAAAAAAAAACCATATATTTTGGGGGTCCCCATACTTAGATCTGAAACTCAAAATTTTTTTTCATCAAACTCGTACGTATCTATGGATAGGTGTTCAAAAATGATGTTGAGGTTTCTAATATCATTTTTTTCTAAAGTATTCGAGTCGGACTCGCACTTGGCCGCTTTTTTAAAATTTGTGTTTTGCCGGCGTGCCTGATATAGCTCAGGTAACATCACGCTTTAACCAATAGGAGCTGTGCATGATCGAAAAGAGACGCAAACAAGTTGCGCGAGTCAGCTAGTATTTATAATTTTTCATAATATATTATTTTTTCGATTAATCTTACACTTTTAGTTTGCTAATTAGGATATAAATAAAGCAGATTCATACAAAATTAACATTTTATTTTGTTTCTTATACATTTACACCAATACTGTTGAGATTGTTGCTACCTGAGGTAGACAATTAGACATACCAGAAACGAGTGTCCTATTCTACCATGGTCTAATAATACATTATGTCAACATTCGATATATCTGATTAGTAAAAAATCTTAAGTCACAAATCCAAATCAAATATTAAGAGCAATACGTTGTCATTAATAATTACTTTAATATATTAATACCGACTTATTTTGATATTTATAACACGGCATTAGAAATATCTAAACTATAATCAAATGGCTTAACATGTCACAAAAATAATTTTACTATTTTGTTGTACGATATTTTGTGGAAGTCTATTTTTATTAGGCGTTTATCTTAATTTAATTTGAACTGGTATGCTAATTACGTGATTAAATATACACGTTTCATACTCCGAATGATTTGTAACTTCTGTCACATTTTAAACATTAATTATATTTTGTGATAAAAGCATACCTCACGAATTTAACATAAAATCAATAATGTTTTATATTCTTAGATGATTACGTACATTTTTATTTAATGGCGCAATCCGAAAATTAACAAATCACGGAATTTTATACCAATATTTACATTTACGAAGGTAGTTTGTTACGCAAGTACCTACATACATGTAAAAGAAAACATTCAATAAATATTTATATGCAATATAATACGTTTTTTTAATACAAGAATAAGTTTTGCATATGGATGGACATCAAATACGAAGAACAAATACTATACAATGCGCAACAATTTCATTGTGACTGAATTGACATTATTTGAAATATATAAATTTTGCATGTAACACAAATAAGTACTTAGGTACCTACATTAATAGATGAAAAACAGTGCAAAGTAATCTTAATTATATAATACTAAATACGTATATCAAATCGTAAGTAATATCTAACACTGAATAAGTACAATAACATCAGATCATTTTCTTTATATAAAGACTTTTACATTGAGAACAATAAAAATAAACATTATAAAAACAAGCAAAGAAATATTAAGCTAAGCTCGTTAAGATCTTATATTGTCCCCTGTGAATATTTATTTATGTGATAATTATTGTCACATCAATCCTTCCTATAAATTGAGATTACTTCAGGTTTAAGTATTTACAAAGACAAAAAACGGTAACAAATAAAATGAATTAGCGTACATTAAATAAGGTAAAAATAATACTGTGTAATAGTAAGAATAATACTTCAAAATATGCCTTAGATAGCTACCTAATTTAGCTCTAACATTCAGTCATTTTCAGAAACTATTTTATTCGTAATACTAGGCTTAAAAACTTTATTTAGAGAATTCTCATAATCGTCATGTAAAATTACTGTCGTGGCGCTAACATTGGATGGGCTGTGCGACTGGGTGATATTAGTTCGATTGCTATCAGCTAAATGTTCAAGTTCATGGCTCTCCAAATTGGGTACTCCTGAGCACACTGAACTAACTCGCGAAATTGATTTGATTTCTTCATGTAGAGACTCCTTTATAGAACTACATCCACATAACTGAAGTAATGAACATAAGAAAAATGTAGCATAAGTCCAACTAACTACCATTATAAGAGCTAAGAATGAACCTATTTGGGAATACGGAAGAAGATTTGAGCGAAGTAGAAATATTCCCGCAAAGCCAGTAGTCAACGCGGCGGCAGCAGTGGGACCTGCTGATGCGGATAATGCATACTTCACGCGAGCTGATTTTACGCCGTTAGCGTTCGTATAGCTTAGAGCGTAATGGAGGCTAAAGTCGACAGCTAAACCAGCCGAGGTTGATATCGCTACACTTTCTAATATATTAAGCTTCCAGCCATTTAATACAAGAATGGCAATAGTCACAGTTGCAGAAAATATCATGGCTGCTAATGCACAAATACTAACAACGAGGTTTAGTGTAGCCGGTATGAGTACTATAAAACCTAAACTAGCTGATAGCCCTAGAGCCATCACAGTTCCACTAGCTAAAGTCTTTTGTAGATCATAAAATTGTAAATCTGACAAAAACCAACCACCCTGCATTTCTGGTGGAGCATTCTTTAATTCTTGCTGAGTCCAATTTTCTACCTGGACATAAAAATCATTCATAGCCGTGTAAGACATTGAATAAGGTATGACACTTTCAAATTCTACGACCATAGCTGCAATTGTTGGGGGTGTAGCACTTCTAAGAAACTTAGGTCCTGCTACACCAGGCATGAACAGTTGGCGAGACGTTTGGTACAATGACTCAATAGCTTTAATTATACAAAACTCAAATATTTCTTTTTTATAAGGAAATTTTGATGACTCACAACATGGAGATCTGTTTATTTTGTCTATATGATCAATACATCGTCTACTCATATACATTTTAAAACTTTCAATAAAACAATTGGGCAGCAGAGGCCCTAAAGTTGGTTGAAAAAATGGTTGAGCCTTTATTCTAGCGCAGAATCCTGCTAACCATACTTGAGAATTCTGTTCCGATACTGTAAATTTGTCATCAAAAATTAAGTGTCCCTTTGAAGAAGGATCCATGTGATTTCCATTGTCTATAGCTTTTACTCCCCATACCCATCTGAGAGGCATTTTACTTCCTGTCCCAATATCTTTACCAAACCTTTCAAACAAAAATTTACCTCTGTATACAATGTCATATTGTTCAAAAGGATGAGAAGTCTGGAACAGTTGGAATTGTTTGGAATCAGGCAATTGTAATCCTGGGTGATAGAAGACTACAACAATACTAGCAATCCCTATAGCACCCAATACTATAACAAACATTATATGTAATCTTGTAACACATGTAATAACAAACCTATTCATCATTAGTCTGATATCCTCCCATAATACACTACAACTTGTATAAATTATGTCCAGTGCCTTTGTCCGATTTGTATGCAATTTAACATCTATGATAAATACTGATACAGGTAACCAACTAACCATTAGAAAAAAGTTGACTAGAACAGCAGTGCCAGCGAAGACACTAAAACAATTAATTGCTGGAATATAGCTCACATATGACGCATAGAATGCAACAGCAGTTGTCAAAGTAGTAATAAACATTGTCAGGATAGAGTGCTTCATAGTTTCTTCGAGAATTTGTGAAAGTATAGTTTCACCAGCACTAGAGACATTTTTTATTTCACTGAGACCATTCTCATCGGTAATGACATTGTCTCTAGTGAGTTGTTTGCTGACCATCTTCCATATTTTCACATAGATAAATGCATCATCTGCACCAATACCTATGACAACAACTACTACTAGTAAATTCATGAAGGGAAAAAATTCCAAATTGAACACATAGATGTAGAAGAAGTATGCTACACCAATTGAAAATGTGACTGCTGAGAATAACAGCAAAGTGAGAATGAGAGATTTTGTATACACCCACACACACATAAATACAAACACTCCACCTAAGCCAATCAACCATGTATCTTGAATTACCCACAAATCAAAAAGTTCATTTCTAAGTCCAAAATCCATGGCTGGGATTACAAGAGTATCATATGACAAATTTGTACTCTGTAGTTTTTTATAATAAGGTAATATTGTTGTACTTCTAGGTAATGGTAAGAAGAGCATCACATTACTAACAAATGTCTGCGACACATTTGAGGGTGTAAATGCTTCTGAATCGATTAAGTAAAATAACAAATTATATATTGCATCATACTGGGAACAATACTTGGGCACCTTACAGCGATCTAAATCACAAGATGCCATTAAGGTAAAGTTATGGAAATATCCGGCACACTTTTCTAACAATTTCACAGTATTGTCCACATCTTCTTTGTTTAAATTTTCACATGAATTCTTGCCAGATAATAAAGCTATGTAATTTGGCACACTCCACATTGCACAGCAAAGCTCCCCAGGATGTGAGGCTCTTTGGCACATCTTATAGTATTCATCAGTTCCTAATTCTACTAAAATTGATTGATATCTGCACATTTTTTGTATATTTTCAAATTCCAATAAAGATCTGTTGTTTGTATCTTTGATAACTAAATGAGTATATTCTGATATGGGCGGTCCACAGGTCCCAGATGCATAATTGTGATGGACAGGTTGATCAGGTTTCCGCTGCATTTTCTTTATTGACACCCACTGTTTCCTTGTGTGGTCTTTCAAAAACACAGCATTTTCATCTTCATATGTTTTGTTTTTTCCAAATCCCCAATGGACATGGCCATTAGATATGTTAAGTTCTGATTCTAGCCTTGAATCGTCATAAATCGTATTATTATGGTTAATTTTTTTTTTCTTATTACGTCCCTTGTTTTTAGAACGACCACGACCTGATCTTGGTCTATCTTGCGTTGTTCTGTTGTGGTATGTTTGATTCATGCGAATTTGATCTTCTATTTCCTTGGGATTAACGGCCAGTCTACGAGACGGTCTCGTTTCTTCTATTAGGTTTTCCCACGCAATAAAGCGGTGGGCTAGGATCGTGCCTCGAGTTTCGAAGCCTACGATTGGATCAGAAAATGATGGTAAATTGTGGCATATCAGAGGAATCACAGTTAGAATAGTTGAGATCACAGTAACTGTAAAAATAACAAGGTAGGAGTGGCGGACGATAAACCTGGCGTAAGCTGACAACATTTTTATATAATAATATCATGGGGCTCATAATTACTTCACTGCATCTTCTGAAAGCAGCATAAATCATACCGAAGTCTATGACGCTAATTTAAATAAATCAAAGAGGGATCACATTTTGCAACATAAATTAATAAACACATTGGGAAAATGGAAGGAATAAAGATTCTCCTCAAAATACACAACTAAACTACCACAGATTAGAAATATTCTCATCCATTGTCAATTTTGACAATCCCGTGAAGTGCCGTGAACCGAAAAGATGTCTATATTGAACCCATAGACCTATGTAACTTCAGTGCTTGACCCAACTACCAAAACCCAGAACTAGATAACGTATACCTTTATAAGTTTGTTTGTGGAGCAAATATTATATATTTAAAAGGAATTAAGCATCTCAATAATTCTAAATTATTGCACTTTTAAAATTTTGCTTTTCACAGAAAATAAATACATGTGATAAAATAATATTATAAACATCCGTGGTACCATAGTCCATAGACATCAGACCAGTTAACATGATTAAATATCTCCTGTATTAATTTTGTACAATATTTTATTGTGATTTGAAATAAATATCCAAATTACAGCGACATTCAATAAATTTATTCCAGAATTTTAAATGATTTTATCCTGGTTTAGATTGATTTTCTTAATTTCAGTGTTTAGTTTCAATATGGTCACAAGAATGAAGAATCTGATAATATGAGAGCAACATTTTATTGTCTATGACAACTTGTGATCACAAGACCTCTTCGTTTTTAAGTTTTCTGTCAAGGCAAAAATTGGGCGAAAAAAGGCCGTCCCTTTCGGGAAAATCGGGTAAATCAGCTCCAATTTGCTCAAAAACTATTTCAAGATGAGGTACTTCTTAACTTACCTGCTGGTGTTGCTGCTGTTGATTGTGCTACCGATATTTTCTATGTACTATCTTCTCAATGGAAAGGGTGAGCAAATAAGTTTCGGATGGTTCTTGGAAAATACGTCGCCCTACATGTGGGCAACGTTGGGCATAGCTTTCGCCGTCGCCTTTTCTGTTGTTGGAGCTGCTATGGGAATCCATACGACCGGTGTGAGCATAGTAGGAGGAGGTGTCAAAGCGCCCAGAATCAAGACCAAGAACTTGATCTCCGTCATCTTCTGCGAGGCCGTCGCTATTTACGGGTTGATCACTGCCATCGTGTTATCTGGAATGTTGGAGAGGTACACAGAGCCCCTGATTGATGCCAATATTAGGAACCAAAACTATATGGCTGGTTATGTCATGTTCGGTGCTGGACTTGCTGTGGGCCTCGTCAATCTGTTCTGTGGTATAGCTGTCGGCATCGTAGGCTCAGGAGCTGCCCTGGCTGATGCTGCTAACGCCGCCCTATTCGTCAAGATCTTAATTGTTGAAATTTTCGGATCAGCCATAGGTCTTTTTGGACTCATTGTGGGTATCTACATGACATCAAAGGTCAAAATGGGCAACCAGTAATTTAAGAATAGATAAAAACTTGAATGTAAGTGTAAGTATCCATCTTTATTCTTGTAAATATATTTATATATTACATACAATATAACAGTAATAGTGAAATTTGTTTAATGTAATAGTTTCATTGATTTTTCTTTTATTAGAACTGTTTATTAATCATATCTAGTTACTATATTTAATATCGCGCAGATTTAAGATATAAAATATCATTGTCTTATTAGAAATTTGAAAAAGTTTTCTAAGTGTTTTTGATCAACTAATAATGTCTATCTAGTTATTAAAATCTTTTAAATTATATACAGATATAGGTTTTCTATAGTGACATTTTTCTATTATTTTATTGTAATATCAATGAATAATCTTTATGTAATCACATGATTTTGCATTTACATTTTGTAAGCATTAGATATTATTTAACCTATATACATATATATTTGTGTGACACCAAAAGCCTGTTATCTTAAACCATTAATTAAAAATTATTTAAGACATTAATCAGTCTTTCTTTTAATTTCAGTGTACAACAGCACTGGATGTTACAGCCTTGACCTAAACCTAACAAACAGTTTCCAGTGCCCCAAACTTAAACTTATTACCGAAGAAGCAAGTTGCAGTGTTAAACTTGTGTATTTTCCTGCCTACACTATGTTGATGTGTTTATAATGTAACATATATTTTCCGTCATATTATTATTATCTAAAATGTCTGATCTTAGCACTACATAGTATTTATTCTATTAAACGTTTTTGACCTCACAATTGTATGTGAAATTGACTTTTTTTTTGTTGAAAATTTAACAAAATCTTTAGTGCTAAGACAACAGACATTTCAAAAGCAGTTTGGATTGTATTTCAGTATTTTATTGACATCTTTTAAATGTAGCCGGTTCAGATTGTTTCATTTTATCATAACAGTGTTATAATGTTGAATTGACTGGGTACTATTTAATGTTTCCATGGCCTAATATGCATACACCTGTCTTGTCACCTAGTACCTAGTCGTCTTAAGGCTTAAACATTCCATAAAACCTATTTTCAAGTTTGTAAAATTCTTTGATTGGTAAATCTGTATCCCATGTTATGCATAGTAATAATAAATGTACATAAAATTTAGTATTTGGCATTATAAGCTATTTTCCATTAGACACAAATTTGGATGTGGGCGACATGATGATTCTGTATTCTGGTATCACTGAAGCTCATTTGAATGTAGAAAGCACAAAATCTAATAGTAGGAATTGTTTTGAAAAATAACATATGATCTAATGATTTTATACTACTGTAACTGTACTGTGGAGTATTTGTGTCTTATGGAATATGCATAAATTGTTAAAATTCTCTGGTATAAAGCACTGTTTACCTTTTTATATTTAAATAAAAAAAAAACTTCCAATTGTAAATATTAGTTTGCTTCCTTTACTAATTTATTATACTTGTAAATTCATATCTGCATAAACTTAAATATAGGTGTTGTCTATTTGTGAATGCCATAGATTGTCAGTATATTATAATATATTGAAAGTCTTCAAAAAGCAACAAGTTCACATTGGAACAAATTGATTGAGAAAATATATCAGTCTATGAAATCATTTACTGGTGTAATTCTAAGTTAAATATATTTTATTTGTGCAAATGTAGATATTATGTATGTTGATGAATAAATAGATCAAAAGTTTAACAGTTTTTATACTGTCCCTCAATTTCTGGAGATAATAAATGTTGGAAGTCATTAAAAAGATGCATCTTCAAAAAATATTTTAAAAACAGTTTACACTTAGCTATATTTTATTTATAGTAATAGGAAACACCTTGACAGATTGTAATGTTGCTATTTTGTAATGTTCTTAGCGCGTGATGGCTGTCGGGGTCACGCATAGTTTCATAAGAAGCAGCGAATCTTCTTGTCGGGACTACTTTTCATATTACCTAGAAGAAAGACCTCGTTTCTTGGGTCATTAGACATAACGTGAATAAGAATGCCTTTGTAGGGCGCCCTTGTCTCAATTTAAAAGGTACGAGTCCAAACTCCTACTTTTGTATATCGAGAACAGTCTGGGCTTGATTCATTCGAGGTAACATAACTTGAGCATCTCTGGTTCTTAATCTGGTTTTTAATCAAATATTGCTTTGTATTAGAACTCATATTTAGGGTTAGGGGTTCCGAATAATTTAAGGGTGCAACTTATTGTAACAAATTGTGTAAAAAATCTTTAAATTGAAATTACTTTAGTAAGGCGATTCACACACTGCACCGCGCTACGACGCTGTGTTCGCGTCGCCAGTGTGTGAATCGCCAAAACGCTGACTGTCTGTCTAATGGTGAACGCACACTTATCCGCGCCGAACGAGTCGGAAGTCAAGGAGGCCTCGCACACTTACCAGAAGGGCACCAGAAGAATCGGCCGCGCCGAACGCATCGACCACGTCGAAGAAATAATTTCAAGAAATAGTACTCGTGCGTTGCTCTGTCATACGCAACTGATAGAATGCGAGCTCATCAATCGAGGCGACCGCATAATCCGCGCCGAATTTTATGACATCCGCATTCGTCTAGGATAACTGGGGTTCTTCCAGATGCGGACGATTCGACGCGGGTAAGTGTGCGAGGTTTCATGAGATTTCATATAAAGAATTCTAAAATTCGTTTCGATCGGCTCGTTCGAGGCGTTCGCCTCTGATAAGTGTGCGATTACCTTTATTTTCCTTCTCTTTGCAGAGCCTTAGTCCTGTGTGGTTTCCCCTATTAGTCAGCTGCCTTTTAGTTCGTAGAAATATTACTATCAGGCTAGCAGGGAGACATTTAAATTCCGCAACCTCTTCGACTGATTCCTCTAGACTCCTCTTTTTTTCCATTATTTTTGTTGGATACAAACAATTGTATTGCCAAGTTTTACTTGTCATTTTTTATAATTGTTTTCAAGACTTCAAAATGCTAATTTATTAGTGTCTGATATAGGCTTCGGCCGGTTATGGCGATATAGCTATACCTACTCATTGATCGGTAAGGATATAACTGATACTTTTAGTTACTGCTTTTAAACAAAGTATAGTAGTTCAAGCTCTAATTTTGTAGGTATGTATGTGATCTATCACATAATCAAATATTATCGGACGTTACGTTAAATCTTTTATCTGTAGATAGCGTTTTATGTGAAGATAATTTATTGTTTTCTTAAAAATAACCTTCTTTAGACTGTGATTAATAATATTTTAATAAATTATCATAGTATTTATTTACTAGCAAAAGTTTGCGGTCGCTCTCTGGCTTATTTCCTCAATGAGGGTCTTCGTTTAATATACTTGCCTGTCACGATAGTGTTGTTCGCTTGTGGTAAAAAATAACAAATTGTGTATTTTAACAAAACTGCCGTAACTATGGAGGCGCTGCCGTCGTTCAGACCAGAATATGAACATAGCTGTAGTAGACGAAGCGAAGTTTAAATTCAAATAAAGTTACTAAAATGCCAGTATACAGATCTCTACCGATGTTTTGATCTTTCTTCTTTCGTTTCTCTATTTTATTCTAATTATTTTAGGCGCTTTGTTCTACTGTAGCCGCTGAAGGATGCCTTTTTACGGAAACTTTTTCATACAGGGAGATGGTGCTCCTTGTCTCTACCGTCAATAGTCCTGTAACTTAAAAGCATCTTTATTATACTTACAGTTTATTATCATTTTTAATCAGCACATATTTCATCAAGTACAACAGTAACACTGAGTTAACATTCAGACCATCCGCGGCAATGAGCATGGACTTGGTAAATAAACTGGGAAACTCGAGTATGATAACTTGCCGTTCACATTATCCGACTATCCCTCATTCAGTGGCTTTTATTGATGACATCAAAGTGTAAGTTTTGTTTATAATATTTAAATAATCAATAATACTTATAAGGCACCTACGCTGCGACAATTTCTACTTTATCCATTGCCCAAAGTCGAACTAATAATACATGAAGCGGCAATGTATAACATCCATTTCTGTTAAACAGATAAAAGTGAATAAAACAAAAAATAATTTTAGCAATAAAATATTTATTTCATTATAAAACAATCAAAGGTTTGTACCACTATTTTAAGATATTGTAAAAATAATTTAAAAAATACATACCAAAAGTGGAAACATTGAATACATCTTCATTGATCAGAAAGAAATTGAGCCAAAAGTTTTTTATGAAAGTGGCATATCTATAAATAGTACAAAAGAATGTGAAATTTGTATCTAATATATAAAGCATACATTAATTGAGCACGAATACATGGAATGTTAAGTTACTGAAAACTACATGGTGTACTGATTGTTTATTTTTTCATATTGACTGAGTGACACTTTACTAAATTAAAAGTACACATAATCAAAGAAGGAAAGTTTTGTTGCATTATATGTTCGGCACGCTTTACATTTTTCGATATTTATTCAATTTGCTAATTCTTCGATCTCCGCTAGTGCTGTTCCCTATTAATATTATCTAATTAAATGACTGTTAAACTCACATTTGAGATAAATTGTCACTTTTAAGGATTCAAAATACGAAAAACGCCTGACTTTTTCTTTTAGCAATCACTAGCATATTAAAAAATATTCAATAACTTTGCTCATATTTATAGTGCATCCTACGAACTCATTAAATATTAAATATGGCAATCTGATGCTAGAGAATATCTAAATAAAGCTTTCACATAATATTCCACTATTATCGTAAATCCTAATTAACTACTAAACGTGTAAAAATCTATTTATTTACAAAATAGGTGGACTCTTCGTTAAAACACTAATAATGCACGCAACACTCTTTATACATACGAAAAATTGCAATTCATTAATTTGTATTGAATCCATTATTAGAAAAAAAAACAACAACCTGAAACATCGAAACAAAAAAGGGCTTTTTAAAATCCCGATTTTAAAACAAACGTCAAAACATATTGTATTTCTAGCACTCCGCTTTCACACTAATAAGGAAACGACAAATTCATTCTAAACATTATCTTATCTCTAAACAAGTTGTTTACAAACGATACTTTTGGTTTTCTTATATAAAAATAATAGTAATTCATATTTGCTATAATCTATGTTCGAAGAACTTTCACAATTTTTACCCAAAAACTATGTTAAAACAGAGCCTCTCAAGGAGTTACAGATCTCAGGTTTCAAAATATATTACGTATTTTAATTAGAAGAAATATTTTGGATATATGATGGAATATCGAATATAAATCGGAAAGCTCTTGATCGAATGCTATAACTAACTATTTACATAACTAACTTTAAATGTCATTCTGGCTTAAACAACTGCATATTACTACTTCATTATTATTGATACTTTTTAATCATACTGTTCTGGAACTCTAAGACTGTAAGGATATTCAGAGCCCTACATACACGACTTAGTATATATAAGTATTCAAAATTTTTGCTTCATATTTAAAATTGTACCCAATTCTTTAGCTTATAATAAGCATTTTTAGTCAAATAATTACTTGTAACTTTACACGTACTATTTGTTGACAAAATTACATCTAAGAGCAGACTTGTAAAACGCTAAACCCGCCATAAATTATGAGTATTACAATATTAACTCTACATCAGTTCCACTATAGTTTCTACTTAAAGCACAAACAAAAATCAAAATAAATACTCATTATTCTACACTATGGCAGTGGGTACTGAGTGGTCGACAGTCTCTGCGTAAATTAACACTAATCATTATAAGAGTACTACGAAGTATAAAATAATAACTAATTGAGATTCATTGGAAATCTTGTACTATTAACATTTTTGTTACACTCTTGTCTCCGCATCGTCTTCAGTAGTAGATTTCCTATTAAAACATACGGATACAGAAATTAATACAAACAATATTTATTATGAAAAAAAAAATGAAGAAGAATAAAGTTATCATTGAAGGTTAATGCATCGCGCAAAGATTTGGCGCATGAAGATTGTATAAGCCCCGCAAATTGTTAATACGTCTGGCTGCCATATGAGTGACATTAATTTTTGTTCAAGATTAAAGTTATGTGCAATGGGGGAGGCCTATGTCCAGCAGTGAACTATGGTTGATAGGCTGATGATAATGATCACACTAAACACTCCACTACTGAGTGTTTACTGCCAACGAGCCGGCCATTATCCAAACGATATAACATTATATAATCTATAATTTTAAAAATATATATAATCTAACGTTTAACAGAAACACAAAGTTTGACGTTATTTTTGCTAACATTTTTTGTACAGCGATATTATTATGTCAATTTTCCTATATAGACAATATTTTTTTTATTGCAAGGTACTTTTTGACGTTATTCCGTATGATGTTACATGGCACTTATTGTTACAAGTTTCCAGTTCATTAGCAATTTGCGGGGCTTTTATGTTTACTTAGGTAATGCGAAAATTATAAATTATGAAATAACAACAATAACGTAGACACCCAAATCATATCATGCAGATTTAATCATAGAAAATGTAAATAAATTAATATCTAGATTAGTTTGTAATAAATAAACATATTACCTCTTCCCTAAAATGGTTGAAGATGATTTTGCGCGCGGCAACACCACCGGTTAGCAAAGCAAAAGATGATTTATAATGAGTGTTTCTCATACAACCGCCACCATCTATTGACAAGTTCATTAATATGACTGAATTTCAAAGTAAACACAGAATTGTTGGGTCAAAAGGGTCATTTATTTTTTTTGTAAAAAAAAGAGATATATAAAATTTGTTTATTGAGCACGTCTCACGTACGTACATATAATTAAAATTATAAATTAATATACTACTATCGAATAGTTTAATAAATGAACCTTTAATAATTGAGTTACAGAATCCCATATCAAAATATACCTGTATAAACTTCATATTATATTATTTATGATAAGTAGTACGAACTAATGAGAGATTGTGACGGGCTCTATTAATGTAATTAATAACGGCGTACATACTCTTAAAAATTAACGGGATTCTGTAAAATAACAGGCATGCAAACGATGTATCCATGCACCGAATTTAATCACAATTCAGTAATTTAATACAACTTACTCGCTGGTCTCTCCCATACTAGCTAGTGGCGCCCCCATATGTTGCTGTTGAGATTCGCCTAGAAAATGATTTAAAGTGTAAGAAAACGTTTGGCGTGGGTACTTGTATTAATGAAAATAAATTATAGGACCTCTATAGGAATTCAAAAAAAAAAAAATGCTAATGATAAAAATAGATGAATGAATATAGTTATTCATTCATCTAGGAGGAGGAGGAGGGAAATCCCATAACAAATTTAAAGATTTTCTTTAGACCCTTTTAATTATAAGAGTAGTGCCTAAAATGAAGCTCCATAAGTATCCATAAGTATCAATGCCGAACTTTTTCAGGCACGATTTGGTACACAATACCTCGTAAGGCTCGAGCTATGATTCTAATTTTTGTAAAAAAAAACAAGATACCTCAGTTATTTAATGTTTACCTTGTCTATGGTTATGAGACATAATCTACTTAATATGTATATTATACAGTTTTCAAACAAGGGAATTAAATAAAACATTTATTTATCTTCATAGAAACAAAAAGTAATAAAAAATCACTCCTTTAGCTCAACGCACGTAAACAAACAAATGTTTAATTTAAGGCCGTGTGGTAAATGTCCAAAGCGTGTTAAGTTACCTGTATGCGGCTCACTACTATGGACCTGCGGTGACTGGGTGATGGCACGCAAATGTGCGTGGTCCTCCTCAGCTAAAGCAAGCAAAATAATAACGTCAAAAGCAGATTTTCAAAACGCTATCAGGCTTAGGAAAAAAAACGTAAAAGAAAAAACTGAAGCACACTCGAAATGAAATTCCACACAAAAAATAAATAAATTGAATTGATTAATCCGTTTAATTATATATCTTCGTACTGTTTAGGTAAACCTTCCGAACGTTATTGTTGTAAATCGCAAGAACCGCTACGAAGGTTAGCTGGTCTAAAATAATTAGCCTAAGTAATTCCTTATATCATCAGCTATCCGCCTGTAAAAGTTCCGTCAAAATCGGTCTCGACAGACAGAAAAAATTAAACAAATGTATGCTTTTTGATGTGAGTAAAGTAGGTACATACTTTCATGTGAATTTACTAAAAAACTGTTCATTTGACATTACAAATAAATATTTCAATTTTATTTATTTGTACAGAGTTTAGATAGAATTCACAGAACTAAATATGTAGTAAAAATGTCTGCCAACAGTATATCTTCAGAACTTATAAAAAAATTAACTTACGCTGAGAAGAATATATTTAATACCCGAATGAAAAAAAAACATAGTGTTTGCAAAACAATATTGGACAGCGCATTGTGTATATATTATTTCGTGAATACCCTTTTTTCATGTCACCCGAGAATTTATCATTATTCCAAAGTCATTTTTATCTGATAGAAGAGTAGAGTTCTCATATTTTTTATTATACTTGAGGCATTTTAGAAAAATATGTAAATAAGAATATTCGGCGCCCTACGACTAGCTGTCATATTACGATAGACTGTCAATTTAATGTTGCCAATCTATTATATTTTTTTTTTCAAACCGCTAAGTACTCAGAACTTCATACTTCTTCTAAACTACATGAAAAAAATAAGCCAACCTACCTGTATAGGGGAATAGATATTTATCATGAGGATGGTGCTTATCCGATCCTTCAGACATTCTATCATTGTAATCCCCGCCGTAGTGACTATCCATCTTCCTTTGATAGTCATTCTTCAACATAGTCGCTATTCCTGAATCCCTATAATCTCTCGGTGGGTACCCGTCATGTTCCCTTGTAGATACTCCAGAATCCCTGAAATCCCTAGACCCGTAGACATTTGTTTCTGAGTTGAGATATTTTGTTGGGCTGTATCCATAGTCGGACGTTCTTGATGCCAAGTATGTTTTGGAACCGTAAGGATTGCCGGGTAGTCTGTACATTGTGGGAGAAATGGGGTAGTTTGGATCATAGGGTATTTGTTTTTCTGTGTCATTCGGTAGTACGCCGTAAATGAGCTCCTCGTCCATTACACCGTATCTGTGAAAAGGATTTATAACATTACATAATAATATTAAATTTTGGAATTGATTTTTTTTAATGATCTTTGACAAGCAAGTGCCTTATATTTAGCCTTCTTTACACATTGATGGACTGTCCTGTTTGCTGCCAGAAAGATTTTTTTTATTACCAAATAACATTTTAAATTAAACTTAAAAAACTGTTTTATTTATTCATTTGTCAATTTTTATTCCTGTCTATAACATTCATTTAAAAAAAATCGTTTACCAAGATTTGCAAATGTACTAAATTCTTTGATTTATCATACCTGTTATCAAGCGGTAATCTCGATGCATCAACACTGGCTACATAAGTGTCGTGAACATTCTCTAATATGGAAGGCTTCATCCGATGTCTGCTCAGCTGGTACACGTCCGATGTCAGGTCCGGATTCGGAAGTGGATTAGGCGATGGCGACGCTAAGCCGGCATTTATTCCTTCGTTGTCTGAACCGGTTTCTTGAGACCATCGACCCATTTCTGGACGGTTTGATTCTGATGGAACATTTATTAATACATAAATGATGTCTATGTTAATTAGACCAAATTGCCCAAAGACAAGGATTGAAAATAGTCAGTGATTAAAAATAGACATTTATGTAAAAGTAGCCGATTACTATGTAAAGTAGAACCGTTGACAACCGACAAAAGTGAACGTGAAAATTTCATTAGCGCGATGTAGAATTAACAAGTAACTATCAAGTGATTGAACCTTGTGTTTGTGAGAAGGTTTTTTTTCATGCATTACTCATTTAGGTAGGTACTTATTAATGACAAGGATATGAATGTCGTAAAAGACATTAAAATCCTTATACCTTCTTTGTATTAGGGGGTAATTAGGGGTAACCTACTAATACATAATAAAAATATATATATAATAAATGGTACCTTCTCTGACATGTGGTGGCCATCTTGGTGGTATTGCCAACGGAGCACCTTCAGTGATGTTCGGCAGGTAATTGGATGCACTTGTAGCACGATCCCCTGATACAAAAACCATTTTAATTTTTTAATTCCAGTTCCTACTAGACTTGAGTGGTTGCTTGCTTTTCGAATTTTACACGATACAATAATTAATTCCCGGTTCGGGCCAAAGAGTGTTGAGTATATTTGATCATAGAAACATTTAATAATGGTCGGAGTTTGAAAGTTTGGAACTTATGCCCTGTGCTTGGGAGAGTAAGTAAAGTCCTCCATCTTGCATTGAACAGTCTTTAGTGGTTTCGAATAGCCGCTTCATAGGATTTTAAGACTGAAGGAACAGAAAGTACTACTTTTTGCTTTTAAACTTAGTTTCGTTAGATGGCTCTGGTTGTTAATATAACTTACTGTTGGAGGAGGGTGGGTGGCTGGATCTTCTGGTGCTGGTCTCGTCGTCGTCTGAGGAGTGGCTCGAGGCGAGGTCAAGGCTGCGCGCGCTGTCGGTATCGCTGTCCGTAGCCTCAGTGACGTCTTCACCTCCCTCGCCCGTCGCCTCGCCTCGACTTGCCTTGCGACGACGTCGACCTTCATCTGGTTCATTATTAGTTGTCATTATACGAAACTGAGTTATCAGTTAGTAGCGGTGGCAGTTGTATTGAATTGTTATTTAGTATTAAAGTCAATAGCAAAAACACTATAACAGAACTTTTTGTTCCGCTTGTGTACCTAACATAGTCCATTCGCGTTAAGAAAATAGTGACGTAACGAAAATAAAGGTGTATTCAGGTTGAACTAATATTTTTATAGATTTTAGTTCATCGTTTTATATTATTTATCCTTCATAAATGATATGGAATGTTACGCTATTCGTCTCTTGGATGTCGCAAGAGACAACTAAGGGAGTAAAATAAGGGGGCCTAAATTTTTATCCTCTGTACTATTGTACAGAGGATAAAAATTTAAAGTTAATTGATAACTAAAATATAACCTACCATCTTTCCTGGTGTGTAATGAAGAGTCGAACCCTCTGAGGTAGGCGGGCATGTCACTCGCGCTAGTGTTGTAGTTTGAAGTCGATGTACTTGTGTGACGGAGTTGCCCGTCACTACGACTATACAAAAAAAAAAAATTGAATAAAAAAAACATAGGTTTTACAAATTTGATTTTAAGCAATGTGATATGTTATATCTGATATCAATTATTTAAAATGTAATATTATCATCTTACCTGTAAGGGCTTGAACTAGTCTTTGTGGTCGACCTTGATGTTGTTGATGAAGCAGATATGCCAATGTTCCTCATCTGCCGCCCTGGTTCCGTACTGCTGTGATATGCTAGTGAAGATCTGGTAAATTACATATTCAAATAAATAAAGGAAACTTTTTTATTAAGTCCTACTCTACTCGTCTGATGAAAAGCATGAGTAGAATCCAAGCGTGGGGGCAACTACATTCGATGTGAACGCAGTATGGCGGTCTAGCGAATTCTATTTCAAGCCCCGTTTGAATTATTATCCGGGATCATTGTGTGAAGGAAACACTTGAGCTGTTAGAGAGTTCTAGTTATTGATAGCTCGGCCGGATATGAAGGAAGAGCTATATTGACTCAAACTTTCTTCAATTTTATAAAAGTCCATATCGTCTACCCAACGAAACCATCGGTATATGTATATGTGGTCTATCTACTCACTTTGTTTAGTGTTTAAAGATAAAATATAGATATGTTTTAAGTTACCTGTTGATTTGCGATAGATTTTGGGCACTGCTGCTGATTATAACAGAGGTGTCCACTAGAGGTACTTTCTTTCCCATGCATCTAAGTATTGTCCTGTAGGAGAATATAAATTATATTATGTTTTTTTTTTTTCATATTTCAGATTTCTGTAACGAAGTTTCGATTAACAAAAAAATACTAAGTCTGACTAATAGACGTTTTTGTTTTTTAAATATAACAAAGTCTAGTGGAAGAAGACTGAAGAAGATTTGTTGGTCTAATGTTTGGCGTATGCAGCTGCTAATCAAGAGGTCTCGGGTTCGATTCCCGGGTCGGACCGCAAATATTTGTTTCGGAGTCGGTATTTTCTATGTGTTATATGTATGTATTTACAAAAAAAAATAAGTTTATGTATTTATATTAGTTGTTTAGTACCCATAACACAAGATCTGCTTAATTTGGGACTAGATGACTTTGTGTGTAGATGTCCGAAATATGAAAAAAAAAGATGTTCAGGAGAGAGGGGTGTGTGGAGTTACATATTTTCGTCTTTTGACTTGTAAGTTAGGTGTTATCAGTAGTAAATTTTTATCAGATCTTTATATTCGTTTGTTTTCAGTACATTAAATACAAAGGTATTAAAATAACAAAGTAGTGTAGGCGTGTGAAGTAGTGACCTCTTGAGGTTGTCCCTGACGCGCACGTTGAAGGCGATGTAGCCGAGCGCGGCGGCGGCTGCGTGCGCGGCCACGGCGGCGGCGAGTAACGCGCTGAGCGAGCCGCGCCGCGCGCCCCACTCGCTGCCCAGCACCAGCGCGCTCGCCCACATTACGCACACCAGCGGCACGCACACCACGCTCACGCCCAGCACCACTCTGCGCAACAACACACCACACTGTATCACATCACAACAACCTACCTGCACAACCGACGACAGATTTATCTCATTACCAAACAATTTCATTTACTGTTCATTTTTGGATTAATATTAAATTATTAAATAATAATAATAAATATTAAATAATAATAAATAAAAATAATTATTTTTCTAAGTTATAATGACCTTAACCTTTATGAGGCATCGCGGAGGTGATCATAATATATAATAACTTTATTTGTTTATTAAACAGTTTACAATTTAGTGATATTTATTATATTAGTTTTAATCTAAAAACAGGTGAGAGAATCGTGTCATTAAAACGCAAATTGAATATTACATGATACATTTAATATTATTAATAGAAACTAATATTAAAAACACAGACACACTTATGTTTTGACTCATGTTCAGCTAAAATAAACCAAACTGTTTGCTCGCATTCGAAGTCTAAGAATTCAAATGGAAAATATGCAAGTATTGATTATTCTGCTTCTAAACGTAAATGTATTCATCAAGTCGTTGGTAAATGCTATAACAAAAAATCAATGGGGTAGTTCTAGATTAGATTAGTGTTCCTACCTCAAGTTCCCAAATCCAATAACGTGATCCCTAACAGTAAACGCTGCTCTTGTGGCCCCAGCGAGGAACACTATGGCTGCTCCAGCATATATAGCAGCAGGAATCACCACCCACCACACCACCGGCTCGTGACAGCTAACCCAGCAACTAAACATGTATTGCAATGTAATTATTGATTAAGATAAAGTTTGTCTCTGCATTAATAGCATATTTGCAAGCGTGAATCTGGAATTTATAAGATTTATTTTTGTTAGAATTTTGATCTTTGGTCGGTGCTTACAAGAGCGCGTTCCCGTACTGGTGCTGGTGGTGCGAGGCGGCGAGCGCGAGCAGCACGGCGGGCGCGGCGTAGGCGGCGGCGAGCTGCGCGCACAGCGGCCCGTGGTTGACGTCGCGCAGCTCGCGCACCAGGCGCCGCACCTGCCAGCCCTCGCACGCGCACCACGCTAGCGCGCACACCCACCAGTAGTGCAGCGACATCGCCAGCAGCTTGCACGAGAACTGCACGCACACACATAATGCCTGTTATCTGTATCTCGCATTCTATAAGTCCGATCGGGTTAACCTAAATAGCGTTAGAAAGATGAGATTTCGTACTAAAAAAAATTTTTGACAGTTTTGTGATTAGTTGACTCAGTTGATGCAAAAATATTGGTACATTTTCTAAAATGAAACGGATATAAACAACACTCGAACTTAAAACAACAATTGTGGATTACACAAAGCGTCGTTTCATAAGGGAATGGAACCCAAATGGAACAACGCTTTGTGATAGCTCATAGTGCACAGCACAATAGTAAATGGAGAACTAACCGCTGAAAAAACTACATTATTCATGCAGTCATTATATTGGACAGATTTCATTGAAACAACCGTCAGCTTTGTGTTAGCAGTTGCGACAGCAAAAAAACCCTGTTCCAAATAGCTAAATAACTAATAAGATTTTCATTACGATTTTCAAACAATTCACATTAATGATTTCGGGACCGTCAGGTGAGTGTGAACTCACAAAATTATTTTCAACCATTATGTACTTACTCTCAAACTAATTAATCAAAATAGATTCCTTATGATTCATTTAGGCTACAGAACCCTAAAAAGATTTAAGGAAAAAGACAATAAAAACTAATAAAGCGATGAAATAAAATTAACCACTATACATACCTCATTCTGCACCAACGTCGTCCTAGCCTTCAGTGCAATAAGGTAGAGCAGTTCTGCCATAAACACGCTGAAAATGAGGTGCTTATGTATGGAGTTGGAGACAGTCGCCGCTCCACCTCGCATGAGACACAGAGCTGCCCACGTGACCAGTAGCAGCGGTAACGATATACTGAACGCTGTGTAAGATGACACTGATTCCAGGAGGGACGGCTCTGGGACGAACTGTTCATGGAAAAACAACCTTAATTAGCATTTGGAATAAGGAGGAAATTCAAATGCTAGTCAAGTATCTTTTAGATATGATGGACTATAAAGTAAGATTATTTCTATAAGGTAATTAACTAGGAGACTATTTTAAAAAATAATAAACAGTTACGAATGTAGTTATTAGTAAATAAAAATGCGGTACTAAAAGTTTTTATGTCTATTGTGTTTATAGCAATATATCTATGGCGGCTTAGTGAGATTGGTCTTTCGCTCTCATACTCACCAACGAAAGACTTGGTTGCTCTTAACTTATATGTTTTAGACAGTAGGGACTGATCATTTGAGTGTTATTTAATACACAAGAATACATTCTAGCAAAGTATTATGTAATTTATTCTTATTGTTTTCTGTTAAATCATATTAAAACAACTCCAGTAAGCTTTTCGCCTGTTTTCTACTAATTAACTTACCTCGATGTCCACTTCATCTACCAGTACAGCGAACGTGGACAAATGGTTACATGTGCAGTTGATGAGGAGTGGCTCGTTGGAGTACGGGGACCAGTCGTAGTCTATCTCCGTGTGACAGCCCACGCGTGACCACTCACCAGACCTTTAGAATAGAACAAAATAAACTCAACCATTTAAAATTCTTTCCCGTCGCAGGCTTCATGCATATTGAGGTAAGGTATATTAAACCTTCATCTATGTTGGTACATCTAATATTACAGCTAGTTTAGAGAGTCAATACATTACTTGAAAGAATTCCTAAGAAATAGCTTTAAATTGTTTTTTTTTTCTATTGATCATACACGTCACTACGTCACCACACTAACAGGATCATTAGCGAGATAGTATTTGCTTCGCTAATGAGTATTTAAAAATAAATTATACCTTGTAGCAAAAATCAATAAGATCAGTTTCACATTCTCGGTGACAGTAGCTACGAGAGCAAACAAATGTATATATGTATCGGACCGGGACATCTTACACACAACATCATCTAGTCCCAAACTAAGCAGAACTTGTATTATGGGTACTAAACAACTGATATAAATACATACTCCGAAACCAATATTTGTGGATCATTTTAAATATGTGTCTTAAAAAAACTACATACAGAAACTAATAAATTCTATTCTTAAAATGGTTTTATCCAACCATATGAAATCAATAATAAAAGTATACATGCATGTATTTATATCAGATGTCTAGAACACATAGTTCTGCTTAGTTTGGGGTTAGATGTTGTTTTGCATCAGAAGTCCGAAATTTTAATTATAAACACTAGAAGGTCTCATAGCAATGTTATGGTATGTATATAGGTTATGAATACAGGACTGATATGATACTGCACACTTACCCTCTCAAGGTCGACCAGTGTACACACTGAGGATTAGTTCTCGATCCAAACGTTTCTCTATCAATATCCAACCATATTTGCAACCTTATGGGTCTCTTAAGTCTCATTCCACTCAAACTCTTATACATCAACTTCTTCTTCACTCCATCTTTGGTTAAGTTCCCACTTTCACTAATCAACGCCATAGCTTTTGGACCATCATTGCTTTCGAGCTTCTCAGCCATGTATGATGACTCATTTTCTTGTGAGTGTTCACTTGTATAGGATTTGTCTTGCTTCTTGAAGGCTGGTTGGATAACGATTGGGCCGTGGTGGTCTTGATTCTGGGTTTCTTCTGAGGTCCAGGTGTTTTGTGGTGGAACTGGATTCAGGTGGTTGGTTTGGTGAGAATGATGGTTACCCTTGTTGGCGTATACAATGCCTGTTAAAAAATGAAAATAAGACAATTCTAGTATTTAAGTCAGAAAGGCAGATTAATATCTGTTTGAAAAATATAAGCACTAATTGGGTTTAAAAGGTTAGAAAATAACTACATTAATATAATTGAGTCTGGGGAGGACTCTCAGAATCAGGGTTTAGTCACCGGCTGAACTCATTTAAAAAGTAACGAAATACATGACAATATATTTTTTTCTGTACAATATCAGAAAGTCATGTAACGAGAATCTAAAAGTAATAAACGATTTACTGAAAGAAAGATTCGATGCCTTTTAATCGGTTAATTAACGAAGCTACGAATAAAATCCTACCATAATATTTAGCTACCTAATACATTAAAAGATAGTACACTAACCTTCAAGATCGCTACTATTCTCACTCGAGTTGTCTTCACTCGCGTCACTGGTCTCCTTAGTCCACACATACTCTGGTACGAACAGTGCTAATTGTATGATGGGTGATCCCAGGGTGATGTTGACGCCCCATCGCTGGCTCACTGACTCGTCCATGCGCAGTGGCATTAGTTGTGATGTGTTGCGGGAATATTGGAGGTATGAGAATACTGCTCGTGATTCGTAGTTTAACTCTAAGTTTTCTGAAAATTAAATTACAATAATGATGATTATGGTCTAAATAAATTATTTCGTGAAGTTGGAATATAAAATAAGTGACGTAATTTAGTAAGAAAACGGTTTTCCAGCTTCAATTTGACACTTTTAATCTGGTTCACTGGCATAAATGTCCCGAGATATCAAGTTTTAAAATATTTGTTTTAATAAAAGCGTACATGCGAAGGTTTCTTGTCAAACTGTTAACTTACCTTGTATATTATTATTAGTAATCCCAAGAAGATCCAGCGGCAGTAACACCCTTGTATACTTATCAAATTTATTCTTATTTCTCACGTAGTTATTGTATTTAGGAAACGAGACAGTCGGGCTGGATGGCTTTTTGTGCTTATTCAGCTTGCCGCTGGGGTAATACAGCGTGGTCTGTAGCGGAGAATGTAGGAAGGCAGAAGTATCTGGTAGGACGACCCGCTCGGTCGTGTAAGAGTCTAGATTGTATCGGTTGAGTTGAGTCGGCTCAAAGCCGTATATTGACTCTGCTGTTACTATGTCCACGCCGATTACTGGAAAAGAGTAGAATGTAAAAGTTTAAACATAAACAAGGTCACCGTTTACTGTCGTTGTGTCAAGCCAGTACGAATGATTTACCATCGTTATGAAATAAAGGATAAATCTTGTAACATAGATATTTTTTAGTAGATTGGTAATTTTTCACAAACTGCAAAGCATATAGACATGATTTATTTGGAACAAAATCTTCTGAGAATGTGTTGTGTATGAAGCACTATTTGTAATGAATTGTTATTAGAAGCAGAAATAAACTAGGTCAGAATCAAGGTCCCACATGTTTAATGAGCATTATATTGTTTTGATCCAGACATCGAATTCAACTTACTACATACGCATATACGTTAGTTCGGTGAAATACGTGTCCGCAAATGCGTGTACGTATACATACACGCTTGTGTTTGTGTGTGTTCAAGAAATTCTTTTAGCACTAACCTAAGTCGCTAGTGACGATCTCGAAGGGGCTCGTGTAGGTGTCGTGTTGACTCTCAGCCAGCACTGCAATATACTTATCGAATTTTTGCACCATCAGTTCCATGCCGTGACCGGTGAGTTCTCTAATACGAGACCACTCCTTCTCGTATTGTACATCCAGAATTGTGTTAGCAGATTTAATTACGTTCTGTAACAATTAATATATGGTGTAAAAAAAAATGTAAAAGATTACAAAACGCCTTGTATGAATTGTTTAGAATTGCAATGGGACCGCACTGAATTCTTCTCATTAAATAAACTCACACTAGGCCTTCAGAGTGATCATTCTAAACTCGTTATAGACAAAACTGCAATTTTGCGCTCTCTCTCTTTCACTTAGCAGCAGATGAGACGTATATTGTTATATAACCATATAATTGCGATCAATATAGTTCGTATTCAATTTTGATGCAATCTTTTCTAATATTTAATTATTATCATGTAAAAGTTTGTAAGTATGTGACGTTGTTGGGAGTAATCTACGTATCCACTGAATCGCTTTTTTTTTTTAACAAAAGAAGCTAGATTATTTGTGAGTATCGTAGACCAGAAATTATTTCGAAAAATGAATACCACCGTATATAAAATACACACGGGCGGAGCCGCAGGCAAAGGCTAGTATTAAGATAATGAACGTCATATCTATACAAATAAATAGTATGTAAGGATATACAAGTACCATCAGATATCTACTAGTTACGTAAGTAACTAAGGCTACCTTTTAGACTAGCTTCGCCCCGCGGCGTTACTCGCGGTGGTACAACAACAGTAACTCGGGGTAACACCGCTGGGCTCAGCTAGTTAGTCATAGTACTAAAATAGGGGGTAATTAAACGATGCTTACCCGCACATAATCCTTGTCTTGACTATGAGTGAGGTTTAACCCGGCCTGCTGAAGTTCGTAGTTGAGTAGTTCCAACAGTATTCCTTCAACGATCAAAATGTCGGCTCCGTATAGATGTGGCGTGTTGCTGCACGCTGACGTCACGTCAGCCGCTAGACGTACACCTACGAAAGTATTGACGGAGAGCTCACCGGTTTCTATTTTGCTTAGCTGTAGATCAAATAAGTAGGTTAGTAAGTGTCAACTGTTAGAACAATGTATTCTTTATTTATATCTAAATATTATTTTACTATACTGGTAGTGCTAGTAGCACTGCGTTCTAAACGCTATGCAGATTAAAAAACACACAATGGCGCCATTACAGTTTTTACTGCACCGAGTGTTGTGGGTTCAAATGGTTAATGGTTCACAAGGGACAACACTTCATGTGAATCACAAATTGTTGTTCTGAGGCTTGGGATTCTTTGTGCCCGTCGAATGTATGTTTGTAAAGTCCACAGGGGACTTTACAGATACAGGATGTATGGTCCTAATCCCACACACTTACCTGTTTTCTGAGTTGGTAGAAGGTGGAAGAAGTACAATTGAACATGTCGGGTTCTTGCCACGGTACGATTTGAGATTCATCACACATACGGGTTCCTTTGCCACTGGTTCCTAGAGAAAAAATGTGCCGATTAATATTAATATCTTTACATAGTATAAAATAAATTCGCTTTCGCAGTCTAATCGCTTAGATCTTTTAAATTACTCAACAAATATTAATGCAGTTCTATTATGTGAACTTTCTTTCTTAGTGATATATGAATAAAACAACTAATAGAAAGAACATTTGATTCTTTTCAAGCTTTTTAAAAATTAATCTTCTAAATTACATTACTTTTAATACAAATTTTAAAAAAATCACACAAATTGTATTCCTTATAACACAAATATTATTTTGGATGCAAAATTTATCTATAATAAAGAGGTTAATTTACCTGTAGGACAATCTGTGACAGCTTCAATACCAAACTTCGTGCGAGGCCACCACACGCCGTGTGAGAAGGAACGAGGGCACCCATCGTAGACAACTATTGAACAAATAATGATAATCTATAGCTTATAAAATCATTTAAACACTCAAACACCGGATTTTGTCTGTGCGGAAGTCCCCCCCCCCCTTTTCATCAAACTAGGATCTTGGAACAGATCAAACACGGTTTCTTAGGCTCTTGTAGAGGATGGAATTTTTTTCTACGACTGATGATTCCAAATTTCCAACCGACACACTCTTGATAGTGTTTGAGTAAAATTATTAAATGACTAGCTTTCGCTCGAGTCTCTGCCAGCGGGTTTGAAGTTTTTCGAGTTAAAAAGCTACGGCTTTTAAGACGTTAAGACTATTTGTGTGCCAAATTTCATTTAAATCGGTTTAGTAGTTTTGAAGCGAAAGCTCGACAGATAGACAGGGTTACTTTCGCAATATTAGTAGAGATTGTGATTTTGCATACACATTATCAGATGCCTTCGAAGACATTAAGAGTGATGAAATCTACTGAAGCAGTGTGCAAGAAGTGGACAAATTTTTATAAATAAAAATTAAAAAAAACTTAACTAATATTACCGATTTTTTCAAACATAGCTAAGAACACTCCTGACTAATTCTCCTTGAAACAAGAAAAAAAACACACACATACACACACACACACACACACACACACACACACACACACACACACACACACACACACACACACACCGTCGTTTTTACGTCGGGAGTTAAAATAAATAAATAAATATTTTGGACATCTTACACACAACATCATCTAGTCCCAAAGTAAGCAGAGCTTGTGTTATGGGCACTAAACAACTAATATAAATACACAACAAATACATACATATGATACATAGAAAAACACCAGTTAAAAAAATAGTGACCTTCGCAGCCAGTGTTGGGCGCGACCTCTGCGTAGAGGTTTGCGCAGGAGTCGCAGGCGCGGCCGATGACGCCGGCGCGGCAGTGGCACTGGCCCGCGAGCGGCGAGCACGAACTGTTCACCGAACCCGCCGCGTAACACGCGCACGGGAGACACGCCGTAGAACCTTCCGGCTTGTAGTGGTTCTCCTGTTCAATACATTCAAAATAATAATAATTTATATTTCAGACATCTTACACACAACATCATCTAGTCCGAAGCTAAACAGAGCTGGTATTTTGGATACTAAACAATTGATATAAATACATAAACAAAGTTTTTTTTGTAAATACATACATATTCTACATAGAAAACACCCAGACTCTGAAACAAATATTTGTGGCTTACACAAACATCTGGTCCGACCCGGGAACTGAACCACTAGACCAATAAGGCAGACATTAAATATCATTAAAGTCGTTAAATTCATAATGTTATAGACTAGAATAGACTAAAGGCATTAAATAAGATAGGATAAGATCATTGTCCACGGGTTCTGTGGTGTGCTTTGAAAGAGACTTATCTCCAGCAGTGGACTACAACGGACGGATGATAAGTGAGAACACTGTTAATTTATGTTGATGCCTAAATAGAAGAAAAACTTGGGAAAAACCCTATATCAACGTGTCTGACCAGATCTGCCAAAATCTTTTAAGGAAGGGCCTATGTCCAGCAGTGGGCTAGTAAAAGCGATTCAAATACCCATATGTCTTATTAGATTATAATAACAGTAAAATTTAAGACCAAGGTATGGTTTATGAACACATATTATAATTGCTACAGGTTTAGAACACGTTACCTTGCAATGACAATGGCCTGTGGTAGCGTGGCAGTGTGGGTGATATCCCCTCGAAGCATCGCAGTCGCAAGGTCCGCACGCGCCACTGGATCCTCCCCACCACCCACCTGGACACTCTTGGGCTACTGCTTCTACGCAGCCAGATGCTGTACCAATGGATTAGATGTCATAAATACCAAAAATAGATTTTTTTAAAGTAAATATTATTCATAACATTATTTACAGTTGACAATAGAATGAATTGAAATGAATAAAAAATGACTCAGGCAATATTCAGTAACCAAACGACTTCTAGTTTATATAGCCCTGTTCAGCAATTGGCTATATGTTAACAATATGTGTTGGAAATACCTACGCAAGCATATTCAAATATGATACTAATAATGGTAAATCAAAAGATTTTAATGATCGACGTGAGTATATTCCCAAGAATTAAATAATGTCGAAAGTTATGTGTATTTTAATTTGTTTTTTTATGTACATATCTTTACGTTTTTAATAATATATTTGTATGGCACAAATACAAATATGAATAAGCGACTCTTTAAATATTAGTAAAGGCACAAAACTAGTTTGAATTTCAATGAGTATATGAATGGGTCGGCTCGACCGGGGCCGTACTACCCTCACCCAGAAAACCATCCTAATATCCAGTACTCTTGCTGTCGTATTTCGTTGTTTAGTGTCAGACCGGAGACCCAATTATTGTGCATCATTCTCCCGGTTTCCAGAGGTCGGGAGAATGATGCAGAAACATCCGACCAGGCCGCGATGGTATGGGTCACCATATTGAATTGCTTACCCTCACAATGCGGATGGTGGTGACTCATGTTTTCCATCAGGCCGAGTAGAGTCACTTTGGTAGGCTTCAATATAAAAAAAAAAACACTCACCAGTCAGCATGTACCCATCGTCACAGAGACAGTGGTATCCTCTCTGAGAGTCGTCGTGTGTGCAGGTGGCGTGCTCCCCGCAGGGCCGCAAGTCGCAGGCGCGCACGCACTGCGGCCCGACCCGACCTCGCTCGCACGCACACTCTGTGTTGTCCCACGATGTTACGCAGGAGCTCTGCAGGTGCACATACAACATTACTAGCTGTGCACTATTTGTTTTTTATATTATTGTGTCAAGTTTTGTGGTATAGGCAATGAAAACAGCTTATACAGAAGCGCAGATCTTAACGATTTTGTGTGCCGATTCCAAATGGGGTCTGCCCCCAGTTAAGTTCGTAATTGGTGGCGCTGGCTTCGTTCTCTATTCGTTTTGCAATGCGTAAGAGAGAGGCAGTTAATCATTATCATAGCTGAGTATCTTTTTATTTTTTTTATTTTTTTATATATTTTTTTTATTTTTTTTTCGCTCCAATTTCATTTAATAATAATAATATAATAATAATAATAAGTTTATTTGCCTAAAAAACAATTTTATACAATATTGTCTTTACAAGAACAAGTTTGGACAGTTTTTGTAACCACGAGAAGGAGCATCTGCAGCCGAACTAGGCGTTAACCTGTATCTCGGCATGCAGCGCCGATTCCCCTCGAAAATAGATTAAAATCTAGTTATCCAAGTAGCAAAAGTTAGTAACAATTAGGTAAAAAACAGGTAGGTAAAATAAACTTAAATTACAAACGTGTGTGTGCGTGTGTGTGGTGTGTGTGTGTGTGTGTGTGTGTGTGTGTGTGTGTGTGTGTGTGTGTGTGTGTGTATGTGTGTGTGTGTGTGTGTGTGTGTGTGTGTGTGTGTGTGTGTGTGTGTGTGTGTGTGTGTGTGTGTGTGTGTGTGTGTATTTATGTATGTGTGTGAGAGTGTATGTGCGTGCGTGTGTGCGTGTACATGATTGTATGTGTGTATGAATATATAAATGTGCATGTGAGAAGTATATATGCATATGTTAAATGCGCATTAGATATGTGAACCTAAGCATAATCAAAAACGAGCTAAGCATTAACCAACTATTTGTATCAACTTTTCAGTATCTTCATATGACAAATTCATTAAATATGCAACTACCTTCTTTTTATCATCAAATATATGTAAATTGGTATCGCAATCTCTTGTGTAAATTAAAATGTAAATTGATAAATATTTCAGCTTGTTTCATCGTTAGGGTTTAAATTATGAACTCTGATAAATTATATTTATAATATTTTATCTTTTTTTTATGAAATCATTCGAATGAATGAAATCCGAGATAACAGGAATGTGTAAAATGTTTAGTTTTTTATTCACAGATAGGGGATACAACGCGTAAGTATAACTAATTATACATTTTAAAACGTAAAAAATATAAGAAAGATTAAAAGTAAAAAAAGATTGAAAATAAATCGATAAAAAGCATATTATTAGAACTACACGTATCACAACAATAATGTAACTAATAAAACAACTTACATATGGAGGACAGATGGAGAGCATGCAGTCGGCCCTTGATTGGCATCCATCTCTGACATTTTCTCTCACCGTAGGCCGATTGAGCAAAGACTGAGCAGAACCCACTCTAACATCCTGTACACAATTTAAATTATTATTTTGAAACACATCATAAAAACCGACAGAAATGGTCCATGTTCATAATTTTTTATGAACATGGACCATTTCTGATACATTTAGTAAGTAGATTTGAATGTAATAAGCGCGAAATAATTTATAATGATGATCTATTTAAAGTACAATTTATTAAAATAATTATAAATAACCTTAAGAAAATAACATTGATAAACTATAATTGACTATTGACTGAGAATGTAACTGGTTAACAAATACTTTAATTTATTCTAACAAATCTCACCTGAATACACCCTTCGAAATAACCAACTTCAGATGCTAACAGTCCAGCCGTGGTGTCAGGTCCTCCAATGAGGATCTTCCCAATATATTGGCCCTGAATCTTATTAGCCAACATTGGTAACAATGAGGTCCTGAGGCCATAGTCCACGCTCACTGAGATATCTGTGCCAAGCCATTTGATCTCTATCCGGTGCCAATCACCATCGTGGAGTGTGGTCGTTGGAAGGAACATGGATTCTCCGTTATAAGCGTAGTGGAGGTTGCCAGATTTTAACTGAAAAAAGGTGTATAGCATAGAGTAGAATAATGTTTCTGTTTAGAGGTTATAAATTGTTGGTTATAGATTGTTGTTAGATTTTGCTATGTAAGTCCGTAAATAGAATATTTTAGTTGACAGATCCAATTCGCGTAGTCAACCATTGTCTAGTTTCTTTTTAGACCATCTGCTTATTGAAAATAATGCTAGACAAGGGCCATAGTAGATGTTGTTAACTAGTTTTATTACCCTACCCCAGAGTTGCCACCCGTCCCGAATTTCCCGGGACAGCCCCGAATTCGATGATACCGTCCCGCGTCCCGACAGCCTATTGATTTTGTCCCGATTTTTCACAAATGTAACAATTGCTCAATTTGAATTCACCTTCTTCCCCTTTCGCGCAGTGTACATAAAAAGAAACAGCTATTGGGTGCCAAATGGAACTAATGACAACCTTTTTACTAAAATCTTTATTTGTTGTATTCAGTGGAGTGTGTCTTTTCGTCAGGGCGGATGACTGAACTGCCCACGCATTCGCTCTTACGCATGACTTCACCCAACTGGTACTCCAGCACACCAGGTTACCAGACACATCGAGTCAAGCGCCCTCCTTGCTAGACCTGTTGCTGGCGAGCCACCCAGCGCAGTACTGTGTGTCGGTTCTCACCCCTCTGGGCTCCTCCAACCACTGCCAGGTGTCCACCGTAGTGAAGTACGCGCGGATCTTGGGTCACTCGTCGTCCGGAAAGCCAGTGGACCTGACGGGATCCCAGCGGTGGTTCTAAAGAACTGTGCACCAGAGTTGTCTCTAGTACTGACACGCTTGTATTGCCTGTCATATTCCTAAGGAATTGTCCCGGAGGCCTGGAGAGAGGTGAATGTTCAACCTATCCCCAAAAAAGCTGACCGCTCAGATCCCGCCAACTACCGTCCTATAGCTGTCATCTCCATACTCTGCAAGGTGCTTGAACGAATAGTTAACAAGCAATTGGTTCATTACCTGGAAGATCACTCTCTGCTAAGTGATCGGCAATATGGCTTGAGACCGAACCGATCCACGGGTGATCTTCTCACGTACCTCACGCACCTGTGGGGTGAGGCTTTGGATAGGTATGGAGAGAACCTGTCAATCAGTCTAGACATGGCCAAGGCCTTTGATAGGGTTTGGCACCGCTCGCTTCTCTCTAAGCTTCCGGCATACGGCCTGCCCACTAAATTGTGCAGCTGGATTGCCGCCTTCCTGCGCCAACGCCGCATTAGAGTCCTTTGTGACGGCGCGGCGTCTGATTTCCAGCAGGTAAACGCAGGCGTACCCTAGGGCTGTCTTGTTGCCCACGCTGTTCCTTCTACATATCAATGACATTTTGTCGCTCTCGATCGGTTGCAGGGGCGAGCAGTTCGCATCATAGACAGTCCCGAAGCCACCGAGTTCCTGGAACTTTTGCAGTTGCGAAGAGATGTCGCCTCTATGGCAGTCCTCTATCGCCTTTACCATGGAGAGGGTTCTGAAGAGCTCCTCCACCTCATCCCACCCTCTTCCTTCCTCTACACAATAACACGATCTGGCCAGGGAAGTCACCCCTTCAGAGTGGAAGACATACGCTCCAGAACTAAGCGGCTCGGGTCTTCCTTCTTGTGTCGAGCAGTTAAAAACTGGAACTCATTGCCAGCTAATGTTTTTCATTCCTACTATGATCCCGGGTCCTTTAAGCTAGGCGTGAAAAAGCATCTCCCTAAGCCGCCATACTGCTTGCATTTGCAGTGAGTATGGCGACCCCCACTTGTGGATTTTACTTATGCTTTCCATCAGGCATAGTAAAGTCACCTTGGCAGGAGTTTTATAAAATAAAAATCCCCTTTAAAGTTGAATAACTCTCAAATGGATATCAAAATCAAAAAATTGTCGGAGCAACTTTCTTAGTGTTTAATAATGACCGATCTAATGATAACCCTAACGATAAAAAAATCACCCCCACTTTACGTGTAGGGAGGAACCCCAAAAAAAAATTTTTTCATGACCTTATTACTTCAGCACATTGTCGCCATTGTTTTCCAAAAAAACTGCTTTTTTATCATGATCTGAATTAGACTGAAATTTGACCGACTGTCCTCATAATAAGTATTGTCCCAATTTTTTTTTTCCAAAAGGTGGCAACCCTGCCCTACCCTACACAGAAAATTGACTAATACGAAAGAAATAATTTTATGTTGTGTGTTGTGTGTCACTACAAAAATACGAATTTCAGTGGTTAGAAAATAAGTTCAAAAAACAGAAGCTCAATAAATACTCACAGTTATCAGTATGGTGCTGTTCTGTCCGACTTGTATCGACATGATGAAGGCATCCTGGACCCTTGTTCGTATGGAAAAAGCGTTAAGCCATGGCAGTTGTATCGGTCGGAGTAGAGGGTTGAACGAGAGCATTCCGTCGCCGCTGAACCGCCAGGGTGGAGCGATTGCTATGCATAACAAAATATGTATATTAGAAGTTTTTTTTCTAGATCTTTTAAATGATATTATAATAGTCGACAATTATTTACAGCGACGCAACAAAAAACAAAAATTGAAGTGAGAACATACAGAACAGTCGAAAGATAATTCAGACCAATATGAATGGTCTCTAACATTAATCTAGAGGAGATTGCTAGGCCTCTCTTCAGAAAGGTTTCGGTCTACTACACGAAGCTGGTCAGACAGGTTGGATTATGGTTTGTGTTCTTGGCAGAGCTGTTATCCTGTAGAGTTTGATTTATTTATTAATGGATAACTTACAATCTGCGCAGTCCTTTCCAGTCCACCCTTCAGTACAATCACATAGATAGGTATCCCAAAGGTTTCTGCATTCAGCTCCATTATAACAAGGCGCAGAACTACACCGGGACCGTTTCTCAGGGCACCCCGCCAACGTCCCGTTGTCTGACACATAAGAGTTCAAGTCGACAAACTTGTGGTCGATGTGTAAATCTGATATGCAGCCAATGAAGTCTTTGTTCTTGACTTGGAAGCTGCTTGGAATGTTTGGGAGTCCGCCGATTTGTAGTGGCCCCGTTAGGTCAAGGAATCTGAAATTTAAAATACAATTGTATTTTACATATTTACATAAATCGTGTATGATTAAAATGTATGTGACTACTTCGCAATATCTTATGTATGAAATTCTCGTGACACAATGTTAATTACCATACTAAGCTGGACCGATTTGTATGAAATTTTGTGTGCATATTGGGTAGATCTGAGAATCGGCCAACATCTATTTTTCATACTCCTAGGATGCGAACCACTAGTGTGGTATCATGACGTCATGAGTCATCCTCCTTGCTCAACACGCTGAGGTATTAGTTATACACTTATAAAACTTTAAACTCAAACCGTTCTGCACTTATTGTGCCATAATATGTTAGAACGTTACCGATATGCTATAGTAAGACATTAGGAGCAATTAGAGACCAAAAGCAAAACGCATGATTTGAAGATATACGTTTCCTTTGATACGAGGAAACAAAGATTCTAATTAAAGTATTTTCTATTTACGTCCATAGACAGTATAAGTAAAATATATTTACCTGTGGCAAGTTTCCGTGGGTATATCGCAACGAGGCGGCAGAACCTTGGAGCTGTAGTTGGCGCACGCGTACTTAGTACCGAACTCCGCAGCACCAGCCAATGATAACGCCTTGTCGCAGTCGTCTAGTATCAATGTTGCGGTCTGGCAATAATACGCACATTTAATATGATATAATTATGAAAGTACATTTTAAAATAAAAAGATATTTTCATCAAGATGTTTATCTAGTATTACTCGTTGCTGTTGGTGACAAAAGTTCTTATAAATCCATATGTTTCGATGTTCTGTGTCTAATGCTGTACACTAACCTAATATTTTATCAACAACCAGTGTGGGTTTATAGCAAACCCATCCCGAGTATTACTTTAGTGTGTAGAAAATTAGAGGAGAAAATTAACTCCAAGACTCCGTGTCGGGGATATTCTGCGCATGGTGACGGACTAAGAATACGTAGAACAGCAGCATTAAAAAGAGAAGGAAAACTTAACACAAATCCAATCATCATCATCATCATCATCATCAACAGCCTTCAACAGTCCACTGCTGGACATAGGCCTCTCCTTAGAAAGGAGGTAATAATAATAATATATATTTCGGACAACGTTATCTAGTCCCAAACTAAGCAGAGCTTGTAATAAGGGTACTAAACAACTGATACAAAACATAAGCATACTTTTTTTTGTGAATATATTATACATAGAAAACAACCAGACTCCGAAACATATATTTGTGGATTACACAAATATTTAGTCCGTCCCGGGGTTCGAACTCGAGACCTCTTGATCAGCAGCCGCATACGCTGACCACTAGACCAACAAGGCAGTCAAAATACCAATCCGTGTGGGCTGAGAAGAGGCCTAATATCTCTGGTATTAAATAGTCTTTGCATATCTTACCCGATTGTAGTACTCTACTTCAACGGAATGCCAGTTCCCATCAGCTACATTTCCAGCAACCGTGACATCGACCTTGCTGCCTCCCAAAGCGAAAGAGAACCTCAGACCAGCTCCTGACTGTATCCCCGCACCGGTGCTGATGGTCTCCAAGGCTAGGAAGTCGTGCCTTTCGTTATACCGACCGTTGTACAGGAGCAAGCCGTTCGGAGTTATGGTTGAAAATCTGTGGGAAAAAAAGGAGGTTCATATTTTCATACTTTTTGGTTTCATGTGGCATAGATAAGTAAATGAACAGACGGGTAACTTGATGGTTAGTGAGTACCGTCATATGTGGACACTTGCAACATAAAGTTACAAGAGTCACTGCCCTCTGAACGCTTACACCAGAATCAGGGTATGGCCTGGAGATTGGCTCTCGTGAATATACAAGAATACTGTACTGAATTTATCGAATGGTAAAAGGTACCTATTGAAAAAATATTTATTTGATGATTGGCAATAAAAACCACAAAAAAAGATTCATTTAAAAAAGTTTCTTACTTGAGTTTCAAGTGCACTCTATTCCTCCTCTTCAACCCTGGAAATGTGAGAAAGGACGAAGCTGGGAAGCTTCTAGTCTTTAGTTCACACAAGGGCGTGGTGTGTTCAGAGTCCAAAGCACAAGGTTGGCACATCAGCCCTCCCTCCCGCGACGAGATACACTGAGACCCGCTGCGACACACCGCAGACGCCATGGAGCAGGTAGCTGATTTCAGTTGAGTTTCGCAATTCACACCTGGTTAAGTTGTTATTTATTTAAATAATATGTTCAAGATATAAATTAATTCAAAAAAGTTAGTATTAAAATGACAGTTTAAAGTAAATGATACATGGTGATCGACGAAAGGTTTTGGTTTTGGTCGAAACTGAGAGCGGGGCTGTAAGTTCGGTTTCAGCTGAAAAATCAGTCACAAGTTGTGGCCTAACCCAAATCTCTACAGATTTTTTGACTTAAAAGTAGGGAAGAGTATTATTTGACAGTCGATTACAGAATGACTTTATAGCTTTATCTTCTTGTATAAGTACTATTTAAAATACAGTATGATAACCAGCCTTTATTTACATGTTATAAACCAGACGACATATTACTATGACACAAAAAGTTTAGAATACTTTACAAACTTTTAGGCCCCCATAAAACAAATTTAAATCATATCGATGTCATCATTACCTGTGTATCCAGCCGGGCACACGCAACTGTACCCGCCTTCACGTCTGATACAAGTTCCATTGTTGACGCAAGGTGAAGAGTAACACAGATCCACTTCTGTATCGCACATGTAATGTTCTCGAGATCCTGGCAAACAATCAATTAAGTTCAGAATGTATTGGGCACCTATGTCACCTTATAATGCAACATGTAACATCTTGTCACGAAGCAAAAACAGTGGGAATATTATTAAAGGTCGGTCATTGTTGCACAATTAATCTCTTGGTATTGTTTTGATGATAGAAACTCAAAGACTATATTAACCATATTCTCTATGTAGAAACTCTATCTAGTGATTTGGGATATTAAGTGCGATAATGTTTTTTCAAAAACTAAAATAGGTACTACAAAGGAAAATAATTTAAATACCGTTATAGCCTAGTCATAAATTACCCACCATGATCATTTTTTTTTGTTTAAAAAACAACTTCCGCATTAGGAATATACATCCTGTATCTCGAGGGACTTTACAAACCTACATGGTACGGACACCAAATTCGGAACAGCAATTTGTTCCGTGTGAGATTCTAGAACTTCGGAAATACTATATATTATAATTTTATTTTCTCACCCGTGAATCCATGAGGACACTGACAAGTGAAAGTAGTGACAGGGTATATCGGCCTGAAGAGTACGGAGTCACTGTTGATGAAACCAGAAGCGTTGCCAAACTTCAACACCGTGAGGCATTCCTCGTAGTTCAGACAGGGCTCATGTACGCAGATGTTATCGTCGAAGGGTAATACCTAGAACAAAACAAACCAGCGATCACAATGATACGAAGCGGTTGGAGCTAAACATTTTATATTTATATATTTTGGACACCTTACACACAACGCCATCTAGTCTCAAAAAAGAAGAGCTTGTATTATGGGTACTAGATATCTGATATTTACAGATCATACAAACATTTAATCCGACCCCGGATTCCAATCCGAGACCTCCAAGTACCCGCTAAGTAAGTAACCGCCACACCAACAAGGCAGTCAATACAAACAAAGTGTACAATATATACACAAACGTTGATGCATTACGCTATAAACAATATAGTACAAACCTGCACAGTAGCTAGCCTGGCGAGGGTGGCTCGATGCAGGTACACTCGCTCACGCAAGTGCGTTGGCGAATAATACTGAGATGTATCTCCTGCCACTCCTACTTCGGGCTCTGGCCTTCGTGCTGAGAATGAAACGTTCAGTATGTTGCCTGTTACGTCGGTGTCATCCTAAAAATACAACACAGCTGGTAAGTTTTAAACATACAAGTGTCAGGTATAGCAAAAAAAATATGCAAAAATACATTTTTAACTCAAATACTAAAAAGTCCTGTCGAACATTAGGTCAGATAGGAAAAAAATCTCGTAATCTGCTCTAGCCAAGTTGTAAACGTTTTTAGTTTTCTATTCTATTCACCTATTCTCTTGTTTCATGAGCTATTGTCACTCACAACAAAATATTAGCTAATGAAACAAGAGAATGGAGAATAAAATAGAAAACGAAAAACGTTTGCAACTTGGGTAGGGGGGCCGGTTCTAAGTCGTGAGATTTCTATCCGATCTAGCATATAACTTATTTGATTTAAAAAACTATAATTACATAATTAAAATTAAAACATTACGACGTACCTGTACACTGAATACATAAATGTTCTCTTTTGGACAAGGTATGATGGCCGCCAGCCCGTCTACGAAGAAGCCAAATAACGGTGAAAGGAAATGTTCTGCGGTCATGTCGTTTAGTCTGACAGTTATAGAGTTGAACAACATCTCCTCTGTGATTAACCGAACGGAAAGCTGCATCATCGCCTTTATTTCGTTTACGCCATCTATCGGAAAAGTTAATAATAATATAAACCTGAAATTATAATCCTGATAAGTGAGGTTATTAGTCTTGTCAGGCCCTATCCAGGTAACTGTTCTTGTAATGAGGAGAGGACACATATAAGTGTTATTTAATTGTATGAGTGATGTTTCTAGAACGGCTGGAGAGCAGCGTATAACTCGTGCGAGCTAAGATGGCACCTGGCTTAAAACGAAACATGATACCATTCCCCCGCGTAATACCCCTCTGTCATCTTGCGAGTAGCGTTAGCATCACTATTATCGTTGCACGAATCTTTCCATAATAATTTTAGTTTATTAGGTATTACCTAATATCATATACATCACTCCACGAATTTATTTTATTAATATATCATTAGATTCGTCTGGATAACCCAATTGATTTAAGAAAGGTCACACGAAAAAAAAACAGCATGACGACTTTGAGACGCAATAGTTTAAAATTAATAATATCCATATACACATGATATTTAGAGACTTCGATTAAAAGGCTTATCATGACGATTTAAAATTGTATTTTATAACCATATTTCAGTTCCTAATTTCATTTAAAATGATATTAGGTATTACCTAATATTATTTAAATCACTGCATTCGGGTAAATAACGAATGAGGCCTGCTTCCTATTGGTATGCATATGTATTTTCTTAACTCAGGTAGTAAAGTACCCCATGATATAAAGTAGTATGTTATGAGAAACTACTTGAAGCAAAATAAATGTTGAAATTTAAAAAAAACTAGAATAAATTATATTTTTCTTGCACTCAGTACTTCAAACGACTGACATTTGAGTCAGGTGCCATCTTAGGTCGCACGAGTTATATATTACGCCAAACCCTTTCTTTTATCGAGAGGCCAATGTAAAGACTGTTCATGATAGTTTCGTATATTACCTGAAACAGATATCTCCATGGTGGCGAGTTTGGGTACGTTGGTGTTCAGTTGTGGTGACAACGTCATCTCGCCCGACGTTTCGTTCAGTAGGACTAAGTTCGCATTGTTGCCAGATAGAACTCGGTATTGCAACTGTTGAATAAGAACATAATTTTTTATTTTTTTACATCTATAGGCAAATAGTTATTTGATTATAAACTAACTCCTTGTTAATAAATATTATTGTTACGGGAATTAACGCGATCACTTATTAAAGGTATTACATGCCTCTGATTGCCTTACGTTTATAGTCGCATTAATTCCCGTAACAATAATATTTATTATCATGGAATGCGAAAGTTTAAAAGTTAGTCTAACTCCTTGTTTTAACACAAGGGATATTGAAGTGAACAAAAAATAGTGTCTAAAAATTCATTAATAACTTTTTTTGTAATTATCCAAGTTGTTTCACCTGAGATAATTAACTAAAGTTTCAGGCTTAATCTTGCAGGACTATAAGTACATTTTTTTTGTGACAGGAATAAATCCCTTTAAATTTATGGCTCCTTGGTGCCACAGGACCCAGAAGTAGAAAATTACCCCAGTGGTCATCTTTGGTGCCTTTCAATCTCTAAAGAGGATCCGGACCATGTATTTTTAGAAACTTGAGTCCTTATTTTGTCCCTATTCCTGAAGAAACTGCAAGCTTCATGCCGCTAAGTCTCGTAATGACTACTCAAAACAATTACACATAAGGTTGCATTTACCTTGTCAGTGACATCAGCGTCGTACGCCGGCACCCTTCCAAACGGCCCCACAGGAAAACAGTCCTTATAGTTATTGAAGATGATCTGAAAGTCCTTCATCATCGGCGCATTGTCGTTCACATCAGTCACCATGATCTCGACTCTAACATCATTCCATAAAGGCGGGCTGGCTGCTCTGATAACCAGCTCGTACTTCTTTCGTGGACTTTCGTAATCGAGGTCTACCATGGTCACGAGTTCTGCTTTATCGGAACCTTGACGAGTTTCAAGTGAGAAACTGTTGGAGTCGTCTCCACCTGGTAATGAGAAAAAATATGTAAGAGAAAGAAATCAATCATCAACAGCCCATAATGTCCCACTGCTAATCTCGGGTCTCAGGAGAGGGTTGAGGCCATTAGAGAAAGATAACTTTTCTCAAACCCCATTTCAGTCCTTCTAGCCGGAGCAGTATAGCAGGCCGAAACCTTCTTTATAAGGAGGGGAATATGTTAACAGTTTCAGGAGTAAAAGATGACTCATACTAAAACAATATTTGAGTGTCCAACATTTTTAAGCAAAGTTTTCTGAATTAGTTTACTTTGTGTTTACTAGATGGCACTGTGTGTCTGAATATTTATATGCTTTATATAGATATTAAGCTTAATAGTATTTTTTTAAGTATAGTTGGCAAACGAGTAGGGGTTTCACCTGATGGTAAGTGCCTTCCACCGTTCATGGACATTAAATGAGTTTCTTTGAGTCTTCCTTCAAGAATTAGAGAGAGGAGAGGATATCCCTCTACATTATATTGTTTTAAACTTTCATGGTCAGTAACATTAAACTAACAAAAAGGTACATGGTAGGAATCTCGCAGATTTATATTTTAATCCCTCTACATTATATCCTTTCCAATAATCTCAGTCACTCGGCAAAAAATAACTTTGCAATAGTACAAGAAACATTAGACAGTTTTTTTATATATTATCCTGCCAGCGACTCTACTCTGCCTGATGCAAAGCATGGGCAGAATCCAAGAGTAGTGGTCACCATCCTCATAGCAAATGCAGACAGTACAGCAGGGTTTAAAAACAGAAAACAGAAAAAAAAACAGAAAACAGGGTGACCCACACAAAGGCGGCCTGTTGATATGCTTCTCCATCATTAGTCTTACCTTTAATGGAGTAATGAACGACGGCGTTGGGTCCTTCATCAGGGTCATGTGCGTATATTTCCCCAACTGTGGTGCCAATAGGACTGTTCTCCGAGATGTAGAAGGTGAGGCAGTCGCTCTCGAACACTGGCGGCGAATCATTGATGTCTTCCACTTTTATGTGGACTATCACCTGAAATTTCAGTCAGTTGGTGAATTTTCTTTTAAGAACCGCAGATGATTTAAGCTTATTCAGTATTCAACACTGCATATTATATAAAGTGTTCAAAAAGTTAAGTCGTTTATTGAATACCAACTGAGCCCCGCGGTGTTATCCGCGTTTGTTGTTGTAACCACAGGCAACGCCGCGGGGCAAAGCTATCCTAAGTTACTCCTCATATCATCAGCTATCTGCAAGTGAAAGTCCCGTCAAAATTGGTCCGGCCATTCTAGAGATTACCCGGAACAAACAGAATTCAGAACAACAATTTTGAAATCACACGAAAATTTAGTCCTATCTGAGGGTCGATCCTAAAAGCGACGATTATCGTCTAAATGACTACGCCATCTGTGCGTATGTTTACGCAAAACTTATAAAAAAATTACTGTAGATGAAAAATACTTACAGTCGAACTCAACGGAGGAGTTCCACCATCGATAGCAAGCGCCTTCAGATCATACGTAGCAACTGACTCTCTATCCAATGCCTTATTAGTCCTGATGACCCCTGACGCTGGGTCAACGACGAACGACCCCTCTTCACGGTCCCTGGGGTCTAACTCATAGTGAACGCGACCGTTGAGACCCACGTCAGCGTCTGTCGCACTCACTTGAGTTACTGAAGTACCTATAAAATAAAAATAGCATGAAGTATCTTAAAGAAAGTTACGGCAGCATTTCATTTTAATTAGTATATTTAATTCAGTTCATTACTAAAAGGTATTTGGTACTAATTGTCGAATCAATCAATAATTAGTAGTTGTACCTTACAAACGTTTCGCTGTGATTTATTTATTTACATTTATTATTACATTTATTATTATAGTATTAATGATGAACAAAACTGACTTGAATAATTAAAAGTAAAATCGTCGTTTATGCGTGGGGGGTTAAAAATGGATAAGATCAATCTTTGCAACCAACTGCATATCGTTTCAAACGTTCAAATAAGTCATTGCAGAATACATCACATCTATAGATAACAAGTACACTTACTCGCAACACTAAAATTAAAAACTTATTTAGAAACTTAAATTGTCTGGCTTCAAAACATGTATATTAAAAAGTATGATGACTTACCAACTAAAGCGTCTTCCACAATGTTTGCGGTATAAAGTTGTTGCTTGAACACGGGTGCATTGTCGTTCACGTCCACTACTGATATCTCCACATCAGTCGTGTCTGAGAGCGAGGGTACTCCTCCGTCGCGAGCCGTTACAGTCAGGAGATAGCCTTAAAATAAATGAAAACATTCTACTGTTAAAAAAAGGGGTAACATAGTCATTTTTTTTAGACTAGTTGTGTCCTGCGGCGCTACTCGATTTTAAGCAGTAACCGCTGATAGCATCGCTGGCAACACCGCGGGCATCAGCTAGTCTATAATTTTCGACTAAAACGGGGACGCATAAGAGACTTCTGTCTACTTTCGAGGATAATAGCGTCAACATACCATTACATACCTATATTAATATATATTTAAGCCGTTAACTAAGCATTGCATAGGATACTAAACGATGCTTATCACCTTGAATATGTTTCAAAAACGGTAAAAAGCGTCGGCAAACTATCTATAGATTTTATAACGGCGTGGTATACTTTATACTTTCGCTCAGGAGTAGGAAAACTGAACCTAGGTTATGAATTCTCGGAAATGCTTGTATTCTGTTTAAAGCGCGAAAAATGTCTCTCATGTCACGTACCTCTTGTTTAAAGCAGTATAAAATGGAAATTGTGAACTTTATGCATGATATCTTCTACTGTTGCAGGATAGAATATTTTTATAGTTATAGTCTCGACAAAGAAAAATGAATACATCATTTCAACAACAGTTTTACTGACTGAGCTATCTTTAAATGTTGTATTGAACCGTTATAGTTGCGTATTTTGAAAAGATTTGTGAATGAATTTGTGAATGAGTTCATTTCTGAATGAATATTGGGTTGGTTGGATGATAACGATTGAATACGGTCCCTCATGTCTGAGGATCGTGGTCAGCTTCAGGGTTGCATCTGGAGCGGATGATCTTCCACCACCGTTTTCTGTCCAGGGCGTTTCTTACAACCGAGTAGAATTCAGAGGTCGACGAGTCCTTTACTTGATTGGTACGACCGCGCGATATTTTGCCTTCGGTGTTTCCCACCACGATCAGTTTTTCCAGATTTCCGTCGTCAATCTCATTTTTTTAATTAAGATTAAAAACTTAAGATTTAAAAAGACTTTTTAATAAAATTATGGACAAACAGAATAAGAGATCTCGGGTTCGATACTCGGGTCGGGTTAAAGAGAGTTTTTGAATTTCTTTGATTCTAAGAAAAGTTTAATAACAATCCGGAGTTTAATAACAAGTGTTGGTCTAAATCGACTAGAATACATTATACGTATTTATAAAAGTTAAAAGTTTGAGTAATTGTTTTAAAAATTTTCTCAGGATAAATAACAACTCACCACTCATAGTCTCTCTATCCAACAACTTGTTAGTAGTAATAGCTCCAGTCTGAGGGTTGATGACGAACTCCTGGTCGTGATGGGCGACTGCCTCGTTGGATATCTCAGAGCTGAGGCTGTACGTGATCTGTGCATTCACTCCCACATCGCTGTCTGTGGCTGAAACAACTAGCACGGTGGTCCCCACTGGAGCATCTTCGAATACCTGAAAAAAGGAGGCTTATTAGTATTACATTCATTAAAGTCATGTTTTAAGATAAGTTTCTCGAAGGTACATATATATTTCTTAAGTCAACTCGTCTTACGGCCGTTTTTACCAACAACCCCTAAAATAAGGAGCCGGAGTGAGTTTGGTAACCATTAGAGATGTTTCCGTTTCACACCAATTTTTACACTGAAGTAATTAAGTATTCCTTAGAATTTAGGGGCTACCTATGTTAGGGGGCTCTTAATAAGGAGACGGTTTAAGTCTAGTTGGTATAAACAGGTATCAAAGTTCTGCCGTCTAATAAGTTCAATAATTTTTAAGGAAGAAAAACTTTCAAGGATTAAAACGAATTAAAAATTGAACTATAATCAGTCACAATCCAAGTAACATTTTTATAAACTTTTATCTAATAAAAAGCAGCAATTGATCATAGAAGAAAAAAGTAGAAACTTTTATAATTTTATACGGAAAATTAACTTAAATAACTAATTATAAAAGTTCAAAATACATTAATCTTAATAAATTATACACTATTTAAGAAAAAGATGACGATGACGACTATTGGCGAATTCCCCAAAAATGTTAACCTTTACTAATGAAAAACAATCAAATCATTCATCACATTAAGACATTTTCATTTATATGTCTTAGATAAATGGTTCAAATTAGCATACCAGTTAAACGGTAGTTAGGTAATAAAGCCACGCTGATTTCAGCATTAATGAACCTACTCGACCGGGGCAGTACTACCCTCAAACAGAAGACCATCCTAATAATGACAGCATTCTTGACGTCGTATTTCATTGGTGAGTGTCAGACCGGAGGCCCAATCATTCTGCATCATTCTCTAGGTCTCCAGAGGCCGGAAGAATGTTGCAGAAACAACTGACCAGGCCACCATGGTATGGGTTACCATGCTGCATTGCCTATTCTCACAATGAGGACGGTAACCCCTGCTCCTGGATTTTACTCATGCTTTCCACCAGGCAGAGTCAAGTCACTTTGGTAGGCTTAAATAAATATATGAAAAAAACTAGCATTACTTACCGAAGCTGTATATGGTGCATTCTCAAATACGGGAGCATAATTGTTAGCATCAGTGATATTAATATGCACCATGGCTGTATCTGATCTTCCTCCACTGTCTGTTGCTGTAACGGTAAGAACGTACCGACGTTCTTGTTTGAAGTCCAACGGCTGAGCTACTGTGATTAGGCCTCTACCGTTTTGTGACGTGATGGAGAATCGACCTCGAGTATTGCCTCCTGAGATCTCGTAGTGCAATCTGAGAGGAAGTTGGTATAGGTAAATAATTATTTTGACTGATCACTCTGCGAAGGTGTAGTGGTTAAAGTGATCACCTCGCTGCTTTCTACTGAGCAAATGCTGTGGGTTCAATATCCACATCGCAAAGCATTTTGTTCTGAGTCTGGGTGCAATTTGTATTTTTTTTTCACGTATTTTTAAGATACAGGATAAATGTCTAGTGCGAGAGTTGTCTTAAAAAAATAATAAGCATACATAAATAGAAATAAAAACAACAGCATATGAAACATAGTAAACACTTACCTCTAAAATAAATATTTTCTATTCATATAAAGATTTGCTTGGAATCGAACCCGAAACCTATAGCACAGTAGTCGCATACGCGACCACTGCGCCACTGAGTCAGCCACCAAGAATCATTTTAATTACTGGTTTTAATTATAATAATTATATATATAATATGTACATTTAATTATATGCTGGTACAAAACAGAATTATCATAATACCTATTATCCTCATCAGCGTCAGTAGCAGTTAGTGTAACGACAGGAGTTCCTGGAGGTTCATCTTCAGCCAGTTCCACGTCGTATTGCGATGGTGAAAAGACTGGATCATTATCGTTTACGTCTTGAACTACAACGACCACAGAAGCTGTTGCTGACCGGGATGGAGACCCACCATCTGTTGCTGTTACCTGATAGATGATATTGGAAATATTTTTGAAGTGAGTTAGGAGATGCGACCGCTGCAAACAACCCCGGGCAGGTGACACCCTGGTGTGACCGGGGGGGGGGGAGGGTCGTCTAAGGCGAGTCGATGTTCCGCCTCTTACTGTGTAGAACGGTGAGAGGCACAACAGCGCCTTAGGGGTACGGCAGGCATCTAGGCGTGTAGGCATCTATATTTCATTTTAAATAACTACAATACCTAACTAAAGCATACGTTTATTCGAGTAAAAATTGGATATCTGAAGTTTATTTTATACTAGCTTTTGCCCACGGCTCCGCCCGCGTGTTTGTAGGTTATCGCGGTAAAAAGTAGCCTATGTCCTTTCCCAAGTTTCCATATATCTCTATACACAAAATTCATCAAAATCGATTCAGCGGTTGAGGTGTGAAAACGTAACAGACAGACAGACAGAGTTACTTTCGCATTTATAATATTATAGTAAGGAAGTAAGGATAAGAAAAATAAAACAAAATGTAAAAGAAATAAGAGTACGTTTTACCTATCTCGCACGTTACCAAGGTACTTACCATCAGCTGGTACTTCGCTTGAACTTCTCTATCTAGTTGACCAGAGGTGTACACCCATCCGGATCTCGGATCTATAGTGATAGGAAGGTCATTGTTGCTATTGTAATCTTTATCCGTTAAAGAGTATGTGATTTCCGCGTTCATGCCTTCATCTGCATCGTATGCTTGCACCTGAAAGAATTTTGATACATAAATTATTTAGTTCTTACCGAAGTTGCCCTGTCTGCGACTTTTAGCACCGAAGCCAAAGTTAACCATAAAAAATGTTATGGTGAGCCAAACTTAAAAGACATGCTCTCGCGAACTTTTATTTAGAACTTTTAAAGGGGGATATAAATTGTTTTAGTAAAACTTTAACGCAACGCTTGCAATGGAAGCCCCAAAAAGAATATTTTTCCGTTTTTGCAGCATTTTCATCGATGCTCCAATCCTATTGGTCATAGCGTAATGATATATAGCCTTCCCTGATAACTGGGCTATGGGCTATCGAAAACTGAAAGTTTTTTTTTATTGGATCATCATTTCTTGAGATCAACGCGTTTAAACAAACAAAACCTTCAATTTTATAATATTAATATTGATTTGAGGATAATACATATGAAAATGTGTATAATTCAAGCATTTATTTTGATGAAACCAGAAAATCCTAAGACACCCAAACATATAGTTTATGATCTGGGATACAAAGAAGTTTTGAACTTGAAAAATATTTTTAAAGTTGAGAATGGAAGTTCACAAAGTTGTTTATATTATCCATAAAAAATATCAAGACTTACAATTTATTGAGTAATAAAGTTGTTGCAAAGAGAAAAGACAAGGATACATTGTAAACGCCCGCATAGGATACTAACTATTACAGTTTAAAATGCCAATAACATTTTTATATGGGTAGACATTATGTGGTTTATGTCGCGATAGACGAGTCCATAAATTACATACACTACAGCATGTACTCTCGCAAAGTTAAGAAGTAAATAAAATGCACATATCTTATGCCTTCTGGTTATGGGGTTTGATGACAGCGAAAACAGAGGTCGGGAACTAGATTGCCACGGATTTGTTTTCTGTCTTTTGAAAGAACTCCCGCATTAGGAATATACATCCTAATGAAATAGAAGTCCCAAATTGTTCCCTGATATTATTCTTACCGTTTTCAAAATTTTAAACTAGGTTTTAAACAAAAAAAAAGGTAATATTACGTCATAGCCACGACCATATATTTTTCTTTTAAAATTTGGGTTAACGTAACGAATTTATTTTTTCACAAACTTGTCGCACTCAATTTGATAGAGATACTTAGACAATTTATTTTATTCATAGGAAATTTTCTATCCCCGGGTTTACGAATGATTGATAGTATAGGCAAACGAGGGACGTATATAAACGACGAAGGCCTGGACGAATATAGATAAAAACTGTATCTGAGTACTTTTTATCGTTAAACGATCAAGAACAGTAAAAACGTACTACTCACTAAATAAGTACTAAAGCAAAAATGTTGAGTATCGCTGTAATGCTATTTAGTTGAAAAGTCGGTCTCCATAGAAACATATTAAATTTATAGGAAAAGACTCCGAGCTTATTTTTTCTTAGAAATATATTCTTTATTGGCCTGAATAAACCAAGCTGAAGCCGTTGGATGCGGGCAGGATCGGTCTTTATAGAGAGTCTTGGAGGAGACATATGTCCAGTATTGGACGTTCGACTGAGATGATGAAATATTTTGGGTAAAATATAGAAATCAGGACGCTCACAGGCGAGGTGGAGTGACGACCTGCGTAAGATGGCTGGCAGGAGCTGGATGCGAGAAGCCCAAAATCGATCAGAGTGGTGTGCAATAGGAGAGGCCTATGTCCAGCAGTGGACTGCGATAGGCTGGTGATGATGATAATAAAAATACATAAGTTGTTCAATGGAGACACATGATAATGAAATATGAATCAAGTTGATTAAAAAAAAAGTCCTGTTAAAGTATTTTTGTAAAATTTCAAATTAACATTCATAATCAATAGGTATTTTTAAATTAATTTTCAATTGCTCGATGTTTTGCTGGTCTCAGATAAAATACGTAAGGAATATGGTAATCGGCCACCGTGAAGAAGGCCAAAACCCTCTGTTGATGATAGTCATCGATATTTGAATTGTACTTACTCTAACAATACTGTATCCTGTAGGCACATTCTCGCTGACAGACTCCTGGAATAAGCTAGTGTAGAACCTCGGAGAGTTGTCATTAACATCCTTCACGTTGACTAGCAGCTGGGTCGTATTCGAACGAGAAGGACTGCCACCATCTACCAAATGAAATAATAATTACTGGAGAATATTAGTGGTAGAAGTAGTAGGAAGTAAATAAGTAAGTATATTTAAATTTATACTAAGTATCATGACACAATCTCTTTACCGATCTAGATCAAATTTGGCATGTCTGGTAATTCTGAACATTCTTTCCAAAATAATTGATTGACAAAATTTAATATGAATAGAAATCTCTTTAAATGATGAATGTAGGGCATGTGTTAAGGAAGTGTATAAAGCATTGAATGTAATTTATACTAATAATATCATTTACATTAAAGATTTTTAAGAGACTTCTAGACATGACTTCAAGTAATTAACGTTGAACCTGGTTCAAAACACAATAATAGAACTATATTCCTGTATTAACATTACCTTGTGCTCTTATAACTAGTCTGTAACTCCTGACTTGTTCGTAATCTAACGGCTTAACCAATGACACATCGCCACTTAAACTGTCGATTGAAAACTGCATCTGAGTATTTCCACCGATGATTGCGTAGCGTATCGCTGCATTAGATCCCACGTCTGCATCCGTCGCTCTGTAAAAGCAGCAATGTATTAGACACATACTATACGTTTCTCACTGCATAAGCTCCTAAGTTTATTAACCACTTTACAGGTTCACACTTTCGAATTTAACTTTAATTAACGTTAATTGATTTAAGATACTGAGTTTTAATTCGACATAAGAAAAGGGACGATTTATATGAGAGTTTAATTAATTTAAAAAAAGTTTAATAGACGTTATATTATGTAGGAATTAATTCTATTCCTTTTTATCCATAAGAAATTAGTAGTTAAAGTACTAATCCAAATTAATACTATAAACTGGTATAGTTTATGAGTTTGTAATGTGTAATCTCTGTGTCTATTAAATCGATTTAAAAAATCTCTTTCAACAATAGATAGCCACTTTATTTGTGAAAAATAAGGCGATATCCGAGAGCGGAGCCGCGGGAAAAGGCTGGTTGGTTTATAAATGACGAGAACCTTAGGTATCAAATTTAAAAAATAAAGCAAATACATAAACTAATTTAGAAGTCAAAAGCTCACTCTTGAATAAAACAAACGCTAACGAATCTTGTTCTAGTAAGTTATTTATTCCCGTTTTATAACTATCATTTAGTACTTTAAACAGTAAATGGACGAAGATAGTTTAAATAGATAGAAAACAAAGAGTTTTATATCTATTGAGCTTTGTACACATTATTACAGATTTACAGGAGAGAACATATAATGACTTCTTAAATTTATAGTACCTACAAATGTCGAGATTATCGCCAAAAGCAATATCTTTCAGCCATTCCAGTTAGATATAAATGTTACTGAAAACTGATTTTAAAAACTAAAATAATAATAATTTACCGAAACCCTAAACTGTTGTGCGAATAAACTACACGAAATTTAAAACTATTTATAAGTTAAAATGGTCAAATGATACATATGTTCCGTTGCAGTCGACGTGGCAGTAAAACAATAAATAATTGCTCGATTCTGAAAACAAATTTCAATAACAATTTATCGCCATACAAATTGTAAGCTCCAGACGGTTCGTACATTGTACTTAGGTAAGCTAGGAAGCTTGCCAAGACGGGAAAAATATTACTCTATTGGAATCTGTTTTCAGGATACTTCCTTATAAGAGTTATTTGTGAAATTTATTATTGGGACTGCATTTGTGACCATATTACACCAGGAAATACATCTGACAACATAAGAACGTTTACAGTGATCTTAAACATCATCAAATTGTAAACAAACCTTGCTCTTTAACTAATTTTATTTTGTATTTTCGGGATGGCATAATTATGTAATGGCTTGATTCCTTTTTAAAATTCCGTACTAAAAGGATAAAAACGGGATCCTATTACCAGGACTCCGCTGTACGTCGGTCCGTCTGTCTGTCACCAGTCTGTATTTCATGTACGGTGATAACTAGGCAGTTGAAATTTTCACTCCGAGTCCGACTCCCACTTGGCTAATATTTTTTGAAACCAGCAGCGTGGTTGGAGTCAACTAGTCTTTAGAATGTCATTGTTTTCAGATAAGGATAAGGGCAAGTTAGGATCTTTGGACAGTAAAGAAACCTTGGACATTTAGCTATCAACGACTTCGTTAATAATACATCTTTGGTGTTATAGATATCTGAATTATTAAAGTGTTGGTAAAGATTTCAACGGCTAATAGAAAAAAATAACGAGAAGATAAGATTAATAAAGTAGCATAAAGTTCAAGTAGCTCACTTGATTCGTGCTATAATTGGATTGTCAGCAACACTGATGTCTTCATCCACTGTTACGGTGTAGGTCTTCTCGCTGAATTGTGGATAGTTATCGTTGTCATCCAAGATGTTCACGTGGACGGTAGCCCTGGGGATAAAATAATTTCATTAGGAGACAGTTTTGGTAGTACTTAAAAAGTTTTGGAATTTAAATCTTAAAAGATCATTTTTACACACATTATTTTGGCTTCTTTCTTAAGATTTATGTATTCTTCTCCACATAGAAATTGAAACTATGGACTGTGTAATACTCTTATTATATCTCTTGTTCCAACTGTCTTACTAGGAAAACCGAAAATCGCTAAAAACCGGTAACCAGTAATTAACCCTTATCCTTAGTAATTATAAATGCGAAACTTACTAGAGTCTGAGACAGGAAATAGGTTACTTTTTACCGCGATAACCGACAAACACGAGGGCGGAGTCGCGAGCGAACGCTACTAATGAATATGATGTCTTAGTGCTATGCATGTGATACTAATATATAATCCGAAGAGATGTTATTTCATTTGACTACGGTTTGAGTAAAAATAGTATCGAGACATTGTAACAGTCATTTTCAGTTTACGTAGTGTAAATTGAATACAAAATACATTTACCACATAGAATATACTACACGGCCGGTATTGTGGTTTTGCCTAACCTAGAACTACAACGTTGAATACAGAAGGATTTTAAGTTTGTATAGACCTCGGAAAACTTCAAAAGAGATAAAGAGTAGCTTTGTGCAACTAACTTCCTTAAACAAACCCATACTCTTATTATAATAGTTATATTTTCTAGGTGTCAATAATAAATAAACAATAATAAATAATAAATTTTACAATAAAATCAATACGTATTTCCAAAGTTCACAGTTCTTTTAAATATATCTGTCATAAACTTACGTGCTACTCAGCCTGTCAGACACAGGGCTTGCTTGGTCTGTTGCCTTGACGATCACGGTGTATCTCGCCACTTTCTCCCTGTCAAGCGGGGCTCTGGTCAACAATGCTCCACTCCTCCCATCTATTCTGAACACATCCTGACTGTCAATCTGTTCGGTATCTATAGATTCGTTTGTGTCTTCAGGGTTTAAGGTTTCTGCTATCACTGATTCTATTGAGTATTCAACCTGCAAATGATAACAATATTTAGCATTCTAGTTACGAGTAAAAATAAATATCTTCTTCCTAGCCTACATTGGTTCCCAAGATCATTTCAGGTCATTTTTCTTTTATATTAGCCAGCCAAAGAGACTCTGTAACTGATAGATAGTATGAGTCTATTATTAGTGTACGACGAGGCAGTTACAGTTGCAATTAAAAATAATGAATAAATAAATAAATATTTTGGACATCTGACACACAACATCATCTAGTCCCAAGCTATGCAGAGCTTGTGTTATGGGTACTAAACAACAGATATAAATACATAAACATACTTTTTTTTTGTAAATACATACATATTATACATAGAAAACACCATATAAATATTATAAATTCATGTAAAGTAATGACGTTCTGACTACCACTTGTACTGGTTAGCATTTACTCGTACTACCGTCATTCTCTTTCGCTTCCCGGGTCGGGCCAAATGTGTTATTGTGTTTTCTATAACAGCCCGGAGTATGAAAGTTGGCAGTGTTTTACGTCCGTGGCTCGAGGGCACTTTAAGCCGGCAGTCCCGGTTATTATTTACATCTATGAGAATAATTATTGGGAAGTCATTGTCCTCAAATATACTGACAATTGTTGAAAAACTAATATTCAGATAAACCAGTTGACCTAGTAGCAAACCCAAAATAATTTTGGGATTAATAAAAGCTAGGAAGAAGACTATAGTATCATCCGTATATTTTGAAAATTTATATTACTGTCGAGACATTGAACACCAACTGAAAATTTAACGCTCTAAATAAATCGCATTGTTCTCCGGACCACGGGAGTCAGGTGTTTTGGCGAGTTGCCATTTTTTACAACAATATACTCGTAGACGTGCTATTGAGAACGTCTTTATTATATTGAACAAGGATATTGATCCAAACCTTTTTTAAAGGATGTCGTTGTAACATACGCCAGAGCTATAAAAGTTAAAAAGTATAGGTATGGTATGCAAGTATACTGTGTATGTGTTATATTTATATGTATATTTGCGTGTATAGGCGGTTCACGTACCGGTTGATGTCTATTAATCCGATTATAGAAATAAACTACACAAGTATACGTCACTGTAAAGAGACGGAAAACTTGATTTAAACCCTTCCATCCCTTAAAAGCAGAATATTTAAGGCAATTTCTAGGACTGTCTTTTAATTTATTTTCAGTACTTGCCTCAGCGTTCTTTCCGATGTCCTGGTCTGTAGCTTTCAAAGTGAGGACTGTTGTCCCCGAACTGGCTCCCTCTCTGACTGATGATTCATATTGCTGCATCTCGAAGACTGGCGAGTGATCGTTGCAGTCCAGCACATTAATCTAAGAATATAAAAGGGTTCAATTTGGTAGAAAAAAATAATCGTTTTTTGTTAATGATTAATATTATTGATTCGTTCTCTTTGGTTCTGTATAAAGCTTAAATTTACAAGTTACTTATGAATTATATACAATTAATATAGGCAGACTGTAATAAAGCCCATTGTACCACTGTTTGCTCCCTAGTATATAACCTACTTTAAAAGATTAGATAGAAAATCCTCACTTCGGCAATTTAGGTTTCATATTACAGAGCTCCGTCATTTTTAAATAGATTTGAAGAATTCATGTTTTTTGAGAGTATAAATTTTCTTTCCAGTCTTAGAATAAAATCCTTAAGACTTTTAAATTAAAGAAATGAATGCTCATTCTGGTCAACGGTCCTTTTTAAAACCTTTATGTTCACATTCTATAAAAAACTTTATATCTACAAACTATCTAACACTCTTATTAGCTAAAGAAATTTAAGCCTTATTGGATAAGGTCTTACCTGTAGAGTGGTAGTTCCACTCCTAGGCGGAAAGGTGTCATCTTGAGCCACTACCCGAAAGTAATGTACATCCAGTCTCTCTCTATCCAGTCTCGCTTGTGTCGTCACTACACCGGTCCTTGTGTCCACGGAAAACATACCAGCAGACCTCGAGTCCAAGAGACTCGACATTGAGTATGTTACTGGGCTGTTTTCTGGGTCCCTGTCGAGAAAGCAGACATGTATGGGTTTTGGGGTTGATAATATTTTGTAAACAACAAGTTTATATTAAAGGGAATAGGTATATCTGACTAGTTCCATTGATCTTCATTGAATTTCATGCTACAGTGTAATACAAATGTTATTAAAACTCTATGTACTGTAAAAAATAATCAAGTATTTAAAAAAAAATTGTACGCCTTATTTTCTACTTCTGTATTGTAATTTAATATATTAAAAAACCCGAAAAAAAATTACAAATGTAAATCTAAATATAATTTTTCAATGATTTTCATTTCTCATTTTACATTTGGAACAGGTGTTATTAAACGAACTTTAATTCAAAACGAAAAGAAACGAAACGTGTCAAGAAATCCCGAGAACTCATGAAAAACATCAAGAGAAGAAAAGTAGCCTATCTGGGACATGTATTAAGACATGAGCGTTACCATCTTCTCCAGACTATAATGATGGGAAAGATTGAGGGGAAAAGACGCGTCGGAAGAAGGAAACTGTCTTGGCTTCGAAACGTCAGACAATGGACCGGGATCGCCAACGTAGAGGAACTGTTTCGTCTGGCGAGGGACAAGAAGAGATATGCGGAGCTGACGGCCAACCTTCACTAGTGGAGAGGCACCGCAAGAAGAAGAAGAATTCAAAACAAAGAAAAACATTTCTGTTGGGTCTTATGACAATGGACAGAGCAGAGCAGCTGTGCCTTTTGCAACTCATTTAACATGGATAAATAGAAGGGTTAAAGTAGTGAGGCTTAATAGTCACTCTCGTTGAACCAAATGACAGTAATTAAATTTTCTATTGTTTCTCTTAGCTGTAAACTGTATATTTTTAGTGATGCGAATTGAAAAAATATATTTGGATAGCACTCATTTCTTGAGGAAGGCTATGTAGGCAAACTCAAACCAGCATGCTTATTGGAAGTCTTTTGAAATCTACTGGGCTTCCACTACCAGTTATAAAGTTTCGAAATCTAATGTGTCAATATCTATCCAATTCCACAGTTATTTTTATTATTATTTTATCTCAGAACCTTCAAATAGGTGAATTTATTTTAATATTTTTTTTTTATTTTAAAGCCGGTGCATCCCATGATAAGGAAGCCAGGATTTGATAATGATAGGATCCTGGAGAAATCGAGGGGACTCCACAAATATCATATGCACACCTGTCGCAAGTTGGGTACCTACTCGGAATAGATTAAAGTGAAGTCAGTATTTTTATATTAAAATTAATGTGTGATTTTTCATTAATGCTGCTGATTGGTCCTGCTCCTATTGTCGTGTGTTATATATGGATAAAAATCAAAAATAATTATATCTGTTCTGTATATTCTAGGTTGCAATTCATTCTTAATTTGGAATGCGTTCCTAGAGGTCCTTCCGACTGCAGAAGAAGGTCATCGTGGGGTTTAGTGAGCGGACCGGTTCTCCGAGAGTCTCACGGAGGATATATTACGACAAAAATTTCCTCAAAAGTTGTTGGGTCTAATTATTATCTCAAAGTGCTAGTATAAACTAGAGATGTCCTTCAAGATATACCGAGAGGCTATTTTTGTGAAAATAATATCCAATCTTATTTTACCAGAAATGAATCCTCGGCAAATCCCACAAATCCGAATCCTACGTAGTAATTGAACCATATCGATCAGTGTCACATTGAATAAAAATATTTATACGTAAGTTATGTGAATATTTCGTCATATTTGTGTTTTCTTAACCCAATGATCTACTACGGTTCCACTCCCGTCCAAGGGGAATGAAAAATATATGTTTTCAGATTCTTAGACTTACCCGATATGCACACAAAATTTCAACGAAATCGGTCCAGCCGTTTCGGAGGAGTTTGGTAAAAAAACACCATTAGACTAGCTGATTACGGCTCCTCTCGAGTCCTAGGGCTGTGAAAAATAGATGTGGATCGATTCTCAGACCTAACCGATATTTAGTTAAGGATTCTACTCTGATGGAAAAAATAAGCAGAAACCAAGCAAGAACCAATGTAGCATGGGCATGGTGGCATTGGAGAGGCCTGTGTTCACCAGTGAACTGTGATGGCTGATGGTGATGTTGATGAATAGTTTGTCTGTTTGTTCCTGAAACGGCTGGACCTTTTTTGACGGATTTTTCGCAGCGATACCCTAGGTAGTTATCGTAAAGTTATAACAACAACCGCAGGTTACACCACGTGGCGTAAACAGTATAATAATAATAAACCAGATCAGCCCTATACAACATTCGGAACAAGTACCTAATTGAGCGTAAGAAGTAAATTATTTTCCAAACAGTGAGTTCGTCTAATAAGCTTATTACGTCACCACGTAATATCCTTGTGAACAAAAAATGTATGACGGTGATCGTTATTCGAAAATACTGAGACCCAAATATCGCCTGAATTATTTTATTACAAGTTATTAAAGACACGTGATGAGCTTTTGAAATGTTATAACATAAATTCAGTATGTTTACAAGTCATGTTTCAATGTAGTTAATCATCTTCAAATTTCTAGCCTTTACCACGTTTTTATTAGCTTGAGTTGTATGTATCTATGTATGTATGTAATGAAATCTTTGAGCATAATTTTCACCAATTTCCAGAAGTTTGATAAATTTGAAACTTTGCAAACCTATCAAACTAATTGTCAGTCAGAGGCGAGAAACACACCCTTTTTTTACCGTGCGGAAATCTCCCCGGATGCCACACAGTTGTGGCTATGTCGGACTGGAACCGACCAAAACTGCACGCCTTCTCGGACACTAGAAGTCGGGGAACCAGGTGCACGCTCAGAAGGAAAAATCCTGGGACCCCGACGTACCTCGGGAAGAAACACACCCATTTTCCATATGTCGAACTGCTATTAAGAATTTCTTCTAAGAAAAATCCAAGAACACAGATCTGGGAATCGAACCCATGAACGAAAATAAAACTAAGGTTTACCTTTCTCTAAGAGGGCCTTCAAGTTTAGGGGACGGCGTCTGTCAGTGTTCTTAATTAATTCCCTTTGGTTGTAGACTTTCGGAACTCTCAATACCTACATTAGTTTATTGAACTTGTTGTTCCTCTAACGAGATATGAGATCCGCGCCTAGACTGCATACTTAAATAATGTAATGACCTTATAATGTATGTTTATGACGCTGTCAATGACCATTACATCGTGTTAATTTGTATTAAGCCCAGCTCAATTGCCACATGACAATAGTTCCGGAATACATAAAATAGATGAGATCATAAAAACTTCAAGTTAAAAGTCAATTAAAACTTATGGTTGACAACTAGGTGTCATGTTCGGCCACTTGCTAGATGTGCAGTGGAATAATAAGAACGTCCTGTTTATCAGTCTGGACATGAATAGGGATTAAATGGTTTAAAAGTCATTTGTCTTAATAACTTGCAGCTAGACACGTCTGGAGATCTTGTATGAAGTAAGTCTATATGTCAATAAAGAGAACTCTTTGTAACCATATTTTGCTCAAGGGGTAATATAAAATACAAATATTTTAATCAAATTAAAAATGTATATCTAAAAGAAGTGTTGAAGTTTTTCCAATCAACCTATAATAATTATAAATTAGAAAATACTTTTGCTATAAAAGGTAAACTCTTTACTATAGTCGTATTTTTAATTAGACGATATCCACTGACGTTTACTGTGTTGTCAGTTTTTGATGAAATAAAAATAGTGTTGTGACAAGGTGAATGATTGAAAAAACTCCTGAATGAATAAAATTGCCACGATTGAAAATCCCCGAAACCATTTCTTACAAGACCGTGTGGTGCGATAGTGGAACTCTTTACCAGAAACCGTGATTAGTGCCCCAAATGTAAACATTTTCAAAAACAGACTTGACAAACATTTAAAAACACAAGTGTAATGATATACACGCATCAGTTTTAAGCTGCTTGTGTATAATAATTAATAGACAATCATAAGAGTAAGACAAAAACTCCCGACGATCAAATCTTATCAGGTTCAGAATTATAATCAAAAAAGTATTTTTTGTTGTTTATGAACTCTGGTATTTTCTATTAATACAAACTTATATGTCATGTTTTTATTGACATTAATCAAAGCCGGAATTTTCCAATGAAAGAAAAAATGTGGTATGGAGAAGGGGCGGGCCCTCGTAAGACTTTGGTTAAAACCTCATACCTAAACATTTCTTTTGGAGGAACGGGGGTGAAGCACCATGGAGCCGTCAAAGACCCATGTTGCCACTTTGCCTCAACAGGAATTAACCCAACCTGTTGAGGGATGTCAGTCTGGGCTCCGACCAGCTGACTTAATGCAAGGAGGACAAGAGGGTGCCAACCTTCTTGTTGGTATGCGAGTGGCAAATTATGAAGCTGTGCATAGCGCCTCAGCCGTCAGATACGTAACAGAATACCCTTGGTATCCGATGACAGTAACTCTACATAAAATATTGGTTTGAGGTAAAGAGATCATAAGAAATTCGGCGCTTCCAATAGGCATGCTACCCGAACAGGCTGGTGAATCTAGAAATAAATTTTAGAGATATGACCGGGAGCACCATGCCAGAAAATCAGTCCGCGAAAAACACATGACAGATCTATTTAACAGGGCACTTGTGTCGTCTGATCCCTACATTTCTGATGTAAGAGTAAAGAAGAGGATACAAAAATAATATAAAAATTAGACCCTAAGCCACTACCAGTGAGGGCTTTAGAACTGATCCAACCATATCAAATACCAACATCAGATTTAAATGAACCAGATGATGTAAATGATCTCTTTGAAGATTGTGAGGATTTAATTTTTACATCCGACTTCCACAATTGATTCTTTTTTATTCAATTCAATTTATTAAAAAATTTGTATAAATAGGCAAAATTTTCTGTCTGTCTCTCTCACTCAATTCGATTCGTTTATTTTTAACACAAGTGCAAGAAAGTACAACAAACAAACAAACAAACCAAAACAATAGAGCAAATCTATTGATGTTCAGTAATTTAAACACTAGAGTGAAATTTTATTGACATGTATACTGCCAATACCCTTCCTGTTTGCTTTGCCTTTGCCCACACACCAGTAATATCTCTATTAACAACCCTAAACCAAAGAAAAAAGCTTGTAACTTATAGATCCTGCATGATTAGGATTTGTTTTTTTTGTATTACTGGTACTATTGCAGGCTAATTATTTTTCAAGGTTTTGAATCCAACTAAGACAAGATATAGCTGTAAAAAAATAAATCCTGAATTAACATTATTTGTTTTTATCTCCCGTATTTTTCATGTTATGGTTTATATTTTTGTTGTGAGCCGTCAATAAACTGATTGTAGTTACATACTACTAGTATCTTATATCAGAGCACTTTTATATTTAATTTAAAATATTTATAAAATATTTATTATTTATTATTAACTATTCACACTCATTGTTCATTCATCTGATTGAATGAAAACTGAACGCATCACTATTACTTTAAATATGGCAGCATTATTTTACTAAGTGACATTAGCTACTGTCAGGTAGCTTCGTCTAATTAAAAATACGACTATAGTTTTTTGACGTGGTTCCGGCCACGTATATGTGGTTTTGGTCGATTAACTAATATTAGAAAAAGTACCTTGAATCTTGTTACATATATATCATGGACTATACATACGTACATACATACATACATACATAGGTTTAAAATTTAGTTGAATATGGGCGTAATTCGACCGTCATGCAATCTCTGGTTAAATACTCTGAAACCGTCCAATTAATATTTTAAAGGTTTAACTCCTGTGAGATAAGGCTGAAGACCTACTATACTACTACTATGCGACTACCTACTATACATATATTTTTTTAAATTAGTTGCCCAAATGACTCTACTCAGCTGAGTACTACTAGCTGAGCTGAGCTACTCTATAATGCTAAAGTTGTCGTCGTTATGCTCATTGTTATCGTCATCCACAGTGCAGTGCAGTCTACAGACTATAGTAAGAAATCGGGTTTGATTCCCAGACTTATCGATGTCTTATGTGTGTATGGATAAGTTTATTTAGAGCTGCCTGAAGTATGGCTATGAGTTAATGATTGAAATATTATTTTATCCATGTTTAATTGATCTAAAATGGTTTTGGGCATACTCCAGTTCAATTAGTTTAGTAGGCATTAGTTACGATTGACTACTCAACTAGTATTAAAACATACAGAAACATAAAATTATGCTATGCTAACTTTGTGTATGTATTTCGTTTCAGTGACAGTTACCCAATTGTAATAACTCATACCATGAATATGAAATATTAATGAGTTATTGAAATGACTTATTATTAATACAGTATCAAATGAATTAGTTACGCAATTGTAATGACTCATAACATGACTATGAAATATTAATGAGTTAACGAAATAACTAATTAGTAATACAGTATCGAATGAATTAATTGATGGACGCATCTGAATAGCATTACTAATTATCTGGAAATGCTATTATATTGCTATATAATAATAATGTTTTTAGAACTTACCGAGCTCTAACAGTAGTGACAATAGCCCCAGGAGGTTGTTCCTCAGCCACCGATGCCACGTACAACGCCTGCTCAAAGTAAGGCGACTGGTTCCGTAACTCCCTCTTTACTCTTCTAGCTATATCAGTGTCATTAAGCTCCTGATGGTGATACACTATCTTCAATCGATGATCCGAATCTACTATGTTCACATTATCACAATTAAAAGTAAACAGTATTGACACCTTCCACATTGGCTCCTGTATACAAATATCTTCGCTTGCAACCAAATCGCCTTGACTCGACTCAATAACAAATCTCGGATCGCTCACATCCAAAAACTGTACTTTACACATTTTCTGCACAGTTCTTGGCAGGAACGCGGTAAGGGAATTCACGAATTGCGATTGCTTCAGACAAATCCCTTGCCATCGATCCGTAGTTGGTATTGAGAAGCTAGCGTACGTTTCAGATATCCACTGCTTCGCTTCAGCAATTTTAACATCAATGGCCATATCAAATGGAATTAAGTTGTGAGATCTTTTCCTTCTACTTCTGTTTCTCGCTACGAAATCTTCGAACATCGCGCTAGACCACGGATAAGCCGTAGATAATACACTATATTGACTAGAGACTAATTCATCTGCTTCTAACAACCTCCAGTCTATACTCTCTTGATACATTACTTCTCTCTTATCCCTGGTGGGAACCGGTTCGTCCTCATACTGCAAAGCAGCATCATTTTGATCGTAGACTCGGTCAAAGTCTATATCATATAAGTCAGCATGCCTTCGACTGCAATCTTCACCAGTGACCAGTAATCGAATAGGAAGACTGTAATAGTCTATGTCTCTTATTCGATCTGAGGTGGAGTCGACGTAGAACGTGAAGAGATTTGGGTAGAGGACTCCATCACATCTCAATCTCTTGCGGAGAGTGACAAGACCGCTAGTTCTGTTGACTCGCAGTATGTGGTGCACGAAGTTGGCCGTTCTATGTACGTCAATGTTGTAGGTACGTTCAGAGCCGAGTTTGTATACAGCAGCGTCTAGGATCACATGTCCGGGGGGTGCGGAGTCCGGGACGATTATGAGGTAAGCGCGTGCAGTCGCCAGCGCAAGAGCGGCGACTACCGCGTAATGCCACACCCGCACCATATTGTGACAGCTTCACCTACAACGATGCCGCCGCGTCCACCAGCCGCTGCGATTGTCCATCTATAAAGAAAAGAAAACTGTTATCAGGAGTTTATTTTCTTTTAAAAACTTATTTTAGAACTAGTTTTTATTCTACGTATATTATATAACATTACTGGCGAAGAACAGGACTGTAAATACGAGTATTTATTGATCTCTACTGTCCGGTATATTTACATGAAAGTTGTCGTCGTCAAGTCTTCATGTGAAAAGAAAATTAGGAATGACGTTGCAATATAATTTAGTTGATTATCTGCAACGTTCATCTGATAATATACGTTGCAGATAATCTAATCATATCAGTTCAAACTCTGGGACTGACTGATTTGTTCTAGCGCCTAAGTCACTTTAGCTGAATCAGCTCCTAGATGTAAATTTATACTGTAAATATATATCTAGGTAATTTATATAAAGTACTTATAAGGTACTACACTTTGTGATTCTCCGTGTGGTGAAGGATTAAAAATACGGAGCGTCACTTTCCCCGTTCATCTTGTGAGTATCGTCAGTGTCAACTATCGGTTTTTCTATAGAAAGATTGAGAATGAAATAAAATGTTCGTAACACTACATTCAATTTGTAAAATAATAAAGTAATGTAGAGTAAATCGTTTGGAAAAGTACAAGAGGCGCTCATTGTTTTGTGCCAAGATATTGAAAGGAAACAGCGTACCTGCGAATCAAACCATTGAATTTGAGTCGATCTACTTATATTGAGGATGAAGAGATTTCATTTATGTAACAGTAATAAACAAACAAAATTAGATTGTACTATAGGGCATTGGTTTAACTAGTCACGTCCCACCTACTAACACTGTTATGCAGGAGTTCGTACCTAATACCCATGAATGTTATTTTTCTATTAACTAAAATAACACACTTTTATCAATTTTATATACTTTGTAAGTAAATAGCCTTAAACAAAGGCTTGCGATAAGTCAGTAACAAAACGGCACAATATAACAACAATACTTGGCCCTTGGTAGGCAAAAATTATCTGTTTTCGATATCTTTCGGGTGTTTTCGTGCGTAATCGAGCAAAGGTTACCGTTACGTTCAAAAGATAAATGGCATCAATTAATGGGGCTGGTCTCTATGTTGTAAATATCCCCGTTTTCCAATTTTCCACAAGGGGGAAGATCATTTTACACCTGGTTCCAATGTTTCTTTTGTGTTATATTGACGGTGTATAATGAATACGAGGGGTGACTGCACGCAACATAATTTGTTTTCTCTGTGGTTTACAACCTGTATCTTGAGAAATATCTAGCTGATTAATTTAAAGAATAAACAAAGTAAGTAAATAAATACTTCGGACATTTTACACACAACATCCCAAACTAAGCAGAGCTTGTAAGTATTATACATAATACACTATACGTTACAAGAATTTTTTTGAAAGATTCCATAAGATATACATACATCATGTAACACCATAAAATGCTTGTATGGGGTGCTATTTTAGTGAATTGAATATTAAGCGAACCGTCTAATATTCTTAATAGTTATGTTATTGTAAGTTTTTATGATTTTTCACTTGTTCTATTTAATGCTAACTGTAGGTGCCACACATTGAGACATTGATGAAAAATGACGAACAAACCTGGCACGAACAACATATTAAAACAATCTATGAAGGCTGGCAAATTTTCAGCTCAATAGGTGCAAAACTTTTTGAGTTTTGGCAGCTTATATAGGTATTTAAATTTCCTTAATATGACGTCGCCATCGCGTCGTTTAAAATATTTTAAGTAAATGTGTAGATTGTACGGACTACTCCTTTAAATATATCTAATTTAAGGTTTAGAAAGCACTTGAAACAAAAAGTTGGCCCAGACTGAATGTGGGGTGGTACGAATAAGCGGCGCGACGGCAGACGCAGGCGGCGCCGAATGACGTCTATATAAGTTAGTACATTATAACTTCCGTTCTATTCTATCCACTGTCTGCCTTTCCCATAAGTTTAGACACCCATGAAAATATATTCCCAAAGCCTTTATAATTTAAAGAATCCTTTTGCAAGTTAAAAATAATAATCTACAATAGTTATTTATTTATTTTTTATATATTTAAGCCTACAAAAGTCATTCTACTCAGCCTGATGGAAAGACCTAGGCAGCTAGAAAAACATAATATGTATATCAGAAAATTGTCGTCGAGTTTATAAGCTTCCATTCAACGAAGAGTACTCTGAACTAATTTCAACTGGTAATGACACTAGCTTAAAAGCATCTGTGTATGTATATACTATCAAAACAAGTTATAAAACCTCACCTAGAGTAATTTGCCTAAAAGCTTGTTGTTTGAACTGCACACGCTATAGAGAAAACGTAAAAATAAAGTGTTTTCCTTTGACTGCAATATCTATTGTAAGGGAATGAGCCATTGAGATGTAGTTTGACCGGAACGTGAAGACCCTTGCTATTGGAATGGGTGACTAGGGTGACAAAAAATTTGCTAAATATAGGAAACTTTATTTATAAAAGTAGTTTTTGAGTGAAATTAGAAAGTCTTCTAAGAAAAATAATATTGAGTATATTATAAATATACTAGATGATGCCTACGGCTCCGCTCGCGTCCTAGGGCTATAAAAAAAGATGTCGACCGATTATCAGACCGAGCCGACATGCACACAAAATTTCATACAAATCGGTCCAGCCGTTTCAAAGGAATATGGTAACTAACACTGTGACACGAGAATTTTATATGTAAAGATTACAAATAGCAGTATCTTTAATTATAGAATGGAAGTATGTACTAATTTATGTATGCGTATTGTTTAAATTACTAATGTTTGGAAAGTAAGAATTGGCATAAAATAACAACTCATTCTCAGAAATTGCATATTATATATGTAATTATATAAAAAAAATGTTACTAAACCCCAGACCGATGGACAGATTTTCATCAAACATAATTAGGTGAACTCCCGACTAATTCACTTTTGAAACAAACAATTTTATATCGGTACTCCGCTCGGGAGCTACAATGTCATAGACAGACACACACACATAAACACACAGCCAAACACGTCAAACTAATAAGTCTTATAAGACTTACTAGTTTGACGACGCAAAAACGACAGACCACGTCGGAGGCCGGGGGTCAAAAACCAATATTTGTCGATGTCCTACATTTACTCGAAATAGTAGAGACACTGGAGTGTTAATAGCTGTATCAATTAAACGTGCCACGAATTACCGATTCGATTCCCATCTCGGTGCCTTTCGGTCATTACATTTGCTGTCCCTTGTGCTATACGTAGATCATATATGTACGTGTAATTATCCTGGACAGTATTCGCTCATTTTATTGCTTTTCGAGTAAGATTAAAGAGGCACTACAGACGAACACAAAAAAACAATATTAAAGAGATTTTACAAGTAAAACGAAATGTTATTTTCGTCGTTATAGAACTTTCACTTTCAAATTTCATTAGACTCATATTTTTTTCATCTGCATTGACCTCTACTCTTCGTAATAATTACTTTAAAGAATAAAATTCAATAAAGTTTAAGTAATGTGTGATGACACTTTGTATGAAGATATTCGTTTGTGGTTAATGTGTGTAAACATCACTAGGCGGTTACAGAAAATATGCTCAAAGACCTTACAGACTGCAGAGTTATCTATCTGTCATAAATAATTTCCATGTCGTGTTGTTGCTCAATATCCGAACCCCAAAAAAAGAGCTTGAATTTCAACCTGGACTGCCAATCAGGGCACATAGAGGACTTATCCTAATCTCTTTTACGTTGACACTCACATAAATTTTATACATTAGTTTATTTATTTATTTTTATATTCAAGTCTACCAAAGTGACTCTACTCTGCTTGATGGAAAGCAGGAATAGAATTCAGGAGTAGGGGGTCACCATCCACATTGTGAGGATAGGCAATGCAGCATGGTGACTATACCACGGCGGACCGGTCAGTTGTTTCTGCATGATATGGTACAAAGTGATTGGGCTTCCAGTCTCACACTAACCAACGAAATACGATAGCAAGAATGCTTTTATTATTAGGATGGTATTCATTTTTAAGTAGATAATAAAAACCTCACCTAACTAATTAAATACTTTCATGAAAGAACTTTTAAGAACTATATGTAACAAAAAATTCAAACGTTTACATAATTACGGCTACTTCCAGTCATGGTCAAGTTAGCTGTCACCAAAATACATTTTAAATATATATTGACCAAGATTAGAAGATCATATTTCTAAGATATAAGGACTTAAAAAGTAAGCTTTCTCTTATAATTAGTATTTTCAATTTTAATTACTCATAAAATACAATTTCATGTATTTTAAAATGCCTACATTGCTTTGCCTCTTATCATGGCAATAAAAACTCTATGGTATTTTTATTCGACAGTGTTACCAGTTAAATATAATTAAGATTATCTCTATCAGAGTATTTAAAGGTCCTGATAAATCAAATGATGTATAAGATTTTACATCACTAGTATTGTGAGTGACGAGTTTAGTTATTTTTTATTGCGTGATAAGCATTATCCAGATGAGGATTGAACCAAGTGGACAGTGGCCTGCGATAGGCTGATGATTAAGCATTATGATATGAGGTATTATATTATGAGATTATGAGGTAGGTATAACCCGTTCGAAACGTCGGAAAATAGAAGGTATCGTAACCTTTTTAACATGATCGCGAATAAGTCCCGTTTTCAGTAAAAACATGAGTATGTGTTAAAATCGCGAAAGTCTAAAAACCATTATGAGTTATATTTAAGCACATTTTTTAGATACCATTAAGTTTTGTAATAAATGAGACTTTTTTCTAAAAGCTAACTTGTTTCTAAAAGCATAGGATTTTTTCGTCCCTATGTGTTTTTTCTCGTTGACAAGTTAAACTTTTCACATGAACAAAAAACCTAAAAACAAATTTGTCATAAATAAATCTCAATATTCTTTCATTAAATATCAACATATAATGAATAAAATAATAGGGAACTTTATATCCACTTAATTTTCAGCTACTGTTTTTATTTCATAGTTCATTCGGTATAGATCAGATTAAATTTAAGTGTTGGAGATATACACCGAAGTACTTTTTACAACCGATTTAACTAACCATAAACTATTATCGATAACTTTAAGTAAGCGTAAAACCTTTTAACGGAAGCCTCTAAATGTTTTTAAACTAACGAGAGCTTACAAGCTTTACTTTTTCTTAGTATTTGGTATTTACTTATTGTAAACACTTCTCAATTCTGTTCTCAATTTAAAGGTCAGTCCCTTGTCGGTGGAGCAATCGCCACTCCTGTCTATTAACTGCAATCCGTTTGACCTCTTGATAGGCTACGACTCCTACTTTCTCCTTTACTTATGGCGACTATAATACTGACTGCCTCCGTCTCGGATTCGATTCCGATATGATTTGCAGTTATGTTTTGTCTATGTATAATATGTATGTATTTACAAAAAGAGTATATTTACATATTATTATGTATGACAGTTGTCTAGTACCCATAGCCATGACTGCCTTGATGGTGTAGTGGTTAGCGTATGCGGCTGCTGATCAAGAGGTATCGGGTTCGATCCCTGGGTCGGTCCAAATGTTTGTGTGATCCGCAAATATTTATTTCGGAGTCTGGGTGTTTTCTATGTATAATATGTATGTATTTAAAAAAAGTTTATGTATTTATATCAGTTATCTAGTACTCTTAATACAAGCTCTGCTTAGTTTGGGACTAGATGGCGTTGTGTGTTAGATGTCCGAAATATTTATTTATTTATTTAGGTAATTTTATGCTCTTTATTAAAGTAAATATATATAAAATATATGAATAGTCACGTTATGTATAAAATGTATGTATAAAAAAAAAGTATTTAAGTTTTCTCACAATCAATGTAGGCGTCTAAGCAGTGACTAAGCAGAGCTAAGTACTAAACCAAGCTCGGCTTATTTTGAAGCTATACGACGTTGTATCAGATGTCCAGCAAAATTATCTGAATTTTAAATTTATTTTAATATAATATTTAAATTTATTTGAATTTAGTTGACTGCCTTCATACCCTCGGTTAGTTATACATAGTTAGTAATAGTTTCTAATCACCTAGAGCCACTAGGCTGTGAGCACCTTGCAAGTCCCCAAGCAGCACTCGACCAGCCCATGCCCAGTTGTGGGAAATGATTGGTTTTGATGAAAAAGAAAGATATAAACTTACCTTTTATTATTATTCCCAGAGATACTTTCTTTCTTATTCTCGTGTCATCTGTAACAAAAAAAGGGAAAATTAAAAACTCATCTGTTTAAACTTTGGCGTCGAGTCGAGTTACTTAATTTACTTTTCCATTAATTGGCGGCCGTGAAAGTAATTGGCTGACGAACAAAGGCTAGTAATTTTGACAAATGAGTGAGTGAATGAACGAATTGTACGACTTTCGCGCAGGGTATGATCTTGATTAATGGTTGCTTTATTTTTGTGAATCGCAGTTAATTTCGTTATACGTTCAATACGAGTAAGAGATTTGGTACAACCAATATACTCTGTTCTTTTATTTTATTTTTTTATTAAATACATCTCTATGTGTGGCATTTAACCAAAGACCACCCAGGCTCAGAACAACAATTTGTGGATCACGTAGTGAATCTTTTACTTGAACCGTGAAACTGAACCTGAATCCTGGGTGACGATCACTTAAACCACTAGGCCAACCGTACAGTTCTGAATACAGATTAATTTTAAATATGGATAAAATGGCATCTGGAATGTTTTAGTTACTCAAGGTTATTGTTACACACGTTATCAATACTTATATTAAAATTTCGAATTCGAAAGTTATTATGTCTGTCTGTTTATCTGTTACGCTTCCATGGCTAAACAAGAAGATTGAACTTTGATTCTTGATGAATGACATCCACTCTTTTCCGTGATAACCGCCATACACATAGTCGGAGCCGTGGGCAAAGCTAATATTTGTTTGTTTTTGCTACACTACTTATATGCAATTGATTGCAAAAAAAAAACTTTGAGACGAACTACAGATTAAAAAGTGATTAATAATAGGTCAAAACTCCTCAGGTATTTAAAACACTGATGGCTAATACTGGAATAGACACTACACAGCCCCAGAATTACGAGCAGATACCTATTCAATTATGTACAGAGTCTTTTGCCCTTCCGTTTGTTTTCAGAAATTCAAAACTATGCACATAGATCAACGACAGTTTAGATACAATACAATGATTGGGACTATTTATCTAATTTAATTGCAGTTATAAATCTCCTGACGATAGATTCATCAATAAAGTAAAGAAAGAAGAATTGCTGAAAAATATAACATTATGTCGAAATAGAGATTTGTTTAGTTAAAAGCAGACTTTTTATTTGTAGAAATCATACTGATATGTTGTTCTTCTAATCACTCTTGACCAAAGCGTAAGGTAACTCTTCATTCAATTCCACAACTCCCTATGGTAAGTATACCATGTCTAGTAGTCTATCAGTTGATAGAGAATACCTAAGGCATTGAGTACGGCATTGTACTTTTGTGCATAAAGTTATGAAATAAATAAAAAATCGACATAAAAAGTTTACGTATATTGCTTAAACTTTTTATTTCTATTCATTCTTTGATATCTACGCCGCATTTTTTACTCCTACTTCAGATACCGTAATAAAAAATTAATATCTTCCTGCCGACACATGTTTGAGACAGTGTTCCGAATGTTATCGAATAAAAAAGGAAGATCGGCTAATCTGTATGCAACGCAGCGCCTGTCAAGCGTTATTCTGCCACAGATAAAACGATTTCAATTCGGTATTAAACTTTTATTCGGGCATTTTATTTTATATCTAAATTTTTACGCGGGCAACATTTTTATAGAGTTTCATTCGATAATATTGTACGTTCTCTGAATAGGTTGAGTATGTCAGTGTGATCAGTTTAATAGTGAAATGTTCCAATTGGGACAAATTTAATATTGGTTTTTACTTACTGTTTAAGTTTATTTTACAAAAAACTATCCGTAACATGGCGTACATTTATGTTTGGGATAGGTCATTACCTATGGATATCTGATTTTAAAAATATACTAAGGGCTATCTAACTCTCTCTTAGTGGCCTCTTATTTAGGTGTCGTTGGTGAAAACGGTCAGAAGTATTTGACACATGTCTGCACTTACGATATATTACATTGATTAATTGTGAATTAATTATACATGTATATAAATAACTTGGAACTGTATCAATGATCAGATCAAGCGTCACAAGTGGAGCTGGATGGGCTACACTCTGCGTAAGGAACCCAATTCCATCGTCAGACGCCGAGCAGGCGATTGGAATCAGAAAGGCGTGGAGTGAAATCAAGTGCGAAGCTCAAGAACTTACCTATTATTATTACAGTTCACTTCACGAGGACATAGAACATCTCAATATATATTGTCCAAACCGAAAACTTTATTTAAAATTTTATTTTGGTTTTGTAATGTACTTATTATATTAGGTTACACAGTTCTTGTGAAGCCTTAAAATATGTCACACTACGGAACAAAAGGACACCACATTACATCGATTTTTGAAGAAAGCTCTCGGTTTGAATGACTTTTAGTTATCCTACAGAACAATAAACTTCTTAGGTAGTGATAACAATAGGCCCATTTTAATTAAACAATTTTATAGCATACCCTTAATGGAAATACAATACAATTCCAGAATAAACCTTTTGTGATGAACTCTGTGCTGTGTTCTCTTATTGGTGGAAAAGGAAGAGCCAATTATTGGAATTTTAAGCTAAAATTTTTAAAGAACAATATTCGGCTTGTTTATAATTAATTACGGTTTTATATTTTACTAGCCTTTGCTCGCGTGTAGGTCCGTCATGAGTTATGGCGGTAAATAGTAGCCTATGTGTTTTTCCGATATGTAAGTTAATTATTGAGAAGTTTCATCAAAATCGATTCAGTAGTTTTTGCGTAAAAGAGCAACAAACATACATAAATTTATCTCACAAACTTTCGACAAAGGACAAGTATTAAAATAGAATAGTGAATAGAAAACGAAAAATGATTTGCAACTTGACTAGGGGGGCAGGTTTATAAAAGTTAGGGTAATTTACACTTAAGTAACACAATACATTATAACAAGAAATGTGTGAAGATATATTATTACAGAACGCTTTTTAGGTTCATTTTATAAACAGACTTGAGTGCAAGGTAAGTAGGAGTTAAAAGTCCAAACAAAAAAAAATACCAACCATCTAAAATGGATGTCTTTTAAACATGCACGTGAAACGTTAAATTTTCCTACGTATTATCATAAAGCCTTCTATACACAACATAAAAAGCCGCATAAAAGCTGACACAAAGAATAGTTCGCAGTTGTCAGCCATTTTCAAAGAGATTACATACAAACTGTTCGTTACAGAACTCTTTTTCACTTTAAAAATAGACAGCCGTTTGTTAGGCAGCTCACGCACTTTTACACATAATGTATGAAGCAAAGGCACAGACCGAGAGAGATTTAGGTAAGCCCCGCGCGGTCGCACACACTACCTAACCGTCGGGATTATATGAATCAAAAAGTGTGTGTTTTGTAGAAGATAATAGTGAGTTATTTTTTCTTTTTCATACATTTATGAATATGTGTCTGGTTAAGTTTTTACTTTACTAATGTTTATACAGCATGTACCTAATATGTATTGAGTTTGGAATAAACCGTGAAATCTAAGTGATAAATAGAATTATTTTAAGATATAAACCTTTGCCTTTTTTTTCGAACATTAGCGTCAAACTATCGCCGTCCACTGCTGAACGAAAGTCTCACCCATTACCTAATTGCTAGTTATTACATAACAATATGTATTTCGACATAATTATTTTTTCCTGTATTAGGCAGTTTCTATGGAAAAAACTATAATTCGAGGTATTTCGAGATAATTCGAGGCTTTTTTGATGAACAAACTATAATTAATACATGACGTGATAGGACCAAATTTGAATAGGTAAGGATAATGTGTATTTTTGTACACATACGGAAATAATTTACAACTAAGAGTCAAGAAGAAAGTTGAAAAGTATAAAATATAAAAAGTTATAATAACAGATCTGCGCCACTAAAAGTGGCTAGTCTGTCGAAATCGATTACATTGGGATGTGCGTAGAATGATCTGGAGAGATTTAACCTCCTCACGTGTTCATGTGATGAATAGGAACGTTTCCTGAGGAGGCTGTACGTAAGGATCTTGGCGACAAAGTTCCTACTTGATTTACTTTCCTCATTTCCTCACTATAATGTGAAGGAGTTCGGTTACTGAATTATAGCATTGTCGTGGAATATTTTGCAGTAGGGTTGTACGGACGACTTGCAATTTTTCACTTAAATTGACAAAATATTTCGCTAAAACATGTTTGTTAATTAGCAGGTTGTTGATAAAACTAATTTTAGTAGATAGTGCTTGCTTATTGGGAATATTTGAACTTGTTTTTGGTTTTCATATAAGATAAGAAATATCACGCATTACAATATATGTTTCCTTATATATAAAATCCGTGATAGTGCTTTTTCTAGCACAAATGGACCAGCTCCACTAGGGTGATGTCATTACCTGGCAGATAAATGATACTGATAAATGATATTTATTATGGAAGTAAATCTTTTACTGAAATTTATACATGTTTTAGTGATGAAAAATTCCTTTTTTTTATACTCTGCCCTGCCTGATGGAAAGCATGAACAAAATCCAGAAGTGGAGGCCACCATCATCACTGCCACAACGGACAGTGCAGCACGGTGACCCACACTATGGCGGCCTAGTAAGCTGCTTTTTCACGACCCGCTTGAAGGACCCGGGGTCATAGAAGGGAGGAAACACATGCGCTGGTAGAGAGTTCCAGTTAATTTTCATAGGCTACCTGCCCTTCTCCCAGACGATAACAGAAGACTAATAAATATAAGGGAATCGCGTCATCTAAGTTATCGGTCTAAGCAAAATATTATCAAATAATACAAGAGAATAGAATCTAACATTTTTTTGCGAAAGTATATTTATCTATTTTCATTTGCTAAATAACTTTATGTACAAATTAGGGATTTAATACCTTATGCAATCTCTGCCGGTCTACCGTAGGGTGGTGTGGAAAGAGGTAGTGAAGAGGGGCAAAAGTGGTAAGAAGAGCAACACATCAGTAAGATATCTATCTTTCATTGACTGGGCTAGTAAGAACAATAATAACTGGGTCTGGTCAGTCTTGAGTGCAATAAATGAGTCATATAAAAGCAAATGTAGCAATCTCCATTCATTGCAATTTTGGGCAAATTAAATAAAACACATTTTTGTAGCAATACCTATAAGTTTTTGAATAAATTATATTATAAAAATTATAAAACACTATTAAACATTTTTTTTTTATACACACACATATTTTTTTTATGTATGTTCAGCGATTATTCCGTCGGTTTTAAACCGATTTCAAAAATTCTTTTTGCATTGGCATTAGCGTAGCTCACAGGTGGTCCCATCGTCACCATATTGGGATCTGATGATGGGATCCTAAGGAAATCGAGGGAACTCCTCAAATATCATAGGCACAATTGTCGCGATTTGTGTACTCGGAATAGTTTTTCTTTGAAGTCGGTTTCTTTTTGTTAAAATTATTTATAAAACACTTTTAGAATTTGACGTAGACAGTGGCGCTGTAAATAGGTCGGTTTGAAAAAAAAGTGGATATTGCTATGTTTGCTTCTATATGACACAAACGTTTATTTCGATAGTTTGTGCATTTCCAACAAATAAAATAAAACTTACAATGGTAATAGTAATAAACGCCATATTTTTAATAAGCAAAAACAATTCGATTAAGATAATCTCGTGTGCTCCAAATGATCTTCATTACGAAGTCTCCTTAAAAAGTATACCAGAATATCATAATTATTTCATGCAATTTAACTGAACATAAACTGGTCCCTTTTTAAATGTCATAAGTATGTTATTTTGATGACTTTATACTGGAGACCAGTTTCAAAGCGATGTTGTTGGTACCAATTTCGGTTCTTTTAATAACTTTAATTAACTACGTTATTAATACGTATGTTGGCGGTAGAACTTTTTACTCCAACTGATATTATACTTGAGAATATTTGCTTTGTTTTTAAAGTAATTTAGTCAGCATTGCAAAGAGTAAATTAAAGTTTTAATCTATCTGAAATAGAGATACGTCGGTGTTGATTCTGGGTCACTAAACTAAAATTGCTCTAAAATTACCTACTATTCTCTAATATTAGGTAGTAGAGCCACGCTGATTTTAGCACGAATGGGGCTCGACCGGGGCAGTACTACCCTCATACAGAAGACCATCCTAATAATGACAGCATTCTTGCTGTCGTATTTCGTTGGTGAGTGTGAGACCGGACGCCCAATCATTCGGCATCATCCTCCCGGCTACCAGAGGCCGGGTGAATGATGCAGAAAAATCCGACCAGGCCGCCATGGTATGGGTCACCATGCTGCATTGCTTACCCTCACAATGCGGATGGTGATCCCTACTCCTGGATTCTCATGCTTTCCATCAGGCAGAGTAGAATCACTTTGGTAAATATATATTGTATATAATATAAAAATGTGATTTCCTAAATACATTTTTTGTGCATATATATAAATAACTCTACTTTTAGTGTGAAGTTTTTATTTTAATCATATTTATGTCATTTAGGACGTTATTAGACAGCATAAAACGATTTTTTTGTGATTTTTAGTTTAAGCGACACTTTTCGAACAACGAAATTAGTTCATTATTTTACAATTCTGTAAAACTAATGAAAAGTTTTTAACTCAAACAAAGTTTTTCGGTGTTTAAGTGTTATTTTTCTTTTTTTGTATGTTTCCGTCTATTAAATATCTGGCAATAATATTATTATTCCTAGTTTTCTACAAACAGCAGTCGGTACATAAAAAAGTGTCCAGCACACGATTGTCATGTCACTTGCATTCTCGAACAGCAGTAAAAACACAACAAAACATTAATTCTTTTATTCTGTTAGATATAGTCACTATTAAAATATAATATGTTTCTATGTAGAAGTATTTTAAAACAAAAGCATTATACTAATAAAAACCATTGGTGTTTATAATTTATAGTCTCGTTCAGTTAACGATTGGATTCATAATTGTCATTTTCTTTCTTTTGCGTACTAAATTGGTATGCAATAAAAATTGTACTTTATTGGCTACCTATTAGCGACCCGTCCCGGCTTCATGTAGACATTTTATAAATTATCAGATTTCCTCTACTACATTATGTATATATTACTCATACCATACAAATCTTTGAAATCACTTTATCTATTACTGAAAACTATACTAAAATAAGATAAGTAGTTGATCTAAGCGACCTATGTAAACATTTTGGCATCATGGTAATTGTATTAAATCATGTGTTCTACTAGATGATGCCTGCTCGCGTCCTAGGGGTATGAAAAATAGATGTTGGCTGTAGAGAAACGGGTATCGTGTTCCTCCATCACAAAGGGAGGATCCTCCGACTTGCGCTGCAGCACGTGGAAGTCGCCACATTGGCTGATTCTCCGACCTACCCGATGCACACAAAATTTCATACAAATAAGTCCAGTCGTTTCGAAGGAGTATGGTAACTAACATTGTGATACGAGAATTTTACTTATAAGATATATGAGCTCAAAGCAAATTAAACTCTCTTTCATGTTTTTAATCTATCATTATTCTATTAGATACAAATAAAGACGACAAGCCTGATAATTCGTAAGTTAGATTCATTCCCTACGAACTTGTGTACATACTAAATAGAAACGTATAATTTCTAGTTGTTTGCTCATGTAGATCAAATAGAGAACTGGTTTTATTAATAGTAATGGGCTTCGGTCCGAGACGACTGAGTTACGGGCCTGTTTAACAAGAATACATATATATGGACAGATCTTTTTGAATGTATCAACTGATTGAATATAAAGTACTAGCAATGCCCGCGGCTCCGCCCGCGTGTAGGCCCGTCATGGCGGTAAATAGCAGCCTATATGTTATTCCGATATGTAAGCTATATTATTGTGAAGTTTCATCAAAATCCATTTGGTAGTTTTTGAAAGAGCAACATTCATACTCACAAACTTTCGCGTTTATAATTTTAGTATGATACTACAGTACTAGCTTTTGCCCGAGGCACTGCCTGCGTGTAAGACGGCAATCGCGGAAAAGAGTAGTATCCTTCCTCAAGAATCATAGTACCTACATGGTTACTTTAATTGAAATCACTTTAGACGTGACAGCGTAATAGACGGATATTTCAGAATTTTGTAATATTACACTTAAATGTATACAAATAAAGAAAATTGAAGTGACTGTTTGCAGTATCTAATGATAACAGATATAATATCAAACAGATTTTTACTAAATGCATATGAAAGTACATACGGTACTTACATCAAAAAATTTTGACGTGACAACGTCTTATAATTCGATGGAGCCGGCTGCATGCACAAAAAAACATGACTCATGCGGCGTTACATCGCTCTGAGGCGTTCCATTTACCTAAGGCTTGAAGCGCAAGCGAGATAGCGGAACGATACTTATATCTATATTTATGTTGTTATAAACGAAATGAAATGAAATGAAATAATTTATTCTGCAATTAGGTTACATGAACACTTTTGCAAGTTAAACTTTTTTTTTTTTGAGCAGATGAGTTCGTAACGTATTACAACAACCATCAGCAACACCATCATCCGTGCAATAAGAAAGAATTTATGGAACTTTAAAGTCATAATTTGTACTTTTAATTTATATATACATTCTCCGACAACAAAACGAGAAGTTAAGCAAAAATATATTTATTAATAAAACAAAACACCGTATTGTTAACAAGCAGGCAGTGTAAAACAATACCTATGGAAATATGTCTCATTAAATACTTCACGACAGTAATAAAGATATTAAAAGTTATATACTTTTAGGGTACTCTTGCGTCATTGCTCTATAAAGGTTTTAGAGCTCATATACTTAAAATATTAGCGACTTCCACAAGCTACAAGCTATCTTCTGTGTACATGATTGTAATTAGTTTTCTTTATACATATTATTAATAAGGGTACTACATTTATTAGTTCATACCCGATCCGCCAAAAAATGGCTTATGTTTTTGCGAGTGTATGTACAAGTACGTATATTTCTTTGGTTCACTCTGTTGCTTAAACATTCTTGTATTCTTCCTTTTCTTCTTGATAAATATTTAGTTCAATTTTTATTCTTATTAGAAAAAATGATCATTAATTTTTCGATTTCTTAACCCTACAACGTACGCAAACCTGATACGTTCAGTCTAACTTTTGCCCACGGCTCCGCTTGAGTATATGTCGGATATTACGGACTATAATGTCCTATGATAGTTACAAATAACTTAGCTTTGTATAAGTAACAGAATGTTCAAGACCGATTCAGTATATACAGAGTTTTAAATTATAACAAACAACATTTATGATGAATCAGTGATCAATACAAGTTAAATTTAAATTTAGAGAAAATAAAACTTTACAGTTAACAAAACTGTAACGAATTTCGAATGGCATCTCCGATTTGTCGCGCATTCGATCGATTTTAATTGATTATAGTCTATGGAAGTTTAAAATTCCTTCGATAAAGAAAAGGTATTCTATAAAGTCTGTGGACAATGGCGGAGTGATGGAGGTAAAGCGACACTACTTATTATCGATCCGTAGGGTCGCTGGCCTATGATTACTACCTTCAACCGACTCCACCACTTACTGACAATTTTAAAGTTTACCTGTACATTCGTCATATTTAATGACTTACTGCAAGTCGTCAGTATATGCTTAACTATACATATATATGTATATCTTAATCTATTCTATTAATACATTCTACCATACTAAATTTGGAAATTCGAAAATAAATTTGTTTATCTGATACGCTTGTACAGCTAAACAACTTAACCAATTTAGATGAATTTTCATTTAAAGATAGGTTGTACCTTATAGAAGGACATAGGCTATTTGTCGCGATAACCAATATACACACAGGCGAAAACAAGCTAGTAATATTATGAATGGGAAAGTTGGTTAGGATGTATGGATATTTGTTACTCTTTCAAGCTAAAAGTACTGAACGGATTTAGATGAAACTGTACAGCAATATATTTGAATAACACATGGACTACTACTGCTATTTATCGCCATAACTGACGTATAGGTAAATGCAGAGCAGCAGGATGTAGTTACAAATAACTTTCATCAAATAATAAAAAATCCTCGCTCGGTCATACGTAAACCGGGCTGAATTAGACTATTAACTAATTGATCTCACGATTCTTTTGATACTTTTTACCGAATCAATCTGAGCCCAAAATCGTAGGTAGAGGGTTTTTTTTGTTTATAATATGTAAGCCTACTAAATTAACTCTATTCTACCTGACGGAAAGCATGAGCAGAATCGAACAATAGGGGTCTCTATCCTCATTGTGACCACAAACATTGCAGCATGGTGACCCACACCATGGCTCCCTATCGAGATGTTTCTCCATCATTGAGACTACGGTCTCCCACTCAAAGAAATACGACAACACGAATGCTGTCATTTGTATTTTAAGTCGGCCCATTTATGATGAAATTAGCATGGCTCTAGTACCTATGGTTCCTATGGCTCTACTACCCATCATCATATTTTTAATAATACTCACCAATTCACAATTATTACAGACTACTCGTAATGTAATTTTAAAATAATTTCATATAATCAACTTGAGGTTACAAGATCATTGACCGAATGACGTTTCAGTGGTCAGCCATTGCGCCTATATTATCTGTGGTCTTAAGCACATAATAGTTGAGGTGCTAAGCATAAAAATAACTGTATACTTGAGCTTTTTAAAGCTCTGTAACTATTGACTGTTCCTGGAAACGTCTTGCGTTATTATCATAGAGACGAGCGGGTACAATACAAACATATTGATTTTAAATATACTCAAATGTTACAAATGTATAATGGTATATTTTGTACTAATTTTCGTCCGCGGTTTAATCCTCGTGTATGTCGGTTATATGTGTACTAAATTGTATTCAAATCAGTTCAGTAGTTTTGGCGTGAAAGCCGGACAAACAGACAGACAGACTGAGTTACTTTCGCATTTTTGATATAAGTAAGGATTTAGTAAGGACTAGCTGAGTCTCGCGGTATTACCCATGATTGTTGTTATAAATAAAGTATTAGAAACTAAACAAGCATCAAGCATCAAGTTTCGGAGTTTGGGTGTTTTATATGTCTAGTATGTGTGTACTCGTATTTACAAAAAAAATTATTATGTGTTTATATCAGTTGTCTAGTACCGATAATAAAAGATCAGTTTGGGACTAGATGGCGTTGTGTGTAAGTTGTCCCAAATATTTATTTATTTATTTACCAGTGTGTCTACTAACAAGATACCAATATAATTCTAGTTCAACAGGATGCTTCTAGCAGTGCAAACTTATTTACATATCAATTAATTAATGTATGCTAAACCTACTAATCTAGATCAAATCCAGTTATCAGATTATGTTAAATTGCTAATAGTTTCTTGTTCTGTTAATTAATTGCACCAGCTCGGTTATGCAACTTGCAAAGTTAAGTGACACTATCTAGTACATACACTGAATAGTGTAAATTGATAAATAAATAAATATTTCGGACATCTTACACGCAATATCATCTAGTCCCAAACTAAGCACAGCTTGTATTATGGGTACTAAACAACTGATAAAAATACATAATCATTTTTTTTTTGTAAATACAAGTACATAGATACATACTAGATACATACTTTTTTTTTTTGTAAATACATACATACATATTATACATAGGAAACACCCAGACTCCGAAACAAATATTTGTGGATCACACAAATATTTAGTCCGACCCAGGAATCGACTCCGAGACCTCTTGATCAGCAGCCGCATACGCTAACGACTAGACTAACAAGTCAGTCAAGATAAACCAAACCTAAGCAAGGTAAACGAATTATGTTTTACTAGCTGAGTCCCACGGTGTTCCCCGCGGTTATCGTTGTAAATTGCAAGTAAGACCGCGGAGCGAAGCTAGTTTAGCAATCTAGCATGTGTACTCTTTCTTTTACGGCTCCCCCCGCCCCTTTCCAGTCAATTGTATGAGAATGAGTTTATTTCAACTTGACATGAGGTCACGTGGCCAAATATAAAATAATAACCAATAATACAAGAGAATGGAGGCGTTAGCGATTGTAACGAGAGTTTCGACGCGACCCACTTGCATCTTAGCTAAGATTTACAATATGCTAATTGGACTGAAAGTTTAAGTGGGTCTTCTGCTAGAAAATTATATAGTCACGAAAATTATCATCATCATAAACAGCTTTTAACAGTCCACTGCTGGACATAGGCCTCTCCTTAGAAAGGAGGGTTTGGCCTACTATAACACGCTGGCCAGACGAAAATTATACTTCGATGAAATTACGATATAAAATAGGACTAAAACTAACCCACTAACTTCCAACGCTGTTAGGGTTAAAATAGTTTCAACTGCTTCTCTGAGGTTCACTTTAGCAAGCATGAGAAGTGAACAACAGTCTTAAGAATATCATTTGTCAATTCAACTCCGTATATGACATATACTTACAGTAAGATTGTTTTTGCATTTGAATTCCATGGAGGCAAACAGCTAAAAAAAGTAAAGCTAGATTCTCAGATGCAACAGTAACCCGTTTCTCAAGGCTAGATCTTAACGGTATTGCAACCAGTAGTCGCCTCTATTCCTATAATAAGCGAGGCATCTCAATCCATTGCCACTTATTCCAGCTCATAAGTTGATGCAATTTAAACTTAATGAGACTGAACATGTAAGAAGAGCCGAGTGCATACACGATACTCAGATGGATCCAATATGAATTGAATTTATAGCCATGAGATATGTAAGTAGCAGGGGTTGTGAGCCATAAGGCCTTAAAATATAGATTGATCTCTTTCATACCTGTCATAAGTGTAATTTCAGTATTTACGAGGAACATTTTTATATGTATAATGTGTTTCACTTCCTTTGTGACAAAATTGGCACGTATAGAATAGAAATATAGGTGAAACAAAACAAAATATACTAATCAAAGTTACTTCGTAATACGAATGGCCTCACCCGTTACCCACACGCTTGCGCTTATGGATGACGGAGATCATTCTGCGACCTCCAACGGCTGAGTTGTCTATGGTACCGGTCCCGCCTCCCCCATTTCATCGTCAATCAGGAAATGACGATCGGATCCAATTTACACTATAGTCGTCACAAAGTAAGAAGCCCGTTTTGACATTTGTCATTTGACATGCCGCATGTAAGAAATTGAAAAATCAAATTCATAATCCTATTTAATTACTATGTTACCCATACACTATCACAACGCGTATCATAAATAAGCATCAAGTTTAACTTTATATTGAAAAATTGCAGTCAAAAACACGAATTAATCGTATTAGTTACGCCACGATGACAAATGTCAAACCGGGCTTCTTATTTTGTGACGACTATAAATAATATTACAAGGTAGTAAGTAGTCAATATCTCTTTAGATTAAGCACGCTTGAAAAAAAAAGTTACTATGAAAACAGGGGAATAAAAAAGTGAAAAAGTAAACTTATTTAACTAAACTTATTTTTGCTTACTAAACTTATTTCTATATTCAGCATTACACATGTAATACAGGCAACCATACTTACAAGTTCACAGACCTTGTCGTCACTCTGTCTTTTAAAAATTCACAAAACGTGGAAAGAAACGAAAGTACTGGAATCAAAGGTTATATATAAATGTACTCTCTCCTGCTTATGATTAAAACAGGAAATATACATTTAATCTCACAAAAAGCTCGACGTGCGGAAAGATAAATGGCGGAAAGTGTGTTATCTTTTTACAATAATCTTTTCTGTTCCGATTTCATGAAGGCAACGAAGTACGTTTATTCGGCTCTTTCTTGTTTAATCAAGCAAAAATGTTACTCTGCCTATACTTGTTTAGAAAGAGGAAAGTATCTACGTTTATCTTGTAATTAATTAATAGGCAGCTATTTGTTGGATTAAAGCTGCGGCCGTTGATAAAAAAAGTAAAAATTTTGATTTTATTCTAATACAAATGTATTAATATACATATTAATATTGTGAATTCAAAATGATGTTTGTCTGCTTCGCTTTCACGGCTAAACAGCTGTATGTATTTTAATAAAATTCGGTATTTAAATGCCAAATTTCATTGAAAACGGTGCAGCGATTAAGCCGTAAAAGCTTATTAGTGTCGAATTTATAATATTAGAATACATGAATTGAATATGAAAAATAAGAATATAGATTGTTTGAAATTCACGTACACGCAACAAAATAATAACGTAATATAGCGTAATATCAAACATATGACAACTCAAGTAGAAGGAAAAAACAAAATAGGTTGTAATAACCGAGAGAGGTTCGTTATCTCAGTTCAGACTGTATACGTCTGAATGGCCCCCATTCGACGCCGAGCAGCATTCGCATCGCCCCCTTAATTAAAGCCTCGAAGAGTGGTCTGAAAGCGTCGGCAATGTACAATGCCTAGGCTTCCAGCTTGTTTTGAGGGGGCTTTATTGTTTGTGGATCGCTTTCGCATTTCCACCTGAAGTGAGCCTATAGTTTGGCTAGGCAAAGAGTTTCACGCGCAGACGGTTTTACTGCCTACCGTACGGTGAGATGGTGGAGTAATTATTTTTAATTGCTAAGACGTTTTTTTTTGTACACTGTACTGTGTTTGTGTCTTGTAGAAATGTAAGTTCGAGGTAATGGGTGAATTTTGTTTTCAATACTAGGAATACGGGTTTGTTTGTTTACTGGTAAGCGATATTGATTGCTAAACCAGAGGCTATAGGTTCGATTTCTACCAAGAACAATTATCACGTGTTCTGTGCTGGGAGGGTTTACCTATAATTTGTCTATAATAAGATATACATATTATAATACCTACTAATTCATATATAACGATTTACTCGTACGTAACAGTGTCTCAAAACAAAAGTATATTTTTCTGTTTTCTTGGCTTAATTCTCTTCATAATCGTTCCTCCATCACTCTGGGTTAGGGTTCATGATTTCTCGAGCTTTTCAATTTCTCGGGTCTCGAGAATTCTCGAAGCTAATTTCTCGGGTCTTCTCGGGTTGTCGAGAAATTTACATTTACGTACGTTTTCTCATATTATTATGTTGCAATACTTCAAAAAATTCAGTGGTTTTCCTCACAAATAAAAGTATCAAATGAATTACAAAACTTTTATGGATTGTATTCAAAAACATTGATCTTACAAATAAGCTAATTAATTAAAAAAAAAAAAAAAAATATTGTTCGGACTCATAATTATAATGACAGCAACATTTTTGGCAGGTTAATTAGAACTTATAAACAAAAGTAGCTACTATTAAACTAAACAAAGAATCAACATGAAAGAAAACGTTTATATCATAACTTATAATTAAATTACAATCACAGCACCATACCAACAGAAAGTGAAAAACGAATGAATTCACTTTTTGTGATTCCATTTATAGTGAAACCGTCTTTTGCAGCCAACCTCGTCAATATTTCACCCAATGATTGTATCGGTGGAGTTTAAGTTTAGTTTCTGTTGCTGCATACATTCATACCCAGGCCTGTATTTTTTCGGTGCACTCACATCTGAACTTGTAGATGCTTTAGATTCGGATTCTTTTTGGGTCCCGCATTTAGTAATATTGATTTTATGCACATGTGCTAAATGTCTCACCAACCCGCTAGTATTTGAACTTTGCAAGCAATGGTTTTTGGGCACTTTAGGCATTGCGCATTTGTAGATTCCTTTTTTTATTTGCTTGCATCTCTACTGTTATAGTGACGTTTTGGTAAAATCTACAACAAATGCAAATCAAAATGATAATAAGCCCTTGGAATAATATGTGATACACACATACATACAACACAACTAGCAATATTCGTCTCACAAATTTAAAATGACACATTAATGAATTTGAAATTACTTACATAACAAAAACATATCAGAATAATTAAAAACTAAGCTTGTGTGTTGTTGTTTTACAAAAATTGGAAATGTAATAAGACTAAGTAGTATAATAATGTATCGTTAGTTATTTTATGTATTAAAGTTTGACTAAAAATAATAGAAAAGAACACATAGGTACCTCGTACCTAGTAAAATTTAAGATCATATTAAATTATATTATTGATAAAAATAATATGAATAATAAAGACATGGTGTGTCAATAAAAGTGAAAAGACTTACCTGTTTGATTTCAATTTATCACGTTAACTGTGAAACACTCACTACGTAAACTATCGTGTAAAAACGACGCTGCAGAGCGCTTGCAGCGAGATCAAGAGTGCCGCTGCGCTTTGGCCTGCGCCTCCAAGTAACTTAATAAACGGCGCTTTAATTTCTACATAGGTACATGATTTCTCGAGTTCACGACTTTTCTCGAGCTTGATTTCCCGGGAACAAAGCCCAACGATTTCCCGGGAATTCTCGGCTCGAGAATTCCCGGGAATAAACCCTACTCTGGGTCGTGACTCCTTAAAAAGCCGGTTGTTATTTTTCATCCGATGACGGCGCTGACAGCTGTCTGGCATCAAAATTACGGTACACCGTAAAAGATTATATTCATAACAAACAATTACATTTGTTTTAAAATGTAAAATATGTGTACATTATTTAAAAATAGCGCAAGGGACAGGCAACATCACATTTGTTCCCAAAGTATCCCCAACGTTTGATATAAGTCCGTATGCGTCAGATATAAATCGGGGATACCAACAAAAGCATCCAATTCCTTTTGTGTTAAGCAATTTTGTGTGAAAATCATATCAGGGGTTCCTTTGATACTTACGAAAGGGGGTTTAGTTGTGTCTATTCATGCCTAGTTACTTTTACGGTTAAACCAATGTTGCGAGGGTTGAATGGGAACCTCAATGGGATAATGTGTTGCGATATTGTGAAAAATAGCGGAGTGGAAAATATGGAGTGAAGGACTTTTTTAATCGTAAACTGTTTTGTGGAGCGTTTTATGTTCTGTGGTTATGATATCGAGATAGGATAGTCGTTAGACGTTTATGATTGATGGTGTTTTAGAGGAAAATTCCATGTGTAGCTGTTGAAAATTTGAAACTAAATGTACCCATGTTTTATAGAGAGGTTTAAAAAGGATTAATCTGTTTTGGGATGTTTCTTGTATACGTTACTGATGTTGGAGATACAATACAGAAATTTTTGTGAAATTAGAAAGCATATAAGTAAATAAATAAATATTAAATAAATAAATATTTCGGACATCTTACACACAACGTCATCTAGTTCCAAACTAAGCAGAGCTTGTACTATGGGTACTAGACAACTAATATAAATACATAAACAAACTTTTTTTTTGTAAATACTTACATATTAAACATGGAAAACACCCAGACTCCGAAACAAACATTTGCGGATCATAACAACATTTGGACTGCCCTAGAAATCGAACCCGAGACCTCTTGATCAGCAGCCACATACGCTAACCACTAGACCAACAAGGCTATATATTTTTTGTTATTCTTCTATTTAAAAAAAAACTTTATTTTTCTTTAGGTTAGTTATCAAAAGGAGCAAACCAGAAGACATAGCCGAAACTCAAGACTTTTGACTACCCTCTATAGAGTTTATTGGAGGGGATTAAATACAATATATTTAAACATCATTAATAAATATTGTTAATTAAACAAATCACAACATAAACAAGGAATCGTCTGTATAGTATGTACGAGTATATCATAAATAACTTTATTTATTCTTCTTCTTCTTTATAAGTTTTTCAAATGATTGAAAAACCAATATCTGGATAATGACAGGATGATGACATCCACCAGATATTGGGTGGTCTTCCAAGCGATTGTTTGAAAATATGTCTAATTGATGTTGAAAATAGCATCAAACTTCAATGTATGATATCATCATCATCAACAGCCTTTAACAGTCCACTGCTGGACATAGGCCTCTCCTTTGAAAGGAGGTTTTGGCCTACTATACCACGCTGGCCAGGCGGGTTGGTAAAGGGTTTGTTTCAAGTTTTCCATCTCTTGGCAGTGATGTTAGCTGCTTATTTTGTTCCTTTAGTCGCCTCTTACGACACCCATGGAATGACTAGGGGTGGTGACACTTTGTAGTCTTAATCAGTCACCACACGGATATGTGTGATATAAATAGACGTATAAAAGACACGTTTTATATCATGTAACATGACAGCAAATAAAAGTAAACAACATCCTTTCTATGCTGAATACAAATACAATACTTAATATCGTCAGGATTGAGATAATAGTGGAGCCGAAAATAGATAGGGTGTATCATCCAATCACAAGTTCAATACAATAGCATATAATACTCATAACACACAAAATATCATGTCGCAATGAACGATATACCATAATAATAACAGCCGTTATGCGAACAAAGGACGTAGACTTGCTTATAAATCTTTTGCACCTCGATCCGCCATGATTGGACAAATTACATGGCCATATCACACATCCAGTATAACTTGAACCCTATCAATACTGATATTTTCTTCATTCTGTGTACATTTGCTGGGCGGTTAGCGGGGGATGGAAGCTCAATAGTGACGGTGGTAATACAAATTGCTAGAATTCACGGACGGACAATACGTTCAACGGGGCCTTGTACACAATGGCTGAAATCTACAAAGTGCTTTCGAAGATATTTTTAGCTAACACCGCTTTGAAGATCTTTTCAGTGTTACTGTTCTTTGTATAGAGATCATAATAATATTGAAGAAAAAATAAAATGGACTATATTTATTCTTTTAAATAATATTCAAAAACCTTGGTCCTGAAAGGGTTTTTTATTTGAACGTTTTACTAATATAAGCTCTCCTGAAGCGGTAAGAAAATAATTAAAATACATATTTTTTAAATAATTGAATTACTTAATTTTATAATTATTTCGAGGAATACTCATTATTTGGCCACTTGCTTACAGAGAAAACATAAAAACAAAATTATATTTTTGTTGCATTGCACCTAAAATAGCCACGGCCTGCCTAACCCCTTCGTCATCAGCAGCATATTGCAGTCCACTGGCTGCTCTTCCACGGCCGACATCACTCACGTGGCCTGTGGACAAGGACGTCCTTTACTATTATCCAGTGCAGTCCTTTAACAGTTATTATTTTAGCCGCTAATATAGCCAGCCCACAGCCCCTTTATCGTGGCAATAAAGAGGTAGATAACCTATGTCGATAACATTGGTTATCTACCTGATCTACCCTACTTACTTATAGAGAGTAGAGAGAGATTCGAACTCCGGAAACCTCAATTTTCGGTGAAAAGCAATGAAAAAAATTGAGACCGTGGATATCTTTAATCTGGTCTAGTCGGCTCAAGCTTAGCTATTTCGCCGTTTCTTGCCTTGTTTTCCGCACATACTAAAAAGGAAAAATCAAAAAAAAAATACAGAAAAAGCCTCTGCATAAAAGGTATACCATACCAGCCATGCAATCATGTGTCCTTAAAAATGCAATAAAATTACGTATTACTTAGGCTTGATTCTATAGAAACACTGATAAATGACACGATAAAACTACAAAACTATAGGCAAATGGAGTAAATAAATTAGTGTTATTTTGTCTGAGTTTGAAAAGCCATTACCTAAATAGTGTTGAAGTTTTAAGTGCTTCGGATAAGACAGACATAATAAATGACCATCACTACTCCGTATGTGTTTAGAAAGTCATTAATCACTTTAATTTACTCAGATTAATTCGGCTAAATTTCCTCCCGTTATTTGAGTTATATAAAATTATCTTAAATCCTTAAGTAGGGCTGTCACGTTTTTTTAAACAAATCAGTGTCAATGGATTAAAGGTAATTAAATATAGTGATAGGTAGGCATAAATTGAAATTACAAAATGAATGACGTGTAAATGTGAACATTGTTTTTATTTGGTAGACAATTTACTGCACCCAATACAGTAATATTTATTAAGGTACAGTAGCTTTTCATGGGATATATGTCTAAGATCGACATTGTATTTAATTTGAATCAGTATGTCCTCCACAATAAAAACTCAGAAACTCCTTAACCAATTTTCAAGTTTTTTTAATGTGTCTGCTGGCGTGCCTAAGATAGGATAGTTAACGTTATGCTTGGAAAGATAGAAGCCCAGCAAGATTGAAAATAGGCATCAGTTAGTATATTTCAATAGTAAGTCATATAACGGCACCAAAGACAAATTATTATGTGATTTATTACGCGGAAGACCATTGCCAGGGTTCAACAAAGGAAACTTGTCACTATAATCATTTAAGTAGTAGGTAATTCCTTGTTACGTCCTATTGTTAGGCTTGAAACATGTTACAGGCTCTAAACATAATGGCCTATGTATTTTCTTTGGGTTTTTGTATTATTATCAATTGATTTTAATAAGAAAAGCCATTCTTTGGGTTTCTGTCCGGGTTCATATATACTACTAGTAATAAAAGAGGTAAAGTTTTTGACGTTGGAAAAATTATTTTACCAATAGAAAGCCATTATGTGTGAGTGCAAAAGGCTGTGTATTGACCCGAAAAACACTAACGGACAAAATCTAGATTTAAATAAGTGCAAAGGAACAATAAATCTATTTTTATTTAATCTAGCTTTTGCCAGTCGCTTCGCCCGCGTGAAGGTCCGTCATGGCGGTTAATATTAGCCTATGTGTTGTTCCTATATGTAAGCGATATTATTGTGAAGTTTCATCAAAATCCATGCAGTAGTTGCGTGAAAGAGCAACAAACATACATACGTACTCAGAAACTTTCGCGTTTATAATATTTGTGGGATTATAAAAGGGCAAGTATCCACCTCTTACAAATTACAAAATAATAAAAATATCTTACTGCTCTTGCCGTTCTGATGTATAATATAATAAAAAAAAAACATGTTTCTAATATAGCATAAAGATATTATTTGCAATACCGTATTTCTAGAGAAACTGCACAGATAAGAAGATATATTTTATCAAATATGTCTTTTGTAGTACGGTAATAAGGTTTATATTTCTTTTCATATTGTTATTTGAAATAAGAATGAGCTCAAACAGTGCTCACGGCGGGAAAATGAAAAATATTACAAGACTCCTGAATTTGAAACAGGCATTCCCTATTGTACAAATTGAATTAATTTTTTTTAATAGTATCTCCGACATTATTAATTTAACAAAGAATTCGAAATGAAATATTTTTATGGAATGTTTCATTGAGTATTACCTTACTGCAATATGTTTTTGGTTTTACTAAATATTTGACTTTTGCCAAGTCTCATATCATCATTAAACCATTACATGCCACTGCTGCGCTCGGTTCCCCTTTTATAAACCCCACTCTTATTTTTTTCCGTGAAGCATCTGACAAGAAAAACAAAAAATCATAAATACACATACACACACACAAACACGCGCAAACACAGCAACCACCATAAACATTCAAAATTATCCACGTAACATTGATACTTTGTTATTCTGATTTAAATTTAATGAATGAGAATATACAAAAGCCACTGAAAAGTATTCCTCATTGGGTCCGAGAGGTAGTAACCTGGAGATCGGTGACACAGGTTTTCCTAATATAGACACCAGTATCTCACAAAGGAATTATAATAATTGTTACTGTAATATTGTATTGTATTACTTAATCTGGACATACCTTTGTGAAAGAGTAATAAATACGTTATATTATTATTATCCGTTAAGGCTAAATATATAGATAATATCAATAAACTAGATCATAAACTCAAATAATATACATTGCAAATGTCAACTTTCTGAACAGGCACTTGTTCTGCTCTCCGTGTGTAGGGGATTGTGCAAGAGGACCGAGGAGGGTGAACCCACACTTGACATCACAAGAGCCTCTCAATATACATCATCCTTTGCACCCTAGAAGCAAGGATACTTTGTAAAACCGACGTAAAAGTACTCATAAAAGGTGTATTATGCTAATGGCAGTTCAGAAATGTTTATCTTTGTTCAGTTCAGAATTTTTTTTTGTTATATTTTGTCCAATGATTTTTTGTTAAGTTAATGTAAGCATTGCCGTTCACTGCCGAACGAAGGCTTCCCCAAAAAGCACCAACCATATATACTTGGGCAGACCAGTTCATTGATGTTACCAGATTTCCTCTGCATTTTATGTATTCCAAAAAGGCCCGATTTAGTGGCGTCTTAGCAACTTTTCAATGTTTTTAAAAGAGATATCTAACTATACCCTACATGATGGGGAAGACGCGGGAAAAAAAATCACCCCCACTTTACATTCACTGTTCTTGTATCCTTGCAGAAACCAAATTTCTATTGATCATCATCATCAACAGTCTTTGATAGTTCATTTCTGGACAAAGGTCTCCCGAAAGGAAGCTTAGACCTTTTACACGAAGCTGACCAGACGAGTTTGTGGCCAGTGCTGTTGGTCCTGCGTACATACCTAGTTAGCTCCCTAAGTTGGCTCTTACGACACCCACGGGATGAATAGCGGTGCCAACACATAAATTCATACAGATCAAACTTTGAAGGTATCCTATATAATAATGAACTAATGATAATCTTTACCTACCTAAAATCTAACCTAAACATAAATACGTTTAGTTGAAAATTGAGTAACCAGGTTTTGGACATTTAGTTTGAAAAAAATATGTGGCTACTAAGTTGAAAATACCCGGAACTAAAATCGAGGTGCTTGACTTTAGTACGTGATTTAGTCCAAGATTTTTTATACAGCAAAGTTACATTTTTTAGTGCATTTAAACTCGTTTTATTTAGGTAACTATAAAACACTTTTACGATTAAGATCAACTTCCTGCGTGGAATTAGTACATGATTTAATATATCTCCTAACAAGACTGGTATTTAAATTAAAATTCAACAACTTAGCTTTAGATATTTTATGTTCTTAAATGTTATTACGACAGTAAGATATACTTACTAGAGAAGTGTTGTTTTTTTTTAAATATTTCGGATATCTTACACAGAACGTCATCTAGTCCCAAACTAAGCAGAGCTGGTATTATGGGTACTAAACAACTGATATAAATTGTAAATACATACATATTATACATAGAAAACACCCAGACCCCGAAACAAAAATTTGTGGCTCACACAAAAGGAATCCAACCCGAGATCTCTTGATCAGCAGCCGCATACGCTAACCATTTCACCAACAAGGCAGTCTTGTTGGTCTAGTGGTTTCTAGTGTTTACTTTTTAAGTAGTAGATACAACTTGAACTATCATCATACCAGGTCAAAGCATTCACAATACCTCTATGGGACTGGTCTGCGGGTTAGTAGATTATGGCACTAATTGCTAAGACGGAGGTTATGGGTTCTATTTGGCACATAAACATTTGCGTGTTGACCGCGGTCTTCTGTTTTATTCTATAATTATATCATCACACTACGACCACAAGCGGAGTTTCAATAAAAATCTTGCGGGGGTAATAGGAGGAAAATTATTTATCCCCTTTAAAAGTTCAAAAAAATCCGCGACAGCATGTCTATCTTTTAAAATTTACTCACCATAACCTTTTTTATAGTATAAAAATTTGTTGTTGCTATTATAACATTACACTACGGGCAATAGGAGATCCAGAAGAGGTGGTATAGGTTAGCTTGTGTTAGATCTAGTTCACAAAAAACAACTGTGTTTGGTTACTTTTTCTACATATCTATATATTAACACATGAAGCAAAAAGTTTGTACCCCGAAAATTATACAGTCTTAATATAACATTTTTCGCGCCATATTTGTTTTAAAAGATAATAGAATTTAATTCACTTAAAATAACATTTCAGATCAACGTTTTCCTGATTCCCAGAGTATTTGAAGTCGCAATGGAAGTTATCGATGGAATTCATTCGTCAAAGAGGAAGGCTGGAGACGTTCGTTGAATAATAAACTGGTATTCATTACATTATTCTTGTTTGTTCGTAGTTAACTGATACACCAGTATCGTTACTTGGAAGTACAAATCTATATACAAAAAATAAAAGAAGTGTCTGTTTGTAACATCAAGCTTTTTACTAAATGTCTTATACATTTACATTTAATAAATTTTTATCTGTCTGTCTGTTTGTTCCGGCTAATCTGTGGAATGGCTGGGCCGATTTTGACACGATGTTCACTGGTAGATAGCTGATGTCCTATGGAGTAACTTAGGTTATTTATTTTTAGACTAGCTTTGATCCGAGGCGTAAACAAAGCGGGAATTAGCTGGTATGCTTACGATAAATGTATACTAGTGTTTCTGTTTTTGTATGGGTAAAAAATTGATAGTAGGTATATAGAGTATCCAGTGAATAGCTGTTTCTACATAGTGTGTAAAGAACAACTCTATATAAATAAATCTACCAATAAATGCATACGGTACTTACATCACTTTACCTATTTAAAAAAAAGTGAGTCTGTTTATTTTCTAGTTCGGTATGACCTTCTTATTGTAGACTAGCTTCGCTTTTCAATCATTCTTTCGGTCTCCGGAGGCCTGGATGGCTGGAATGATGCAGAAATATCTTACTAAGCCGCCATGGTGTGGGTCACCATGCTGTATTGTATGCATTCATAATAAGGATAATGCAACGCCCCAAGTGAATGAAAATGCCCCAAAAATGTCCAACGTTGCGTGTCAGTTGTCTGAAATATTTATTTATATTTAAGGCTTGTTGTACATCGTGTCAAAATCTCAACCATAGACTGTTTCAGTTTTTTAAGCATAAACAAAGAACAATTTTACATATATAAATAGATTATATTAGAAAACACTGGCCACACTATAAAACTAGTGGCAACCAGCTGGCTCAATGCAATTGCTTCCAAAGAGTAAAAAAGTAACCGGTCTCTTAAGTATTCGTACTTGAGCTGCACGTCCGCTTGGGCCATATAAATATTTGTTCCGCCGCCGGAATGTCTTGATGAGCTCCGTATGTTCTGCTCGTATTATCAAATTATGCCGTTTACAAAGGTACTTTGAAAGTATTGTGTTACGCAGTCGTTTTGTTTGTTTAAGCTTCCTTTACGAACGCTTTGGATGCTGGCTTTCTCTCCTAGAACTTTTTTATTAGATAGTTGATTGAAATAATCTACTCTGAATGCAAGCAGAGACGGCGGCTTCGCTAATCGTAAATCTTTCAAGGCATTTGATATGCACTGGCATGGAGGTATGTACCTCAGCACGGAATAGACATAGTTCTGAACCAAGGACGTGTATTCATCAGTAAAATTACCAGTCGTTCACCTTTTCATTCGGATACGGCTTGATTTACGTATCGCTTTAAATAATACAAGTTTTTTTTTTAAATTCATTCAAGGATGTAATTAACTGAACATTATTTTTTGCAACTTCGACTTATCAATGAATAAGTTATATTTCTATTTTTTACAATTTCGATATCCCATGATTAAACTATTTACTAAATACCACTAAAACTAAATTTCAATATTAAATTAACTTTAATTACAAACTATGAATGATGATGGCTATTTTAACAATGGCCTTAATTTCGCATTAGTGAAAGTTTGCCTTACAAAATACCACACGTCCATACTGCACTTGGGCTTAAATTACATAACTTCTTGATAATAACCGAAGATATTCTTGGCTTACGAACCACTTCCTGAGGTTGAATTTCCGTTTAATCGTGAGCAAATATAACTTGGATGAATTTCTTTTTAACTTATTTTAACACACAACAAAAAAGTAGATAAGTGATTTGATAGTAAGAATACGCTAAAATATCCCCAAAAACTAATAAGAAGGGGGGGAGGTGATTGAATTTTAATGACCGAGCTAGACGGAAGCAAAGAAAGGTATCACATTACCAGCTTTTGCTAGTTCACGGCTTGACATAAGCCTCTCCATGAACAGGTATACAGGTTTACCCAAACGTTCCAAAGCATGAAAACTCACAACAAAGACAGCTTGATTCAAAATAATTATTTAAATAATTTAAAAAAAAACCTATAAACATTGAAAAACACAATGTTTAAAAACTATTTATCAAAAATATTTATAATATGTACTAATTTGCGTGAACTCAATCTGTGATCTAAACAAATTTAGTGCCACTTTTTACTTTTAATTTAGTACCGTAGTAGTCTTTTTAAATTTAATAACAAAACCACTATCGTTTAAATAAGTCTTCATAGTTGTACTTCGTAGTAAATCTAGTGGAACAGCGACAGGGAAGAATGTCTTTCCATTACAGAAGATAAATGAAACGAAATTACGGCAAAGATATAACGTCATAAGCAGGACACAGTGCATGAGCTGGCGGTCGACCAAGCTTGACAAATTGAAGTCCCAGGATTATCTTTTCAATGTCGTTTATTTTACTAACTGAGGCCCTCGGTGTTACCCGCGATTGTAGTTAAACCGCGAGTAACGCTGCGGATCGAAGGTAGTGTAAAAAAGCGGCCAAGTGCGAGAGAGACTCGCCCATGAAGGGTTCCATATCAGCAAGTAACGTCATATAAAAGTTCTTGTAGTTCGTTGTAACTTTGATCAATGTTTTAATAATAGTGTATTGATTGATTGAAAGAGAAATTGCGGTTTCCGATTTATGACGTATTAAAAAAAAAACGTAGTAAAAAAAAAACTACTTACTAGATCTCGTTCCAACCAATATTCGGTGGAAGTTTGCATGGTAATGTTCATCATATTTTTTTTTAGTTTTATCACTATCTTATTTTAGAAGTTACAGGGGGGGGGGGGACATTTTACCACTTTGGAAGTGTCTCTCGCGCAAATTATCCAGTTTAGAAAAAAAATATTTAAGAAACTTCAATTTCATTTTTGAAGACGCATGGTTCGGATTGAAAAAAATATTTGAGTTTCAGTTCTAAGTATGGGGACCCCCGAAATTTATTGTTTTCTTTTCTATTTTTATGTAAAATATTAATGCGGTTCACAGAATACATCTACTGACCAAATTTCAACAGTATAGACAGCTGTGACATACGGACGGACGGACAGGCAGACAGACTTGACGAATCTATAAGGGTTTTGTTTTTTGCCATTTGGATATGGAACCCTAAAAAGTAGCCATGTTACTCCTTATTTCAAAGTGAAAGTCCTCTGAAAATCGTTCCAAAGGTTAGTCTTTACAAACAGAGAGATGGACAAAAAAATATAAAATAGTTTTTTTGATGTGAGTAACGTACTATACTTTTATAAAATTTAGTAAACAGCTGTTAATTTAAAATTACAAACAGCCATTTTAATTTTATTTATTTGTATGGGTATATCCGGGCATTTTTCTCGGCATTACACCGGTACAATCGCGTATTCATTGTCCCATTACCTACCAAAACGTTATCCAGAAATTTATTAGGACTTATAAATGAGAATTATTTTTATTGGACACGGTTTTAATTGGGAGCAATCGTTTCAGCTTTTGTCACCTCGTTGCGTCCCATCGAGAGGGTGGGAAAGTGGGAAATTTTATAACGGAAAAAGTAATAAAATAAATTTTTAAATTGAAATGGTACTTAGTCAAGTTCAGGGGATCGCTGTTTTAAAAGATTTGAATTTTATTACATGATTTTATGATACGTAATTAATTGAATATTTTATGAATTGAATTTTATTAGACCACCGACATCGATAACCCATTAAAAAGTTATATTTTGAACAAGGAGTGTATTTCGTAATCAATACTGAGTTATTTCTTGTGTCACTTGAATGTGACAGTCAGCCAGCTGTTGGCGTGGTGACGCGTCGCCACGATATCTTATAGAATAGTAACATACAGAAGCAGTGGTAGTAGCAACTGCACGTGATTAATACAGCCGAAAAAGACCGACGACAATGGGCGCGGGTCCTATCATGGGGAGACCAGCGCTTCAGTCACTCAGACTACTGTACAGCAATATGCTTAAATAGGCTCCTTTGCTGGCATTGCACAAAGCATTTTTACCTGTGATTCGTTTCCTTAAATCTGTACAACCATGTATTGTTCTTTGTATGTTGGAATTAATTTCTTTCATTCTTTGTTCTTCACATGAAACAAACTTTATGTAAAAACTAGTCCTAAGTCTGAACTTTGGTGTTTTACACTTTATCATTCATCAGCCTATCGCAGTCCACACGTAAAGACCTATACCCTATTCTACTATAATGTTATCGATTACAAGTAATAATTCGTCATATAAAATGATACGTGATTTTTCAAAGTTTTATCCCGGAATAATGGGAAACCCAAAATAAATGTTAGAAGCGCGCGAATTACTTTTTTAAGTTTTAAGCAAAAAGCGGGTCAGAGATCGTGTTTGATCGGGATTTTTAAGGATCATTTTAACATTTTCTTTGAAAAATATAAATTATTAATGAATGTTAATTTTATTAATTAAAAACCATGATATGGTCAACAGACCTCTTTTATATGATTCTTCTTATTTACAAGCTAATAGTGTTTCAACTTAAGTCACGACTTATTTTTACTGTATTTTAATTTGTTCATTATATGAAGATTATAAGTCTAACTACTATCTTTTGATATCAGTAAAGATTGTAATATTTTATTTGTTTGATAGAAAAAGAAAATCAAATCTTACAAAGTATGTACCGGCAGACATAACGTTTATGTTTATGTATATGGCTTATAAAGCGTTTCACATGCTAAGAATCCATATATGGGACGGTATGTCATAAAATTTTATAACTGCGATAACAGCATCAAGTGTCGACCATAGAATAGTTTGCTGAGGGTCTCGTGGAGTTGTCCGTCTCGCTTCCACTTATTGAGCTTAATGTGTGTGTCCTTATTGGTAATTTTTCATAAAAACGCTAATCGTTGACGCTTAATCTTATGCCTTACACCGTAGTAATATAGACGACATGTCGTTTGTATAAAAATGGGCAGCGAAAGACCCGGATAAGGTCTCTCAGGAAATGAACCTTAGACTTTGTGCCTCCTTAATGTGTCTTGAGGCCCTGTCAACCCTGGGTCATTCACAATCTTAAATATCATTTTTCACACTACGCTCCATGGTGACTGTGCGTTTTTTTGGTATTACTGTAGCAATTTATGTATGACACTTCAATTTATTAATTTGGACAAATGGTACATGTCATTAATTTAGTGAATGAATAGGTTGTGGAGGATAGATTTATGATAGCACTTAAGTAGTGTAAGTGCTAAAGTGTCGGAATAGTAGGCAGTTTCAAATTAATAATTTGGTAGAGAAACATTGTCTTGAAATAAAATAAATAGTATATTATTATTTTATGTTCATATCACCTATACAATACAAGGATAATAACTTGGCCTGACTGATTAATTAATCAAATTGCTGCAATTGGCTGCAAACTAGAAATTTTAGTAACTACAAATAAAATAAATATTTGGGACATCTTACGTACCACACCATTTAGTCCCAAACTAAGTAGAGCTACTATGGGTACCTATTAGACAACTGATATAACTACATAAACATACTTTGTTTTTGTAAATACATACATATTATACATAGGAAACACCCAAACTCCGCAACAAATATTAGCAGATCACACAAGCATTTTATGTCCAACCCGGGAATCGAACCTTACTACCACTAACTGATGCTTCAATGTTATAAGTGATAATTAATAACAATTTTTTTAAATTTGAGCCCAAAAACTACAAAGTAAGAGAAATTTGTATCTAAGTTCACTATTTTCAAAGTTATAAGCACAATTTTATTAGAATGATCACGCGAGCGCCGTCGCAGACAAAAGTCGGCTATAATGACTTTGAGTTGCCCCGGGCGGCTAAACTGTTGCTTTTTGTTCAGAATCTTCAGGTAGGGAATTATTATATCTCTATAGCCCCCCCATTAATTCAGACCGTAATTATATCTGGTAGATGTGTAACACAAATCTGTTTAGATTAACTGCAGGCTCAACAACACCTATTACGAGGAAGGGTGACGGCAATTAAGGGCCGGCACCGTGCTTCTGACTCTTGAGTTTTAGCATCCCAAGCCAAGTTCCAACCGTTTTTCCATTCTATTCTCTTGTTTGATTGGCTAATATTTTGATTTGATCACGTGACTGAGTGACATTACCCAATCAAACAAGACAATAGAGAAATAGAATAGAAAACGAGAAACGTTTGCAACTTGGCTACGGGGGTATTCATAGGTCACTTTCAATTTGCTTCTCTGTCACTCATAATATCAAAACGTATCTAATATACACTCGGTTCCAAAAATAACGGGTCAGTCACATAAACCCGAATATCTCCCGAACTACGTATGCCATCCTAATGAAACGAAGACTGTTCAATTGAGAATTTAATTATACAGATAAAAAATAAAATAAAACTTAGTTACACCCGCAATATTAATCTTAAATTAAAAAAAAACTAAAGTAGTCATATTTTTCTTAAGATTACATTTTTTTTATGATTGTTTTTTTGCTGTTTTTCATCACTGGAGGCTTCATCACGTGGAGGCAATACAAAGTATTAAATGAAGAAAGTGATGAAAAACAGCAAAAAAACAATCATAAAAAAAAATGTAATCTTAAGAAAAATATGACCCGTTATTGGTTTATGTGACTGACCCGTTATTTTTGGAACCGGCTATAGTATTGACATAGTCACACACCTGAGTGACACTACCTAATCAAACAAGACAATAGAGAAATAGAATAGAAAACGAGAAAAGTTTGCAACTTAGCTACGGGGGTATTCATAGGTCACTTTTTATTTGCTTCTCTGTCACTCATACCATCAAAACGTATCTAATATAGTATTGACATAGTCACACACCTAATTTAATAAATCTAATTCTTAGGATTCGGATAAAAAGCTGAATCGTAAGAATTAGATTCATACATAATTAATTTCGTAATTAATATTATTTCTCCTTTGTGTAGAATAAGCTCCTTATCGCCTCCTAGCCGATAGGTCGTGTGATTTTATGTTGCTACGTTCAAACTTATTGAAACTAAATCTGTATTGGGTCGTAGACTGTTATCTGATGTCCTCGTCTAATATAATCTCGTCCTGAATTTTCAACGCTACGACCCTAATTATTCGCATCTAAATAGAACGGTAGTCGCTTTTAATTCAGCGTTTGTAAATAATGGTTCATATGTGTGTGTGTGTGTGTGTGTGTGTGTGTTTGTATGTATGTGTGTGTGTATGTATGTATGTGTGTGTGTGGGTTCGTTACTAAAGCAAAAAAAATCTTTTTCATTTGTAAAAATATTTTCGTCGAGTCAATAAATCATTCATACTACTTACTATTATCCATACTAACATTAGTCTTTTTTTTAAGGCTACTTTTTATCACAATAACCGACATATATGGGACTGATGTTCGCTAAACAATAAAGATAAAATAAAACAAGCGAGCGGCGCTGCAGAAAAAAGTTAATAGTACAACAATTCACCATTGAGTAGGCATATTAAAATAATTAAAACAGTTTTTCTATGAATCATTAATTTTACTGTACATTAAATATTTCTATATTTAATATTTCATGTACGAGTATATTATTTAATATATTGATGTTCGTCTCACTTACCTTATTTACTTTGTCATGTCGAAGGAAATACATGTTTCTTGGAATACGAATAGTAAGTAGGCATTAATTCCGAAAGCCTTTTACTAAGAAACCTGTTTTACATAAGCAAGGTAAGTATATTATAAGATCCCAGGGGATATTAACAGGTTTACGACGCTATAATAAAACATGGATGATGGATTCCATTAAAATTATCATCCAAAATATTGCGGCTGACGCACGCGAATTCGACTTGATAATTTCATTACAATCAAATTTCGATTTTATCCCAAGGGGAATAAGTTTCAATTTAGCTGAGTGGTTTTAGAAAGGGTAATTTTAAGGTTGTGCTAATGGTTGGTAAGGAGACGACTGCACTCGCGTTTACCTGCACGCACGCTTCATTGTTTCTTTCTCTTTTACACGCTTTTTAGGGTTACGTTCGCGGCACCCTTAAAGTTTCGCCATGTTCGTCCGTCCGTCCTCGACTTACCATCCTAACGGTTGGTGCTAAAAAGATGAAACTTGCATGGATATGTGTTTCTATTTACAAGAAATTGAACTTTAAAGTTCATTTTATTTTAATGTTAAAATAGGACGTTCTCCCCTCCTCAAAACCTCTAAAAGCTGCTGTCTAGATCGTAAAATTTGAAAACAATTCATGATGGTAGTCAAAAATAACGAAATAATTAGTAACTATTAAATAATTAGAAACGATTTGAAATCCACGTTCCATTGTGGGTGAATACGGAACCCTTTTTTATGCGTGGCCTGATACGCGCCTGGTCAGTACGATTTTTTTAGTTAATATCCTGGTTTATTTGGTTTACTGTACGTGAGCTAGTTATGAGTTGAATTAGAGTTTTTGTGCTGTGGTTTTGAAGACGTTTTGATTGCGTTGGTTTTCAATATCGATAAGCTTTAGGAAGTTAAGGTGATCGCTTGTACAAATTCGTTGATTTCAGGAGAAAAAGATTGCTTTTTTTCTGTGCTGCGGTTGTAAGAAAGAAAACAACTGAACATTCTGCATTTGCTATCTTAGCCTATAGTAATAATTACAGCCTATAAGCCTCGCCATGTGCTTTCGTGCTTAAACTCGAACTTTCTGACTCTTCATGATTTAATTTAAACTAAACATGGTGTTGTAATCCAATTTCGATCATAATTCTTCAATATATGATTTGTTATATCTATATTCATACTCATGATACAGATTATCTACAAATATATTAAACTTATTATAAAAAGGTAAAACTTGTAAGTTTTAGAATTTGTGAGTTTGTGACGTTGTAGGTCTTTGCATCTTCTGATCAGATTTTGAAAATGATTTTACCAATAGAATGCCACGTCATTTGTGGGTGTGCAAATGCTAGCTAAAAATAAAAGTTATTACGTTGAGCAGTATAAAACACTTTAAAGGTTACAAAAATACACCTCTGTAAATTTATCAGCCGTTTTTACATTTTTGAACCTCACTAAACACATTAAATTAAATTTTATATCTTCTTGCACTCCTCCGTGCCTTATGGAAAGAAAGAAAAAAATATCTGGTTTTGGACTTAGGTTTTTATCCTGTAGCGGGACTTTAAATTACGATACCCAGGAGATATCACATCGCGGATAAGTCCTGTATTTCAAAAAACTAAGTAAAAGGATCCTTTCGATATTTCGTAGATAATGAAGGAAAGAAGTTTTACAACTTCCATCAATTATCTCTTAGCTGCAGTGTTCTTTGACAAACACACTCACACACATAACTGAAACACAATACTTATTTAACTACTTACTAGTTATTGACACATGGTCAACACAACCCCCTTGGGTAAACACACGTTCTATTTTCACAGAATCAAGTGTTAGGTTGTATTTAAGGTTATTGACCTCTCTCTGATGAACCCCTTTTTGACAAACTTCACAAAGAGGATGAACACTCAGAATAGATACATTTTGGTGTAAATATTTAAAAAAAACTTCAGGTAATACTTTAAAGCTTTGCGTAGTAAATATACTAATACACAGGACAGTACTTGATTATTGCCGTCCACCTACTGCGTTAGCCTTGTGTAAGAGTATTTTATACTAACGAACCCAGCTTCGTAAGGAAGTCTTTGAAATTCTCGGATTCCCTCTATTATAATATGCATCTAATACACATATAAACCACACTGACTCTTGAATTACTCTCTATCGCTGAAAAATTTTCAGTTCATTGTTTTTGGTCCGCAATGAAGCTTCGCGTGTTGACTTGAAATAAACTCTCAATAGACAATCCGTGCCGGACAAAAGGGTTGAAAGAAATAACCGAAAGCTGATCTCTAAGGTAAAGGTGTCCGATTATTAAACGCTTACGTAATGGCCGCAAGCCAATTGCATTTCAATGGGCCCTTTGGGAGTTCAAATGGGAGAAACGGTAGAAAGTTATCCGAGCAGGTAGCAACAGGAATATTGCATATACGGGTGGATCACATACCTATATCCTTACTCGGAAACAGCTCTTTCGGGAAGTCCAAGCTTTTCAGTGAATAATGATACTTTTAGTTTATATTTTGCAAGTGATCAGTGGTGAATGGTGACCGACTCTTAGATTTGTCTCAAGTATTTCCCCACGCAGAGTAGACACACTTTGGCTGGCTCACATATATTTATTTTATTATATATATATATATATATACATAGATTTAAGTAGTCATGTACAATGTACAATACACAAATGTTTACTTATTATTTCGTTATTTTACACAAGCTAGGGCTCTATAACTCCTGAACTAACAAAGCTATCTAAGCCTTTATGGTTTTTCTTTAAAGTTCAATATATGGACTACTATCATGAATATTTTCAGATTTTTTAAACCAGCTGTTTAGCTTTTAGAGGGGACGGGGAACGTCTTGTTTTTACAAAAAAATGCGCTTTAAAGTTGAAGATCTCGCAAATCGACACCTACATCGAAAAATAGTTTTAGCTACCTCGCAATGTTTTTAATAGTCCACTTTAAAGAAAACTATAGTGGTTTTGATAACTTTTTTATTTCAGGAGTTATAACTTGTAAATTGGGCTCACTTGGAAAACTTATAAAAAGAAATAATAAGTAAATAAATGTAACAGTTATTTATTGAACACAACTTAAAATCTACATACCATTATGGGTGACTACGGAACTCTATTCTATGAGTGGCCTGACACGCACTTGCCCGCTCGGATCGTAAATACTGTCATATGTATTTAGTAAAATTTGATATTATTATACAAACAGACATTTCAAGTTTATTTATTTGCATAGATTGTAATTCAACCTAACATATTTCAAAGTGGCCCTTGCTCTGCTTTCTTTCATATTGTCATAAAAACCATAAAAACATAATTAGATCTATAAAATATGTTATTTGATTCTGGAATTTCTCATATTAATCATAAATTATATTGCCGCCTGGACGAACATTAATATCACAGACATTCACTCTGATTTTTTTTTAAATTATAGCTTTCGTCCTAACGATGGACATGCGAGGCAGCCTGTTGAAATGGTTTTTTTAGGTTATTTTTTGTTTAGTTTGTGGGGCGCAGATGGCCGAAAAAAAATGATTATTTTATTTTAAAGAAGACTTACAGACTAATGATACAAATAGGTCTATTTAAAACTACTATACTTGTATGCTTAAAAGTTATAAAAAAATATTATGATGCTCTTCTAATTAACTCTCACGTTTTAGTCACTCAAAATATTAATGTCAACCATATTAATTAAATAATACGATTGACATTAATATTTAATAATCATACTAGCTAAGTCCCGCGGCTTTGTCTGCCTTTATTATTTGTTGTAAATCGCTATACATATGTACTCCTTGAGTCACCAGCTTTTTGGCAGTGAAAGTCTCGTCAAAATCGGTCTAGCAGTTCCAGAAATTAGCCGCAAGAAACAGTCGGACAGACAGACGACAGACAGACAGACATTTTTAAAAACATAAACGTATAAACTTTGATATGCATTAGGTAAAAAACTGTTCATTAGACAAAGACACTTCAATTATATTTATTTGTATGTTTAAGTCATCCGCGTCATTTTTACGAATGTATTGACACCTCATTTATTAAAATCGGTTCAGTAGTTAAGGCTGTTACGGTGAAAAATATACTAATAATCTTGGATTGTACTCCTGCTTTCTATCAGACAGAGTTGAGACACTTTGGCGGGCTCGTAATTTTTTTTTTATTAATAACATTGTAGGCGAATAGCAATCATACATAGAAACCTTATCTTTTAAAGACTTAATTAAAATCTATTAACTCATAATATTCATGCAGCATTTTACCTTTACTATACATTGCCGTCTTTCTGCCTCATAATTAAATTTAGAAAATTTGATAATTATCGTCACTGTGACATTTTCGCTGAAAGCATTTAATAGCTAAATTCACATGGTAACGTTTTGCTAATGGTGTTTGGGTATAACAGTAATAGATAGGGCAGGTACAACGTCATACTTTTATAAAGACAACGAAAAATCAACTGTGTAGCACTAATTGCTTTGAGTCCTGTTAGTGAGCAGGATTCTCATGATTCTCAGACAGGGAACCGGAGGTCTCTAGTAATATCCATTTATATAGCGTGTTTACTGGTACTGGTATCTCTTTGTACTCACTTATATTATCATATTTATATCCATGACTTTAGTTTTAATAAAAAAACAATTCATTTAAGCTTCTTGCAAATGCATTGCATGCATTCATCGACTTGCTATCGTATAAGACGCACACATTCGCGATTAACCTAAGTTTTAGAAGTACCTACAGAAAAAAAAAATGTCTAAGTGCGATAACTGTAAAAAAAATGTAACCAAAACTTCTCCTGGATTAGAATGCAGCAAGTGTGAAAGGGTTGTTCATCTAACACTAAAGTGTGCAGGACTAACTAATAAACAGATAGCCGCTCTGAAAGCTGCCCCAAGCCTAGAGTGGACATGCCAAGAGTGCCAGCAGGAAATACCAAGACGTAGTTTGTCCATCATTGCACCAGACGACGACGATGAAGAAGACAATACACCTGTCCAAATTAATACGAAGAAATTGACAAACAACATAAGTAAAGAGGTCGAAAAAGCAATCAAAAGCGAAATGGCACAATTGAATGATACCCTGCAGTTCCATAGTGCCAAACTTGATGAAGCCGTAGAATGTATCGAAGCCTTTAAAAAAACTGTAAAGGCCCTAGAACGCAAGAATACGGAACTAATCAACAAAAACAATAATTTAGAAATTCGTGTGGGTGCACTGGAACAACGTCTGCATGAAATAGAGCAAGAAAAGTTATCAAATTTTATTGAAATTGCAAATGTGCCCTACCAAAACAACGAAGAAGTCAAGCTAGTTGTAGAAAAACTTGCATTAAACCTGAAACGACCGAAAGAAGATATCAAAAACGCACGTCGACTATTTGCAAAAAAAGATAAGATCGCTAATATACTGGTGGAGCTCAAAGATGGAGATTGTCAAGAAAGCTGGGTCTCGGCTGCTAAAGGTATCAAGACTACGGCATCAGATATTATCCCAACGGAATCAAACAACAAGAAACCAATTTATGTGAGTGAAGCCATGACAAAACTAAATAAGCAAATATTCTGGAACGCTAAACAAGAGCTGAAAATCAGCAACAAATTCAAGTATGTATGGTTTAAGAAGGGATTCGTCAGAGCGCGAAAAGATGATGGTGAAAAAACCTATGTCCTCCGCTCTCTAAATGAAATACTCACTCTCTCCACTCCTACTACCTACAAAAAATAATTGTCTATATGACTCATATTATATTCCATTTATTTTTAACTAACACCCAGCACAAAATTAATTCACACAAAAATGGCTGATTCGTTTTCAGATATAAATGAAATATTTCAATGTTTAAATGTCAATGAGTTCTTAAAATATGTCCCTAACAAACTAATTAATTTATTATGTCTCCATGTCAATATTAGATCTATAGTAAAAAACTTCTCTTCACTCGAACAATTAATACTAACATCAAAAAAGCAATTAGACGTTGTCATTATAACTGAAGCCAATATAAGTGAAATTACTAGTAATTTGTACAATATAGACGGCTACCAAATGTTTACTGCTTTGCGAAAGAACCGAAAGGGCGGTGGTATAATATTATATGTAAATAACAAACACAAATGTACTATACTGAATTTAAAAACCATCTACTTCGAAAGTATATCGTTTACTATCATCACGGATTCGAAATATACAGCTAACTTGTGCGCGATATACCGACCGCCAAGCTCCAACAAAAGCTTGTTTCTAAACGAACTACAGGCTACGGTAAATAAGTTCACTGATACAACAGATTTGTATTTACTAGGTGATACCAACATAGATATAAGACTAAACTGTCCTATAAAGCATAAATACAACAACATCCTATATGGCGCGGGCCTTATGTGTGGGATCACTCAATACACACGAATTGAATCATATAATCAAAACATAACAAAATCTTGTATTGATCACATTTATGCTCGATCCCGCTCACAAGACCTTTTTACCGCGGCACTCGCGACCACACTGGCCGATCATCGCGCGGTGATACTAGCGTGCATTGGTGAGCCAATACAGAGTGTTCCTAAAAGTAAAATTCTTATCAATAATAAACAACTTGATGAACTTCTTCAAAAAGTAGATTGGGATAAAATTAATAATGTTAAGTGCCCTATAATCTTGTATAATAATGTGTACACACAGTTCGAAAAGTGTTATGAACAGTCGGAATATAGAATTAAAATAAAAACGGACTCATGTCGTACTCAAAACAATTGGATCAATAAAACGATTATTAAGGCTTGCAAGGATAGGGATTATCTTTTTATGAAGTGGATAAAGGACCCAAATAACTTAATTCTAAAACTGGAGTATAATAAATCTAGAAATTACGCAAACATGTTAATTCGTAAAGCTAAAAATAAAACTATAAAGACAGAAATATTATTAACCAAAAACAATCCAAGAAAACTTTGGCAAATCTTGAATCGAATAACAGGTAGATTAAGAAAATCCATTGATGATGTTATCCACAATGCCTTTAATAATATTAATAATAGTAAAGAAATCGCAAATAATTTTGCCCAAACATTTAGTAGAAGTGTAACAGAAATTATACCTAAATGCTCAAAATCATTATTAAAAAAATCGGAATATAAAACCTCAGCTAATGTAACCATGCGCCTAAAGCCAGCAGACCCTAAATCTATTGAAAAAATAATTCGTTCCTTAAATGACAATAAAGCTCCAGGAATAGATGGTATCAGGGCTATCGACATAAAAAAGTTATGTACGAAAATTAGCTCCCTGATTTGTAATATAATCAATCTAAGCATACAATCACATATTTACCCCCCAGCGCTGAAGACTGGTATTGTAAGACCAATTCATAAAAAAGGTACCAAGTCGCTATATGACAATTATAGACCAATCACCATTCTACCTATCATTGATAAAATTATTGAAAAGTATGTGAGTAATCAAATATATGACTTCTATAGCAAAAATAAGATACTTAACGAGCATCAATACGGTTTCCAACCAAAAAAGAATACTACACAACTATTATCAGCATTTACAGACAGTATACATAAACACTTGAATAGAAAAGAACACGTATTGGTGCTCTTCATCGACTATAGTAAAGCTTTCGATACGCTTCGCCACGACACCTTATTAGAGTGCCTTCGTGACAGCGGAGTAAGAGGTAACCTGTTAGGGTGGTGCAGGGACTACCTAAATGGCAGAAAATACGTGGTACAAGTTGGTGGCGAAACTAGTGAACCAGTGAGCGTAACTGAAGGAACGGCTCAGGGTTCAGTCCTTGGACCACTACACTATCTCGCTTATGTGAATAGTCTCGTTAATATTATAAAAAACAGCGAGACTTATCAATTCGCTGACGACACTTGTCTATTAGTAGCTGGGAGAAATGTAGAACAAGCTCAAACTCTGCTTCAAGATGACTTTGATCAGCTAAGTAAATGGTCACACGACGCAGGACTAGTACTAAATGCGAATAAGACCAAGTTTATGTATATCACCTCAAGTCAGAATAGAAGTGTGATAGTACCTAAATTAACAGCACATTCGCATAGGTGTATGCATATCAACAAGTGTAAAACTTTGTTATGTAACTGCGATGAGATAGAATTAGTTGACAAACAAAAATACCTGGGACTAACTATCGATGATCGCCTCAATTGGAAGGAACACATAAATGAAATATGTAATAAATTAAGGGCTATTCTGGCAAAATTTTCATTAATTAAACAAAAAATTCCTTTTCAAATACTGTTACTTCTTTATAAATCTTTGGTTGAATCAACAATATCCTATGGACTATCTAGCTACGGCAGAACATTCAAAACTCACCTTGACCAAATATACACACTTCAACTGCGTATTTTAAAAACCATTGTGCCTAATAACATAAAAATCAAATACGAAAATAACTACCATAAGCTATTCGAATTTTGTAAAATCATACCCGTACATGACAAAACCAAATTAATATTATTAACAGAAGAATTTTTTAATAAAGACCTAAAAATAACTAAAATAATTGATCACAATGAAATTAGGACACGTAGTGTTACAAACTCTAAGTTATTACTACCTAAATATAACAATCTACATGGTAAGAGGACATTACGATACATAATTCCACAACTTATTAATCAGCTACCAATATCTCTAAGAGATACAATTACTCCAAAGAATATAAAAAATAAATTAAAACAGTACATATTATTACATTTAAAAGAAAACAATTGAAACATGGACATGATAAAAAGTCAATAAAAATGTAAAGTACTAACTTGTTCTATACATGAAACAGCCTGTATCGCAGTAATATTTTTTACTTTGTATAATTTTCTACTCCAACCCTCTTAATATAATTATTATAACATCGCAGAAAAGTTGGCTAGTGCGGTCAGCAAGCGTTATATGCGCCAATGTACACGTTTGGTACGGGTTTTATTTCATGTCTACCCGCGATATGTGTTTGTGTATGTAATTTAACTATGTAACATGGTTTATTTATTGTAATTGATGAATCTTGATGCACGGTAAATCTCCAATGAGATTGTGAATGCATTCAATGTAAGTAAACTTGTATGTAACTCTTTGAATAAATAAATAAATAAAAAAAAAAAAAAAAAAAGACGGACTTAATGTCATAGGCATTTTCTTCCAGTCTACCTTTTGGTGGTGCGAAGCTGTGTGTAGCAGGTGTATCATTGAAGCAAGTGAGAGTAGGATTTAAATTTACCTTACGTCGCACACCTATAGGCTGAAGAAGAAGTTGTCGTCGCAATTATCATTTTTTTTTAAATACTAGGTGGTACTAACCTCGCACAAATTCCAACCTGAAATGACAGCATTTATGGTGTCGTGCTTCGTTAGTGACTGTGAGACTGGGGTCCCAATGATGCTGTTTCATTTCAATGGGCCGCCATAGTGTGAGTTATCATACTGCACTGACTGCATTCGCAAGACTCTTGGAAGCTGCTCATGCTTTCCATCAGCTAGAGTGGAGTCACTTGAGTAGGCTTGTAATATCTTTTTTTATATTTGGCCTGCCAAAGTGACTCTACTCTGCCCGATGGAAAGCATGATTAGAATCCAGAAGTAGGGGTCAGCATCCTCATTATAAGGGTAAGCACCGCAACATATAAAAAATACTATATCTGACCAGGCCGGTCAGATATGCATTCTATCATAATAATTCTGTATCATTCTTCCGATCACTGGTAACCGAGAGCATGATGCAGAATGATGGGGCCTCCAGTCTCACATTCTCAACGAAATACGACAGCAATAATTCTGTCTTTATTAGGATGGTCTTCTGTAAGAGGGTAGTACTGTCCCGGCCGAACCGGTCAATTCGTGCTGAAATCAGCAGTACCTTAAAAAAATTGGTGTTTTACTCAATCGAAACGTAACCATTAATCAAATCTACATAAGTATCGAACACAAATAATATCCCACGACATCTTTATACAACATTATGTATAAAGGATAAACCCTAGTATATTAGTTCATGGCAATTTGATCCTAAACCACGGGACTAAGCCTAATCTCAACATTACGCTGGATTTACTTTCAAGTTGGGTTCAATTTCCTATCCACTACGTTATAGATATTGAATTCAATATTATTGCCTTGGTAGGCCCAAATGGTAGCTTAATCTATCTGAGTTTGAGATATCGAAGTCTAATTTGAACATTAGTCGTTTCACTCAAAATAATAATATGTATATACGTATACATATAAAATTATTAATAATAATAAATATATATATATCAGACATCTTTCAGATAAAGTTCATCTAGTCCCAAACTAGGCAGAGTTTGTATTATGGGTACTAGACAACTGATAATATATAAATACATAAACATACTTTTTAATCCGAGAACATGTCAGGTTAAAAGTAGACCAGTAATTGCAAGCAATTTTAAATGATAATTGAATAGACGAATATAATACAAAAGTAGTGTAGTTAGATACTACTAGAAGTCTAACTATTCTACATAAGGTAGACTTCCTTAAGTAGAATAGTTAGACTTGAGATAGCTTCAATTAGAAATTGCACTCTATGTTAAACTTATATAAGTTCTAATTTAGTACAAGTACTCAAATTATTACTCCAAACAAATACGGAGAACATCTTTATTAGCCTCTCGACAAGTTTTCGCGTAAAACTTTGCTAACTTAATCAAAGTTAGGCTGTATTACGGGACTTTAGTACAAAATGACCAAAAGCTAAGCCTGTTTAGACAGTTGTTGAAAGTTAAATTATGTTCTTACGAAACGTCGAGTTTGTCACTAACTTTAAGCAGTAATTTTAATCTATATTTTGCCACAAATGTTCCATAGTAACCATCTACGATTGTTTTTTTAATAACTTGAGTGTGTGCGTCAGTAAAAATCTTAAGTAAATTTAGTGCTTATAACTCGCCAAAAACTATAAAAACGTTTTGATAGCACATAAACATGTAATTCATAAATAGCGTACGATTAGCTGCAGACTTTATGTCTGCTGAAAGTTTACCCCTAAGCTGTTAATGGTGGAATAGCCGTTGCTCCGCTCCATGATCCATAAACAAGATATGTAATCGACATGCATGGGACCATTGCCTTCATGTGGCGCTGGGGACCAGAATTAGAACAAATGGTTTTAAGGGGTAACGTATGTATAATATCCCGTTTATGACCCGTAATGTGTTAACAAGTTATCTAAATAAGGGCGAATTTTGTGTGCAGGTAAGTCCTACATAGAGTTGTTTATCGTTTTAGGGGACTAGCCTGTTCCAGATATCTTAAGGAGTATGGTGACCACCGCTTTTGTGTTCTAGAGTAGACTCATTGGGCAGATTGTAAATTAATAAAAACATCGATGTGCAAATCGTGGAAAGGATACCAAAACAGTTAGTGGTCTTTAAATAGACTCCGGACTCGACCAGGTGATCCGTTTGTTCGTCTGAACCCATCATATTTTAAAGCAATTTAAAAGTATGTTTGTAAATTCTATGCTGGAATTGGAAAATAGTAGATTTTACCGTAGTTTGGGTTTTTACTTGATATTTATTTATTTATTTTTATTTATAAACTTAACATAGCATAGTATAAACAGCATAGCATAGTCGTTATACAAAAATATTGATAAAGAATGATTGCCTATTAACTTTAGCCGAGCCAATCATTAGTAGAAATCAAAGGAAAACATGTACGTATAATTAACCAGTGTTTGCAATGTGAGGCATTTAACTCATTAGCTGTTATTATTTATAATTGACATAGCTTCACCGTTTTCTTACTAGATAATTAGATTTTAAAGGGAAACCTTTAAGGAAAGTGAAAATAAGAAACCTTTAAATAACTCATATTTCTTTGGGATTTGATGAACTTATATAAGTACATAGCCAGTCCGTAGCAACGATTATACTTGATCGTTTATAAAATCCTGCTTCTAATTAAAAATCTCGAAAAAAATGTGAACCTGGAAAAGGTTGCCTCAAATTTGTGGCAATTAAAATGTGCATCAAGACTCACGATTCAATTTTTCGTTAAACCAGGAACATGTTCCACTAAACCAGAGCTCAAGTTAAATTGGACAGTCGTGTTAGAATTAGACGAGAGCCTTCATCCTGTAATTGGTTCTATAATTAAGTAGCTTAGCAAATGTGAGGCTGTGTTTGAGGCTGTAAGAGTATTCTGACAAACGAAGAATTAAACAAAGCTTAAATGTTTAGTATTTAGTTTTAACAAATTTTGTCAGGTTCGTCGATATATCTTTTTCCAAGCCTTTATTGTTCCCAAAATTGTTTGAGGTAATAACGATTGCCATAGATGTTCATGACAATCAGGACTGACGGCCTAAAGTGCTCTTTGTGTTTACGGTTGTCTAACATCGTCAGACTTAATATTTCGGGCTGTTATAAGAGAACGTCTTGTAAGACTGTTTGTCCAAATTTCCCACAAATATAGTTTCACAAACATAGTTTATAGAAGGAGCCACGCAATGAAGCAATCACGTAAAAATGGCTGAACGTATATGAATCAAATTTCACAAACATAGATGACAGTCTGTAATAATACGAACTTTTAATAAGGAAGATATAATAAAAACTAGTATTCACATAGTAATGTTTTCAAGAGTCTTCACAAAAAATGATATAGAAAAATTAACTATTTACCCAGATTTAATACAAAAAACAGATCTTTCAAAACCAGCTTATTGTCTCATAAAAATCACTTCTACTCAACTAGTCGAAATTATAAAAGAAGAGTTCGACTATTACTAACATATAAACTCATAGTTGATGAGTAATTATCACAATGAATTGTCCTTAATGTTTATTGGTCTTTAACTGGACAATATCACGCAAGAGTTACATAACAAAGATGTATCGGTCGTAATCGATTATTCGGTCAACAACACCGATATTTTGGGATAGAACAATATTTCTATCCACAAGGAATTAGGAATTATTATCGGTTAGGCTCGGTGAAGCGTTAAATCGCGTGGTATATCGGTTCAATATCGGAACGTCTAGATCGTGTGAATGATGACACGATCTTTTGTTGCATCCAACTCTATTTTGGATAGATTTGGCTTAGGTCTGTATTAAGAATGCATAATATCGATTATGTTTTCGAGTCAGGAGTAGGTAAATGTCGTAAAATTTTATCATAAAAATAAAAGGAAGAGTAATAGGTTCAATTTGTTTCTGAAAGAATTGACATTATTTCATACTAGCTTTGGGTTCGCCTATGTTTTATTTTGATGTAAAACTTTGATTGCTATTTTCACCTCCTTCGGGGTGCAATTTTCCAAAATCCTCTCTAAGTGCTCGCCTACGCTCCTCAAGGACCATACATGCCAAATGTCGGCATCCTGCGTCCAGTTGTTTCGGCTGTGCGTTGTCTGTCAGTCAGTCAGTTAGTAGCGAAACAGTTTTATATATATATATTGATTCGTATTTAACTTACCACAGTTCTATGTTACTCCTCAAAGACATTTTAAGGGCGAAATTCATTAAGGATGTTTGTTACTATCTTCCAAAAAAAGTTCTTGAACAGATCTAGATGAAATTTGGCACCAGAATAGATTATAGTCTAAAATATCGCATAGACTATTTCTTACCCCGAAATATTAACATACAAACAGAAGTACCCAGACTACCCGTGACCACGAGCTGTATAACCCGTACGAAATGTCGGAAAGTAGAAGGTATCGCTTTTTAATTTTATCGCGAATAAGTCCCGTTTACAATAAAAAAATTGAGTATTTGTAAAAGTTGTGAAAGTCTAAACACAGACAGTTAAACATAAGCAAAGCAAAGTAACGAAATCCGAAGGTAACCCGCAGGCATAGTTAGTCATTCATAATATCTGCTAGATATAATCTATATAAATACTCGTAGTTATAAGAAAAAGCGAGCGTGGCCCATTAGCGGTTATTGATTTCATAAACCTGCCTCATAATGATCAAATGGGTGACCATAAAACGGCACATAAAAATGATTGCTTGAACGTTTCATCAAATCAGCAAACTCTATTAAGTTTTATGCGTGATGAAATTCTCACGATATTTTAGCTGAGATCCTTTAAAACTTCAAATCTATAAAATAAATAAAATGGAAGTGTCCGTTTGTAATTTAAAATTAACTTCTTTTCACCCTTTTTCACCTAATACATATGAAAATAGTCACCGTTGGTACTTACATATCTTCAACTACCTCGTTGGTCTAGTAGTTAGCGTATGCGACTGCTAATCAAGGGGTCTCGGGTTCAAATCCCGGGTCAGGCCAAAAAGTGTTTTTGGGATTTCCTTCGCAAATTCCTAATAGTAGCCCCGAGTTTGGAAGTTTGGCGGTGATTCACGGCCGTGCCACGTAAAGCCGTCGGTCCCGGTTGTCATGAACATCTATGACAATCGTTATTGGGAAGTCAGTGCCCTCAAATATACTGACAACTAGTTCAGTCTTCGGATTTCATTTCTCCCTTAGGGTTGCGGAGGTCCGATGCCAGTCGCTCCGTGGAAAAACTGAAATTCAGGTAAAACAAGTTGAACTAAACAAAATCATAAAATTATCATAGCAACGTGACGTCACGGATCTCAAGCCGGCAAACTGACCTTGTGAGTAACTCCGCGTAAAAAATAAATATCGGGTTTTATTAACTTAGGGTTGCAGTAAACGTGCAGCAAAGTATACGTAGTTTAACATAAACTGTTCGTGAGTGTTTTTGTGCAGTGTAAATACAAATAACACTTGTTTTAATTATTGCAGTCCACTTACTAGTGCAAAACTACCCTATACAGAAAAAATAAAAAGTGTTTTTGTTAAGCAATCTTTGTTATTTCACGTAAATAATACAGTGCAAGTATTGTTTGTGGTTAGTGCAGTGCTAGTAAATTACCTAATTTATTAAATTAAAACTTGCATTACCATACAGAAAATAAAGATTACTTTATTAACCCCATCTAGTGGTGTGGTTCAGTGCTTACGGGTGAAACATGTCAAAGTGTCTAAAATGTGGTCGTTTCATATCGGCGATCGACGCCGCTAAATGTTCTAAGTGCGGTGGTCCCTATCATCGCCGATGTGTGGCGCTGCCTGCCTCCGGTGCCATTACACCGACCTGGAAATGCCCAGATTGCAAGAAAAACCTAGCTTTGACTGGTGATTCTGTAACACCGTGTCGTACTCCTGAGCAGAAGCCTGCTGACCCTGTGGAATCACCGATCTATCTTAGTCCGCCAGTATCTGCAAACTCATCTAATGCCGCTCCGGCCGAGACTGCTCAAGACCTTACCAGTGACATTACCTCTGAGCTTAGAGCCTTCAGGGACAATCTTCGCCTCATAAATAATGATTTGAGGCTCTTTAGAGATGAGATAGCTGAAGTCAGAGCGTCTTTGCATGTTTGTAATAGCAATATAACGAAGTTGGATGAACGAGTTGACGCTCTGGAGAGGCGGGAGCCCATGGATCAGGCGAGCGTGCTGGGCGTAGTCGCTCAGCTCAAAAAAGAGATCAACGATCGTGACCAAGAGTTATTGGCAAATGACGTCGAGATCACCAATTTACCGGAGGCGGGGGGCGAGAATCCGATTCATGTAATCATGCAGATCGCTGTAAAGTTGGGTGTGAAGCTGGACGACCGAGACATTGTCAACGCCGAACGGGTCGGGCCGCGGTACATCGTTTCAACTGATGCGGCCGGACCGGAGCGCCGCCCCCGTCCTCTGGTCGTGCGCCTCGGGCGCAGAGGCCTGCGCGACCAGTTGCTGTCGAGCGCGCGCGCGCGCCGCATCGCATCATCGGCTGACTTGGGTGTGGCGGGTCCCCCGCGCCGCTTTTACATCAACGAACGTCTTACCAAAACAAACCGGCACTTGTTTCGTTTGGCCCGAGACGCTGGCCAGCGGCACGGGTGGAAGTTTGTATGGGTTAAGCGAGGGCGCATTTATGTACGTAACAATCAGGGTGGAACTGCTGTCTTAGTGATGAATCTGATATCGAGAGAGTTTTCGGTTGTGCACAGTAGATGTGTTAATTTTACACTAAAGTTAACTATTTTAAATATTCTGTTTCTGGCAATTAAGTATTATAATCTTTTCGAACTATTTTTTATAAGATTCTCACTCCTAATCATAAGTACCTATATTATAAATGTATTATGTTGGTCTCAATTACTTTCGAATTTTGTATTTCTTGTGGACATTCTGGTGACATTATTTAAATGTCTTCACTGCTATTCACCACTCGAGGGTTCGCACACGTTACGTTTATATTTTTTATTCAAATCACTCGGCCAAACATACTCTGAGTCCCGTGTGTACGGGTGTGACACTCAGGATTATTTTATTATTTTAATTTTTACTCTAAAGTATTTAAGCACAGGATACACGTTATATTATTATAAACACATCGTTAGTATCGCGTTGCAAATAAATAAATTGATAGCATCTCATAAATACCTACGCTGTATTATGCATCGCGACAGTCACAGTTCTATTTCTTATTTAATAATACCTCAATTGGTCAACACACAATACTCAGCCGTATTTATTTATCTATATGGATACCTGCCTACAGACATGACACATGGCATTGTTTTCATCTCCTCGGTATGTTATTTAGTTTTATAACAAAAGATGAATGAAAAACACCTTAAAGTTGGTTTCCTTAATGCAGGCTCTCTAGGCACGAACCACGATGACATTATAGCTGTAGTGCAGCAACACTGTTTTGATGTTTTTGCGATCAACGAGACGTGGATTCGGCCGGGTGAGGACGCACGGGCCCCCATTGTGCCGGGCTACCGGCTGCGTCATGTACCGCGGCCGGTGAGTATCTGTTCGGGTCGAGGCGGTGGTGTCGGGTTTTATGTTAGACGCGGTTTTAATGTGCGTATATTACCTCTCTCTGTCGACCCAAATTATGAGTCAGTGGAACAGATGTGGCTTACGGCCACGTTGAACGGAAAAAGGGTAGCTATAGGCACGGCGTATCGACCTCCGTGGCTCGACCTGGACCTGTTTCTTGATGCTATGACCGAGTCGGTGGCTTCGCTCGACAAATCAGACTATTGTGTACTGGTGGGCGATTTTAATGTTAACTGTTTAAATATCGACGATGGTAAGACAAAAAAATTAATGGAGTTCTTGGAATGCTTTGGCCTTAAGCAGCTGATCTCATCTCCCACACATTTCACAGAATCAACCGAAACACTTATTGATCTAGTTTGCACCAATCTTTTACCAAAGCGAATAACAGTAGTTCCGTTTAAAAATATAAACAGTCACTCAGTCGTTGTTAGTGAATTTACCTTGCGACGTGAAAAGCTTAAGCCATATGTGGTGAAATACAGGCCGCTAAAACATATTTGTAGTGAGAGCTTGAGCGAAAGTCTGTCTGTAGTGGACTGGAACTTTATCTCAACATTAGGCACAGTAAACGAGATGGTAAACACTTTTTACTCACATCTCGTCGCAGTGTTTGATGTTCACGCACCACTTGAAACGTGCATTATCCGCGAGCCGTCACACCCCTGGGTAACGGACACCGTGAAAACGATGATGAGACTGCGGGACGCTGCGTTGGCTAGATATCGCGTAAATAAATCCAAAAATACAAGAGACTATTATACGCAGTTGAGATCTCTTGTCACGACCTCACTGCATAACGAAAAGGTAGCCTATTTTAAATTCAATATAAATAATAAAATAAATAACCCTAAGGCCTTGTGGAAAAACTTAAAAAAAACACTACTACTAAATAAAGGTAACAATGACCTTCCATCGCATTTCTCGGACCCCAACGCGATAAATTCGCACTTCTTGAATGTCCCTGGCAGTCCGATAGTTAACATATCAATTATGACTTTTTACGAATATCACCGACATAGTGAGGCCGTCTTCACGATCTCGCCCGTAGACGAAGATGTTATTCATAAAATAATTCTGGGCCTAAAATCGAATGCGGTAGGCTGTGATGGCGTGAATTTGGAGATGCACTTATTATCCTTACCCTACACTTTACCGGCTATCACAAGTATCATTAACACCTCAATACAAACGGCAGTCTTTCCTGATATCTGGAAAATGGCTGCCGTTAGACCACTACCTAAGAACTCAAACCCTGTTGACTTAAAAGACCTACGGCCCATCAGTATTCTTCCATGTCTGTCTAAGGTTATGGAGAGGGTGGTGTGCGCACAGCTTACACATTACCTGGAGAGTAACGATATCCTCCCTATGATGCAGTCCGGCTTTCGCAAAAGACGAAGTACTGCCACTGCCCTGCTGGATGTTACCGACAATATACTGTGCGCACAGGACCAAGGCATGTGCACGGTACTTGTGCTACTGGATTTCTCCCGCGCTTTCGATAGCATAAATATTCCGCTGTTACTTTCTAAACTGGCGTACTACGGTTTTGACCACAAAACTGTGCAATGGTTCCACAGTTACCTCTCTGAACGTCATCAGCATGTGGAACTGCGCCTGGAGGATGGACAGTCAGTTTTTTCAGACTGCACTCCTCTAACAAGAGGAGTCCCACAAGGATCCATCTTGGGACCCGTCCTTTTTATCCTCTACTGTGCCGATATAACTAGGTGCATTCTAAAATCGAGCTATCATATCTATGCAGATGACATACAAGTATATATCTCCTTTAAAAGTAGTGACTATGAAAGAGCTATGTCAGATCTTAATGAGGATCTTATACGTGTCACTGATTGGGCAGAAAAAAATACTTTGGTCCTAAACCCCATTAAAACTAAATTTATGATCTTTGGCACAAAACACAACTTGAGCACTTTGCACAATTTCAACGTTAAACTTATGGGTGTGTCAATCGAGAGAGTAAACGAAGCTCGTAATTTGGGACTACAAATGGACGTCGGTCTTAGATACGAAAAACATGTCGCTGAAATGGTACGAAATTGTTTTTATAGACTAAAAGTTTTGTATAGGATTCGCCCATTTCTATCTGACAAACTTCGCGTGCAATTAACTGAATCACTGGTTCTTTCAAAATTGAACTATGCCGATACGGTCTACGGTCCGCGGCTACTGGCGCGCACAGATAGACTTATCCAGAGAGTACAAAATGCCTGTGCCCGCTTTTGCTTTTCGATTCCACCTAGAAGCCATGTGACCCCGTTTCTTAACAAACATTATGTTTTGAAAATGAAGTCAAGACGGAAGCTCCATTTGGCTTCCCTTATGTTTGGTGTCATTAAGTGCCATGAACCGCCTTACCTTTACCGCAAAATAATTTGGGTTACAAATGGACGTGACTGCGCGAGGAGAGAGTGTTCTTTGCAGCTCTCTATTTCATCACACAAGACAACCGCTTTCAGGGGAAGCTTCCGCTATGCAGCATCTAAAGTGTGGAATAATCTGCCACCGCCTATCAGATCGCGAAACACTTTAGGCTCTTTCAAAAAACATTTATACCGTTATTTAATTGACGCACAGCGGAAGCTAGATATGGCTAATGTGAACATGTCGTTTGTATAATGAATATATGTATATGTTTATGTATATGTTTCTTGAAATATTTATGTATGTTTATAAATGTCAAATGCATAGCACATTCATACCGTCAAGGTATGGACACTTGTGCGGTAAATCATTATTAATTAGACATAGGTATATAGGGATATTCGTGTGAAGCTTTCGGGTGGTTTAAAGTTATTATAGATGTATTTGTACAACTATGTCACTTTAAGTTCTATGTGTGAGTACTCGCTTAATAAAAAATGTATTATATATTTACGATATCTTGTATTACTATGTATTTACGACATGTAAGGGCCGGTTGTTATGCGTGAGTCACTTTAGGGCCTAGTTGAAAACCAGCGTCAGGCTTCGTCTGGCATTTGCTGAACTTGGTCCTATTCTGACACGTTCACGAGGCAATCATCGCTCGGTTGTTTGTTTTGTTTTTTTCAAAAGTGTATTAGATAAATATATGTGATGTTGTGTCTTGTCGTGTATGTGTCAAAATAAATATTATTTTCTTTCTTTTCTTTCTTTCTTTCTAACTAGTAGCCGACCCCAAATAAACTTGGGAATAAAGGCTAGGAAGATGATGACTTATCAAAAAATATACATTTAAACTTATTAGACCCGAACGACTGAATCGATTTTAATGTGAATTTTACTGGAGGATAGCTGATGATATAAGAAGTAACTTAGGCAACTTTTTTAGACTAGCTTAATCTCGCGGTATTACCTGTACTTCTGTACCCTTACAAAAACAATTGTGAAAAACACCGCGCTGCTCAGCTAATTCACAAAATACATATAAAATTATATATATCCATGAAGAACCTTATATGATGATGATTAATGATGATTTTTATAGTGTAAACACGCTAAGATTTTTGGAAATTTCACCCTTATGGGGTTTAAAATAAGCGACGAGCGCTTGTATGGAAGGTCCTTTTTTATATTTATGCCTTCTCTGCCTGATGGAAAGCATGAGTAAAATCCGAGAGTCAGGGTTCTCATTGAAAGTTAGGAATACGAAATAATAAATAACCATGTGAGGGTCGTCGGCAATAGGTAGTGGAATATAAACACTGCTATAGAAAGAATGAAAAATGAATTCTGGCTTTGCATACTGCGTTTGTCAGGAAATTACTGCGGTAAACGGTTTTAGTCTAATATAATTTGAGCTATGTTAGTTGTTTTTAAATTTAACTAATATTCTTTTTAATGTAACAGTAGGTTAAAGAATAAATTTAGCGCAAAGTTTGACAAGATATACAAATCACTTCAAAGACTATTTTTAACTAGCTAAGCCCCGCGGTGTTACGTGCAGATGTAGTTATACCTTTACAACAACAATCGCGGCTAAGGCCACAAGGCCTGCGTTATATAAAAAAAAAATCCTACGTTGCTCTTTATATAATCAGCTTTCCGAAAGCGAAAGTTCCACCATAGTCTCTCCAGCCATTCCACAGATCAGCGGAACAAACGACCTGCCTGGGTCTATTTTTCCTGATATGTTAAACTATGGAGCCTTTAAGAGTAGAGTGAACAGGTTTTTTTTTAGATGGGCGTACCACCTTCGTCTTCATCTACACTTTCCATCAGGTGGGATTATATATATACTCCATTACAACTATAAAAAAAAAACATATACTTATTGAAATGACAAACGGATCACTTCAATTTCATAGTACCTCAAAATTATCTTCCTCCCAGTTTGGTTCTCGTGTCTCATCAATTTAACCAAAGACAAGCAAAACTTCGCAGCGTTACTTTAAGACAAACTTTAAATAACTTCTTTAAGCACTTAATTATAAATTTGAATCCAAACTCCTTCATTCGAAACCTATGCTTTTGGATGTACATAGTCTACAAATACCTACGTACACGTAGACTATGTATACACAGTCGCATGCCAAACACAAATAATGAAAACCTCCCCTATCTGCCACAAGTGTTGTTCCTGACGTGACATTTGGCTGGCTCGTTCAAATCCACTTCAGATAATCTGCACGATGAATTTGACTTCGCTATATCCGGGATCACTAGCACTTGTGTAATATAAGGTAGATCGGTTCCTCGTATTGACATTTAGATAGTTTGGTCGCAACCGGTACTTGTTGAAACATGTCTAAATATAATGTTAGCTATATATATAAATAAATAAAGTGGAAGTGTCTGTATGTAATATGAAATTAATAATCCCTACTAATATTGTAAATGCGAAAATAACTCTGTCTGTTACGCTTTCACGTCTAAACCACTGACCAATTTTGATGAAATTTGGTATGAAAATAGAACTGAACTCGGGAAAGGACATAGGCTACTTAAATGCATATAAAAGTATATACAGTACTTACATCAAAAATGTTATCTGTCTGTTTGTTGCGGCTAATCTCTGGAACTACCTGACCGATTTTGACGGGACTTTCACTGCCCGAATACTGATGACGTAAAGAGTAACTTATTCAAATTTTCTTTAGACTAACTTTGCTCCGCAGTGTTACTCACGATTTACGACAGCGGGCAACACCGCGGGACTCAGAAAGTCTATATAAACAAAAGCGGCCAAGATTGAGTCGGACTCGCCCATGAAGGGTTCCGTAGCAGCAAGTGTCATCATATAAAAAGTTCTTCTAGTTCGTTGTAATTTTAATCTAGGTATGTTTCAATAATAGTGTATTGATTGAATGAAAGGTCAATTACGGTTTACGATTTATGACATATTTAAAATAAAACTAACTAATTACTACATCTCATTAAAACCAATTTTCGGTGGAAGTTTAAGTTATCAAAAGTTACAGGGGGGGGGGGGGGGGGCACATTTTACCACTTTAGAAATGTCTCTCGCACAAACTATTCGGTTTAGAAGAAAATGAAATTAGAAACTTCAATATCATTTTTGAAGACCTATCCATATATACCCCCCCACACGATTGGGTTTGATGAAAAATAATTTTTGGGTTTAAGTCCTAAGTATGGGGAACCCCCAAAATTTATAGTTTATTTTCTATTTTTGTGTAAAAATCTTAATGCGGTTCACAGAATACATCTACTTACAAATTCAACATCATAGTTCTTATAGTTTTGAAATAAAGTGGCTGTGACATACGGACGTACAGACAGACAGACATGACGAATCTATAAGGGTTCCGTTTTTTGCCATTTGGCTACGCAACCCTAAAAATGAATCACGGAAATGTATGAACGGCAATAACTTCCGACTGCACTTTTTTTTTATGTTCGTTATTGTCATAACAAAGTTTGTAAGAAGGTAATTTTAAGAGAACTGAGAATTCAACTACATTACCACTTGGATATTTGAATGCCTGTTAGTAACCGTCTTTTTTTATTTATACTTTATGCACATAAGAGTGACAAAGGTGGACTTAATGCCATGGGCATTTTCTGCCAGTCGACCTTAGGGTGATGCAGAGCCAAAAACTAGGTAGATGCAAACAACTTATAATAAGATTTGATTACAAATAAAATAAAGGATTCATATTTATACACATACATACCAATACATATTAATATATACATAATACATACATATGTAAGTTCTAGACGAAGAGAGTGCGATGAAATTACTGTGAATCTGATAAGGCCTTCAGGAAATGATTCTTCACCTGGTCTTTAAAACTTTGTCGAGTTTTAGTCATCTTAACCTCGAGAGGGAGTGCGTTCCATAATAGGACAGATTGTATGAAGAAAGTTGAGTCGAGGAAATCTGAACAGTGTGTGGGGCAATGAAGAAGTGAGTTTTTAGAAGATCTTTTCAGAAGAAGAAGGTTTTCAGCGGTATGAAACACGAAAGTCTAAATCTGGATGTTTTTGTGTCCGTTGCTTGTACGTTTGTAAACTCGAGAGATACAAGGATATATAACAAAAGCGGACCCCGTTTAGTTATACATTGTATGTAAAAAAAAGGTTTCTGCGAAATTCCGATTCAAATGCCTTTTTCCTGTTACTTAAAGTTTCATCGTATAACCCGAATTAAAATTGATTTGATTATTGAGTATATTTACTAGCCATTTACCATAAATTAATATATACAAATCTTGTCAAACAGCAAACACAATATTATTTTAGTAAATTAAAATTGAAGCAAGGAAAAGAAACGAAATGTTTAAATATTTATGGGCAAAACATTTCTGATTTCAGAACAGATGGTATTTTTAATTTCCAGACGCGAAGCTTGCAGGCCTCGCTAGTCTTCGCGATTCCAGAAGCAAATCGTTCGGAAATAAAGGTTTATTTGCATCTTCACACCAATTCTGAACGCTGAATAATTTATTACTTGCAAATGAATGAAGGAAAGATGTCGTTCTTCATTAAATGTTGTATGTTTCTAAAAGTGGATCATTAAATTAAACAACTTAAATGTGTACAACTAAAGTTGCTATTGCTGAAATGTTTCTTAGAACTTCATGTTCATAGTTAAAACTAGAAAATGGAAAAATAGAACCATCCTGTATGGTTTATTATAATGACTGCACAGCGGAATATAAAAAGCTTATATAAATTGCACGTTTTGGGGTATAATTCGGGTCATCTGATGAACTCAAGGACCATCAATTAAAAAGTCACATGCGACGTTTTTACCCTTTACCTACGGTCAGAACGGGGTAATAACAATTTCAGGCTGAACAATCATTTCAACATACAGGTATACATACAAGTGTTTAACTAAAACAGCTTATGAATAAACCAACGTAGCTATAAATAAAACAACGTTACGTCTCAAAACAAGCATAAATTTCTCGAATACCTCTTATGGGATCGCTTCAGTTTCAAAACGAACATCTAAACTCATATACGAACGTATAATAATGAGTTTACTGACTACCATTTGCATTTTGAGTTGTGGGGTTTCGAGGCGAAGGTTCTAAACTCTAAAGTTATCATAATATTGCATCATAAATACATTTGGATGGGTGTACTCGGGTGTACTCCTATATTGTGTGTGAATGCATTTAGCATGTTGGGCATTTTGTGATCAAAACAGTGTAAGTTTAGATAGCGTACTGCTGCCTGTTGCTGCTGGATTGCTTCTTGAAGCTTTCCTGCATTCACATCAGTATCACCACCGTGAAGAAATAGGTGTCAAGTTGCTTCAATATTAAAAGGAGATCCTCCGATCTCTATAGCCCAACAGTTGATTTAATATAGTTGTACATTAGCTTAGAACTTTCAATATCGCTATTCAGGATTAGGTAACACTACGTAGTTTGGTGAGTCTTCGTTAAATGGTACTGAAGTATGTTTTTAAGTCGTATGTGAAACCACCAAAAAGGTTTTTTTTTTGTAAACATGATAATAAGTCTCGAAATTGAACCAGAAAGGCGATATCAGTACATTTAAATAGAAAGAAAAACATTGCCCAGTTATTTCTAAAAATAATAATACTTGCAAAGTCAATTGAGTTATTATGGTAAGTAAGGCCTGATCAAAATCAAGTTCTTTGAAACTAAGTAAATAAAATACTGAATCATCGTATATTATATGTTGCTCTTATGATAAAAAATACTCATTATAGTTATTTCTCCTCTATTCGAGGTGAATAACCATAAAAAAACAAAACAAACACCGTCTCACATCTTTGAATCGTTATGAGAACATAGAGCCTACCCCTCCCCGCGCACTCATCAGGAACATGCTATTACTTTGTCTGAAATAACTGTAATGGTACTTATAGTAATTGTATGTGAAAGAGAACAGGCAATTATAAAACAAATAACAATTATTTAGAATAAAAATATAATATCAACATTCATTAGACGATGTAATATGGGCATTTAAGTTGCTTACCGTTATGGTTGTTTTCTTGGGATATTTATGTCTTAATGGATTTGAGTTCGACATACTCAGAGTGCTACACTACTAACTACTGTACACTCAGACTGAGTGATGTAATGGTCCATGAGGGTTTCCATATAACAAAAGAGGCAATGTCATCAATAGTATTACATTAACAAAAAGTTCCTGGACGACGGAGCTTTACTCGGTTATCATATTTACTACTGTGTTGAAGTACTAACGAACAACTAAATAAGTATTACTGAAAGAGTAGTAGTAAACAATTAAGAAAAACTAGAGTAATCAAGAAAAACACAACAAAACTCGAAAACTCGCATTTGGTCCAAACATAAGATAATTTTTACCCCCGAAAATCCCCAAATACCAAATTTCAGCGAAATCGAAAATATAATTACACGTTTCCGAGATCACAAATACATATAAATAAATATGTATACAAGTATTGATCGTTTAAAGATATAAGATAAAATAAATAAAACAGTCTTTATTCTACTACCCAGTACTAATTCACAACCGCTTAACATTACTGTTATCTCTAGGTAATAGTCGTCTCTTTAGCGTAGGCCTCCCCCATCACCTTCCACTGCTTCCTGTCTCTGGCAATTCTAATTATAGCATTACATTATTAACCAATGGTATTACATACATCAATTTAAGTATTAATATTTTTAGAACTTATGATTTTACGACTAAACTACTGAATTGATTTAGATTGTAACGGATATCCTTTGATTCTTAGGAAAGTATATAGTCTACTATTTATCGTGATACCCGACATATATACACGAACGGACCCGCGGGGAAAAACTAGTACAATAATAAAATGCCAAAAAGGAGAAGGAATTTTAAACTGCAACATTCATTCAAATTTAGCTTGCATCTTCTTAACTAAGCTTCAGTGGAAATACAGGCTAATTATTATTGTGGAGTGTAAAGTTGTGTGGCCAAACCCGTTAATGTTCCGTAACCAAACCCGTTGATGTTCCGACTAGCATTGGCCAATGAGTGCAGACTACTCTAGTTTAATTTTAATGCAAAAGTTTAAACATCAAATTACCGTAACTATGATGCAACCTTTTTTATTACTGTGTGAATATTACGTCTTAAGAACCGTTAATAACTATATTAGCATAACACCATCGTTCTCACAGCGAACAATTATTCAGAGATGCCAACGGCCTCGCTTTATTAAAACAAGTATGTATTTATAAGGCCCTCTGAGTTACTCTTAAGGAGATAACAAGGAATTTAGCCAATTTTAGAGTCTTTAGTCAATTATTAGCATATCCTGCTATTATGCAATATGAGTCTGGGAACCCGTATCTGTGAGATGGGATGCATATTCTAGTATATTGATGTAGCTCTGGAATTAAGACGTTTTATTTACTATGAGATCTGGAGGTTTTGATCCTGTTAATGTAATATCAAATACACAGTTATTTACTAAATAGATATCCTAGTATATACGGTACTAAGATCAAAAAGACAATTTTTAAACTTTTTGTCTATTTCGGCTAATCTCTGGAACGGCTGAACCGATTTTAGCAGGACTTTCTCTGGCAGAAAGCTGATATTTATAGTTTCTTTGTTAAGCTAATAATGTGAAGCTAAAGATCGGCAACTAATGTACTTATTCATACTTTTTTAATGTTGACATTGAATAATCGTCAATAGAAATTCAGCTTAGTAAGATCGCACTGTGTAACATATCAATTTACAGTTTATGACTATTGAATTAGAATTAGATTAGAATAAGCTGCTAACAAAAAGGACATAGAGTGAAATAAAATGTAGTTTTGATTAAATTATATATTTGAACGTAAGTTATGTATTGAATTTAAGGATACAAAAATAAATAATAAATAAATAAATTTTCGGACATCTTTCACACAACGTCATCTAGTCCCAAACTAAGCAGAGCTTGTATTATTGGTAGTAAACAACTGATATAAATACATAAACATACTTTTTTTGTAAATACATACATATTATACATAGAAAAACACCTAGACTCTGTGTTGGGATTATTGGCGCAGAGGATAATGAAACACGTCTTCGTCTGTGCTGTTCAACAGTTCGGTTTATTGTGAGCACGACAAATTGAAGTTTGTTTTAAAGAAATCTTTATCAGTTTCTTATTTCACTCAACACTCAATGGTCTAATGTAAACCATTTAGTTATTTATGGAGGCTTGGATTTTTGTTACAACCAACAGTCCCCCTCAAAAAATGCAAGTGTACAATTCGTAATTCAAAATTAAGTTGAGTGCTAGTGTTTTTGAAACTAATTATGCATATAAAATAATAAGACAGACCCCAGAAACGCCCCCCCATCACCACTTCCTAGTGTTTTAGTTGGGAAGAAGAAGCGGAGGAACAAACTCCCCAACAACACATCTGTCTGTATTTTAAAATTAGTATAAACACATACTTTGACTTAAATCTAATATTATCTTAAGATGTCGCTTTTGCCAATACATCAGTTCCATTATGTCATATGTCATGATATATGGAAATATATTGTAACTTTAACATTTTATAAGCGACTTATAAACTTATATTATAATAGATTATACAATGGAGTATGATTTCAAATTGAGTCTTAAATATTATAACTTCTCGAAATTTTTCGGTTTTATAGATTGACTTTAATCAGAATCAACTAATGAGTATTAGTTGATTTTCTATAGAAATATACTCTTATTTTTATAATCTATAATAATAATAATAATGAATTTATTGTAGTAACATCAGCTAATTACAAAAGAAATTAATGCTAGGTATGTATAAGTGGCGGCCTTAAAGCTCGAAGACAATCTCTCGCATACAATGATGGTGCGTGCCACTTTAACATTTTAGTTTTAACATTAATTATTACATAATATGGTACCTATAAATTCAGATTGTTACATCTGGGAACTCCTCTAAGGGTATCGCTTTTGTAAATATAATATCTTTTAGTTCGTTACTAACTGTACAGTGTGATTAGCGATTTAATTCCTTTTCACATTTACTTTCTAATAATATCTACATTAAAATTCAATTAAAGTATTTATTTATTTATTTTTTAATACAAGCGTTACGAAAAATTCTTCGCATCATTTTCTAATACATTAATGAAGTATAAATTTGTGTCTTAAATCTTACAAATTTGGAAAGGTATCGCTTTTGTTAACATATCAGCTAGTTAACTTCCTGTAGAAGTTTGAACTAACTTTATGAGTTCAGTAGCGATTTACTTCCATTAAAGAGTGTACTTGATATCGACATGTTGCGATTTTTATGGCTTTAGACAGTATTAGGAATAGTAATAAATTTACTATTTCCCTTCATTTGAATTAAAATGCTACTTAATAGCAACTTCATACTGACTGTTTTTCTTACAGCCTCATATTATGCCATATTACACTCGTTTTTGAGGACACAATAACATTATTAGTACAATTATTAAATTCTTTGAATAAATAGAATTTGCGTAACCGATTACTAAATGTCTATTAAAAGTACACTTAGAAGTTAAACTAGAATAATAACCGTAACCGGTTCAACTTAAATACTAATAAATCTTAAATATAGATTTAAGACTATAGAGTGAGAATGATGTTTTAAACCTTTCGATAACTATAAGTTATTTTCAGACTGATATCTACTTAAACACAGTGATAGATATACAGATATCTCGTGTAGAAATCATTGTACAAGTATATTAGGCATTATGCTGCATTTTCATAAGATGCATTTGAAATTCTTCGAAAAACGGATTAAAGCATGTTGTAAATAAATGGATTGATATAAATATAATGAAATTGCATTTTTGACTATTGAATGTAGTACCAAGGATAATTTATCTTTATTTATTTCAAATCATAAAGATCTTGCATTCTCTAAATCGTATTCGGAAATATCAAACCACAAATATTTTTAGCTTAAATAAATACATCGTCACAATGCAATATCATTTACAATTATTCATGAACTGTTTGTTTATATATGCAATTTCACACTTATACAATTTTGGTCTAATATTTATTTATAAGAATCCACTTCTCAATTTTCAAAGACCCATACTTTAACTTTTAACAACAACATTGAAGTACTCAAACTAACAATACAATGATTGTTTGAGACCACCTAACGTTTTATTTAATTTATTACACACTTGGTTTTGTTTATATAATTTATTTGAAATAGCATTATTATAAATACGGTTTTCACGTCCGTGTATAAGTTTCTTGTATACTATGGCATTCTAGCGTTTCTTTTATACATATATTGAAGCCTACCAAAGTGACTTTACTCTGCATGATGGAAAGCATAAGTAGATTCCAGGAGTAGGGGCCACTATCCTCATTGTGAGTGTATACAATACAGTATGGTGACCCACACCATGGCGACTTAGTAAATTGTTTGACGCAGAATGATTGGGTCTCTGGTCTCACACTTACCAATGAATATCAAAATTAATTCAAAAATAAATTCTTCCCGATAAGGGCTCAAGCAACCAAAACGTGTTTTGTATCGTATGATATGATCAAATTCATTGCCTTTTATATTGAACAATTATCCTTTACTACTATGTATATGAAGATGTTAAATCTTAGATCTTTCTCCAAAATACCATCTTTGATTGCTTTGAAGTGATTGTATATCGCTTTGCCTATTTGCCTTAGCAATTAGTCTTTTAATTAGCAATTCAAACTTTTGGTGTAATAAATATATATAATTATAGTGATAGTAAAGATTCTACATTTTTTAAGACACATGAATTTCCTTACACCTTTTCACGAATTTGCTGTCACCGAGTCATTTGCAGCTGTGTTTTTAGCAGAAAAACAAAATTGGTGATTATACTATATTTGGCGTACAAAGAATGTTTTAATCGATATCGATTAGATCGATTACTTTTGTCTATTTGTATTCAGACTAACATACAAATTTTCTTTTTATTTGCTCTAAATTTGATAAACATATATGTATCATCTTTGTCAGATTATTTTCAAGCTCATTGATTACTTTATTTTTCTTAATTTAACATAAATCAGCCCTACTGCATTATTTTTTAGGCTTTATTATTGTTTTGTTTTAATTACAAATAATTATATTAGTATTGCCAGATTATTATCATCAGGCTTAGTAATTATTTTATTTATCATAATTTGACATTTATTAGCTTTGCCGGATTATTTTCAGGCTCACTAATTTTGTGCCTAGTTGACATATATATATATTTTTTTATTAATACATAATTATTTTAATATTTATTATTTTGGGCTTACTCATTTTTGTTGGTTTCTTTCTCAATTAATTCCATGAAATTAATGAAATAGGCGAAAAATATTTGACTTATTACTGCTCTGAAGGTAATTTAAATAAAAGTTAATTTTACTTTATTTCAAGTAAATATTTCTGTGCGTTAAATATTAATTAAATGCGTGATTAACAAATTCTAATGTGGAACATATTGGATCTACAATTGGCTATGAATACAGCTTTCTCTCGCACTTTTGACTTCTGTACCTACTTGAAACTAATTTATAAGGTACTTCAGTTAGTGTACGATTTATGCGTTTTATTATACTGTTATAAATGAATTCCTTTATCAACACAAAATATTTGAAAATACGTACTTTTAAGTTATACAAGTAATATTATTGTACGATAATTTTGGTTAAACTTTAATTAGAATTGTAAGGTTTGAAACACGTATACACTTCTGATATTGGAACAGTGATCCTTCTAAAGGATATAATCGTAATTCCCCATAACATTATCGATAATATGACTTTTTAACTTTTAAGGTAAATTCAAATTCATTTATGCGTTGATGCCAGAACTTATAGGTATGCATGTTGAATATGAATACAGGCGTAATTTAGTCATAATTAAATTAAATATAATTAGAACAACTTACTTATAGATATTACAACATATTGTTAGTGCTGGTATCAGTCTTATAATATTTGTTGTTTTTGTAAACTTGCAAGTTTATTACATAAAATTGACATACCTGTTCCTTGAATGTTTTTCATCGATATATTATAATAGTAAACTTAAAATCTTAGATTAACTGTGATATTAAATTTTCCTTTGTCAAATGCGATATGCTTGTTCTTCACAACTTCGATTTTTATTGGGTTTTGTAGAGTATTATGTATGATGAAATACGTCCTGTTTATTTGAGTATGATTCGTTGCATTCGAAACTAAAAGAAAATAATTTGTATTATTATTTGCATTAATTAATTAATTATGTAACTCACATTTTGAATTTGAATAAATGAAACTCTCCTTGTTACTGTTGGAAATCTGCACATCATTTACGAAGGAATTCTGGCTGCTACTTTTACAACCATTTCGGCAGTTTTTCTCGAAAGAATGACAATCTTTCTTGATATGATTTCGTCGACCACATTGCTTGTTATTCAGTTTTAAAATCTTATGAACTTGAAGTGTTAGAATCAATGATAACATATCATTGATTGGAATATGGTTTACATTACATTATATTCTTCAATCATCTTTTCTTGAATGCAGTAGTATTTCACGGTTAAATGTTCCACTCTTTTTCTAAAGTTGTTATAACGCCATCGTAGGAAGTAGGTAGCGTTAACAATAATTGTGCCACCTTATCCATCTCGTCTAATTTTGATTTGAAACGAAAATTCAAATACAATATCGCTCCACCATGACTTCATGTACTTATATATTTCTCTTCTTTCATGAATTCAATTTGAATATAATTTATACTTATATTTAAAAATATTCTTGTTAACTTTAATCACTTTGAATACTGTACTACTTTTTAATAACGTAGCCTGGGCCCATAACCTGTTGGGATTATTGGCGCAGAGGATAATGAAACACGTCTTCGTCTGTGCTGTTCAACAGTTCGGTTTATTGTGAGCACGACAAATTGAAGTTTGTTTTAAAGAAATCTTTATCAGTTTCTTATTTCACTCAACACTCAATGGTCTAATGTAAACCATTTAGTTATTTATGGAGGCTTGGATTTTTGTTACAACCAACACTCTGAAACAAATATTTGTGGATCACACAAATATTTGGTCTGACCCGGGAATCGAACCCGAGACCTCTTGATCAGCAGCCGTATTGATTAGCCTGCCTTGTTGGTTAGCCGTATGCTAACCAACAAGGCAGTCATGTGTGTTACACATTATTATATAAAAGAGTATTGCCCGCGGCTTCTACTGCGTGTATTCTAGTTATCACGGTAAAGAGTACTCGATTTCTACTCTCAATGATCAAAGTATCCCTATGTCAAATGTCATTAAAGTCGATGCAGCAGTTTAGTAGTGAAAGTATAATGACAGAGACTTTCGAATCTACTAATTGTCTGTATGTAATATCAAATTAAAAGCTTTTTACTAAATTCATACGAAAGCATTATCTACAACCTGGAAATATTTTTAAAAGTGTTTTGTGTCTGTCTGTTCCGGGTAATCTCTGGAACAACTGGACCGCTTTTGATGGGACTTTGACTGGCAGAAAGGTGATGACATTAGGTGTAACTTAGGCTATTTGTTTCTGAATAGCTTCGCTTCGAATTGCTACTCGCACTTAACAATAATAATTGCGGGTTACGACGCGGGACTCAGTTTATAACATTAGTATGGAATTATTGATAGGTACTATACCTTTTTTTACGCTGGGAATGCTTAGATAATAATCATCATCATCAACAACAGCCTTTAACATTGAACTGCTGGACATAGGCCTCTCCTTTGAAAGAAATAATATAATAATGATAGGTTATACCTATGGCTCACGGACGCTTGGTTACCATACTTTTGATTTTCTTTTTATTAAAATAGACAACTCCCGCATTAGGAATATAAATTCCTGTGTCGCAAGAGCCTTTACAAACATACATGAAGCGGACACAAAAAACACCCAGACTTAGAACTACAATTTGTGAATCACACAAAGTGTTATCCCACGTGGGATTTGAACCCACGACGCTTGGCGCAGTAGGAAGCGGCTTGGCTACCGCTGAAACCACTAGGCCAACCGTGCAGTAATAACCATACTAATCATACCTTGAACAAATCGTTAGGTATGCAATACAATTACTTTTAATAAATCATGGTCGAACCAGGCTTTTCAGGAAATTTTCCAATTTAGTACCTACGTTATACTTAAAATTGAAGATTTTTTTTTAAGAACATTTATAAATACAGAACAATGACTGTATGCCACAATGTTACGTTAACTTACTAGTTATGTTTGACCCAAACACGCAAAGCTTTTACACCAACATGTTCGGAGTAATACGTATTACTATTATCCAAATCGTGTCCCCTATTACGAGGATGGCAGTACTAATTTGTAACTAAACCAAAGCGTCAGATATTTCAATATTGTTGAATTAAACTTACCTTCGGATTTCTGATTCCTGTGGTTTTTATTTAATAGGTTATTTAGCAGTTAGTCGACTTATTCACTACTTCGGGTTAACAGTGCTTTCTGCCCACTTAGCTTAATGATACTGTATGTATATTTGAAATAGACTTTATTCTATTCGCGATAAACTCAAAAACCGCTGCATCGATTTCAATGAAATGTTGTATCCAGACAGTCTAAAGCCTGAGGAAGGACATATACCACTTTTTACCGCGATTACCGACAGAGGCGCGGGCGAAATCTAGTGTAGTATAAAATGAAGTTGCTTCAGCTGTCTGCGCGCTGGTTTCTTTTAAACTACTTAACGAATTTTAACATATTATAGTAGCTGAGTACCGCGATGTATGTTATTGTCGTAAATCGTAAACAATGCTGCGGAGTGAAGCTAGTCTATAAAAAATAGGCTAAGTTACTCCTTATACCATCAGCTAGAGTGAAAGTCCCGCCAAAATCGATCCAGCCGTTCCAAAGATTACCCGGAATAAGCAGACAAACAGACAAGATTATTTTTTATGTAAGGAAGTACCGCATATACAAAAAGCTGCTAATTTTATATTACAACTAGCTGATGCCCGCGGCTCCGCTCGCGTTTTAGAGGTATTAAAAATAGATGTTGGACGATTCTCAGACCTACCCGATATGCACACAAAATTTCATACAAATCAGTCAAGCCGTTACGGAGGAGTATGGGAACGAACATTGTGACACGAGAATTTTATATATAGGATATACTTACTATAAAAAGATACTTCAATCTTATTTATTTGCTAAGTAGACTGTCAAAATATTAGAATTATTTTTGTCATCGCACACGTCAAGTAAAATAATTTCAAATTGCCTTGTCAAAGAAACAGTAACGAATTATGAATCGAACTAAGCAAATGGCACAATATTTTCTCATAGCTTAATTCTTCGTACACAATAAAAGAGAGAGTGACAAGTGGCACACACATAAATGTCACTTCACGAGACATGACTTTATCCGATGCTAATGCGCGTGTGACTGATAAATTGACGTATGAATGTATGAGGTCTACAAGGACTAGACCTCATACATTCATACGTCAATTTTATATATATTATACAAGTTACGTTTTATATATAACACGTTTTATATATTATACAAGGGTATAATATATAAAATAATGTATAATATAAAAAGAAAAATATAGAAATAATACCGTTAATATCAACGGTATTATTTCTATATTTATCCTTTTTTTTTCGCGTGAGATGCTTTCGGCACTATATCCTCCGTAGGGGAGACGAAGCACGTGTGTGGGATTTCCGACAAACCGGTCTACAGGCTAAACTCCGCGGCGGCCTACCTCGGTAGTCGAGAATAACTCCAGCGTAAATTTGTAAATCTATTAGTATAACTTTGATTTCGATGACACCAGGTGGTTAAAACAATAATCGAGAGAAAGCAGCGCTGTGTGGTCAGCACCTAGATGGGTGACCGTCAATGGTATGATATCATGAGCGCTTCCGTAATTTATTATTATTCTTCCCTTTAGATTAGCTTTTGATGATTGAAACTAATGTCTATTTCAGTATTTGTAAAGTTTCTGCTAGCTGAATAAACTGAAAGCGAATAACTCTGTACCTAATACGCATAATTCAAAACGTTAATTACCATAAATTTATATCAGCGAGTTCACAGATGAATCGGCCGACTGGTTGTGTTAATACAGTAATTAATGCGTGACTTCGAGTGATTTGTTGTCAGAACAACTAACAGAGCTATTAGTCTACTAAATTGTATATTAATATTAGTGGTGATTTGTAGGAAGATATTGGTGGTGATTGTCACGTGACATGCTGAATAGCCGTGAAAGATTTACTTCAACAAACACAGCTCTCGTTTAGCCTCTAATTAAATTAAAATTTAAAAAAGCTCCCTTAACTATACTTTATAAAAATTGAATTGTAAGTTTGTAAAATCAAATGATCAGTTTTTACTTAATGTATTTGAATTGAATTTAAAGTATATACTTACATAAATTATAAAAGCAATATTTAAAAATGTCTGTCTGTTTGTTTCGATTAATCTCTGGAACGGCTAGACCGATTGTTGCCAAGAGTTTTATTTGTAGAAAGCTGATGAAGTGATGACTTAAGGAGTACATTAGCAATTTTTTTATAAAACTAGCTTCGCTCCGCGGCGTTACTCGCGATTTACAACATGGGTAACATCTAAGGATGAAAAATGACCTATGTATTTTACACTGAGAATATATTAATACAAATATTCTATGTGGTCGTGAATATATATCCCATGCCTTTGTAAATATAATTGTTTAGAAAATAAATAAAAACAAGACCAAAACCACGAGCGGTATAACCCATTGAAACGTCAGAATATTGAGGTATCGTAACCTCTCAAATAACTTTATCGCGAAAAAGTCCCGCTATGCAACAAAAACTATAAAAAGGAAAAATAGGCTAAAAAACTATGCTTTCTTTAAATAAAGTTGTTTACATTACAATGTTGCCTCGATCGCTTACTTAAAATCTTTTATTTGGTTTCAGTTCCGACCTCGTTTCGAAAACGAACGAATTATAACCATTTCATTGTGTGTTACCGGGAAGTGTTTAATTTAAATAGTTATTACTTTTTCCCACATGAAATTTTACAGCGTTTGACATTATATACATGTATACATTATTTTAGGTTTCGTCTACTTGCGTCTTTAATTTACGGAAATCATACAATTGTAATTGCTTAAAACCAATCAATAAACTGGTTACGATATCTTTAGACGTGCCAATAGAAATTAATTATGGACGATCGTTAGTTTATCTTTCCGTGAATTACTTGTAAATTTAAAATAATTAGGGCTCTTTAAACTAATAGTATTACCTACTGTATAACATAATATATTTTTAAAAACCGTTGTTAAGTTACAACTATTATACAGTACAGCTGGCTCGGAGACAGCGTCACCTACAGGATCCTTTTCTTTATATTAAGGCCTACCAAAATGACTCTGCCTGATGGAAAGCATGAGTAGAATCCAGGAGTAGAAGGTCACCATCCTCATTGTGAGGGTAGGCAATGCAGCTTGTTGACCCATGCCATGGCGGCCTGTTCAGATGTTTCTGCATCACTCTCTGCAGAACGATGCAGAATGATTATGCCTCCGGTCTCTCACTCAACAACGGAATATGACAGCAAGAATGCTGCCATTATTAGGAATGTCTTCTTTGTGAGGGTAGTACTGCATCGGTCGAGCCGGCCTATTCGTGCTGAAATCAGCGTGGCTTTACTACATCTACTCTTTTAATATATAAATGATGTATTTGCCTTAAAGGCTACCTTGACATACACAATAATTCAAAAACATTTTAAATATTAATTAATGTCAATAAATAACAATATTTTTATACGATACGCACTTATAAGTCCAGAGTTAAGTATATTTATCAGAAATAATATATGAGCAAGCGCCTATTTATTAGCGATACAACAGAGTGCCCATGAATTATTTAGTTTCGAAGAAGACATTAGTATATATTCATTATATTAAGTACTTAGCTCGACTTAATATTTAATGTAATTTTAATGCATTACCTTTACAAACTTCGGCCTCCGGCAAATTCTGAAAACAAAAGAAAAGAAGATAAATAAATGAATCGGCAATTAAATATTGCATGTAGGTATTTGGGGTTTCAAAATATCTTATGCCTCATACTACGTACAAAAACAGATACTAGGAAACAAGTATTTCAAAAGAGAGGCCAAGCAGATGGGGCCATAAAAGAAAAAGCTAAAATAATATCGAATGAATGAATTGAAAGAATGATCAATGAATGAAATGAACGAGTAATCAAGGAGAGTGAAAAAGAATCATTGCTAAGACCTCAACAAGAATTGGGAAATATTTTTTTTGACGATGATGACATGATATTTTAGAGATGCATTTGTCCAAAACGATGAAGATGTTATTTACTTGTCATGTGATTCATTTGCCCGTTTGCTCTCTACACCATAAAAAACACACAACACACAACCACATATTATTTGACTGTTAATTAAATAACTAGCTTTTGATGTGATTCTGGCCGCGTGTATTTCGGTTATCATGGTGAAAAAACCCTATGACCTTCCTAAAGATTTAAAGTCTATGGCAAATTAATAGAAAGTGCAGCAGTTTAGCTATGAAAGCTTAACAAAGAGTCAGACATAAGAATTTATAAAATAAGTGTGGTTCAAAAACAGGCAATTAACATTTGTAACATAATTCAAAAAATGTATAATAAAATCAGTGTTTGAACATACCAACCGTCGATGCTATGAATGAAACTGATGTTTACATTCAATTTCATGGACGAACAATTAGCTAACATGTTTGTTTGAGCTTCTGTATTATACACATATGCTAGAGATCACTTGATGATCAAATTTCTACTGGTTTGGTTCATTTTGCTGACCAGTTTAATTTAAATAATATTTGTGTTTAAAATATTTAGTGATGCGTAATTATAAATAAATAAATATTTCGGACATTTTACACAACATCATCTAGTCCCAAACTAAGCAGAGCTTGTATTATGGGTACTAAACAACTGATATAAATACATAAACATACTTTTTTTTGTAAATACATACGTATTATACATAGAAAACACCCAGACTCCGAAACAAATACGTGTGGATCACACAAATATTTGGTCCGACCCGGGAATCGAACTGTTTTTACACTTCTTTTTATTTTTTGAAGATTTATGAAATCGATATCAAATTAGACTCTTCTAATCTATACATTCATGAAGTGTATGTGTGTAATTGTAATATCAAAAGAACCGTTTTTTACTAAATGAATATGAAACTATATACGTTACTTTATCCAAAACAGCAATATAATTTTTTTTGACTCTTTGTTCCAGCTAATCTCTGAACCGATTTTGACGGGACTTCCACTGGAAATTAGCTGATGATAAAGTAATAACTAAGGTTTAGATTGTTTTAAGACTAGCTCGCTCCGTTTTGTTACCCGCGATATACCACAACAACCGTAGGTAACGCCGCGGGGCTCAGCTAGTTAAAAAATACTATGATTCTAGTACACCGGACCACCTTGTAGGTAGGACACCTTCGTAGGTGGTCCATCGATCTAGACGACGTCGTACCGTTAGATGTGGACAGCACAAGAATGGTTGTCATAGATAGCTTTGAGCATCTAATACATGTTTTAAGTTTCAAATATTTTCTTTACCTTTATAACATTCTATATATAACTTAACTGAAACTTTATCTTAGCTTTAGCTACAGCTTTTAAATTTTATCTTATTAGAACGAGAGTTAGAAAGTGTATGAGCAAGTACGTGCGTGTGCTTCGAAACCAATTTCATACCAACGTCATATGTAACTGCTCTTCGAAGTAGTTACAAAGTTGTACGTAATTTGATTTTCTGCAAGCAGTTGTCTACACAACCACGAGTTCAAAATTGGCGTATGTCTTGTCAAGTCTATTTATCATGCTTTTATTAACTTTACACGTAATTTGTAACTGTGTTCTTTTTTAGTTTTTATATTACAATTATACTGAAGTAACATTAGATTCGAAAGTAATTATTTCTGCCTGTAAATCGAATTGGATGAATTTCGGTATATAAATTCGACCATGGAGAAGGACACAGCGTACTTTTATCGCGATTGCCAAAACAAGTGCACGCAGAAACCGCATGCAAAAGCTAGTCTTGTTTTTAAAATTAAATTGGAGAAGCCGCTTAATCCTCGTATCATACTGACCAGAGACATAACTACTATAATACCATTTTATTCATACTCATGTTTTTGCTGTGAACGGGACTTATTCGCGATAAAATTAAAAAGGTTGACTTCTACTTTCCGACGTTACGAACGGGTTATACCGCTGGTGTTTATTTACGGGTAGTCCAGTGACCACGAGAGGATCTAGAACCCGTTATATAGCGAATAACTCCCGTTTAAAGCAAAAAACATGAGTATGTGTAAAACTTGCGAAAGTATAAAGGTACCATTTTATTAATCAACAGTGTTTACTAGTATTGTGCTATACATATGCCTATGTCACGACCCTGGAAAGACTGGTGTTTTAGCTTTTGTTTCAAGTTTTTCTACTATATCCAGTATTTCCAGAGAGCCCACATTGTTTTTTTTACATTTTATAATATAAATTTTCTTTTCATTTATTTTTTTATAATTCCTGCAAAATAAATTTTACAAGGCGGATTTAATACCTTGAACATTCTCTTCCAGTCGACCTTTAGGTTTTGCAGAGCTGTGTGTAGCAGGTGTATCATAGGAGCAAGGGAGGATTTTTAATTTACTAATAGATATTATTACGTACTGTGGTAACATAAATATAATACACATACACATCCATAAATATATAGAAATACACACACATGCATACATAAATAATATGGAAACATATACATACACATTCGTACAATGGAGGATCGGTTAGTGTTTACGCCGATTATTACTCACGTATACAGGTTTATTATTTTATATTTAAATCTTATTCTATTACGCTTACACATTTCTGAACGCAACAAACACACATCCTTACCCCGCCCGTTTCCTTCCGCTTCACATATACGGGAGCCATTTTGAAATGGCCCAGTCGCCCCGAGTCACTCTCCAGTGTCACTCTCTCTCTCCACTCACTCCTCTCCACTCAATCTCCGCGCGCGGTCGTATGTAGACCGCCTCGCAGCCACCAGGCATAGTCGCACGCGCTCAAGACAACCGTCTCTCGCTAATTCGCAACTACTAAAAGCGCGGGCCCCGCTTATCAAAACAATAGAAGTGCGCGTGTGATATTCGCTAAGAACTCTTAACGCAAACAACGCAAAACGTGAATTGTATGCAGAAGAAAAACTCTAGAACCAGCACCGAAGGAAAAGAAGACCTTACAGCCACCTACCACGTAAGTCAACTCCAATTCCCTAATTCCCAGTATCTCCCCCACAATTTTGCATACAATTACTGGTCCTTCGAGCCGGATTCCGCAATTTACACAAAATATACACAAAAACATATATTTTATTTGTAACGCAATTCAGACGACAAACACGTCGCCATATTTATTCTCCAAACCGCTTATATATTCGCTACGCATCCTATTTACGCATTCTACTATTATTAATAGCTCATATATATATTATTTAATAATATACTGATTATATATTATTAAATACTTCTCACACGACGCATATTTTTCATCTTACAAAATTCAATTGTAAGACACGCACCCATCCGCCATTTTTATTTCTCCACAAAGCTTATAATTAACGCTACACACATTATTCACGTATTCTATTATTATTAATAGTATATATTTATAATATCCAATAATATATTGATATTATATTATAAAAATACGCTCAAAATAGTTAAAAGTTAACTTCAATTATTTCTCAGACGCATCCGGTCATACTTGTTCATTTTAAATATGGCCACGCAACTACTTCGTAAGATTTCTTTATTGCAATCTAAAAAAGAAGCATTATTTCAAAGAACGCAAGAAACTTACGATCTCAGTTTAAATATTTCCAATCATATTTCGCAAACTAAATTCTTATCGCGTATAACATCTTTAGAACATACCAGAACCGAATTTTTAGAAACGGTAGATGATTTGAATTTATTGTATATGGAACAGGACAAAGAGGTCAAACCTACCTACTCTGAAATAAACGCATTTGATGATTTGTACTGTCATATTAAAATGGTTGAGAATTCGCTTCTGCCGTCCGCCTGCGAGCAGAAAATAAAAATCACGCCGAAATTACCGCCACTGCAATTAGCCTGCTTCGATGGTAACCCTAACAATTGGGCAGTGTTTTATCAGAACTTTAAAAGTCTCATTCATGAAAATCCCCGACTAACCGCAGCCGAAAAGGTTCAATACCTCGTAGGTAATCTCTCAAACAAAGCGTTATCAGTTTGTTCTGGCATTCCACCTATTGGTGAGAATTATGACATTATTTGGAACGCATTAATTGAAAAATATGAAGACATTAGAGTTCAAGCTTCTATGTACTTAGAACAGATGTTAAAATTTAAATTATACTCATTAGACGCCTTTATTGAACGGTTTTGTGCAGCCGAATCCGCGCTACGACGCTTGTGTATAGATGATCTCACGGATTTCATCATAACTCATATCGCATTATCTAAATTTGATAAAGAAACCCTAACGCTATTTGAACAGTCGTATAGACATGTCAAAATACCTACATTTGAAAATCTCAAACAGTTTATAAAAGAGCAGGATAAAATACATACATTACGGACGCAATCATATTCGCATAGTAAACAATTTAATATAACTCAATCTCCTAAAAATAATAACGCAAACTCAACTAAAAACTCGAAAAATACTAAATCATTTATAGTAAACACCACGCCGAATCGTACGGTTAGTCATAACAAGTATACGCGCTCGCTTATCTATTGTTCTATTTGTAAATCAAGTCTCGCTCACGCGCTATTTAAATGTCCTGAATTTTTAAATAAAGACATAGAAACTCGCAATCAAATTGTAATGAAACATAACTATTGTATTAATTGCTTAGGATTTCATTCAATTAATTTTTGTAAATCGCAAAATCGTTGTTCAATTTGTTTACGACAACATCATACTATGTTGCATCGAGCGGCCACACGTCCCTCACCCCCGCGCGACACCGCCGCTAATGTAAACAGTCTCTCAACTCGAGACGCGCGCGCACACGATTTAGAGCCTTCGCGCTCTAACAAACAAGGCTCAGTCTCGCATGTTGAAAACGCTAATGTGTCTCTGTCAGCTATACATACTAACGGAGATATGAGGAATAACACTGTTTTGTTACCAACCGCTAATGTTTACGCATATAATTGTAACGGACAGCGAAAAAAGATACGCGCTTTCTTAGACACCGGATCTATGTCTAACTTTATTACAAAGGGATGTTGTGAACGATTAAATTTACAAATATCACCTAACCAGTGTGTAGTAAAAGGCATAGGCCATTCCGAGAGTAACTCGTATGGTTTTGTTACATTTAAAATTCAATCCCGCTTTGACTCGCGTTGTAATTATAATATTAAAGCTCTTGTCATAGATAGCATCACGGATCGCTTACCTAACTGTCACGTAGATATATCGCAGCTAGCTGGTATTTGCGACTTGCCACTAGCGGATGATGGGTTTTACATTCCTTCGGAAGTAGACTGTTTGTTGGGTAACGAATTATTCCCGCATTTAATTCGCAACAATAAGATTAGTTTTCCGCCGTGTTCCGTTGTTGCCATGGAAACCACGCTCGGTTATGTAATGATGGGCAGAGCTCAGTGCGATGACCCCGATTTAGACACGGAAACCAATAATAATAATAATAAATCATTTTTCTGTTCTGCTCAAAAGCAAAGTTTAGAAAACTTAACGCAACGCTTCTGGGAGCTCGAAAGGGTACCAGACACTATTCACACAAGTCCTGATGATAAAGTCTGCGAACGTATCTTTCAGGCAACGCACTCCCGCGACGAGACAGGTAGATATACTGTGACGCTTCCCTTTAAATATGATCCCCTTTTACTCGGAAACTCGTATAATATCGCTAAAAAACGCTTAATAAATTTAGAAAGAAAATTAGATAACGCACTCGAATTACGCTATGATTATAACGCAACTATACAAGATTATATTGATCAGGGTTACTTAACAAAGGTCAACTCTGATACTCAAATTCGCAACTCTTATTACATACCACACCGGGCCGTTTACCGACCAGATAAAAGTACGTCGAAGATTCGCGTTGTTTTAGATGCCAGCGCTAAAACGACTTCGGGAAAATCGCTTAATGATTTGTTGTATACGGGTCCCAACCTTCAACAAAACATTTTTAATTTATTAATTAATTTACGCATGTTCTCTATAGCCATGTCAGCGGACATAGAAAAAATGTATTTTCAAGTACATCTCACGCCAGGTCACCGACCTTTTCAACGCATTCTCTTTAGGTTTGATTCTACTTCAGATATTGAAGAATACGAATTTAATAGAGTGACATTCGGATTGTCTAGTTCTCCATACCTCGCAATGCGCGTCGTGCGCCAACTAGCAGACGACGAGCGCGCAAAGTGGCCGCTTGCCGCTTACGAGGCCGCGAATCACATGTACATGGATGACTACGTTTCATCAGTAGACTCTGTAGAAGCCGCTGAGAAAATATGCAAAGAAATGATAGATTTGTTTTCGGCGGGAGGTTTTAAATTGGTGAAATGGATCTCGAATAGCTCGGATTTATTAAATAAAATTCCTAACTCAATTAAAAGCCCGCATATTGTCGATTTCGATATTACTCAAACAACCACGAAAATTGTAGGCATGCTTTGGCAGCCTGACGCGGATATATTTTCCTTTCAAGTTACCGCAGATACCGGGGTACAGTCGTGTACAAAACGAATTCTACTAGCCGCAACCGCTCGTCAGTACGATCCGATCGGTTTAATTTGCCCTGTTGTTACTTTCATGAAACTTTTAGTTCAGCTATGCTGGAAATTATCGCTTGATTGGGACCAAGAAGTACCCGACTCTATACGCAAAAAATATATACAGTTTCATAAGGAGCTGAAATATCTGTCAAAACTAGTTTTTCCCAGACATATCGGTATTGTGTCTAACGCTCACATTTCGCTGATAGGTTTCGCTGATGCCAGTGAGCAATGTTATGGTGCCGTGGTTTATATTCGTGTTAGTCCCGATGACAACTCGAAGGGCATTGTTTCGCTACTCGCTTCTAAGTCTAGATTGGCACCGCTGAAAAAGATTTCACTCGCTCGCCTCGAACTTTGTGCCGCGCTACTTTTAGCTAATTTAATTGATTCGGTAACTAATATATTAACGAAACGCTGTAAAATAAACTCAATATTCGCATTCTGTGATTCCACAGTCACGCTGACTTAGATTCACTCGCCCTCGTTTAAATTTCACACATTTGTCGCAAATCGAATTACAGAGATTAACGCTAAACTCGACGCTAAACACTGGTATCATATTAGTGGCTCCGATAATCCCGCAGATATTATATCGCGCCCTGTCACGCCTTACAACTTGGCATGTAATAGGCTTTGGTTTTGCGCTTCAGAATGGGTTGCACAGCCTATTAATGCATGGCCTATCGCTCCCTTTCAGCCTTGTTCAACACAAGATGAAAGTTTTGAAATTAAAACAATAACGCTTACTTCGTTACTAAGTTCAAGTCACAGTGACGAACATCCGCTACAACGCTTAATTGACCGCATCTCAACCTTTAAAAAATTGCTACGCGCCGCCGTTTATGTACTACGCTTTTCAAAGCTTTTACGCACCAAAGGTTTGGTTACTCCCGCTGACTATGATTACGCTGAACGCTACCTTGTACGTTATGTTCAAAATAAACACTTCGCTAATGACATAACGGCATTAAAAAATAATAAACGCTTAAATAAAACTCTTTTAAAACTCAACTCTTTTATCGACGATGATAATATTCTACGCGTCGGTGGACGACTTACGCATGCTCAATTAAATTTTAGTCAAAAGCACCCCATGCTGCTCCCCGCTAAAGACCGCTTTACCGAAATGCTAGTTGATTATTATCATTGCTCTAACCTACACACAGGTCCCACGCTTTTGATCGCACTGCTTCGTCAGAGGTTTTGGATTCTTGGCGCTAGAAACCTAGTGCGTCAAAGAGTTCACGCTTGCAACATTTGCTTCCGACTCAATCCTAAATCGCTAACTCCTTTCATGGGAGACTTACCAGAGTTTCGGGTAACTGAAGCTAAAGCTTTTGCTTTTACCGCTGTGGATTACGCCGGTCCGTACTTTGTTACACACATACGACGCCGCGGAATCAAAAGCCAAAAGGCATATATTTGTATCTTCGTATGTCTAACTACGAAAGCGCTTCACATTGAGTTGGTCTCGGATCTTAGTTCCGATTTATTCCTTGCCGCGTTTAGGCGGTTTATTAGTAGAAGAGGCCCCGTCTCTATGTTATATAGTGATGGAGGAACCAACTTCATTGGAGCTCAACGCAAGCTACAGGAAATATACGCACTATTAGACTCTGACGCGCATAAAAATTACATAGGTAATCAATTAGCTGAACAACGCATTGAATTTAAGCATAGTCCGCGACCGCATTTTAATGGTCTCGCTGAAATTAATGTTCGCTGTGTTAAAACTCACCTATATAAAATTATAGGAACTCAAGTACTCACGTACGAGGAACTCAACACAGTCCTCGTTCAGATTGAAGGAATGCTAAATAGCCGCCCTCTATGTGTTCTTAGTTCAGACCCTTCAAGTATTAGCGCTTTAACTCCTAATCACTTTCTAAACGTGACTCCGCTTAAATTCCTACCTGCAGAAGATCTTTCTGAGGTACTGGATAACCGCTTAACTCGTTTTCAACTCATAACAAAACTCGCTCAAAGCTTTTGGCGTCGCTGGAGCCAAGAGTATTTAACTTCTCTTCAGCAGAGGGAGAAGTGGCTCACACCCTCGCATCCTATAGAATTAGGTACGGTGGTGGTAATTAAGGATAATAACGCGCACCCTCTCTGTTGGCCGTTGGGCACAGTAGAGGAAATTTATCCGGGAAAGGATAAAGTAATTCGCACAGTTAAAGTTCGCACTGCTGCTGGTAGTTTTATTCGCCCAGTAGTTAGAGTTTGTCCTCTTCCGAGACAATAAACGCAACGCTATGTTTTAACTATTACTCTTAGATATAAGTTTTATCATTACGCTTTATTTAGAGGAAAGACCTCTAGGCCGGGGGGGTTGTTTACGCCGATTATTACTCACGTATACAGGTATATTATTTTATATTTAAATCTTATTCTATTACGCTTACACATTTCTGAACGCAACAAACACACATCCTTACCCCGCCCGTTTCCTTCCGCTTCACATATACGGGAGCCATTTTGAAATGGCCCAGTCGCCCCGAGTCACTCTCCAGTGTCACTCTCTCTCTCCACTCAATCTCCGCGCGCGGTCGTATGTAGACCGCCTCGCAGCCACCAGGCATAGTCGCACGCGCTCAAGACAACCGTCTCTCGCTAATTCGCAACTACTAAAAGCGCGGGCCCCGCTTATCAAAACAATAGAAGTGCGCGTGTGATATTCGCTAAGAACTCTTAACGCAAACAACGCAAAACGTGAATTGTATGCAGAAGAAAAACTCTAGAACCAGCACCGAAGGAAAAGAAGACCTTACAGCCACCTACCACGTAAGTCAACTCCAATTCCCTAATTCCCAGTATCTCCCCCACAATCTTGCATACAGTTAGTAATTATTCTGAGGGCCTCGTTAGTAAGTCTTCGTAGAGCTTGTTACTGGTGGTGGTCTACCTAATATCTAACATTAATTACGCCATTTCTTATTTACAGTCTCTCCTAATTAGAAACCATAAATTTTGCTTTTAAATAAACAATAATTAACACTAATAACGGCCCTCTCGTTAGCCATCAAATTATGCAAACAGCAAGACTAATCCTCAGACTAGGTATAAACTTAAGCCTTAAAGGTGAATAATTCTCGCAAAGGTACGTCTCATCACTTGAAATTAGTACCTCAATAAATTAGGCACAACATAATCTATGAAATTTACATAATATGGAGATTCGTATTCCTGCAAACCTTACGTTTTAACTGCTACTTACTGTACCCTATTCTTAATTAGGGCTGTCGTGATACTTTCAGTGCTGGTGAGTAAAGAATTAATATTATTTGTGGTATTTTTCAATTTTGGCAATATACAGACGTAGAATTACGCCTATTTTCCAGAGAAATAAGCAGAGACAATTGATCTTTAAGATAGATATTTTGACTCTCAAGGACGGACATATGCCACTTTTTATCGCCATAGCCGAGAACAAAACTTACATATTTATAAATTGATTAATTTCATGAGTTCTATATTTATTTACAAATTATTCCCTAGTTAATACAATATCATAGTAACGTTATTGGTCATACAGTAATGACCTTTTCTCTCGCGAATTTGGACAGTATACTAAAACGATTTATTTTAATAAAACAACCATGATCGATCAGAATACTTTTATGTAAGTATTACAAATGATGGTAAAAGACACCACCCGTGGTGAAGCTCTTTGGTTTCACTGAGAGGGTGGAAGTACCCCACTGTTTATAAGCTTGAAATATCGAAGAGAGATGTAATGGACTCATTACAACAGGTCATTCAATATGTTACAATGAAGGAATTATAATGTAGAAAGTTTACATTGTGTAAAACTATCTGGTAAACCTGTTGCCGGCAGGGTTTGTTGGCAAAGTAACTCTCGGGAATAAAGCATTTCCACTTAGTTAAACAGTTGGAGATTGCCCTGACATAGGGTAATAGTGAGATCTATATGATGAAAAAGCGTTTTTAGGGTGCCGTACCCGAAGGGTAAAATTGGACCCTATTACTAAGACTCCGCTGTCTGCACTGTCCGACCGTCTATCTGTCTGTCATCAGGCTATATTTCTGTTGCCGCTATTAAAACACTTACTAATAAATAGAAAGAAAGAAATATTTAAGAGGGTTCCCATACAATAAATTGTATTGACAGCCGCAGACGCTTAAAACGAATAGATAATGGTACGGAACCATTCCTGCGTGATTCTACAGTAGCCTAATGCTATCAAATTTTCCTGGCAAGTGTTTAATAAAAAAGAAACGTGATTTACGATCCCACCACTGAGCAATATATACTTCCCCTAAAGTTGAGGCTACTATGGAGGGTTGGAGAGTACAAATTGGCAAGTTCATTATATCCGTGACGGGCAAGTGCCACCGGTCTATTACCTGCGTCTCCGTAATCAAAGTTACCTGGAGATTTCTTAATTTACTTAAGAGTACTAAATAACAGTTTCTTTTGTATATATTGATGTGGGCGAGCAAATAATTAGCTGTGTATTTTAATCGTAAGAATCACCGTGCAAGTATTTTGTGATAAGTTTCTTAATTTTCTTAGTGGAAGGTCTTAAGTTTATGATCGTGTAGCCTACAATGCAATTCACATCCTATAAACCAATACAACAACATATTCAACAAAAAAATACTTAAAGATAGTTTTATATGGCCTTAATTTAACTTTAATATAACCTAGTAAAGCATTTACTCGATTTAGAAATTGGCGAAAAATACCGAAATAGGCAAAACCCAATTAAATATATATCTGTAATAAGTAGATAAGGCTCATAACCGTCCTCAAAATACGACTAAGTGTAGCAAAACAACCTTATAAACTTACGTCTAAGACTTAAATTATCTTGTCTTGACGATTGAAGTCAAGTGCAATTTAGTGGTTGTTCTTAGAGTAACGCAAATCGACTCATCATCATCATGAAGCTCTTTATCTATTGCCGATGCAGTTTCTTCCACTTCTCTCTATCAAGAGCCGCTTCCTTGACATTCTTATACGTCGCAATCATCACCTTTTTTGATCTGGTCGTCTGATATATATAAAAAAAAAATCGGACATTTTACACACAACACGATCTTATCCCAACCAAGCAGAGTTTGTATTATGGGTATTAGACAACTGATATTAATACATAAACATTTTTTTTATAAATTCATAATATATTATATATAAAAGACCCAAACTCCGAAACAAGGATTTGCGGATGACACAAAAATTTGGTTGGATCCGGGACAGCAGTAGCATACTCTACCACAACGCCAGTCAATGTCTCGATCTTGAATTCGAATTGACTACAATAATTAAAATCCCAAACATTCCAATCGCTACGCAACTAACTTCAAAATACAATCGAGAAAATAATTCCATTAAATGCACCATAAATATTGCCAGAGAATACTCTGGAATGCTATCATCTCAATAACTTTAAAATACAATCACAAAATCAATTCCATTAGTATACATAAGCATTCCAGTAATTAGTTAACATCGCTAATACTCATTTATAACACTGATCTAGCAATTAGCCGGGTATCTGAGCGCAGCCGGGAATTAGAACCCACACCCCTCGGGAACATCTGATGGAGATGTCATTTGTCAACGTCTGGTTTTATTACACACGATTTGTATAGTTTGACATGATTCGTTTATTAGTTAATTGGTTGAAGTGATTCTTAATTAACCGATTACATAAAAGGAGTAGGTCTAAATTCTGCAACATTTTTTTGTTAGGGCTTGTTTATCATTACTTGTTTCATTGCATTATTTAAAAAGTATATGCCATAAATCAATAAATATATCGTGTGACTGGCTTCGGTTCCAGTGCCAGGCGTTGTATTTGCCCCAATCTCAAACCAAAACATTATGAGGAAAACCGCACACCCACACTAATATTGAAAATAATTTTATCTATCCGTTTGTTTCTTATGATTTTACGGCAAAAATGCTGCACCGAATTCAATTAAATTTGACCTGGACATAGTTTAATCCTTAAGGAAAGATAGGTTACTATTTACCGCTAAAACCGACATAAGCTAAGCATAAAAACTATTTTCTGAATAACTGTCCGTGTGGTGACGGATTAAGAATACAGAGTGTCACCACCCATATTCATCCCGCGGGTGTCGTAAATGGCGACTAAGGGATAAACTACGCAAGACAACATCAATGCAAAGAGAAGGAAAACTTGAAACCAACCCTATACCAACCCGTTTGGCCAGCGTGGTATGGTAGGCCAAAACCTCCTTTCTAAGGAGAGGCCTACGTCCAGCAGTGGACTGTTAAAGGCTGTTGATGATGATTGATGAAAAACTATTTACAAAACCATTTTTTTAATCGTATCATGATTATTAAAAGAAGACCTAAAAATATATCTTCACTTCATTTTAAATACGTATGTACATGCCTGGACAAACACTACCCATTTTTACCACTTACTCATTTAAGTTCGTTACATTAACCGTTTTTTAACCTACTCTATGTACGAGTAGGTATAAACGGTTTTAAAATACGTTTCAAAATACACTATGAGCTGGAAAACCGTGCTAATTAAACTTTATTAAAGGTTTTTCCTATGTGAATTTCCTGCCTCACTATTTCATAAAATGTTGAAGCTAACTCTTTTGTTGAAGTTCTCATGATTTCATTGTTTCTTGCATAATATATTCGTACCTATTTTGTATAATAGGTTTAGTAGCTACGCAGAGGTAGAAAATAACTTAAATGTTAGGAATGCTTTACCAAAATTCGTTTGTGGCCAGACCCAGTTGCTGGGAAGTTATTTTATAAAACTAAAAATAGTTATCTATTTACTTTTTATTCGATTTAACTCTTGAAGACATAGAAAAGATACTAAGAAAAGGCACTAAAATGAAGTTAATCTTTATAGACTTAAAGCCAGACTATTATATATAAAGTTTTGACACTGTCTTTCTCTGCCTGTCTTATTATGTGAACATCATACATTTAAAAAAATATCCTAAATATAAAAAGCTAGGTTTATAATTAAAATATGTAACAACAATATAAAGACTACGGAATTCTACAATTGTCATCATCATCAGCTTATCGCAGTCCACTGCTGGACATAGGCCTATCCAATTGCACGCCACTTGGTCCGATCCTTGGCTTCTCGCATCCAGCTCCTGCCTCTACAATTGTGTGTCGCGTTCACCAAAAGATTTGGAAAACAATATCCATGCACTTATTATTGCACACACAAAGCATTTAACTACATCAACCGATTCATCATGGTATGAAATCAGATACTTCAACTTTGTTTTACCTAACAAGAACCTAGAGCATGGTAAAATATGTTTGTTTAGAAATTATATAACAAGTGTTCTGTACCTTCCATAACCAAATACCGTAATTTATAATATAAATGGGGAAAGGGTTGCTTTGTGCCGTCTAGTAATTTTGCCACTAATTAGACGCTTGGTTATAAAGAGCTTCCAAGGCGGTTACTTGCATATTTTAATGCCTTTATCAAGTTGTTCATGTCGTAATCGCAACTGGACGTTGTTGGCGGACACACTCGCCAGAAGCTTGACACACGTGACTTATTTTTAAATATAATGAGCCTACTAAAGTGACTACTCTCTGCTTGAGGAAAGCATGAGTAGAATTTAAGTGTAGTGGTCAACATACTCCTTGCGAATGTACTTTGTACTATGCAGCATTGAGTAATAGTAACCCACACTATGGCGGCTTGTTGAGATGCTTCTGCTCTATTGAATATGCATTCGGTCTCGCACTCACCAACAAAACAACACTATACGTTGATCTTCTGGAACAGAGTAGTGCTGCCCCAGTTAAGCCATCCCTTTCGTGCTGAAATCAGAGTGGTTCTACTGGTTCTACCTTACAACGTTGTAATTCAACTTTTCTTTTTAAGATTTACGTTGATGCAATAGATCCTACCTGTAATTTCAGCAGTAAAGAAAAATTATCATAATCATGTCGCATGCTATGTTTTAAATGAAATCCATTAACAACTTCTAAAAATATATTCTTTTTGTTTTAGAATACATAGGTACTACTGTGCGTAATATTAATTATTCGAACATTATGTATCATCACGCCAACTTGTCATCCAATCTTACCGTCAGTATGTATTCCCGTTATCGCAGCTCGCAGATACAGTTTCCCCCTTCGAAGCTATATTTCATACAGTTTCCCTCTGGTGCGGCATAATGAAGGTATTGGAGACGATACTTAGGGACATGCTGCTACACGTGTGACGCTAAGCTTCTCGACTTAGAACTAACTTCACTTGAATTTGTTAAGTTAATATTCAATTCCACAGCATTACCTCAGACAGATAGAGTACATAGGGGCCAAAGGAGCAGACGGGTTTTATGATGATACGTGACAACTTTCGCTAATTGACACCTGCAATTGAAAATCGGGAGAGCCAGTTCTCGCGTATTAGGAATATATATTTTGCATCGCGGGGGACTTTATGAGCACCTGAAACGGATATAAAGAATACCCGCGAATATCTCAATTATACAGCAAGTCGAAGATAAAGTGGATGTCATGGCTTATTCAGTGGTTAATCAGATGTCAGGAAACCGAGAGGAGTGGCGATTGCTACACCGACAAGGGCATTGCTCTTAAATTGAGAGAGAGATCTCCAATTCCTGAGTCACAACACTCAGTGCAGTTTAAAGCAGCGTGGCGACTGCTTAAACTACTTGACAAACTATAAAAACCATGCAGTCAAAAGTCTCGACGAAAAGTTATGAAAAAATTCTCCAGACAATCCAAGCTATTCGAATTAAAGCATATTCCTCCAATGGCACATACAGATCATAAAAGCAAGGTTCTTTGTATGATCTGTTGTTGCACGAGTTAATCAGTTAGTTTTAGTCAGTCAGTTTACAATAACACGGTAGTGTTTGCGATTTCGAGAGCTTTGCCAAGAAAATCGTATAGTATCTAATAATCGATTTTATCGTATCGTAGTCCAGTTCTTCAAGTTATGTCTCTAAGTATACCTTTGGTGATGCTCATCCCGAAAATTGATAAAAATAATGCTGTTTGCGTACTTAGGACTTGAAATTTATGACGGTCCGGTGTCCCTCAGGGAATACATCAAACTTACTGAAATAGTAAAGAGATACGATAGAACTGGAATTTTGAGTCTCTTCCCTACGGTAACAGATAAAGACTAAAACATTATCTGGTTTATTCAAAACAGTTTATTAATGATGTTATGTTGCAATATTGAAAAAACTCTTATAAAATAGGTAGTTTGATATGTAATCGAACTATTTTCTTTTTATAGCTGTTGGATTTCCAAAATAAATAACGAGAGAAAGTGTGTAAAATAGAGAACACTTAAATAGCAGAGTTTATACTTAACATTACATGTACTCTATGAACAGCATGCTTACATTATATATGCTAATGGTATGCTTGCACTAGTTTAAGAAGTTATTTATTGAGGTTAAGTAATAACAGTTTATTATATTCTGCATTTCTGTGTAGTTCAAGTTTTATTATTACACAGGTTATGTAAGCTTTACTTAAACTGATAGACAACAGAGTGATCTATCTATATTCCTTTTAGCTTTTAAAGAAAAAACTAAATCCTTAAACGAGCTCTACAGCATAATGTTATTTTACCAATACAAAGCCACTCCTCGTAAACCCATTTGCTGGAAGATTTTCACTCACATAGTTCAAGAGACTTAAAATAACACCTACCATTTTCTTATAGCAATTTCTCCAACAGTGTAAAGGCGGTAAACGACAATTTATTCTACGTATACCGCCGCAAGTTGTAAATGAAAATGGACTCCAACTTTATGCAAATGCATAACTAATGTTGTGGAAAAGTTCTTGCAACACTAAGTTGTTGCTTGACGTCGCAAATTGCACATGTTATAAAAATGTCAGTCTCTGGAAAAGTAACCGGCAAAACTTCGTTGAGAATTTATTCAGTTTGAAATTCAAACAGGAAATTAGTTACAGTGAGTGACAGAACTAAATGTGTATGAAACAGCTTCATTAGGAAATATATTCACAAATAAAATTAAAATATTATTAAATATTATTTTTGTTTAGACCAAATTTTTGTGTAATTCACAAATACTTGTTTCGGAGTTTCATTGTTTTCAGGTATAATTACAAAAAAAGTATGTTGATGTATATAACAGTTATCTAGAACCCATAATACAACCTCTGCTTAGTTTGGGACTAGATAGCGTTGTGGGAAAGATGTTCGAAATATTGATTTATAAAAAAAGATTATTCTGAAATTTTTATCACCAATAACCCTTAATAGTAAACTGGTGGACACAGACCCCACAGGATACAAGGTAAATTTCAAGTTTTCCTTCTCCTATTTGTATCTCTCTAATATTTTTTTAATTAGTTTAAATTCCTCACTTACCAAAAATTGTGTTTATATTTACAACTATATTAGAAAACACTTTCAGTAAATATTTCACAGACAATCGTTCATCATTCATAGATGTATATCAAAGAAGGGGATTTCAAAGCTGGCAACAAAGCTTTTAGGTCTCAACTGACCCCATACAAGCAAACCTACGTATCTTGAATACAAATTAAACCAAGAAGGTGGCGTTGAAATGCAGTCCGTCTTTTTTTGGTTTTACGATTGTAATCTTAAGTTTACTGATCGTAAAACCTTGGTTAATAGTGTAGCGAATTAAATTGTACTTTCTTTTATAGAGATGTACAACGCAATTTAGTGTTTCTTTCTTTCTTCTTTGTTTAATATGGGTTTCTCTAAAATTATTTTATATCCTAAGGGTAGTGATAGGTGACAGTATCGACGGAAGTTAAAAACATGAAATGTGAAGCTACCATTATCTTCACGTTTTTAATTTGTTTTTTTCCAGTCGTAAATAAAAATTAATAAACAAGAATATATTAGTTATGTTTGTGATAAAAACAAATGAAAGTCAAGTTACAGACTTATCTTGAAAGTCTCTGATAAAGCCTACTTACGTAAGTATTTATAAACACCGATGATATCGAGTCTTCTACATTTATCATGAGCAGTGTTCTTCTAAAGCCAGGGTGAGTTGATCGACCTTGCCCTTATTTGAGCTCCTAACCTCACCTTATAATGTATAAAAGATTCATTTTGATCATTAATTATAATTACGTAAATCGTCTGACGTTAGAGTTTTCTTTGCGTATAATCAATTACACGTATCCTCATTACAGGAAGATGTCACTGTGAAGATGTAACATGACTAGGAAAAATACGCTTTGACAGAAGGAAACGCCTGGGTATCTACGCCTAACATGTTGATCTATGAAGCCCTGCCATCATTCAATCAATCAAAGTCGAAATTTAAGCCTACAGGCACACCGCTCCCCTTAAAAACTTTTAATTGAAAATAAATATTAAACGAACCAATATAAATAATAAGTAATAGGTATAGATCATTAACGACTTACAGATTTGGAATCATAAGCACTGAAATTCAACTTTATAACTTTAAGAAATAACCTTAGCCTAGACATTCTAGGCATTCATTTACTTCAGTTATATACGAAAAATCAACATGCAACACATCGTCATTGATCATCCACCCAACTTGTCGGGTCTATCAAAACAGTTTTTAAAATATTGAAGACGATTTTAAATTATTATTGTTTAAATAATTATTAACACACAACGCTGCTACTAAAAAACTGATATATACATTTACACTTTTCTAAATATATACATACATATATAAAGCACCCAAACTCCGAAATAAATATTTGCAGAACATACAAACACTTGGTCTGACCCGGGAATCGAACCCGAAACCTCAGGCATAGCAGGCTCATACGCAACCATTGCGTTGACGAGGCAGTCAATTGAATTATAAATTATTCTGAATACATGTATGTTTAGAACAAATTAGAGGAAAGTAAAGCAATTAAAATTCATCGGTGTTGTTTGTTCCGTGCTTATAATTGACGCCATATATTTTCCAAAAGCTTAAGTTTATTAATTAGGATCGTGCGGTGGATTGTTTTGTTGTTAATTTGTATGAAGATAAAGGAAGTTCATTTAACTTGTCTTCAATAAGGGATTAGATAGATAGATAGATAGATAGATAGATAACTCTTTATTTGCACACTGTTATAGATTCACAAAACAAAACAGAACTTACGTTTAATGTACAAAGGGCGGCCTTATTGCTAAGAGCAATCTCTTCCAGGCAACCTTGGGATGGAATAAAATGTTTTGAAAAGACAGTAGTTGACGGTTGACGGATTAGTTAGTCTGTTGAGTTTATTTATGAGTTTATTTAAAAGTTTTCTGCAAACATATAAGACTTACAAACCTGTTTATTTATTTATTTTATTTATATGTATAACAAATAAGAACATACACATTTAAAGCTGTAACCCTTTTTTGGCTTTACCCTAATTGGATAATAATACACATAGCCAGTGGTATACAAGCATTAGTGGCGCCTTACTTACAGGTTGCGACAGAAAGCAAAAAATAATAATAATAAAGGATATTGAAATTTTATTACGAACTTTATCAAGAAGAGCACTGAGTCCTGCGGTTTCTATCGAAGCCCATCTGCCAGTGAAAGTCCCATCGAAATCGGTCTCTAGCCGACCAATAATTTAGCCAAATAAACTAAGAACAAAATTTTTTCCATATTTGATTTGTTGATGTATGTAAGTACCGTAAGTATATAACTTTCAAATGCATTTATATCAGTAAAAAGTTATTAATTTAAAATTACAAACAGAGTTAGTTTATTTGTGTAGATAAGCAAAAGCAGTATAACATATTTTTTATTAGCGTTTGAATAAATCTCTGACTTAATCTCATGGTTATATAAAATGCAAAAAGTGAATATCATCTTACAGAGCCTTTGCATATTAAGTATTTATTGGTTTATTTGACCTATCAACTATGTCTATCTGTAGTAGTTGAAAGTTCTAATAATATGTTATATAATATTTGTATAAAACATATATATGAAAATGAGCAGACGCTGATAGTTTGAAATTGGGCATTAACTTATAAATTATTAATACTTTTTCGTATTTTAAGTGTCTATTTTTGTTTTTATATACAAAAATTGAAACAAAAAACATATTGTATCTACCAACATAGTGACAAATATATACTTTTATTAGGATTGACAGTCTCCATCTTTAGATCTTGAAATGTTGTAAAACACTGAAAGCAAAAATGGAAAGCAAATTACTTTTGATGTCTAAATTCGGTGACTGTCAAATCAAATCATGCTCTATATTGAGCGTTGAAAGGGTAGGTTTTGCAGACTCTTATATGAAAAAACTAACTTAGATGCACAGAAATCTCTATATTTGTGTACTACATTACATTAAAGAGTTAAAAGAGAGGACATGAGATGACAGGTATGTAGATTACAAATTGCGGTCTTATTGCCTTGATGCCAACAGCAATGTCTTCAGAAAACCTTAGGATGGATCAAATGTTTTTGAGAAAGTCGTAGTTGAAGGTACATTGATCGGAAAAATTTAGAATAATTTATAATTTTTTAATATTACGTAATCATTTTATGCTTTAAAATGAAAACCAAACATTGTTGCTAATACTATTGAAAAGTAACAAAACACAGAATAAATGTACACATAAGTATAATAATAACCTTATTCAGCTAAAGATACTCGTTGGCATATAAAATAATATAAATATTTTGGACATCTTTTACAAATATCAACCCTAGAACAATTTTTTTTTTTTTTTTAACGTGTGGAAATCCCCGCGGACCGTCACCCCGTCGGGGGTTACGGCGGGGTGGTGTGTCGGACTCGAACCGACTAAAACCACACGGTGTGACCCTCTCTGCGCCTTTGTATTAGAAGGAGTCCAGGGAGGGGATTTCCTTCTGGACTCCAACCGGCGCCTGCCCGCACTGTTGCGGGCACCATCTCAAACTTTACTCTCTAATTAGGCAACGTCCGGTCACACGCGGACGTCGCCCCCTCGCGGTTGGCCTCCACTGCGGACGGACGGGAAACCCGTCCCGCCCATCCGCGGCCACTCTCAGGGCGGCATGAGACGCAGGTATGCGCGCCTCCGCCGCCCGGGGCGCCGGCGGCGGATCGGGTCCGATTGGATGGAATCCTCCCGGGCCTTCTCCGCCACCTCCTTCTGCAAGATTACGTCCTCGCAGAAAGTTGCAACCGCGGTAAAACAACTGTCGCTGCCGGCCATCGATCTTATGACGGCCGGCAGCGAGAGATCCCCTCCGATGACTGCAGTGAGGACCCGGCGCTGCGCCGCCCAAGCGGGGCAGACCGCCAGCGTGTGCTGGGCCGTGTCCTCACTGCAGTCGCAGTGGTGGCAGGCGGGACTCGGTTCCCTCCTAGCGACCGAGTGCAGGTACTTTCCGAAGCAACCGTGCCCGGAAAGTACCTGCGTCAGCCGGAAGGAAAGGGTCCCGTGCTGCCGCCCTGCCCACTCCGCGATGACCGGCTGAAGAGCCTCCACGGCGGCAAAGCCAGCACGTGGGGTCTCCAGCCGGAACGACCATCTCTGCATGGTGGCTCGGCGAGCGGCTTCGCGCCACTCGCGCACGTCCTCGGGCGGAGGGCGAAAGCCATTCTCCGCCCAGAAGTCAGCCACTCGCCGATAAACTTCGGCGAGCACTTCCGCCTCCAAATCCCACGGGGGTGTTCCGGCCAAGGCACACGCCGCCTCTGTGGACACCGTGCGGTATCCACGTATGGCTCTGACCGCCAGTATCCGCTGGGGGCGCCAGAGGCGCGCCCTGTTTTGGGCGGACAGAGCCGCCGCCCACACCGGTGCACCGTAAAGTGCCATCGACCGGACAACCCCCGTGTACAGCTGCCTAGTGAAAACAGCGGTGTAGCAGTTGAACGTTATCGGAACCATTCCCTCCGATAGGAAAGGGTAACTTAGCGGCAACTTAGATATAACTTGAGTGACAAACGAACAATTTCACGATAACGTCTGAAACGGGGTTTCAACAATATATATTTAATATATATATATATATATGTCCGTGTGGTGACGGATTAAGAATACAAAGTGTCACCACCCCTATTCATTCCATGGGTGTCGTAAGAGGCGACTAAAGGAACAAAATAAGCAGCTAACATCACTGCCAAGAGAAGGAAAACTTGAAACAAACCCTTTACCAACCCGTCTGGCCAGCGTGTTATAGTAGGCCAAAACCTCCTTTCAAAGGAGAGGCCTATGTCTAGCAGTGGACTGTTAAAGGCTGTTGATGATATATATATATAAACAAAGCAGGCCTTGTATTATGAAAGCTATACTAGATAGTAGACTAGATAGAATAGTAAATACTTTTTTGTGAATACATTTTATATTATACATAGAAAACACCCAAACTCTGAAACATTGCCATCGAGGCAGTTGATTGTGCGTATATAAATACTTTATATTACAAAACTGTCACTGAATTTTATTTAACTAACAAAGCTTGAAACCCCGTTTCAGACGTTATCGTGAAATTGTTCGTTTGTCACTCAAGTTATATCTAAGTTGCCGCTAAGTTACCCTTTCCTATCGGAGGGAATGGTTCCGATAACGTTCAACTGCTACACCGCTGTTTTCACTTAGTCAAAGAAAAACGGCAGTTTAAGTGTAAAGTGACAATCACTTCACAGGTTGTATTAAATTGTTTCTAATTTGATTATAATACTGTCTGAGCTCCGCGGCCTGTGATGTTCCGATAATCATCAGCTGTCAGTAAAAATCGGTCCAGTCGTTCCAGAGGTTAGGCGGAACAAACAGACAGACAGAAAAAATATAAAAAAATGTTTTTGATGGAAGTACCATATATTATCGGGAAACTGATAATTTAGAATTACAGACACATAATTTAATTTGTATTGTATAATATAATAGTAATAAAGAGAAGATGTAGATATATGAATATTGCACTTCATTTGTGTGATGAAACTGACACGTATAGACACGTTCAAAGTTACTTCGTTATTATAATTATGTTCTGTCTGTATGTCTGTCTGTAAGTTTACTTCATCTTACAGAGAAGAAGCAATATTTTAAGAAGTGTAATAATCACTCGTGTATACGTGATATAGCGTAAACTCCAGGATCCCAATAGTACTTCACTTTTTAAATACAGTAAAAATAAAATAAAAAGTAACTATTACGAAAAAACATTTTTTTTTCACAGCTTGCTTGTACGCCAGTTATAACTAAGCATGCCAGAAAGTAGGTCGTGTTTTCAAGAACTAACAATGAAATGCAACCATTAAAAGTTCGCGTTTCTATGACCATAATGTCTAGACTGTTTTATAGCGATAGGATCGCTTTTACGTTTATTATTGTGTTAAACTTAAGCACGATACATTAATTATGCTGATTGGTGTCTTATTTGCATCGAATCCATCTTGAAAGAGCTTTTGTTTTTTCTTAAATATTAACAAAGTAATATATTACCTAATATCGGTAAGTGGTTACGATATAATGATAATAGCGTTATTACTAGCTGAGTCCCGCGATGTTACTCCGCTGTTATTGTTGGAAATCGCTAGTAACACTACAGACCAAAGCCAGTCAAAAAAATAATCTAAATTACTGGTTCCAGAGACAAAATTAAGAAAAAAGATTTTTTGATCTTAAATTTTAACAATCGTTTATTTGATCTCAAAAAGACACATATATAGTAACTATGAACTTGTAGTGTACCTATATATTGAGAGATGTCCGCCCCCCATTTGATATAAATTTATATTACTCCGTATCCAAGTGTAAGCTCAGCATTCAGTTGTAATAATGTATTGTGTATACTCGAGCACAGGAAAGTCCTACGAGAATCAGTCGTTTGCCGATCGCCACCTAACAAGGGTACCTACCCGATACAGTCCGTAAAAGTTTTTATTTAAAGAATCAGTCTTCATCATATTATTATTAGCTTTGGTGGTAATGTACTACCATCTCACAGAAGTGCAACTTAAATTGATATCTTGTGAACTTGTGAAGAATATCGCTATTATCGGTGTGGAAACTTTCTTTCAAACCCATAAAAATATGAACAAATTTTTGTCCGCGACTGTGATCGTGCCAAAAAGTAACCTATATCCTTCTCCAAGGTCCGATCTATTTCTATACCGGAATTCATCGAATTCGGTTTAGCGTAACCGTAACAGCGCAACAGACAGACAAAATATACTAAGCTAAACATCTCTGCCTAACAAAATAGTATGAAACTAATTTTTATGTGTATTTAATCGTTAACCTTTTTAATTTGCATAGGTATCACTTTCGTACGAAAATTTCGTGTCTAAGTCTTAAATATTTATATGTCATGAATGTAAAGTAACAAATTAGGTAAATGTATAGCGCATTTATTAGTTTGGATCTTAAATTTATAGTCAGACAGAAGGTAGGGGGGCCTCGTAGAAAGTGAACGTAATAAAAATATTTAATTAGGAGTTATAACTTTAGTTTTTATATGTGACTGTTGTGGAATTTCAGCAAGTTTCATATTATGTTATAAAAAGATGACTTCTTTGCATACGGGCCGTATGCAAAGAAGTCATCATCAAATTTATGCATTCTTCATGATCAAAGACAACTGTCTCAGTGATGCATTCGTAGCGTATGAGACTGCTGTGCATGAGGTATATATCTGTTAAGTTTGGGTGATTTGTAGGTATATATTCACAAAAAATATATATTTGTATTTAAATCATTTATATAGTTGCCTAGTACCCACAGCTTTGCTTAGTTTGGGACTAGATGGCTTTGATGTCCGAAATCGAAAAAAATATGTTCGAAATAATTATATTATTTAGTATGTCAACGAGCACCTTTAGCTGAATAAAGTGTACTTATACTTATGTATACATCTATTCTGTGTCGAGTATCGTTACTTTTCAATAGTATTAGCAACAATTTTTGATTTTATTTTAAAGCAAAAAAATATTGCGTAATATTTAAAAAAGAACTAAAACTTTCCGATCAATGTACCTTCAACTACGACTTTTTCAAAAACATTTGATCCATCCTAAGGTTGTCTGAAAACATTTCTGTTGGCAGCAAGTTAGTAAGACCGCTATTTGTAATCTACATACCTGTCATTTCATGTCCTCTCTTTTAACTCTATAATGTAATGTATTGCATAAATAAAGAGATTTCTTCCTATCTAAGATCACGAGTTAGTCTTTTCATGATCGGAAAGTTTTAGTTCTTTTTTAAATATTACGCAATATTTTTTTGCTTTAAAATAAAATCAAAAATTGTTGCTAATACTATTGAAAAGTAACGATACTCGACACAGAATAGATGTACACATAAGTATAAGTACACTTTATTCAGCTAAAGGTGCTCGTTGACATACTAAATAATATAATTATTTCGAACATATTTTTTTCGATTTCGGACATCAAAGCCATCTACTCCCAAACTAAGCAAAGTTGTGGGTACTAGGCAACTATATAAATGATTTAAATACAAATATATATTTTTTGTGAATATATACCTACAAATCACCCAAACTTAACAGATATGTACCTCATGCACAGCAGTCTCATACGCTACCAATGCATCACCGAGACAGTTGTCTTTGATCATGAAGAATGCATAAATTTGATGATGACTTCTTTGCATACGGCCCATATGCAAAGAAGTCATCTGTTTATAATATAATATGAAACTTGCTGAAATTCCACAACAGTCACATATAAAAACTAAAGTTATAACTCCTAATTAAATATTTTTATTACGTTCACTTTCTACGTGGTCCCCCTACTTTCTGTCTGACTATAAATTTAAGATCTAAACTTATAAATGCGCTATACATTTACCTAATTTGTTACTTTACATTCATGACATATAAATATTTAAGACTTTAGACACGAAATTTTCATACGAAAGTGATACCTATGCAAATTAAAAAGGTTAACGATTAAATACACATAAAAATTAGCTTCATACTATTTCGTTAGGCAGAGATGTTTAGCTTAGTATATTTTGTCTGTCTATTGCGCTCTAACGGTTACACCGCTAAACCGAATTCGATGAATTACGGTATACAAATAGATCGGACCTTGGAGAAGGATATAGGTTACTTTTTCTAACGATCACCGCGGTGCAAAAGTTTGTTCATATTTTTTTGTGTATAAGAAAATTTCTACACCGATAATAGATGTAGTTTTTATTACATAGGCTGATGGACTGCCTCGCTGGTCTAGTGGTTAGCGTATTCGACTGCAAATCAAGAGGTCTCGGGTTCAAATCCCGGGTCGGGCCAAAAAGTGTTTTTGGGAATTTCTTAGGAAATTCCTAATAGCTGCCCGGAGTTTGGAAGTTTGGCGGTGATTCACGCCCGTGCCTCGGAGAGCACGTAAAGCCGTTGTTTCGTCCCGATTGTCATGAACATCTATGGCAATCGTTATTGGGAAGTCAGTGCCCTCAAATATACTGACAACTAGTTCAATCTTCGAATTTCAGTTCTCCCTTAGGGTTGCGGAGGTCCAATGCCAGTCGCTCCGTGGAAAAACTGAAATTCAGGTTGAACATCATCGGGCCTCTGGTCTCGCACGTACCAACGAAACACCACGGCGCGATTTTTATCAATTTAAGTTGGACTTTTGTGAGATGGTAGTACATTACCACCTAAGGTAATAATCATATGGTGATCGTGAAGACTGATTCTTTAAACAAATACTTTTAGGGCTGCAGGGTAGGTACCCTTGTTAGGTGGCGATCGGCAAACGACTCATTCTCGTAGGACTTTCCTGTGCTCGAGTATACACACTACATTATTACAACTGAATGCTGAGCTTACACTTGGATACGGAGTAATATAAATTTATATCAAATGGGGGGCGGACATCTCTCAATATATAGGTACACTACAAGTTCATAGTTACTATATATGTGTCTTTTTGAGATCAAATAAACGATTATTCAAATTTCAGATCAAAAAAAGCGATCCTATCGCTATAAAACAGTCTAGACATTATGGTCATAGAAACGCGAACTTTTAATGGTTGCATTTCATTGTTAGTTCTTGCAAACACGACCTACTTTCTGGCATGCTTTGTTATAACTGGCCTACAAGCAAGCTGTGATAAATATATATTTTCTTTACTAATAGTTAAATTTTATTTTATTTTTACTATTTTTAAAAAGTGCAACTGGGATCCTGGAGATTACGCTTTATCACGTATACCTACACGAGTGATTATTACACTTCTTAAAATATTGCTTCTTTTCTATAAGTTTTTTTTTTTTTTTTTTATTTGATGCCTACCAATGTGACTCCACTCTGCCTGATGGTAAGCATGAATGGAATCCAAGAGTGGGGGCCACCACACTTCCCGCGATGCAGGAAGTATGGCGATGCTGACCCAAACTATGAAGTAAACTTACAGACAGACATACAGAACAAGTAAGAACGAAGTTTCTTGAACTTGTTCAAGAAACTTCGTTGTTACTTTGCTACAAATTTATTATGTATCACCTATGTTTTCATTCTGTGCGTGTCAGTTTTATAGCAAATTAAGTGCAACATATATATATCTCTACATATTCTCTTTATTATTATTATATTAAACAATAAAAATTAAAATTTGTGTATGTTTTTAATTAGAAATTATTAGTTTTCCACTAATATAATGATAATTCCATCAAAAAATATCTTATTATTTTTGTCTGTCTGTTCCGGCTAACCTCTGGAACGACTGGACCGATTTTTACTGACAGCTGATGATTTTCGGAACAACACAGGCCGCGGAGCTCAGACAGTATTATCATCAAATTAGAAACAATTTAATACAATCGTGAAGTGATTGTCACTTTCCACTTGAACTGCTGTTTTTTTTTGACTAAGTGAATAAAACGGTGTAGCAGTTGAACGTTATCGGAACCATTCCCTCCGATAGGAAAGGGTAACTTAGCGGCAACTTAGATATAACTTGAGTGACAAACGCACAATTTTATGATAACGTCTGAAACGGGGTTTCAAGCTTCGTTAGTTATATAAAATTTCACTGAGAGTTGTGTAAAAAATTAAAAAAAGACAACTCCCGCATTAGGAATATAAATCCTGTGTCGCGGGGGACTTTACAAACATACATGAAATGGACACAAAGAACACCCAGACTCGAAACACACACACAAAGTGTTTTCCCAGCCACTCATAATGTATTTATTTTAAGTAAATATGATTAAATTACTGCATTAAAATTCGTTGAGTAGCATAAAAGGTGTAAATAGAGAGCGGAAGCGACTTAATCTTGTACTATGTCAACAACCATAGAACGAAATACAAACGAAAGCATTTTTTAATGTTGATGTAATGTAAATATTGTATTTTACTGTACAACTAGTTTTAAAACAATCGCCATTAACGCCGCAGGGCCAATGATCTCTTAAAAAGTAATCTAAGCTACTCCTCCCTATATGTAAGTACCGTACCTTTTCTATGCATTAAGTGAAAAGCTGTTAATTCTAAATTACCAACACACATAATTATTATATGTATTTGAGCAGATATTTTTGTTTTTATTGTCCAATATTCTAGTTTCTTTCAATATTTAAAAGTTACAAGAATGTGTTGGGTAGCGAAGTCTATAAACTTTTTTTTAAATACATATATTTAGCCTAAAAAAATACTCTACCCTGCCTGATGGAAAGCATGAGCAGAATCCAAGAGTGGGGGCCATCACACTTGCTGCGAATGCAGACTTTTTCATGCCCCATTTAAAGGACCAGGGATCGTGAGCTGGTAGTGAGTTCCATTTTTAACTGCTCGGCATAGGAAAGAAGAGCCGAACGTATACCGAATTTGGGTTGGGTTTCGAAATACGTCACCTGAATCTGAGGGTTTTGGTGGTGTAGGGGGCTTAAGGGAGTTAGTCTTAATCCCCCCCAAGTAATTTTGGCTGCCGGAGTTGCGTCTAAATATTTTTAAAAAAAATTCAAAAATTCTTAAATACAATTGCAATTATGCAAAACGGAACGTATTTTTATGCTTTAGTACAGTTTTTAAAATGTAATTTTTAGTTTTTATATGAAAAACGTGAAACGAAACGCAACATTTTGACACTAATTGACAGCAAATTTCAAATTCATGCGTCATTCCTTTGCTTTCGAGTATAAGTGAATGTGTTCTTCCGTATCGATTTGTGTTTTTTCTACGACTTGGCTACGTTCTTGGATTCTGTTTGGATTGCTTTACTGTAATTAATTAATCAAGGTAATTATATTGGCACAATCCGATTTCATTGGGTTAGGTTAGATGGGTAAGGTTAGGTTACCCATCGTGGTTATTTTTTTTTAAACCACCCAGAAATAGGAGCCCCGCATAGCGGGGCTCCGTCGACTATAATGCATAAAGCAATAAAACATGCATATAAAGTGGTATAAATAATGTTTGTACAAATTTCTATTTTTGATTTTTCCAAAGGGAATCAAGTATTTTCGGCGGGTAAAAATGGTGAGGCAGGGTTCAGAGGGTTCAGACCCCTCCCCCATCCCCCCAAAAACTCACAACCCCTCAAAATGGCGACGTATTTTGAAATTTTTACCATTTCTGTTTTTATTTTTTTCTAAGGGAACCAAGTATTTCCGGCAGGTAAAAATGGTGAGGGGGGGTTCCGACACCTCCCCCCCCCCAACCACTCACAACCCCAGAATCAGGTGACGTATTTCGAAACTTTAACCCCGAATTTAAATAAAATATAACCTTTAGCAAAACCAACTGTAAACTACGATCTATTTACATTATTTGTCAGTATCATAAAATGCCTCTGCATAGCCGCCTACGTGCCGGTCATATTCCCAAAAGGATGACAAACTTGCATCGTTTAATGGCAATGCTAATTCTCTATGCGAGAAAAATTCCCGTCTTGTTAACGAGCAGCATAGAGCACGTGTTGTTGGGGGTAGCTATACGCAGGTGTTCCACTATTATCACACAATTTGTTAATGTGTGTGTGAAGTTTTGTTTTAAATTGTTTTGTGTGAGTTCATTTTCATAGGCAATTGTTTTTGTGTGTGAGTCAAAAATGTATATGCGTGGAGTAATCCCCCGCGAAATACGACGACACCGACTGTATTATTTCGGAAAAATGCTTTGGCTACTCGATTTCGGTCCCTAGCCAAGTGGAAAACTTTTTCTGTTTCTAATCTATTCTTTATTCTCTTGTTGCATTGGCTAACATTTTGTTATGATCACGTGATTGAGTGACATTAGCATTCGAAATAGGAGAATATAGAAGTAGAATAGAAAATGAAAAGGGGGGCTCTGTTGCTTTATGGAGAGCAGTTTCGATAATCTAAATAGCTCTTTATAAACAGAACGAGAACAATATGTACTATAAGATGTCTTATATAAAATTTGCCTAGGATTTCATATAATATTTAACAAACATTCTTAGTAGTCACTACCGCTTACAATTTTCTAGTCTATCTTTAATTCTATTCAGGGACAACGCCACACTAACCACTGGGAAACAACATCGTAATAACAAGAACAGAGAAAGTATGAGCACGTTCTAGAATTGTCATTTGGATTAAGAACTCAGTCTTCTTTAACACAGAAATCTCAGCAAGCATATTGATCGCGATCGACTGTTATTTAAGCATTACTCAAAAAAAAGGCCAGAATGTAAACAAAAATGAGTTTTGAATGAACTAAAGCATGGTTAAAAATTATGTCAATCAACGTTTCTTACTCTTGAAATCTTCGGATTTTACAAGCTATTGTAAAGGAGAATCATAAAAAAATGCTCTCCAAAGTACACGTAAAAGTTAGTACTCTCATAAAATTAGTCTTCGAAATTAATTTCCTGTTTGAAAATTGAACTCCGTTATGGCAGTGAATCTTAGAGAAGAGCTTACCTCTGTAACTTTTACAAAAAATCGTTACAAGGTTTCGAAAGGAGGTTTTGAAAACTTTCGAAGCGAATGAATCTGGATGTTATTAAGTCCTAGATATTTTTTGTCATTTACATAAATTTAAGTTAAGATTAAAATAACAACCTTTCCATAAATTTATTATATATTCAGACTGCTGAGTATACTGACCTTTATTTACTACTGACCGTTATCTGAACAATAACTTTTCATAGGGCCGGTTGTTGATTTTTTCCATTTAGAACTACAACAGTCATTACAAACTGATAAGTCAAATAATTCAATTTATGTCAAGTCAGTGATATCAACTAATGTCGCTTGTCTGTTGATGATGAGATGCAAGAAGGCATCAATCATTCTGAACCTATTGTTGCTGATTGCGTATTGTTTGCGTTTACAATATATACATATCATATACATAAACAAACCGTATGTAATAATAACGTAACACTTAATCACATTTCTACCCATAACACAAGCTCTGCTTAGCTAGGGACTAGATGATGTTGTGTGTCAGATGTCCAAAAAAAATATTTATTTTATTTAATTATTTGCAAATTAAATAAATCTATTTATTAGTATGAAATATATTTTAAGAAATAATTGGGAAATTTCAACACTTAAAATTTTGGGTATACAATTCCAGAAAGTTTTTTTTTAAAGGAAAAAACTTACAGCAAACTGTATGTGAGTTATGGTGTGTAATTCTTACTGACCCTGTCTGTCGCACTTTCACACCAAAACCACTGAACTGATTTGAATGAAATTTGTTACACAGATAGTTTTATTAATAAGCGCTCATAGCCGAGTGGCCTTAGGTGATTGGAAACAATCACCAAGGGTAAGCAACTACGGCGCGGTCGGACCTAGATGGGTGACCGTTTGTGGCATTATATGTAATGAGCGTTTCCGTGATTCGGAGGTCACGTTAAGCAGTCGGTCCCGGTTGTTATCATAAGATAGCAGTCGTGAAGCTTAGTTGGAGGCCTTCGGGGCGGCTTAAAAACATCCAACAGCAAGATTACGTAGCCACAACGTGTCTTGCCTGTCCCCAACCCGCACTCGGCCAGCGTGGGGACGTATGGCCTTAACCCTCTCTTGAGAGGAGACCTGAGCCCAGCAGTGGGACGTTATGGGTTGTTGATGTTATGGGTTGTTGATGATAGTTTTATTATTAGTACTAGCTGTGCCCGCGACTTCGTTCGCGTGGTTGTCGAGAGCAAAACAACGTCGTTTAGATAAGAGTATATCACCTTTTTGATGATTTAGATAAGAGTCCTGACTTTGGTATAGTTGATTACGTTAATGCTTCTCTATATACTATGTTAGCGGTGGAATTACCCGGAGCATATACAAAAAGGTTGTTTGGGTTGCTAACACGTGATAGAGAAACATAGAGTTGGCCGTGTGAAAAACAATCAAAAGTAAGGTCTACACCCGCAACGGATAACGTCTGGCCTTGGGCTTTATTAATAGTCATAGCGTAACAGAGGCTTACAGGAAATTGCACACGTTTGAAAGTAAACGGAAAATTATTGGGGATAATGGGTATCCTGGGAATGAAAACAACATCACCGGAGCCGCAACCTGTTAAGATTTCGGCTTCGATGACATTTCGTTGGAGATTTGTTACTCTCAACCGAGTTCCATTGCATAGTTTTGGTGGGCTTAAATTTCTGAGTAGAATGATTGGTACTCCGACTTTTAAATAAATTTTGTGTGCTGGAAGACCTGGTGTATTTAGAGAGTCTAAAAACTCTACTGGATAGTGGGTGGCATCTCCTTCTTCTAAAACCGTGTTAATAGATAAATATTCCCTACTTTCTCCAGAAACATGTACCAATATTTGAGAATTTATTGCTGCTGCTTGGTCGTTGCGAGGTGCCAAAATAGCTCGTTGGCATAGCCAAGCAGCGTCATGGTTCGAGATCTCTGATGGATCTCCGTATACAGAGGAAATGAGTTCCTGCTGTGAGGCAACAGAAGAACACAGGCTTTCGACTAAAGTTACTTTACCTCCTTCTTGAGTCGGGTATGTGCCGTTACCAATTTGAAGTAGTAAATTTGAGAAAACCTGCGCGTTTGCGTCACCTCCCAAATATGCTCGCATATTAAAGCTCAAATTAGTTAATATGACACTACGCCATAAAATAGAGCTCTTTAAACAGGCACCTATTTCATCGGCCCTCGTTCCTCTGGGTATTATAGGGAGTGTCTGCCTGAAGTCTCCACAGAATAGCACCGTTAAGCCTCCCATCGGTCGGTCATTTTGTCTTATATCTCGCAACGTTCTATCTACAGCTTCCACAGCTTTACGATTTGCCATCGTACACTCGTCCCAAACGATAAGGGCGCAATCGCGTAAAACCCTTGCTTTATCACTATTGCGAGACACGTTGCAAACAGGGTTTTCTGTGCGGTCCAAGTCGATTGGTATTTTAAATGTTGTATGTGCAGTTTTTCCTCCTGGTAATAAAGTGGCAGCTATTCCTGAGGAAGCGACGGCAAGGGCAATTTTGTTTTGGCTCCTTATTTGAGCCAAGATAACTTTAGTGAGGAAAGTTTTACCTGTTCCACCAGGTGCATCTAAAAACAGCATTTCTCCTAATGAATGTTCTACACTACAGCATACTCTATCAAAGATTTGACGTTGTTCTGACGTCAAATTTGAACAGCCATTTCGCAATATTTCTGCTAACTCTTCGGGGTTGTAATTTATTTCAGATGTATACTCCCTATTAATTCGTTCCCCACCAACTGTCGGTGTCGGCAAGCCGTATTGACTGAGGGGGTTCCCTCCTATACTTGTAACTATATCTTGTATAGCCAGCAAAGCCCTATTATGGCAGCTTTCACGTACTTGGTCAGAAGTTTCACTATTTATATTTTGCTGTCTCAAAAAATCTTCGGCAAACGCGTCTTTATATTTTTGCCACAACTGCCCAGCGTCCGATAGGCCACAAAATGTCAACAAAATGGCAAATAAATGGCGCAAACGATGTGGACTATCACTGACGCATGCTTCGGCTAAAGCATCATCCCAATGCTGATCGCCATCTAATAAATGCCGTGCGCGGCAAGCAGCTTGAAATGTGGGATATTCTATATCGTCCACTTTGCGGAGCTCAGCAAAAGAAGTAGGTCCTCGCACTGTGTGAAGAAGAAGGCGTAAATAATAACACTCTGCATTATTTGGGTGCACCGTGTATACTCTTCCAATCACGTGTTCTTTAAAAATGCCGGACTCGCCTTCTACAGCAGTTCCACGTCTCCTGCGATTAAAAACACCTTGCTGCTTGTTATAAGTATAATAATGTGGCACTTCATTGTACAACAGAGACTTAGCGAAATTGTCTCTTTCGCAAAGGCGAAAGAATGCGAGCAAGGTGGTTTGTCTTGGGTTGTTCATTCTTTCTGCCACATTTTCTGGCTGAAAGTAAACTCGCTGCCCGCCTTCCAGGTGCACGTCAAGATGGATGACTGGCGGATACCTTTCATGAATAGGGAAACTCAAAATGCGCCAAACTGCCTCCGAAGAGCTTATGTATCGGCCAGATTGATACCTTGTCACTTCATCAAATTGGTTGTTATTTCTTAGTGCTATCATGGCTTGATCACTACCTTTATTAACATATTTACATATATATTTTATAGATTCGACGCTATTACAAATTTCAACATTAATGTGTGCTTGAAAAGCGTTTGACAAAACTGGAGAATACGGTACCACCCAACTATTATTTAGAATTATTTCTTGTCCACGGAATCTGACAGTAGCTGTGAAACCACCTTGTGACGGTGATCTTCGCCGGTATTGCGGATACCCATTTTCCCCAGCCATAGTTAGTTCTTTCAGTGCTCTGGGGTATTTTTTTGAGCATTGACCATCTTTCATGCACGGTGATTCCCTGTTTAAGAGGCCACATGGCCCGTGAACCATATGTGTTTTTACTATGTCATGCAAAATCGGATCTGCATTATAGTCCGGAAATTCTGCACTTATGACACTGTCTATAGCATCGGGACGAATTTTTTCTTCCAGCCACAGAAGAATGTGCGCGTGGGGTAAACCACGCTTTTGCCACTCGACGCTATACATAAAACAAAGAGTTGAACCGAAAACTTTCTCCTTTGTAAGTAGATTAATCAAGACTTTGAGTTTTAAATGAAAAATCCTAGCAATAATGTCATGTCTGTCGTATGACGCCTGTCCTGTGAGAAGTGCCTGGCAAATCTCCGTCCACTTTGGATTTGTTGTAAATGTTATAAAAAGGTCCGGCCGGCCGTATTTACGGACGTAACAAAAAGCATCTTGCGTTCGTTCGTGCATATACCGCGGACCGCCTGTGAAACTGGATGGCAAAATAACCAATCGACCCAAGTTTTCGACGTTATTATCTGATTGCATGGCGTCCCGCAAGTGCACGTATTCTTCAGCGCGTAACCGTCGCTGGTTAGTGCGAATATACACTAAACGTTCAGTTTCTATTTTTGCGTACATGTCCACAATAAATTGGCTGAACAAACCACGAAATCGTTGCAAATATACGAAACTGTTTTGCCTTATTTGTAAAAGGTAGGAATAGTATTGTTGAGCAGATATTTTTTTTTGATAATTAGTGACTCTCGTAGTAGGGTTCACTTGGTACAGCCCAAAATTGTACCCATCTTCACCATGACAATAGATTAGTGGATATTGCAGGGCGTCGTAAGCTCGGTGGGTTTCCAAAATGCGTTGAAGGCGATCGTCGCGTGTACGCAACACGATATCACGTCTCTCACACTCCTGGTCGACTAAAACAACTGCAACTTCATCTGCGACGGGTGCATTGTGTCTTCCACGGTGTTCACCCACAGGACGTCTATCGGCACTTATAACAATTTTGAAATCATTGCTGCCTTGTGGAATTGACTCCAATGCAGCTTTGAATTCACGAACGTACTGGTTAACGCGATGCAGCAATTCTTGAAGTTGACCCAAAAGCTCAGCATTGAGCTGGGGAAAATTGTGATTTCTAACATTGAGCTGTTGCGTGTAATCGGATACAAAATAAATTTGGAGAAATTTGGGTTCATTTTCTGGCAGCAAAGATCCAATAAGGTGATAAACTTGACCTTGTACTTTGAAGGTTGGCATGAACGGTCCTTCCGTTATTTGTTTTGCCCCAAAGGAAGTCATTTGGAAAGCACTGTTATATAAACGAATATTATCCAAAAAACGGTTCGACTGGGGATGATCGCCATTCAGGAGACTTATAAGTAAGTGTGGTGGATCTTGGAAATTTGGAAGAACAATTTTTCCATTTGAGCAGCACATTCCATCTGTCTCTTTCCTCCATTTCAAAGCATGACAAAAATTACAAATTTCTCTCATGTCACCCACGAAAGTAAAGCCAGCATAATTAATTCTAGACGAATATGTGAACCCTGATTTTTCCCTATTGTCCCAAGGTAATAAAATATTTGCATCGTCATTTTCCATGGACTCATCAGCTCCGCTATTTGTTTCTCTATTCATATGGTATCGAGCTCGTTCTATTTCTAGGCGAGATTGACGTTGTTCTGCTGTTTCTGCTCGTCTTAGTTCATCTATTCTTTCCCTTTCAGATGCAAGATAACTTTCATTGTTTCTTTGTACACCTACATAGTTATGTCTAGCTATTTCTAATCGTTCTTCTCTTTGGGAGAGAGATTCAGACTCGCGCGAGAGAGCGTGTCGCTCTCGGTCAGATGACAGACGTGCTTGGCGTTCCTCGATACTCTCTTGAGAACGCAAAGTCGCGGTCCGAGTTCTTTGCGAACTTAAGCGCGACTCCCTTTCTGTGAAAGTCTCTGACTCGCGTGAGAGAGACTGGCGCTCCCGATCAGCAGACAGCCGAACTTCGCGTTCCTGGATATTCTCTTGAGAACGCAAAGTCGCGGTCCGAGTTCTTTGCGAACTTAAGCGCGACTCCCTTTCTGTGAATGTCTCTGACTCACGTGAGAGAGAGTGGCGCTCCCGATCAGCAGACAGCCGAACTTCGCGTTCCTGGATATTCTCTTGAGAACGCAAAGTCGCGGTCCGAGTTCTTTGCGAACTTAAGCGCGACTCCCTTTCTGTGAATGTCTCTGACTCACGTGAGAGAGAGTGGCGCTCCCGATCAGCAGACAGCCGGTCTTCGCGTTCCTGGATACTCTCTTGAGACCGCAAAGTCGCGGTCCGTGTTCTTTGTGAACTTAAACGTGACTCCCTTTCGGTGAACGTTTCCGATTCACGTGAAAGAGCGATGTGCTCTCGGTTAGCAGATAACCGTGCTTCACGATCTTCTTCCGATTCCTGAGACCTACAAAGTCTCATCCTTTTCGCATTTCGGCTACGCAGCGAAAGGTTAGTTTTTTTTCTTTGAGGCATTTTCAAGGAAAATTAAAGCAATAAACAAAACTAACAACACTTATGACTGAATAGCCTACAAACTTAAAAGAACGGTGCGTCGAACAGTCTAGTGTGACAACGTATCGTCTGTTCGTGGTCGTGACTCAACGAATTGGCAACACTAACTTACTGTATAACGATTGGCACTATTGGATTCAAACTACGAAGTAAATCAAATACAATCTTAACTTCGTACTTCAAACCAATGACCAAAGTTGACCAAACGAAACCAATAAGATAAGCAAATACTTTTTTTTCGACCAATTTAGAAAATCGATAAACCAAGCAACCAAAGAACTTTTACGACACACGCAAGAACTTTTAAGACACCTAACGAAACCCAATTTGCCTAGTAAACACGGTGGACGTCATCCTCGCGCGGAAAATCTTAACACCGCGATTCAGAAAATGACGTCATTTGCACAACGCCATCTATCGGATTTAGATTTCAACTATCAACATTAGTTCTATTTTTAGTCTTAAGATGTCGTTGCAAGTACTATACTTAATTGCGTAACGTAATATTTTACTTCTTGAACTCACTAAATTAATCATATCTTTTGATAGAGTGAACCGATTTCGATGAAACAAAAACTAAGTTAAACCTCAAGTTGCGTATAATTTTTGTATATAAACATTGTCAGCATTGAATTCGTAGATTTTACGTGATGTGCGCACAAACAAACAGACAAACAGACAAACAGACAAACAGACAAAAATTTCAAAAATGATGGAAATGGGTTCTGTTACTTATCTTTTCACACGCTGGCTATTTTTTGTTTCAATTTCTTCAATGTACAAAAATGACTTTTCTACAGATTTATTATATGTATAGATTAGTAGCTAAAATTGATAGGGAGTATGGCGAGTACCTATATATATAATATATAGATAACCTAAGTTTTTAAACTTGCCTCTGAATCTAACAACCTAACTGTCACGTCACCAAATACGTCCAAAAGCAAATGTTTCAGTTCAACTTTTCAAACTTTAACATCACGATAATAGACAGTGTGGCAAAAGTTCAGTAATCCCAACGAAGACATTTTGGCTGCCCGCCTAATAGCATAGCCAGCGTGAATTGTTTAGTCGCCGTTGCGATGTAGACAGGCCTTTTGCATATAAACGCCACAGCCGACACTACACAATATGTTGTATTTCAGTTCAAAACACACAGACCTAGGCATATAATAGAACATCTAATGTGATTAGCACAGACATTTTCTTAGAAAAGAGATTTAGGAGTAAACAATGTCATGCTGCCGAGACGGGTTGACATAAGATTATTTTCTAATTTTCCTTCTCTTCGACGTGCTATTGTTTTGTGTACATAATTTGCTCTCGCGACTCCCATAAGATGGCGATCTTGTTCCGGCACCACACCAATAATAACCTTTGTAGTCAACTATTGTTGACCGTTTCAATAACTGTTTTTTAACAAGATTATTACTATACGCAAAGAATTGCTATACGTAAAGTAGTAACGTATAACTATTCAATTTAGAAGATACAATCCAACAAATGTAAAGCTAGTTGGTAAACGACATTAGATTCAACAGATTTGATAAACTGATATTACATGTACATTGTACAATATTAAACTATGAAGTAATTATCTGGTCTTGTTCAATCTTAGATAATAGATTTAGCTCATATACGGATTTCGGAACCGGAGGTTCACGATAGCTTTTTAGATTTATTAGGTCTGTAATTAATGCTTCAGTAATTTGCCTCCGTGCAAATTCCAATTGCATTCTTAAGGTTATATCACTCTGAAGTTATATGTCTATACGAACTAGTCACCTTGGGCACTTGCCCTGCCTGCCCAAATGGCAGATTGTCTTTACATTTTCTGTCTACAGAATATAATATAGAAAATATTATATTATTAACATACTTGTTGTGTTGTGTAAATGTTTAACAAAAAAGTGTATAGTCACATCTGTACGTTGCTAAGGCTATGGTTTTGAATGCGAGCTAGTATTATTACAGTGTCAACTTGATATTCCACTATATTATCACAAATTGTCCGAGCCAACATATCGATTAAAGTAAACATATAGAGTTGTTTGAATGTCTGAATGCAAAGGTGAAAGGAACCATTGGAATAGCACTAGTACGATTAAATTTAAACGCAATGATCGTTAAGATATAGTTTTATTGAATTAAAAGTGAATTAGTAACTTCAGAAAGGTAGAAATCTAAATAATAATGTTATTTCTTTAGGATATGGTGAATTTCAGCAACAATTTGGAGTTACGAGCAATCGCTCACAACTCATAGAAACAAATTCGAACTGTACTCTCGTATTTACTTCAAAGTAGTCGAATATTATATTATACTAGGTATACCTGTACTATGACACGTTTAAAAATTATCTAAATATCCATACAATAAAATAAAATTAAAGTGTCTGCTGTAAATAAAACGAAATATTCTTTTATCAAGATATATTTTATCATGAGCTAATGTGTCAACTCATATTGTAGATTTTGTATCTTATATTCTATTGTACTGTTAGATTATCATCTTTCTGGCCTTTATTATTCCCAATATTACTTGGGATCGGCTTACTAAGTTCAACTGGTTTCACCTAAATATCAGTTATCTGACTTCGTGTTAGAAGGTACCTATGATATTTGTGACTGCTAGCCTTCGTGTTACCAACAATTTTAACAGGTATAATCCTATATCCTGCAGGCATTCATCCTTACTAATATTATAAACGCGAAAGTTTGTGAATATGTATGTATGTTTGTTGTTCTTTCATGTAAAAACTGAACGGATTTGTATGAAACTTTACAGTAATATAGCTTATATATCAGAATAACACAAAGGTTACTATTTACTGCAATTATCGAGATACTTAAATAAGATTTGTATCAAAAACACAGGAATCCAGAATGTAAGTAACATTAAGAAAATGAAACTCGTATATGTTAAAGAAAATTAGTAAACAAAGAGACCTGCTATTATAGTTGGACTACTTTCCTCAAGTGAACTAGTAACTTTAAAAAGTAAATAAAAAAAATGGAAAAATATTGTTATCCCTTTAGGATAAGGTGAATGGGACCAAAGAACATATACGACATAGGTGAAGCACGCAATTTGAAGTTAAGAGCAATCGCTCGCAACTTATGTATCGGCAACTGTACTCGTGTTTTTACTTCATAGCAGTAAGTATGTATTCTTCTCATACCTGTAATCTGAAGAACGGTTGACCGAACGTGACTTTCAGTAGCAGATACTTGATATTATGAGGAGTAACCTAGATTACTTTTGATATACACACGGGCGGAGGCGCGAGCACAGGCTAGCGTAATATGTTGTAGTTGACAAAATGAGTTTATTTATTTATTTATTTTTTACCTTTAATATTTGTGACTTTTACCCATCGTGGCTAAGACAAAAAATATTAAAAGGTAAAACCAATCTTATATCTTGAAGGCATGCATATTTTAATAAAAATATTATTAAAAACACAGGAATCCAGGATATAAGTAAGATTAAGAAAATGAAGCTTGTTTATGCTCAAGAAAATTCGGGGCATGTTTTGAGGAAAATGTTTCAAACAGATATATTTCTGTACGAGGATTACGATTTTTTCACAATATTTCCTTTTGTATTTACTGGAATTTTTTTCAAGGTATAAATATGAGTATTTTGAAAGAGTTTCCTTATGTAACATACTTCTATATGTTTTTTTTATGTGTGCATAGTGTTTTTGTATAAAATAATTAGACGAAATGTTTCCTAAACATCGCACACAAATAAATAGTAGCCTATTATGTCACACAGCCGCCTGGTCTCAAATTAGACAAAAGTTGTGACTATGTTCACCAGATTTCTCATATATGAAATGCCCTTACTGTCCCGTCTCAAAAATTCACTTTGTATACAAAACACAATCATGCATATCATATAATTATTTTTCCAGGTTGAGAAGTTGAATCACGACTTCAGGCTTAAACATAAGGTACGGTAGGTAATTAAGAAGTGAAAGCAAGCGATCATCCTAGTGTTTATGTTTATGAAGGTCGAACTCAAAATAATCACTGCGCTTCAGAAGATTTTTCAGCAAATCGCTAATTTAAATGTGGATGTCTCAAAAGACACTAAAGAGCCATGGAGCGACACCAGCCCGCGGACTTGGGACAAGTTGCCAGAGCGTCTTACAATTTAAACACATTTAACAGACACATAAACACATTTGTGTCCTAACAGTGTAATACGTAGGCTTATGCTTTGATAGAGATTTTTTTTATTTATTTAAAAACTCTTACAATATTTTTACAGTATATGGCTACTCCCTACCATGTTACTCTATGAAAGAGGTCTTATCTTCTTCTTCTCGTATCTTTCTATTAAGAATCTAAAATTGTTTTAAAATTCTCTCTTTTACTATGCCAAACAAAAGTCAAATAGAAAACGTAATCACAACAAAATCCTCTAAATAAAAAGGGTAGCTGTTGAGGTAGAAAACGGAACCATCGTAATATTTCACAAGTTCAATAACTTCAGCGGACAATTCGAAAACATTCCGAAGCGTTCTATAAGCAGCCCAAGGATATTGTTCATGGGATTGTGTCACAAATTGTTTAGATAACGGTTGAAATATTGCCGAACCAATAACATAGACGATCAATAATATTGTAGTTTATGCAATAATAGGTATATTATTATTGTATAACTTATCTATACTTCCTACTAATATTATAAAAATGAAAGTATGTGAGAACAGATGTTTGTGAGTAACAAACACTTTCGCGCTAAAAATAATGAACGCATTGATGTGAAACTTAACAGTAATATAGCTTATACATCAGAATAACATAAACTAATTTTTACCGTGATATTCGACCTAAAAGCTGACGTTTTCAGTGTTAGAACGATTTGGATGAATTTCAGTACAGAGATAGATTGGTATTTGGAGAACGACATAGGATACTTTATGTTGCGATGAGCAAAATACATACAAGCAATTTTACTTACAATCAAATAGGAATGCTCTTCCGATTCCAGAATTCTATTTAGTTACGTTATTCGCTCATATGGCGCACTGTGTAGCTTGGAAACCTATCAAGACAGTTTTGTCCATTGTCTTTCTAATGACACAGACGTTTGAAGGTATTTCAGGATTTGCACTAGAATAGAGGTTTGTGGTTCAAGTTTAGCAAGCGATACAAGCAAATTACCCATTCCACAATTTAGCATAGAAAGTTGAAATTATAATAAAAGGGAAGAAAGGTAAGCTCAAAAAAAAATAAAGATATTGCTTATATTACACCCAACCTCATTACATTACAGGTACATTTGATCTAGAACATTACGTTATTTGATTGAGATTTTAAAATGAGTAACAGGCTGACTAACACTTATCCTCCTATTATATATTAACCATTAAACTTCCTAACCAGATATATTACCACTAAAAAGTCTAGAAGCTGACCAGTCTAGATAACTTTCTTAATGAAGAGTCAATGTGACGTGGAAATCACATGGAGACTTATTACATACCGTCTCATAGCTGTTTAACCAGTTTTATGAAAGGAAACTGATTCACATACATTGTAAAGAGCTCCTTATTAGAAAACTCGATGTGTATTGATTTCTATTGAGAGTGGCTTTTATATAAGCTCTCTGTAGAAATCGTGACTTTTCACATGAGATGTTTCGAAAATACATGAGCGAAAAGATCTTCGACTCTTCTTGCAATGTGTTATGTTTAACTTTAAAACAGAATTGACACGCGCTTCAGTTCTTTTGGATCAAGTTGAGTTGTAAATTTTTCATATTTATAATCTTACTGAATTAAAATAACTTTGAAATTAAAAAAGAAACATGACAGACAGCCCCCTAACATGACAGAATACCAACCAAAAATGGCAATATTTGTGCTGTCATGTTTCGTTGGTGATTGAGAGACCGGCGGAGGTCATTGTGATGCAGAAGCATCGAAACAAGCCGCCATAGTGAGGGTCACCATGCTGCATTGTTGCATTTGTTGTCGCATCGTCTGAATTCCCACTGAGTATTGTGAGTATTGTACTTAGATTCCCTGGGGCATTCATTCGGAATTCTCGAGCTTCTGAACAATAATCCTCTAAATATTCATAATATAAATATAAATAATAAATAAATATTTGGCACATCTAACACACACCGCCATCTAGTCCACAAATTAAGCAGAGTTAATATTATGGGTACTAGACAACTTTTTTTACATTCTTTTTTTTTGTAAATAATTTGAAAACACCCAGACTCCGAAACAAATATTTGTGGATTACACAAATATTTGGTCCGCACCAGGAATCGAACCCGAGACCACTTGATCAGCAGTTGCATACCACTAGACCAACAAGGCACTTTATTATTAAATACTACTTTGATCATGATTTCTGTCAGATTTCAATTGGTTGAAATAGTTTTGCTTAAGTTTACGATTCTTGTGTTTTTGTAATTTAATAAATTCTTAATTCTTTGGTTAATAATTAATTCTTTGGTTTTTTGAGATAAGGACCCAATCCAAAAAATATGTACCGTATTATAATCAGATCATCTCAGATCACCTACATTGAAGTACTCAAAAACCCACCCAGAAAAGGATTTCAATCAAAAATAAAAAGCAGTTCCTCAACTAAAAACTGATAAACTGAATCCAATTGTTAACTGTTCCGCTCCATATCACATGTGTGACAGAGAAAGACTAATCTGGATCATGAAAAGGGTCCTGATTAATTAGATGTGCTATGGAATGACGTATACCGCCAGCGGCTATTAATATTCCTCCAAGGTTAAGGCTCTAAGCTGTAGTATTAGTGGTACTACATAATTGGGAAGGAAGATGTTTGTAGGATTGATTTTGTACTAGACCTTTTGAACGGTACGTCTTGTAACCACAGAGACGTCTTCTAATTAAGGCTTACGGGTGACGAACAGTAAGCCAATTTTGTCTATTAGTATATAACTAAGGATACATAGTATAGTAATAAGTACAGCCATATAGCTTACAGCCTATTACTACGTGCTTCTAAGCCCCAATCTCAACATTTTGGGGGCAATTTGCCTACCACGATTTAATATTTGCAACATCCAGGACTTGCATTTTAGCAAATACAGTAGAGAAAAACTGAAATAAAAAACTTTTCTAAGAATGGGGCTATGTCCAACGGTGGACTTTTAAGGTCAGTGTTATTTAATGTGTTAATCTAGCAATTTTGTTGCAAAATATCCATAGACAATTCTTATGACGTAATAGTCTTAAATGTACTAACCGATATAAACGCTGTGTTTTATCCCTAATTAAATCTTTTAAATACTCAAAATATTATTTATATATCAGATTTTGATTTTAATTGTAGCCTATCCCGACAGAGACAGAAAGAATCTTAAAAATTATAAAACCAAAATTATATAGCTATTTCCGTATTTTTACGCTTCAACGGTCCAAGTTCGTCGTTTAAATATAGCCGAGAATAACTCGAGTAATCAAAAAAAGTCACTCGAGAGAAAACAGAATTCCACTAAAAGGAAAAAAATTGAAAAAACTTGAGTTTGGACATCAGTTCGCAATCTGTTAATTAAAATTGCTTCGTCAACGAACAACTCCGGCATGTGACAAGTGCAAAATAAAGGCACGGTAAGGACTTTGTGGGTAGTTATCTAAAAATCTATTTATTACTCAATTATTATTATTAACATTAAAAAAATATTATAACATCTAAGAGCATCTTAAATAATAACAAGTACAATGACGAAGCAGTAAATCAATCAAAATATTTATCAATCAAAGTATTTTCATTAGTTGACAGCCGGACACAGGCTTTTCCTTTCAAGCATGAGTAGAATTCAAGAGTGACCACTAAGGTTGATTTCACATTGAACAAAAATAGATAAATAAAAACCAAGGATTATTTCACCATTTAACACAGATGATATAAACATCATTGCCATCGCATTAACAGATATACAACCTTCTCCAGTGTGATGAGACCCTAAACTCGGCATACTTTATCCCCCAAACTGAAATCTGCTTCTATACACCGAAGCTCAAAGTTCATGCATTATTCATGGCCGTCAGTGTCGTGACTCCTTCTCTTATTTACGCGGGGTATTAATGATTTGTCATCAAACGTTTTAATTGGATGTCAGGTCTCGCAACTTGATTGGATTACGTATAACATGGTGTTCCTTCATTTAATGTGTGTTGAATATTTGTTTTGTTTTTATTAAGGTTGAGGGTAGAAATAATTAATCTTAACATTAATGTGATGATTTAATTTTGGAAACATTATTTTTTTTCTTCTTAAGACGCTTATAGTTTTGAAGGGTTTTCCTGGTGTAGTGCATGTGGCTGTTTTTGTATCAGACAGCTAAGATATGCAACATAGTTTGATTATGTAAGATTTTCTTTTAAAGTTATCAACTTTGGTATAGTAAAAATGATTTTAGAAATGTATAATCTTATCTTTTTGAAGGATTTTTCTTAGCCTTTTTTTTATTGAAAAGAAAGGATTTTAGAAATGTTGGTGTAAAAGCAAAGTTGTCGGACTTTTATTAAATTTTACAAACATTATAATTTTTCATCCAAATTCCTCCTGACTATTAACAAAGTACAAACGGATACATGTATATATATCCTTATATAAATTACACGTAATCACATTGTTATATCTACGATTTTTAATCTCAACAAAAATATTGTTATAATTTTTTCATACACTCAGGTTGATAAAAGGAGGGGGTAATTATTTAGACAGGTGATATAGGTTAAGCCAGTCACCAGTTTTAATTCCGAAAATTTTATTATACCTAAATAAGTCTGTTCATGGCCGTGTATTAACGAGAACAACGTCGGGACAGATTAAACTGTATTGTAGGGGCTTAAAATTTATGACATATTTTCCGTTGTATGTGGCAATATACAGATACGGTTCACTATTTACGAGTTTTGGCAGGTTTTGGATTTGCTGGCATTGTTATTCAAGGCATTTATTCAAGGTATGGGGCCGGGCGGCTTGAGTTTAATATTTGCAAGTAAATTTCATTTATTCTTTTTAAAATTTTAAAAACCCTCGATTAAATTCTAATATATTTTAAATTCGTAACAAGTTTTTTCGGCAGAGAACCGACATCGCTAGGAAAATCAGTACGCTAAAGTAAATGTGGTTCGTTGAACTGATGGTCGCCGAAAGGTGCTAGCGTGGAGACCGCGATTAGGCAAACGTAGTATAGGGCACCCTGCGGCACGATGGATCAACGATTTGAGGAAGGTGGCTGTAGTCGGATGGAAGCGGACTGCTCAAGACCGGGATGGGTGGCGTTCCTTGGGGAATGCCTTCGCTCAGCAATGGACGACGATAAGTTGATACATATTTTAAAACCCAAAGGTAATAATAGCTAAGATATCCGTCACGGTACGGTGACAGTTAAAAAGGGGTAATATTTTGGTAGTATATGTATGTATGATTGTCCCACCGTATTCTACCGGTTTCTACCGTAGTGTATGAACTGCTGAACCGATTTAGTAAATATATGTATTCATAATAATAGCTCGGGTAATATAGACTGCATAATTGTTACAAAAATTGTTTTAACTACTTGAGTCTGTTGAACTTGTCTTTCTTGTCTTGTAGTCTTTTGAACTTTTTCTCGTTTAAACATTATTTTTCATGAAATCTAAAGATTATAACATCTCAACTACAACTTTTAATATAGCCTTCCTTATCCGTATGATCCAAATCTTGAAGGAAACCCGAAAAAATGGGGTAAGAACTAGAAGAAAGAAGAATTAATAGAATCAATAATAATTTAAATAAGCTGGGAACCGCAAAATTACCACAAGAAATACGAGGAATCGTATTAATTACAATGTGAGAACACCGTAGGCTAAAGATAGCCGTGTATAATCTATTCAATAGGCGACACGATGGATGCATACCCGATCACTATCATGAGCAAGACATGTATGAAATGAAGGAGAACGAACAAGTAATATGCATTGGAGTCTAATCACATTGGTTGAGAAATATTTCTAAAGGATCAAGACGCAGTGTGATTAAATAAAATCTTATACAGCACTTAACGACTGCCTCAGTGCTGAGATTGAAGTTTCGGATTCGATTCCCAGGTAGAACCAAATGTATGTGTGATCCGCAAATATTTGTTTTGGAGTTAGGATGTTTTCTATTCTATTATAATGTATGTAATTACAAAAAAAATATGTTCATGTATTTATATCAGTTGTCTAGTATGCATAATACAAGCTCTGCTTAGTTTGAGACTAGATGGTGTGGTGTGTAAGATGTTCGAAATATTTATTTATTATTATTATTTATTATATTCGGCTTCATTGTTGGATTTGAATCAAACTGCAAGTTACATGATTAAAGTTTTAAAGAACTTTATATATGTAATGGCTAGATGGATTAATTTGACTAGACTTTAGACTAGCGAACCCACGCAAACTTGTGTGCCTATAAAACCTAAACGCGTAATATGGTATTATAATTGCGTGAATAAAGTTAACCATAAAAAGGCTAATAGTAAGCCAAGCCTAAATGACAGACTCATGCTATCACGGACTTTATTTTTAACTTTTAATGGTGGAAAATTCTTTCATACATTGCTTTTGTGAAACTTTAACGGTTTACGCAATGAAAGCTCTAGAAAAATCATGTTTCTGCAACACTTTTGATTAATACTCCACTCCTTTTGGTCATAGAGCATCCTGAATCTAGAATATTCAATTAATTATAAGTTAAGTGTTTTTTATTGCAATTTATAAGAACAAAAGATAATTGAGTAAATCGCTAAGTTAATGGATATATCGATATATTTTTATATCGATAGTTTTTGAGTGTTGTGGTGACGGATCAAGAATACACATTGTCACCACTCCTATTCATACCGCGGGTGTCGTAAAAGGCGACTAAGGGATAAACTACGCAAGACAACATCGATGCAAACAGAAGGAAAACTTGAAACCAACCCTATACCAACCCGTCTGGCCACCGTGGTATAGTAGGCCAAAACCTCCTTTCTAAGGAGATGCCTATATCCAGCAGTGGGTTGTTAAAGGCTGTTGATGATTTTTTGAGTAATATATACAATATTACTTAAAAACTACCACTGAAATATCGGAACGACTATCGTAGTGGAACTTACAAGGATTTCCAAATAGAGTTACTTTACTAAGAAAACGTCGATTAAATCGCTGCATTTCGAATACATGAATGTTTTAATATGCAAATATATCGTTTGGTCACACATGCAATCAACCAAAAGAGTTCCCCATGGAATAAGATAGATGGGGTGCAAATTGTGTACTCAGTTCACCGGTTTTCGAAAACGCCTCACTGTTTTTATTTTTTTACTGTTATAAAAAAAGGCTTCTAAATCTATATTGAAAACTATTTCTAAACTTTGCATTTTCATAGTAAATACGTAGGTAAGATGCGAAACACTATATTATGAAGAAAAAGATTACATAACTATTAAGTAAAACATTTTGATATAATTATTTTCTATGTCATCCATACAATCATTACACCTAATCTATTGACACGTCATTCGCTAAAATCACTTCACTAGGCGCTAGGATGGAACTTACAAAAATACATAGACTGAAAAAACAATTACTCCTCCGTTTGATTTTGCCGCAGTCGTATAAAAAAACAATAATTCGTCCAACGCAATCCCTGTCTCAGTCAACGCTTGACATTCTAAGAAGGCAATACAATAAAAAGATAAAATATCCAAATATAACGCCACCTCTAAATGCTTTCTACCCTCCCGCGTTCTAACCATGGACAAAAGTACTTTTGTACGCAACCCTCCTGTCATGAGGTTTAATTTGAATTATGTCACGACAGACGACCGTACACCCAATGTGTATAAAATTCAAGTTACCCCCCTCCTGGGAAATGAAAGGACACTGATAAAAAATTGTACTACCCCTTCCATAAGCTTTAGTGGATGAATGAATTCTTGACGAAAGAATCGATACTCCGAAAGTTCAAACAAAGAATGCTTCGGTATTTTTACGTCACGGGGAAAACCCCAACTCGCTTGTGAGTAAGAAAGGGAAGTGTTACCCGTTCATAAAAAAACGTTGTTATTGTTGAGATATTAGAAAATTACTTCTAGTGAGAATAAAAGAGCAGATTTTCTCTAATTGGAAAAGCCCTTGCATCCTCTGAAAATTGGATTGTAAAAATGGCTAATATCGATTACTCTTAAGTAATGGTGATTAAAATATGGAAAGGGTAACTTAAAAAAACAATCGATGTGAAGTGTTAATGGCACTTTGTGTATCTTTATTTTTAGTTTGAAGAATAACATTCCTTTGTTTAAATTAAATGCTTAAATGTTTTATTATAGCTAATGTTTAAGCGGACCTTCTGTAGCGGAAGACTTAACGAACATACTTATGAAGAGGATACAAAAAACCCTCAGAGTAACAATTTGTAATAATCATCACATGACATAATGTTGTAAAATATTTTGACAACTTATTAAGACAAATTCGTTCTTTTTCTAATCGGATCTGAGGTGATTTGCTGTTATTTATGCTAATTAGTAATAAAAAATAAAATATACTTAAATATAATCTCAGTTTGGCAGTTAAATGAATAGTTTCGTTAAACTAATCATTCGTAAATAAGTGGATTAACAACATTCAACAATATTATCAAAATAAGCAATGTCTTAATACAGTATATATCTGATTGAAGAAGCTCTATCGTAAAATACATTTTACTGGTAGTGTACCGTTACGAAACTTTTTACGATGGACGTCGTAAAATGCGAAGACTTTATTAAATTCTGCAGAAACCGGTCTAGTATGGTAGCGTACTTCGGCTGCAGTCTTCGAATCCCACCTACCGTGGAACAATTCAATAATAAATTATATTCCTTTATACGAAAATTCATATTTCCTTTATTAAGTAATTTACAATTATTATTATTTAATAAAAATTAATAAATAAATGATAAATTAATAATATATAAAATGAAAGTATTAAGGAATCTCCGAAAATGAAAATAGGTTTATAGGAGCAACGTTTAATAGAATATATTGTATCTTACTAATGCTAATGCTATTTTATAGGGGTTACAAGTAGAAGCCCGAGTTTACTTTAACAACAAAATCGCATTAGAGAAATCAAACACCTAGGAGACAAAAGAAACCTGATATTTTCCAAACGCAACTCTTATCCTTAGGCGACGGAATGGGGATAATCTACTTTGGAAGATATCCGTATATCCGGTCTTATTCCCGGATAACCGGTCGTACGAGGTTCATTAGTCACATATCAGTTAACGGGGATTGAGTTACGCTAACATTATTAGATGATGTCAAGATTTTCTTTGTTGTACGTTGAATAATTGGATAAGAAATTGTGAGTTTCAATTTTAACTTTTCTTGGAGATTAAAGATAGTACCGCATGGATGAATTAAAAAGTAAAAGTGACAAAAATAGCATAAATCTAGGCGTACGACAATATTTGGAAGCGTAATAAAGTAGTATTCATGTTTTGAATTTTGATGAAGAATTCTTGTTTGGTCACTTTCGTATTATGCTTATTAAGCCTATAAAGTTTACACGTACTATATTGGAAAAGAACTGAAAGCGTAATATATAAAAAAAATATACGGGTACTAGTATAAATTATCTTACTAATATTATAAACGCGAAAATTTGCAAGTATGTATGTGTGTAAGTATGTTTGATCCTCTTTCACTCAAAAACTTCGGAACGGATTTGGATGAAACTTTACAGTAATATAGCTTATATATCAGAATAACAAGTAGGTTACTTTTTACACGGGCGAAAGCTAAGTGATTATAAAAATACATAAATCGTAGATGTCAAAATATACCACTGTTAATCTCCTGTTAAAATTTCACAGGTTTCTATGCATAACTCACTTGCAACCATAATGATTATTTGTAAGTTGCTAATTTTAAAATAAGTTCAAGATAAACGCATATGCAGGCTACTTTTTATCCCGAAAATACGCGGGTAACACCGCGGGGCGCAGCTAGTACCTACTACATAATATTCGTTCGCTTATTATACTGCTTAATATAAATTATTTATTCGTGTATTTTTTTTCAAGAATTGTTATTTTCATACAAATTAAATAAAAGCAGAATAGGAATTGAACTTAAAATTAGTTAAATTATGTATCTCAAGATCTACACTTCACAGTTTGTTCTCTGCAAAGAGTAATTAGTGTCTATAATTAAAACTGACGAAGAAACTTCTAAAATAAAACACAGTTATGTACTTTACATGTAGAAATGTAATCTCCGTACATTTGTAGAAATGTATATCTCGTACAACTTTCGAGACAAGTTTGTTAAATTGCTCAAGTAAATTGTTGAGTGTGATTTCAGAAGTTGTCCCCAGAACTGTACTCTGTACTTCGCGTTCTACTCTCCAAGTTGTTTCTATGTCTCCAGCGATGTTTTGAAGCCTGACTACATCTATTTAGGTGCTCAAAGTAATTGTGTAACTATAACTTTGGTAACTTTGTATCTTGTTTCTGGTAACGTGACAGGTTTCTTTAAACGCTAGCAATGTGTCGAGTCTTGTAACTTATAAGTATTTATAACTATGATAATTACATATAATAATTGTTTTTAATAATTACCTTCGTGTGTCCGTGTTGAAATTAAATACCTGGAACATAAAAAAAATAGTAAGTAATTATTTATACTAGTATAGGAAAGTCAACCTTAATTCATAAAAAAAAAAATTGTGTTGTACTCCTCCTCCAGAGGTGCCAAATTTCATACTTCTACCTTCAAGTAATAGCCGTAAAAAGGGATACAAAGATTTTGCTCCACGTATGAATATATACGGATTTGTATTATTTAATTGACACGTAGTTTAGGGTTAATCATCATTATCAACTGCTATCAATAGTATATTGTGGAATATAAATGTCTCCTTAGATAAGAGTTTTTAAGAAAAAAATATAAATACACATTAAAGACATTTAAAAAAATAGTGAACCGCAGTTAACAAGTAAGAACAATTTGATGATGACGATTATTCTAAGACTTGCATTGTTAGTGAATCAAGTAATCAGCTAGTTAGTAGACCACTAAAATACAATCGAATTAAGTAACTCCTCTTTTTAAGTCGGAAAGAAAGTAATAAAAAGCGCAGTCCATTTAAAAACGAATGAACACGTAAAAGGCTCATTAGGTGAAATACTCATAAAACAACTCCAGAAAAAGTAACAACATAATTTGAGTGATACAAAACTTTACTGAGTGCGTTTCTTTGTAAATTTGTTCGTAGAACGAAATATAATCAAACGAAGTTAGCTTTTGATTACATATTAAACTCTTGCCTGCCAACCAAGTTTTAGCCCAAGCTAACTTTGATAAGTGGCAGAAAGAGAATGCATAATGAACTAAGATTAAAGAGAAATGAAAATAATATAAAACGGCTGATAACGTCATAGCTAACTAAACTAAAGCTAACTAAACAGACTATTGACGTATTTAACTGAGTTGTTGATACAAACAAGTAAAAGTTTAAAATCTATAGCCCGACTACTTATAAATTGTCGAATAAACCATTATTTCGAATCTATCTCTACCTCTATCATTAAAATCGGGTCAGTATTTTAGATGTTAAGGTGAACACACAAACATACATAGACTGCCAAAACCATTACCCTTCCTTTTGACTTTGCCATAGTGGGTAAAAATAATATCACTAGAAGTTCTTCTGTCTTTCATTAAAAACTAGCTTTCGCCCGCGGCTGCGCCTGCGTCTTTGTCCTCTTTGTCCTTTCTCAGACTGTATAATATCTGGGTTCAAAATTTCATTAAAATCGGTGCAGTAGTTTTGAGTTTATCGCGAACAGACAGACGGAGGACTTTAATTTATAATATATAGACAAATTTTCTTTATGTTTACCAAACGTATAGATCCTCATAACTACACAACCTCATTTGTGTTTTCATTATGGTTGTACAAAAACAAAACGAATTAAAAAAGCGTGTTTTCATGTCCAAACTAATTATGAATATAAAAAAAAAAGCATTGGATTATGAACTTAGATGAAATGTTTTCTCTTTTAATAAAAATAAATGAAAAAGGTAAACAAAGTACATCATATTAACATTAATAGTTATATTTTGAATTTCACTTATTACTGTTATTTTATTACATTGAAACTAGAATAAGATTAAACAAAGTAATTATCCTCATACAATCTACTTTTATTATTCATTTTACTTTTTAAATGTTGCCAATTAAACAGCGGAGTGACCCTTAAACGATTATTACCTACATGACAGTACTTTCAATATACAAAAAATACATCCTCAGAAACGTCATTGATTACTATTTTATCACTGCCTCGGTAGCGCAGTGATAGTGTGTGCGACTGCTTTGCTTGAGGTCTCGGGTTGAACCCGGGTCGGACCAAATCTTTGTACGATCTACAGATATTTGTTCCGAAGTTTGGGCGTTTTCTATAAATAATAATCATTTTCTATAAAGTATTTAAGTATTCTATCTGCTTAGTTTGAAGCTAGATGGCGTTGTGTGTTACATGTCCGATTTCTTTTTTATAAAAAACAAAAAAAGTGTTAGGATGAACTCCACAAAGGCTGTACGAGGGATTTAATTAAGTGATTTCATTTTCCACAGTTATTCTATAAAGCTCTTCTTCGGAAGCTATGGAAATTTATCTATATTAGGAGGGTCAGCAAAAGCAAATTATAATCCACACTATTATTAAAAATTCGAAAGTAACTTGGTCTATCTGTCTGTGTATCTGTATTGACTTCAATGAAATACTTTGATTATTGAGGAAAGACATAGGCTATTCTTTACAGCGATAACCGATATACACACAAGCAGAGTCGCAACAAATTATTAAGTTTATAAAAAAAACTGAAATTTCTTACATATTTTGATGCTATTTGAAAATAAATGATGTCTTAATACACTTTCGGATGTACATAACTTGCTACAATACTGCCAGTTGACAGGAAAATCTGTCACGATAAACAAAAGACATCGGGATTTTAAGACGTCCGAGGGTTTACTTTATATTAGTACCTTATTTTTTTAATATTCAATGTTACGGTTTCGATGATTTGTGTTTATTTGAGTTCTGGTTTTTTTTTTCATCACACTTTTGTACACATTTATGTCATTCTTATTTAATAAATAATACAAAGAAATAAAATTGGAGTGTCTGTTTGTAATGTTCAAATAGCCGTTTTTTACCAAATGCATGTGTCTGTCTGTCTGTTTGATCGGGTAATCTCTGGAACGGCTGGACCGTTAGTGGCTCAGCTAGTTATAAAAGCTGACTCACGAAGCCCCGTCTTTGTATTCTATTGCCCCGTAGCGTGATGTTGTGCATCGGAAATAAATTTGTTAACCATAAAAAGGTTATTGTGAGTCAATCTTAAAAGATAGACATATGTTTTCTTTAGAACTTTTAAAGGGGAACATTTCTTTCTTTAATTATTCTTGCGTTTAAGCGCTCGCAATGTAAGCTCTCAATATTTCTTGCAACATTTTTCATAGCTACTCCTCTCCTGTTCCTTTCTCGATGACTTGGCTATACAACATTGATAGAATTTTTCAAATCGGAACTGAGATTAACAAGTACAAATAAAAATCGGCCAAGTGCGTGTCAGGCCACGCACAGGAAAGGGTTCCTCAGTCACCCATAATGGTACGTGGATTAGAAATCGTATCCAATGGATAATTGATATGTTTACGCATTAATGCGTTGATTTTGTATGACGCTTTACAAATAAGCGCATTGTATAAGTTAAGTCTCTATAACTCCTGAACTAACAAAGCCATCTAATCTCTTATAGTTTTCCTTCAAAGTTCATTATACGGACCACCTTCACGAATTTTTTCAGATTTTTTGAGCCTGCCGTTTAGCTTTTAGAGGGGGGGGGGGGACGCCCTGTTTTTACAAAAAAGTGCACTTTAAAGTGGAATATCCCGCGAAAGGATTTAATCAGAAAATCGTCTTAGAAACCCTTTATTGTTTTCAAAAGACCTATCTAATGATACCCCACACGGTGGGGTAGCCGCGAGAAAAAAAAATCATCCCCACTTTACGTATAGGGGAGGTACCCCAAATAAAAATATTTTTCATAATTTTATTATAGCACTTTGTCGGCGTAATTACAACACATATGCATGCAAAGTTTCGTGTTACTAGCATTTACCGTTTGGACGGTAAGTCGAGGACGGACGGACGGACATGACGAATCTATAAGGGTTCGAAGTCATAAACTTCGGAACCCTAAAAAACTCTTCAGCTTCATATTATTATTTTATTTTTGAGTAGGTATAACGCACCATAGATTGACTGCAAAAGGTTATTTATGTATCTGTCTATGTTTGTCATCCAATAAAAGTCAATAATATTTTTTTTCTGACGTTACTTACTTAAATTTATTGGTATATTTTAACCGCTGTCTATCAGACACCGTTTACATTGTAACTTTGGGGAAAGTTAAATCATTTTTGTTACGAATCTATCCAGAAAGCAATTTATCAACAGCCGCAGGTCAAATGCAAAGCTACTTAGTTACAATTTGTCTTGATGGTGTTTTAGGTATCTGTATATTTTTATTTGAGATATAGCTGATTGAGTTTTCGGTGAAAATATTTAAATCTGTACATATAAATCAAATTAAAGTGTCAGTTGTAAATTTCTAATTTACAGTTCTTTACTTTAAGCATATGAAAGTAGAATTTGTGATTTCATAAAAAAAATATTTTTTACTGTGTCGGGTAATCTCTGGAACAGAAAAGCGTCTCGGCAAACGTAGTGTAGGACGTCCCTAGTCCAAGTGGAGTGATGATGAACTGCGATAAGCTGATGATGATGATGTACATGGGTGGCCTTATTTCTAAACGCTATCTCTTCCAGGCAGGATATATAAAAAATAAAGTAAAGTAGTGAAGTGTTAAACAAACAGTTACATATTACTATTACAGTTACAATAGTCGTTAAGTAATTATAAATGGGGCAGTATGTTAAACGTAGCGTGGTATATGGTTGGTCGCTGGACTGTAACAACTCGCTCTCTACACCAGACCGTGACGTGTGATCTTTATGACGTCATTAAGAGAACGCTTGAGGTCATCTGACGTCATCAAGACCTGGAATACTCGCACGATTAAGTTTTAGACGTATTGGTGTTGTTTTCTTCTGAAGACAGGACGGGATCTAGTTTAGAAGTCAGTCTATGATACTTTGAATCTATTTTACTAGTCTTAACAACTGAATCAACAAGATAAAAATAGTCAAAACTTGGTGAAGTACCATGAATTATCTTAGTGGCATCTAGAAACATGACAATATTATTAGTTTTTCTCAACGAATTGTTTTTGGGAATAAAGCAATGGTAGAATTGAGCCTTACTTTTAAGACATAAGATATATTATCGTTTGTAAAGATGAATGTTTTCAAAGTTGAAGAATCCGTATGGCATGTAGTATTTTCAAGTGTAACTTTAGCTTTGTAAAAGCAATGAAACAAGGAGAAGTCACAAAGTTTTGATTAAGGAATGGAGACAACAAAACATAGGAAGTTAAGGAAGAGCTCTGAAGACGATACAAAGATGAGATCAGACTATACACTGCTACAGTCGTGTAGAAATTTATTTAATGTATTTTGTACAGAGATTTGTATTTTGTATTTTTGGAATTGAATTACTATAGCACTTGAAATATAGATTGATCTCTGTATCTGTCATTACTGTCATTTTAGAACGTACGTGGAAACTTACATAAACTTACCACATTTTAGGTGCGAATTTTTATATATATGTAGCTGAGTCCCGCGATGTTATTTTACAAGACCAACAGCAGGTAAATAACAAACAGACATACTCACAGACGGACGGACGAACTGACAAAAAAAAATAAACATGATTTCTTTAAGTACCATATAACTATCATATGCGTCCTGTGAAAGCTGTTAGTTTGAAGTTACATACAGACATTGCAATTTTATTTTTTTGTATAGTTTGTGTTTAAATTATTATTTTTATTTTACATATTCAAATTATCTTTAATATCTATCTACAACACTTAGAGTTATTTCATTTAGTCAGTATTACATTTCTATTAAATATAAAAACACGAGTCATCAAAAAAAAAGGGTGAACAGTTTCGTTTACATAATAACATTTCTTGAAAAACCAATTTCGATGTATTAGAATTTTAGGGATCACTTACCGTGGATTGGAAGCGAATGCTAACGGTTAGCGGCCGTGCCTACTACCAGGAAGAATGAAAATATTATTCAAAAATTAAAAATTCTACTTTCGTCTTTTAGATTTAGGACTTCATAGAATGTTTGTATACCAATTATGATTGCTTTTATACCTATCGTCGTGTTATGTGTACCTATTTATAATAGGTAGTGGAAAACGTAAATGTTATATGTAAAAGTTAATTTGGAAGTCATCAATTATTAACAGCTTTCAAATAGTACATACTACATACCATAAAGAAGTAAAAACATGGGACACATTAGCTGATTTTAAGTGACTAGAGACTATGAGACTCAAGAGATAAACATTTTTTTGGTGTAGTTCTTATTTAATTAGTATGAGAGTTACCTTTGAGTGTACTTCCATTTAATTAGTGGATGGGGATTACTCTCACTCACTTCGTCTAAATCATCCACAGAATTTCTTAACACCGATTTGTTTCAAGCAAAGGTATTCCGTAAATTCGGCCTATTCAAGTATGTTCCGAAGCATGAATAAAACTATATATCGTAATCTGTGATATAGCGCTAAGGAAAGTGTATTACACGGTCGAGTAGCCAACCGCAAGTAACTGGAGGTAAGTTAGGGCTTCGGGCTTCGAGACCGTCCTTCATGATACTATCAGTTAATTGTTTTAATTGTTATTGCTCCCATCTCGGTTATAAATACGAGGATTTGTTTAGTTTGCGAAACTAGTTGAGAAACAGACTGCGGATCCTTCCGCTTCGTGTACTATGGTAATTATGACTTTGTATAACTTTCTTACGGCTGTTGATTTTAAAATAGGCAGAGAACAGTTCTGATAAACAATTTCAAACGTCTGCCACACACAACGCCATCTAGTCCCAAATCAAGCAGATATTAGACAACTGCTATAAATACTTATTTACTTTTTTATAAATAAATACATATTATACCTATAAATGTAGGTATGTAACAACAAACTCCAAAACATATATTTACAGATCATACACACATTTGGTTCGACCCGGGAATAGAACCCAAAACCTCGCATGCACTGCGCCACCGAGGCATCTAAATGCATACATCTAAAAACATAAATGACACACAGACACTCATAACAAACGATCATGTTTAGCATAATTATATGTCCTATGCGGATCGAATCTACCACCGTTGTCTGCAGTCTGTATCACAACCACTAAGACAGACTAATCAAATTACGTTTGTATGAGATAACGCGCGTGTTTATCTCTCTGCTGAAGCTCGTGTCTTTTAACCACGAAAATCAATCATAAGTATGAATTTCAAGGTGATTGAGAGCCACGCTGATTTGATCAGCTTCTTACAGACCAACCTAAATTGACAACATTCGTGCAGTCGTGTCTGGATGGTGAGTGAGAAACCGGAGGCTCAATGATGGAGAAGCAGCTAATTAAGCCGCTATAATGTTGGTCAGCATACTGCATTGTCGGTATTCGCAGTACGTATGGTGACCACAACTCTGGAATTCACAAAGCGGTCACTTTATCGGGATCTATGAAAAAAATGTATTGAAGGATCTATAGAAGTAACTAAAGCCCCAAATACAAACTAAAGTTGCCTTGTTGGTCTAGTGGTTAGTGTATGCGACTGCTGATCAAAAGGGGTCTCGGGTTCAATTCCCGGGTCGGACCAAATATTACTTGCGTGATTCACAAATATTTGTTTCGGAGTCTGGGTGTTTTCTATGTTTAACATGTATCTATTTACAAAAAAAGTATGTTTATGTATTTATATCAGTTGTCTAGTAGTACTCATAATACAAGCTCTGCTTAGTTCGGGGGACTAGATGATGTTGTGTGTGTCAGATGTCCAAAATATTTATTATTTATTAGAGTAATCCGCATATAGACAGAATATTAAAAAAGTGCAGTGGAATCGTTTAAGACTTGAGCTTGCATGTTATTACAATAATTCATAAATGCATTTCTCATAATTGCATACTCCTAGACTAGTAATTCTATCGCTCAAATGATATTGCGGTGTGACTTTTGTGTAATAAACATCCGGGAGCCGGCACAAGCAAAGGCAATTTTACGGTGCGTTGATTAAACCTTGAATGTACAATCTGCAGTGGTAACTAGATTGCTTTTGTCCACTGCTGGGCACTGCTGTGTTACAAACTGACTGTAATTGACCACAATGATTAGAAGTTTGTAATTAGTTGCGATTCATTCATTACTTTCGATCCGCGAAGCTGACGGTAAATTAGCGAAATCTGATTTATTTTGTCGTTATCTGGATGATCATTATTTGAAAATATTCTCAAGTAGTAAGAACCGAGTCAGGTAGTGAAAACAGCAAGACAACAATACTGCACACGAAAAAGTACAAAAAAAAACTATAACAAGACTACGTATTAACTTTGAAAAAAAAATTACAGTCTATGTCATCCGGGACAATTATTATTACGACGTTTTGGTGGAATATACCAATCACTAGACCAACAAGTGACTGTCTTGTTGGTCTAGTGGTTAGCGTATGCGGCTGCTGGTCAAGAGGTCTCGGGTTCGATTCCTGGGTCGGTTCAAATGTTTGTGTGATTCGCAAATATTTTTTTCGGAGTCTGGGTGTTTTCTATGTTTAATATGTATGTTTACAAAAAAAAGTATGTTTATGTATTAATATCAGTTGTCTAGTACCTATGATACAAGCTCTGCTTAGTTTGGGATTAGATGAGGTTGTGTGTAAGATGTTCGAAAAATTTTTACATGTAAGATGTTTAAAAGATAAAATGGCAAATAACACATAGGTATAGACTAAACTAGAGATTTTTTTCACCGAATATTTATTTTATAACCGCATGTTACAAAATAAGGTGTTTCACTAAGTCCACTGCTGGACATAGGCCTCTCCAATTGTTCGCTACTTAGTTCGATCCTCGGCTACTCGCATCCAGCTCCTCCCAACCGTCTTGCGCAAATCATCACTCCACCTGGCCTGTGGACGTCCTACACTACGTTTGCCGAGACGCGGTCTCAACTCAAAAACACGTTTACCGCAACGGTTGTAGGTCCTGCGGCTAATATGGTAAGGTGTTTAGTTAGTACTATATTAGTCTCGATACATTCTGCCATTATATTAAATAAACAAAAATGAAGTAACGTAGGCTAAAATTTTTTTATACTATCTTCGCTTCGCGGCGTAACTCACAATTTTCGAGAATAACATCAGGTAACTCGGCGAGATTCAGCTACTTGCTTTATAAGATTATTATATTAATTATTATTATTATATTAAAATATTCACTATCCGTAGCCACAAAGATCCCTAACAAAACTTTACTCATTCCTATATCTCAAGGTATTACCGACCTACGGTTCCAAACCCATTACAGATACATCGTATTTCAGTAGTAAATTACTAACCAACATATGCAAACTCATTTGCAGCAGCGTGTGGATGTACTGTATAATTTGTATCCATTATCTTGGTAGTGTGGGTCAGTACAGTCTCCAATCAGCCACCTTTTAGTTTATGCATTGAAATTTGAAGAAGTACAAAACGAGAATTAGAATCAGTTCCTTTTATGTAATATCCAATTGAATATTCGGAGTGTATTCGCGAACAAAACTCTTTGAATATGATTGTGACTTTACTTTTAGTATTTTATATTAAGTTTCATTAAGGTATAACTCATTTGGTTAATATTTAGCCACTGTCGTAATAAATTGTATAGTATTTTGTTTCTCTTGATTTACAAGGGAATGGCGAGTTACTAAGTATTCGAAAAAAGTAAGGCGAGCTTGAATTATATGGCAGTCAATAGTATATTTGTTAAGGTATTTATGGTCAGTGGCTATATATACTTTTCCAGATACATTATTTTATCAATAACGTTGTTAATGTGCTTGATATCTTAATAATTTACTATAATCGATTTTATGGCAATTGTTATCAAACTATAACTGCGATGAATGTTGAACAATTTTTTTGTAACATTTTTAGACATGTCATCTTGAGATCGTTTGAACATAACTTATGAAGAAAAGATAGATAGTAGTTTACAAAAAAAATGATTTAATTTAATATATCAATATTTGAGATAATACAATACATTAATTATAAAAGAACCTAATCAATATCTTTAATGAAACTATCTGAAATACAGCGACAATAAAACAATTGGCAGAAATACAAAAAAAAAACAAAATAGGGCAATAGTCGCATTACGGCCAGAAGCGAACTCTAACGAGAGGAATGTCCAGCACAGAGTACAAGCACTGACAACAAAAGGGGAGTAGCCGTACAAAAGCAAAGGGAACGCGTACCAGCCGGCCTCTGCATACACTCAGTCCATTATACCACGATATTGTCGGTATTGGTGGAAAATATATCGTAGAAATAGCGGTGTGGTGTGTCGGTACTGAAAAATTGATTAATACCTATGCATTGTAATTTAAGGTGATTATCTTAGAAATAGCATAACGAATACACTTTAAAAATAAACTACTAAGGAATAACTACGAGTTGTTTAATTATATGGTTTCTGAAACAAGGTGTATAATATGGCTTACGGTCTTAGAACATCCATGGGGCGAATAGGGGTTGGTTTGGTACACTACGTATTTTTAATCGTCACTACTCAAATAATTGGTCATTCTTTGTTTTTCTTCACAAATTATTTATTCTGCCTGTCTTCTTAGATTTTTAAAATAAAAGCTGTCAAACGGATACACAATAACAGCATTCATGATATCGTATTTCGATGGTGAGTGTGAGACCGGACGCGCAAACATTCTGCATCATTCAAATGATGTAGAGACATCTCGCTAAGCCGCCGTAGTGTGGGTCGCACATATTGCATTGTTAGCAGTCACAATGAGAAATGTGACCCCTACTCCTGGACACTAGTCGTGCTTTTCAACAGGCAGAGTAGTCACTTTGCTAGGCTTAATATAAAAAATATATGCTAACATACAATTATTAATTTTGTTAATCGTTCTATTGAATCGTGATATAATGGAAACAAGAAAAACTGGTTTACCCGTATGCAAATTGATCGTGGCCTTCCCTAATTCATCCCCGAAGTATTTTATACTCTAGGATATTAAATTACGGTTTAAAATAAAAAAGTAACATCAACCGCAGAGTATTTCTTTAGGAGTACAGTTCTGTTAAAAAGTGTTGAGTATCGGTTAATTAAATTGAAGCCCTGGACGAAAATAAAAGAAACCTTAGGATAGTCGAATGCAATGACTTTAATTCAAATTGCAAGAAGGAAGGTAATTTAATACTGCTACTTGGTAATTTACCTACAAAAAGGCTAATCCTTTTTGAAGGTAAATGGTTTAAAACGAAAAAATAACACTTATTATTAAGGCCCGCGACACCAAGCGTGAGAATTTGTGATTGAACACCCACATACATATTTTACATGCACACAGACGCATCGCGCACTGTCGCATACATACCGTAGCAAGCAATCACCGACTTTCGGTTTTTTGCTTATGTTAAATATCCATCAACTGTTCGCCTTTGTAGAACGTATTTTAATGTCTTACAACGCACGCAATGTATCTTGCCATAACGTAAAGCCCGTAGGATTCATTCAGTACAGAAAGTCATAATACTTTCTGTATACCAATCGAATGGTCAAAGATTATAAAATAATTTTACACAGTATAAAATAAATTTGCTCGCGTGCATTGTCTGTCAACTCAGATCGTTTTAAATACGCAAGGTATTTAAATACGGTTTTCATCATAATTAAGGTTACCTTTTAAAGAAGATTTATTAATGTTATTTTATTATTTTAAAGGAACACATAAATAAAGCCAATATTGACAAAGTTTACGAGTTACATAAATTAGGAATAACCTACAGTAATACTTTTTTAATTATACTTTTTTAATATTTCTTTATTATTTTATTTGTGAATAATAATTTCAAAGTAATTTGGAACAATGTAATATTAATCCTTATCATAATAAATACTGTAGACATTTAAAACAATTTTATTCTACATGAAATATGTAGAATAAAATTGTTTATTACACAATATTATTTAAATAAATATTTTATAATACGTCAGAGCGTTCATCCAGGTCGCACCCGTAATTGGCCGTAATCTTACACTAGTGACTCTCAGTGTAAGATTTTATTATGTCAATAATGTGTGATTAACGATACATGGTCTTATAGGCATTTAAAAAACATTTAAAATTTGACAAATTATACCCTCCTTTAAAACCAATCTATCCATTGCTGCAAACATCATGAAAATTGGTGCAGTAGTTTTTAAGTTACGTTATGTTTTGAGTTTAATAGACAGGTTGAAGAGGCAGAGGACTGTGTTTTTTTTTTAATATATTTAATGCAAACGGCTTATTTACGCAATAATGTTACTAAAATAAATGTGAAAGTAACTCTGTCTGTCTGTTTGTCTGTTACCTTTTCACGCGTAAAACGCTGAACTGATTTTGATCAATTTCAGTATAGAGATATATGGGACCCCGAGAAAGGACATGGCTACTTTTTACCACGAAAATCGACACACTCGCGGGCGGAGCCATGGGCTAAAGCTAGTAAAACATAAATACGACTAGCGGTTTATACATACGTATAAAAGTGAAATACTAATCATCCAAGACCAAACCATTGAGTAGTATTACTTTCCATCATCAGCTGAACATCTTGAAAGATACGACTAAAGGTAACACACATATACGAAAGTAACTCTGTCTGTCTGTCTGTTACGCTTTCACGCCTAAACCACTGAACCGATTTTGATGAAATTTGGTACGAAGATAGAACTGAACTTGGGAAAGGACATAGGGTACTTTTTATCGCGAAAATAAAGGTAGAAGGGTTTGAAATAGGGGACGAAAGTTTGTGTCGAAGTTCCTTATTATCAAACATAAAATCAGGTAAGATTGTTTAATCTACCCTTACCATGTCGTGTGATATCAACGAATTCCACGCGGGCGAAGCCGCGGGCAGAAAGCTAGTTTATAATAAATAACAATAAATAAATATTTCAGACGAATGACACAGAATATCATCTACCAAATATTCGTGTGATCCGCAAATATTTATTTCGCAGTTTATAATACATAAACATACTTTTTTGTTATAAATACATACATATTATACATAGAAAACACCCAAACTCCGAAACAAATATTTGCAGATCATACAAAAATTTGGTCCGACCCGGGAATCGAACCCTAGACCTCTTGGTTAGCAGTTGCATACGCTGACCACAAGACCAACAAGGCAGTATGATATATTACAATAATAAATAAACAACTATTTCGAACATCTTACACACGACATCATCCAGTCACAAACTAAGCAGAGCTTATATTATTGATTCGACAACTGATATAAATACATAAACATACTTTTTTTGTTGCTTACCTATAGAATACACCCAGACCCCGAAATAAATATTTGCGGATCACACAAATATTTGGTCCTACACGGGAATCGAACCTGAATCCTTACTCAAGCAAAGTAGTCGCATGCGCTACTACTGCCCTCATCATTACGAAATGATGGCTACCAGCTCAGATATTGCGTCTGGAATAGCATTACAAAATAAAAAAATATATAATAACTATTTATAACGTGCTTATAAAATTTTAGGGTTTCCCTATGAACTAACACTGAAAACAGCCAACACCTAAAAAAAAAAATTTTGTGGATCTCATAAACATTTGGTCCGACCCGTGAATCGAACCCGAGGCCTCAATCGCATATGCTACCACAGCGCCACCGAGGCAGTCATATAAAATGAATTTTAATAATCGGTCCACAATTGACAGAGTAATCAATGAATGTACAATAAAAAAAACACAAATAATACTCCTTTTTTGAAGTTGGTTAATAATAATTTAAAATATAAAGATTGGTGTGTCTATTCTCAGACCTACCAAATATTATCAAAAGTTACACACAGTCACGTCGTCGTATGTAAACAATCAAATCTCTGTGTGCGTGACAGTGCGTGTGGAGCTAAAAACGAGCGTGCGCTCGCCTTGAATATTCGGAGAACACTGAATTTTTGAATCGCGTGAACTCTGTTTTATTGCAAATTATTTCTCCATACTAAAATGTATGGAACTTTTGCCGCTAAAAATTAATGATGTTTAAGATTAAATTATGACTTTCTGGTGAGAATTAATAGAAACCTTAAATGCTTAATCTCTTTTTTGTACTTTTTTCTTGCAACTAATAAAATATTTATTTCAAATAAAGCAACATAATACTAGATTAATTCCAAACAGAAAAGGTCGATTTCGGTGATTTTAGTCACTGTTGATGATTTTTTTCTCGAAAATAAATAATCGTATTAGTAACTTTACTCGGTTTCTCTATAGATTGATTTATTAAGAAACTGAGATATTTTTTTTACTGTCAAATAATGAATTAATTTGTTTCTCTTGTCATAACCGTAAGTGCTTTTTCGAGCAATTATGGAAACGATACCCTTAATCAAAATATTCTGGGGAACGAATTGGTAGAGTTGTTGAACAATAGTGTGAAAAAATATTTGATGTAACAGAGCTTTTATCCTTGAAGTTAATACATATTATAAAGGTTAACCTTCTTTCTACCTTTTATTCCCAATACTTTTTGGGGTCAGTTACTAATTCAACCTGAATATCAGTTTTTCCACTGAGCCACTAGCATCGGACCACCGCAACCCTAATGGAGAATTAAAATCGCGGGTTGAACTACTTGTCAGTATATTTGAGGACACTGACTTGCCAATAACGATTACAATAGATTTTCATGTCAACCGGGACCGACGGCTTAACGTGCTCTTCGAGGCACAGGAGTGAATCACCGCCAAAATTCCATACTCCGGACTGCTACTAAGAATTTCCTGTAAGAAAAATCCAATATAACACTTTTGGCTCGACCCGGGATTTGAACCCGACACCACTTGATTATTATCAGTCACATACGCTAACCACTAGACCAACGAGGCAGTCAATAATATATTATTATAGTCATATTATAAAAGTTAATATGTACATAAAATTCAACAACTAACAGAAATACTCCTGAGCCATAGATATATTGGAACATGCTAACTCTAAGGATTCTAAACTATGTATTTCCGAACGCTACTTTATCCTATTTTGTACATCTACTTGACGTTACTGAACGGGTTATAAATTACCTGTAAGTATTCCAGTTCGCGAGATTTATCGCGCTAAGTACATAGTCTACGTAGCTCAGTGAATAAAATAAATTATACAAGCTACTGCTACTTACTGTGATTCGTTTACCGTTACAATTTTTAAATGCGAAGGTTTAGCGATTAATTTATATAAAAAAGGTTTTAAATGTGGAAGAGCTGTTTTTAATTAAACACATTTTTTATCAAGAGGCAAAGGTAACGCGTTGGTAATTCGGTTTAAAAAATATAAAGGTTTTTTTTAATTATTTTTTTAAATGTGTTGACTGTTGTCAAATGACATAAAAATTAGGAAGCGTTTGGGTTAGACAAGGGTTATTAAAGTGTTACATATTCGTAATGTTATGTTTTATTTAGCTCTTACCCAAAGCGTTAATGGTGTGTTTGTATATTTTGTATAATAGGTGGCAAATGTTTCTGTTCATATAAAAAACAAGTGACAAAAACTATTAGCATAGCAGGTGTTATGAATATTTCCGTAAATTTCCATTTGTACAACATTACTTATGGTCTAGTTAATTATCGGTCAAGGATTACTTACATAAGTTGAACATTACATAACTTATGTATGGAAAGAAAATGAGCAAAGATATTCTAACATACATACTAAAGTCGAATAGGAGTCTAGAAAAGGAGAAGCTTTGCCTTCTCGTTCAATATTTAATCACAATGTTAACTTTTTTTGAGACCTTCAGACTATAAAAACAAGCGAGTAATAAGATTACACGAAGTACAGTTACTTACTGTGATTGCTACAGTGAGCATACCTCACAGCGTATATTCTATTTCGTTATTAGATAGAACATTAGTCATGCTATACGTGTGAACTATTCCATTTTCAAAACATGTTTGACAGGTTTTTTTTAATTGTGCTATAAATATCTGTCTAAATTTAAAAAAAACTAGTATCGTGCAAATATTTACATAATGGCAAGTAAGTTTTATTGAGATTTTACCTGTTAAAAAGAAAAAAAAACATTGTTTAGTAGGTTTGTTCATTAGTCTGCCTCCTTTTTCATAGTAAATGTACTACGTAGACTGTCTACATATTTTGTATTGGTTTATGGAGATTCCAATAGTGTTGGGCAAATTCTAGTCGATATATTGATGTGAAACATCTATAGGCGCACGTAAAATAGATTTCTGGCCTGGCGATTGGCGACGCGTCGCCACGGCACGCTATACGATGGTATATACACTCGGTTCCAAAAATAACGGGTCAGTATAACGGGTCAGTCACATAAACCCGAATATCTCCCGAACTACGTATGCCATCCTAATGAAACGAAGACTGTTCAATTGAGAATTTAATTATACAGATAAAAAATAAAATAAAACTTAGTTACACCCACTGTTTTTCATCACTTTCTTCATTTAATACTTTGTATTGCCTCCACGTGATGAAGCCTCCAGTGATGAAAAACAGCAAAAAAACAATCATAAAAAAAATGTAATCTTAAGAAAAATATGACTACTTTAGTTTTTTTTTAATTTAAGATTAATATTGTGGGTGTAACTAAGTTTTATTTTATTTTTTATCTGTATAATTAAATTCTCAATTGAACAGTCTTCGTTTCATTAGGATGGCATACGTAGTTCGGGAGATATTCGGGTTTATGTGACTGACCCGTTATTTTTGGAACCGGCTATATATACAGTTTATATGCAGTAGTGTGTACGGTGTGTGTACCGTACACACTACTGCATATAGACTACTATTTTAATAATTAGTAATATTTTATTTTATCATTATGACATATTTAGTTCCTATTACAATATGTTCTTTTCTGCAAATTACTTTTACAAAATAATGGCGATGTTTCACATCTGCCAGGCGTCCCGTGACGGCTCACATTTTTTTTTATCAAAATTTTATTTTAACTTATCTGTTAATATTCATGACAAATGATCGAGCCTGTTAATGGAAATGAACATTTCTGCTTGGTGCCAGTAGGGTGAGAAGATACGCATCGTTAATTTTAGCTCGAGGAGGAAATTAATAAAATTTCCCCTATATTAACAACGACCAAAAATCCGGTTGGTTTTGGCTACCACGTTACATATGGCTGACAGTGAAATTTGGTTTGTAAAAAAAACAATAAAGTAACAAAACTCGCTAACACTAGTTGGTTACAAAGAAATCAACAAACATATCTACATGAAACTTATGAAAACGTGTAAAAAATGTAAGTAAAAGTATCAAAGCCCTAATGGCTTTGATCTATTACTATATACATAACATAATAATACTAGATACATAAAAATAACATCATGGACTTACGTAGCTTATAATTTTAATCATAATAATTGTATATTTTTTCAGTTTTTATATTTAATAGAATCGTATAAACAATCTTGAATATGTAAATAAAACAAAACTATTTTACACCCAAAATAAAAAGCTTCTTATAAATTGTCTAAATAAAACTCAGCTTTGTTTTTAAACAGTTATGAAGTTAAAAAGTGTAGTCGAAGGAATTGGAGGAGACACATGCCAAAAGCACTTCGGAATTAGGTTCATTTAAATAAGTCATTTAAATAAAACACTCGTATGTGTTACTTAGTTTAAGTCCATGAAATAAAACAACTTAGAACAAGAAACTTATATGCAGCAACCCTAACTTTGAAAGTTAATTCTATATTATTATAATTATAACAATGATCTGCAAATCTGGCATAAATCGAAAAAACTTTTTATCTGGAAGTGAGTCAGTCAATTAATTGCAATATCACGGAAGTTTATTTGAGCGGAAAGATTGTTCAACGTAGTTATTCTTGTGGAGTAAGTAGAATCGGATTACGTCTCAGACTGAGTCAGTCAAGCGGCTTAAATCTAGTAAAGGTAGACTTTACTAACTTCCCTCAATCGTGTAACTTCGGAGTAGTACCTACTTAGATAGGAGGAGTTTTATTCCAAGTTGGTAAGATTTAGAGACTGGCCTGCTCAGTTAAGGTTTAGGTTGATCCCTCTAATTATGTTTGAAGGAGGAAAATAATGTGGAAGTTTGAATTGAGTCCACAAATAAATCGAAAAAAATGTTGTTGTTACATTCGAATTTCGAAAAGATCCTTTATAGTTTTACAATTTAGAGGCTAGCCCTGATAATGAAGTTTTTACATTGATTATGTTCGAATTTCGAAAAATACATTCTGTTTGAATATTTGAAAATGAGGATCCAATTTACATGTCCTAAATCGATATTAACAAGGTAGGAAACTAGTCACATCTCTAATTTAGATTTATCGCGAAATACAGTTACAAGACCGGTTTCGAGCTATCTCACCACTATTGTGATACGGAGCAGGGCGTAACTTAAACACTGTAAGCCATTGCGTGCCTCCATCTTTATTCGCAGATACATTTCAGTTAAATCAGCTAAATATAATTTACGGGAGAATATTCTCGCTACATTCGCTGAGAAAAATAAAATACTTCTGATAAAGAAATAAAGTGAAAAGTAAAACATTTGGATGTTTTTCAATGTTTAATAAAATTTATATGACATAAATTAAGCCTGCGGGGACCAAGTGATAGATGACATTTGCAGTTTGTTGTGACAATAAAGCTACCAGCTTTGTGCTTCCTGACTACAAAAAAAAACTCGATAGATGTGTTGGATTTCGGTAACCGTACTTCATCATGGAGTGCTAACAAAAAACTTTTTTTTACGGCTGAAAAATATTTTTTTGCGCCTAGATGCGAGATGGGACTAAAATAACTTTTGAGACTACAAGTTATGTTTACATAGCCCAATTCAAAACAGAACGTATCTAATAAATTTCACTACAATATGATTATATTACAAAGTTTAATGCTGACTAACCATTAATTATAATTGTATTTGTAGACAAAATCGTTCAGAACTTTATCAGTTCATTAAAAGTTACTTAAAAGTTCGTCTAAGACCGCATGTTTTTTTTTAATTTACAGTTAATTTAAGAACTAAAATGTTGTAAGATTAACGATAACAATTTTATTGAGAAAACGGTCAAGTAACTTGTTAATGTAGGATACTCGATCTAAGGTCACAGGGGAGTGTAATAAGGGTGAGCCCTCATGATTGTGCCTTTAAAGAACAGATCATACAAACATTTGGTCCGACCCGGTAATCAAAACCGAGACCTCTTGATCAGCAGCCGCAGGCAGTCAAATAAATACAAATAACTTCACAGACTTCTTGTCAACTGCGTTGAAGATGCATAGTTATATCCTGTGTATTTTGCTATAAATTGTTATAAATTTCTTTAGAAATCTTGAAACAACCCGACTTATTTATACATATACGAGTGTAAACAGAGTTTGATTCAAGACCGCCAGCGTGGTGTATCAACTTCATTTCTATCTCTAATCTAGTTCCAGTAGATGGCTATTAAAGATAGTTGATGATTATGAATCTCCTAACGTTTTGTAACGTAATTAATGTAACCTACATTGCAACATTTTAAAAATCTAACGTATGTTTCACGTAGCTCCAAAACAAACGAGTAAAACAGGTCTCCGAGAACCAAATTCGAGGTTGTATTCATTAAATTTTCAAGTTTGTGCAAATTTCGCAGTTGAAGGCAAGCGGTCGGTTAGCAGCCATGTTCGCACCGCAATCTGCAATATGACTAGGGTTGCCATCATTTAAAATTCATCGCCAGACAACATTTAAAAACATTCCTGGCGTCTTAATGATGTACGATGTTTTTTTGAAATAAACATGATACGTTTCATTTTTTTAATTGCAATTTCCTAGGCTCTCGAAAAAGAGTATTTATTTAGTAACATGCAGACACATAGATAGAACATTTAGATACATCTTTCAAACCTAGTTCAAACTATCATCACATTAACAGCAGGCGATAATTACATACCTCCTATTTCATAATCAAATCAAAACAGTTAAGACTTTAATAATGAAAACTTTATACTTCTGACTATAAGCGCAAACTTGCCTACCTACATAAAGACTAATATTTACTCGGAAGTAATTTTCATTTCACTAGTCCTCAACCAAAGGTGTTCTACACCCTTTTATAAAAAGTCCGCTAAAAATCCCTGCAGATTAACAGACAAATCCGGATTAATAGTAACTCCTTGTAATGAGAAAACCTCATTAGGGTCGTCACCCCCCGTCTAAGGGTATCGTGATATGTCGGACTAGAGCCGACTATAACCGTACTGTGGTCCATTACCTGGCAACCCCGTCTGCGGTTGTCTAATATCTTGTGTAAATCTTTATTCATAGATGGCAGCCCTACTTATAAATACAGTACAAAGTAAGAACATAAATATTACATAGTTTTCTTATTAGAAGTAGAAACTAAGGGGTCTTACTGCAAAATTAATAACTGGGTTTATTTCTCTGATCACTTTCCTGCAGTCATTTCACAATTTCTTGGTAATTTATTTTGAGTTCTTTTAGTAGGAAGTAAATATTGGGCATATGAGATAGTCTTTAATATCTCTATTCTAAAGTTCGCTGATATCGGTGCAGTGGTTTGGTTATTAAAGTGCAACAAGAGGACAGACAGACTTACATATTTATAATATTAGTATGAATGTATACAAATAGTTTAAGTATAGACATTTATTTAGGAATGTATTTTTTTTAAAGGTTGAAAACCTCTGAAATACCAAGAAAATATAAGGTAGGAAGACGTAAAATTCTTATCGAAGTAATAAATACAATGAAAGCATTAATTAAAAGTTAATTTGAAAGCATTAAGTCGTTTCAATTTAAGCGTAAAAATGTCGTTAAAAATAATGATACAAATTAATTTTTCATACGACAAGTTTGCAGATCTACTGTTCACGTCATTTCACGTTCATTAATAAAATGTAACTTATAATTACTTTATATACGTCAGTGAATTTTTATCTTTACAAGTCTGATTTTATTGTGACCATAACTCTATAATTCATAAACTTCTGCCACGGTGGCGCATTAGTAGCGTATGCTACTGCTGTGCTTGTGGTCTCGGGTTCGATTTCCGCAAATATTTGTTTCGGAGTTTAAATGTTTTCTATATATAATATGTATGTATTTATCAGTTGTCCAGTACCCATAATACAAGCTCTGCTTAGTTTGGGACTAGATACCGTTGTGTGTACAGTGTTAAAAATATTTATTTGCTTATATTTTTTATTATTCTAATAATTTAATGCTCACCTTGTACCCACTTCATTAGGCATTACAATATTTTCAAGCAAATCCGACTACTACGAAACAAATGTTTACGTTTTTTAGGTTAGTATATTATAGCATGGCACTCACAAATAATTTGGCTTTCTATTGTAAATAATTTTCAAGGTCGGTTCAGTAGATCTAGAGATAGGACCTAGTATCACTCCTGTGGAACATACGACTGGGCCCTCCCGAGGGCGTCTCCCCCCTGGGCTGGGTGTAATCTGCTACGCAGATTAAAATTGAATGGGAACACTTCTGGTAAGAAAAGTCTCAACTTTTTATCTAAAATAGAATAAAATAATTCTATAAGAGATTAAGATAACTTAAAATTAAATTAACTTTGTATACGAGTAACAAGGTAAATATTTTTAAACATTTAAACAGTGATTTATTTGATCTACAAGAAATTAATAGCGCATAAAACGTCCTATTACAGTTTGACAGGTGACAAGGGTATTCGGTCGCAGGTGGTAAAGGTATTGAGCCGTCACCGGACACAAACCCTTCGAAGGTTTCATTCGCTTGTTAGCGTGAATGATGAGATTATATACAGTACGTTGTTTGATCTTAACCATTCGATGGCAATAAACTTGATCTTGGACAGGTGTGAAATTTGAGAACTGATTTATTTGTTGTCATAACATCAAGCGGTTGTGTAATCCTCTTGCTCATTCTTACACTCGTTTAAAGAGATCTCCATTCGTGTAAATTGGTAAACATAAAACAACTTAGTATGTAGGTACAGTAATTTGACAATAGACTATGGTGAATCTATTGAGTCGGGCAACGGCTAATGTTAGCACGCCACTCCAAAAATCTTCTACACAATAATAGTAACTAAAAAAAGTTTAAAACTTTTGATAAAACTTGATAATACTTTCCAGTAGATTTCTATGACTATTGCTATGACCGGCAACCGCTTATTGCTATAATGTTATAGGATGGCCAGCTCGTGCATGTGCTCTCTGATAGCATGCATTTGCAGTGGCAGCACGTGAGGACTCCGCCAACATAGTTGTAGTCTGTATAATGTCACCCTGGCATATTTTAAGTATATGTATGTATGTACACCTCGTTCATTCAAATCTTTTGGCGCTACGATTAAACATTTAAACAAAGACTGCAAAATTTATTCCCCTTTTGTTTCGCCGTAGTCGGGTAGTAGCATTTTAAATTTATAAGCAGTTCTGTTACAAAACCTGTTGCGACAAGAACGTCCAAATATTTTTATCCCCTGTTAAAGCGTAATTGCCGTTGACACAATTACAAACAAGCTTGTCAAGATGTCACACGAGTCTTGTTGAAGTCATCGAGTCTAAACAAGTTATTGATCTATCAAGATCGTGTATCAAAACTTTTACGATACGATGACAAAGAATGGCGATCTCGTTTTTGCTGAGCGTACAAAAAATGTCTTAGCCTTCTCGTTTTCTTATAAAGTTTTTATGTAATCAAGCCAAACATTTTCCGTAAAAAGTAGAATGTACATATGGAGATCGTTTTCCTTAAAAGGTTTCGTCTTGGTTAAAATAAAACCTTTGGCCTTTTGAAGGAAAAAGAGGGCCGTTGCTAAACTATTTCCAACATTTAGTATTTTCATCAACAGCCTTTAACAGTCCACTGCTGGACATAGACCTCTCCATAGAAAGGAGGTTTTGGCCTACTATACCACGTTGGCCAGACGGGTTGGTATAGGGTTGGATTCAAGTTTTCCTTCTTTTTGCATTGATGTTGTCTTGCGTAGCTTATCCCTTAGTCGCCTTTTACGACACCCGCGGGATGAATAGGGGTGGTGACACTTTGTATTCTTAATCAGTCACCACACGGATAATTTTAGTCCTATTGTACCCAACATGCTACAACCAAAACTACCGTCAGTCGGTTCAGTTTCGGATCGCTTGTAAATTACTAACTAAATCCTGACAGAAACTGCCTCAAGCCACAAATAGACCTGGTATTAGACTAGGTTATTAATATCGTACAATAGCAATATAAACAGTGGAGTAGTAATAAATATGCTTACAACTTAGCTCGTTGTTTGACCTAGTTGAACCAGTCTCTGACTATCTTCAGTACATTCTTGTCAACTAACCGTTTATTAAATTGTGCATTTAGAGACTGCAGAAACTTGGGGCATCTTGGTAGCACTTAGTTTGTTTGTGGTGTACAAAGCGCACATTCTGTAAGTGATAAGTCCCTATTTGGTTTAGTTTATTCCTCGTTTTGCGAATATGGAATAAGTTGGTGTATTTTGTGTTTTAGTTTGTTACAGGGTAACAATATGTAGCGGTATATAAGTTGAGGCCAATGTTTTTGAATTAGTAAGTTATTTAACAACAGTTAGGTATAATTAGATTAAGACAGTTCTTTACCTTTTAGATCGTGTTACCAACGTCGCGTTGATGTAAAATGGGTAAGAGTCAATCCCAAAGAATAAACGTTGTTCAGGCAATCATTTAACAATTTTATATAAGTATTTCTAATTACTCGTTTTACACGAAGGTGCCAAATTACAAATATATTTGTATTTTATTGTATTATTTTGTCATGTACATATAAGTTGCTAACCCATAGATGGCGGTATTAGGACTGGCTGAATCGAGCTATTGTTTGGTTACCGGAAAGATTGTGAATACCTCGAAGAAAAAAATATTGTTTGAGAAATGTGAATTGCAATTTTAAGAATGTTCAAGTTTCAATACTATTGAGTTGTATTATTTCTCGTCGTATTGTCTCGTCTCGTCGAATTAAGGTAATGTGATGCCTGAAGTGACGGCAGATCCGAAATACCGGAAACCGATGGGCTTATAACTTTTATGGGTTTATTGACTAATGAGTGTAGTGGTGGTTGTAATGACAATGAATGAGGGGCCTCCTCATAAAGTACACAATGATAATTAGGGTGTTTATTATCTCAATCTATCTAGAGTAATGTATGTAAAATGTTAATAAATGGATTGTGTGAAATGGTCTACTTTAATTATCAGCTGTGATTGGTTCAAAATGCGAGTAAGCAAATGTTTACAAATTTTTAAGCTCGTTTTTACATATTTATGTGGGCATAAATATGTAAAAAGAGTTAGTTTTCTTAGAGTAGAGTAGAATCACTTTGGTAGGCCAAAGTGATTCTACTCTGTCTGATGGAAAACATGAGTAAAATCAAGGACTAGGGGTCACCGTTCTCATTGTGAGAGTAGGCAATGCAGCATGGTGACCCATGACACCAGAGACCGGGAGAATGATGCAGAATGATTGGGCCTCCAGTCTGATACTCCCCAACAAAATACGATAGCATGAATGCTTCCATTATTAGCATGGTCTTCTTGTGTGAGGGTAGTTATACTGCCCCGGTATTCTCGCTGATATCAGTGTTGTTCCACTACCTCCAAACTAGGTTGGACGTGCATGCCAATGTATCTCTAAATAAATTACGCTAGGAGTGCCGGAAAATACAACATCTGTAGGGTATAAAGGCTTCTCCAGACGGGTGTTTTCAAAATGAGATTGTAAAATCAAATCAGTGTCTCTTTATTAAATGTCATCCGTATTTTCTGTTGAAATAATGTCATGAATATTATCAAATTGTTTGTTTATAACGGATAAAGTTTTGTACTGTTTTATGTTGTCTGTTTGTTGGTTCATTGGTATCATAAAAACGGATTAACGCATTCGTAATACATGCTATTGTACTAAAATTTAATATTTATGATATCATTATGTATAGTACAATGTATTTTGTGATTTAACAGGACGTGATAGGTATACACATACAATTATTTATAAATAATAAATAAATAAATATTTCGGACATCTTACACACAACATGATCTAGTCCCAAACTAAGCACAGCTTGTATTATGGGTACTAAACAACTGATATAAATACATAAACATACTTTTTTTTTGTAAATACGTACCTACATATTATACATAGAAAACACCTAGATTCTGAAAAAAGTATTTGTGGATCACACAAATATTTAGTCCGACCCGGGAATCGAACCCGAGACCTCTTGATCAGCAGCCGCATACGCTAACCACTAGACCAACAAGGCAGTCAGTAAAAGTTATTCATAGCTTAAAGTTACTTATTTTTTAATATTGATATGCACAGAACACTTTAGCATAACATCGAAATCATTAATGACGAATAATCATTCATTTTCGTGATCTGTTCATGTGAACTTTTTTTAAACACTTGCAAATGCAAGCTTAATAGTAATTCCACGTCTAAATTTGGCTATTGGTTACACTTTCAGGCCCAAAACACTAAACATATATATTTAAAACAATCTTTCAACAATGGAGTTCTACATTATTAGCGAGTATAATACAGAACCGTGACACTTGTCCTAAACCTAGCAGAGACACTAGCCAAAGCTTGTAATATAATAGATGTTACTTATTTACCAGAATGGCTATTTAGATTTGAATAAAATTTGAAGCAAAGATAGATTACAGTTTAGATCAACAAATACACGTTTATATCAAAGAGAAATCGTTACACAGTATTCACATTAACGCATTCAAAGTCGGTAATAAATTAACATGTCTGTTTTCAAAACATTCGTGCTGTCCCGCCGTGAGACGTGTCACCGACGTCTTCTTGTTGTGCCACTACGAGTAACGCCCAGGGTCAATCTAGTAAAAAAGATGTAACCTAATCATCATCAACCTATCGCAATTCTCTGCTGGATATAAGCCTCTCCCATTGCACACCACTCCGATCGATTTTGGGCTTCTCGCATCCAGCTCTTGCCAGCCATCTCACGCAGGTCGTCACTCCACCTCGCCTGTAACCTAACAGACAGACAAGTAACTTGTATTTTATTTATTGGTATAGATGTATATATAGATATATAATAAAAGAGAGCTTTAAAGAGTTTTCTAAGTTATGCACAAACGGAGGTAGGAACGCATCAACCGCCGCCGTAGCACCATTACGCCTGTACTAAACAGAATTCAGCACATTTGTATGCAACGCGTGTCTGTCAGCAGACAACGACACAACGTCCTATCGCGCTGACAATTCTGAATTTAACTTTGTATAATGAACTCCATCGGACGTGCGATATGTTTCTGTATTGAGAATAACTTTTTAATGTTTTAATAAAATTGTGTAAAATATTGTATAGTTGTAAGTTTTATGTAGAGGTATTTAATTTTGCTGGTGCGTTTGGATTTTCCGACGTTACGGCCTAGTGACATTTTTAGAATATATTTCTTTTACTTATGAGAAAGTTTTTATGTGAAATTTTATAGTAAGGGCCTTTATCTAAAAATTATCTAATCTTTTGAATTAACCATATCATAAAAGAAATTACTTAAAGTTTTAGAGGAAAATTAAATTAAATTGATAAGGTCTGTTACAATTTGTTCATCACAGCCTTCTACTGTCCTTTCCCGGACGTAGGCCTCTTTACATATTTCTTCCATACAAATAAATGAAATTATGTGTCTGTTTGTAACATCCAATGAACACTTTTTTACAAAATACATATAAAAGTAGTTTAACTAACTAAAACAACAATATAAAACGTTTTTGGATCTTTTGCTCTGGTTAATCTCTGGAATGGCTGAACCGATTTTGACGGAACTTTCACTGGAAGATAGCTGATGATATATGGAATAACATTTTTTTAGACTGTGTCTAAGTGTCACAAAATTTTATGGTTAATAGTTTTAGTCAAGCGTCGATAGATGGCGTTATGCCCATTTTCTGTATCTCGCAATTTTTTGTCACCGAGACTAGTATATAAGCTCGAGGAACATTTGTTCATTGACGATTTCACACCCAATAAACTTTTAGTACAGAGTTCTAGTGTTTTATTGAAGTTCACGCCTGGCAGACCCTTGGAGTCGTAGTCAGACTGGCTTCGCTCCACGGCTTTACTAGCGATTTACAATAATGCTGATAAAAGATAGTTGATAAAAGATAGTTAAACTATTAATTTTAAAACACAAGGAAATTATTTATTGAATTAATTACATAATTCCATCATCACTTTTAAGCTAACCTCTACAAACCTAATAGACCATAGAACAACATAATCATACCCTATTTATTGATTTCAGACCACAATAACTATCGATATTCCATTACTGAAAGAGCAAATTGATTGCAAACGGGTACCGCTGTTAATTACCGAAACATCGGTAGTTATTTATTCATGATATATGTAGGCACAGCCTATGTCACTAATAGCGAGAGTCTTGAATATTTGATACAATATCCGAATACCTCTCCGAGTACCTCACTTCTGAATAGATAAGCGCTTAGGTATGGATATTTTTTAATGTTGGTTGGTTGGTTAGTAATTGAATTCAGATATACATAATACAATTATGTTAGTCAGTTGGCTAGTAATTGAATTAAGATATAATACATTTGGAACGACTCGAGAATCGAACCCGAGACATCTTGATCAGCAGCTGCATTCACTTACCACTAGACCAACAAGGCAGTCAAAGCAATCAAGTTATATACATGCTAATCGGAATAAAAATTTCAATACCGCGATAGAGGAATATTAGTTACTCAAAAGTTTGATGAGTCATCGGTAGATGGCGATGTAGTATGTTTTATTGCGCTGTACTTGGAAGTCGACACACGCGAACTACGATTGTTTCATGGAATGATAATAACAAACTAGACAGAGCCTGTTCTATAGTAACCTAACTGGCTACTTTAATATTAGGTATAAAGTTATACTATTATATAGACACATTACATCCGACACAAAACAAATCATACACAAATTGTATGAATCTGATCAATTCTATAATTTAACTTATATACAAAACTTACGAGTAGGTACTTCATATAAGGAAAAGTAAACGTGTTAAGTAAACTTTTGAAATGTATGCAAAGCAATATGTACTTACATGTATATGCCATTGCATTTGGGGATTCAAGTGTTAATGCATGTGCATGTTGGCACACGCACACAGACTATGAGTTTGGTTCAAACTGTTTAGCACTTTTTTCTCTCTCTTTGTCGATATTTTTTTCAACTTTTTTGTTTAGACGAGCATTGCCGTAATTAAAAAAAACTTTTTGTAATCATCGTTCAAAATTGCTACTAAATTTAAGTTACAACATTATAAACACTAACAAAGATTCGTTTCCGCGACATTTTTTTGTTTATTTCATCTAACACGGTTGTCGAAAAATCACGTACAACTTAGAACACTTTTTGTTGATTCGGCGATCAAGTGAAACAGCCGTAAATCGTTCAAAGTCGAAGTTAATAAGCACAACATTTACCGTTTGTCTATAGAACGCCAAAAAGTCGATAAATGAAAGAATTTATCACCGGTTACCATTGAAATGTTCTACAGTTTAAAAGCCTAGAATTTCGTAGAACGTTCGCAACCGCAAACGTTTTCGGACTGAGAATTCCATTAAACTTTTTATGGTTTTCCGAACGGAATAATTACAAACAGTCTGAGTTATTTGTGGTGGTTTTACAAGTTGCTATTGTAGAATACTACTTCACAATTCATTGTTTATTGTTTAAACTATGCAGCATATTAGAATTCTAATTGAAGTTAGGTTCTATCTGTAAATAATAAACTAGCTTACTCAAGCTTATGGTTTACTGGGAATGCCCTAGTTCCACTAATTTTACTTATTTATACATTTATACAATTAGGTAAGTAAAGTTCATAAAGAGTATAGAATTGAATTATAAGTTGATTCAACTTATAATTCCATACGTTATTGGCATACCCAAAAGACGAACTAAACGGTTTGACAGCTCGTTTTTGGTGTGAGTCGCCAAAGCTTAAAACGACCTGTCTGGGTCTATTTTTCCTGATGAGTTAAACTCTGGAGCCTTTAAGAGTAGAGTGAACAGGTTTCTTTTGGATGGGCGTGTACCATCTTCGTCTTCATCTACACTTTCCATCAGGTGAGATGGAAGACAAACGCCTATTCCATTACAACAATAAAAAAAATCTATAATCTTTTTTTGTTACCCTTTTCGTTTTCCACAATTTACTTAACCCTACTCAGCTTCTAAGGGTTGCAGCATAATGTTACCCAGCTTATAACAGTCCTCAATTAATATTTTACAAAAAGCATTATCTGTACTGTTATAGCTCTAAAGATAAGAACGATTTTACTCTACTCTACTCTTAGAATAGTATAGATAGAGTTTTAAATTAAGAGAAATGTTTAAAGAACAAACCAACTCACATTCGCATTCAGGTTGTTTATTTTTAATGAACGTAATTACATTCATTTTGTACAAAGAGAATCAGCTTCAAAAATGTTTTGCATGTTTACGATCAAGCCAAAAATAAAATAATAAATATTAAATAAAGCACAGGCTGTCAGCAATTTGAAGGTAACTTGGGTGCTTTCTTTAAACTTCTTTGTAGTATTTTATTACTTTATTATACATAAAAGTACTTTGTAAGAGATTTACAAACAATAATCCGAATGTAATATTATGCAACTTTTTATCAGATAACTCACAAAGTAATGCTTGAATTTACATTGAAATCCAAGTGAGCAATGCAACATTGTGAATTTTAGTGCGGTTGCAGATTTATGTCTATTGTAATGTAACTAGACTTCACACGCAGCGTTGCCTCTATAAATCCGAATTAGTATAGGTAAATGTGGCTTACGGGTAATATATACCTATATTATATACGGGTAATAAATACTAATTATCGTATTAAAAAACTTTCTAAAAAGTTTTTGTAGGTCTTGCTAAATTTCTATATATCCACAGGGCCGTATATACTACTACTAGCTTTAGCTCGTGGCTTCGCCTACGTGTTATTGTAATGTATAACTTTGATTGCCTTTTTATATCTCTCTCTTACTGCTCGCCTACACTCCTCAAGGAATACACATGTCAAATTGTCAGTCATACAGTAACGGAACAGTTTTATATAGGTATATACCTATATATTGATTTCTTAGGCTCTATAGAGCTTAACCTATTTGGCGACAGTCAGTTCAAGTTGTAATTTATTTTATGGTGTTCCCTACAAAAGCAGGTTTGCTGTTAGAAGTGTGTTACCTCTCCATAATCTGGATGAGAAGGGAATTTTAGGTAGTGTTACATATATTACATTCTGATATTCTATGCTATTAACTTTTACGCTTACTCGTCCCAATAGATTTGGAAAATTATTATCCTTCTTCTAGCAGTTATGCAGTATTCTTCTAACAGTAAATGTTAATTTACACTCTTTACACGTTCTTTCTTCAAACTTTGTTCCCATTTACTCTACCATGACACTGAACTTAAATTTTAACATGCTCTTTACATCTAGTGGTTACGTATGCGACTGGCTGTGCTTGAGGTTTCCAGTTTAATGTGTGATCCAATATTTGTTTCGAAGTTTCGGAAAAGCATGTTTATGTACTTATATCAATTGCCTAGTACTCATAATACAAGCTCTGTTTAGTTTGGCGTTGTGTGTAAGATGTCCGAAATATACTAGACGGCATATTGACATGCTGCTCCAAAATTAAGATAAACTGTTAATAACATCTTCCGTTTGTCACATTCCTAATTTTTTCTAATCAAATTCCTAAAATGCGGTTGAAGCAGTAGCAATGATAAGGTAAATTAAATTTAAAAACGGAATAATTAATATTGCTAGAGGAAGTGTATACATGTAAAAAGTATGAGAGATGTTTATCTGTTGTCAACAGTTCGCAATAAATTTGAATAAACCAGTCAAACTTGTTTTAGTAAAACAAGAAAGGCTTTAAACACGATGTAATATGTATGTACACTTCAATATATGTTCGTACAGTATTACATATTTGTAAATACCTTACAATTAGTAAACTAGGTAGTTACGTTTAAGAACCATTCGGGGTAGAGACACTAAATTCATGGGGTCCGAGTGCTCTTGCTATCTTTAAACAATTAGCTAAGCAATCAGTTATTGAAGCTTCTCATGGCTCTTTTTTTGCACAGAGAATAAGAATTGCCATTCAACGTGGCAATGCTAATATGGCCAGCCCACTGCCACTTCAGCTTGCTGATCCGGTGGGCTATGTCGATGACCTTAGTTCTCTGACGGATCACCTCATTCCTGATACGATCTCATAGCATCATAGCACGCTGAGCAACTTTAAGTTTATGGACCAACCGTACCGTAAGTGTAAACGGTAAACGTAGTGTAGGACGCCCACAGGTGAGGTGGAGTGATGACCTGCGTAAGATGGTTGGCAGGAGCTGGATGCGAGAAGCTGAAAATCGATCAGAGTGGTGTGCAATGGGAGAGGCCTATGTCCAGCAGTGGACTGCGATAGGCTGATGATGATGTGGCAATGCTGCCAGTCTTTTGGGAACGCTAGCAGTGCGCGATGATCCGGAGGAATTAGTGACTACATATTAATGTTTTTCATCAACAACCACTGTAGCCAAACAGTTTGGTAAAGGGTTTGTTTCAAGTTTTCCTTCTCTTTACAGCGATGTTTACGACGCCCATAGAAATAGCGGTGACACTATATCCTCATTGTTTTGCTTTTTTAGAAGTACTTATAACTGCATGCGTGTTCATCAGTGCTATTTTAGGATATTTATGAAACCTGAAGTTAGAATAGTCTGTGATAACTTTTAAACTTTACTGCGCGTTTGAGGCGTATTTTTAGGGTTCCGTAGCCAAATGGCAAAAAACGGAACCCTTATAGATTCGTCAAGTCTGTCTGTCTGTCTGTCTGTCTGTCCGTCCGTATGTCACAGCCAATTATTTCCGAAACTATAAGAGCTATACTGTTGTAATTTGGTCTGTCGATGTATTCTGTGAACCGCATTAAGATTTTTACATAAAAATAGAAAAAAAAACAATACATTTTGGGGGTCCCCATAATTGGAACTGAAACTCAAAATTTTTTTTTTCATCAAACCTATACGTGTGGGGTATCTATGAATAGGCGTTCTAAAATGATGTTGAGGTTCCTAATAACATTTTTTTCTAAACTTAATAGTTTGCGCGAGAGACACTACCAAAGTGGAAAAATGTGAGTCCCCCCCCCTCTAACTTCTAAAATAAGAGAGTGATAAAACTAAAAAAAAAATATGTTGTACATTACCATGCAAACTACCAACGAAAATTATTTTGAACGAGATCTAGTGAGTAGTTTTTTTTTAATACGTCATAAATCGTAACACGCAATTTACCTTTCATCCAATCAATAAACTAGTGTAAAAACATCGATGAAAGTTACAACGAACTACAAGAACTTTTATATGATGTTACTTGCTGATACGGAACCCTTCATGGGCGAGTCCAACTCGCACTTGGCCGATTTTTTTGGATTGGCAACACTCAAGCTACGACTTGGGTCGTTAAACTGGATTATATTTTCGGAGTTATAGCACTGTTTCTATAACAGATATAAGTTCTTTTATTAACATTATTATCCAGTGAGAGCAAGTATTAACAGTTTTAATTAGTTATGGTTCTATTTTAAGACTGCATTTTTTTTTGTATTTAAAATATGTTTACATCCAAAGTACAAGTTTGTTTATTCATCTAACCGTAAGTAAACACAACAAAATTTCACTTACAAAAATATTAGACACAACACGTACATACTATTACTTCAGTCAATCTGAAACACAGTTCTAAAGATTAATCCTCCAGTTTTAGAAGCCGGAATATCTTAAAAAATGATTATCTCTTAACCAGGTCAGAAAATCCCGCCAATTTATCGACTTTATTATAAAACCCCTTGAAGTCTCACGAAGTGGCTGAAAGTGACAATCGACGACAATTATCCCGCAAATTGACTTGATTTGAAACTCTTGGAATCCAAAGTTGAAAGTTAATTTGAATTTTCCAATTAAAGCTTTTGAATTGAATCTAAACTGTTCTACTTAAATTATGTAAAGAATATGGTTATTAGATATCTTTTATTAAATGATTTAATAATTAAGTAATATAACTCTTATTAATATTTATGTATTAGGTCTCAGAAGATGCAATTTCATCATTATCTACAGTGCACTGTTGTTAATAGGCCTGTTTTTAGAAAGAAAACATTGGCCTTCTAGACTAAACCAGTGTGATGGGTCAGTAAAGGGTTTTTCTTACTTTCTATCTTTATAAACGACAACTCCCGCATTAGGAATATATTCCTGTGTCGTGGGGTCCCCCAAACATACAAACATACAAGAAACGAACATAAAGAACACCCAGACCCAGAATAACAATTTGTGGATCACACAAAGTAGTACAGTCTTGTTTCAAGTTTTCCTTTTCTTTAGCGATATTTATCTATTTGATATTGATAGTTGGAACAACCTTTTGCACACATATATGGTCAGTGCACCTCTTTTAATGCAATTAATTTAACTGTCATCTGCCGAAAATCAAGTTGAAAACTTTTTTCGTTTTCTTTTCTATTTTCTAATCTATTTGTCTATTCTCTCGTTTCATTAGCTAATATTTTATTTTGTACGAGACTGAGTGATATTAGCCAATGAAACAAGAGACAGATGAATCAACAGAAAACGACAAATGTTTGCAACTTGGCTAGTATTGGTATAAATTTGAAACGACACCGTAGATAATATCGGTACTTACAATTTTTTTTTCTTTATTTGTTATTCTTTTAACAAGGTTACAGCACAGTACAGGTAATACACACAATGTATAAGTGAAAATTGTAATTGTTCCTTTGTGAGAGAATTCTTTCATAACTTTGATAGAGTGAGTGGGACTATCGGAATCCCAATCCACTCATCTCTCTTTATTTGTAGGTGTCCACGGAAAGCCGTAGTCACCTGTTAACTGGTTACTCCTTTTCGCACTACACAACAAGAAAACAAAGCAAAAATATACATATTGTAGTAGTGTCAACTTATTGCTGTCCACTGCTGAACGAAGGTCTGCCCCAAGGACCATCAACATATTGTACTATATATATAGACTTGTATATATCGACGTTAAACAGTGTCAGCATTTTCTCCAGTATCCTCAATAAAACTGTACTCAGCAGAAGCCAGGGAACATAAAAGTACTATGAACACATGTAATAAAACATGCTTTACGGTTCTATCCAGGTATACCTTTATTTGATATTCCTCAACATCTAAAATATTTTATCACAACAATACAAAAATGTAGTAGAAAAAGACCTCGTTTTTTCTTAGAGTCTAATCATAATTACTTTCGGAGTACATAACAGATGTCATTTGTGTACATAGTATGAATTCTCGAAGTATTGGATAAGAACGATATTGATACAATATAAGTTAACTATCTATTATATGTCTATCTATTATAATTATGGTCTCATCATTGTGTTTTTAAATCACGAGAAAAAGCGAGGCATTCCCGATACAAGTATTTTTAATAACTTACTAGGTTTTGTCTCAATTTTTGGGAAATTAAAATTTAAAAAATTTATTTATTTATATTATATTTACGAAGATGAGACTCTCTATGAAAGACCGCAGTAATTAGAGTTTCAAACTTGGTAAATAACTTGAATAAAATCCATGAGTCAAAGTTCTTTTAAAATACTACTCGTACTTGAAGTTCTTCGTTCTGGTAGAAGTTACTGTGACTTAAGTCATAAATAAGTAAAGAGTTCTTCCCGTACAGGTGAAAAGTAGATAATTAAAATTAATTATCTGTGCCTTATTTATGTTTGTTCGACTTCCTTCAGTGTATTTGACATTTCTCTTCTATTCTATTAAACAGAGGAAACAAATGCAGTCGCTAATTAAAGATAATTAAAACCGCCCACTATAGCTGTCTACGTCACCTTGACACCTTCAAAGTTCATTATACTCTCGCATAGTATCTGAAGATATCCTACGTTGTGCGTTCGATACCACATACAATGATGGAGGCTTGTCGCGGTTCGTTGCATGGGAACCTCACGACCCTCGCGCGGGAACTCCGATATAATTATATTTGTATCATGTAAGAAAGTTGATATGTCTGCTCGTACAACGTATGCTTAATGGTAAGCGAATTTTTGTTCTTATAAACAGTTACAGTAACCAGCATCTGCTAACACAAAATGGGTCATTGAATACTTCACTATTTTTAGTAACCTTTTAGTACCGTTCGTCAATAGATGCAGCAGACGGATCCCTCGCAGTCCAAGAAACCTTACAGCATAGAAATGTGACAACATCGTAGCCGAACATGCAAAAAGTCTGAGTTCCACAATAATTAATGCGACTACGAAGTAAAAGTACATTGTCCCTATTGTTTGAATATCGATGCGACGGCTTTTTAGTATAATGAGTCAGTATTAATATGTATGATGGTGGTAAAACTAGAAATGAAAATTGACATTGGATATTAATAGATAGAAAATTGTGTCCAATCCCAAACGGGAACCGCTATTTAAAACGTAAATAATAATCTGTAGAAATAAATAACATTCAATTTCATTTGTTTGTATTGGGTGTCTATAAACAGATTTTTTACTAAATGCATATGAAAGTATTTACCTGCATCAAAAAAGCTATTATTATTTTTTGTCAGTCGTTTGTTCAGTTAATCTCTGGAACAGCTGGCCCAATTTTGACGGGCTTTTCATAGTCATATAGCTGATAACATAAAGAGTAACTAAGCTAATTTTTTTTTAACCAGCTTCGCTTCGCGGCTTTACTCGCGATTTACAACAATAACATTTAACCTTATAAATAATATATAACTTAGATACTATTGAAATGAAAATAACGTCATTAGAAAGACAATAAAATAGTAAATATAGACATACCACAAAGTTTCAAATTCCATAACTATTAAGTTTGCACAAGTCAACGTGTTTTCCAAATTACTACACAGTTACAGTTAGTAACATCATTATTACTACATACCTATTGGTGTTATTACAATCACTGCAGACGTTGCTGATTAAAAATATTTAAGCTATGTGCCGCTATAACAGTGTCAAGTCATGCCACTTGTAAAGTTATTCAACTTCAAACATTTAGAATGTTCCACTCCGCAGATTTAGCCAAGAATTTATTACTTTACTAAACAAGTTAGAATACTTCTAGTAAAGCCGTATACAGAAAGTTTCTTTATATTCTATAAACTTTAGTAAACATATGGGTGTTGTTTGTATAATTTAATCAATTAACAAAGTTTATTAAGTAGTTAATAAAGTGTGGGCGATGGTTGCTTAATAACATATTTAATATTCACGTAAATTATAATGTGTATTGATGTAACAGTATTTGTTATACTAGCAACTGTTTACAGAAAGCCATAGAGTTATAGTCTAAATAAAATGTATTAAATTTCATAGACAATTTTTTTTTAGTTTTTTTAAAATATGGGAGGTTTGAGTTAAGGTGTATACCGCTGGAGGATAACTCTGAAAGTTTCAATATGCCGTCGGGGACACATTTGTCTCAGTAACTAGTCCTCATTCCTCCGGTGTGTTTTTTCAAGTCAGCCACATTTTTGGCAGTCTAGATTTATTTTTCAATATGCAAAAAACAGTACATATTATTTAGCCTAGATTTACATAATACAGAATTTGAATAATATTGACCTTAGTGGATTAGGCGTCGCACTTGCTGCAGACGATTTTAGAAATTATTAAATCTGATTTTCTTTTATGTATTTTTTATTTACATGCAATGAAACAATCCTAACACCTAACATGTATTACCGGCGGGTTCCATATGTGTATATTATATGTTTATGTTTTTCTTCTTTATGTCTGATATCGCGGTAAAAAGTAGTCCTTGTGGTATTCTGATATACGAGCTATATATTACAGTAGAGTAACAAACATTCATATCTACGTCTTCACAAACTTTCGCATTTATCAATAGTTTCGCATGGGTTAGGACTTTATCTGGAGCTTGGTAATTCTATTGAAAAACGCAAGTTGCAATACTATTGTTAATTCTCCATAGAGTGCCTCTAATTTTTTAAAGAGAGAGATATCTTTGTTGCCTTTTGGAATATACATCCTGGGTCACGTGGAACTTTACAAACATACATCAAATAGACATAAAGAATACCCACGCTGACTCAGAACAACAATTTATGGATCACACAAAGTGTTGTCCTATGTGGGATTAGAACCTTCAACATTTGGGGCAGTAGAAAGTGACATGCAATCGCTTAAACCACTAAGCGAACCGTTCAGTCAAATTTTAACAGGATCTGAATGGCCTTTGAAATAATGATTATCGATCCTCTGACTGTTTAGCCAGAAATCGTAGTTTCGATCCCCATCCAGTACAAATAACTTTTGTGATGAGCATGATGATGTGTTGTTTTATTCTTTAACTAAAAAAACAAACTAAAAAATGTAAATCCAAACAAAAAATCCAAAAACTTTGGCACCCCTTAGGGGTGGAAATTTAAAAAAATCCTCTCTTAGTGCTCGCCTACACTCCTCAAGGAATGCCAAATTTCTGCTTCCAGTAGTTTCGGCTGTGAATCTATGCTACTACTATATATATAACTAAGTTTATTAGCAGTCTGACCACCCCATCATGACACAGGCGCTTCCTAATTTAGAATCAAACGGCTGAGTGTGAGATGTTTCCAGTTATTATTTGCTTGGCTACTTTGAGCATCTAAGCGTGGGATACTGTTTGTAAATGAAGTTTCAAACAAAATGTTTCCCAAAATAAAACATCGTTGACATGAGCCCGCCTTTTCCTGCTTTTGAATAAACCTCACAAATCTGCGGCCTAACTCTTAAATCGAATCTCAATTTCAATCTAATACGAATCCAATTCTATTTTCAAAAAGTTACATAGCGTGAAATTTAAGAGTACAAAACGTCACAATTCCAATACCGATCGGTCGGAATTGAAGCCAAAAGTAAGGCTGAAGCTAAGCGCCCTTCATAAACAAGCATAGCGAGGCTTTGTTGATGTAATGCGTCAACGGCTCATTAACTCATTCAGAATTCTTTTACAACCTTCAAGTATCGCGGTTTTGAGGGTTGTGAAGACAAATATTTCTAAAGAATTTGTGAGTTTAAGGGCTTCACGCACTGGTTTAGTTTTTTTTTTCGATCCTAGCCGAAAGTAGTAAAGGACAGTAAATGCCGGCTACATTTTATAATTAACAATAAAATGTGATTAAATACCCTTGACTTCCGATTTTAAACAAGTAATATACTAGCTAACGCCCGCGGTTCCATTCGCGTGTGCATCGGTTATCGCGGTAAAAAGTAGCCTATGTCCTTTCTCAGACTCTACTAAGAGTTCCCATGTAGAGATCTAAGAGCCTGCACCATCTGGTTGGGCACCATTATAAAAGTATACCAAATTGTCTTTGAAATTTCAAATTGAAGTTTTTATTAGGAATATAATCAGTCAGGAATATGATCTCATAGTTAAAACGCATATCAAATAAAGCCGAACCAACTTGCCGTAAATAAAATGTATGGTTGAAATGAACATTCGTTTAACTGGGCATTAATTAAAATTCTAGTTTCGGCCTCCGGCTGCAACTTCTGCATTCAACCAACAACCACGCCTCAATTCACACAAAGTTTTGATTTCTCTGTTGTTGTTTCGTGCTTTTCAGTGCAGGCATGTAAACAATTTTTGTTTTTATGTCTTTGTGAGTAAACACTGTATTTGTGTATGTATGTGTGATCGTAACCGTAGTAATTTCAGTAGTTATAATAGCTGTACTGTTGTATTTAGTTGCGGATGACAGGGGTTACAGGGCGAGAGTACATATGTCTATCTTTTAAGGTTGGCTCACAATAAACTTATTTATGGTTAACAAATTTGTTTCCGCTGCACAACATCACGCTACGGGAAAATGTATATTTAATAATATACAACCGTCTGCATAATTGCAGACCGAGTTACTCATTATATCATCAGCTATTTGCCAGTCCCGTCACCATCGGTCCAGCTGTTCCATAGATTAACTGGAACACACAGCATTGATGTAAGTGCCGCATGCTTATACTTAAACTTTTGTGTGCATTTAGTAAACAAATGTTTATTTGACATTACAAACAGACATTTTAATTTTATTTATTTGTACAGATATAGATGTAAAGAAGATAGATTAATTACATACAAAGTACGTCAAGCGACAATCTCCTTTAGTACAGCCATTAACCAACCGTGCTTAGCAGCCGTACCAAACTGCATCGTTTACACACAAACTAAACACATAAATAGACATCACCCGTACACTAGGTAATCCTGTGTTTTACGAGACCGTTTTAACTCGACAATGAAACAGTCTATTCGACAATATTTAGTTGTTTCTGTCCTACAACTTAATAGCCATACAGGGACAAATACAAATGAAATTACTTCAATAACTTGTGAAGTATTGCCTACGGCTTTTCTCGTATGAACATTTCTTAATGCTATCTTAGAAAATGACGAATTTCAAGTTTGTATCATAAACAATTTAGGCTCTCTTTCTACCTGACTGCGGCAAAGTCAAAAGGAGTAGTAACAGTTTTGGCAATATAATATGTATGTTCCACTATCCCACCTAAATCACTGAACCGATTTGAATGAATGGTTATCAATAGCTTGGTAATAATAAACCTAATACTATAGGCTACATTAATGTTATCAAAAAAACAAAAACTTATAATGAATTAATCAGACCAAATAATTTTAATTTTACCTATGGATGGCCAACTAAGTATGACGCTCGAAAAGGGTTTTTTATGAAATAGATAGATAGATAGATAGATAGATAGATAACTCTTTATTTGCACACAAAAATTACAGATTTACAAAAGAAAAAGGAACACAATGATAAAATATTGAGTGTACAAAGGGCGGCCTTATTGCTGAAAGCAATTTCTTCCAGGCAACCTTAGGATGGATCAAATGTTGTAGGGAGAAAGTAGTAGTTGAATATACATTTTTGAACCTACTTTTTGCTTATTATTAGGTACTATACCATATTACATACACTACATATATTATATTATCTACAAACATTTACAATTTTTACTTACATAAAATGCATACTTATTACAATAAATATACTTACATATACATGCATACATACATACATACTATACCAGTAAATATACATACTTAAATGAATAAAAATAGAAAAGAGAAACAGTTTCGTTTCACCCTCAATCGTGTCGGACTCAATTAAGGTGAATAAAACTCCTGTACCATTTTCTTGAATCTAGTTAATGTTTGCGCCTGCCTGATGTTAGGCGGCAGTGCATTCCATAAGCGCACAGCTTCAACGGTGAAAGATTGGTCATAAAATTTGGTGGAATGCAGTGGCATCTCCAGTTGTAAACTTACGGATGACCGCAGACATTTTTCATGTGTGTCATTAAGGAACTTAAATCGTTCTTTGAGGTAGAAAGGGGCATTAGGATTGAACAAAATGTTATAAAGGAAACTAAGGATATGAGTATTCCGGCGAGAGCGAATTGGAAGCCACTTGAGAAGTTGACGGAATTCAGAGACGTGATCGTATTTTCGTAAACCAAATACGAATCGTATACAGACACAGAAATAACTCACTAAATTAAAAAAAAAAACATCACGTCAGATGGTTTGTTTGCCAGTTGTTTTTATTTTTCAAAATTTACTCGAGTGTGTCAGTTTCGGACACGATGGGGCGAAATGATCTCAGGTAGATTAATTACATTATTCAAAGGTAGGACGGTCAGTTCTAACAAAAGAAGCGAAAAAACTAATGATTTTTGAAGTATGGTCTTGTAAGTTACTTTGGAATATTTTTTTATTTTTTATTTGATGTGTTTTTTTACAGGTCAGGTGGAGTGACGACTTGTGCAGGATTGACGGAAGCGAGAAGCAAAAAATCGATCAGAGTGGCGTGCAATGAGAGAGGCCTGTACCCCGCAATGCAATAGAATGATGATGATGATGATGATGATTTTTAGTGTTCAAAAGTGATATGTGATATATGGATTCTTATTAAGTTGCTGTATTTCTAAATTGTCAATTGTTTTACATTCGGTTGCAACACGTAGGTACATTGGAATTAAACGCGAAGGCCTATAATTGGCTTAATGTAACTATTTTATTTTATTATTTTAAATAGAATAAGCAGTTGGATTGGATTAAAATAAACAAATTAAATACACTTATATTAATGTCTTAAGTAAGAAAATCAAAAGATACATACAAAAATAATGTTTTTGAAAATCTCTATATTGACAAATCCGAAAAGGTTAGGAATTTTATTTCAACAGTAAACTTCAACAATATGTGGTTGCATTGTTTGTTCATTTTAATCCCGGAGATGAACCATCTCAAACAAGCATTAAACAAGTTAGACAACTAATTAAGGTGTAAGGGCCTATCCACACAGCGCAAAAAACGTTTAAGGTATGTAAGATCGCTCCAAAAAACTGTAAAATTGTTAACAAAAATGTTTCATTTATGTACGTTATTTGTAGAACTATTAAAAAAAACCTATACCTATTTAGCAGTAGATATTAATTTTCCATAATCTAATCATGGTTGGTTATATACACTGAAATGTGAACTATTCTTGTTTAAATATTGCAATTGTAAGTGTAAAATGCAAACTCTACTATTAGTGGAGTTGCATGCAAATCTCCTATTTTACATAGCTTAAAGAAATAATAGGTGCGATCTTTAAGTAAATATTTCATATAAAACACACCATTGGTTACAACGAGTGGATTAGTAAAATAAGTACATAGTAATTAATAGCCTGCAAAGTTAATGTTAAATGTATTCCCCTATTTTACCACACTGTTTACTTACAATGCGAATGATTAATTAACTTTACTTTCTGATCACCAGCTCAAGCGAACTCATGTCTGCAGAAAAGCAAAATCCTCGCAAATATGACAAAACACGCAGACTGTTTGTTGATAATACCTTATTTCAATTACGTCCAGTGTAACCGAGGCCTAAAGCGTACACGATAAATTCCAAACTGGTTCGCAGTCTCACACTTCTTCAAAGGATTTTTCCTTTCCTCGAGTTAATACGGGATTAGGGAAGGATTTGCTTTCCTATTAAAACTCTCGCTATTTACCTTTTACGACTTTCATCAAAGCGGTTGAGATTTCATCTAGAGAGTAATTCATTATACCTGCAATGGTGTTTAATTTTACTACAGTAATATTGATATTAGTTTTAGGTGTAGTAATTAGTCAACTATAGGTATGTAGTATTTAATTTTCACTACAGTAGAATTATATTATTATTAGTTGTAGATGTAGTAATTAATCAACTATAGGTGTGTAATACTTACATTCTATCACCACCAGCATTGATCGGTTTAATGCTGGCAAGTAGTGAAGGATAGTTTGCGGCGGTCTCCTTCTGTAAGGGTGTTATGCTCAAGAAGAAGTCCGCAGAGCGGGTGCAGAAAAGGATCGATCCCACTCGGAGGAATCGACGAAGGGGAACCAGTAGAGGTATCTAGCTCCCTAATCGCCGATGTGACCACTGCGGTGGTTGATGCTGACTGGAGGGTGTTATTGTGTACAACGATTAGAGGCGCGATAGTGCCTCGCCACAGGTATTAGGTAAGACAAGGAGGACCCCAGAAGCCGCCTTTGCGCTCCAATAGCTTTTCGAGACTGCAGAGGTAGGCCGACGCAGAGTTTAATGTGTAGACGAGATCTCCGGTTGTCCCACACACGCTCTTTTTCTCCCCACGGAGGGAATGGTACTAAAAGCATTTCCCACGTAAAAAAGGTAAGTTGTATTTATTTTTAACGTTGCTTTTTTGCTAACTTTGCTGATAATAGACACTATAATAAAATCGTACTACTAAATTTAATTTATTTAAAAATTAAACTGAATTACAGACTGCGGGAAAACAAATTAGTTAGGAAAATTTCAGAAAATGCTTTTAGTTCCAAAACTTTATACAAAATATATAGTAAAGAAGTAAAATTATTTATTGTGAAAATCAATCGCCATTTACTCATGTTTTTACTGGAAACAGAACTTATTCGCGATAAAATTAATAAGGTTAAGATACCTTCTACTTTCCGACGTTTCGAACGGGTTATATCGCTCGTATCGTTAATTTTATCGTGAATAAGTCCCGTTTACAGTAAAAAACATGAGTATGTGTAAAAGTCGCGAAAGTCTAAAAACAGGTAATCGCCTTGTACTTGTGTAACCTAGTAAAAAAGAGTATCAAGACGAACCCAAAGGAAGTCAATCGTAAGCGATTATTACCAAATTTAGGTATAATATTTATTAAGAATATTATATTCTTTGAACATGTATCTATATTTCAATGAAAATTATTAAGTTACCTCACACAGTTTTTACTACCAGGAATTAAAACGTCTTCCTTCTGCAATCCGGGTAACGCATTACTACAATCAAAGGAATCCTTTTTTAAAGCACCGCAAAAATGGACATCTCCTCGCACGTGGATCATAATTCACGGAGTGTTGTATTCGATAAGGCAGTTTGAACATAACTAATGAACAGATTCCCGCGCAAGGACAATGGTTGTTTAGCATGCGAGGCACGGAGTACCGGTATGCGAGCATGCGATACTGCACGCATATTGCCTGTGTTCATCTTCGTAAATTTAAAGTAGCCTCAGTACTATAGATGGTACTAGAGCCTTCAAAATATCCTTTTATTAGACTTGTTCAATAGCGGTTAATTTCTTGACAAATTACAATAATTAAATGAATTAGCTATGTTCTTTTATATATTTAAGCTGCCAAAATGACTCTACTGACTGATGGAGAGCATGGGTAGAATTCCAGAATAGTGGTCACTATCATCATTATGAACAATGCAGCATGGTGACCCATGGCGACTTAGTGACATGATTTTACATAATTCTCCAGTAGAGGGAGAATGATTTAGAATTTCTCCTCAAATTTTTCTTCAAAAAACCGCTGCTACGATTTCAATGACATTCACAATGGAGATACTTTGATTCTTGAGGACAGACCTATGCTAATTAATACCCCGATTACACACATATGTGTTAAATATGCATGTGAGTATGTGAGTATGTGTAACATTGTTATTAAATGTTTAACTAGCGGCTGTAAGTAAATTGGAAATACGTTAGGCAAGGCGCCGAGAGTCTAAAGGAAAAGCTGCTCGTATTAATGTTGCTTAGTCACCGTTTTAATATTAAATTCAAAATTGGTTTGAATATCTAGAGAACTATAAATAACGTTAGGTAGGTAGATTTTATAATCATTTTCATTTGGGAACTCATAAATAAACGAACCATATCAAAGTTTATAAAAAGTTCGGAGCCCTGGCACGAAGTAGTAATACAAATGTAAAGCCTTAGAAAGCTTTGATGAAAAGAACTGCCTGACTTCTGCAAGGAGGCCATGGGATGAGGATACTGTGTATAGTAGCTGCTTCGCTAGGAGCAAATAGTAATTCCCACAAAGGAAATGGTTTGAATCATGGTATTATTTTGAATATTGTATCAAACTACTTTAATTAAAATATATTATGGAAAGAATTTCAATAAATATCCGAAACTGGACCTTACTGTAGAAGTGGTGGTACACGAGAGCTATCTAACGAAGCTACTTCGGGAAACGAAGAGTTAACGCAGAATAGGAATTTCACCGGTGGATATGATAACTCTATAAAGACTGCAAACGCTTTCGATTCATCTTCATAGAAGTCACTCAGAACAGTTCTGAAAGTTTTTGAAGTAACGATAGGTACATAAAAAAGAGTAGATCATTAGCTTACTTCATACACGATTGTAAAAAAGCAATCAATATTTCGAATGTTCTTTTACGAAATGTAAAACAAAAGAAAATTAATAATCCGCATTTAAAAAACTATAATCGAAACTCAACCATGATGATTTATGGCACGAACGGATAAAAATTATAATAATTTTAGAGAATAATCGAATCGATTCCAGTAAGTCCGAGAGCATAAACGATTTCCATATCGCTTACGGACAATAATAATCAATCAAGAGACCGCCTCCGCAGTTGGGATCGGAGGGTAGTTGTGAATCATTGCAATTAGTCGCCATATTATGTGACCCCTCCCGTTCCCCCTACCTCACACCGGCCTCGTGACTTGTGCTATTATTTCAACTAACGAAAGTTTATTGTATACAATATTTAACGCGGAAAAACAATTATTTTTTGAGTAGACACTGTTACTGAACATCTCAACTTTATATCAATGCAATATTTAATAAAACGGTATTTCTTACTTAAAAAAATTAAGTTCATATTCTTGTTTTGATTCTAATCTATGTTGAAAGCAGCAAGAAACAAGTTATAACGATCCGTCGTCACTTAAAACACACTATATAATTAGGAATAGCGCCTTGGAGTCGGGGGGCGCGGCCGGTTCTAGGCCTATTTATAGAAACGAAACATTTTAATATTTCAATTAGTCTCTAGTGGAAGAATTGTAAAAAAATAACTATCAAAGAAGAAATAAATCAATTGTTACTTCGAACAATAGAACAGAGCTCGGCCACCGATCCGCGTCGTGGAGGTATCGCGGCAAAATGCGCCTCTACAGAATCTTAATTGAATTTATGAAGCAGCTGAAAAGTTATTATCGACCCTTACTAATCTTTATGTTTTAAATAAAAGAGTAACTCTAGTCTGTTATGCTTTCACGGTTAAACCGCTAAACAGATTTCAATAAAACTTTGGATGAATACACTTTTATTCTCAAGGAAGGACATTTATGTACATGTGAGCGGAGCGGCAAAACCTAGTTAGGTGTGAACAAGTACAAGAGGTCTACAACTCACAACTTCTAATGAAAAATTTAGAACTAGAAGAATTCATCAAATCGAAGATTTCATCACTTATACCGTGAACTTACTGATAAAATGTTCTTTAGACCTCATCATATTTCTAGCCTATAATTTTTTGGGGTCGGCTCTAAGGTAGATCTTCATAACAGGGACTGACACCATAACGTGCTGTGCGAGGCACGGCGATAAGCCTTGCCACTTTCCAAATCTACTTTAGACCTAATACTAGATAAGACCCTAGTAATACAGAAACTAACTACATATTTTAATTGGAATCTGGGGTTAGCCCCGATCCCAAAATATCAAATGCGGAATTCATACGATACTTTGCTCTGAAATTGTAACAGAACCCCTTCCAAATATATATCTGGTTACAGTTAAACATCCCAAAGCCATAAATTATTGCCCCAAGCATACAATTTTCAAGTATTTGTGCTGGCAATGTATCAAAAATATAACATGTCTCATTACTTTGATTCATCACACCCATCTGACTGTATCCAGTCGCGTTGGCAACTGTTGTCATATAAGCAGTTTGTAGGGTAACTAAAATATTCTAACAACTAAATATATTCGATAAAATATTTACAAAAACGTGCTCCCAGTCACGCGAGAAAAGATAAGATATAAAATTATATTGAATTGGGCTTATTACATTTACTAATAAAACCGTACGTATTCATTATCTATTCAAATTTTAGATCATCTATCTCGACGTCACGCTTGGAATTTTAATTTCGATTGGGGGTGAAATCACCCCTGAATTGACCCGCCCGATAATTGTGAGTCACCGGAGAACGCCATGTTTCTACTCAGTGGGATTGCGTCATAAACAATATGGACGACAGACTGAAATAAAACAAACAAATATAATGAAAACTGAAGTTTTAGACAGTTATATTTTTGTTCTATTTGCCAGTTAAATAGTGGGAAATAAGAGAAGTCGTCTCTGCTACCGTCAGAAAAAAAAACGGAAGCCATTTATTGTTGAATATTCTTTACATTTTTAATGTATTTATAATTATTTAGTTCGCATCTTTTAAGAATTTTAGTAATAGTACGTATATAGGTACTTACACTCACGTCTATATCCTTCAAAGGACAGGCAGAAGAAGGCACAAGAAATTAAACGTTTTTGTATACTTTTTTGCTAAAACCTATTGAGCAAGTCCAACAGTGAACGATTTTCGGCTGAGATGTTGATAGAGAAAATAAGAAATTTATAAAAGTATTTGGTATTTGCTTATAAGGTAAAAATATTATAGCTATTCCTATGTTGCACTCGTAAAAATGCAATAAATAATAATCATGAACAAAAACAATAGTTTTAAAAATAAACCGGTCAAAAAGTATCTTATCTTGATTCCGTCCCTTTCTAAAGTAATTTGAAGCTTTTGTGTCAGATTCGGTTACGGTTTAGAGCCGAATTCCGTTTTAGATGTTGCATAGTTTCATAAAGACTTCAGTAGTTTTTCTTTAAAATTAAGAGCCTTCTAAAGTCTTATCTACTTATATAACTATACAGGTAACTATCATTCATATCTTAATTAAATAGTTAAGATAAAGATTTCCGAATTAGATATTCGTAAATGAAGAAAAGTAAAACATGATAGTCGAGTGTTGTCGTATTACTTTGACTCAAACTTATTACTTACAGTTTACATGAAGTTTCCTAATATAGTGATCGACAGTAAACCTGAAACAAAAACAAAAGTCACATTAATTTATTGAAATATGGATACATATTTATTTAAAACTGAGTCCCACCCGCAGTTGTTGTAAACTACAAGCGAAGTCTAGTCTAGTCTAAAAATAATGTACTAAGTTACTCTGTATATCCTCAGCTTTCTGTCATTGAAAGTCTCACCAAAATCGGTCCAGCCGTTTCAGAGATTAACCGAACCCGGAACAAACAGACAGACGGTCAAAACATTGAAAATATGCTTTTACCAAATTTGTACCGAATATTCATTTAGTAGAAAACGGTTTTTTAGCTATTATAAACACAAACCTTAATTTAATTTATTTGTATGGACTAGAATTTCATATTAATTTATTAGATTGAACCTAATCGCCTTTTGAGCCAAAAATTATATGTAGGTTCTAATGTTTTATAGTTATTCTTCCACAAGCTTTCTTTTAGCAGATCATAAACTGTCGCATACAAAACTATGCAAAATAATATTTTTGTAAATAATGTTATATTAAAGTCAATAAAACGTTTAAATAAAAGAACTGTCTCCTAATCGTATTTAGACTTCGTGGACGTCAACTAGACGTAACGGATGCCTTTTGTCATGTCGTCAGACGTAGGGGGTCCATTTGAGCGAGTGCTCGCGGGACGTTAATCTCATTAGCGGATATTCAGGGGGCTGCACTGAGGCAAATTAACGCAACTCGGAAGGGCTGTTTGTCAACCCGATTTGCAGAATAATTCTTGACTTGAAAGTGAGTACATTTTTAAATTCTATAAATATGAAATCAAAAGGCAGTCTATATGCTTTTCCAAATTCTAATCTACCTCTAAGCAAAATTTAATACGTATACTTTCAGTAATTTTTCGTTGAAGAGTAACAAACGTCCATACATCAAAACATCCATTCTTATAGACTTGAGCATTAATAATATTGTTAGGATTATTAGGAAGGATAGGATTTGTAGGAATAACTTAGTAGGATAGGACTTTCGTGTAGTCGCGATCAACTATTTTATCTCTCATTACTTCACTTTAAACCCGTTCTCTAATGCCTAATAACCAAAACTCGATAATCGTCTTTAGATGTATTCCGACTGTCATGCTATGGACATAAATTTTAATTTGAAATATAACTTCATTATTTATTTTCATCAAAAAACTCGGCAATGTAGCATCTGTTTCGTTTGATCTGCGCCGACTCACCATTGAATTCTAATTCAAGGAGCCGGTTGCCACTATTACCATATCACAATTAAGTTTAATGTAAATCCTCCATTTATACTGAATGAGTGATTATTAACGATAATATTCAAGATAATATTTATTCGCTTCTGTACATAAATACACGTTTTCATTCACAGGCTGTCGGTTGTAAACTGTTTGTTTAAGGCCGCACATTGTAGTGCTACTGCGGTTGAAAGTGTACTACGTGATAAATTTATCATTCCATAACTCCAATTTGTATACATTCAATAACAGAATATTATTGTTTAATTTAGAAAACACTAGGAACCTTTTTTCCTTAGATTCATAAACATAGTATATTATGGTCACCGTAGTTGAAATTAGCATGGGACTTTTTTTAAATATATGCCTGGCAATGGACTTTACTCTGCCTGATGGAAAGCATGAGTAGAATCCAAGAGCAGTCATGACCATACTCATTGCGAATGCAGACAATGGAGTTTAATGATCCACACTATGGCGGCTTATAGAGAGATTGAGATGCTTCTTTAGTATACCACATAATAAATTAATCTTCTATTAATAACTGACTCTAAAACACTATTAAAATGAATAGAAGGCTATCTTTTTTCACAAGCAATACTATCTCGTTTTCTTCCCTGGCTCTAGTGCCATACCAAAAATGGAATGTCGTTGAACACTCCAGACTTTCAAAATCCATTCCGATTAACAGATACTTTGAGATAAAACTTAACTTATGCATACAAAACGCTTATCTATTCATTACTTTTCGTTTTCGGACGCAGTTCCCGGCCATGACAAGGTTTTTCATCATTCGGTGAGTCATGTCCGGATGTTCACTCGTAAAACGTACAAAAACTCTTCGGAACTCGACTGAAAGATCCAGTTGAACTTGTAAAGAGTTTCCGTTGTACGACAGAATTATGAGCTAAGTTTACGCTAACTGCACAAAGTAGTCTGGGGAGAAAACAAAAATATATTACTCTAAGTAAATTGGAACTTTAATGTCAGCCATGTTTAAAATTTGCAAGTCATTGAACAGTAATAGAAATTTCAGTGAGAATCGGCATGGCACCGCTGATTTATAACGTCCGATAATGGACTTTTTATCTCTTTTCTGGACGTAAGAACATCTATTTTAAGATGTTCAAAGATTTTATACATTGATCTAGAGAGTTTTTAAAGGTGCCAGTCTGGAATTGTGAAGATAAGTAGAAAAGATTTATGACTAGTTAATTTTTTAATTCCGTTCCAAACCTGGTTCTAAGGTAAGAAGTGTTGTAGGATCAATTACTTCATAATTATTTTATGTTTTTATTATTATAGTTTATTATATACATGTAAGTTTCTTTCTTTCTCGTATTTATTAAAATTTAGCTAGTTCTCAGATAGGACTGAGCCCCTCGGTTTTGCCCGCTGTTGTTATTGTACCTTCATAATAACAATCGCGAGTAGCGCTACGGGGCGAAGCTACTCAATAAGTAGCCTTAATTACTCTTTGTATGATTAGCTGAAAATTCTGTTAAAATCGGTCCAGTAGTTCCAGATATTAACCGGCACAGACAGACATAAATTTTAAAATTAGTTTTTTTTTTATAAATAAGTACCGTATATTTAGTTCAAAGTTGTGAATTCCAAATCACAAATAGATATGTACTTCAATTATGTGTATTTGTATAGAAGTTTAGATAACTTGGACATCCGATATTTTAACTTGATTGACTCTGTACAAGACTTTTAAACGTAACATTATATAGAGAACTATTGAACATGTGTTTCAGATCCTTTGATTTTAGTCCGTTTATTTATTAATGGGACGTGTGCGGACGCTTGCAACCCCTTGATATGCGAAATCCGACACGGACAAAATTCAGCACGGTCGCCATCTTAACAAATCCTACCAAACCACAACCGTGCACAATGTTATCCGAGAATTAATAAGAAGTGGACTGGACCCTGTTTCATAAACACAAGAAATAGTTATTTAGGTACAAAAATCTTGTTCCTGTTTACTTAAATGTAGTTTCACGGAAAACTAACAAAATAATAAAATTGTATATACAATTTTAAATCCACGGCTTCTATTATATCAAATATTTAGTTAATATGAAACTAACTTAGTCGTCTGTTTAAATACGATCATACGTTGACACTAGTGCACATTCTTGTCTGCCAAAATTAGCCATGGCCCTGCAATTATTCTCGATTGTCTGACTGAGCACTTAATATTTCAGTTCAATATAATACTCATGACTAACTCTCCATTGTTTTACATGAGTTTATGATCTCTGCTCCGTGTCCAAAGGTCGCAGTGTGATGTTTCAGAAGTCATAATTTTACCTTAATAAAAATCTAACTAGTTCCAGAAATTGAGCAACTGTAAGTCCCACAATAAATGGAAAATAATGAAAAGAAAACCTTACTTACAATTTTTTAAGCTTTGTAAAACCTTATAAAAAGTTTATAAAAATATAAGCAGTCCATTGTAGTACACTTTGTGGTAAACTTTTTATCGCGATAACCAAATATGCACTCGGTATAAATGTCCTGAAAATCTACATAACATTCGAAACCTTTTCAAACGTAAAAATATCTGTTTAAAAAGTAAAAAAAAAACACAATAAAAACAGTCTACAAGAAGTAATATTGTCCGTTCACTACTAATAAAAACGTTAGCAGAAACGCTTTGCGTCACAAAAAGCGTTGGAACCAACCACCGTGTATAGGGTGGCATGCACTTAGGGGGTAACATCCCTAACAAAAGACGGTTGCCAACGCATTTGTATCGATTCGCACCCGACGCGTCCTTTACAATGTTTAATAAATTGATGTTTGTATTCAGTAAATTGGAATTTAATAATTACTTTGTCGAGTGGGCTTCTTCTCGGGAATGCAGCAAATTGAGCGGTATTTTGATACAAAAATTGTGGATTGTACTTCGAAATGTTGTATGCGAAATCACAAGAAATAGTAAAATTGATACTTATATGGTATTTGTAATTTATTATGTCACCTTTGTACAGCTCCGTTACAATATTTCTAAGGTTAACTGGGAGAGAACATGTCGGCTGATGTGGAAAAGTGCTTATTTCAATTTTTATTTTTGTATAAGTTATGTTTTGTCGTAAAATATTTTTCACTTTTTACTTGGATAATAAATGTGAGGTAAGTGTATCCCCTACTTCCAATATTCATGCGAAAGTTATTCGGTCTATCTGTATCTGTCATCTTTCCTTACTTTGATTCTAGAGGAAAGGCATAGCCCATAATATATACTCGTACATAGATAACCGACGCACTAGAGGGCAGAGCCACGAGCACAAAACTTAGTGTATAAAATAATTAAAGCAATTGCTTAATTTAGTACTTGATTGTTTTACTAGACACAGTAGGAAAAGATAGTGGATAGAACTGTAAGACGTAGTAATTAACGGCATTTCTCCGCATACTAGAAAATACGTGGATGTTGGAAACAATGAATAAATCAAGGTTCATTAGCTTATTTAATCACCGCCACTTGTTTACATTAGTGACCTTGACTGTTATCAAGACATGTCAGTCAAACTCTTACCGCACTTTTATAAATAGTACAAAAGTCTTGTAAACAAAAGGTTACGCACACCGCTGGTGTATCCGTGTATGGTCCATACAAAGCGACAAGTTTCAATAGCACAGCACAACAGTACCGATAGCAAAAAAGGTAAAGAGAATTTTACATTTACTTTTTTAAAACAACTCTCTCGTTAGGAATAAATCCTGTATCGGGAACTGTACATGAAACGTTGAACAAAAAACACCCCGACTCTGAAGAACAATTGGTGGATTATAGAAAGTTTTCAATGCTGTGGGATTTGAACCCAACTACTGCAATCAAAGTCAGTTATATAGTAAGCAAGTAGACGGGTCAGTTAGTAAGAAGTCACTAGGTAAAACGCAACTAAAAAATTGTTTCACTACGGTATTCCGTGGTTATCTAACTCCAGTCAAGAAGTTATATGAGTCAGAATACAGAGTAAAATAAAGTGTAACAAGAGCATATATATTAAATTAAAACAAATATTTACAAAACCAAAATAAGCGTCGTAAATTGTGGCAACGTGGCCAAATTACTGACAAAATAACCACGTTAAAGGTTAATTATGTCAAGAAAAATACAGTCCCTTGGGTTTACAGAAGCGTCGACCTTTCGTTTCCCTCCCTTGGAAGATTACGAACATGAAAAAGTTTAATTAATTATATTTTATGTCAGGTTTACCAAATTTAAATTATGAATCCTACGTTTGTATATAATTCCATACCCCGCCACGTTTTACTTGGGCTTATTGTGGGTTTATTGATGAGAAAAAGGAATAAAAGTAAAGCGATAGTTTAAATTCGTCTTCGAGGAGAGCTATAGATTTTAACATTTACACTTGTAAATACATAAAGAGAAACTTCTTATACTTATTTGTTTAAAACCTTGAAGTAATATTGAAGAGAAATGTAGAAATAAACTTTAAATTGTTTATTGTCTGTTAAACAAAAAGCGTATTAGACAAAAAGCGTAGGGTCCGCTTTTATTGAAATCAATCTTTTAATCCCCATGAGTTATAAAAAGAGGGGTTGTTATGAGTTTGACTCCGGTAGCTGTCTATGTGATATTAGCTTCGAAATGAATATAGATTTTAAATAATTTTATTAGAAAGTGATTTATCTTGGTGGCTATAATGGATTTGTGTTTGTAATGTTTGTGATTATCTGTTTAGTCACCATTGTTTTCCAATTTTAATATTTAATTTGTGTATCTGGTTATATTCAGTTTTATAAAGGTGTTTTTTTGTTTGTTGTTGCGTAATTTTACTTTAGATATAGTTTATCATATTCTCAGCAGATAATGTTATAATCCTGATAGGTTATTGGTACATAAACGTTTTGACACACAACTGTTCGGTCATTTTTAAAGATCGGACGCACAGGAAAGGGTTCCTCAGTCACCCATAATGGTACGTGGATTAGAAATCGTATCCAATGGATAATTGTTATGTTTACGTATTAATGCGTTGATTTTGTATGACGTTTTCCAAGTGAGCGCATTGTAAAAGTTAAGCCTCTATAACTCCTGAACTAACAAAGTCATCGAATCCGTTATAGTTTTCCTTCAAAGCTCATTATATGGACCACTATCAAAATTTTTTCCAGATTTTTTGAGCCCGCCGTTTAGCTTTTAGAGGGGGGGGGGACGCCCTGTTTTTACAAAAAAGTGGCCTTTAAAGTGGAATTTCTCGGAAACGGATACCTAAATCAAAAAATCGTCTTAGAAACCATTTCTTGTTTTTAAAAGACTTATCTAATGATACTCCACATGATGGGGTAGCCCCGAGAAAAAAAAACGTCCCCACTTTACGTGTAAGTGTGGGTAGTAAGTGTGTGGGTACCCCAAATAAAAATAGTTTTCATAATTTTATTGTAGCACTTTGGCGACGTAATTACTATACACTTTCATGCAAAGTTTGATATTTGTAGCACGTACCGTTTGGACTGTAAGTCGAGGACGGACGGACGGACGGACGGACGGATGGACAGACGGACATGACGAATCTATAAGGGTTCGAAGTCATAAACTTCGGAACCCTAAAAAGGAGGACAAACAGTTACATTCGCATTTATAACATTTGTAAGGATTACACTCCCGTTTATTTAAATTTTTGATCCATAACCACACCCATAATAGAGGTAAAATGCATTTAAAACAAATAAATAAGAGATAGCTCATCAATTTCTTTTGCTGACTGTACAGTTTATCAATTGTCAAGGCCGTGTCGTATGGAACTGATGAGGTGGGTGGTCACGGTCATGTATATAAACCTGCTCCACTAAAATACTGTAAGTAGTGCAAAATGGCATCTCTTACTGTATATGTATTGGTGATATGTGTGTTGGTGGGATGCAGGGCAGCGCCTAGTGACCGTGAGTCCACTTTGCAAGTTATATAGATAGTGTCAATTTTCAATAGTTACTATTTCAGTCAATATACTTAATTCAAAAGTATAGAAAAATAAAGAATAAAATTAAGTGAAGAAATATAAAAGATAGGATAGTTAACACGCTAAGACCAATATGAGCCAAGTATGATCGAAAAGAGACACAGACAATATGCGTGGGTCAGCAGGACTATATATTAAGTCATTCATACATACCCTCTCAAAAGGGTAAAACAAAGGCATTTTAAGCGACTGCATTATCAAATTTTGAGCGCCACCTAATTTACACTCCACTTCTCAGAATCAAAGCTATACCTGAACAATTTATGCAATGTGCGTCACAGATACTTCTAATTTTGAAGTTATGAATCTTGGACTTCAAAATATTTTATCAGTTAATCTGATTCGGCTTGACCGATTTGTATGAAATTTTGTGTGCATATCGGGTAGGTCTGAGAATCGGCCAACATCTATTTTTTATACCCCTAGGACGCGAGCAGAGCCGCGGGCATCAGCTAGTATTATTATAATATATAATTAAGATTTTCCCAATTGGATAAGGATGGTGACCCTGTGACCCTTTTACCGATGCTTTCCATTAGTGAGAGTTGAGTCACTTTGGTAGACTTAAATAAAATGAAGTGTATATAACAGACACAGGTAATTTAAAATTTATAAAATTAGTATGAACTTTTCTCTCCTATCACGCAAAATTGCTTCTTTAAGGGACGTCACACTCACAAACAAAAGTATAATAAATACGTTTTAATAAAAACAAAGCAAGAATAATTTTATAAAATATCTTCTCTTTGATGATCTATCGGGTTATCGATAGAAACTTGTTGATGATCCCAACTCAATATATATGTATAGTATATGTATCAAAACAACAATAGGCTCTTTTTTATACCTATTATTTTGTGAACTTGGTGTTTTTTTATGAAAATTACATTGTATGATAAAGATATGACGTTGCATTTTAAGTAGAGTAAAATAATCTGATTATTGATACCCCACGGCTTAGTGAGGTGATACCGGACCCTCCACGCGTAAATTAAAAGAAAAAAAACTATTTGACCATCCTGGTCTCACAGTCCAAATGTTAAAATGAGCAATACAGTTTAAATCTTTAAACACATTATTACGAGAAAGGTGTGAAATTATACAATGAGATTATTTTGTAACTATTAAAGAGTTTCATGAATCAAAACTTAATTCATAAATCGATATCAAGAAGCCGCACAATTCATAAATAAGAACATTTAAAATAATCTTTTCCAGGAAATTCCAAAGTATTTACTTTGAATGGAGCAAAAGTGTTTTAATCAAACGAAATGAAATTCAGATTCAACTTGCGAAATAATAAGAGAGGAATGTTATCGTGTGACTTCCTTTATTCAAGAAAATACGGAATTGTTGTCAATCATTAATTATTATTTTTATCTTAAGAACAATATTAATTTTGACTTACAAGAAAATATTACAAGTATCTATAGCAAAGTTAATACATAAGATCCCTACTAATATTATAAATGTATAAAAGATTTTTAATGGTGTTCTTTGTGTCCGTTTCATGTATGTTTGTAAAGTCCCCCGCGACACAGGAATTCATATTCCTAATGCGGGCGTTGTCTTTTTAAAAAAAAAAAAAAAAAAAAAAAAAAAAAAAATACAAAAGTTAAACAGACTCCAAAAAATCCAACGCAAAAAAAGCGGCAAAGTTCGAGTCGGACTCACCCATGAGGTAATGTATAACATATATTTTTTTTAGTTTTATCACTCTCTTATTTTAGAAGTTAGAGGGGGGGGACACTCCTTTTTCCACTTTGGAAGTGTCTCTCGCGCAAACTATTCAGTTTAGAAAAAATTATATTAGAAACCTCAATATCATTTTTGAACACCTATCCATAGATACCTCACACGTATAGGTTTGATGAAAAAAAATTTTTGAGTTTCAGTTCCAAGTATGAGGACCCCCAAAATGTATTGTTTTTTTTTTATTTTTATTTAAAAATCTTAATGCGGTTCACAGAATACATCGACTGACCAAATTTCAACAGTATAGCTCTTATAGTTTCGGAAATAATTGGCTGTGACATACGGACGGACGGACGGACAGACAGACAGACTTGACGAATCTATAAGGGTTCCGTTTTTTGCCATTTGGCTACGGAACCCTAATAAAAACTGGCCTAAATTTGGATGGCTTAAGTTACTATGTTATAATTCTTATCTATTCCTAATTATCTATTAATTTTAATGAAGTGTTATTATAATGTGTGCTGTGCTAGGTACCTAAAATCTGTTTGGAGTCGGTGCCAACTCTCATATGTCTGAATGTTTTTATAGTATCTAACCAATGTACGTCACTTATTAAAAGCATAAAAACCTCTAGGCACCACATCACCACCAGCACTCTCTGTTCTATTTTAACACATGCATTGTGCTTCCTTAGACCCCACTCTCTTTAGAGACATCTCTAAAAGTTTGAATAAAAAAGTTCTTTCAAAAAAATCCCAAAGAAAAAAATCGCGTTAGATTGAGTGAAACCGTTCATCCTTCTATAAAAGTAATCTGAGAATTTAATCAAGCTGCCGTCTTCCACGTGTCTTATTAAGCTAATCTTTACCACTCAGAATCAGTTTATGACTCGCGTGGGCGTTAGAACACGCAATTTATATTGACAAACGAATCATACATACAGTTATCTTCTTTCTTCTTTTTCTTTCTTCTTTTATTAAAAAGACAACTCCCGCATTAGGAATATAAATTCCTGTGTCGCGGGGGACTTTACAAACATACATGAAACGGACACAAAGAACACCCAGACTCAGAACAACAAATTGTGAATCACACAAAGTGTTGTCCTACGTGGGATTTGAACCCACGACACTTGACGTAGTAGGAAGCGGCGTGGCGACCGCTTAAGCCACTAGGCCAACCGTGCAGTCTATCTTTTAATATACCTACATGTTTTTACTATCAGTTATACCTACCGATATTGATCTATCTTCGGATTCGGGTTGCGGAGGTCCGATGCCAGTCGCACCATAGAAAAACTGATATTAAGGTAAAACCGGTGGAACTAGTAGCCGTTTTCAAATATTGGTAATAGGTATTAGCAGTTATTATCTAAAATAATATGGACTACCGAAACGTCTCTGAAACGAGTTCGCTGTAATAATAATAATTTGTTGACTCATATAAAATGTTTGACAAATTTATCAGATTATTTAAAAAAGCATTATTACTTACTACACTTTATCTCTTAAATTCTGTCTTCTTACTAGCCTTCGCTGCTGAACAGGGTTGGAATCTGCTATATATAGCTATATACATTACAGCTTATAATATTGATATTTAGATTAATGTGCACATATAAATTTATTATTACAGTAATTTATAACGGTTAGTATAATTGGTTCAAGTTGTGTACAAAAATTAGCTATTGAAGATAAGATATTTCTGTTATTTCCTTTAAGACCTGCTTTTTTAATTTACTATGTTAAACAGTTTCTTAAATATTTTATTTACGTATCTGACTATTTTCTAATATTTTTGGCAGTCTATACATATTTTTATATGTTCCACCATAGCGTGACTGCTGCGTCCGATGTGAATGAATGATTCAAAGACTATAGAATTTAAAAAAAAGTTTGTTTAAACATTTGACAATGATTTCATGTTATTTATCTACTTTATATCTTACTTAACGTTTTATTTTCTGAACCCAGCAGCGGGACATTATCTGTTGTTGATGATGATGAATATCTTAATTTAACACAAAAAAGAGTCTGATCTCGTTAACAGTATTAAATAAAATTCATTTAAGTACCTGTCATCGAAATGTGACCCAGATGACTTACGTGTTCATAGTGCGTAAAATTATATCGACACAAAGTTGGATTGTTATTTCAATGACAATGATATGATGTGAATTTTGGAGTTCCATAGTTAACAATCATCTCGTAATCATTTTCAGTTCCATCACGAATCTATCTAGGATTTTGTTAAACTAGATGAACTAGAGAATAAAAACTAAATTTTGTATAAGTTTTCATTGTTGCCAGGTTCTTATTGGTGATAGTGTGGTGTTATGTATACAGTCTACACCTTTCCTAAATTAATGGGAAATCCAAAACTATTTTTTTTTATTCTAACCAGTCCTGGTTAGAGTAAAAAATAATAATAAAGCGTTCAACGAAACAAATATTTTTTTCACCGTTAAGATATTGATAGAATCAAGTTTATAGATATGGATTCTCTGTGTGATATGGATTCACATTGTTAAATATGTACATATTATTACTCCTTTCTACATATATACTTTACCTATACAATTAGATAAATATTTCAAACATGTTACACACAACGTCATCTAGTCCCAAACTAAGCAGAGCTGGTGTTATGGGTACTAGAAAACTGATATGATGATGATGGCTAATCTCTATTAAGACTGGACCGATTTTGGTGGGACTTTCAATGGCTGACAGCTGATGTCATAAGGAAATTCTTAGGCTTATTTTATAGACTCGCTCCTCTCCACGGCATTACTAGCGATTGAATACAATAGTCATACATCTCGTTAGAACTATATAGGAAAGTAATTTTTTATACGAAAAAACTATCTATTATATTCTTCCATTCCCGCGTAAATCGAAGGGTAGATGAAAATGTTGTTGCATAAACTTGATGAAAACTTTCCTATTGAGAGGAAGATAACCACAAATATTCACTTCCTTATATGAACCAACCCTTGATAAAGAAATATATTATTCAGACCCAAACAATTCTTCAATGCACAAGTTTGTTATTGTGAAAAGGGGTTTTCGGATCGCTGACCCTATAGAGAGTTAAGGGTTAACTCTAAATAAATTACTCTACTGTAGTTTTTGGGTTAAGTTTTCTTGTAGAGTTAACCTTTATTTAAAATTTTCCGAGCCGTTAAAGTCATGCCGCGGGACGTGGCTACCATAAAAATTAGTCAAAGTTAATTTTGTCAGTAGCTATCTGATAGTGAAAGGCCCGTCAAAATCAATCCAGCCGTTCCAAAGATTACCCGGAATAAACAAACCAAGTACTGTATATACTTTCATGTGGATTTAGTGAATCACTTAATTTGAAATTACAAAATAGCTAGCTGTACCCCGTGACGCGAAAGGCACGCGAACACTACATACAATCAAGAGTTACAGCAACTCCATACTATACCTACATCTATAACTAATATAACAAGCATTTAAACACATACATCATAAACTTTTTCCTCTATGTTAACAATATAGATAACCAAAAATCTATAATTTGCTGTTTATACGATGCTACTCAGAAACGATCAACATGATACACAATGAGATTTTAGAAAACCAAAAATCTATAACTTACTTTTTATACGATACAACTTAAAAATTATTACCGTAAATACTTACACAATGACATTCTAGTAGTTCGCAATGAAAAAAAAAACTAAATATTAAGTAGTATAATTTAATATCTTACTACATAAATGCGAAAGTTTTTGAGGATGGATGTATGAATGTTTGCTACTCTTTTACACAAAAATTACTGAACGGAGTTAAATGACACTTTACAGTTATGTCATACATAAAAATGACATAATTATAAAAATAACTACTTATTTCCGCGATATCCGATGTTAACTTGGTCGAAGTCGCGAAAGCCAGTTTAATCTAAATGTAATTAAGTTTAAGAATAGTAGTAATTTATAGTAATAGTATTATTTTTTTTCTAATCTACAAAAACAAGTATCTCTACTGTAAAAATGTAAAACTTTTTTTCACGAAACAAAACCACTCTCGCAGTCGACCTCCGCACAAAACAAGTCTCTCTTAATCCATGTTTATAACGAAACAACGGCTTTGGATATTAATTAATGAAAATATTTCGTTCAAAAAAGTAGACAAACAACCTCAGTAGCTACTCCAATCCATCCTCAGAAAAGAACCAGTTTATCCACGAACATATTCATTTAATTGATACAACACATCTTACAATAGACTTTCTACTTTATAACCATGAACATATGATGATTTTTACATTGCAATGAGAATCAACGGTCAGTAGAGCATTCTTTTGTAATTATTGAGCTCAAAATGTATCTCAAAAGTACACGTGAGAATGTATTGACTTTGTTGCAAGACGGTAATAAGATTTTTGAACCGAGTAGAGTGAATACTTAATAGATGTTTCGATGATAAGCTTGGTAACTTTAAACGATGATCAAGAATCGAGATAAGTTTATGAAGACGTTGTAGTAATGGAGCCACCTGACTGAAGCGAGTATGTTTTTATCAATCTAATAACCCGCGTGTGTGGGACGATTGAAACATATCTTAATGTTATTATGTCGATCAGTAAATAAATCGATTGCTATGTATTTGACTGTCAACGTCAAATGACATTTGTACTTCACTAGGGAATGAGTATGTATTTAGTGGGAGATCTAGATGGTGACAGGTGCAGCGTTTGAGCGATTTTGTAGAGAGACAGACAAAGCTACTATGGAATTTATAACATTAATATACCTACGTACGGATACCTATGTACGTAGTAACTTAAGTACGTAAGTAACTTACAATTTTAAATGCCATATTTTTTTATTAATTACCTTTATTCAAAAACAAAATTTAAATCTCAACCTTATAAAAGCCAGGAAAAAATTATAATCACAAGTTATGTAGACAATATTTTCTTATTTAAGCGTAATTTTATTTGTTGAAATATTAAATTTGGAGCAAGAAAACCTCATTCTGTACATCTTACAACAAAAAATCAACCATATTAATTTAAAAAGGTGCTGCTAGCCGACCCTTCCGAGAATTTTTTTGTTAGCATTCGCGCCCCAAATTGAACCAAATCACTGTTAATTATAAGTTAAAACTGTTCAAAAGTGATTGAAGATCGTTTAGATTATGAAATCGATCCATAGATACCTTTAAAAGGACCATTTAAAATGGTAACGGGTCCATTTCTATGTTATCTTATTCATTAAAGCAATGGGTTTGTCAGTTGGTTATATCTAATTTAGTCAATAAAACGGAAGGTAAGAAGAAAATCAGTATTATTTCTTTATCTAAATGATTCACGTATGTATATAGGTATCACGTATGTATGTATACATATATTTGTAGGTAAGTACTAACGTAGATGGATACTTATTCTTGCCTTTTCGCAATAATGTAAGCATGTTGAAGTATTATAAAAACAGTATAAACAATCCACAGCTGGACGTAGGCCTCCTTATCAAAGTTTTTAGCCTGGTTAAGTCCACGCTACCTAGACGGGTTGATATGGGCTTTGTTTCAAGTTTCCTTTTCTGTTTGCTGTGATGTTGTCCTACATATTTTTTGAGTCACCTCTTACGATACTTACGGGATGAGCAGAGGTAAGGGGATGAACCAACATCTTTTATCCCAAGCCAACCTCACCTGCACGCGGTGCGTCCTGCTGAACGACAAACGAGGCTCTGGCGACCGACTGATGGCGGTATATCCATCCGAATACGTGTAGCTAAATACCACAGACTGGTGATGGGCAGCAGCATCACCGGTACAATAAGCTGCACCCTGCGATCGCCAACCCGCCTGCCCAGCGTGGCGATTATGGGCATACCCTCCCATGCAGAGACAACTGAGGCCACGGCCCCCAGTTCCCGGTAGCCCCACTATTCCTGGCTATGGTGGCGACCACGGTAACGGTGGGGCAGGGGGTGCTAAGAATCTCCGGGTTACGGGAGGCCACCACAACCGACTGACCCTGGCTACGTACAACGGACGCACGCTACGGCTAGACTCGCATCTGGCACAACTAGAGGTAGAACTGGGTAAAATTAGGTGGCACATCCTCGGGTTATGTGAAGTCCGAAGACAGGGGGAGGACACCGTAACTCTTGAGTCAGGTCACCTAATGTACTTCCGCGAGGGAGACCAACAATCCCAAGGTGGCGTAGGGTTTCTGGTAAATAAGTCTATATCTAACAACGTTGTGGAAATTTCCAGTGTGTCGAACAGGGTAGCGTACCTCATTATTAAGCTCACTGAGAGGTATAGCCTCAAGGTTGTGCAAGTGTACGCACCGACCTCGGCGCACTCGGATGACGAGGTGGAGGATATGTACGATGACATATCGAGGGCCCTCCACTTAACCACTAAGACCCACTACAACGTTGTTATGGGTGACTTCAACGCTAAAGTGGGAGTACAGATTTGCAGCGAATCGGTAGTAGGATCACATGGACTTGGAGTCAGAAATCATAGGGGGCAAATGCTTGTCAACTTCCTTGAACGCGAGGGGCTCTTTTTGATGAATTCTTTTTTCAAAAAACAGCCCCAACGCAAGTGGACATGGCAAAGCCCCGACACTGTGATAAAAAATGAGATCGACTTCATAATTACGGACAAGAGGCACATATTCAGAGATGTCTCAGTGGTCAATAGGTTTAATACCGGTAGCGATCACCGACTAGTCCGAGGCTCTCTGAATATCAACTTCAAAGTTGAACGTGCCCGTTTGATGAAGTCCAGGCTCCGACCAACTCTACTCCAAGCCGTGATAGGATCTGAAACGTTCCAGTCAAACCTGGAAAACCGATTCGCTGCCGTGGAAACCACAACAGACGTAAACCAGAACCTCGAAAATGTGGTTCGAATCCTCAGGGACGAAGGTACGAGATTTTGTGAACTGCAGCGTAAAGGCAAGAAGTCGAAGCTTTCAGAGAAGACTTTAGGGTTGATGAGGAAACGGCGTGAAAACCCACCCGTCACTTCGTTGGCAAAGAAGATGCTGAACAGAGAGATAAGGAAACTCGTCCGACACGACCTCCGGTGCTCCAATACTCGCACCATCAAAAGAGCGATCGAGCAAAATCGGGGGTCAAAAGTGTTCGTACAATCTCTGTGTAGAAGCGAACTGACGAAGTTGACCACAACAAGTGGAGAAGTTGTTTCCTCGAAACCGGCAGTCCTTTTGGAAGTGGAAGGCTTCTATAGCCGGCTATACGCTTCGCATGCATCTCGACCTGATACCGAAAATGAGGACACCCGAGCCACATTAACGCGTCACTACACCGAAGACCTGCCAGAAGTCAGCACCGATGAAATCGAGATGGCTCTTAAACAGCTTAAAAATGGAAAAGCCCCTGGAGAGGATGGCGTTACAACAGAGCTATTAAAAGCTGGAGGTAAACCCGTACTGAGGGAGCTCCAAAAGCTTTTCAACGCTGTCCTGTTTGAAGGGAGAACTCCGGAGGTGTGGAGTAGGAGTTTGGTCGTGCTTTTCTTCAAAAAAGGTGACAAGACCTTATTGAAGAACTATCGACCCATTTCCCTTCTAAGCCACATCTACAAGCTGTTTTCAAGAGTCATCACGAACCGTCTTGCGCAAAGACTCGATGAATTTCAACCACCGGAGCAGGCCGGATTTCGGAGCGGATACGGCACCATAGACCACATACACACAGTGCGGCAAATTATACAGAAGACCCAGGAGTATAACCAGCCCCTGTGTCTAGCATTTGTGGACTATGAGAAGGCCTTCGACTCGGTTGAGATCTGGTCTGTTCTGGAGTCCCTGCAGCGTTGTCAGGTAGATTGGCGATACATCCAAGTGCTGAGATGTCTCTACGATACCGCCACCATGTCCGTCCAAGTACAGAATCAGCAAACAAGGTCCATACCATTGCATCGAGGAGTGAGACAAGGGGACGTTATTTCCCCGAAATTGTTCACAAATGCAATGGAGGATATGTTCAAGACGCTAAACTGGAAAGGACGTGGCATTAACATTAATGGCGAATACATCTCTCACTTGCGATTTGCGGACGACATCGTCATAATGGCAGAGACACTGCAGGACCTGCAACAGATGCTGAATGACCTAGCTGATTCTTCTATGCGCATCGGCCTACGGATGAACTTGGACAAAACCAAGGTCATGTTCAATGAACATGTTCTACCGGAACCGGTTGCAGTACACGATACCGTTCTCGAGGTTGTTCAAAAATATGTCTACCTTGGGCAGACATTGCAGTTGGGTAGAAACAACCTCGAGGATGAGGTGAATAGAAGAATTCAGTTGGGTTGGGCAGCGTTTGGAAAGCTACGTCGAGTCTTTTCGTCGTCGATCCCACAATGCCTAAAAACGAAAGTTTTCAATCAGTGCGTCCTACCTGTCATGACATACGGAGCCGAGACCTGGACACTTACGGTACGGTTGGTCCATAAGCTTAAAGTTGCTCAGCGTGCTATGGAAAGGGCTATGCTCGGCGTTTCTCTGAGAGATCGTATCAGAAATGAGGTGATCCGTCAGAGAACTAAGGTCATCGACATAGCCCACCGGATTAGCAAGCTGAAGTGGCAGTGGGCTGGCCATATTAGCCGCAGAACTGATGGCCGTTGGGGCAGAAGAGTTCTTGAGTGGAGACCGCGTCTCGGTAAACGTAGTGTAGGACGCCCACAGGCGAGGTGGAGTGACGACCTGCGTAAGATGGCTGGCAGGAGCTGGATGCGAGAAGCCCAAAATCGATCACAGTGGTGTGCAATGGGAGAGGCCTATGTCCAGCAGTGGACTGCGATAGGCTGATGATGATGATGATGATGAGCAGAGGTGGTGAGTAGGAAAACTCTTTATTCTAAATTCATCACCACACGGACTAAAGAAGCAGTAAAAAATTTAATACCACCAAAGGTCCCCGCTTTAATGAATGATAATTTTTTTTAGAGGTAAACAGAAAAGAGAAGGTTTATTTATTACACTAAAAATATAATGTAGGTACCGCTGAACCGATTTAATGAAAATCATGATATTGTATTTTTTATAAGTACATAGTTATATAAAATAAAATTTTAGGTAATCTGCTTTTAACTTTTAATTTAAGTGTAATTTTAGGTTCAAGATTTGTTTTAAATTAGTTTTATATAAATTTTAACTTTAAACGCCGTTATAACAATCAAATATCAATTAAGAATCTATTGTTACTTTGTAATGACATTTGTGATTTACGAAAAGTGTTTGTCACTCTTGTTTAAAATTACTTGATTATAATATTGTTAATCTCAATAAACCTTTTTGATTGAAGTTTAATAAAAGTTCAGTAGTAAGAAATTGTTTGCCCACTTAATAACACATGACAATGTTTACAGAATATTTCTAGAATTTAAAACAGAAGGCAAGATGAAACGAGATTTTAACATACAGCAAGTGAAGGAGAAAGTGGGAGTCGTAGCTTATCAAGAGGTTAAACAGATGCAGGAAACAGATAGAAGTAGCGATTCCTCCATCAACAGGAGTTTGGCTTTTAATTTGAAAAAATGAGAGAGAGAGAAAAGAGAGTGTGGGAGAGAGGGGAATGGGGGAGGGGGGAGAGATAGAACGGGAGAAAATTATTGAAAGACTGAACATAGTTGTAGATTTCATTTAGGTACTGTAATAAGGTTATTTATGCCCTTTAACTATTTCAAAACCACAGACTCGCGACGTTAACCGGCATACAATTAAGCGGATTCGCAAACAAAAGCAAGTATGAAACAGTTTTTCTTGTAATTGATTTAGAAAACTGAAATTTTATTACCTAATCTAATGCTGTTTAATATGTAAGGTCAGTTTAAAAGCATAAACTCATAACTATACAAAGTTTTATTATATACGATTTCGACATACATAGATGTGACTATAATCAAACTAGCATACAACCGTCTCTCAAATAATAACATCGCTGTCATGACAAGACACTAAGCTTATTAGGAATGCTAGACACCTTTTAGACACGCAACCACATCAAAGGAGGTAGACACTTCGACCCGTAGGGGCTGAAACACTTTATAAAGCTAATGCTATTTCTAGAGTTCTCTCAGTTATCAGTGCAAGTGATGAATTTAATAGCCGTATGAGGATATTTGTGAATTTCGATCTGAATGTTCAAAGTAAGGATCTAATTCGAATTAACGGTACATCATACGTGATTAGAATCATAACCCTATTTTGGCTTTATTCGGGTAAAAATCAAAGTCACTGATGGTTAGTCTCTGTAACAAGTTGCATGATCATGGATTAACTTTGAGATAAAGAGTTTATACAATACGATTGTTTTGTAGTCAATTTACATATACATAATAAATAAAATCGAAGTATCTGTTTGTGATATCAAATGAACAGTTTTTTACTTAATACATATGAAAATAAGTTTATACGGTACTCACATCCACAATGCAATTTTTAATATTTTTTGTCTGGTCGGTTTGTTCCGTGTAAACTTTGGAAATGGAAACTTTGGATTTTGATGGGACTTTCATTGGCAGGTGACTTCCGCGACGTAAATTGCGATTAACAACAATAACCGCGGGATTCAGCTAGTTAATAAATAAAGCGACAGAGTTGCTGACTATTGCTATATTAGCTTTCTTCGTCTTTCTTAGCAATTATCGCGGTAAAAAGTATGCCTTCTTCAATGAACAGAGTATTTCCATGCAAAATTTCATTGAAGTCGGTATAATAGTTTAGACGTGCGTAACAGGTAGAGTTAATTTCGCATTCAAAATATTGGAATGATATTATTCATAGGTCATGAGAACATTCAGTTTTTTATTGATAGATAATTAGGCATCGTATAAATAACACTTCAGTTCGATTTAAAAGTCTATACGCTCTATATCAAGAGAGCGTATTCTGCATAGACATATTTAATTAAAGTCATTTCTGAACTAATTAAGAAACCTTAGTAGTAATCAAAAAACCATCTTCAGGTACCCGCCACTCATTTTATTATTACGGTTTGAAATTCCCGCTCAAATACACGTATGTTTATGTTCTTTTAATGATGTTTAAGGATAGCCTTTTAGGACTACCATTACTTCCATTATACCGAGTTGAAATAAATAACTTTTAACCCAACTTACTTGTCCTGTTGGCTTTGAAAGTAATTGGAGTATTTAAATGCTTTTAAGGTAGAGGAGGCCGGTGCAAAAAATAGAACCGACTCCACCGTAGTTAAAATTTATAGAACTATAAAAAACAATTTTAATATTATTAAGCCTAGAAAAATATTTTTCATCAGAGATCATTTGAAAACCATAAACCTAAGAAAAAGACAAAATTATAGCTTCATGTCGATGTAGCGAGTGTCATATTTTGTGAAGTTTTGAGTTTCAAGCTTTATAAAATACTTCAGTTTTAAGAAAATTCAGCTCACCTTCTTAATTTTCTAAAAGGGATTGGGATACTATTTGAAACGGAGATAGTCACTAATATTATAATGGCGAAAAGTAAGTCCGTCTATCTGAACGTGTTTTAATGAAATTTGGTACACAGATTTTCTAGTCTGAGGATGGACATGGGCTATTTCTACCCCGCAGGCAGAGCCGCGGGCAAAAGCTATTTTTCATTCCGAAGAAATTTAGTGTTCCCGTAGGATGACAAAAGTACAACAACAGTCATGCTTAAAAACAACTCACATTTTCATTACTTGCATTTATTTAAAAGTTGAAGAACAAAAATTCTCTTCAAAATTATCAGCCTTACCTATGCAGGTTTGAGTTCATGAATACATTAGTTTCTCTTAATGAAAAAAGACGAGTATCGCAGATGTTTCGACGGCTTCCGGTGCAAGGCATCCCTCGGCGCGCCTTGACTCAAATAAAAAGGTTTTGGTTTTTACCGTGCAGCCAACGAGAGCCTTCATCTCATTTATTACATTCTTACAAAAATATATTTGTAAAACACGTTATACTACGTATGTATCTACATATGGTATCTCATGAAAACGTCATTAAGACCTTTCGTAATAATTTTTTTTTAAAAATTTGATTCTTTTCAGAGCTACGGCTTGCTCGGGAGTCATTGTTTTTTAATGAGTTCCAAAAGGAGGAGGTTTTACTCCAACTACTTTTAAGTACGTAAGACATAACTAATTAAAGACTGCATATATTATACATGCAATTTTTATGTATGCATAAAGGCTTGAGTCTTGTTCATAAGGACTATTGCAAAAATTATTAATAAATTGCAAACATTACTTCGCAATACTATGACCCAGTTACCCAGACCCCGTACACTTTAAAAAAGTAAAAACACTGAACTTGAAGGATGAGAAGATAAATCATTACTGTAAAACGTAAAAAATAGGTAACTTCTAGCCCACTCCCGTGGTGTTTCCCGTGGTTGTCGTTGGAAGTCACGAGTAACGCCGCAGAGAAAAGTTACTCCTGTCCGACCTACAAAGTTACTCCTGAAAGTTCCGTCAAAATCGGTCCAGCCATTTCAGAGATATACTGTTATATGCATTTATTAAGAATTTTTTACTTTGATATTGCAATCATCATCAACAGCCATTAACAGTCCACTACTGGACATAGGCCTCTCTCGTTTTGGCCTACTATACCACGCTGGCCAAAAGGGTTGGTAAAGGGTTTGTTTCAAGTTTTCCTTCTCATGGCAGTGATGTTAGCTGCTTATTTTGTTCCTTTAGTCGCCTCTTACGACACCCATTTAATGAATAGGAGTGGTGACACTTTGTATTCTTAATCCGTCACCACACGGATGATATTGCAAACAGACACATAAATATTATTAATTTAATAGACTATATCATAACTTATTGCAGTAGAAAAACTGCCTCGTGACGAGACTAAAGTTTGCAAGTAATGTGTTTGAAGGAATTTATGTTTTTCAAATGGTTTCGTGACCTTTACAACTTTGATGTTTAACCCGAAAATCAAAGTTAGAGGATAGCTAAAAAGTTCATTATTGAAATGCGTAGGAGTCCCTAATACATTAGTTATCGAGTTAATGGCATTACACTGTCAGTATAAAACACATAACGCCATTAAACTTTACGAAATAACTTTGTAGAGGCCAGTTGGGTCTCTAGGTCTCAAATGGATTTGTATGTAAATAGAATTATATTAGGTCTAGTTGGCAATTATTATTAGGTCCAAGTACGTGATAAAGGTACCCCACGTAGGTACTGTGATTAGATTAGGTGAAATTTATTTTATGGAATTGATAAAGGAAATTGTTTTTAGGATTTAAAATCCTGATTGCTCTGAAACTACTGTTTACTAGCTAGGAAATGTAATCTACATAATGCGAAAACTTTGTTACCCTTTATACGAAAGTTATGCAAACAGAGGAATATGAAAAGCATAGTTATATTTAAATTTAGCCTCGTTGGTCTAGTGGTTAGGGTATGCGACTGCTAATCAAGAGGTCTCGGGTTCGATTCCCGGGTCGGACCAAATGTTTGTGCGATCCACAAATATTTGTTTCGGAGGTTGGGTGTATTCTTCATGTGTTATTCATGATATGTATGTATTTACAAAAAAAAGTAAGTTTATGTATTTATATCAGTTATCTAGTTGCCCATAATACAAGCTGCTGCTGGGTTTAGGAAATTGAAGAGTACAGAGGAGTAAAAAAACAACCACTGAACAATCACTAATATATTTAATTACTAGCTGATGCCCGCGGCTCCGCTCGCGTTTTAGAGGTGTGAAAAATAGATGTTGGCCGATTCTCAGACCTACTGAATATGCATATAAAGTTTCATAAAGATCGGTCAAGCCGTTTCGGAGGAGTATGGCAACGAAAACTGTGACACGAGAATTTTATATACTAAGATAATAACTAGCTTTTGCTCGTGGCAAGTGTTATTCTGTTGTATAACTTTGATTGAATTTTACACCCCCTTAGGGGCGTAATTTTCCAAAATCCTCTCATAGAGCTCACCTACGCTCCTCAAGGAACACACATGCCAAATTTCAGCTTCCAGCAACCAGTAGTTTTGGCTGTGCTTTGTCTGTCAGTCAGTCAGTATCGGAACAGTTTTATATATCGATATTAAAAAATTTCTAAGTTCCTAATATTTACAAGAAAAAAATAAAAATCGTAGAAATTATAAAAAAACTAAGGATTATAAAGATAAATTTGACCTAAGTAGCTTCTTGACTTTTTACAAGTAACTCGACGTCTGACCATGGGACAAAGATGTTAATTTCATCGTTATACAGACAGACAAAAAAACAATTTCTCAAGTGTTCATGTTTCTCCCGAAAAAATAGTTTACACATACACCTTCCTTTTCGTAAACTTCTAAATACAAATAAGATCAACCCTTACACTGCCGCGTAATCCCAGGCTATAAATTTTATAAATTTTAATCCCTTTATCGTGCGAACCCGTACAACTCTTTGTTGGGCTAGCCACTCAAACGGGAATAGGTAGGATTAGGTCGGGCGGCCTAATGTTTCAGGGTTTAACCCGTCGTACATCGACCGGGGTCACAAAGGACTGGAAGGCGAATATCAACGATGAATCATTGATCGTTCAATTGGATTTGTTTTTAATTACACTATTTAAGTATTGTTTCACACATTTATTTAACACGTTTTGTATTCTGTATTTATGAGTAGGTACTGTCGGTACTGTATTAGATTTAGAATGAAGAATTTAGGTTACACTGTGTATGTTCAGATATAGGTACATACATATATCACCATAATCTGCCAAATATTATACTGGCTAAATCCCGCGGTTATTGTTGTTAATCGCGAGTAACGCCGCAGAACGAAGCTAGTGTAAAATGAATTAGCGTAAGTTACTCATTAGGTCATCAACTTTCTGACAGTGAGAGTCCAGTCAAAATCGATCAGGACGTTCCATAGATTAGCCGCAAGAAACATACAGACGGACGGACCGACAGACAGTTTTTTTTTTATTGTCTTTTTGATGTTACTACCGAATATACTTCGATATGCATTTATAAAAAAAAATAATTAGCGAAATCGGTCCAGCCGTTCACGCGTGATGGCGTGACCAAGGGAAATAGGTATTCATTTATATATATATAAATAGATTTTTATAAAATGGTCTTTAAAAATACGCTAGTTTAAACTGCTCTTGTGCACAGAAAGCTCTACAGGGTGCCGAGTCGGCGCAGCAGTACTCAACAGCACGACAATAATTTAATTTAAAGTGTTTATAAATAATAGCGTACTAACATCTCCCCTATTGCGAATACGTAAATACGCCAGTTTGCCATAAAATCATCGCATAAATGACAATGTCGAAACATAATTTATAAACATTAAAATATAATGTGCAATTATGTCGTCGAAACACCGTTGGAATTGGACTATACAAGGTTTATTTCAGATCGTCACGCACGCGATGCTGTAAACATTGTTATTTATGATTATGACTGTACTTTTGACCTTTTATGTTTAATAATAAAACTTTTGGCTTGTTATTATGAACGCTAGAACTAACGTGCTAAAACAATACTCTGATTTTGGGTGTCATGGGCTGACAGAAAAGAACTTTGATTTATTTACATTTATATAGATAATCAATTACTATACAAGGATATATACTAGTGATTTTCGGCATGCTTACACACAACGCCATCTAGTCCCAAACTAAGCAGAGCCTGTATTATGGGCACCAGACACCGATATAAATACACAAATACACTTATCTTCTTTATAAATACATACATACCACACACAGAAAACACCCAGACTCAGAAACAAACACTTGGTCCGACCCGGGAATCGAACCCGAGACTTCTTGCTCAGCAGCCGCATACGCCAACTTCTAGACCAACAAGGCGGTCGAAATATAATACTAGTTATTATATAAATGGGATTAATTAGTTCCATAACCTATCTGTTTGCTATATTTTATTACAAATTCCGAATGTATTTTTGCGTAAATGTTATTGAAACCTTCTAACATTCTCACAAACTGACGCACATGTCAGTAAAATATAAATTGATCCATGTTTAAATGTAATAAAGACATTATGATAACATCAATTTTCGAGATGAGAAATTATGATTGGATTATTTAATTTAAATCCATTGTTATAATAATTCTCACGCAATGTATAAATATGTAAAATATATCCTATTTGGAATTGGAATTTTGATGTCTATAATGTGATATTAACCAATGGTTTCCTACCTTATCTTTTCACACTCATATAAGTAAGAAATGACAAGGAGGTTACGATAAGACGAGCAGAAAAACTGAACGAAAAGATTTTATTTTTATTATTATTTGACCCTACTAAAGTGGCTCTACTCTGGAATGGAAAGCATGAGTAGAATCCAGGAGTAGGGGTCACCATCTTCATTGTGAGGGTAGACAATGCAGCGTGCGGCAATGCAAATGCAATCCATACGATTGCGGCCTGGTCTGATAATTCTGCATTTTGAGCATGATGCAGAATGATTGGGCGTCGGTGATGCAATCAACAACGAAATACGATGGTGAGAATGCTGTCATTATTAGGATGGTCTTCTGTGTGAGGGTAGTACTGTCCCGGTCAAGCCGGTCCATCAGTGTGGCTCTACCATCTACTGAATGTAAAAGGCGATATGAATGATATGTTGAGGTGACATTTTAGAGATAGCATTGAAAATAATAAATTTCAGACGAAATTGCGAATGTCGACAAAAGTTTTAAGTCTTCACTTCATACAAATTATAGTATGGATCCGGTACAACAACACTAGATACGTTTTGTTTTGTATAAATTGCTTAATTATGGCAAACCTCTCTGAGAATCTATTCCAACTAGAATAGTATTTCTATCTCTGCAAGAAAGAACCCAGTTGAAAGACTCCAGGCGAGATCAATGACATTCAATAGGATGGTTTTCCCACTCTTTATTATAATTCACTATTGAATTTTATACTAAAGTTTTAAACTTATAATTTTAAAAAGGTTTTATAGACATAAGTAAATAGTTTGTATATGAACACATTTTAATTGTTTTATGACTTAATAAGATTGTTAATATTTGCAAACGTATCTAGCACTCAAAGTTTGTTCTTTTAAATTTAGTTGTTGTAGTTTTCAGTAATAAAATTACTTAGAAAGATGATGTTCGTTTAACCAAGTGCTTGCGGAACTGTCTTGGTATTGTTCTCATCTATAAATGTACAATTCTTATGTCACAATGTTAATTGACATTTTCCTCCGAAAGGGATTGATTCATTCTTATGACATTTTGTGAGTTAATTAATTAGGTCTGAGATTGGTATGTAAACTAGTTTTTATAACCCTGACAATTGAATATTAAACGGACGCGAGCAGAGCCGCGGGCATCAGTTAGTAATAATATAATCATTTTCATACATCTCACACACGGCTGTATGATTTTCAAGGTCTTGTGCCTAGTGCAAAAAAATAATTTACAAACAGAAAACCACATTATTGTGAATTTCATAGGCTTTGAAAAAAAACACTTAAATATCCTACGTACACGCGGGCGAACCTGCGAGCAAAAGCCAAATTATAGATAAATTACACCAAGACAGTACAAATGAAAGTGGGCATCACACAAAGATGTGATCACCTTTTACAATAGATAAATTAAATCCAAAAGAGAGATTTCCAAATAGAAGTAATGATGTTAGTACACTCCCAACAATACTCAGATAAATTAATTTAATCTCGGTAAACGTAGTGAAGCCTTTTCAGAGAAAATACGCCACATATACAAGCATCGAAATTAATCAAACCAAGACAGTCCCTTATGTGAATGTTTGTAAATGTGAAATCTCATCTACAAATGGAAAATCCATGCCCTCCGAGGCCCTCTCTTTTATACTATAAAAATTTACTAATGAATATTTTATAGGGAAAGTTGAACTATAAATATATCAACTAGAGATGTCGGGTGGTGGGATTATAACTAAAATACATGTGTTTAATTGATTCTACTACTTATATACTTCCTACAATTACCAATATTATAAATGAGAAAGTTTGTGAGGATGTATGGATGTTGGAGACGTTTCAGGCAAAAACTACTGAATGGATTTAGATGAAACTTTACGGTATTATAGCTTACATATCAAAATGACACATAGGTTACTATTTACAAATATTTAATATTTTTTTTACATTATAATTAATATTTATTTACAAATTTATAAATGTTTGTGATCCGTAAATATTTGTTTTAGAGTTTGGGTTTTTTCTATGTACGAGTATATTAAGTATGTATTTACAAAAAAAAATGTTTGTGTATTATTATTAGTTGTCTAGTACCTATTATACAAGTTCTGCTTAGTTTGGGACTAGATGGCGTTGTGTAAGACGTCCGAAATATTTATTATTATTATTATCCATTGTTACAATTATACGTAGGTATTTTTACTTATGTATACGTTCATGATTTTTTTCTAAAAATGTACAATAATTATCAATTACTTAGTACATATTTCAAGAATCGTTTTTGGGCATTAAAAAGTTAGATTTTATTGTTATCAGTTATTTTATAAGGCGCAATTATTGTAGAGGAAATTGGTTGTTGATGTATAAAGTTTACTTTTTATCTGCCGTTTATCTACATTATATCCTAATTTTCACATATATCATATATCTTTTAGTTGTAAATATATCAAAAGTTATATGAATTGTTACTCGTAGGATCAATTGTATGTCTCATTGTCTAAGCATACAGTAGTAAATGTTACTGCTTGTTAGCGATCGTGATATTTTATCTTTGATAACGAAATTCTCAAATTCTCAATAGCAGAAACTTACATCACAAATCAACGGCCTTAAGTACACTCCTGGACATAGGCCTCTCCTCAGAGAGAATATTTAGGCCTACTATACTACAGTCGCAAGGCGGATTGGTATAGGGTTTGTTTCATCATGTTTGCAGTGATGTTGTTATACGTAGCTTGCTCCTTTAATTAACTCTTACGACATCCACGTGATAAATATTAGTGGTGATACACCGTATTCTAAACCATCACGACACGAACTAGATCGAACGGAAACACACCAACGGCAATACAGCAATATATCAGTACGACTGTACTGACGGAATAGTCGTTGAAGCGGTCGCCACAACGCTCTCTGCTATTCAAATCCGACATGGAACAACACTGTGTGATGCACAAATTTTTGATCTGTGTCTAGGTGTGTTCCGTTGCGTTTGTATATATTATCAAAGCATGTAAAAAAAACGTGATGACTTCCATGCTACATTATTACTTTAAAATGTTCCCTTTCTGTACGATAATTTCATTTTACTGAATCCGAAAATTGTCTGCCGATGACACAGTACAATTTGGTGAATTAAATCGCAGCAGCGCAACCGTTGGACGTGACTCCAATAAGCATTAATTACGTTTTCAGTATGCTTTTATATACGCCTACTGCTGGCGTCACGTATGAAAAAGATAATATTCCTTTGATTAACTGCTGCGAAACTTGTAAATTATGCTTTTGTGGGTAACTTCTTCGTTATTGGACTGTTTAAATTGTTAGATCTGTACTTTTACACTTGCCATAATATACTTTATGAAAATTTCATTTATACTACACCTGATCGGAACAGTAGTCAATATTCCCTGAAAATGAAAAGAGAAAGTTAGTCTTTTCCTTGACCTGAATAAGCGGGAGGAAAAAATGTATGAAAATCCATTTCTAACGTGTTTTAGCGGGAGAGAAAGTTGTATGATTTTTCATTTCTCATGTGTTGTGTGTCAAGGAGTTTTCATATAATTTAAATATGGAATCGCCGTGCCACTGACATCCTTTTGTGAAGAATAACAAAAAAACAAAAGAAGCGTGAAATATTTGTCAAATTCTAAGCTAAATTGTGGTTACATGGTGTCTTACGTTTTGATTTTATTTTAAAAATACTTTAAATGTTCCTCACAGGTGTAGTATAAAGCACTGTGTAGCACTCGGGTGAAAGTCCCATTCCTACCTCGGGAGTATTGTGGCCCTAGGCTGCGCCTTCGGGCCACAAACTGCTCCCTCGCTAGTAATCGGTCCCTTTCCTCCCTCGGTGAACAATGTACTATTAAGTCTGAGTATACCTATATACTTCTTTATACAGATATAAATGCTTGTACAAAAAATATTTCTTTCTTTCTAAGATTCTCCTCAACGCCATCCAACATCCAACAGTCAGTCTATCCGTTACCACGAATAGTAGAATTAGTTCAATTAATAGGGAATGCAAAGATATTTTAAAATCACTTCTATTCATAATTTTCGAGCATTAGCTCACATTACACACAGGACACATTAGTGTGCTATGTGTGAAAAAAATACAATTATGTGACGACGACATGAAACCATAGAGGCATAGAATATATTTTGATATGTCATGTTACAACGGTATGAACAATGGTAATTTAAGTTAATCTGGTCATAGAAATAAAACAAGGTTAAAATTCGACCTTCAGAAGGTTTTTACTAATAGTAGGTAAATGTACATCTCTCATCTTTCCATTGTTGTAGCTGGAATTGATAACAATACACCATTTTGACGGCCTGGTTAGTCTAGTGGTTTGATTCCCGGGTCACACCAAATATTTGTGTGATCCACAAATGTTTGTTTCGGATTATGGGTGTTTTCTATGTATGGTGTGTTTTTACAAAAAAAGTATACATGTATTTATATCAGTTGTCTAGTACCCAAAGTACAATCCCTGCTTAGTTTTTGACTATACTTTGTCCATTCGTTTATTGTCTTTTTGACAGGTCACGCCTATAAATGATCGGTATTTTTTTTCGTAATAATGTACTACAGTAATGTCGTACTTTATAGACGGGTAGGGAAGGGGGCAGTGTGCATAGCTAAAAACAACATTTAAAACAGTTCTTGAAATACGATAAATTGAATAAACGATTAAAATAATCAATCATATTATTATGATCAAAATAATTTTACTTCATGTAAGTACTGTTTCTGTAGATTTAATAAAATAAAAAGGAAATTAAAATAGTGATGACTTCAAGATTGATTATTTGCAAGGAATTAAGAATATAGAATAAGAATCGAAATTTTGGAAATTAAGTTCAAACTCAGGATAAAGAATAATAACTCTGTGCATTAATTTATTAATTTTTGGACCACTGACTTTAAATGTAACTATGCATGCGGTAGTAAATTTTACTTTGAAACGCGTGGTTAATAACGTTTAAATCCAGAGTTATGAGAAAATACATTTGAAAAATCACATAATACCTACTTTTTTTTTTTTTTACGTGTGGAAATCCCCGCGGACCGTCACCCCGTCGGGGGTTACGGCGGGGTGGTGTGTCGGACTCGAACCGACTAAAACCACACGGTGTGACCCTCTCTGCGCCTTTGTATTGGAAGGAGTCCAGGGAGGGGATTTCCTTCTGGACTCCAACCGGCGCCTGCCCGCACTGTTGCGGGCACCGTCTCAAACTCTCGACTCTCTATTGGGCAACGTCCGGTCACACGCGGACGCCGCCCCCTCGCGGTTGGCCTCTATTGCGGACGGACGGGAAACCCGTCCCGCCCATCCGCGGTCACTCTCAGGGCGGCATGAGACGTAGGTATGCGCGCCTCCGCCGCCCGGGGCGCCGGCGGCGGATCGGGTCCGATTGGATGGCATCCTCCCGGGCCTTCTCCGCCACCTCCTTCTGCAAGATTACGTCCTCGCAGAAGGTTGCGACCGCGGTAAAACAACTGTCGCTGCCGGCCATCGATCTTATGACGGCCGGCAGCACATAATACTTACTAAACCGACCTTCAAGTGACTGTGTTAGGAAGTTTTCTTCGTTATGGGCCAATTATATCATCATATATCATAATAGTGCACATTTTATTTATTTACAATTACTGACTTTAAGAATATTATATCGATTGATTTTGATTTCAAATCGAATCGGTGGCGTGTGAGGGCGTCACTAATTTCGAAATTTGTTGAACTGTCAAAAAAGATAATAAATAAATAAATATTTTGGACATCTTACACACAACATCATCTAGTCCCAAAATAAGCAGAGCTTGTGTTATGGGTACTAAACAACTGATATAAATACATAAACATACTTTTTTTTTGTAAATACATACATATTATACATAGAAAAACACCCAGACTCCGAAACAAATATTTGTGGATCACACAAATATTTGGTCTGACCCGGGAATCGAACCCGAGACCTTATGATCAGCAGCCGCATACGCTAACCACTAGACCAACAAAGCAGTCAAAGATAATAAAGGAATGGACAGAGTATAGACGATGTTGTGTGTCAGACGTCCGAAATATGTATTTATTTGTGTCGAAAATATTTATTTTTATACCTAACTAATAAAAGTCACTGTCATCACACGTCATGCTTACATAATAATATATTGGACACAGATCTCATAGGCAAATTTATCAACATTTAATATCAATAGGCCCTCGCTGCCTGTCAATAACACATGGTCCTACAGTTTCCCTTTACTTCCGTATTATTTTGTCCTTTATCATTTCCGTGACGTTACACTCGACTCGCAAAAAAACCTCTTTGAATGTATTAACATCAAATGATCACAAGTTAATATCGATGGCAGTAGAATAATATATATGATACCTACCTACTGGCTACACAGCGTTACCCGCGATTGAAATAACAATCGCGAGTAACACCGCAGTAGGTACTCCACCAATTCCAAATATTAGTGTATACTTAATTAAATTACAAACTTAGTCTACAACGAATACATTACATGTATATACATATATCCTAATTGTAGAAATACGAGTACAAATACCTGAGGGTTAAGCCTCTCAAGACCCCACCATAAAACAGGATATATTAGCAGCTCCCCAAACCCTAAAGGTAGTAAAAGTCAAATGAATAACACGTAAATAACCTTAACCCTACACGAAGTATATACAAACAAAATAATATACATATGGTAATAGACGTACGGTAATATAGAGAATATAGCATTAGACAGAGAAACACTTTATTTACGGATAAACCAAGCTAATGAACTGTTAGGTTCCTGGTGTGTCTCTAGCATATTGTAGAATCTAGTCCTGACCCATTTCACCTTATGATCCCATCGACTTCCTCGTTATAGAAAACTATTTGTAAACACTGAGAGTTCCATGTTTCTCCGAAAACGTACCGACCCAATGGGAGTCATTCCACGGCCACACACAGAATTGGTGTTAATAAATCATAACGTTGAATTACACAGAGTCAGTGAGGCTACCGGAGCCCAATAATTACTGAAAGAAAACCGAAAAAAACAGAGCTAAATGTTCTTCATAATTATCTTTACAGATAAAGGAGTACAATTTTTATTGAACGTTTTTATTTAAGTAAATAAAAACTATTTTCAGTTGTTCAATCAAGCAACTGAAACCTTTAATTGCATCAGGAGTGAGTCATAGAAACTCATCGATCGGTTTCCCCGCCGATATCTATAACATAGAACTTTGTCTGTTTTACTGACGTCATCAGCAGGTTTCTCTTCAAGTTTAAATTTTACCGCAATTTAACCGCTTTCAGGAACTTTACTTCGTTAATATCCCTTTATTAACTATAAAACAAGCTTACTTATAACTACCCGTTGTTTAATATTCTAAAGTTACAAAACTAGCAAACGAGGCTTGATGCTCTGTATTATTTATTAGTATTAGCATTTCCGACATTAGCTAACACGAATATGTCGCGTATAAAAGTTTAACGTATGTAGTAGCTATAATTTTCACGGAAGTCGTAAAGAGATCGTGCGGCCAGTCGGCCATATTGAAAACATGGCGTGGGTTTTGGCGGGAAACCCCCACAGACTGAAAACGTTATTTCTTTAGGAAAAAAAGCAGCTTTTCGTTCGTGTACTAGCTATAGAAACACAGGGTTAATTTCAGTAATTTTGTAAATTACTTTTAAAGAAGCTTTAATACGTATGCGCCTACAGTGAAACATAATGATGTAAGTTTCATGATCTGCAATTTGTTACAGCTTTGATTTTGATGGCTTGATATTTTATATTGAACCCAATTCCACAATTTTTTTAATCGACCTCAGAACGGAGTTTCGCGTGCATCGAGTTTCTCACTAACTTTTATAAAGATGTACGGTATCTATTGCAACCACAGAAAATGGAATTCCTGTTTTGTGATTGCTACCTGTGTGTTGTTTGAGCCATTAAATGAAGTTTTTGGAGCCTAGCCATTTGCAGATATGTATTATAAATTAGAAAATAACTAACCGCTCAAATGAAATTTAGTGTGGAAATACTTTATTTTTCAGCATACATTAGCTACTCTTTACAACGATAACTACATGAACACGTACCTTTACGGACAGAGCCTAATATAAAAATATATATATTTATTACTCCTGAGTAAAATATTGTAAAGTGCAGTGCAATAAAATATTCCCCTATTGGTTCAAAGTAGATTGCCACGTCATATGGAAAAGTTTTTTGCCCACACGATTTAGAGAGTGGGTGTAGGCTTAATCACTTGGTTTAGTGGTTTGTTAAATATTGATGTCAATATGTATGTTGTTATTTGTTTGTTATAAAAGGCTTCCTTGACATCAAGAAAGCTTTTTATAATAGAACAAAATAATAGTAGGAACGTAATGGTTAATGTATGGGGACTTATGCGCCGTTAAGATCTATTACACTTAAACCTGTAAGTAGTACTTAGTACGACGCGTTGCTTCGATTTTCGTTTTGGTCATAATTTCACTAAATGCCTCTCTATTTATGTTAATATCAAACTATTTCATCGTGCAATAAGTACTTTCAGTAGAATATATTACAAAAAGATTTAGAGACATTTAAAAAAATCGTCTCATAAAATAGAATGTGTATTGGGCTTTTTAACAATTCAAACAAATTCAGTAACCGCTTGTGGATTTACAGGAACAGCAGCTATTCGTGTAGAAATATGCTAATCAACAAATCGCCGAACACGCGGTCCGTTGGTATCGACGGCTGTGACATAACATGGAGTTCCACAGGGTACAACTTTAGGTCCTATTTTTTTTCTTATGGAGTTAGAAAACTGTAAAGCGAGTGTCTTGTACTTGTATTTTCAATAATATGCATTTATATTCCTGTTTTCTCATACAGGAACATAAATCATCAGGAATATATGTAGGTCCATAGTTTCTTTCTCGCATTGGGAATATAAATTTGTGTCGCGGCGGACCTTACAAATCATAGATGATCGTAAAGAAAACTCATACTCAAAACAACAATTTGTTAATCACACAAAGTGTTGTCTCATTTGGGGTTTGAACCCACACCACTTGGCGCAGTAGAAAGCGGCGTGGCAACCGTTTAAACCACTAGGCCAACCGTGCAATCATTTAAAACTATTACTAAATAATATTGTAGTAATAGCAAAGGAACCAGCAGTCCAAATCGATAGATATGAGCGCGTAGTGCATGCCGTACTAAGGGTACGTACCGCAATATCTACGTGCAAGGGTCCTCCCCTCTGACTCATAAAGAGGGTGGCGGCTCTCCCTCTCACTTTTGAGAGTTTGGTCGATATTGCTCTCTTTTGTTTTCGCACTCGGAACGCAATGTGTACCGTTTCAACTCGATTTTGTGATACCACTTTAATTATTAAAAAGTTCAAGTTCTTTCAGATTGATATCTCTGTGTAAACGCGTCAAAGAAATAAAAGCTCCCTAAGATATTTATACGAATCTATAAAATCGAAGTGTCTGTCTGTAACATGATGTTTTTTAAATGCATATGAAAGTATATACGTTACTAAGTCTGTCTGTTTGTTTCGGTAATCTTTCGGAAGGCTAGAATTGAATAGGATTTTCAAGGTACAAAGAGTAACTTAGCTCCTTTTTTTAGACCAGCTTCACCCAACGGCTTTATTCTCGGGTACACAACACCCACGCGGGTAGCGCTGCGGGGCTCAACTAGTTAAAGTAATTGAGAAATAAACCTATAAATACATTCGGTACTGTATAAATTAACGGTAGTAGATTGTCTAAAATAATGATAGTTTACAAAACAACGTTTATTATAATTAAAGGGTTAATGTTACTCATGTTACTATGATGTTTAAAAATGTTTTTATCTATCAAGGTAAAGCTTGACCTCTGTCCCATCTAGAGGACATAGGACCATAAGTGAAGGTAGATGTAAAATTAAAGTCCACATGTCTTTCGTTGTTCAGTAGCTACTAATAAATGTTAAAGCATGGGGATTAACTGCTGAACTAGAAGACATGGATTTGATTCACACCATACGTATAAATGTAGTTGATTAATACATAAACTTTTTTTCAATATAATTATATCAGTTTACCAAAGTGACTCCACTATGCCTATGTGATCTGATGTGCATGTGTGTATATCTGTATCATAACTAATCATAAAATATAATAGGTAGGTACTGTTACCATAAAATCGACACAGTCGTAAACAAGTAAAAAGAGTGGGTTTTTTTCTTTTATATTTTGCATATCAAATTGACTTTACTCCACCTGACGGAAAGCATGAGTAGAATCCAGGAGTTGAGGCAATCATCCTCATTGTAAGTGCGTACAATGCAGCATGGTGACCTACACCGATGTTTCTGCATCATTCTCCAGGTCTGTGGAGACCGTCAGAAGGATTGGGCTTCAGTTCTCACACTCAGACGACAGCACGAGTGCAGTAAGTACTGCCCAGGTCGAGTCGGCCCATTCGTGCTGAAATATATTGCTGAAATATGGATGGCTCTACTACCTAGCGAACTAATATAAAATTGTCTATCTATACTGTATAATTATGTTGTACTTTCAGTCATTTAAGGAAAGTTATAAAACCTAATGGAATTAACCGCGTACCTATAAATGGTAACGTTACAATAAGATCCGTCTGGTGACGGATTAAGAATACAGATTGTCACCACCCCTATTCATCCCGCGGGTGTAGTAAAAGGCGACTAAGGGATAAACTACGCAAGACAACATCAATGCAAAGAGAAGAAAAACTTGAAACCAACCCTATACCAACCCATCTGGCCAGCGTGGTATAGTAGGCCAATACCTCCTTTCTAATGAGAGGCCTATGTACAGCAGTGGACTGTTAAAGGCTGTTGATGATAATGATGATGTTTGATAAATAAAGGAACTAGCTGAGACTCGTGGTGTTACCCGCGATTGTTGTGTACCCGCGAGTAACGCCGTGGGGTGAAGCTACAATTAGTCTAAGTTACTCCTTATATCATCAGCAGTCTGCCACTGATACCCGTGAAAATTGGTCTACTCGTTATAGAGATTAGCGGGAATGAACAGACAAACAAAAATTACAAAATAAATATTTCTAAGTATCGTTGCAATTTAGTGAACAGCTGTTATTATAAAGGCACAAATAGACAGAATTTTATTTATTAGTATATATGACTTCTTTGTGTATATGGCTTCTAATAAGAATTGGGAAACTAGACGAAGATCAATGATACAAATTGGGAAACTTCGAAAGTTAATATTCATAGAACAGCTTTGCATTTTGGGGATGCATTTTTACAACAATTGTTTAGTCCACCCTCCTGCATTAGGGGATTGTGGTCGTTGACCTTTGGGGTACAATAAATAATCAGCATGCCCCAATGGACACGGTAGAGAGCATGCATTTTTTTAAAATGATAATCGATAAGATCGTTCATTTACCTCTTAGTTTTAAATGTTTTTGTTATTCTTTTTTTTTATCTAGTAAGTGTCGAACACACACACTGGAAACAGATATCAATCGCAATGTCTTCATGAGTATGTAAGTGAATAAGAAAATTTCATACTTACGACACACCCATACAAATAAAAAAATCCAATGAATATGTTTTCGACTGTAAAATTATATACGGTACATACTTACTTTAAAAAAAATGTCTATTGTTCCGGTTTATCTCTATAGATAATCGCTACATCGATTTTGACGAAACTCACTGTCAGATAGCAGATGATATAAAAAAGCAGCCAAGTGCGACTCGGACTCGCCCATGGAGGGTTCCGTATCAGCAATTAGCATCATATAAAAGTTCTTAACCTCCTTTCAAAGGAGAGGCCTACGTCCAGCAGTGGACTGTTAAAGGCTGTTGATGATGATGATTGATGATGAAAAGTTCTTGTAGTGCATTGTAACTTGATCGATGTTTTAATAATAGTACATTGATTGAATGAAAGGCAAATTGCGGTTTACGATTTATGACGTAATAAAAGACATCTACTCACTAGATTTCTTTCAAACCAATTTTCGTTGGAAGTCAAGTCAAATGTGGAATTTAAAACCGTAACACTTGGCACAATAGAAAGCGGCATGGCGACCGCTTAAACAACTACTCGTAGATCATCCGTGCAGTCAGTTAACTTTAGTTTATCAATTCAAACATCAAATTTAACCTTAAACATTAATCATGAAAACAATTTTTCAAAAACTTATTGAAGTTTTTGAGCAGAGTCTGTGTAGAAGTAAGAACTCTCCGAGACACCTGGTAATTGGCTATTGGTAGCAAAAAAAAAACGATTTAAAATTGGCAGCGCCCGCAGCGAAGTAAATCCTAAAGCAGAAACAGTCCTTGTAGCCACAAGGATTGCATATCTTCAAAGCTGAAGCAACATTGAAAACGTTTAAAAAGCAAAGGTTTAAACGGTAGTGTGATAACGAGCGCCGTACGACTTGTTTACAGTAGCTAAACGATGTTACTCTTTATAATTATCATTTTACTTTTTAAAACGTAAAATACTGTCACAATATTCAAACACTTAATGCAATTAAAAACCTGCTTTTTGCATTAAATAATCTTAGGTTTTATGATTTCTATAGATTTAAAAAAAACTAAAACTGTGCATTCCCATAAAACGAAAATTACCGTTTTCCTTAGTACCTTGAAAATCTAAACCAATTTTGAACAAGAATAAATATGGTAGCAAATTAATTACAATAAAACATTCAAGTCCAAATCATACATTTTATTTCAAATAGCAATGTAGTCTGAAACGTATAAAGCAACACAAGAAAGCCTTACACAAATGCGCGCTAAATAAACAAGGACTCCACAAAACAAACAGCAAAACATCTATCAATTGCCTCCATACTCTTACTAAGGTGAGGAAATGAGGATAAAAACGTAGCATCATATAGTCAATACTAAAGTGAGATTTAATCTGTGGGCAAGCTATATCTAAAGAATTGAAACCTAACTCAACAGTGTTTTTACGTGCTCGCAAAAATTTCGGTAGCATTATTTTATGTAGCTTTCGTATATGCTTAAAACTTTGTAAACATTTGGCAGTAGATTTTTGCAGGCTATCTTTTATTGTTCTCGCGAAATTTTTTCGTTTCTGTTTTATGGAAGCAGTTTCAGTGTGCTCCCCAGCTGAATATTTTAATCCGGCCTTAAGATTAACTAATATACATTTGAGATGCCGGTAGGCACGTTTAGGACTGAAATTCGACTCACTATCTACTATGTTTTTCCGGTTCGTTAATCCGATCTTAGTCATATAAATCAATATCTTGGTCATTAACAAATCATAATTGTAATTTCTTAGAATTTGTTTAGTCTTCTCAATATCTTCTTCACATTTTTGTTCTTCGTCTCTGTTTTCACTTTCTATGTCTTCCATTGTTTCTTTATTAACTTTAGCAGCACAAGTCTCACTATCATTTAAATCGAGAGTCTTAATTATATCTTCACGGTTAATTTCATTATTTTTGAGAGGAATTGCGCTTATTTTACTTTCAATCACGTTTTTAGATTTGATTTTATTCTTTAATTTGGGGTACTTTGAAATACATCTTTTTTTGCAAAAGTAACAAGAACAAGAGTTCTTCCGATCCTTGGTAAGTTTTTGGAAATATACATGTTCATTAAATTTGGATGGCAGCACTCTTTTTCTATAATTGTTTATAAAAGATCGGTCGATATTATTTATTTTATAGTTATTGCAATTCGAACACCACAAAAGATTTCTTAAGTTAGACATAGTTTTAATAAGTTTAACCGAATGAGAAGATATTTTCCTATGTTTCTGTACGGATTCAGAGCTGCTACTATTATAAAAACTAGATGAAGATAATAGTACTGTTTGAGAAGGCGACTTGGTGTCTTCACTTTCATTTATTGGTTTCTCTACATTGCATTGGTTTTTAAAGGCATTGCATGAACCAGATTGCACTAAAAATATATCCATTTTACTTTCAGGTGGACTAATTACATTTGTGTTATCTTTTGAGATCAGTAAGGTGCATGGCATATGTCTATGCTGACAAGTAAGTTTACTATAAGCCTGACAATAACCGTGAGGTTTTTTTACCAATTTTATGCCTGTCCTACGTGAATCAGCAAAATTGACAACTCCATCAGAGTTTATCGATCTTTGATTTTTATTACTAGAAACACAATTTTTACGAGAAGAAGTTTTGAGAGTAAAATTATCGATTGAACTCTTATTATTTTTAGAATAAAAGCCAGCAGGGGTAAATTTTATACAATGTTTAGAAGTTTTAAGAACGAAACAATGTTTTTGATATCTTTTTGTTGCTGATACAGCACGTATGAAGTGACAAATCAGGGTTTTTAAATTAGTACAAGATGGATCCCAAGGCTCTATTTCAATAGATCCTATATTAGATTCATTTTTAACTATCATAAATCTCTTACTAGCATTAAAAACGTTATTTTTAGTATTTTCAAGTAACTGGTTATGATATTCATCAGTCGAGAAATCTTTGTTAGATGAACTTTTTGCATCTAATTTACATTTGCTTCGACAAAATAAGCAACAAACATTGTTACATGTTAGTTGGGCCACACTATTTAATAGCATTTTGCTTTTTTTTCTACGGAATTTGTGGGGAGCATAAGGCATAATGGTTTCTAACTGAGCATATTCAGGCTGTTTCTTATTAGACTCAGTTTTTGTAACCGTTTGTTTATCTTTGTGATATTTTTGTATCTTAGGATGTTGTATTTGATACTGTACCCAATATTCTTTCGGAGTGAAAATCGATAAAGGTTTACTATTATTACTCCGTGAAACAGAAATGACAGACTCACACAGTTCAGTTTTTATGATGTCAACTTGCGTCGTACAAAAGCATTCTTTTCGAAAATTACTATACGAAGTGTTACATGTGCTGTATCTTGACTTAACTATGACTATAGAATTACATACATTCATCTTCCTAACATCTTCAGATTTGGATTTTCTTAATTTCGATGAGCATATAATTTTAAATAGCATTCCCGAATTCGATACCTTATTCTTACTTATACTTTCATTTCCACTGTCTGCAGTCATTTTAGAAAATATTAATTCAGGAGTCACAGACAATGTAGGGATTTCTTGTCGCCGTATTAAATTTATATATCTTTGCATTAGAAATTTTGTTTCTATTCGTGTTGGTATATTAGCTTTAGAAGGGCGATCGTGAAGAGACCTTGTCTTCAGCCACAATCCAGCATATGGCTTATTCGGAAAACCAAAACGTTTTTTACTTATAGCAACCATATTTGAAGCTTTAATTTTTCCCGAGGATGCAACATTCAAAACATTTCTAGTTGGAAGAATAGAGCTCTGTTTAATTTTTTCTAGTAACAATTTTGAATGTTTTTCTTCTGTCACCTGTAATGATATTATTGATTGAAAATTGGAACTGAACGTACATGGTCTACATAGATTTTCCGATTTTGTCCAGAATAGATTAGGCGAGTATAAATGTAATATTTTCGAGATTGATTTTCTTACTGGAACTTTGCACACAGTAAATGCATTAGACGCATCATATTTAGGCTTTCCTAAGACTACATTTCGGCATGTTGCATGTTGCACCTGTCTAGCCGAACAATATTTTGATGTATTTAATGTGGGCAGAATTCTTATTTCTGAAGGATTTGATTTTTGCTTATAGAAATCCATTTCCACTCGTGCTATTGTGGTAGTTTTATTAGCAAAAGTATTTTCAGCAACCTTCGATTTCTTACTGAGATTTTGTATTTTCTTTACATTAGGTTCAGTTTCATACTTCTTGTTTCCATTGGATGAACATAAGCAATGCTGTTTCTTTCTTTCTTTGTTTTCCTTTTTCTTTCCAACGTCCTTATCAGAAGAACATAAGCATGTATTTTTATCTATACGACTTGCATTTTTTTTACCTTTACTTACATGTAAGCTTTTCAATATCTTATTAATGGGTCCACCAGTTTTCTCACCAGGGTTAATGTCTTTCAATGCTACTTCTTCAGGTTTTAACTTTTTGCTATGTTCATCAAGTTGTTTTCCAGGTTTTGACTTTTTGCTATGTTCATCGAGTTGTTTCTCAGGTTTTAACTTTTTGCTATGTTCATCAAGCTGTTTTTCAGGTTTTGACCTTTTGCTATGTTCATCGAGTTGTTTATCAGTTTTTATTTTTTTACTAAGTTCATCTAAATGTTTGTCAACTTTGGATATTTTTCTGGCTTCGTCGTGTTCTTTTTCAATCAGTGAGTTATGAGCTCGAATTTTAGGTCTATAGTGTTCTATGGAGAATAGTTTATGACCTTCATAGATAGGTTCACTAATCTTTTTATGTTTGTATTTCGGACGATACTTTTCTCCATAGAATTGTTTATCGCCTTCATAAGAAGTTTTGTAATGATCTTCACGAAACTTTTTTCTTTTATGCTGTGGATTTATAGCTTCTGTAACTGCTGACATTTCGTCAAACTCATCTTCAGCCTCACAAGGTTCAGGAAATAAAATATCTTTAAAAAACTCAATATTAAAATTAAAATTCGAACTAATTCTGACAGTTTGCTTAAGATTTGGTTTGTGAAAAATTTGGAAACGTGGTTCTTCGACTATAGTCTCTACTCTTTCAGATTGATGCCTACTATACCAACCTGATGGTTGCATATCAGATGACTTAAATTTTGACCCTAATTCACCCCCAGATATATCACGTGATCTGACCATGTGATTTCCGCTTATTCTGGATATGCGTCTTAGACCTCTTTTTTTTATTGGTCCGACACTGTTATACGGATCGCAATCGCTCATACATGTGTTAGGTGTACAATAATCCGATTTAAGATCTGCTTGTTGCTCTGAATCTGAATAAAAATACTTATTTTTGGTTGATGTTGCTTTTTCAGAATAGAGTCTAGCCCTAAGTGGAATCATATAAGAGTTCACTTCTGCTCTCTGTAATGTCAAAGTACAAAAGCAACGTTTTAATAATGGTCCACCAGATCCTCGGGATTCTGTTTTTGCATTTTTCGCTTGTACCATTCTATCATGACCTCCACCTTGATATTGTATGGGCCTACTTCGTTGATTACCTTTAACTGGACACGACACACTGCAGGTGGAGGTCTTACATTTCGTCGGACTACATGTTGGTCCCTTGCATACTGAAAGACGACATGGAGCTTCTTTCGTCATTCCTGACCTACCTGATCTATCAGATCGGCTCGACTTACCTGACCTATCTTTATAAAATTCGACATTAAAGCTAAAACTAGAACCTAGACGTACTGCTTGACGATTGTGAATATTTTCTAGAGCTCTCGAAGGGCGAGGTGGTGGTTGTTTAATTCGTCTTGGTGATTCTCTATTTCTTCTATGATCTTTCTTTTTTGGTGGAGTATTCATCGACCTAGTTTTAAAGTTATAAGGAGTAAGATTGGACATTGACCTCGTGTGGGGATGTCTCATACCGGTTCCTGAATGTCTCATCAAATGCCTTCGTTTTATTCGCTCTAAACATTCATAAGGATCACATTGGCCTGGTATGCATACGCCAGGCTCACATTCATAAGGCTCTAGCCGTCGCCTCTTAGTCTTAGTGCCGAAATCTCGATACTGAGGTACAATTGGTTGTTTTTGTTTAATTTGCGCACCAGCAGTTTTATAGTAGGTGCCTATTGAAGTTGTACTTTCTTGTGTCTGTCTCTGATGAGTACCAATTTTTTGAAGTTTTAACGTACAAAAACATCTTTTCAATAAAGTTTTCGAGTTAACTTGCATACGGCGATTTTTTAAATTTTTCTTATTAGATGATGACATACTTTTAGTTCTTTTGGGAATGGGACCCACGGGCTTTTTAATATATTTAACAGGTGCACCTGAGGGACGACTGCGCACTCGACGTTCACCCGCAGGTGCTGAAACACGCGGAGACTGTTCATTTCGATCTTTATAAAACTCTATATTGAAACTGAAGCTCGATCCAATACGAACGGCTTGTCTGTTTGAAGTTGGTGAAGGAGTGTAAGCATTTCGTTCTTTTCCTAAGTTTGGTCTTTCGTTTCTTCTGCTCCTATACTGATTGTTAGTTTTATGGCCACGGGGTCGTTTCTGATCCATCATTGAACTAGAAACTGATCGATTTCTATTTCGTCGATAGGCAGGTTCTGTCATAGAACTAGAAACAGAACGCATTCTGTGCCTGCCACCAGTACCAGCATGTCTTGTGTGCATGCCTCGTCTTTTGATCCGTTCTAAACAAACATATGGATCACATTGACCAGGAATACACACACCAGGTTCACATTCATTTGGGTCAAGTTTTCTTCCATGATATTTCTGTTTTCCCCTAGGTCTAGTGCCTTGTTCTCTATAATGTGGCTTTGGTCGAAACCTAGCTGTTTCTGTACCAACAGAACTACTGTCTGAATTACGTCTCTCCTCTCTACGTGGTAACACTTTTTCGTTCTTTTTTTGTAACTGCAATGTGCAGAAACAACGTTTCAGGAAGGGGCCTACACCTGTCATAGTTGAACGCATTTTTCGACCCCAAACTTGCGAATCTTTGTTATGCATCTGTCCTTTTTTATTTTGAGCTTTCTTACTTTTATAATTAACATGTGCGGCATCCGTACCGCTGCTCAACAGATTTGGACAAGTTTTCGGGCAAAGTTTTGGACATTTTTTAGGGCAAGGTTGAGGGCAAGGTTCTGGACAAATACCACGAGTACCACCTTGTGGTCTACCAGTATCACCTTGCGGTCTACCAGTACCTCCGTGTGGTCTACCATAACCTCTTTGTGGTCTAACAGTACCTCCTTGTGATCTGAAAGTACCACCTTGTGATCTACCAGAACTACCTTGTGATCTATCTTTGTAAAATTCCACATTGAAACTAAAATTAGAACCTATTCTTACCGCTTGCCTGGCTTTACTCTGTCTTGGATTTTGCCTGACTTCAATACCTTCCCGTGGCCTTGGTCCTTTACGAGGCCTTGTATTGGCTTCCTTGGCATGCGGTCTTTTTTGTTTTGGAGAAAATTGCACTCTATTATCTTTATATCTACGGGCAGGTCTCGTCATACTTAATGCAGACTTTGTTGAGTAACCTTCTGTACTTGAACCTCTGTGCCGTCTGTTCATGCGTTTTAAGCATTCATAAGGATCACATTCTCCAGGAGTGCATACACCTGGTTCACATTCGTGAGGCGCTAACTTATACGGATAAGTTTTTAATTTGTAGACAGTCATCACCCCTCTGTTGTGAAAATTTGGCATAGGACGGCTAACAGGTGTTGATGTTCCTCGATGAACGGAATGCTTAGATTTATTCATATAATTTTGAAGTGATTCATTATTTTGATGACTATATTTACAAATACATTTTCGTATCAGTTTTGTTTGTTTGTTTGAAGTATTTATTTCGGAAAAGAGGCTGTACAGAGAACTTCCCTTACGGTTTTTATTTTTAACTGCCGCCATTTGTCGCACGTCCTTCATTTTATCCCTAGTCTCTTTAATAGCTTCAGCAGCTGCCTGAACTTTTTCGTCGCTATGAAACTGTACATCTTTATGAAACTCAATTTCAAAACTAAAATTTGAACCAATCCTTACTGCTTGTCTGTGTAAAGATCCTATTTTTTCTCCGTTACCAACTGTTTCAGGCAATAAATTTGGTTTCATTTGTCCGTATTGTGAAGAGTGTAAAATACGTGCTTTTGAAGTTTTTGAAGATGTAGCACTGGATGATTTTGATTTTGTTACTTGTTTTTCAGTTTCAGATCTTATACTTCTGTGATATTTTTTGTCAATTTGTTTACATTCACATTCCTTTGAAACCAAAAGTCGACGATGTTTATCAACCCCAGATGCTTTATCAACAGAATACCTTTTATTTATAAGTTTTATAGGGTCACTTTTCTTGAAGGTGAATTTTCCAAGATGCCTATCAGTTCCAGATGCTTTGTCTATGGATTGTTTTTTACTAAGACTACGTTTACACAGACACTCAATGATTTCTTCTGTTCCCATAGTAGTATATTTAGATGCTTTATTTGGAGACCGTTTTTTTTTAACACAAAAGCAACGTTTTAAAAAAGATCCTGTAGCAATTGGTTGAGCTCCTTTTACTGGTAATGTTTGGGAACCTGTGTTAGTAAGACTGTCTTTTCCTGTAATTAGGTTTTTGAAACTATGGTTTGGACTTTGCTGTTTATATTTTCGATTTTCTAGTTCATACCCTTTATAAGAAGGCTTTTCATCAGTTTTATCTTTATAAAACTCTAAACTAAAGCTAAAATTTGAGCCTACCTTAACTGCTTGCCTGGCCGATGATGCAGACAATCTTTTCCGTTCCCTTAATTCTTTAGACCTAACCGGTTTTTCATAAACACTTTTGGACCCAAGATATTTTCTTTTTCTATTTGTCTTAGAAGACACAATTAAAGGGTCTTTTGGACTTTTATTTCTATTAATTTTTGACTCTGGGTACTTATCTATAAAATAACACTCAGGGTGACACACAGGATGGGTATCATTTCCTAAATTGGTATTTGAGCGTAAATTGTGCCCTCTCGTCGTTGACTGTATAGATGTACTTACGGAACTAACATCTGAAGTTCTGTACTTTTCTTCATTTTTCAGTAATTTTACAGTGCAAAGACATCTTTTTAACATAGGTCCTATTGAAGACGATTTATTGCGCATTTTTCTTATGCTTGACTGAGTTTTGTAACCAATATGTCTGTAAGTTCTATCACTTCTAAGCCCTTCATTTTTTACTTTGTAAGTTTTCGAATACAGTTTTTTTTCATAACTTCTTACTTTTGGGCTATAATTTGAACGACAATCACATGTGATTTTTTTGCGAGATTTATATTTCTTAGGTTCACTCGTAGAAACTGATTGTTGCTTTTTCTTTTTCGAAGTTTCATTTGAACTAGATTTTAATATTTTTTCTGTTTGTGTACTTGACACTTCTCGTGTTAATCGTTTCATTATTATTTTTTGACACTCGTAAGGATCACATTCATATGGAATACAGTCATATGGTGCACATTCATAAGGCTTAAGTTTATGTTGCAACTTGCTGGATTCCCTTCCATCGCCTACTTGTAAATTCATGGTACAGAAACACCTTCGTAATAATGATGAAATACCAGTAAGATGAGGATTTACTGGTTTGACAATTTCTGAAGGATAAATAACAGCACTACTTGACGGTTCAATGGCTATGGATCTACCACTAAATTGTATCATAACATTTCTTTTTGTAGTATTCGATTGGAAATCGGAATTCACTTGAAGTGTTCTGTATTCATCACTAGATTTAAGGTGAAAGATTTTAAGTTTACTTTGAAAATGAGACTGTAATGTTTGGGATTTTATTGCAAACGTCGATGAAATCGATAGAATACTTGAAGACTTTTTAAGAAAGCATTGTTGCTTTTGAAGATTTCGTACACTACTTAATTTGTTTTCTGTCTGCTCTATTCTGTTCTTATAACAGTTAACGTGGCCAGAGATTTTTCTATGTTTTTCATCATATTGGACACTTTTGTTTAGACTTTTAGGATCAGATATATTGGATTTGTAATTAAGTGGAGGCCCGTGTGTTGCGATTTCATGGTTTCGGTATTTATCTTGTTTCGCGTGTTTATTAATTCTTGATTTTTGCATCTCATCGCATAAATGGGAATGAACTTGAATATATTTTGGTTTAATTAACAACTTCATTTTATTGCTTTTCTCGTTAACGTTGTCTTTTGAATACTTAATCCTGTTGCCAATATTTTGGACTACATATTTGTGTTTATTAGTAGCATTACTATTTTCTAATGTTGAAGTTGAGAAAATAGTCTCACTAGAAGAACGAATCATTAAATATGTTTCGTTTTGAATTTTCACAAGTTTATACCTTTCTGAAAGCGGTGAGCCTTTATACCTGGTTGAAATATTAGAATTTTCTAGTTTCTTATGAAAATATTCGGGATTTTTGTGAATACTGTTGTGAGTAAACAAACACGTTTCCTTTAAAAATTCTTTAGTGCTACTGCAATTATTAACTGTAAATTTCTGAGATTCACTTTGGTGATTTCTGTGAACGGCATTATTTTTGTTGAGGCGGGAGTTGCTGTAAGTATTTGCAATAGATTGAATTTTATTAGTTTCAAGTAATTTGTGAATAGGTTGTGATCTAAAAGTACCAGATTGAGTTTTCCGATGCTTAACTGATGGCGTAATGGTACTTTCAGCATCATTAATGATCACTACTCCTGTAATAGGATTATTAAAAACTCTTTTATCAAAGTTAGAGGAAGGTTGGCATTTCGTTAATGAAGGTACAGTATGTAATACAAATTCAGACTCTTTAGACACCTTTTTGGGAACAACATGATCCAATGACACATTTGTTGATTTGGACAGCTTTATAGTCTTGGGAATAATGTTCTCTGATGTATTTGTTTCTTTAAAGGTATACAAATACTTATGTGAACACTTATTTTTAAATTTATATTTTGTTATATCGCCTCCGATTTCTGAGTTATTATTTTGTATGGGCCAAGAGTTTTCAGGAATGTTTTTGTAACTAGTTGCTATTCTGCAACATTTAGTATGTGATGCTTTTACTTGTAGTAAATTTGTTATGGTACGGTATTGTTCGAGGGCAGTAAGTGATTTAGATATTAATTTTAAGCCAGTATCATATTGGATTTGATACGAATTACATTTCGTCGAAACGTATTCCCCAGAGGTGCATAGAAGGAGTTCACGTGGCAACCTCTTTTTATTAATTGAGGTTTTAAAACCTTCATTTTCATTTATGAATGATATTTTGTGTCTTTCATTATTGAAATTCATTGTTTTGAGTTTTAATGTGCAAAAGCATCTTTTAAGAGCATGACTACCCATTTTTATACTTTTACTTATTCGTTTTTGCCTATGTTCATGTATTTTCTTGCTAACGTGATCAAGTTTAGTATACTGATTTTCAGTAACATTCTTTTTTTCAATTTCATTAAAATAAGTAGATTGAACGAGGTTATTGGTAAAGTTGAACCTAATATTTGATGATTTCCTACAAGTATCTTGAGAATAATTTGTATGTTTACTGCGCTCTGAGCTTGTTTTTTCAAGTACTGTACTGTTCGACATTTTTGACATTGACTGTAAATTCATTTTAAAATCAGTGCAACGGTCTGACGGCGACTTGCTAATATTTTTAAACGAATTTAAATTTTTACTAAAGCATGTTTTCGTTAATTCTATGGGCTTGCTACTATATATTTTTGATTTTTTCAGTGTTTTGCTTTCGGTGTCACTTAGTAATAAACCTAAATCTAGTTTAGATATGGAGTCAATTGACAAAAGTCGTCCGGATCGCTTACAACTAGTCAATAACAAGCTGATCTTCGAAGTCAAGTGTGTACTATTCTGTCCTTGCAGAACTAAAGACGATTTTATTTTTGATTTTATCGTCGGACTTAATCCTACACTAGCATTTTCATTTTGTTTTAAATTTTTTAAGTTGAGGGTACGATTAGATGATATATTGTTTTTAAGTGACTGACTTTTTTCTATTTCCCTATTGCCACTGTATGCTACATCTCCCTTTATATCCGAAGGAAATGGCAAAGATTCTAAAAAGTTGTCTGCCATTATGTGATTATGTTTTTCTGAACTATTTCGAGGAGACATCTTTGTAGGACTTACATAATTATAATTCCAGTTTTCTACATAGCACGTTTGATTAACTTTATTTACTAATTCCGAATTAGAATTCTGCATTTTTTGCAATCCACTTGGGATTGGGTTTTCTGTAGTTGACATGTTTTGTGTGTCATTTAAACAACAATAAGGCTTGACTTTAAAAAAGTGAAGACGGCTAGTTACAGTATCCAAAGATTTTTTCGCGATAGATTTTGGTTTCTTTGTGTCTATGACGTATTGTTTCTGCTTTATTTTCGAAACAGACAACCTTACACCGTCAGTTAAATGAGGCTTGGAGCGTTTTAATTTATGTGATTTCTTATTTCGTAATCCATCAATGTTAAAGTGTTGAACTGCGGGATTCCTTTTAAGTGCTTCTCTAGACTTTTGTTTCATAAATTCTTTAAATTTAAAAGTGCACGGATCTGATTTAATGTTTTTCGTTTTAAACTTTATTTCCAACCGAGACTCTCCAATAGATTTTTTCTTTGAAATAATACTTGATTTTGATGTTAAGTATCCGCCAGTGTGAATTTGTCTCTGTCTACGTTCTTTCGGTCCATATTCGTATCTAGTTTCAGAATTATGATTTGAAGACGCACAACATTCACACAATTTTTCCGGTCTCAAGATTACACCTTTATCCACTAAATCCACTAGCCGAATAATTTTACTTTTATTCGCTTTCAATAGATGCTTTCCGATAGCCAATGGTTGTGTCCCTGATATTAAGTTTCCTTTGCTAGGTGCACTAAGACTACTTGATAGTATCTGATGTCTTATGTCCTCATATAATACTCTAGTTTTAACAAGTTTTTCCAATAAATTATTTTCTTTCAGGGATACGTATTTTTCTTGTAAAATGCGGTCTGTTCTAGCACCTTGTAGAGATGATAGACGTCGAAAAGATAGACCTGATTGATTGCTATAACTGCACCAAGTACTCGAAGAGCTATCGTTCGACACCGAGTCCCCGTGTATGGGTTTCATTGCTATATTGGTAATCTGGACGTTACATCACCGCCATCAAAGTAACATAATATTTTAAATTACTAAGTCAATTCGACGTGTTGCAGTTGTTAGACGCTGTTATCGAACGAACAAAATACAGTCCAGTATTTTAAATGGTGCGTTATAACATTTTAACCTGAAAAATAAAATTAAGTGTCGGGTTTTAATTTAAAGACTTTTAAAATATATAAAATAGATAGTCATCACCATGTTTTAACAGTAAAAGTGTTAACTTTAAAAAAAATTAAAGAAAATAAACGCAGTGAAAGGAAAACATCGATCGTTTGCATAATTTTTCTAAATGTCCTTTTTAAAGAGGCCTTTGCCCAGCAGTGGACTATTAAAGGCTGTTGATGATTGATGACAATTTTAGTACTGGATTTTCTGGATGAGGTTTTAGAGGTGGCCATTAGAAAAGTTTTATTTCAGTTTGTTTCCAACTGATCTTGGTGGTGGTCGTTGGGAAATAACGACGACCGGGACTAGTCATGATCGTAGCTAGGTATTTTTACTAGGAGGGGGCAAAGACATATCTTAATTTAATTTACAGAAGCGAATTGTTAAGGGCCACAGCACACTAGCTACTTTTAGCATCGCCGATCGGCGATTTGGCGACTGCATCGATGCTGCATCGCGTTTTAGCGACTTCCTGCGTTCGATCGCGGTATCGGAAACGCGCGTTTTAGCGACTGCTCAGATGCCAAATCGATGCTACCGGCATCCGAATGTGTGCGGAGAATAGTGTTCAGCTGCTGTGTCGCGCTTCTAAAAAGCGACTCAATCTCCGCGTTTGGCGTTTTTAAGTGTGCGGTGTAGAGCGTTCGGTCGCCGTATTTAGCTTCTAAAAAGCGACTAGTTGCCGATCGCCGATGCTAAAAGTAGCTAGTGTGCTGTGGCCCTAAATACACACAGTCTCATATTAGTAAAAAGTACATTAAGAATAACATGGTGAACAAAACTTTGTGAGTGATTTATGTTTCAATAAATTACCTAGAAATGGTTTTGTATTTATTTTGAATGCTCGATAAAACTATAATGATAGCATTTAGCCGGAATAGTCAAAACTTGAATGGTTGAATGGCCTTTTTCAGGGGGAGCAATGAGCTATCCAAGGGGGACAAGCCCCGTTTCCCCAACCTATCTACGCTCATAGAACTGTCAGTTTTAGTGCTGCCCATGGGATATAAGCTAACCTAACCCAATGAGGTAGGAAAAAATGGAATCCAGAAAATAGATAACGGTAGAGAACTAACTGCGTTGTCCACGGTCGCATTGTGACCAACACTCTTAGATTCTACTCATGCTTTCCATCAGGCAGAGTAGATTCATATATTGGCGGCTAATACATAAAAAAACTATAACTATCGGAATCTATTCTGTCGGTCTATCCCAGAATTTGATAGTCAATTCATCAGCAATAAGTTTAAAACCTTACACAACACACACAAACATGTAAAATAACTTACTCTTTGTTAATGTTGTAATCATAAAGATACTTATGTAATTCTACAGTTTTATAAACAATTTAGGCTGAATATTTATATTTTTCATTCATCCAATTGCCGTTCACTGCTGAACGAAGGAAAACATTTGTTAGAATAATTTGAATTGAAGAAATCACTTCAAGCCAACTGATTATACCCATATATTAAAATTACATGATCTCAATCTCCCTATCTGTGACGGTGAAATAGAGTAAATATAAATAACTCGCAGCCTTGATCTGAGAATAGTTTTTAAAAAAACGTGCTTGGGTACAATTCTACTTAAAATGCACTTTGTTGCTTAAAAACACGTTACGTTAACTTATGGAATATCATTAGTCCACTTGAATTGAGATATTTACACTTACAAAAGGTTAACTTACAGCGCAATTAATTCCGCCACACCAGCCTAAACAGGCTGGGAGGACAACCAATGTAAATAAACACTATTTTACATTTTTATTTCATTTACTTCTGTGCATGTTAGTACCAACTAGCTTTCCAACAAGAAACTTTCCAATTTAATTCACATTAAAATTTTCTACAAATGTCACCAAATCATTGGGAAAAAAAGTGACACATGTCATAAACAACAGTTTACATATTTAAATAGGGGTTATTTATACAATTTCAACAGCCAGGTACTCATAGCAGATGGGACTGACTCTTCTTATTTTATAAAATAGCTGAGGCGCGCGTTGTAACCTGCGGTTGTACCTTACACCTTACTTGAACGACCGCGGAAAACGCCGCCTGGCGAAGATAGTAGAAAAAAACAAAGTTACTTACTTCTTGCGTCATAAGCTATCTGCCGGGGAAATTCCATTAAAATCGCTCCAGCTATTCCAGGGATTTCCCGCAACAGTCAGAAAAAAAAATGATTTTTCGATAAAAATTCCGTATTTTAACTACTTTCATAAGCGTTTAGTTTTAATTTGAAATTACAAACAGAAACTTCAATTTTATTTATTTGTATACATAAAGATTTACAGAATTAAATAGCGTTCTCTACCAGAGTTGGCCTCTTGAGTGTTGCATATTATACCGAGTTTACAGTTTAGTCAACTTTGATCAATAGTTTTGTCCTGTCCCTCTTTCTTCTCAATCCAATTTTTTTATAATTTATTTAAAAATACCTATAAATACGGTTATACAAGCTTGCTTAGTTTGGGACTAGATAACGTTGTGTGTAAGATGACCGAAATATTTATTATTTATTATTATTAAATGTCTTAAACGTAAGTGATGTGAACAAAAACTTAAATTATAAAATTAAAAGCCTACATGACGCATAGTTATGTGGAACTGTTTACAATCTCAGTCAATATCAATATCTCATTCTTTTTAAACTTTTACTTTTTGTTTTAGCTTCGCTATTACGTTAGATACCTATATTTTCTCAAATGTATCAATGATAAAAATACATGATTGTCTTTTCTCTGGGTTGACCGCGGTCTTTTGGTATAATTAAATACAAGAGGGCAATTGGGCACTGATAACGAAATTTAAACTAATTTAAAAGTTACTTTTCTTACAAACTTATACTTCAAAAAGTTTTATGTCATACTACCAGACCTATTCAACGTGTTAGAAAGGCTTTATAGTCAGCGCTATAATTAGGTAGAGTTCAAAAAAGTTTTCATATGTTTTAACAGACGTAGGTGCCTATGTGTCTCTTTAGGATAAATCTAATCCTCACGAATAAGACCATTTAAGTAGGTATTCATCAGAGGTTAGTGACTTGCGAGACACCTGCGTGACAGGTTGCATTCAAGTCAACGGATAAACTTACCAGAGTTCCTGAAGCTATTCTCTAGAAGTCCTAAGCTCCAAAGAAAAATCACACACAAACACCACACACTAATAAACACTAACGGATCACTTCAAAAGTAAGTTACTTATAAATAAGTTATTCCGCGAGTTTTTCCGCCACTGCACTCAACATTAACCGACTCACACACTCGGACAGCAAAAGCAAACTAAGAGAAGTCTGAATTTGAACGCAAGCATACATACAACAAAAACTTGAAACCCCACCGGCCGGCAAGGACCCTAAACTTTTTAATCAAATCTAAGCGCCATCTATAACGTACATTGGGCAACGTTTTAAGTACTTATCAACGAAACTAGAGGGCACTTTGGATACTTAGAAGATAACCAATTTGCTGGTTTAACATATGATATAGAGAGGGCGCTTTAAAACCTAAAACGAATTGTAATTGTATGCATCTTGTGCTTCGTGTTATTCATATTCCTAGTAGGTACTATAAAATAGGAGAAAAAACTGCGAGTTATTCGTATGTAGCTTATTCCAGATCGTCGTCACATCAGTAGCCTATAAGTCTTTTACTGAACATAATACTTTATATAATACTAGCTGATGCCCGCGGCTCCGCTCGCGTCCGGTTTGAAAAATAGATAGTAGCCGATTCTCAGACTTACTGCATATGCATAAAAAATTTCATAAGAATCGGTCAAACCGTTTCGGAGAAGTATGGGAACGAACATTGTAACACGAGAACTTTATATATTAGACTAGCTGATGTCCGCGGCTCCGCTCGCGTCACAAGAGTTTAAAAAATAGATGTTGGCCTATTCTCAGACCTACTGAATATGCATATAAAGTTTCATAAAGATCGGTCAAGCCGTTTCGGAGGAGTATGGCAACGTAAACTGTGACACGAGAATTTTATATATTAGATTAGAAGAATATATAATTTCACATATTTGAGACAACAGAAACCGAAAAATGTCCATGGAGCACATCATGTGTGTGGGACATACACATAACAAAATATGTATGTCGTTGACGTATTGAGGTAGAGATCAATCGTACCCCGCACTCTGGGAAAAAGACGTGACTACTGTACTACTTAAATATCAATAAAAATTAAAATTTAGTATTAAAATAAAATATTATATGTATAATATCATGCCATTTAATTTCATAGTGATGTTATCGCTATGGGTGGTTAGGTTAAATAAAAAATCATCATCAGGGCAAATATTATATACAAGTTTTATGAAACTATGTTACATATAAATATGTTATTTACAATTTCACAATTTAACATTCTCTTAGATTTCAAATAAAACATAAATTATTTAATATAAATTAAGAAATGTTACACATAAAATTTCAAATGTTAGTTTTCTATATATGAATAAAAATATGCAATATATGAACTGGTGTGTATATAAGAGAAGACCGAAGAGCTGGCAGCAACCTCGGACAAAGAATTAGTCTAGCTATTCAAACGGGGAATGCTGCCAGTATCTTCAGAACCTTGCCTAAAGGGACTCCTTTTAATAATGTATTTTAGTTGTTATAGTATAGTTATAATATACTTTAGTTGTTATATTATTTTATAAGGTTCATTGTTCTAGTTTATAATAGAGATAATCAATATTAGAAAAACATAGATTTTTACATCAATGCTAACAATGAATCAAAAGTATCTATGTACGATAAATGTCCATTATAGTAAGAGAATTAGACTAAGAGCAGAACTTGCTCCTGTTAGTAACTACATAGTAGTCTTTTCTGCAAACGACGCCTCTAGTCTCTTGTTTGATTTGCTATAGCCATGTCATCATCATCATCAACAGCCTTTAACAGTCCACTGCTGGACATAGGCCTCTCCTTGAAAAGGAGGTATTGGCCTACTATACCACGCTGGCCAGACGGGTTGGTATAGGGTTGGTTTCAAGTTTTCCTTCTCTTTGTATTGATGTTGTCTTGCGTAGTTTATCCCTTAGTCACCTTTTACGACACCCACGTGGGATGAATAGGGGTGGTGACACTCTGTATTCTTAATCCGTCACCACACGGACGCCATGTAATCAAAACAAAATATTAGCTAATTTAACAAGAGTATAGAGGTGTCAGCGATTGTAGAACAAAAAACGTTTGCAATTTGGCTAGGTCAACTTAGCAGTGGTAGTTACACTTTCATGCATGAAATACTGATCAGCATCAGTATTGTAATCCTCACAAACTTTTGCTTTTCTAATATAAGTAGCAAGATATGTAGGACAGAATACAAAAATATGTAATATTTATGTGCCAGCTGTGCAAGTGGCTGTGCTCGCATCCTAGGGGTATGAAAAATAGATGTTCATGATTTGATTCTCAGACCTACCCAATAGTCACACAAAATTTTATGAGAAGCAGTTGAGCTGTTACAGAGGAGTTTAACTACAAACACCGCAACAGTTGGTGTAAGTTCTAAATTTCGGTTAACGGTCTATGAAATACAAATGTAAATTTATGTTTTAAATTGGAAGTCTGTCTGTTACGCTTTCAAGGCCTATTTCAATGATGTTTAGTGTGTTTTTTTTTTACTGAGGTATCTGTTATATGCAGGCAAAGCAGTGGATAGAAGGTAGTAGGGTATCTAGACTCTTCTTTAAACAGTTATATATGTTAAAATTACCCAAATAAACTTGATAAATAAAAAAGCTAATTCTTAAATCCTATGACTCTTCTGAATCAGATTCACTGGGAGGCCACATTGGTCTGTCATCCTTTTCACTTTGTGCAGATTGTAAGAACTTATCTTGAGCTTCTAACACACTCTTGCTGTCCGTACAAGCTGCATACAAATCCAAGGCTTCAGAATTAAGTTCGAGAAATGAATGGCCCCAAGAAAATTTTGAAAGGTAAAACTTAGCTTCCTTCTCATGACCAGTGATAAACATTGCAGCTGCTAATGCCTCTACACAACTTAACTGGTACGGTTTACCATAATTAATAGGGTTAGCGGCCACTAAGAATGGCAACAGCCTCGGATGATTTGATTTCATTTTGCCGAATGGTGTTTCATCAATTTTTGCCCACGAACAATCAATAACAGCCAAACCATTCTTTTCAATAATATCTTTATCGTTCGGACTAACACACTGCTTGCCTACAGGTGATAGAACTATGCCCTGAAAGCGTTGGCCCAGTTTAAGATTCTTTATGAGATTATGTCTCAGTAGTTTTCTGCCTGAACACTTCTTAGGGTCACAGTGGTTTAAATCCCACATGCTTACAGGAAATTTAGCTTCGGTTCCTTCATCTTCCGAGCTACTCTCTCCTGTGTCACTATCACCTGAAGATTGAAGGCTTAACTCATTTAATCGCTCTGCATAATCACGTTTCACGTGATGATTTGACTGTTTCCCTCTCTTGCCGGGAGCCATCGTGATGATAGTTTAATAAACGTATGACTTCTTTATATAAAAGTCCGCGGTTTTCTACTTTTACTTATAACTAAAACGAGGAACGTTTGGATTCAGGAATGAACATTGTTTATTTTCAAATTCACAAAACATAAAACCTTATTTTGCAGTGTCATCTGTCAATGCCCAATGTTTTTCTGTTTGAAAGAAGGGCTTTTAAGTACATTTGCAAAAAAATATTTTCCGATATTTGCATGAAACAATCGGACATAGTTACTTATTTATTACACACACACACTTAATTCTATACAAGTAATTAAAATTATTTTTAAATGAAAAAAGGCTATCCACTTTATTACCGCACACACTAATCAAATTAAGAAGGCCGTCATTTCATTTATGAAAAGTAGTTTTACACAACTGTCAATCACACGTTGTTACAATAATTGTGTATAGAATTTTTTGTAATCTGGTTTAAATAAATTCGTCAAAATTGATTTCACACGCGGAAGGATGAGCAGCGCCTCAATGGCGGGTAAGTTTAATAATTCTAATGCTATAGAGATTTCTATCACATGCCATGTCATTTGAACATGGTTAATTGGCTGGAAAGATTGAATAGCGCTCACTCTTCTGGACAAAGTACTTTTCAACCTAAAATTTCAGCTTTCATGCTGTCCTATTTGGTTGGTGAGTGTGAGACCGGTGGCCCAATGATCTGACTAAACCGCCATAGTAAGTCACCGTACTGCATTTTCTGTACTCACAATGAGGCTGGTGACTCCTACTCTTGAGTCCTACTCAAGCTTTCCATCAGGTAGAGTAGTGTCACGTAGGTAGGCCTTACATATAAAAGAAACTAAAGATTAAATCAGGTTAACAGCACCAGTACTACGGTCAGAGTACCCTTGACAAATAATAAATTATCGAAACCACACATCACAAAATTCAAGTCGCCAGTGTGCAACGTGGAGGTCGTATGTCCAGATGACATGTTCCGACCTGTTATTTAAATATGCATGATACCGTTTCCACCCTTGAATGTTTAGTCTACATATCAGCTAACGATCGATATGATAAACTATACAAAGCGTGTCACGATAGACATTATGGGTTGAAATATTTGTGGTAGACACACAAAGTTTTATTTGTCATTGGCAAATAGATTATTGCACTGATACGGTGATTAGTATTACGCAAATGGTGTAATAGTTTAAGCGGTCCACTCGCCGCCTTCTATTGCGTCGAATGACGCGGGTTTAAGCTTCACAACACTTTACAATACTTTGTGTGGTACATCCTACTAACAGGGCCGGATTTACCATATAAGCTGAAAAAGCTGAAGCTTGGGGCGGCAGAATTAGGGGGGCGGCAAAATGGCCCAAAAACGAAACTGGTACAGAAAAAACCTTTTTTAGGCAACCAACTAAAAGGAGTATAAATCCTGTGTCGCGGTGGGCTCTACAAACATACATAAAACTAACACAGAGAACACCTAGACTTAGGACAACAATTTGTGAATTGCACTAAGTGTTTTCCCACGTAGGAATCCGACGACAGTTGGCGCAGTAGAATGCAGCGTGACGACCACTTAAAACACCTTTTTTTTGACGTGTGGAAACCCCCTCGGGCCGTCACGCTACCGGAGTTTGCAACGGCATCGAACCGACTAAAACCTAATTGTATGCCACTCTGCAACTGAAATAGCAGGGGTCCAAGGAATCTGTTATTACGCCCTCTGAAAGTCTCCCAGTGCTTCCTCTCACTGAAGCGGGTGCCATCAATTGCTTATCTCTCCATGGCGACGTACGGCATACGTGGACGTCGCCTCCACTGAAGCCTGAAGGCCACTGAAGCGGATAGAGGAGAAAATTCCGTCCATTTGCGGCCACACTCTGGGTAGCATGACCATGGCATAGATCACAGAAGGTTGCGACCGCGGTAATCGTATATGGCTCAAACCACCAATATCCTCCTGGGGTCACCAGAGGCGTGCCATATTTTGGGCGGTCACAGCCGCCGCCCGCACCAGTGCATCGTACAGTGCCATAGACCAGACAACTCCCGTGTACAGTTGTCTCGTCGCGACATTGGCTCCACCCAAATTGGGCAAAAGTCATTCAAGTGCGGAGGCAGTGTCGACCAGCTTCGGAGCAAGCTGTCGGAAGTGCTCGCCGAAGAGCCATCTACCGTCAAGGATCATGCCAAGATAACCAACACAACCTAGACAGGTCTTGTCGATACCCCGCCGCTGCCGACCAAGTACTGCCAACTCTTGGATATATTGACGTTGACAGGTGCATGGTTAGATCATAGAGGCCTATCTGCGTGACAGGACGGCGAAGTTTGTGGATCGGAACGGGGTGGAGAATCGAAGGGAAGTGTGTCGCAGGGTTCCTCAGAGCTCTATATTGAGCCCATCATGGAACCTCGCATACGATGCGGTCCTTCGCACTAGTCTGCCCTCTGGCCTAAGTGTCGTCTGCTATGCGGACGGTACCCTAATACTGGCCAGAGGGTCACGCTTCGAGGAAGTGCTTCTGCTCACCGAGCAGGGAGTGGCTTGTGTTGTGGAAAAGATTCGTGAGCTGGGCCTAAGGGTGGTGCCTCGGAAAACTGAGGTGATTTGTTTCCATAGCCTACGTAAGCGCCAGGAACTAACCAGCTCTCGCTTCCGAGTGGGTGACACTGAAGTCCGGGTGGGCCAGTACATAAGCCACATCCTGGACAGTCGGTGGAGCTTCGAAGAGCAATCTCGGGGACCAAGTGAAGAAGTTCGCTGACTCTACATGAGCGTCGTGCGATCCATGGTCCTCTATGGGGCACATGTCTGGTCTAAGGACCTGGCGGGTTCCTCCCGCTGTAAGGCTCAACTTAGGAGTCTGCAGCGGCTGATGGCCATTCGGATCGTACGAGGCTACCGTATGATCATGAGCCTAAAATACTACGGCAGAACGCACACACGCACTTGGAGGGCACGGCTCGAAACACAGGGCTATGCGAGCCAACGCGATGTTGGAGCCGTTATGCCAAGCTTCAAACCTTAGATAGAGAGGACCGACTGTGTCACCTACCGATTGACTCAGATACTCACCGGACATGGTTGTTTCGGTGAGTATCTGAATAGAGTCGGCCGTGAGGTTACGGAACAATGCAATCACTGCCGTTCCGACGGAGACTCCGCTCAGCATACGCTAGAGGACTGCCCTGCGTGGGAGTCCAAGCGTCGAGACCTGGTCGGGCAGATTGGACGAACCCTGTCACCGCCAGCATTGATGGCGGCAATGCTGGCCAGTGATGAAGGGTGGGAGGCCGCGGTCTCCTTCTGTGAGAACGTAATGCTCCAGAAGGAGTCCGCAGAGCGGGATCGGGATCTCTAGTCCCCAATCGTTGCCTAAGGGTCGTTGCGGCTCCATCTTGGTAAAATTGTGACCACTGCAAGCGACTCGAGCAGGCGACCCCCGGTGCGGCTGAAGGGTTTCGTCTGGGGCGGGTTGGTGTTCCGCCTTTTACTGTGTAAAACGGTGAGAAGCGCGATATCGTCCTGCCCCAAAGGTAATTTATTGATTACCCTGAGATGTACCCCAGTCATGGGGTAAGGCAGTGGGGATTCCAGAAGTCGCTGATTTATTCCTGGAGCTCCTCCCGACTGCCAAGGTAGGCCGCCGCGGGGTTTAGTGGGTAAACCGGTTCGCCGGGAGTCCCATACACACCCTCCGTCTCCTCCACGGAGCGTATGGTGCGAAAAGCATTCCCCGCGAAAAAAAATGGTGCATGGTTAGCAGTATCGGGCCTTACTTACCCATCTTTCTTAGCTTACCAAACCTTATAAGTAGTGCAGTAAAAAAAAAAAAGGTGTGTGCGCGATTCACACACGATAGAAGTGAAACTTCGGCAAATCGACAAAAGAATCAGATGAATATTTTTAACGACGCTTTTTTTTTAATAAAATACATTTTTCTTTATTTACACTATTAATCATTTAAATTTGACAGCTGGACGCCATCTTTGCCGCGACTTTTATCTCTGTTTCAAAGGTCAAAATTATAGTGTAATTTTTTTACACTTTGTATAAAGTGTAAAAAAATAGATACACATAAATAAAATATTGTTTAATTTTACATCTGGTATTTTTTACCAACATCTCAATTGGTAATGCAATCTCTCTCATGAATTTACATGACGTCATTTCCGATTGGTTGTACACTCTGACATTTGCTCTCTCGCTCTGACTCACCAATTTCATATTTGTGTCTCTTACGTGTCGTTTCTCGTTGCATCCGGTTTGAAATCACTACGATTCTAAAGAAGTTTCACTTCAAAAACTTTCCTTAGATTAAAAAAAACAAGTTATAAAAATTATCTAGTAACTGAATTTTTTTCCTAAAGAAAGGAATTAACTCAATTGTGAAAAGTGTATCTAATGTTAGGAGTCTGTGGGGCGGCAAAAATTTTAAAGCTTTGGGGCGGCAAATGTGAAAATCCAGCACTGCCTACTAATATTATAAACGCAAAAGTTTGTGAGTATGTATGTCTGTTGATCTTTCACGCAAAAACTACCGAATGGATTTTGATGAAACTTCACAATAATATAGCTTAATTATCAGAATAACACATAGCATCTTTTTATCGCGATTACCAACACGGGGGCGGATACGCGGGCAAAAGCCAGTCACATAATACATATTTAGATGTCTTAAAAAAGAAAAAACGAGTAGTAATTTTATTGACGTAAATATTTAGGTTACTCTTGTAATACTCGTATATTAACTAGTAGATCTTTTAATGAATCTAAGAACGCGATGAGAAAAGAGTGGCATCTGAAAGAATTTATTATCTTCGTCAACTGTTTTGGGAAAATGAGTCAGCCCAATTTGTACCTATAAATGTCTCAGAGTTCTTTATATAGCGATCTAGAGGTGACTTATAGATACAGATCAGTCTATTTTAAGTGAAGATGCATCGTCGATAGTCTGAAGGTCACTCTACGTCCTTCAATTTTCTCAACCTCTTGATATCTGACTCGTAAAATCCCAGAGTTCTTAACATTCTAAAAAGGAATACTAGTTGATAGAGAAGCACCATGTGTACACTATACATAATTTATTCTAAATCGATTTTTACGTTCAATGTGGGGTGACAGCCTTCGTCACGTTACACTTTAAGCATTATTGTGTTATTGGTTGGCGGTGATAGACGACTGCTTATCACTATAACATAACCCGTTAGTTCTAATAGACATTACGGTCTTTCGGTGTTTTGGTGAGTAATTTTCAAATAAAATTATTAAAGTATAGGTTATTTAAAGTTGATTTAATAATAACTTTCATATTTTCAGAAGCATATAATGTATATTGGGACTTTACACATTTAGGTTTATATTAATAGACGGTAGATTTATATATTGTCTTAGGTATTTCTTTATTACATCTCTAAGTAATCAGTAGGATTTTCTTTCCGTTTTACATGCGGTTTCTCTTAATTGTTTTACAAAATTATGTAGGTATATTAATAAGTATCATGAATATTTTTACAACCTTTAATTCGTTTTTGGATTTTTTAAATGTCATGAAATATTTACGTTATTATGAAAAAAGATGATTCGTCAACTGATCACATAAGTTGACCTTGCCTTGTAAACACAATCTCATAATTTACCCAACAATATTAGTACCTAAGTACAATAAATACATGATATGTGTGTCTTGTCATGTGTTTTATGCTGAAAGTTTTCATAAAGTAATTCCACAATTGACTGATGAGGTTCATTTATATTTGACCGACCGACTACAACAAAGACGGTACAAATACAAAGGTACGGTTTGTATGTATACATGTTCATTTGTTCCCTCATAGCTCCTCAACTAATTATTTGAACTGGACAATTATGGTATTGTTTTAAGCGTCTTGATCGTCCACTGGTTATAGACCATATGACGTGTCACTGAAGCTAATGTGGCGCCCTTTAGGGGTCATAAACCGTACTGTGTTAAAAACTAAATTTGAGATATGCCGTGTTTGGCATAATTAGAAAGGGCGTTACTTGTAAATTTCAAATATAAAGTATTTCCTTGTGATTTGCTACGAGTGATGTATACGAGAGTGATATATTAATGACTTAAGGCGATTAACACACGGCACCGCGCACCGCCGCGGTAGGGTCGGCGAGACTTGGTGAGAACACCGCTCGACCGCGCTGTCGGTCGGTGTAAGTGTGATAAGCATCAACGGATTCAGTAGATCCCAATATGACATGAGATCCGCTTCACCGCCTACCGCGGCGGTGCGCGGTGCCGTGTGTTAATCGCCTAAGCTGGGAGTACCTGAACGATGTAAAGGCGGAAACAGTAACCTTTCCAGATCTGAGACACAATTTATTACTTGGGTTGCTAATTATTATGCGTTGCAAAAACATTTTTATAAACTTAAAAAAAAGTTAAAATTAAAATCCAACTACGACAAAAAAGACGCTGAAAAAGTATGCAACAAGATTTTCTGTACACTGCATTAAATGTACAACGTTACTGAAAGGCAAGAACTCGGTACAAACAGACAATCAATTTTAAAAAATAAATTTAAAAAATAATAATTGAATTCTGCTTATTTTTTGGTGGTAGTTTCTTTTACTTATTTATTTAAAATGACATCCATACACTTAAATATTATTTATTTGTATAGATAAGAATGGATTATTCAATCCATGGATCTGACTAGAACCACAGAGAAAGATATAGATATCCTCAAACTGTAAAGTACCTACACTATGCCTCCTCCTTTTATCTCTAAATCCCTTTTTTATAATATAATCCAATATATTTTATTATAAGTATAATATGTATGTTGTTATAAGTGTGATGCTGAAATAGTGTCGTGTCGTATTCATATATTTTAGAGGGTAGATGTTTAAAGTTTAAAATGTTTGTAACGCAAAGGGTTATTTATGACGATTTCTGAATTATTCTTTTATTTTTGTTTTAATATTCCATAACATGATCATACTACTTTATGATCCCGGGTCTTTCAAGCGCTGCTTGAAGAAAAATGGAGGACGCCATAGTGTGTGGGTCGCCGTGCTACATTGTCAGCATTGAGGACTTTGATCACCACTTCTGGATTTTGCTCATGATTATACCATTCTCATTATAGTCAATCTGTCTGTTTGGTGCTGAAAATAGTACTTAATAGGTAAATATTGTTTTAATTGATTGTTCTTCTGTAGATGAACCTCCGGACGATTGTCTATCACTTTGTTGCGTCTTAGATTGTTGCTTTTCTTGATAAAAAAAAGACATTATCCCTAAAGCTGTAATTATTGGTAAAAATTTTTAATAACAAATTGAAATTGTTATAATGTTACATGTAATTAATATTAATTGTCAAATCTTAATCAAAACATGCACCACAGATGTGCACTCATACTGTGTGCTACCGTATTATTGGACTTTTCTCACTCTTGCAAGCTGGAGCTTCAAAGAGTAAGTTGTATAAAAAAAATTGTTTAAATAAAAGTTGTTGATAATATTGAGAAAAAAAAACATTTCCATTTACATTTTCGCCAAAACATTATATTTTATAGGTTAAAAAGTCAAAAAACACGTTTCAGCACTTCAGCGCCACCTACAATTACCATGTACAATTCTAGTTGTACGGCATGCACCAATGACATTAATTGTAGACAATAATGTCCTCTACATTTTTGTTCTAAATTTTTTCTCTTAAATGCTCAGATTCCGAGAAAAACGCATTTCAAAGAAAATTTGGAGATTTCTGACTTTCCAAAATACCCTCCAACGTACCGGTGGGACACTTGAGAGGTAGTTAGGGCACGTCATTTTCAATCAATTAAAACAATATTTACCCATTAGGTACTATTTTCAGTCAAATTATCAATTTCACGACACATTGACTGTACTCTGTACTATTCTAGAGAGATTCTAATTTACATAACACCCTACATAAGTTACGCTAACTACTAACTAGGTATTCCCACGACATTTGCATTTTTTTTAAATAAAATGAACTGAGTCATTGAAGCTCAATAGTCACTGAATATCTTTTCAATGTTCAATTTCTGTTATATAGTAGGTACGTATATAGTATTGATAGAAGCTCCTAGAACTAATTTCTATATTTTTCTATAATACTTAAGGTGATTATTGTGCGGGCGACGACAAAGGTCGTTATTCAATATCGACTATCGCGTAGGCTTTTTATGTACAGTCATTGTTATATATAACTCAAAAGTTCTATGAGAATGAAGGACTTGAATTTGATTTTTAGAGTTAGATATTGATTAATTTACTACTTGAGGTGCAATGGTTAACAATTATGTAATATGATTCAGAATAAAATGTCTTCAGTGTTTATTAGTAAATACTTAGTATAATACTTATTGTTAGATAAAGACGCGTGACACTTGGCGCCAGAATACTACACAGTTTTAAAGCAAATCCAACTTTTTCTTCAAGTTGTTTAGTAATAACGAATTAGTTACCCGTTTTTTTTGGATTCAACAGATTGTTACATTCGCACTAAGATATGCATGAAAATAATTATTTAAATTACATTTTAAACAAAGTTTACCTGCATTTTGTATCAGTAACCGATCATATGTACAAGAAGAGAACGTTCCTACCGATTGAAAGTTGTATTTTTTAGGCAATATCTATACCTACTCCCTACATTGTTGTCCTACACGCAAATTTCAATATTTTTCCTTGCAAATAATGCTTGATTTTCCCTGAATATGTTCTTCACATATCGTGTTACTAATTCCAAAAATAATGACTAATTAGACACATTTTTAATTATTTTATAAACCCAGTTATAAATTCATACAATGACCCATTTTGAGTAATTCATTGTTTGTGAACTACTGATAGTGTCTGACCTACTTACTATGTACTATGATATGATCCCACACAACAGCGTTTCCCAACATGGACCTTTTTTAGGTCTGTTGGGATCAGCGAAGTCGGAAGGAGCTAAGAAATAATAAATAAATAAATAGTTCGGACGAATGACACGCAACATTATCTAGTCCCAAACTGAGCAGAACTTGTACTGGGGTACTAGAGAAATTATATAAATACACATATACTTTTTTGGTAAATACATACATATTATATATTGAAAACACCCAAACTCCGAAACAAACATTTGCAGATCATACAAACATTTGAAAAAATGAAAAATAAGTATCTTAATACCGCAGTAATAAAAATAGAATAAATGGGTGTATCTTACTTGCCTGTAAGGTACGCCAAATTTTCAGTTTTAGTATTTTACATATATTATTAATTATTAGAAACAAATTTGGCAGATTAACCGGAAGGGAAGTAGGGTGGTCTTCTGAAATGCACCGCTCGTATTAATAATAACTTTGGTGACCGGATGGTTACTGGACTTTTCCATTAGTATGTAGCATAATATGAAGGGTCGAAACTTGACAAATGTTGAGAAACGCCTTTTTCGTCGGGCATAGAAAATAATGGATGCTTCTAATTCCTAATACACACTAAGTATATTATATTTTTAAACTATGCCTAATACACATATGTCATAAAAGTAATTTGGCTTAATGGGTACTCTTTTTATCGTGCGTCATGAAATATTTCTATATCCATTGTGTGATACCTGAAAATGAATACAATAGATGCTCATACAGAACGGTTTGGAGATCGATATTGTTAGTTTATACTTTGTAATTAAGACTAATGTATGACTGTAATATAATACACTGTGTGTGAGTCATGGTCGTGATGGGAATTGCCATATGACATGCAAACATACGTTAATAAATAATTATTGTGTAGGTGTTGCGTTGTTACAGTAACAAGTTTGTAAAAGCAATAGTAGTTATTTCGTTATTTTGATTGATGTAGTTGAGTACATTTTAAAGTAAGTTCCTATGATTTATAACTTGTAGACACACTTTTCTTGAAGATAGACTTTTCGAAAATCCTCGCTTATATTCTTGACTAGCGGAGTCCCGTGGTATTACCTGCTTGCTTTTGTCCGCCTGATGTCTCTTAGTTCCGGCTATTCTCTGGAACAACTGGACCAATTTTGACGGGACTTAGGGAGAATAAAATATGTACAAATATTAATAAAATACGAAATACAATTATTTATCCTTGATGGGAATCGAACCCACGAGCTTAGGTGTTACCAACGTACTACTCAAAGGTGTAATATGAGAGAACGAGAGAGAAAGAGGGAGTAACGAAGATTCATTCAGCCATGAACAGCTGTAGGCTGATGAACTAAAATTTCATTTTTTTAAATGTATAAGCCTGAAAAAGTGACCTCACTCTGCTAGATGGAAAGCAAGAGTAGAATCCAAGAGCAGTGGTCAGCATCCTTATTGTGAATGCAGTATGTGAGATGTCGCACCATTGGCCTCCGGCTCGCAATCAGCAACGAAACACGACAACACGAATTGTTGTCACCGTAGGTTGGTCTTCATATCAGGGCAGTACCGCCCCGGTCGAGACGGCCCATGTGTGCTGAAATCAGCGTGTCTCTTGAACCCCTTACCGTATCTTCTCTATTAGAAATAATTTATATCGTTATATTGTCCTCAGCCTGCTTCAACTACGATAACACTCCGTCTAAAGAGGGTAAAAGCGACAAGGCGGTGAAGCACGCTCCACTAGACATGGACAACGGTAAGTCGTACATTTAATTTATTTACATTTAATGACCGAAGATACGCTATCTATGTGGATACGGATTAAGGATACGTAATCTTTGCGTTTACTAAAGGGCTCTAGAGTGATAATTGGACACGGGTGCTTTACGCCTCTGTGCAAAAGGAAGGTAAAATAAACCTGTCTGAATAGCGTGGGCCTAATGCATGTACGTGGGCCTAAACCTCCTTTCTAAAGTGCGGCTTGAGGCTTACGTTCAGCAGTGGACAGTATAGGGAAAAAAATATGATGGCCGAAGATTTCGTATTTTTTTCGGTACTAATGTAAGTCACAAACTTTGCTTTTAGTCACTCCACTCTCAATGAAAATGATTGATCGAGTAAAAACCCAATCTCATTTATATCGGTATTGTAGTCTGGTTATTTTTTTATCCAAGAGCCTAGTTTCACGATCCTCATTGTGAGTCCACACAATGAAGCAGATGACCCACACCATGGCGGCCAGTGATATGCTTCTACATCATTGGTGCTCCGGTCTCGCACTTACCACCAAAATACAACAGCACGAATACAGTCATTTTTAGGTTAGTCTTGACAGTAGTACCCGCCCCGGTCGAGCGAGCGTATTCTTACTGAAATCAGGGTGCTTCTACTACCTAGAAATAATGTGTTTTACCTTTATTCTAAAATTTTAATTCTTTACACACTTCTTCTTCCTAGCCTTTATTCCTAATTTTATTTGGGGTCGGCTATTAGTTCAACCGGTTTTACCTGAAGTTCAGTTTTTCCACGGAGCGACTGGCATCGGACCTCCGCAACCCTAAGGGAGAACTGAAATTCTAAGATTGAACTAGTTGTTCAGTATATTTGAGGGCACTGACTTCCCAATAACGATTGCCATAGATGTTCATGACAACCGGGACCGACGGCTTTACTTGCTCTCCGGGGCACGGGCGTGAATCACTCCTTACTCCACTCCACTCCAAACTTCCAAACTCCGGGCTGCTATTAGGAATAGCCTTACATACATTATATATAATTTTAAAACATAAGATAGTCTAGAGATGTGAGAAAGACCATGAGACTAAATTTGCAAAAAAATTTCACTGCGACAACCGAAATAAAAGCGGGCAGAGCCGCGGACGAAAGTTATACATTTTAAACCTCTTGCCATTATTAATATCGAAAAAAAACCACTTGTATGGACTTAAATAATCATTTTATTTTTAGCAGGTATTTGTTGTTATAGCAGCAACAGAAATACATCATCTGTGATAATTTCAACTATCTAGCTATCACGGTTCAATAGATACAGCCAGGTGACAGACAGTGGAGTCTTAGATTAATAATACTCTTATTTGCACTTGGGATACGGAACCCTAACAATGCGTTTACTTGAATACTCCTAACAAGTTTTATTCCTTCACTCTGAACTAAAAGCTACCCTCTCGTTTCGCCCATATGCCATAAAAAATAAACGACTTATTTAGTTTAGTTTATTTACTATTTTTAATCTTATCAGGGGAATACAAATCTTTATATAGTGTAATAACTGCTGGTGTTAGTTATTTGTTTGTATACGTGTTAAAGAATTATCACGCGAACATGTCACGCTGTACTCGATTACCCTGTCTGCCCCCCTGGGCCCCTAGCCAGGTTTCAAACTTTTTTGTTTTCTATTCTGTTCTCTATTCTCTTATTTCATTGACTAATGTCACTCAGTCACGTGATCAAAAGAAAAAATTAACCCCATTGGCAAAATATCAACACGAACGAGAATGGACAGACTAGAGAATAGAAAACGAAAAACGTCTACTCATCGTTTTCCATCAGTCAGAGTTACATTGCCAGGCTCTTAAGTAAAAAAGAATACCTGTTTTTAGACTTTCGAGACTTTTACACATACTCTAGGATTAGGATTTTGTTTATGTATCCTATTTTACACATACTCATTTTTACTGTAAACGGGACTTATTCGCGATGAAATTAAAAAGGTTACGATACATTCTACTTTCCGACGCTTCGAACGGGTTATATATCGCTCGTGGTGAAAGTAAAAGGTAATTTCATGGCGAATAATTCCCGTTTACAGTAAAAATGGGTTTAAAAAAGAATATATCCAGAATGAAATATAAAAACTTTTTTATGGAATATTTTTGATGAATTTATAAACAAAGCTCTTTGTGTACACCATGTTTTTCATTACAGTTACTTCTTTTATTAACGTTTGAATCGAAGCGAGTGATACCATCAATCAAGTTTTATAAGAACTTTTAGTTAATTATTCAAAACAAAATCGATCTAGGGTTTTCACTTGCGAATTGTCTGCAGACTTTTTTATTTCAGTGTAGGATCAGAAATTGTAGCAAATAATAAATAAGTAAACTACTTGCCTGCTGCTTCATTGGTCTAGCGGTTAGCTAATGTGATTGCTGATAGAGGTCTCAGGTTCGAATCCCTTGTCGGGTTGTTGTTGGGTTTTTCTTGCTAGAAATTCTTAATATCAGCCCGGAGTATGTAAAATGGCGTTGTTTCACACCCATACCTTTGAGAAGATGTTCAGCCGTCGTTTCCACTATATAGCAATATTCCAATATATTTCCATATATGGCAATCGTTATTGGGAAGTCAGTGCCCTCAAATGTACTGACAGCTAGTTCAATCTTCCAATTTAGTTCGCCGTCAGGGTTGCGGAGTTCCATGCCAGTCGCTCCGTGGAAAAACTAATATTCACGTAAAACCGGTTGAACTAATAGCCGAGCCCAAATAACCTTGTGAATAATAAAGGCTAGGAAGATGATGAATCGTTAAAATACTAACGTTAGAAGGTATTACTGCCGAAATTATATGGTTTCTGTATCAGTTTCTCGAACAGCAATCAATAAACAACCGAAAGTGAAAAGACAATTTACAACAATAAGGTGCATTTCTATCTATTCTATTATTTAAACAAATTGCAACTTTCTATAATGGACTTCCTCCAGAAATTACTACTCCACTTGACCCGATTTCTTTAACCGGCCGTCTTTCTTTCCTGAATTTGTTCTTGCTTACCCTTTTTTTTTTGAGGGCAAATCACACCGGATACCACATGTTGGTGGCTATGTCAGACTCGAACCGACTTAAATTGCCCGCCGTCTCGGAAACTATGAGTCGAAGAACCAGGTATACCCTCGAAAAGAAAGTTAATGTATTTGCTTTCCCTAATAATGTTTCTTCAGCTGCGGAATCGATGGATTCTTTGCTTAAACTGTCGGTTAGTTAGTAGTTCTGAAAAGGGTAGTTCATCAGGCTTAATTTATTGAAACTGCATAATAGTGTTGGTACCTATTTATATAAATATTTAATTTTCCAGAGTGCCAACCCTACACTGTGTATCGTTGACCTGTGAACACAATAATATTCTTTCAACGGTTTCATTATGGCGCCTTTTACTATTTCTTTTTCATTAAAACGTTAAGTGTCAGCGATGGCCTTGAAAAATAAACTACATGTTATACCAGTACACTCATTGTACGTAACCATAATATACAGACAGATATACAACTGTATTTCATAGTCTAAGCAGTCCTAAGTGATGTCATTCACGGTTCCCAGCGGAGTATATTCTAGGTCAAGCAGTGTTCCAGAACACTTTCTAGAAATCTAATACAGTCGGTGGATGATAAGGCGCGTGGGTAATGTGTTGCCAAGTTTAGGAAAAACTCCGATATTGGGGGAAAAATAAATAGTGTGATTTTTAAATGAGTAAATGTACTTAATTTTGTACGAACTACTGTGCGTCCTTATGTGACTCTTCCGTTAGCATAATTTCTTAAGAATTCTACACTATTAAAAACAATGATATTATAATATCATTGATTAAAAAGTTGTTTATTTTTATTCCAATTATTATTATTAGATAAACTTTCTATATTTCTACCTATACAATAAAATAAAATTGATGTCTAAAAGAACAGTTTTTTACTAATATAAAAGCATATCAAAGTACGTATATACGATACTAACACCAAAAAGGCATGCTCTAAAGGTTTTGTCTGTATGTCTGTATATTTCTTCTGCCTATTGCCTGAAAAGGCTACACCGATTTTGACGGGACTTTCACTGGTAGAAAGCTAATGACCCAAAGAGTTAGAATAGCTTCACGCCACAGCGTTACTCGCGATTTATTATACATCATTAACCGCGGGTGACTACTTGTATCTAATGATGTGGGTTCAACTGGTGACAATTATAAATCGCCCAAGGTCGAGTGTCTTATTATTCATAGTAACATTGACTCCCAACATATTAGGTCTGTCATTTTAATAGTCTGATAATAATGCCAAAATTATGGGTATTATAATAATATATAGGCTCTAAAGCTATAGTTACAAGCCCGGTCTGTCCCGTTCCGTCTAGCTGTCTGTGCGGCTATTCCCCTGGCTACCACAGACCTACTGCTTGTTATGTTGGTCGAACTCGAACTGACGAAAAACTGCACACATATGCCTTAAAAATACAAATAAGATGATCCCATAAATAAATAAATAATATAAATATAAATATAATATAATAAAGCGAGATTCGACATAAATCTCGCCTCGAAGAAGAAAAAAACATCTATTTTAGTATATGATTATTTTATTTGACTAGGCACTTTTGGCAAAAGGTAAAATCTGATTTATCCGACCCTGGCCTAAAACCTGAACACCATTTCTACGCCCATGCGTAAGATATAAAAGGTACAGTAAAAAATGCAGGTAACACTGCGGGGGTTACAGTTGTCAACAAAAAAAAGTTTTATTTTGTTCATTTCTAAAGTTTTTTGATTCGTCTAAATTTACATCAAGGCGAGATAAGTTATTTCGTTATATATGTCACAGAGTTTATGTAACATCTGCGGATTTTGCAATTTAAAGTACATTATCTGTGCTTCCTTTGCACGGTCTATTTGCTGCATTGCAGATGGTCCGGTATGATTTCATACTATTGTTTTGATATGACTAGTGACTACCAGTAATTTGACATCTTGATTTAGGTACGAGTACGTAGGAACAAACATACCATATGCTGTAACGTAGATGCATAGACATGTCGATTTCAAGAAGGCACAGATCAATAAAATACGGGTACTAGACAAACTGTTATAAATCTATAATAATAGTTACTTTTTTTATATATTAGTGCTATTTATAGCGTAATGTTAAACCGCGGAAACAAATTTGCTTCCCATAAAATGGATTAAAGTGACCCAACCTTAAAAAAAATGTTTTAGAACTTTTAAACAATTCTGCCACACTGCACACATGATTTTTAAACCGGCGAAACTAACTCTATAAGCAGCTCACGGAGCGGTAGCTCTCAAGAGGAAAAATACCCCCGATTTGGAAACATTTTTCATTGGTGGTCCTCTCCTATTGGTCTTAGCGTGATGATATATAACCTATAGCCTTCCTCAATAAATGGGCTATCAAACACTGAGAATTTTTTTCAAATCAGAACATTAGTTCTTGAGATTAGCGAGTTCAAACATCATGTTTATTGCATGCGCTGCGGAAACGGTTAGTTTCGCTATAACAATGTATCAAAGAATAGTACTTTTTCAAATTTCAAAAAAACTACGCGATAGCATGTGTCTATTTGTTGAGGTTGGCTTGCTACCTATTCTTATGGTAAATTTGTTCTCGGTACGGGCAATAGAAAACAGACAAGGTTGCGTGAGTCTGCTAATAAGTTAATGTGAATCTCTAGAAAGTTCAGTATCTGTCTGTAGTTTCGATTAAACTAGATAGATGGCGCTGCAAAACAGTAATTTATAATTTAGTTATAGTTATACAATGATACGCATGGGTTAGAATGTTTTAATAAAGCTGCTCTCATAGCCCCTCTCAAGGCCATAGGTTTTAGTCAGTTCGATTCCGACTCGGCGTAAGATCCGAGCGATTGAGCACTGTGAGTGGGGCGAGGACTCGGAAGGGTTTCCCCCTCGATAAAATATGTATGTACCAATTTAAAAAAAAATCTATAAATATTAATTTCAGTACCTAACTCCCGTAAAGCAATTTAATGAGGCCAAGACGACTAATGACCCATATATCGTAGTAACTTCTATCTGTGGTACTAATACTAAACTACGTAACAACAAGAAATGGCACAGTTGTTCTGAAAAATATTTTCGTTAGTCATAGACAGTCACACAATAAACGAAAACATCGCAAGTTCAACAACACGTAATGCTGCTACGCGACTACACATGGACTCTTCGAGAAACTTCTAGAGAGAACGGTCTTTCTAGAATTTTTCCACAGTCCTAGTAAATTTCAATAATAAAAATCTAAATAGGGCAGGCATTATTTAAACAAACCTTAATAAGTAGCCACATATTAGCAAAAAAGCAGCCAAGTGCGAGTCGGACTCGCCCATGAAGGGTTCCGTATCAGCAAGTAACATCATATAAAAGTTCTTGTAGTTCGTTGTAACTTTAATAGATGTTTTATACTAGTGTATTGACTGGATGAAAGGTAAATTGCGTGTAACGATTTATGACGTATTAAAAAAAAACTACTCACTAGATCTTGTTCAAACCAATTTTCGTTGGTAGTTTACATGGTAATGTATAACATATATTTTTTCTAGTTTTAGAACTCTCTTATTTTAGAAGTTAGAGGGGGGGGGACACACATTTTTCCACTTTGGAAGTGTCTCTCGCGCAAACTATTCAATTTAGAAAAAAATGATATTACAAACCTCAACATCATTTTTGAACACCTATCCATAGATACCCCACACGTATAGGTTTGATGAAAAAAAATTTTTTGAGTTTCAGTTCTAAGTATGGGGACCCCCAAAATGTATTGTTTTTTTTCTAAATTTTTGTAAAAATCTTAAGGCGGTTCACAGAATACATCGACTGACCAAATTTCAACTGTATAGCTCGTATAGTTTCGGAAATAATTGACTGTGACATACGGACGGACAGACAGACAGACAGACAGACAGACAGACAGACAGACAGACAGACAGACTTGACGAATCTATAAGGGTTCCGTTTTTTGCCATTTGGCTACGGAACCCTAAAAATGCAACTACCTAATTAATTTCATCACCTAATCTGAAATCACGGCGGCAACGGTGTCGCTGCGAGTTCGTAGCTTATATCAGTATTCTTGCCTCATTGGCTCATTCCCTCCCTCAGTCTGTGGCTACGGTCCAAGGCTTCGAGACGTATTTCGAGCCTTTTATGAAAGTAAAACAAAACGAAACCGTGTGTGGTGTGTTGATATTTACTAATAAAATTATAGAATGTATCCTGGAAAACCGAATACAACATCTAACAGTAAGTATTTATTCGTATTGACAAACAATTACCGGTTATTGATGTGAATGTTTTAGGCTATTTAAAATGTCAAACGCAATTTAAAATTGTATTTTAACATCCTAAACTTGATGTTTTTCTGAAATAGTGTAATTCATGAAATAGCATAGATTGTAATAGCGTAACTTAGTTTAATTTTTTATTATAACCTAAAAAATTTATGACTAACATTTTGCAGTAGTCTTAACATATGATTTTTTTGCAGGTAGGTTGGTGTTAGATATGTATTTTTACAGTAATGATACAGTTATCTAGTAAATATTACAACTTCTTAACATAAAATTGTAACCAGACAAAAAAACGATATTCAAAAGAACAGGTTTTTGAACATGAAATTGCGCATAGGTGGGGTTGTGAAAAGACCGGCACCCATATTGTCCGTTGCATCTGGAACGTGATCTGGTAAATTATTTGGCTTTTATATACTTAATTGTTGTTGAAAACGTTTTGAACTATTTAGAAAGAAGTGGGTACCTATGTAGAGTTTGACAAAGTAAATAATTAAGCAGATAGTACTTATATCGATTGCCCGCAGTTTGACTTGCGTGGTAGGTAACCCGTATTATAATAGGTAGTTGAAAATGTGTCATGCGGGACTTCGTGTTCTTTGGAAACATGTGTTTTTTTAACTGTTTGTTGCTTTATTGTTGTTTGATTTTGAAAAGGCATAAATGTAGCTGCGGAATTGATTGATAAATAAGTTGTTGTTACTATGAGAGAAATGTCATTTTTCGAATTAATGAATCACAGTTTATAAATTAACTGAAGTTGCAACTGTTATTTTTGCATATAAGCGGGAATTGGATTTTAGTTACACTTTAAAAATCAACATGACTTTCTTGTGGGGTCCTTCAAATAAAAGTTACACTTTAAAAATCAACATTGCTTTCTTGGGGCACTTCAAATAAAAGTAATAAAATTAATAATACAGTGATTCAGTACATGTTTGTTGATGAAGTATGATGTAGGTACCTACCTAGCTTTCCTACTTACAAATTTAAATAAAAAAAAAATTAACCAACGCCAAGAATAATATTTAATAACAGTAAGTCCTATTTATTTAATACAAACTGAGCCCTTCGGTGTTACCCGAGGTCGTTGTTATACGCAACCGCAAGTGACGGCGTGAGGGTGCTGAACGAAGGTGGTCTAAATATACCTAGTAGTAAGTTACTCTTTGTGTCTTCTAGCGATCTGCTAGTGAAAGTCCCGTCAAAATCAGTCGTGCCGTTTCAGATATTTGCAACAAGCACACGACATTTTAAAAACAGATTTTTGTATGTAAGAACCCTAAATACATTGTATAGATACAATATATTTTCATTGCAAGTAGTGAAAATCTTTTATTTTGCAATTAAGTACAAAGTCCTATTTCATTTATTTGTATAAATTTTTTATAGGTAATAAAAGTAATTAAGAATAAAAGAATTACCTATATGATATTAAAATTCCTGAAGAAAGCTGAAAAACATTCTTAATTAATATCGTTATTATTAAAAAAGTAAGAAATTTTGTTAGTTTAGACTAAATAGTGATGAAAGAAGGACCATTTCGCGCCATAAAAAAATGGTCAAACGTGCGCAATGACGCCGCACTCTGCAGCTGTTACTAAATGATCTACTTGCATTCGATTATATGCTCTGTCGTACTGGAATAAGGTTACTATTCTTAGTTTGTGGCCTATCTAGCTAGTGGAAATTTCCATCCCATGCTATTATAAGATTTTTGTCCTGGACTGTATAACTTTAGCAAGTAGGTAATTCTTCCACGTACTTCGACAACATGCACCTACCAATATTACTAGAAATTGGTTGTAAAATATACAAGTATTGCCTTTAAGAAATGTTTAGAGCCAAATCTGTTACATTGGATATAACAAATGAGGGTGGGTGAGGGAGAATTTGGGCGATACTCACCCTTAATTGCCCGCTCATGCCTCACCACGTTTAGGGAGGAGCCACGTGGTCTACTAACTTCATCACAATGAGAATGAACTTCCAGTAGGTAGGTACTTGTACTGAAAGAGATCGTAAATTTACAGTTATTTTTCTTTATAATACACTAGATATGGACATATACGACGGCCGACTGATCCCCAATTAGGGAGAATTACATACGGAATTTGTATGTTTATGCTGCTGACAATCATAAATTAAACTTTTAATAATGCTCACGCCCGCGGCGCCGCCCTTGCGTAGGTAGGCTGTGTACCAAATTTCATGAAAATCGACTCAGTAGTTTTAGCGTGAAAGCGCGACCGACAGACAGTTACTTTTGCTTTATATTATTAAAGATTAACAAGAATATCTTTATAAAAGCTTAGCCGAGTAAGTAAATTTTTGGAAAACATTTATGTTGCCTATATCACTCGGCCCATTATTATGAAGGAATCTATTGACACCTCATTCACTAAAATTAGTATAAAAAATAGTTTAGGCGCATCGGTTGAACATGCAAAGTTATATAGACTGCCAAAGCTATTGCAAGAACATAAGTATAGTAGATAAATTACATCCTTACAGGCCAACTGACTTAGGATCGTTATACCTAACCACCAGGCAATATGAGACTCACGTAGGCAAAAATGTAACAGACTTAAACAAAAAAAATCGGCCAAGTGCGTGTCAGGCCACGCACAGGAAAGGGTTCCTCAGTCACCTATAATGGTATGTGGATTTAAAATCGTATCCAATAGATAATTGTTATGTTTACGTATTAATACGTTAATTTTGTATGACGTTTTCCAAGTGAGCGCATTTTACCATATAAGCCTTTATAACTCCTGAACTAAGAAAGTCATCTAATCGGTTATAGTTTTCCTTCAAAGTTCATGAGATGGACCACCATCACGATTTTTTTCAGATTTTTTGAGCCAGCCGTTTAGCTTTTAGAGGGGGGGGGGGGACGCCCTGTTTTTACAAAAAAGTGCCCTTTAAAGTGAAATATCTCGCAAACGGATACCTAAATCAAAAAATCGTCTAGGAAACCCTTTATTGTTCTTAAAAGACCTATCTAATGATACCCCACACGATGGGGTAGCCTCGAGAAAAAAAAATCATCCCCACTTTACGTGTAGGGGAGGTACCCCAAATAAAATTATTTTTCATAATTTTATTGTAGCACTTTGTCGACGTAATTACAACACGTATTCATGCAAACTTTCATATTTCTAGCACTTACCGTTTGGACGGTAAGTCGAGGACGGACGGACGGACGGACGGACGGACGGACAGACGGACATGACGAATCTATAAGGGTTCCGAGTTATGAACTTCGGAACCCTAAAAAGAAAATTAAATAAATCATAAATTTTCATAATTCACTAAAAACTACAGTCTATACATATAGGTAGTATCTTATATACATAAGCCCAACCTACAATGATAGCATTCGTGTTGTATGTCGTTTGTGAGTGAGACCGGAATCCCAATGGTGCAAGTTTTGCATCTCACTAGGCGCCATAGTGAGCATTGTTTCATTCACATCGAGGATGTTGACCCCTACTCCTGCATTCTAATCATACTTTCTATCAGGTGGAGTAGTCAGTTTAGTAAGCCTAAAAAAAAAACACTTTTTACTTGTTTACGAATACCTACTACAACTATATTTTATATTTCGTAATCAGTTATGAATCAGATATACAGACATACACATGATTATACGTAGCAATTGTGTACTTTTGTTCTGAGATATCACGTGCCAATGTACTTATTAATCTGATTCTGTCTTTAAAATGTGATGTGTTAGCATTTATTTTGACGACTTTTAAAATCCCTTTGAATCTCCGGCCCCTCAGAAAGATAGGGGCCAGGAGTATGTGGTATTTACACTGAAAACCACCCCGACGACCAACCTCTGGCGTCTTGTTCTGAGAGGTCGCGGACCATGTTACTTTCCCCCATCAATCCCGGTGTGGCAGCCTAATTAGGCTGCCTAATGGCGGCAAAATTGCATTAATATGCAATTGCATATTAATTTAGCCGCCATTTCCTCTCCTGCCGCAGTAGATCAATATTGACTACTGCCTCCTTAGCGAAGATTATAGTGTTTTGAGTGGTCTCTTTTTATAATCGTGACCACGTGACTTAGCGTTCAGATAACGTCATTCCCATACATTTGTTAATATCTATTAGCGTTTTATTTTGTAGAATGTCAACTTGCTTAGGGGGGATGGACTCAAGTGGATAGGGATCTTAATTGATAAATCAATGTTAATATTACCAAATATGATTTTATTTCATTGACTTACGCTCCACTAGACATTCATAATCTAATTATCAGGGATTTTGGAACCTAATCGTAACACAATTTTGGTTGATGTTAATACAATAATTGTTTTTAGTGTTCAGAACCTTTAAAGTTTGCACATGTTTGTTTGTTCCTCCGCATGTTCATTTTACTTGTTTAAAAATGTCATTGGCTGTTGTGCAAATAAAATGTTCCCTCTTCAATTCTGAATGCTTCTGCATGTTAAAACAGGGTAGTCTTATGCGCTCGGAAAAAGTGTTGTTGGATTTTCTTACAGCAAATCCTTAAGGCAAATATTATTAGCAGCCTTGGAAGATTGGCGGTGATTCACGCCCGTGCCTTCGGAGAAAACGTTAAGCCATCGGTCCCTGTTGTCATGAACATCTATGGCAATCGTTTTTGGGTAGTCAGTGCCCTCAAATACAATGACAACTAGTTCAACCTTGAGCTTCCTTAGGGCTTCGGAGGTCCGTTGCCAGTCGCTCCGTGTAAAAACTGAACTTTTGGTAAAATCGGTTGAGCTAGAAAGCGGACCCCCTAAATAATATTGAGAATAAAGGATAGGAAGAAGACTCGTAAAGTCCACCCCGACCACTAAAAAATACACATGTGCAAGTACAACAACCATTCCTAACACACATTTTTTTATGATAATTGCAGTAGCATGGCACAGACCGCAGTCGGCGACGTCCAGGCAGGAGGAGGAACTGATACAGAGGTCTTCTCGAGCTCTTGCTTCTGCTACGGATCCAATTGATAGGCTGAGGCTGTTATGTCTATCCCGAGGTGCTTCTGGGATATTGGGGCTGGGAAGGTAATGTTTTGACACTATTGGCGTATAAATTCTGTTGATGACACTCTTAGTAGCGGAACGGATGACGTAATAGTTAAGCGGTCACCGCCAGTCACCTCACCGCATTTTTACTGCGCGAGTGTTAAGGGTTCAAACCCCCACATGAAACAAATCTTTGTGTGATCCACTAATTGCCATCTGGAAATCGGCAGATTCTTGTTAAACATACTGTGAATATTGTTTCTCTGTATTATGGATTGTGACTATTGTGAGCCATGAATAAATAGTTTTCATTTATCATTAATTATTTTACCAAGTCTGGGTGTTTTATTTGTCCTTTTCTATGTTAGAAGACTGAGATGTTAGAAGGTTAAATAGCTTGGTTTTCCAATTTACCCAATTTAGGCTTCGTTGATTGAAAAATATTTGGTTTAGATAGTTCGATACAATATATCGAACTATCTAAACCAAATATTGACTGCACGGTTGGCCTAGTGGCTTAAGCGGTCGCCACGACGCTTCCTAATACACCAAGTGTCGTGGGTTCAAATCCCACGTAGAATAACACTTTGTGTGATTCACAATTTGTTGTTCTGAGTCTGGGTGTTCTTTGTGTCCGTTTCATGTGTGTTTGTGAAGTCCTCCGCGACACAGGAATTTATATTCCTAATGCGGGAGTTGTCTTTTTACCAAAAAAAAAAAATCTTACAGAGTTACGCTAAACGCGGTGTAATGTTTCGCCCATATTGGAATTCATGTTGCGAATATAACAAGAAAAATTCATATTTGTTATTGATGCGTAGCGTTGTGTATAAAAACATAGACAGAAATAAGTAATGGAAAATAATTTTAAAATATAACTACGTCATGAAATAATGAATCATCAAAACGTTTCAGGGTCTTCCGAAGGATGGATGATGACGGCAGCAAGCAACTAACTAAAGACGAGTTCTTCAATGGTATTAGGGAGACAGGACTTGATTTGAGCCATCAGGTAACTAACACACAAACACACCTACTCGTACACACATTTCTTTGACTCCATCATAAACTAGAAATAAATAAAACGACACGAGTACAAAACTCACTCACACACTGTATTCATTGCCTACATCTTGTACACCGTCTCGTTTACACGACATTTTACATTTTAATAAAATATTAAAATTTTATTTGCAGGATGCCGACGAATTATTCGAAAAATTCGATACAGATAAGAGTGGCACCATTAACCTTGATGAGTTCCTTTCTCAGATTCGGGTAAGATCTGTTACACAAATCTATATTTATACAAATAAATAAAATTAGTGTGTCTGTATGTAATATCAAAAAACAGGTTTTTACTTATTAGTCTTATTACATATCTATTGGTATATACGGTACTAACATCAAACAGGCAATTTTTGTCTGATTCGGCTAATCTTTGGAACGGCTGGGACGATTTTGACGGGACTTTCTCCGGCAGAAAGCTGAGGACATAAGGAGTAACTTAGCTAATTTTTAGGGTTCCGTAGTTCATGAATCGGAACCCTTGCCTACCGGCCTGACCACGAGTTTTGGTCTTAGCGAAAAGCGGAGCGGCGTCGGTGAGCGGTGCGTTTTGCACGCCACGAACCTAGTAGCGGTTAGTTGCAGCGGCGACGGTGGACGTATTTAGGTAGTCGAAACGTGTTAAAAATCATGGCGTTATAAAAATTATCCCCTGTCTGTTTAGAAACAACATTTTTTTTTTAAATATGATAGAATGAGTGCACGAACTAAATAAAGATCGGTATTTAGATGGTGGATTTAGTGACCTATACGAAGGTCCTACCTATAAGAAGTAACTGATGTTTCCAAGTGTTTTGCTAAGTAGGTACTTACAGAGAGAAAAAACTTTAAAAACTTGTCAACTACTTTCATTGCGTATAAGACATACTAGTAGTTTCGTGTGTAGTTATATCTACAGACAAAACTACTGATATGTAAACTGTTTTGCTAATTAGGTACCTAATGACAGAGAAAAAAAATAACTTTTAAAACTTGTCAACTATCCACCTACATTACGTAAACATACCAGTAGTTTTGTCAACATATCAGTAGCTTCGTTTGGTAGGTACCTAGGTTCTATGTTTTTGTGTTATCAATTTAAATTAAACGTAAGTACCATTATATTCCGGAAAACAGTGTTTAATTTCTTCCCACAACCTTTTTATATTTATGTTGGGGATATTTTGACATCCATATAGGCGGTCTATTTAAATTTCTGTTATAAAAGCCTCGGTATCCATTACCGCCATAAAATCGTCTAAAATTTTTTGTTTTTATTTAACGCCGCTGAGTCTGTCACTCCTGCACCGCTGTCCACGCCGCTCTGTTTCGTGGCGTCGCACATACTAACTTGTGCCTTTGTTCCTGCCGCTCTCCATACCGCTCGCCGCTGTAGCAATTCGCTCGGCAAAAACCGCTAGCTTTTTCGCTATGAGCGGCGACTCGTGGCGTGCCTCGTACATTTTTATACTTTTGATATTACCGCTCGGCGTTTCGCTCTTAGCTGCCGCTCACAGCGCAAAGGTCGTGAATGGGCCGTTATAGATTCGTCATGTCCGTCCGTCCGTCCTCGAGCTACCGCCCAAACGGTTGGTGCTAGAAAGATGATACTTTGCAAGAGTATGTGTTGTAGTTAGGTCGACAAAATGCTACAATATATTTAAGAAAAATATAATTTGGGGTATCGCGTCCACCATCGTGTGGGTTATCATTAGATAAGCCTTTTAAAAACATTGCGAGGTTGTTAAAACCACTTCGAATTATGCGAGATATTCAACTTTAAAGCGCATTTTTTTTGCAAAAACATTGCGTCTAAAAGCTGAACGGCTGGTTCAAAAAACTGAAAAATTAATGATACTAGTCCATATATTGAACTTTCAAGGAAAACTGTAGCGGTTTTGATAACTTTTTTATTTCAGCAGTCATAGGGGCCTAACTTGTAAAATGAACTCACTTGGAAAACTTCTTACAAAAATAAATGAATGATTAAGTAAACATAACAATTATCTATTGGACACGATTTGAAATCCACCCACCATTATGGTTGACGACGGAACCCTTTTCTATGCGTGGCCTGACACGCACTTGGCCAATTTTTTTAGACTATCTTCGCGGCTCTACAACTTAATATTCTTCTCATGCATCAGAGTACTTGTAAAATTACTTTAGTAGGTTCATATAAAAATAATACCGCCCCGCTGCAAACTTCGATTGGGCAATGGCCTTGAATTGTAGGCGTATATAGGTATCATCACTGACCAGTCTACTCGACGCTCATCCCATAAAAAAATGCAAGTGATCCCTGTCACCCTGTCAGAACAGATAAAAGTTACATGATAGAAAGAGACGCAATTGTAGGTAAATATAATCGTAGGTGCTTCGGCGCTGTGCAATCTGAATTGAACTTAATGGCACCAAGGGTCCCTATTTCTTTCATTTACTTTTCGAAGTGAGTCTTCTGTACTAGTACTAATAAGTATTCTGTGCTATTGGCAAACAAGCCACTGTCGACTCGCCGTTTGCATCACGTGTCATGTAGAGGAGACCAGCCCCCTAGTCAAGTTGCAAATGTTTTTCCTTTTTTACTCTTTTCATTGGTTAATGTCACTCATTCACGTGATCAAAACAAAATATTAACCAAGGAAACAAGAGTGTGGGTTCTTCATTTGTGCGTGTTGTGTAGCCTTAGTGTTCGTGTAATACAGGGAAGCAATCACTAGATTCTAGTTCCAACTCATTTATTAAAATACTGACTTAATAACTTCGTATCGCGTGTCTGTGCGTGTGTGCATTTGGTCATTGAACTTTATTCAATGCAAAAATATATTACAGATGTTAAGTGCATTGACACGGTTATTACAAGAGAATAAGAGCCCGAGCTAGGGGGCCTGTGCTCGACTATTTTATCATATTTATTTAGCACTTTATTTGTTACATACATTATTTAAATGTATGCATATATTTGTTCCGCTAGCGTTATATTCATTTCAAGTTCAAGAACTTCTTAAAGTAGTAAATTATTATTATAAGTAGATTATTCTTATGCAATCATGTTGCCAACTGATGACTAAATCATTCTATTTATATGTGAAATAAAATGGTCCTCGCTACTTCGTCTGCTTCTCGTTAAAGTGATGCTTACCTCCTATTGGTGTAAGCGTGATATTAATCAATGCATACCAGCAACAAAGTATTAGCTTAGGTTGTTGTTAATCGCGAGTAACACCGCGGAGCGAAGCTAGTTTTTAAAAAAATAGCCTATGTTACACCTTATGTCATTAGCTTTCTGCCGGTAAAAGTCCCGTCAAAATCGGTCCATCCGTTCCAGAGATTACACGGAACAAACAGACAGACATACAAAATTAAAAAAAAAAACTTTTTTTGGTGTAAGTGCCGTATAATACTTTCATATACATATAGTGAAAGTGTGTTATTCTTATATATAAAAGTGAATTGCTGTTCGATAGTCTCGCTAAAACTCGAGACCGGCTTCACCGATTTGGCTAATTTTGGTCTTGAATTATTTGTGGAAGTCCAGAGAAGGTTTAAAAGGTGAATATATAAAAGTTTTTTTATTCATTAATTATGGATTCCTTTGTTATTTTAAGTACATTTTATACAAAAGTTTAGGCCTTCTATTTATCGATTGAGGCAGTACGAAGTCTGCCGGGTCAGCTAGTTCGATATAAAGGTACATTTTAGATGTGAATTTTTGTATTTATAATATGTCGGTAATCGCGACAAAAAGAAGCCAGTCTTTCTCCAAGTCCAATATATCTCCACAGGAAATTCATTCAAATCTTTGCAGTAGTTTAGCGTTACAGACAGAATTTCTTTCGAATTAGTAATATTCTGATAATACTGGCACTTTACGATATTGAAATTTCTGTTTCATTGCCATCTGTTACGAAGATGAAACATATGTTATTTTATTTTTTTATGTTTAAGTCCACCAAAGTGACTACTCTGCCCGATGGAAAGCATGAGTAGAATCTAGGAGTAGGGGTCACCATCTATGAGGGCAAGCAATGCAACATGGTGACCCATACCATGGCGGCCGGGTCATGTTACTGCATTATTCTCCCGGCCACCGGAGACCGGGAGAATGATGCAGAATGATTGGGCCTCCGGTCTGACACTCACCAAAGAAATACGACAGCAAGAACTGTCATTATTAAGATGGTCTTCCGTGTGAGGGTAGTACTGCCCTGGTCGAGCCGACCCATTCTTGCATAAATCAGCGTGGCTGTACTGCTTCCATGATATGAACTATAACTAATTGGGTAACAAATACACGTTGCGGTAGAAAATTTGTTTTGTGAGATTTACACTGTTGTAGATCTGTCAAATACTATTCATCTCGTTCAGAATACAAAATTGTATTTAAAGCAGTTTGATAGTGACGCGTTCTTGTGTATCATCATTTTTTTTAACCAAAATAATAAACGTAAATGTAAGAGACCGCTACCATCGTAAATGTGTTATTGGAAATAATAGTGTGTAATTTATTTTTAATAAATGCCTTACTTTCTTGCAGCCTCCTATGGCCGACTCTCGTCGTGCGATTGTCGAACAAGCTTTCAGAAAATTGGACAAGACTGGTGATGGCTTGGTCACTGTTGCGGATATCCGGGGAGTATATTCTTTGACTGCTCACCCAAGGTAACTTTTTAAACATAAATCGTATTGTACTACAAGTTTACAGTACCTATTCAAAAATGAAGTCATCGAACTCAGTACGTTTTTAATTCTTCAGTTTGGCAGATTTTATTCGAAACTTAAAAAAGTATAAAATACAAAAACTGAAACTTCATTATATAACGCAGTTCAAACATTTAAAAAAAACGAACTGAAGTGGGGACCTGCTGACGAGCAGGAGTTTTTACATTACCTACTAATATCACAGAATACATAATAATGCTATTAAGCTGCTGGACTTTATATTGCTTTATCATTTTGGTAGGCGCGCTACCTTCGACATAGATCAAGATAAGTGATATTAATATTAAGACTGGCACAGGGCGATCAAAGAACGGCATCCTGCATCATTTCTGTACACAACTGAATGATGTAAATAAAATTTATATGGCCATAAATATAAAATTATAACATTGTTTCTTTTTGTTTTTGCTTCACAAAGCATTAGCCAAATCACATTGGTTTTAAAAATATTTTTGTGATATCAAATTAAGAGTGCCGTGATAAAGAGAATTGAAGTGCTGTGATAGCATTACACAAAGTAGGTATGGAATCAAATGCAATTTTAGAAACTCACCATCAGTTTGTAATAAAATTAATAAAAAGGACTCTTGAAATAAACCCTATACCAACCCGTTTGTCTAGCGTGGTATAGTAGGCCCTATCTAAGGAGAGGCCCATGTCCAGCAGTGGACTGCTAGAAGTTATAATCAACTTTCAACTTGATGACAATCCGTTTGTAATATTTCTGTTTCTCTGGTTTTTTTTTTACAAAACTTGAGTTTAGAAACAGCTATATAAATGTCAAGAGTTTTGAGCGGTTTCTCATAATTTTCAAATAATTAAAATGTTGTTTTCTTTGTTCATGTTAGGTATATGAGCGGTGAGGAAACAGGCGACTTGATTATGAACAAGTTCCTGGCTAACTTTGAGTCTGAAGGCGTGGTAGATGGGAAGGTAATAAAAATCAGGAATTATTTATACTTGTAGTTAAAAAAAAAACAGTAATAGTATATTGTCAAATAAACAACAGGCCTTACTTAGGATAAAGAACGATACACTATAGACTGAGGCTAGAAAAAGGCTCAGTATAAGTGTCTGGACGTTGGGGCGTTTTTATCGGTTCAAAGGGAAATAAATTATTTAATAATACGCAAGTATACAAAATAAAGTAGGTAGTGTGTTAGCTATGTTGATCACACACGACCAGTATGGTACAGTTTACCTTTTTGTTTTTATTGGTATTGTTGTGCAGTACTTTAAACTGTCTAGACAAATGTATAGTCTAAATTTCTACCTAAAAGTTAATAATTTTTTTTTTTTGCTTTCATGACAGGTGACACTCGAGGAATTCATGAACTACTACAGCGGTATCAGCGTGTCCATTGACAACGACTGCTTTTTCGATCTGATGATGAGGCAGGCCTACAAGCTTTAAGCTAACGCCAATATTGCAAAGTTCGAAATCACGACACATTTTTTTTTAATTGCACATTTTAAAATAAATTTACACAAAAAGAAATGGATTTAAAATCCGTCCATATTGGTTTTTTATTATTATTAGGTCATGTTTAAAATTGGAATGAGTCAAGTAACTAAATTTGTTGTTCTTATATGATCTCTTTTTTTTTATTTAAAAATGTGTTTAATGAAACTCAGTAAAAGCTTTAAATAATCTTAGTGTCAGAGTGATTTACGAACTTTTAACTGTGCTATGCATTTCGTAGATACACACAATACTGCTTCATTAACTTGTAGCACGGCGATCGGAGTAAAATGTATTTTCGTTTCACAGCACCGTTACTTCTAATGTTATTGTAACGTTATATTATTTCGTAATTTAGTATCGTGTGGTATGATATTTATGTTAATTTCATTAAAGCATTTTGATTTCAATTATTGTTTTATTGAATTACATTATGTTATGGATCGTTAACTTATATATAAAATTCTCATGTCACAATGTTCATTCAAATACTCCTCCGAAACGGCTTGACCGATTCTTATGAATTTTTTTATGCATATTCAGTAAGTCTAAAAATCTACTATTTATTTTTCATACCTCTTGGACGCGATCGGAGCCGTATGCATCAGCTAGTACGTCTATAAAAAATACAGAGGATTGAATATAGGAGTGAATTTATTCCAAGATGGACCACTTGTTTTATTATTTCATGTAAGTGACATCATCTTGGTGAATTATACTTCCAAGGTGAAGTAAGAAAATAAGTATTCACCTGGGTCATGTCACCTAGGAACAAAGTGGAATAAACCTGGACATTGTCGTGTTATAGAAGAGCGCATCTCACGCCCCACGTATCACGAACCATTAGCAGAGCAAAATTTTCGGCAGTTTAGCTGTAACAACTGCGGCTGACCTAAGTCCGCTTGTAAACGGGCTATAAAAATTAAGTCTTGTTGGCTATTTTTCTTGACCAATATAGCTCAGTATATTTGCAACTTTCAGCAAGCGGGATAAATTATTTGCAATATAGCCGGCTAGACATTAAATACTTGCAACTATAATGAAATATGTTGACAATATCACCGGGATATGCAGGAATATAGGAATATTAGAAGGAATTGTCAAAAAAGCCCGTTTACGAGCACCTTTAGTCACGAGTATACGTAGTGTTACATACTCTTTGGTCACGAGTATAGATAATACACTATAGTAGACCATAGACATAGAATACTAACTATAGACAGACCCACAGATATAGAATACTAATAGTTTGGCTTTGCGGGAAAGAGACAATACGAGTTTACGTGTGTTAGAGCGTAACAGATAAACGAGACCAAACGCCGATACGCTAAGCACCTGTATGCGACTCGCCCCCGTCGAGGTCGAAACATTATTGTTGTTAAATTTGTCGGAATCTTGAGTATTTTGTTGTGGTTTATTATTTATTACGCGTGTTTTATCATGGTGACGTGTGCAGTACCTGGATGTTACGCTTCCAAGAAAGAAAATCCACAAAATCGATCATTTCACATGTAAGTAAACAATGCCATATTTGCCTTTAAGTAAGCTTTGTTTTAATGCGATATCGTAAATTTTATATATCAAGCGGCAGGCAATATTATCTAGTTTAGGGTCATTATAAATTAAGATGCTTTCGCATTGTTTATAAAGAATTATTAAATACGTGAATTTATGTTGTTTTTAACCTCACATACTTAGAAGTGTGAAGTGACAATGTCGATAAAAATATCGATAATAGTCAGTGATAAAATAATATTCATCAATTAGTTTTATTAAAACCATTCTAAATTGACTATTTGGCAACTTAAATATACATATATATATTAAATACATAAATTTATTAATATTGTTACAGATCACCACAAAATGCAGACATTTGAGGAAAATGTTTAAAAATGGTGAACAGACCGGATTTGGTCCCAAAAAAACATTGAACCATTTGTAGCAGGCATTTTGAAGAAAACTGTTTAGTAAACAGAAGTGCACAAAGTACGAGCAATATTGCGTAATATTATTTTCACTTATATAACAGACTAAACAGAAACAAAATTCTATCAATAAAGATGTCTTTTTAATTTTGTAGTTTTTTTGTACTTATTCGCACTAAATACGTAACTCTAAATCGTTTATACCAGTTGGTACGTTATCGAAAAAAATAATTGTGCATGGCGCATCACTGGCACGTTACACACACATGCAAATTTGATGCACACCATTGCATTTCTTTTTTGGTCTCGCAATCTATGGTAGGTATTCTATATCTATGGACAGACCAAACAGTAGAGCAACCGCAACAGCTGAAATACAAAAATCGAAATGCGGTTGGCCTATTAACTGTTATGGCGCTTTAAGAGTTCAGAAAAATGCTCTACTCAGACGTGACTAGACGGTGCATCGGACATCCCTCGAAGGTGTTGTTATCCTCAAAAATAGCTGCTTATTTTTATCATAAAAATATGCTTTGCCAATCGCTTATTAGGCGATCATGGTATGTACGGGTGTTCATTAAACTGTTTATCTGTCTGTTCAATAAGACTTTGGTCTTATTGAACAGACAGATAAACAGAAGGCAGATACTTTTGGTCACGAAACAACCTGAAGCGTTCCTTTATAGAAGTGCATAAAAATGAATGTAAAATTAAGTAAAAATTCGCTAAACATATCGTTCTTGGTAATTCATGTCTAATTAAAAAAAAAAAAAATTATTATCTGTAATGACTGTAATACATTCACCTAACCTTAAAATTTTGCTGTCAAATTGTTTGATAGTTTCAATAGTTTGAATTTACCGCTTACAATAAATTTAATTGAAACTTTACATAACAAAATTGAGTGATTTAACTTACTTAAATTGAAGAAGGTAATAATTTAGTACTCGATAATTTACTACAGTTTTCTACTTTGATTATATAATTTACGGCTTTCTACTTTGCCGTTACTTTTAAAAAGTGTAAGTTGTGAGCTGTGTGAGCCAAGAGTTTAACCCAATCGCGAGAGTAGGCAGCCACTTTATATACCTACCTATCTACGTCTCTTAAATTTAGGATTCGTAGGTAGATAGGTATAGGATTCGATAGTGTACCTATTGCAAACTAGGAAACAATCAAATCGATCTAACAAGCTGGTCATCGCTGTACTGGCATTTGTTTACCACATTCGGAATGCACAGAGACTTGAACCTATATTAAGCAATTGGCAGAAATGATTTAACCCTTTTGTTTTGGGGAGTGCTTAGATGAATTATTCAGACTTATTAAACCGTTCGCCAAATCTTCATCTCCGTTTAGAAAATTCGCAGTGTACACATTTCAAGTAACACAGCCGTTTAAGTCTCGTGAGCAAAACAAAACATTAGCCAATAATAGAGGTTAGCGATTGTAGAAACACAATCGACTCAGTACATTCGCATCGCATATTAGCTAAGGCAGCTGGTCCCTACTCCCTAATGCAAAGCCCGACAACGAAGTCTGTGACTGACACGTGAATTGCAGGTCTCTATAGGATAGTCACTTAGTTTAGATAATATGCTCTGTTTCCTGCAATAATTAAAAATGCTGATTTTTTTTACAGAAATATTAAATTATGTGTAGAACGCTGCAAATACTGATGCAAACCCTATTATGTTTAGTACAAATGTTAGTAAGAATCTTGGTTACAATTATGTTAATGCTTGAGAATACAATAAGACTGATACTTACAACTATATACAACTTAATATCGACAATACTACAGCTGTTATCAATATTACCGATATGCTGCATATTTATCTGTACATCGAAACTTAGATGTTTATTGTGCGGCGGTTGTTCGGGATGTCCGGGTGCCAATGGAGGGATTGGCCAATGCTTGTTGAGTTTGTTGTGCGTTGTTCTGACATTCTACTTATTAAAGACGTTCGGAGTTCTCGATAAATTATTAGCTAATTTGGGATACAAAAAGACGGAGTAGAATTTATCAGCTAAAAGATCATTGTACCCTTTAATTTTACATGAATGAATGAAACTTTTTATGGTATAAAATGTGGCAATACTCAAGCTGACCAAGAAATTAAACAAGGTTTTTGTATATTGCGTATACTGTTACGTATTTTAGAATTACATTTATATCGGTTATTGTGTAAGTTATTATTTATTTATAAGTTATATGTTTTTGTTCGTTGATTTAAATAAACGATATTTTATTAGGTTAAATGTTTTTTTTAAATAACTGCTAATACTAAGTTTGAGACCTGCGCTCGCTGTAATCACAACAAGTTACAGGGTTACCAGACCTGATCAGAGAGCTGATGTTCTTGATTTGATTTTGACTTCTTTGCTGGTCTAGTGATTGGCGTATGCGGTTGCTGATCAAGATGTCTCGATGGTTTCGATTCTCGGATTCGAGCAAATGTTTGTATGATTTGCAAATATTTGTTTCGGAGTTTAGGTGTTTTCTGTAATATGTATGTATTTATAAAAAAAGTATTTATATCAGTTGTCTTATACCTATAGTACAAGCTCTGCTTAGTTTGCGACTAGATGATGTTGTGTGTCAGATGTCCAAAATATTCATTTATTTATTTGTTCATTCTGGATTAATTAAAAACTACGTAACAATTATAGAAGTTTGGCGAGTACATAATATACCTACCTAACCTGTAAAAGCTCTACGTTAGTAACTACTATGGTTCATGCTGTAGTGTTCTAAAATATCCAGTATGCTATTAACAAGTTCAGTGTCCCTTAGCGTCCAACCCCAAAATGTCTAGTGTTCTGAAACGTCCAGTAACAACTGGTCCACTTATCAAGATGCCTGGTGCCTCAAAATGTCTTGTCCTAAAATAACAAGTGGCAAAGGTACTTAGGGCCACAGTACACTAGCTACTTTATAACCGACTTCAAAAAAGGAGGAGGTTCTCAATTCGTCGGAATTTTTTTTTGCGATAATTTCGTCGTTTATGAACCGATTTCATAAAATATTTTTGCATTGGAATAGGCGTAGCTTAGGCCTCTGCCTCGAATTTTGCGGGTAGCGGGGCGGCAGCGGCGGCGGCGCGGTCGCGGCGGGATCTTATGCGTAAAATCATATGGACCGGTTTTTGAAAACAGCGGCGCGGCAGCGGCGCGGGGGGCGGGCAACGAGCGGTGCACTTCAGTCAAGTGGTGACCGCTCGCGCTGCGCGTCTGCATTGTGGTATAGTGTAGTACAATTTTCTTTTGTGACATATCAAAATGTCATCGGACGTGCAAGAACAAATTATTTCGGCAATCTTTGAGAGGAGACCCTATATGGAACAGCAGAGATGATAGTTTCAAGAATATATTCAAAAGTTTCTACACTCATTCTAGTGTAGTCGTAGAATTTGTCGGGATTTTGTCTCTGTTCTTCATAGTTTCGATAAAATTCACCATTTATTTTCCTTGCCCTATAGTAAGGATAAACTTCTTCTTTTGCCCACAATAAATCAACCGTTAGGAATAAATTTGAATCAAAAAGTTGTTGTCGCCGTCTTAGAGACATTTTGTTCGCGAATAAAAATAAATATCTCGACAACACAACTACGAACACAACATTATGCCGCTATAGTACCGCGCGATCTGCCCGCTGGTTTGGAGAACAGGTTTGTGTTGACCGCCCCGCTCCCGCGCCGCCGCCGCCGCCGCCCGCAAAATTCGAGGCAGAGGCCTTACAGGTGGTCCCATCGTCACCATATCGGGATCCGATGAAGGGATCCCAAGGAAATCGAGGGAACTCTTCAAATATCATAGGCACAATTGTCGAGATTTGGGTACTCGGAATAGTTTTTCATTGAAATCGGTTTCTTTTTGTTAAAATGATAGTATCGACGATCGGCAACTAGTCAATTTTTAGAAGCTAAATACGGCGACCGAACGCTCCACACCGCAAACTTACAAACGACAAACGCGGAGGTTGAGTCGCTTTTTAGAAGCGCAACACAGCAGCTGAACGCTACTCTCCACATACATTCCGATGCCGGTAGCATCGATTTGGCGTCGGAAAATTATAGACAACACTACAGCCGACGCGATCGAGGCACCTGAGCAGTCGCTAAAATGCACGTTTACGATACCATTTCGAACGCAGAAAGTCGCAAATGATGCAACATGACTCTTGATTTTGATACCGCGATCGAACGCAGGAAGTCGCTAAAACGCGATGCAGCATCGATGCAGTCGCTAAATCGCCGATCGCCGATGCTCAAATGGCTAGTGTGCTGTGGCCCTTATATAACAGTTAATATTGTTATCAGGTTATATCTTAATACACATGTGACAACACTGTGTGATTCACAAATTGTTGTTTCAGTCTGGGTATTCTTTGTGTAAGTTTCATGTATGTTGGTAAAGTCCCCCGCGACACAGGATGTATGGAATAAACATCTTGTGTAATGTAGTTGTCGCTTTCTTTACAAAAAACAAAAAAAAAAGAGGACTTTATTTACAATTAACAAACGTAAGTCGGTATTTCAATAACATTTAATAACAAAAACAAGAATTTTACTCAAACCAAGTAATAAAATACAGTAGTCCAATTATGGTTAGAACGACGCCAACCGAGGGGCGGTGTTTCTGGAGTAGTTGAACTAGATTGTTCCAATTCATTTGGATTATTTGTCGTTGTAGTTGGTGTTTCACTTAAAACTTTCACGTCATAATCTTCATAATATTCTTCAGTTGTAGAGGTAATTTCTGGTTCCGTTGTATACTCAGTATCGTTCCTGGAACATTCCGTGATATCTCCAGGCGTGGGCACATATCTAGTATGTGCTACCGGCTTAGCTCTAGCATAGCCCAACGAATAGAATATCTTGTCAAGTACGCCAGTCGCTCTGAATATAAAGAAGATTATGAGGATAGCGAAAAACGACATAAGGCAATCGCATGTTCCTCCTCTGTTAACTGGACAAGGCCCGCCGCCACCACATACGAAGCACTTGAGCCTAGCTGTTATTAAGAACACGCAACATATTGGTATCAGTGATATCATCTGTAGCATGAAGGATATGAAGTTGTACATAGTCTGCAGGACCATTCTAACAACGTTCTCTATCATGAGCAGCACAGTCATAAAGACCCTCACCAACATTTGAACGCCACATATTCCCGTTTGGAGAACAGCGTGCACTGTGCGACACATGATTTAAGTTGTTTCTGGAAATAACGATATTCAGTTTAGACTCAAGTTTAATACATCGAACTACATCCTACCAAAAAAATAAGCTATCTAAAATCTTTCCGATAGGGCATGCCCACACAATATCTCGTTTTCGATGAAACTAAAATAATTTGATTGTATGATTACATAGTATATAGATCTATATAACTCAGCAGAACGTAATAGGTATGAGAGCCTAACAAATCACAATAAATAGCATTTATCACTCACTCGTCATATTGAAGGGAACTACCATCCCGCAATAAGTAATCTCATTCAAATGGGCATAACAGTTATCCAAAGAAATTATTGATTTTATCGAAACCATTATGAGCCTTGAGTATGTAGTAAAGAATTGTTAAAGTAATGATGGTCAAAAAGCAATCGCAAAATCTCCGCCCGTAGTTAAAGCAAAAGCCGCTGCCACCACAGAGCAAGCATCTAAGCCTTGATGTGCAAATAAACACACAGCATATTGGTAGTAATGCTGCTAACTGTAGTAGGAATGATATATAATTGTGCAATGTTTGGAGGGTCATTTTAACCAAATTCTCTATCATGTAAAGTATTGTTATTAGGACATTGGCTATCATTTGAACGCAGCATACTAGGATTTGCACCAGCGACTGAGCTATTTGACACATGCTATAATAAATCTGGAAAAATTACACTTCTTATAATAATAATTTCGTTGATTACATATTTTGCAACATGATGAATTCAAACTATGCAGAATTACCTGTTGACTGAGAGAAAGTTATAAAATGGTCCCGTTTGGTATTGGTTATCTGGTCGGTTTACCTAAAAGATACATATAGGTTTCAATAACAAAACATTTATATAAAAAAATCTGAACTAAGACTTAACATACATAACTATATAAGCTAACTATACTAAATCCTAAATGAGAATGACAAGTAAGCACGATATGACTATTTTCTTAAACAATTGCTATTTAGAATTTATTTTTGGAAGAGGTTCTATAACAAAGTTTATAGCAAAATACTCTACCTTACTTACATTTTCGACAAATTTTTAGGCAAATATTTTTGAAAATGGCTATATTGTAAATGCTCTTTTCAAAATTGAATGTAGCCACCTCGTATTTTAGTTAGTCGCACTGCTAGTATGATAATAAATACAAGTTTTTAAATTGTTTTTGTTCTGACACAAACGCTTATTATACAGATACCTAGATAACAAAGTAAGTTGTATCTCCCAGTCATAGAAGCATCTCCTATCCAATTACAGAATAAATATGTGAGTACTCTATCAAAAACTACTTGAGCAATGGTAGTTTTAATTATATTTCTATTATGTTATCCTTTGTCATAATTTCTCGTCTTTTCGATTTTTCTTCCCCCCTGTTATTTAACCCTATTTATTTTCCTTTACCTTGTCTGAAGACTTTCCAAATACTATTGTATCAGTTTGAGCATGTATCCTACTGCAATATTACGGTTAATTTAGCAGTGAAAGTTCCAATTATGAAGCTTAGCCACTTAGCCTAAACCAATGCATTACATATCAAAGTGCTAAATGGTTTGGCTTTGACTTTGTTATCATAATTGATATGTGTCCATAATTAACTGAATCATAATCAATTTGAAAAAATATCATAAATCCAAATTAGGTATTTAAAGTAAGAACATTAATTAGTGTTCTTATGTAAAAAGGAGATTATGAAGGAACGATCCTCATAAAGCAGCATAAAGGAAGGATCCTCGGACCATGCGAGGTGATCATGCATGGTGAGTCACGGCTCAATTGTTGATGTTGAGACGTTGTTTTTATATGTATGTATATGCTAATCGGCTTGAGATTTTCTATATCGCAATGTAGGGTTGGCAGCATTTGAAATGTGTTGCTGGAGGCGGACGATGAACATCAGTTGGACAGAGAAAAAATCCAACGAGGAAGTCCTACTAATGGTTGACGAAGAAAGGAGACCTCTGAATACTGTTGACAACAGAAGAGGCAAAATGGTTGGCCATTTGATAAGGCACGACAACCTTTTTAAAACCATTCTAGAAGGAAAGATAGAAGGTATAAGAAAACGCGGAATGCCAAGATTGGCGTACATACAACAAGTAAAGGAGAAAGTAGGAGTCGTGGCCTATCAAGAGGTCAAACGGATTGCGGAAAACAGACAGGAGTGGCGATTGCTCCACCGACAAGGGACTGACCCTTAAATTGAGAAGAAAGAATGTAGGGTTAGCAGTTACTCAGCAGTTTGTCACTCTGTAGTTCAGTATCTCTTTGATAGATGGGGCTGTATCATTTTTATTGCGCTATTATGTATATAATAAAAATGCGCTATTATGTACATGCATTAAACATGTATATGCATGTAACTTATACAGGAAGGAAGGTAAGAAGAAACGTAGGAAGGTGAAAGATGATTTTGTAAATCTACTTGAGTAAGTACTTATAACCGCAACATAATTTTGCTGTGAGTCAAACAAAGGAGCCACAATTTTGGGAATCAGCAAAAAGTAGAAGTTCAAAGTTGATATTTGTCAAAAGTATTTCGGTGTTCCACTTTTACAAATAAATATTTATGTGTTAAAATTTTCTTTACTGGCTCTATCTTTAGGCCTACTTTTCCGATTGGGGTAGTAGAATTTTTTGTAATTTTATTGAAAAATCTATCAACCAACAGATTAAAAGGTATGTATATCTTCAGTCTTTTACTGTTATTTGTATTTTTATGGTATAATAGCCAATCGTTCAGACTGTTTATTTAAGGGTATTTAACTACCGGAACTTGACTAGTATTTTAACGGCTTTTGAGTTTGTAGTAATTTCTTTTCTTGAAGGTTTGTAGATTGTATCGATTTAGAAATACTGAAGGTAGTAATTTGTGCCGAAAGTAAACAATAGTGGAGTAACAATTAATTATTCGCAAGATGAGGATTGAAATTTTGTTGCTGCCTGGGAGTTCCATGATACTGAATATTCAGAATTTAAGGTTCTTCCTAGCCTTATTCCATAGTTTATTTGGGGTCGGCTACTAGTTCAACCGGTTTTACCTGAATATCAGTTATTCCACGGAGCGACTGGCACCGGACCACCGCAACCCTAAGGGAGAACTGAAATTCGAAGGTTGAACTAGTTGTCAGTAAATTTGAGGGCACTGACTTCCCAATAACGATTGTCATAGATGTGCATGACAACCGGGACCGACGACATACGTGCTCTCCGAGGCACGGTCGTAAATCAAAGACAAACTTCCAAACTCCGGGTTGCTATTAGGAATTCCTAAGAATAACCCAAAAACACATTTTGGCCCGACCCGGGATTTGAACCCGAGACCTCTTTGATCAGCAGTCGCATACGCTATCCACTAGACCAAACAAAAATGTACGCTAGGATCTAAATCGTTTGCAAGCTTTTAAATGGAGTTATCTATAAGTGATTGACGTCATTGTCTATCAGTTTATCACTAACCCGTTAGCCCATTAAATATATGTGCTTTTTTTTAATATCTTTCTAATTACTGCCCCCAAAATACAGGCTATGCCTAGTTTGGAAAGCAGTACCTGTAACTTGTATACTTACATACATAAACTACCAAAGTATGTACTTCTATTGCATTTTATAATCAAAATGTTAAGACTGGTGTGAAAATAAATATATTATTATTATTAATTCCGAAGGAATCTGCATTTAAAACAATGCGTTGTTATTGTTCCAGTTGCAGCTTATTTCACGATATTTATAGATAAATATCAAGACACGATATGTTTAAAGCAGTGCACGGGTTAACAGAAGGTATTCAATGTGGTATGCAGACTTTTGTAAGGATGTATATGAGCATTCTTCTATTGGTAGAAAATGTGATAAGGAGCTTGTTACAAACAAATATTATAGGAATATTGCTTCTTATAGCACTTTTCTTCCTATTGAAAGAAATGGGGGTTTTCAATAAAGTTTTGGAGAATAATGCAAATCGTACGCAATCCCTAAATTCAAGAATCCATCCAAAGTCTCAAAGGAGTACAAAGTACATACCCACGATTGAAGAGTTAATTTTATCATCAGTGTCGACAAAACAATGAAGTGATTACAAATTGAACGTCTTACCCAACATAGGCTTGCAGAATAGGCCATCATTTTAGATTTTTTTAACCTATAAATACTTTTACAAATCCGATAGGCCTTTTATTGTTCATAAAATTGTTTCTGTAACGTTTTCATTTATTTCTTGTAGCCCTAACCTTTTAAGGGTTTTGTAGCCAAATTGGCATAAATGAAACTAAAAGTTTCATAGTTTAGAGGCTTCATTAGCTTAAGAGCAAATTGGAGTAGTACTTGACCAATACATCATCACCGTCAGCATCTGCATCAGCCTATCGCAGTCGATAGCTGGGGCATAGGTCTCTCCAATTGCACGCTATTTGGTTTGATCATCGGTTTCTCGCAGTCAGCTAATTTAATGTTATAACATTCTATATCCTATAAGCTTCCGAAACCGATAACCTTTCTCCTGACAAAAAACGGTCATCTGTCAAGACCCCTGCAGGGTGGGCAGCCCTTAGTAGGCACAGATGCATTCTTTCGAAAATTTCTCATGGTTTCTTAGAAAACCTACTAACACACACACACATATATTATAATAAAATTTCGTAAAGTATGCAAATATTTCGAAGCTTTTCCACTAACGTTTTTTTTGTATATTAGCTGCCAAAATGACTCTGCCCTGCCTGATGGAAAGCAGAGCAGAATCCAGAAGTGGAGGCCACCATCATCACTGCCACAACGGACAGGGCAGCATGGTGACCCATACTATGGCGGCCTAGTAAGATGCTTTTTCACGCCCCGCTTGAAGGGCCTAGGATCATAGAAAGAACGAAACACATGCGCTGGTAGAGTGTTCCAGGTTTTAACTGCTCGGCATAGAAAGGAAGACCCGAACCGTTCGAGAGCGTATGTCAACCACTCTGAAGCGGTGGCTTCCGAGACCAGCACGAACGACCAGTTGGAACAATGGTTCAGAACACTCTTCATGATGTAAGCGACAGAGGACCGCTATGGAGGCGACATTTCTTCGCAGCTGGAAGGGCTCAAGGGACTCGGTGACTTCGTTACTGTCGACTGCTCGCGCTGTAACCGATCGAAAGCGTCAAACAAATACTGGGCGGATCCATCGCAGAGATGAGAGCAGTACTCCACGCACAAGCGAACCTGGGTCTTGTAAAGAAGACACAGATGCTCGGGCGCGAAGAACCGTCACCCTGTTCAGCACGCCCAACTTCCGCGATGTCGCCTTAATGACGCTCTCAATGTATTCACGCAGGTTGAGATCATGACAGATATCCACCCCCGGGATACTGAGCCTAGCCTGCAGTGGCAGTTGAGTGCTCTGAAAAGTAGGGAGGGGAAAAAATGGAGACTTCTTGGTAGAGATCGCGCATACCTGTATTTTCTTGGCGTTGACCTCGACCAGATTCTTATTTCCCCATTGAGAGATGCCGAGAACCCGGTCAAGCTCAGCGACAAGCTCCCGCCGTGTTTCCTCAATGTCTGCTAGCTTGGCTGTAGGGTGTCCAAAATATCGCCCATTAACTGTGCTATCGTCTGCATAACAATGAATGTTGCCAAGGGCTAACATATCATTGATATGCAGAAAAAACAGTGTGGTTATAATCATGTTGTCAATTGTTTGTAATATGATATACCTACCGATTTTTTTATTCATTATTCATTAGATAGGTCTTTTAAAAAAATTGAGAGGTTGAGTTGCTTACACAGTTATAACAATTGTTATATATTGGACACGATTTTAATTAAATATACTGCCATTATAGTTGACTATGGCACCCCATTCTATGTGTGATTTGACACGCACTTGGCCCATTTGTTTTGATTAGCTTCGCTCTGTGGCGTTACCCACGGCTTATATTAACAACAGCGATAACACCACAGAATACATAATAGTACCAGTACAGAAGACTCACTCCGAAAAGTAAATTAAAGAAATAGGGACCCTTGGTGTCATTACATTAAGTTCAATTTAGATTGCATAGCGCCGAAGCACCTACGATTATAGTTACATACATACAATATACAATTGCGTCTCTTTCTATCATGTAACTCTTATCTGTTCTGACGTAATCGGCATGTATCTCGAAGGTAGGAAACAGATAACACAGGTAAATAGCGTTAATAATACATCAAAAATAGAAGAAGTATTCTCATCAGACGAACGTACAATTTTTTACGGTGTCCCACAAGGAAGTGTACTAGGACCTCTTCTATTTACAATATACATAAACGACTTACCTAGATCAAATGAACATCAAATGACACTATTTGCAGACGATAGTACAGTTGTTATACCTTGTAAAAACAAGGAAACGTACCAAAATGACATTACCAACACTCTCAGTAAAATTATTGCATGGTTAAATAATAATAATTTAAAAATTAACATTACTAAAACATTAATTATGCATTTCAGTCAACGACCACTGACATTTGATATGAAAATTGTCCACAATAATAATAATATTGACGCAGTCAACTCTACTAAGTTTCTAGGATTAATTATTGATAGAAATTTAAATTGGAAACCTCATTTAGATTCTTTAAATCAAAGAATGTGTAATAGCTCTTATGCTTTATATAGTATATCGCGAGTGCTTAATACAGACGCACTTCTTACCGCGTACTATGGACTAGTGGAGCCCATTCTTAGATACGGAATAATCTTTTGGGGTAATTCAACGAATAAAGAAACTATATTCAAAGCCCAAAAAAGATGCATCAGGAGTATGTTCAATCTACAACCAACAGACAGCTGCCTGCCGTATTTTAAAAAATACAACATACTAACTCTACACTCTCTTTACATTTTTGAAATCGTAACGTTCGTTAAGTCTAATCCTAATTTGTTTCCCCGTATGGCAGACGTAGTACCTAGGAACAGGCGCAATAATGCGAAGCTCTGCTTACATAGCGCTAGAACTGCACTTATGCGCTAAAGTGTCTTTTGCATGGCTCCGGTAATTTATAATAAATTACCTCATAGTTGGCACGATCTAACTATGGTTGACTTTAAGAAAAGAGTTAAGTTGTTTTTGGTCAAAAAAGCGTATTATAACGTCACAGATTTTTTACAAGAGTGTAATATTAAATAGTTTTTTTTTGTAATTATTGTTATTTTCTTCGCTTCTTTTTATTATTGTATTCTATTTTTTGTCATCTATGCATAGTTTATACTCTTAATTTTTTTAATATTTGAATATTTAATATTAATTTTTTTAGCAATATTTGCACGCCAATTTATGTGGCAAACATGTAAGAACCTTTTCAAATACCTTTGTAACATCCTACATGCCTTGAACTGTATGTACACACATGTTTATGCAAATAAATATTATCTTATCTTATCTTATCTATCTTATCTTCTTTTAAAAATAATTCGATATAGGTATAATAACTACTTTTTCTCTAGCACTTTACTGAAAAAATAACTGTAGGTACTTTTGTCAACAAAGGACCTTTCAAATAATATCACATCGAAATATCTGTTCGTTTCGTATGTATTTACGTATGAAACGAACAGATTAGTTCCTACCTAACACCTAAAATCTTTTATTCAGACATCCGCTTACAGAACTAGCTTTTACATGAATATGTGGGTATCGAAAAGTATAAAAAATTTAAATAATGCGCGAGAGCGACGCGGCGACGAACGTGACGCGTATCATGTGTAAGCGACAACCCACCGGCATGGCCTGCGCGGCAGGCGGGGGGCGGCCAAGTATACCTAAAGTGCGGAGTGACACCCCCCTGATAACACCACGGGGCTCAGCTAGTTATACATAAGAAACACGAAAACTCCACAAACTACATATATACCTACGAATTTATTTTTGTAAACATCTTTACTTTCCTATTGGAAACGACTTTTAAATGTTAATAGAGATAATAATACTACTGGCCGTATATGAATAGAGTTACCACCCAATCACGTGTATAAATGTCATATTGACGTAAGCAGGTATCAAAGAGTATGAAATCTGTCATTATTTCGAAATTCTTTTGGAGCATGAGTTGACGAACGAGATTACAGAAATTGTTGTTAAAATTTTGTGGTGATGTGATTGAAGCAAAATTCTCGTTACACCCTATTTCGAGGGGTACTCGAAAATGGTATTAAACATTACAATATGTCGGTGTGTAAATACTCTTATTATCAGATTATGTACCTACTCAATGAGTACTCAATAAGTAGTGTATGTACTCAATGATATTAAATAAAGAAGAAATAGATATATTACCAGCGCGTGAATCGTGAAAACTCGAATACACTAGAATTGTATGGTCTTGCAGACACAAGATAACATTTAAAGTGCAATAATTAAAGAAAAGTATCTGTATCTTTCGTTAAATATTTCGTGATGATTTGTATCTTTCGTTCTACTCATCAGTGATATTTATCAATGCACAACATTTCGGCGCCAATTATTTAACTCAACATAATATCTATTGCTTTGTAATATCATTGAGTGTACGTTTCATTCATAGTAACGTTACTAAACCCCATTTATGCCGTGACTAAAGTCAGAGTCGACTAAGGGGGGAAAATTCACATAAACCCTATACGAATCCGCTAAATATCGTTTCTAAGAAGAGGAATACATCATAGTTCACTGCTGGACATAGACCTCTCCCTAGGGATTTAATACTAACTACTTCTTAATTCTATTATTAATCAATTATTATAAATGGAAAATAAATTCATATTTCTGTTTGTTAATCACACTTTTATGTTTAAATCTTCCGTAAAACGTACATTAAAGATACGTGCATATGTTATTAAAGATAGCTACGTTTTATAACTTAAGTAATTATTAAAAGAGTTGTGATTAGGACTTTGATTCAATTAACCTTCCCTATGACCTTAGGATCTTTATTAATATCATAAATTCGAATGTAACTCAGAGAAAGACATAATTATGCTAATTTTTGTTACGATACCCGATATTCATCCGGAGCCTCGCTTTAAAGCCACTTACCTGCCTAACACTTATAAGTCACTTACCTGCCCATAATGACTACTAGTTTCTAATAGTATGAAATATTATTTTTTCAGATTATGTACGCATAACAAGAGGTGACGTCTACAACGAGTCGTCTCAACAAAAGCATAATTAGTTTTAAGAATAAGTCAATGACGTTTGGAATATGATTTGTTATTAGTCCTGTTGATAGTTATGTGATCGTCATATGTTTGTAAATAAATGTTATTTATATTCCATTAATATTCTCCCACAATGAAGCGGCACTCTGAAAGTTGCTCTTGTACTAATTGTGCTTATAAAAGTCGTTCAAAGAGACCATCTGTTCAACAAGTTTTAGCGGATGGTACGAGGATAGATAAACTCTTTTATGGAAAATATTTACCTTTGAGAGAAAGAAAATTACTCGAGAAATTAGTTAGAACTCGAGCGGTTTATGATAATGTAAAGGATCGACTACTTTCTGCTAGTGGTAGTAGTGATCTTACAAGATCGGATCACACTGGCAAAAGTCAAAGATTTTACAGTAATAGAAAAAAGAGAATGACTGAAGTCAGTGACAGAGGAGAAATCAGATCATCTAATACCAGCAAACTAAGTAGCTGTTGTAACTGCTGTTCATGCAGTTCTCTTAAAAAAATTAAAAAAAGTATTGAGAAGCATCCTCATTTACATAAGCATTACATTCCTCATGAAAATATTGTAAAGTATAGAACGAATGCTGAGATGAGAGCAAAGGCAAGGCGTCGACGATTGGGCTCGAAAATAAGTGGAAAAATGAGAGATTTGCGATACAAATCTAAAAACAGTCGTTCAGACCCCTGTTTTTGTACATTATCTTTAATGAAATTTTCATCTAAAAAGTCAATTAAAAAACTAAGATTGAAAGAAGATGCAAAGAGAAGTATAGGACCGTCACTATCAGAATTAGAACACAGAAGTAAAGCTGGCGAAAAATTAAGAAACATCAGACAATCTATTGTAAAGAGTATTGAATCACGTTTTAAGATAAAAAAAGATTCTCTCAGTTTATTTAGAGCAAAATTACGAAAACGTGCTATGAGACGCAGAAGGCACGATTTAGAGTCTTATGGGCCAGAATTTAGACCTAGACGTCGTAGACGAGGCAAAAAAAGTCATCATGGGCTATCTGGAATAAACGTTAAAAGCGTGACTTCTTCAACTTCTAAACCAAAGTCTAAAACTTCTGCAGTAAAAATGAAATCAAAGCGAAAAGTCAGGAAACGGCATAAAAGGAATAAAGCAATGAAGATATTGAATCAAGGAAGTCAAGTCTCAGTTCTTGGTAAAATTAATAGCAAACCTTCACAATATCAGCAAAGAAAATCTCGAACATCTTCAAGTATAACAACTACATCTTTGAAAACAACCTCAAAATCAGGAGTACAAACACAAATTAAACCGCACAGAAAACATACTACCAAATACACCGTAAATAGTTCAGCACAATCAAATATTGCGGTTTCATTAAAAAAAAATCAGACTGAATTTAGTCTAAGACGTTGTTTTTGTACTCTTAAATTGCATAAGAAGAAACGTAAATCAAGATCATCAAAATCTATAAAAACGACGTCTTCTTTCTCTACTCAACACTCAGACATTATAGATCATAATGTGCAAAATACGCAAACTAAATCTAATGATGGGGCACAAAAGAACATATCTAAGGAAAAGGGTATATTGCCAACTGACTGTGAATGTGATACGGACATGAAAGCACGTTATCATAAAGACATGAAAAGAAATAGAAAATTAACTAATACTGAGAAGGTCCCGCAAAAATCAACATCTAGTTTAATTTTTGAACACAGGAATTCTCATACTCGCCAAGAAAAAACTCAGAGTGAAAAGAAAAAACTAAAACACGCGTACGCAAAAGGAGTCGAGGTTCACAGACCCAGCGTTAATTCAATGGCATCACAGTTAGTTAAAAGGAATAGATCGAAACCAACCAATACGGAGGCGTTTTGGCATAAATGTTTTTGCACTCTAAAATTTTTTAACAATTCCAAGAAACACTCGGGGGCTATAATTCGTCCGAAGAAAAAAAAAGATGTTATCGTAAAAGTACATAGTAAAATGATAGGAAAACACTCAGAAAACATAAAAGACTTTCATGAACCTTCTAGAATTTCATCATTCCGATGTGATCCTGGTATTTGCACTCCAGACCAATGTAACCCTCAAGAATGTAAAAGAATTATTAAAGCCCGTCACACACGATCCAAAAATAAATATTCAGATACAAGCTCAAAAAATATAGTACTTATTCATGAAAACCCAAAACTTTTGCCATATGAATGTGAACCGGGTGTTTGTATTCCAGATCAATGTAATCCCTCTAAATGTGAAAAGCTTATTAAGCGCCGTATACATCACAAAAATAAATATCAAGAAACAAATATCAATACCCGATCAACTTACAGTGAAATACCAAAACAGATTTTCTCTTCGAAGACACAACAATCCCCGTCTCAGGTTAGAGAAAAGAAAATAAATAAAATCAAACATTATCCTAGAGAGCTAGAAGAAAATATTGGTTCGGGACATTCCAACAGAGAGTCAGTAAGAATTGGTTCAAATTTTAGTTTTAATATAGAATTTTACAAAGAACGTACTTTAGGTGATGGTATCAAGGAAAATGATGATGCTTCAAAAGTTGTGAAAAAACAGATACGTGAAAAGGCCTTCAAGAAACCCAAATATACAAGAACTAGATCTGTTAACATAAAGACGAGAGGGTTCCAATCAACAACAGACACTAAGCATGTCGCATCTTGGGTTGAACCTAAAACTAAAAAACGTCATGTTTATGTCGGTTCTCCAAAAAAAACAAAATGTTTATGTACTTTAAAACTTCATAAGAAGGGGAGAAATGCAAAAAATAAAGAAAATACCTTTTTAACCAGTAGAAGTACTAAAACGACTCTCGGAATGTTTGAACCAGGAGTCAACACTTCTGTTATTAAAAGTACTAATACTAGTAAAATTCTCCAGCACGAGCTTAAAAGTTATGAATGTACTCCGGGTTTCTGTATACCAAATAAATGTGATCCTTACAAGTGTTACGACAATATTAAAAAAAGAGATATAAGGAGATATCGTAGTCGACATATCGCCGCAGGAAGGGAACTAAGATCAGTGTTAAGCAATACTTCAAGTAGTAGCAATAAATCAAGAAGTACTCAGTACAGCAATGTGGTTCAACCAATAGAGGATCACGGAATGAAAAACAGGCCAGATAACAATGATAATAACTATTCACCTTCCCGACAAGCGGTTCGGATTGGGTCAAGTTTTAGTTTTAATATAGATTTTTATAAAGATCATTACAATACGAATACTAGAGGACAAACGATACCAACCATGTTTAATACAGTTGGTAATCTGACATATATTAGTGACATCAAACCAAAAGGTATTAAACGCAAATATATTTCCAAGCATCGCTTACTACGCGCAAGTGATATAATAAAAAAAAATGATAAGGTTTCTCCTGTTGGAAATATATTAAAGAGATGTTTTTGTTCGCTAATGCTACAAGGTAAAGGTAGTACAAATGATAATAACCCTTGTAAGTATAACTCAGAAATAACACCACTCACAGAAAATATACCCGTACAGCAATACGAAAAACCTGTTTGCAAATTAAAATCATTAAATCCGTTATACATAACAACTAGCAAATTAAGTGAAAAGAATAAATCGGGACAGGATATGCATATTAATAACATCAAGTTAAATCAAAATGGTGCGATTATTAACATTAAAAGTGAAAATGAATATAAAGCAATTAAATCTACTAGAAACTGGCATTCTTATTACAAAAATTTTGAAAAATTTGATCAATATACCAACGATCCCATACCAAAATTGCAACAATACAGTGAATATCAAGTAAAAAAAGTATTAAACGATCTGTCACAAAGAAATAAAAATCCATTTTATAACTCTTTTTATGCTTTGAATTTGAAGGTGTCTCGATTACGGAAAACACCACAAGATCTTGAAGAGGATGAATGTGAACCCGATTTTTGCGTACCTTATCAATGTGATACAGTTGAATGTTTGAGAAGAATAAAAAGTCGTTTGAAGTCGTTGAAGGAAACTGGGACAAATTCAACCGATAGCAGACCAGCTGCAAGTATGACGGATCGAATGCGGTTAAGCCAGAATTATGTTCAAGCAGACAAGCATAGCGCATTAAAAGTTTTTCATCCTACTAAAAAAAAGAAACGTTATGGGTCTAACATCAAATTAAATATGTCACTTTATACACACTTGGATGATACAATCAAAGAACCAGGGAAACGAACCCCAATGCCTCAGTTTTACGATGCATATAGAGATAGAATTGTAGATGAAAAAAAAAGAGATTATGATAGGCCAGTGCCCACTCGATCTCGACAGAAATCTTATCATGACCAAAACGATTATCTACAGCAAGAAGACCTTGTTTCATCTAAACACAAATCACGCACGATGTCGTCATTAAAAAAGTATGCTTCTTCTAAATTTAAATCTCAAGATAAGCAAAGAAACTACAAAATAGAAACTGATGAAGATGGGACAGCCTCAGTACCTAAGTCCTCTCGAAAGGAACGTAAGACCACAAATATTCAAACAGAAGCTACAGTAACTAAATCTGCTTATATAGGCAAAGAGCGTAAGTCCATGAACATTGCAACAGACCGTGAGCTCATTGATTCATCCAGGTCTCGTAAGTTTAAAAAGAATAATGAGGCCCTCGAATCTCAAGTAATAACTAAATTATTTCATTCAAGAAAATTCCGTAATGAAAAGAATGCTAAAATGGAACCTGACATAACAGACTCCCAAAAAAATCAAGATGGCAAGTCCCGTAAATCAGTTCATATTATGGAGCCTAAAGTAATCTATTCCGGCAAATATAATAAAACAGTTCATGTACCAACGGATCCTAATGAAATACCAAAATCTATTTATAGGGGTAAATACCGTGAGAAAACCAATCCTTCAACAGAACTGAAAGCATCTAAATCGTCGTATTCTAGGAAATTCCGCAATGAAAAGAATATTCAATTGAAACCTAATGTAGTAGACTCGCAAAAAATTCAGGATGGCAAATCCCGCAAATCGGTTCATATTGTGGAGCCTAAAGTAATTTATTCAGGCAAATCTAATAAAACAATTCATCCTGAGTCATCTAAATCGTCGTTTTCGAGTAAATATCGTAAACTTATGAAAATTCGAACAGATCGTGCATCTCGTTTATCCCGTTCAAGACACACGAAAATGCCAGAAGAACTTGAAAAGTTTTTAATGAAACCTCCACGAAGAAAAGTTTATACTATTGGATCGAACATTAACTTCAGCATGCAGTTTTATAAAGAGGATGACTCTTTAGCTGTAGGTGAAGAACAAGAATTAGGTAATGTTTTCTTCTTTTATTTTCAAACCAACCCACACATACATACATACACACACACACACAGAGAGAGAGAGATACGACATTAAAGAAAAACTCATAAAAAGTAGATGGTTAGGTAAAAGACTAGTACCTGGGCGACAAAGTTTTGGGTGCTTTTCATAGTTATTATTTAACAATGCCATCTATTCTCTCAAGTAACTGCAGTGTTGCTCTGTTGGAGGACTAACCACCAACTAAGTGTTACTAAAAAAGTAGTATAGATGTAGCAAGCAATGCTAAGAGTAAGAAAAAAACGCACCACAACTCAAAAACTGAAATATTACGACAGGTCTGTTTGGCTTGAGTCTCGACAAACGAATTGTGTACTGGTTGTGGCTAGTGTAGTCCAAAGGCGCGTTGAATTGGATCATGTTGTTGTTTGTCTCACACAGATGAAGCCATACTACACTGTTTTTACGATGCGTATAATATTTGCCAATGTCCATAATGACGAAAATGATTTAAATATGATGAAAAAAGAATTCCATGTTTTTAAATTAAATTAATATCGCAATTCTTATCCAAACAATAATTATTTTGAATTGAGAATTTACATTCTGGCCATATGGCCAGAATGTAAATTGAAGAACGGCCATTTCATTGGTAAAACCTATTATATTTTGACATCCTGTTATATACATAGTGTGTATTTACATACGTCATCAATAGGGCAATTTGATAAATTAAGATGGGAAATAATATTGCAGTTCTTACATAATAAATGGTTAGATCATAGATTCCATACAATAGTATAAAACCATAAACTCTTGATTATTGATCATGATGAGTGATGATGTATTTGAATGCGTCTGATCTTCTTTAATCATTTTCAGAACAAACCGTCGCTGCTTCAGGCATGTTTGAAAGAATTAGATGTTTTTGTACATCGAAGAAAAGAGACAGTCAAGACATAAAATCAAAAAAAGAAAGCCAAGGCAGTGAGCAAACATCAAGGAAAGACGAAAGTATAAATAAAAGTACTAACGAAACAATTTCTAAAAAATCTGGAGAGACTGAATCAAAAATTTCAGGGATGGAAAAGAGTAGAGGCGAAGGTTCACAAAAAACTAAAAAAAGTGATTTAACAGATGTATGTCAAAGAGAATTAGATGAAATTTGTAAAAGTGAACCCGAAATTACAGAAAAAAAAGACGAGGGGTTAAATAAAAAAGGAAGAGTTAGTAAAGGCAGCAAAGACATTAAATCAAAAAAAGAAATTCCAGGTGCTGACAAAGTGTCAAGAAAAGAAGAAGCTGTTATTAAAAGCTCTAAAGAAAAAAGTATAAAAAAATCTGGTGAGACCGAATCAAAAGTTTCAGGAGTGGAAAAGATTAGAGGTGAAGGTTCGCAAAAAACTAAAAAAAGTGATTTGATAGACGCACGTCAAAGAGAATTAGATGAAATCAATAAAAGTAAACCCGAAACCTCAGAAAACAAAGATAAAGGCGAACATGAAGCCAAAAACATACCTGGAATAAAATCTACATGTACATGTAAAATGCCTGTCTGTACATGTAAAATGCCTGTATGTAAATGTAAAATGCCTGTGTGTAAATGTGAAATGCCTGTGTGTAAATGTAAAATGCCTGTGTGTAAATGTAAAATGCCTGAATGTAAATGTAAAATGCCTGAATGTAAATGCAAAATGCCTGAATGTAAATGTAAAGTAAAAGGACATAAAAATGACAATGAATTATATGATGGTGACCCGCAATCTCGGCGTTTACGAAGTAAATCGACTAAAGTCAGTCGCAAAGCGTTGTCAGTCAAGTCGGATGTTTTAAGTTTCGATAAAAGTACTTTAACGGGAGGAAAACGTTTTGCAAGAAGTTTATACGAATGCGAACCACATGTTTGTATACCAGGCTTATGTGACCCAAACGTGTGCTTTAAAATTTTTAAAAGTCAAAGATGTGTTAAGAATATTGCGGTATCGACTACACAAGATGTTACATCAAAATTAGTTAATACGCCTATTACACTCACTCCTATACCTTTGGCGGCATCAGCTGTTAAAAGGTGCTTTTGCATTTTCCAATTAAAGAATAAACAAGCACAAAATATGGTCGAAAAATCTATGTCAGGCAAAAACCAAGAAAAAAATGTTCAGCGATCTGAGACACAAAATTTTTTACGTAAAAGTTTTGGTAAAGTAAATTCACTGCTCAATAAAACAAAAACCTCGAGGAAAAAAGAGTTGGTAACCGAGAATATCGAATTAATAAAACAGAATATTGATATGAAGCCCAGTGTTCCGGAACATGCACTTGACGACTCCAAACTTCCAGAAATAAGCAGTAAGAAAAGAAAACGTCATATTTGTAAATGTCACAAAAATGTTAAAGGAAAGAAGATCTGTGAATGTGTGCACGAATATCTAGACAATAGTCAAAAGCGACAGCCTGAACTTCCTGACGGTCACCAATACGAAGGAAATAAAATATTACCTCCCAAAGTAGTAATAGGTCACCTAGATAAAGGAAAGTCTAATAAGAGAGAAAAGAAATTGGCTCCCAAGTCCAAATATCTAAAAGGCGACGGTCCTAAAACTAATACAACAGAAACTGTAATACCTCAAACTGAAGCGAAAGTCGGACAACAACCTGTATGTATGGAATGCAGAAAGTACACAACCTGTAAATGTAAAAAAAGAGTTGTTCGTAAATCAGTTTGTAAATGCGAGTTTCAAGGATTGGATTATTCCACAGCACTAGAGACGGCAACTCCGGTTACGGATACAGATACAAGTAATGAAAATGAAATACTACTACAAAAAATTAAATCTCTACCGTCTAGGTTATCGCAATCTCTTAAATTGAAATTAACAGGCGGTAAAAAGCCAAATAAGATTAAACAGAAAATTCCAAAAAAACCTAAATCTTCTCAACGTAAACCTCCTAATAGAATAAAAACTAAACCTGATAAGATTAAACAGGAAAGTTCTAGAGATAATGAAGAAGATTATGTAGTTGATGAAACAATCAAAAACAAACCTAAATCCATAAAATTTAAGTCAAAGTTCAAAGGAATCTGTGAATGTCCAAAGCAAGATATTATTGATTTAGAGGAAGAAACCAGTGATACAGAAAAGGTAAAAAGAAGACAGAGTATCATTGAAGCAGCTAAAAGAATCTCTCGATCTCTTATGTCCAAGGCTCCTTTATTGGGAGTTAGTCTAAAAAAGCAACCCAAAAAGCCGAAAAAGCAACAAGCAACGGAAACGAAAAAGGGTCGTACAGATAAAAATACTAAAGAAAATGTAGAAACTCAAGATCAAATTTCTTCTCAATTAAAGAAACTCAAACCTTACTTTGACTGTGAATGTTACCCAAAAAAGTCGAAATTTGATCCCCTTTCTAAACTCCCAGCACTCGGCAACCTAGCAGCTGGAGACACTAAAACTAAAACTATGAAACAGGCAGTAGGCGATCTGTTTGGACAAGTTCAAGGTCAAATGACTAAAGCAGCAGGTGACCAAGAGCTCAAAGAAACAAAAAAGAAACGTAAATCTCAGAAGATTGAACAGGGGCCTGCTGCTCTTCCTGTGTGTCCTTGTTGTGGCAAAAGTGATTTTATTCAATCCCGAACCAAAAATCTAACCTTAAAAACCCAGCCAGAAACTGTATGCGAATGTTATAAAACTGATAACAGCTTTTTTTCCTCACTGAAAAAACCGCCACGTGGATCCATGATACCTGGTCTTGAAAATGCATGCCCAGTGTGCTTGAGACAAAACTTAACTGATGTTTGTACCTGTTCATCTAAAAAGGGAAAGGGTGTTTATCTCCCAACCAGTTCTTTCCAAAACGTTTGCCCTGAATGTTCAAAGAAAAAGGTAACTGGGGCTAAACCGCTTCAGGCAGTAACTGAGGCTAAACCTCCTCAAACAAGTAGTAAAAGTTATTCTTTTGAATGCAATATTCCAAACATACTTGAAAGTCTGAAACTAACAAAAAAAAAAGATGAACCACCACAACCGCCTATCTTTAATATGTATGTTGACGCAACAAATATGAAGGTGAAAAACAAGGAGGAAATATATCGCAATTTAGGAATTGGTTGCAAAGAAAAGCTTGAAGGTTCCTACCTCAGACGTAAGTGACTCTTTTCTTGTAAAATTTAAATACAACATAAACCTATACAAATAAGAGCAATTTTAATTTTATTGGAGCCACGTTGAATTCATCAGGAATGGGCTCGACCGGGGCAGTACTCATGCCTTACCCTCATACAGAATCTTAATAATGACAGACCTTAGACTCTTGCTGTCGTATTTCGTTGGTGAGTGAAAGACCAGAGGCCCAATCATTCTACATCATTGCAAAAATGCAGAAACATCCGACCAGGCCGCCATGGTTTGGGTCACCGTGCCGCACTGCTTACACTCACAATGCAGATGGTGACCCCTACTCTTGGATTCTACTCATTGCTTTCTATCAGGCAGAGTAGAATCACTTTGGTAACCTTAAATATAAAAAAAATGCATCGATGGATCTAGAAGTAGGTAAAATAAAATTTTATTAAAAACCAAATAGTTCCCAATTAGACTGTTTATAAGCTATGTGAAAAATTTTTAGTTACCTAAATATGTTACACTAGATGATATCATAAAGATATATTTGTTTATGTATGTTTGGTTCCAAATGTCAAGTCATAGTTACGCATGCCTACCTATTTTAATAAAAGATTTTACAGAAACACGATTAAAGTTCTAGAGACATTATTAACTTGTTTGTTTTTTAACAGCTGTTGAAAAAGGTCAAAAAGTTCAACCTTCAATTGATTTGGTAATCGACAGAGATAATGCTAGTATTTTACGACCTGACAATATGCAGCCGTTTGGAGTAAATAAAAGAAATTACAGTATTCCAAAAAAAGGAGAGAAAGCAGGAACAAGTCACTCAATTACTTGTCCCATTTGTAATCCATTACAAATAGGAAGAGACGTCAGTAAACAAGGTGAAGAACAAAGTAAAGAACATGACAAACATTGTACTTGTTGTATTTGTACCGATAAGGACGGTAAACGTAAAAAAGGGCACCCTAAAAATTGCACATGTTGCATTTGTCGTTACGGCTGTCGTTTCGGCTCTACAGGGCGGCCCACTGGTACCACTGGCGCAGAATCGTCGAAATTTCTTGATAGAAGTCAACTCCTAAAACAAGGTGCCAAAAAACCAGACGAGAAAAAAAAAGTAGAGGAAAAAAAAAAGGTACTGCCTACTACTCTAAAGTATCAAAATAAAATTCGAAATTTAACTAAAGTTTTACAAACACCTAAATCATGTTACTGTGGACTTAGAATATGTGATAAAGAAATAAGACAAATGGAAAAAGACCCTTCTGCTGTATTGGAAGGTGACATACCTCCCCCTTGTATATGTGGCAGTTACATCTGTAAAAAAAAATATACGCAAAAAAACAAATACTATAGATTATTAGAAAAAAAGCAGAAAACTGAAAAAAAAATGAAAAAGGAAAGGTTCCAGAGGTGGAAAAAGGAGGCAAGAGAACGAATAAAAGAACAAGATGCGGAAGATGCTGATATGCGTAAAAGAATATTACGCCAAGATAAAAAAGCCATGGCTATACTTGAAAAGTACATAGATGATAATAGTGATTGGGTTTTGTTAGCTGAGAATGCTTCTGAAATTGGCAGATTCGGCATTAATACAATTCGCCGTATGATCACAAGTATCAAAAGGTGTGCTCGGCATCCCTTAGATGTATGTTATAAGGCACAGATAGCTCGTGAAGATCCACGTCGTGCAGCAGCTAAAGCGTTAGAGGAATTTCAAGGTAGTGGATATAGCGGGATGACAGCGAGAGTCAAACAAAGATGCGCCGCCATGCAAACATCTCGATACTTGATATCAGCATTGGAAAAACATCCAGTGACAAATTATTTGTATCATTTACGAGATAAAGATCCAAAAAAACGATTATATATAAGAAGGGCAGAGAAAGAACCTCCACAAGTTGAATGTAGTCCTTTTCTTACGTCTCTTCGACAAAAACCATGTCTGTGGTTATATCACCTGTGCCCTTGGTTTTACCCACATTGTCTGGGTTTTCTGGCTTTTTGGAGACAATTCACTGATGTAATTTTATTTTTATTAGCTGTCGCAGTATGGAGCCCCTGTATCCTGCTAACAGAGTTTTGTAGATCTGTTATGTGCTGTGTTATGTGTTCTGGTGGAGGATAACCCCGTGTTGCATGCATTGTTAATTATTATTACATTAAATGACCGTAGTAATTCAGTTACTTACGTTTTATTACATTGAATAAACATGTTGAAGTGACAGATTTTATATAATCTGAACGCCCTACTGCGCGTCGTGAAATTGAAACCCTTTCAAAATGTGAAATCCTGCGAAACTTCTTAACTTAGCGATGAGACATAACTAGCGATATTATAGCATGGCATCGATGTAGATTCTTGGTAGAGGTAATCTGCTTTATATTTATAGTTAAAATAATTTGTATGCGTGTGAAATGAATATGGAAAATTTCGTAAAATATAAATTCGACAAAATGCCCAGTTATTACATAATATGGAGGAAAAAATAGTAAAAAATCACAATTTGCATGAAAGCCCCCATAAATATTGATTTTATTTTAAGGACCGACTATTAGGAATGTTCAAATACATAAGTTACATAACATTAATAAATAACGATGATACAAGAGTTTAAAACATAGTTCTATAATCAGATGAATCACTTGAGCCTCTGCAGTTGTGGTCCTCTATCGCCTTTACTTTGGAGAGTGTTCTGACGAGCTTTTACAACGGTTCCCACCTGCTCCTTTCCTCTATAATACAACACATGGTGGCCTTGGAAGTCACCGTTTTAAAGTGGCAGACCTACGCTTTCAAACAAAGCAGTTTGGCTGTTCCTTCTTGTGCCGAGCAGTTAAGTAACTTACTACTAGTTCACGTGTTTCCATGCAACTATGATCTTCTGGTCGTTTTAGGGGCACTTTAAATAGCTTATCACTAGGCTGCCATAGTGTGGGATGTCCACATTTAATGGGGATGGCCGCTACTTTTTGATTCTGCTCATACCGTCAGGCACAATAGAGTCATTTTAGCAAGTTCAAACATAAAAAAACACGTTTTGCTCATATGTCAAACAGTGTTTGTCAATGCTCTAAACCAAAATGTATGAAAGCACTTTGTCACATCTATATAGCACTGATTGTATCTCTTGCGTAGCTCTTGTTGACATCTAATGGTTTTATTACATTCTCTTTGGCATTGAACTATTTATTTTATGACATCATGTTGTCTGTCATTCATATACCACTATTGTATTTACCTTATTAGTTTATAAAGTATTTTTTTCACTCACACATGAATAAATGCGTACTGCCGATGTCTATAATTCTGTTCGTTGTCTGTTCTGTGTGTCGCAATACCATAATTAGTGAGTCCTTTAATGAACTATATCTTCCAAGCCTTTAATTATATCAGTTTTTACACGAAGTGACTGCCATCGGTCCTCCGCAACTATGACGATGAACTGAATTCATAGGTTGGATAAGTTGTCAGTATATTTGAGAGCACTGACTTCTAAATAACGTTTGCCATTGATGATTATGACAACAGGGACCAACGGCATAACGTGCTCTTAGAGACACGAGCATAAGACACCGCCAAATTTCAATGCTCCAGGCTGATACTAAGAATTTCTTGGAAGAAAAACCGTTCGATTACCAATTGATTGGCAAATGCTAAACCAACGAGGCAGTTACGAATAGAGTTCTTTATTAAACATATTTTCATAATTCCTTCACCTTTGATTTAAAAGTCATTAAAGCCCCAGAAAGAATAGACGAGCGACTCGCAATGTTTAGTTTAGCACATTGCCGTGTTTCACTATTGTTTACTACTTGTTGCTATTATTAGCAACAACAAAGTTAATTGTTAGTAAATCGTTTGCAGTTCCTAGTTTTTGACCTAGAGTAGACAGGACGTTCCTTTCAGTCAGCTTTCAGTCAGTCGTTTTGTCTAACAGCATCTTCTTGTATAATGAAATGATTGAATATTTGGACAACGCACAGAAACTGCAGGTAATTAGCCTAGTCAAATTCGCAACAATGCCTCTACACTGTATTCTCCAGTAAACGTGTACAAAATACCCGTTTGACAACATCTCCACTGATTTATAAGTAGGACTACCATTTAAAGTTTGATCGCGAATTAGAATTTTCTTAAACATTTTTTCAGGTTGTTTCCATGTTTAACAAGACGTTGAAGTTACAAAATGATGGATTGAATGGATCATGATTCATTGTGCTCATTGTTTTGTGATTGTATGTGTATGAATATTGTAATTATTATGGAGCTATTTTAGAACACAATGAAACAATACTCTGAATGTCTCTGCACTAACTTGAAAACTAAAAGTGCTCGTTCATCGCTTCAAAAACTTATAGCAAATGGCAGACGAGCTGCACACAAGAGCGGAGGTTTAAAAAAATCATTGATGAAAAGTCATGCTACCTGTGAGTACATAAGAAATGATATAATTTCGGCTAGTGGAGGAAGTGACCAAATCAGATCTAAATATAAAAATAAAAGCAAACAAAATGTAGTTTCGAAAACTCATTTACTTGAAACCGAAGAAGCTAAATCCCAACATTTCGCTAAGCCTTGTAGTTGTTGTAAGCCTCCTAGCTCCATAATAAAAAGACATATTTCTAAATGTCAACATTGTATGTGTCAGCGGAATGATGAAAAACATATAAAGACACGGCGTAAACGTCTTATAGCGATGAGAAGTATACATTCTAACCCTAAAAGTATATGTTCGGCGCCATGCTTACCGTGCTTATGCACAACTGTTTTGATACATTCATCGACTTCTGATATGAACAAATCTCTATCACGTTTAAAATCAAGATACAATAATAGAATTTATGATAGTGACAACAAAAGCAGCTTTGGATGCTCGACAAATGGATGTTTTGATCACTTTCATTCTCATCCACGAATAACAAAGATCAAAAGAATGGAAAATAATCCAAAAGAAATAAATTGTATACCAATGTTGAAAAACAAGATTAGTACGTTTTCTTTTCGAAATCGATATCAGAATAATCGACGAATCAAAATGCAAAATAAATTCTGGGTTGGTATAAAATCTACTATGGACCAAACAAATAACATTGGGTTTTCCTTTGATAATGTTAAATCAGTTTTTATATCAGGAGAACACAATGAACGTAACAGTAAAAAGAATATAAAAGCTTCCCATAGTTGGAAAACGAACCAAAAACATGGATCCATTAGTACTACAAACATTTTAAGACAATCTACATCAGATGTCAATTCAGTCAGTAAAACTTCTGTGGTTGAAGGTAAAATTCAAAACAAGCAAAGAAAAAAAAAGTTTGTACATGCTAAGTTGAGCTCAATTTATAAGGATAACATTCATAGAAAAACAAATCCAATAAGTATTACATTAATGAGGAACTGTTTTAATAATTTAAACCCTTCAAATAAACATAGTTCTACAAAAGAAACTAATATTCGTATTAACCCTGAGATAATAGCAAAAGCACGCCTAAAATCAAAGATGGAAAACTCTTATAAAGAAATATATTATCCTAAATATCCGAAACGCTTATCCTCTAGCATTAAACAAGAAATAGACTCTAAATTTCAATTTTACAAACCTGAACACCTCAAAAAATTAAAAATGGTAAGAGAGAAAATTAAAAGCGGTAGTTCAGCAACAGATAATTGTATATTTTGTCAAGAAGCTATAAATTCTCTATTTCATAAGTATAGATCTCGAGACTGTATGCCTAGACTACTTCATACTATGAGAAAATATTCACAAACTTTTGAAAAGTTTAATAAAAAAGAGAGTGACATGAAAATAAATAAAAACTATTGCAGAACTGATATGAAAACTAAAAGTCTCTGTGAACTGTTCTGGCCTGACCGTGAATCTACAAAAATGTTAGGAAAAAGGGTTAATGTTCCCTACGTTAAACCTAAATCCAAAACTTGTAGATATACATCATTTATGTGTGTTCCTGACACATATAATTCTGGTCTTTGCTTTAATAATCGTATTAAACGTCATCGCAATAAATACATTTCCACAGTGAAAGAAAAAAAGAAATCTAAAAAAAGCATGACTGCTATTCACTGCAAATCTAGAGGTACTCAATCTAGAGTCAACATTAATGAAAATCAGGTGAAATCGAAATGTTCCTGTGCTTCCATTAACACTGATTGTGTTCTGTCAAAATTACGTAATGGAACAATACTTTGTAAAGATCATCCAACTTTGAATATAGGACCTAGAAATGTTTTAGTGAAATATCAAAAACCCCGCCAGAAAAAAATGCAAAACGACCAGAAAGAATTTATCTCAGATTATTACCGTACTCTGCAAGATACTAACAAACTTACGTCCTGTGGTGACTGTATATTAAAAGTTTTAAGCGCTTCAAATAACACTAAAATACAAGAATATCTTATAAATGTGCAAGGACATAATTGTCAGAACATCTGTCCATGTCATATAATAGAAAAAAGTAATTATAATAAACTTATTAGCAAATTCGTGAAAATGTGTCCATATGCTAATGAAAAATACTACCCAATTAATCAATTTAGCCAATGTGAATTAAAAACATTTGAACGAGGTGATATTGGAATTAAAAAACATTTAAAAGCACACTCATTTTTCATTAGCAAAAGTGCTTATGATTTAAAAAACTACAATAAATTAACATCCCAATTCAGACAAAGATTCTGTAATGAAAATCTAGTACCTCAATCGGTTACCCATAATCAAAGAAAATCAAGTGACACTATTGCTGCCTTGGGATGTTTTTGTATCACCCATCAATATAATCAAGATAAGTTTATGAGAAAAAGGAATAATAAATTAAGATTTGCACAGACATCGAATGATAATAATGAAACTAAGACTGTCAGGCATAAAACAAAAAAATCATATAAAAAACAAAAAATGAGCAATAAATATGCTCAAACAGATAATTGTATAAAGTTAAAAGATTTTCATAGCTCCAAAGGCATTAGTCTTTTTGGGTCGTTAAGCCACTTCAAGAGAGCTAAAAGCAAAACAAAACGAAAGAATATTATTGAGAACTCATATGATTCTAACCGTTACGATAGCGATAGACAGGAAAGAATAAGAAATGCACTTTTAAAGTTATTATCAACGTCAGCTGATGCTTACAGACGTGAATTCCCTAAAGTTCAAACAAATAAGGCAGCACGGGGAACACGTTGGTACACCGTTCCAACGAGGTCAATGGAACTTGAAAATGTTTCAATAAAAGCTCCGAAAAGACGCGTTTTTACAATAGGATCTAACATAAATTTCAGCATAGAATTTTATAAAGATAAAAACTTTGTCTTGGATCATATTACATCTAATCCTAAGAAAGGTAACTTATATTTTCTTTTAAAAAGATATATTATATCCAGTAGTATCAGGATTTGCATGATGTTCTTTATATGGGTAAATGTTAATGCAATAACTAAAAATTTAATATACATGTACAATAAACATGTATATATTTACATAAATGTAAGTACTGTACTACAGGTTCAAAGAGCGAATGTCATTTATGTATTTAAAGAATTATTTTATATTTATTGAAAATTAAAAAATCAAAAAAACAACAAAAAAAAATAAAAAAACATTGAAAATAATCCCTTACCAACAGAAGTAAGTGTGCAACCCCTGTAGAAATTTCTATCTAAGAACCCTTGAAGAGTGGTTAAACGCTCAATACCCCATACTGTCTTCGATTGTTTAGTGACTTTGGTACACAGGTGCGTTTAGAATATCGTAATACAATATTGAAGAAAAAAATTACCTTTTTGCAGGATCTTCAAATTCCTCTTCCGCATTGTCTTCTCCATACGAGCATCAAAATTTGGGATTATTAAAAAAACTTGCTTTATATACCTCAAAACATTCCAATAAGTTTCAAAATGATAGATTATTCAACAAAGATAATAGCAGTCACATGGACATTGTAGCAAAAGAAAACGCAAAGAGTATTTCCAATCATCAATTTCTCGAAAAGAAAAATATCATTTCAACTAGAAATAATATTAAAGATACTAAAGGCAACCGCAAGATTCACCAGTCACCTCACGAGAATTCTATCAAAGAACAGTTGACCCAAAATATAACGTCAAAACACGTATTTCCTATGATGTCTAAAAATAAACAGAAATATAAAAAAAGTAATAAACAAGACATAAATAATCGTCAAGGACCTAGAAAGCTACAACGCAAAAATAGCAAGCATATTAAAACGTTACCAGTTATACAATCCATAAGTTATGATAAAGGTACCTTTAACGAATTCGAAAAAGCTAAAATTAATAATTATGAATGTGAACCACATGTATGTGTACCAGGTATATGTAATCCAAACATTTGCTTTAATATTTATAAAAATAAAAATCTGAAAGATATTTCAATATCAGCAAAACAGGAAGTGAAGTCAAAATCAGTAAGTACAGATGCGTATCCCCAAGAAACGTCTTTCGCTAAACGATGTTTTTGTATTCTCATGAATAAAAAAATAACGGACATAAAGATACCAGAAAATCTTTCAGACAGTGTTAAAGATAGGGGTTATACTAAAAAACTAAAGCTCGGGACATCCCATGAAAAGATGAATGATCAGTCCAATGATAAAAACTTAATATGTAAATGTTTTGATAAATTAAGGTTTATGAATTCAGGAAAAGAAAACATTATAGCTCTAACGCGTAAACCTGCAGTTTATAAAAGAAGTCAATATGAAAAAAATGTGAAGAAAAATATGTCTGAAGCTTATTTCAAGGCACACGAAGACTTGAAAATACATATATCTAGTTATGAAAACATAGAAACAATAATGCCGTACTCAAAGAAAAAGTTTAAAAGGAGTAGGAGTAGAATGACTTTTAACGCGTTTTATGAATCTAAAAACCAAGAGCATGTTACTAATATGTCCGTCAGTAGTCCTAAAAGATATGAGTATAAGAATATCAAGGAACAGAAAGATATAACTAGCGAAAATGAGCTTATTCAAACTATTAGAAGTAAATATATAAAAAAAAATAAAAAGAATATTTCAAATAGGATCGTGAAAGAGTACACTTCTAGAACTAAAATTTCTAGTATACCTCCGAGCACAGTAAAGCTCGAGACACCTTACGAAAAGTTAAAAAATCAGTCCATAGGTAAAAATTTAATTTGCAAGTGTGTTGATAAATTTAGGTTAATCAACGTAAAAAATGAAAATACTATACCTCTAACGCGTAAACCAGCTGTATATAAAAGAAAAAAATATCAGAAAAAATCGATAGAAACTAACAAGAAGGCAAAGCAAGACTTGATCAAACAAAGTTGTAAAAATATGGAAACGATAATGCCATACTCAAAGAAAAAATTTAAAAAAAGCAGGAGTAGGATGAGTTTTGGTGGTTTTCTCGAATCTAAAAACCAAAAACTTATCACTAAACTGTCCGTAAATGTTTTAGAAAGATACGAACAGAAAAAAACGGGAGAAATAAATGAAGCTAGTCGAAACAGAGATGATAAAAATAATAAATCAAGAAAACTTGACTTTCTTTCCAGCACAATTTTTCTTAGTCAACCTAGAAGTAAATATAAAACAAGATTAAAACTGAATGCTTCTAACGAAATTGACAAACACTATATATCTAAAGCAGAAGAACCTATAAATCACCCCATGAGACATAAATATAAAAAAATTCGGAAACAAAATACTACTGATGAAATTCGTCTTAGTCAACTACCAGATAAATATAAAAAAGGTTCAAAACGGAGAGTTAGAAATAAAATTGAGGAGAAATATTTATCTTCAACTGGAGTGAATTACCCTAAAAGGCATAAATATATGGAACTAGATGAACAAAATGGTACTAAATATAAAAGTAGAAAGAAACAGGATACCGAGGATAGTGATTTTTTTGTTAGTCCACTGAGTAGTCGTAAACAAACAAAAAAGAAAAAAGAAGATAAACTTGCAACTAAAGTAATAATAAATCGTATGTCGCTCAGTGAAATCACGCCCATAAACAGAGGTATATATGAAAAACAAAATTATAAAGACAACTTAAAATTATTTAATATTAATAGTAGGAGACAAAAATCCAAAATCCCATTGATGACAAAAAATAATAACTTTGCCCACAACGATATGGGTACAATTCAAATTTTGCAACATGTTCCTATTGAAACGAAATCTTTTGAGACGCCTGTCATTTCGAAATGTCTGAATGGCATAGCAAAATGTCTAAGAAGGGTTATTTTATGCTTACCTTTAGGCTTTCAGTCAAGTCAGAGACAACATAAATATCAAGATATAACTAAAATAAAATCTGAACGCCCTCATGCTTTATCGTCTACTGGCATACGGTCAACAATAAGTTCACAAAAGTTCTTTGATAATTGTGAATGTTTCAAATCTACAGATAAGAAAAACAGTGCTTTAAATGACAAATATTCCTGCAACACATGTAAACATCTCGACAATCATTTTAAACTAATAAGATTTAACAAGGGAAAAGGTATTGATTTACAAACTAGAACCGTAAGTCCAACTCAACATTTACCTTTCGCTGATGTAGGACGGTCCGAAAATTTGAAAATATTGAAATCTTATCCTTGTTGTGGGAGAGGCAATAATCAACCTGAACGCTGTATATCAGGTCCAAAATCTGTACCCGGTTTCTTCAAATGTCTGTACAGAAAGAAAAGTATTGCAACTTATACAAAACAGGATTGCCCAATATGTTTCAAAAGTAACTTATTCGAGGTACCTCCTGCTGATTTTTGTAAAAACTCTGTAACTTCGGACACATTAGAAAGTGAAAATAGGGTAAAAAAACAGAAAAAGATGAAAGTTGAAAGAGAGATCCCGTACCCTCGTTTCGATGTGATAGTAGACGCACACAATATGAGAGTGATAAACAGAGACCAAGTGTATCGCAATTTAAAAGCTAACACTCTTTCACGTACTGAGAAGCAAGATCTTGAAAGTAAGCATTGATGAACTATTTATAACCTAAATAAATATCAATACACATTAACACTACAAGAGTTTTCTGCCATAGCCCACTAACTTACTCCAGGATAAACTATCATTCAGTAACTAGATATTTGGTAAGAACGCAGTTTTGACGCCTACCATAAGTTACATTTCTTATGAATTTTCGTTATAGTTATCAAAAATTTAGAAAAGTCTTTCAGTTTTTTTAACATGCATAAGCAAATTTTTGGGTAGATATCTCTATTCTCATTCTTTTTGGTAGATGTTACTGCTTCGCCGTGTAGCAAATGGTTAAGGTTTCGTCGCACTTGTGCATAAATGGGCATTATGTTCCTGATGCATTTCAGGAACATAATGCCATAAAGAAGATCCTTAAACTAAGTGTAGCGATAGACTCCTGTCCTGTAAAATGAAACAGATTAGAGTTCAACTTATTGCCGTCTCATTACGAAACGAAGGGCACCCATAAAGCGCCACTGCAAGTCATTGAATTTATGTCAGTGGCGTCGGTACATCTTTATATTGTTTGTTATGAAGTTATGATCCAAGAAACCAAAAGGTAAAATGTATCATGTACTCGAGGTTCTTACAATCGTGTTTCCTTTTTATGTGGATCATTTACATTTTGCAAAATAGACTGTAAATTGACTTTTCATGTTATAAATATTTTTTTAATTATTTACAGAATCTAAAAAAGAAAACATCGTACCACCAACTATTAATTTGGTTCCAAATAGATATGATACTGTATGGGAAAATGGTGATTCAATGTTACGGGCTTTAGATAAAAATCATAAAAAAATTAACTCTACCTTCGAAACAAGCGCTCTACACACAATGAGTCAGCCTTGCTGCCGTCATTTGTCACTGGAAAAACAACCAATAAAGGCTGTTAAAAGCGATGAACCTAAAAGTCATCACGAATTTTGTACCTGTTGCATTTGTAGTGACCACAGGAAACTGCGCAGACAAAAGCACCCCAAGAATTGTACCTGTTGCATTTGTCGATATGATTATCGCCATGATGTGAAAAATAGAACGACACAACAAACGATCAAGATTAGAAACAATGTTAAGGAAACAGAAGTTAAAAAGAGAAAGTACAAAAAAATTGGTGGAAGTGAAAAAGAACCTGATAATGATAAACTATATACAATTGTCTCTCAGATTTCTTCATTAGTGCATAATATAAGAAAGGTGCCATATCACATAACTGGTTTTGCTTCTAGTATAGAAAAGGTTTTTAGCGAACTACGTGTAAAACAATGTCATTGCGGTCTTAGAAATTGTAAAACAGAAACACAAAAAGTTCAGAAATTACGCCGAAGAAATCTCAGATTCAATGCACCACCTGAATGTGTATGTGGTAGTAAAGTCTGTAAACACAAACATACGAAGAAAACACCATATTACAAAGCAAAAGAAAGAAAAAGAAAAAAGAAGGCCAAAGAAAAAAAGAAACGGGACAAGCGATTAAGGCATGAAAGTGAAGCGAGATTAAAACGGTATTCAAAAGAAGATGCTTCAATGCGAAAAAGGATTAAGCGCCAAGATAAAAAGGCTATGAAAGTTGTAGAAAAGTATGAAGATGATATTAGTAGCTGGGTTATGTTAGCTGAAAATGCCGCGGATATAGGACGACTTACTACAAACACAACTAAGCGCATGATAACAAGTGCTAAAAGAGTTATTTCTCATCCTCGTGACATCCAATATAGGGCAATGCTAGCTTACGCCGATCCACAAGGAACTGCAGCAAAAACTTTACAGGAATTTCGGGATAGTGGTTATAGTGGCACTCTTGCCAGAGTTCGGCGCAGATGTTCTACTATGCAAATATCAAAGTACTTGATTTCCGCATTGGAGAGCCATCCGGTAACTAAATATTTGCTTCATTACCGTGATAAAGATCCTAAACAGAGATTATTGAAACAAAAGCCAGTGAAAGAAAAGCAAAATATTCAATGTAACACATTTTTCACCTCTTTAAGAAAAAAACCGTGTCTCTGGCTTTATCGCCTTTGTCCTGGGTTCTATCCACATTGTTTGAGTTTATTGACTTGTTGGAGGCAATTTACTGACGTTTTTATATTTCTCTTAGCCGTCGCAGTATGGAGTCCGTGTATCTTGTGTACGGAGTTTTGCAGAGCTGTCATGTGTTGTTGCATGTGTGCAGGTGGAGTTTGATTTGTAACCTCAATATTTTCACATTTTTATATAAATTATACTTGATAATGATACTGGAACTGTTATTAAGAAGTCATTAAGGACATCATTAACACAAGAATCTTATGTATCTACATTAGAGTCGGTTATTGCTGTAAATCGCAAGTAACGCCGCGGAGTTTGTTCTATCTTTTTTTTTTACTCTATCTTTTGTTAGCCTATGTTACACCTTCAGGTCATCAGCTTTCTGCCAGTGAAAGTCCCGTTAAAATCGGTCGAGTCGTTTCAGAGATTTTTAATAAACAGACACACTGACAACATTTTCAAAATTATCTTTTTGAAGTAAGTACCGTAGGTATATACTTTGATATCCATACATACAGACTCCAATTTTATTTGTTTCTATAGTCATAAATAGTAGTAAATGTATTTATAAGATATAGCCTATGTATTAAACAAGGGTGTCAGTTTCCTGCATAAGAAATTTTATTAAAATTGGTCCCGTCGTTTGCACGTGAAGAAGTACTAAACATACACACACAACATTCTGCATTTACAATAGGTATTACTCTAATGATGATGACATTCTCCTAGACAATTTCGGCCAGGGCAGTCAATCTTTTCTTTTATTTAACCCCGACTACTCGGCCAGATTGCAAACACGAGTGCACTCACACTATTACGGTAACCTAGTGAGATGCTTCTGTACCATTGGGCCACCGATCTCATACTCACCAACGAAATACGACAACACGAATGCTTTCATTTCTTGGTTGGTCTTCTGTGTGATGGTAGTACCACCCCGGTCAAGCCGGCCCATTCATGCTGAAATCAGCGTAGCTAATACCTGTGAGATCAGATATCAATGCAGGCGATATTACAGTGCACAAGTATGTGCGCAGACACAGGTCGACACTCTGCTCCCTTACTCTCATAATTTGAGGGGACGGCAACCCGATCCCACCATGCATTTGACACACACACACATAGATACTCTTTTGTCAAATTAACATTGTAGCGTTAAGCTGGAAACACATTATCGGACGCTGCTGACGGACGCGGCTGACAGCCGCGACTGATAAGTGTGTACAGTCTCGTCAGTCAGTCTTATGCCAGATTTCTGTCGGACATCCGAACGCTCAAGATCAGTCAAAGGTCACGTCCACGACTTACGTCCGATAGTTTGCACAGCTCAGTGCATATTCATATTCTAGATCATGGCTATCAGCCGCGTCCGATAATGTGTTTCCAGCTTCAGCCATGACGAAATCCGTGATCATAGAAGTTATAGTCTATGACAATAAAATTATAATAATGTTAACTCTTATAATTTAAATTAATTATGGTCGAATACAATTAAAATTAAATAACATCAATAACATATTATATGTATACCTTCTATTGTCCACTGTGGGTGTAGAGGTAAGTTCAATATTTTTTAAAATATAAGACCTAATAAGTGATAGATGGTCTTCTGCGAAATATGGATTTTTGCCATTAATAGACATTGTAGTATTTTTAACTTCTTGTTAGGGTTGCGTAGTTCATGACTCGGAATCGTCTCAGATTTGATATGACCGTCCGTCCATGAGTCCTCGACTTACCGTTAAAACGGTTAGTGCTAGAAAGGTGAAACTTTGCATTGATATGTGTTTTTATTCCGTCGACAAAGTGCTATAGTAAAATTCTTTTCCTTTTCCTTCCCTGCAGGCAAAGTGGTAATGTTTCTTTTTTCTTGTGTCTACCCCACTAAGAGGTTGCGACGACATTTTTTTAATATTTATGATTTCGATATCCGTTTCCAAGGTGGAGACCTTCGCTTCGTTCAGCAATGGACTGCGATAGGTTGATTGAAAAGAGAGAGAGAGAAAAAAGAAAAAGTTGAGTATTTCATATCTACTTGATCGCTCGATCCGTACATATTTGAACTTTTCATTAAACTGTCAAATACCCAGCCATCGGGGTGGCGGCACTGATGTCCTGGACACCGTATGCGACCTGACAATGTATCGGGGCAGCTTTCTCCTATTAAATACATATTATTATTTTGATCATCGTTAGCATACCCATAGCCTGAGGCTATCACAATGGTCCAATAACTAGAACTAAGTGCGGAAACCGCCCAGGAAAACTAAACTAAACTAGCCTGAGGCTATGCGAGCATCTTTCCCCCATTCCGTTAAACAACTCAAATTAAATATCACAGGTTTAGTAGATTAGTCTCTAGTTAATGTTAGATTTTTTCTATGACAGATGCATTTAAAACATTACTATTCGCTTCACTTTTATAGTGATGTTCTGTCTTTCTTCTGACAGTATGTAGAATCTTTTTGACAGTACAATCATTTATTAGTTTATATCATAAAAAAAGAATAATTAATGTTATTACAATTTTATTAGAACAATCTCATATTTACCTGTTTACAAGAATTTTACTATATTTCGATATCTCTCTACAAACATTTTCAGCGGTAAGTAATGTGAAACATGTATAAATTAGCCTTTGCTGGGAGTTTTGTTTGCAATAAACTTACTAAGCGACAACGCAATAAAAGTGTACATAAACAAGAACATTTTTAATAAGTAAGGAGATTGTGATCTAAAATAATTTGAATAAATAGCTTGATAGTGTGGAGTAGTGTGGGGTATCGTGTTCCTCCAACACAAAGGGAGAATTCTCCGACCAGGCGAGGTGATCATATGCCTGGTGGGCCAATGCCCATCGGTTGATGTTGGGATGTCGTATATATGTATATATGTCGTTGAGCTTGCCAGTTGGCACTGTATTCCAGTGAGTCGGAACTGTATGCCGCTAGTCTCAGTGAGTCGGGGCTGAAGTCCGTTGATCCCAGTAAGTCGGGCGTGAAGTGGGGGCGGTTGCTGCGTAGTGTCTGGGCTGCTGCGTAGACGGGAGAGATATGCTCTGCTTACCTAGACCGTGTGTGCAGTGTGCTGTGCCTAGACGCTGATTAGGCCGTATAACCGGGCTGGAGCGGTCCGCTTCCTGCGTGTGGTTTCCCTGTTGAGGCCGAGATTGCTGGCTGGCTGAGACTTGGTTGACGGTCATGGCTGTGGGAGTGAACAAGATGGCGCAGCTAATCTGCTTCCTTGAAGGCTGCATCCAGCCACGTCGAGGTCACCACTGTAGAGGAATGGGAATCGTGTTCCTCCAACACAAAGGAAGGATTCTCCAACCAGGCGAGGTGATCATGCCTGGCGGGCCACTGCCCAACTGTTGAAGTTGGGATGTTGTATATATGATAACCTTGAGAATTTCACTTTCGCGATTCAGGATTAGTAGTTACTCAGTATAGATCATTCCGTCTTTTCTTCTTGGTTCAGGGTATCTTTGGTAGATGGTGCTGTTGTATGTATTCGCTTGCGCTGTATGTGGAAGTCGAAGCAATAGTACGGCTTTTGTATAATTACATAGTTTGACTTTAAAACCCAAAAGTGACGAATTACAAAATACGAGCATCTAAAAATGGTAGTTGATTTAGTGGAAATTCTTTTCAAAGTCTTAGTTTTCTAGATGAACATCTGCTATACTAGTACTATTACGTCTATATCTATCTAGCCACAAAGCTCAACGTATCAAGAATACTACAGATATTTTTTCACTAAGATTCATTTTGTGTACAAAACGCGCTTAGACGCCAATCAAGGTCAATTTGGAATGTTTTTTTTTATTATTGTTTAATTTTTACAGGAAAGGAGTATGGGTAAATTAAATTAAACACTGAAGATGTAGAGTATTGCAAGCTTCAATAGCAGCTAAGCAGCACTGTCACAAGAAAACTGCTCCTTAAATAGTTAAAAGTTAACTGAAGCTGAATTATTTCATTGCTTTTTTTAAATATTCTACTATCCATGAGAACAAGTCTTAAATAATCATTGCAACAGTATTTCACTTACAGAGTGATGGAAGAATATACAGAATTATCAACTAAAGCTATTTATTAACGTAAAAATCAAACTCGGTGAAGAATATACTGAAAATGTAAGATTTCAACGACATGGATCTTAATTACAAATAATAACATCAATAATAACATTACTATAATAATGAAGGTAATATATTTAATACAGAAAAATATGAAGTATGCGTAAAGAAATAACTCAAAAATACTCGTAAAAGCACACAAATGTACCCATATTAACACATTAAAGATCTAAATATACCGTCAGACCAAAATTCAATGTATTCAAATCGTTTCGGTTTATTTCGTCCCAACTTACTATTCGAAAAATGTAATCATTTAACGGAAACAACAAAAAATGAATATAACTTAAGCTGTGAAGGAGACCTACATAAATATCATGAAAAAATAAACAGTAAAAGAAAGCCTAACTTATATAATACTTCTGATGATTATGGAACACAAACACCGATAAGATATTATAAAAACATAAAACTTACTGTTAAAGGAAATGACAAAAGAAAAAACATTACTTGTAACAAAAAATGTGAAATAATTGAAAATAAGAAAGGAGCTGTATATTTACATAAATATTCTAATCCAAATTTATACAGTGAAAGTAGTGACAACGACAGTATATTTAAAGAAATAGTCAATGTTGGTATAGATAATTCTAATGTTCTGAAAGTAGATACAGGAGTTTTTTCACATGATGCAGATGATGCAAAATTAAAACTAGAACCAGGACTTAAACAAGAAATCGAATGTGTTTCTTCAACTGTTGAATGTCTTCATGACGGCAGTTATACTGATAATACAAAATATAAAAGTCGAAAGAAAGATCCTGGAAATTATGATTGTGGTGATGAAAAAATAAGGAATAGAAAGAAAGCACAAAAATGTGATAGTAAGCGCTCACTACAGGTGGCAGACAAAGTAAAAGCTAAGCCAAAAAACGAATATTGTCGTTGCAATAACAACAAACGGCCTAAGATCTCAATTTCAGATATTCAAGAGAACTTGATAAATATTTATGAAAATTTATTCAAAGAAATCAAACAAAGAGAAATCCGTAAATGTACATGTAAATTAAGCTCTAAGTCGAGTATACCATTGCCAGAACACGATGTTCGTAAAAGATGTAAAACTCTAAGAAGAAATGCATTAGAGCCAGAAAACTTGGATTTTGAAAATAGAAAAGATATAAGAAAAAAACGAAATAATGATGGGTGTTACAAACAACATTTACCAAAAAATTCTTGTAATTGGAAAAATATAAAAAAATGGACCAAAAAACATGATTCAACAAGAGAGGGAAATAATCTTAAGTGTCCTTGTACAGATACTACCCGTTTAAAAAAAATATCATCTCAACGCCCGCATAAATGTAAACATGATAATGAGACGGCTCCCTGTTTACAAGAAAATAATTTACAGAAATGTACTTGCCAAATGGGATCATGTAAAGAAAATCAATCAGACCTTGAAGATTTTGATGGATTTTGTTATAAGCTACCATTACCTGAAGGATCTTGTCGCTGTAAATACAATATCAAAATCTCGCCTAAGAAACAAGCCATAAATAAAGAGTCGGATAAGTTTGAATGTCACTGGGAAAGACACGAAGGAAACCATAAATCACAATTATCATTGTCGGAAAACGGTACTTCTAATTTGGATATTAATATAAAAAAAACCATTTCTGATACAAGCTATTATCAAAATAAAACTGGTAGTCAATATTCGTGCAATAATGACAACATACAATATTCATTGATTCAATGTGGTTGCAAAAAAGTCAAGGATTTGGCCAAAATAGATAAGGCTAAGGCTAAGAATAGGTTAAGTAAAATTAACTGTCCTTGTGAAGATACTCGTGATATAAAGTATCAAAAGAAATTATCACCTCAATACGCAAACATACGTCAACAAAATAACAACATAAAAGAAAACACTGCCAAAAATAGAACAGACGTTACTAATTTGATACAAAAAAATATATGTAACAAACATTTAAAAAGTACAACAGTTAATCAAGATGCGAGTAATAAATATAGTGAAAACCAAGAGCATTTACCGAAGCAATGTTGTCGTGGCAAGAATATAAAGGTCTGGACTAAAAGGCGGCGCAAAAATGAGAAAAATGACAATTCAGGATGTCCATGTGCAATGAATAAAATTCCATGTCAAAGAAAAAGTAAGTCGTCAACTAGTAAAAGTCGAGACATTGAAAAAATAAATTTTAATAAAAACCTAACTGAAAATCATGATAAAAAGAAACAAAATGTTGGTATTCAATGTCCTTGTGACCTATCTAATAGAGAATTTAACTCGATAACTAATTCCCTTTACAACAAAGAAAATCAGCCAATTGAAGAAAATATTAATAGGAACATTCAAACAGAAATAACTAATGAGCAAATAAATCAACTCGTAAACCAAGTTTCAAGATCCGAAATGAATTTAACTGAAAATTGTAGTAATACTAAAAATAAATGTAATTCTCATCCAAATGAAGATTTAGCGTGTAAAAGTAAAACCCTGTCCTGTACTGACACACAAACAAGTAACAGTTATATTGGAAGTTCTGTTTTCAGTCGAACTCATTTTAATCAAACGAATCTGAAGACAAAATTCGTCGATGTTAACAATTCTGAATATAAAAGTGAATGCAAACTTGAACAATCCGAAAGCAGAACAAAAGACAGTATGAGCAGCCTAAACGGATTAAAAAGAAAAGGCCCGGATATTATGACAAAAATGAGGTGCTTATGTACTCGTGGAGTCGTAAAGGATTTAAATAATTTCCAGACAAACGACGATGATTTAGCAAGTAAAAACGTACAGTGGTATAAAGACCTTAAAAATCAACCAGAACACGCGCTAGCGAGTTGTTTTAAAAACAAAGACACCGTTAAAAATAACCTTCTGAGGAGTAAAAAGTTTGTTTCGCCTGGTCTTCAGTTAAAAAAAGTTGGTCAATTAATCCCATTCATAAAAGGCCTTAAAATAAGCCTTAAAAACCTTTCTAAAAATTCTTTCAATAAAACTGTTTTCAATCAAAGTTATTTGTGGTGCCGTTACCGAAAGTAACACCTCTGGATGTTAATACAGGCATTCATAGATAATATGTTACCAATAGGGCACCGATAGGACACGTCATAGTTACAAGTGTTTTCAATAGACACATTGATAGTTACACAGGCTTAGTCATAGTTACTGCAGTTCCCAATAGGCACATTGATAGTTACGTAGACAGTCATAGTTATTGCTGTTCCCAAAGGCACATTGATAGTACACAAGCAGTCATTGTTACTTGTTTAACTATAGCTCCGGTACAGTTTGTCGAATACCTGTGAAATTATTCAATTAAAAGTAAATTAGTTGATTGTTTTAAGAATTTTTGTTTTTATGTCTTTATAGGATGCCAATATTTTATTGTATTATTATATTGATGTAAATATATATAGGTACATCGATTTTAACTTTTGTACTACTACCATCGATACATTATACTTATCAAACTCTCATAGCAATAAACGTCGAGCTACTGTGTATTGTTTTTAATAATCCATGTGCCTTTCATGAGTCTAATATTTTGTTAATAAAAGATTTATTGAAATATATTTTTTATTGAATTTATCTTATATTTTTCGTATAACCTATGTCCTTCCTCAAGAATCCAAGTATTTCCATGACTTTCATTGAAATTCGTACAATCGGTACTTTCGAATTACTAATACTAGTGCACATTGAAGTATTTATATATTAATACGTGAAGCTTCATTATAAAAACGGACACCATTTTTTCGTCACACACGGCGAAGATACTATAATATTTTATCATAACATACAATATCGAAGGTTGACTGGGAGAGAATGCCTCATCCTCATGGCATTAAGTCCGCCTTTGTACATGTGCATTAAGTTTAAAATAAATAAATAAATATCGCTCGCATTTTGCATGATCTATCACACATGGTAAGATAATATATATGACATAATTCTTCCAAATATTTTTTTATTAATTTGTTTATAGCAGAAGAACTATAACAAAAGCCATGGCGATGGACCACATTGTCGTTTGTAGGTAACTTGATGCTCCGTCTTTACCGTCTTTTGGTGATTCGCTCGTTGTATCATTCTCCTGCAGAGTTAAAAACAAAGAAATACTAATTAATTAAAATTAGAGCCCAGCAGTGTGACGTTATGGGTTGTTGATAATTAATGTGATTGACATCATTTATAATTTCAATAAACTCGATTGATCAGGGGCGGAGCTAGACTGACGCGTCACTTTTTTCATAACGCGAATCCTACTCATATTATAAACGCGACAGTTTGTGAGTATGTGTGTATGATTGTTCCTCTTTCACGCAAAAACTACTGAACGGATTTGGATGAAACTTTACAGTAATATAGCTTATATATCAGAATAACACATAGGCTACTTTTTACTGCAATAATCGAGATACAGGGGCGAAAACTAGGTGATTATAAAAATACATAAATCGTAGATGTCAAAATGTATCACTGTTTATCTCCTGTCAAAACTTCACAGGTTGCTATGCATAACAAACTTGTAACCATAATGATATACACGGGTAACACCGCGGGGCGCAGCTAGTGTACTAAAATAATGTGCAGTGTACATAGTATAATGATATCTACTCACCACTACTGCCGAGCATATTTTTTCAAACTTGTCTATCACTATGTCTTCAATGTAACTAATCGTTGTATTTGGACATGAACCAAGCGCATTCTTCATTATGCATGAGTATAATTTCCTAAAAGTGTTGCAGGAACTCCTCTGAAAATAGATTTCTTTGAAATAAATCACTCATGTGATCAACATGTACTTTACAATGCTAATATTGCAGTAGCTTGGAAACTTGGAATTTGGGGTGAGTCTTTAATAATAGCACTCGACTGCAAAACATTTTTACAGCTGATTCCAATGGTTTGAGTTCCAGCCGTTTCTCTGAAACCGCTGGAACTGGCCGGAACAAACAGACAGACAGACAAAAATATTATAATTTTTGTTTTTTATTTTGTTGTAAGTACCCTTTATACTTTCATATGCATTTTGTAAAAAACTGTTCATTTGATATTACAAACAGACATTTTTTTTTATATTTGTATATGTAATGTAGATTGATAGTGGTCTACCTCGTTGGTCTAGTGGTTAGCGTATGCGACTGCTAATCAAGAGGTCTCGGGTTCGAATCCCGGGTCGGGCCAAAAAGTGTTTTTGGGATTTTCTTAGGAAATTCCTAACAGTTGCCCGGAGTTTGGAAGTTTGGCAGGTGATTCACGCCCGTGCCTCGGTGAGCACGTAAAGCCGTCGGTCCCGTTTGTCATGAACATCTATGGCAATCGTTATTGGGAAGTCAGTGCCCTCAAATATACTGACAACTAGTTCAATCTTCGAATTTCAGTTCTCCCTAAGGGTTGCGGAGGTCCGATGCCAGTCGCTCCGTGGAAAAACTAAAATTCAGGTAAAACTGGTTGAACTAGTAGCCGACCCCAAATAAACTTGGGAATAATGGCTAGGAGGATGATATGTATTGTAGAATGAAATTATCATGGTATGCAGCGAGCAATAGTAGTATCGTACACAGTAGGGATGTTATTGATATTATATCTCGGATCTGGATACGGATATGGTTATAGAAATAAAATTATATCGGTTTCGGGTACGGTTTCGGATATGAAATTATAGTGAGTTATCCGTTTCGGATAGATTCGGTTACGGATATTAGATTATAGTAAAACATAAACATAAATAGTATGTAACAATTTGGTTTTATTTATAGGTTTCATTTAGTCTAGATTTTGATTTAGTTTTGATTTTGTTGCCAATATTGAAGCAGTATCACCTCCTTCTCGGAAAAAAGTTTATATCACACTATTTACATTTTGCAAAATCTACATTAACTTGATAAATAAAAGTTCATATTTAACTCGAGTTTGCTCGCATTTTGTCTATAGTAATTAATTTAAAAGTTAACAAACTGTCGAAAGATGTCGTTTTGTTTTGACTCCGCCCTGATACGAAACTATCCAAAACTTGTGATATAGTTACGGTTACGGATATATTTTTATTTCGGATATCTGATAGTTTCGGTTACAGTTACGGAGCTCCTTAACATCTCTGGTACACAGTAACACAGTTTAAAAAAAGAGTTGTCAATCAATGTAATATATTGTTCTGGTTAACGCTCGTATACTTACTTTCGGATTTATGTTTAGTTTTTTACTGAAAAGTTTTCTAAAGAGTGGTATATCCTCTATAACTTCATATTGTTTCTTGTGACATTCTTGCACCGAGGTCTCGTTAATACAATCTTGATCTTTGCTGACATCTGTGAATAATTATTTATTAAAACCATTATTGACTGCCTCGGTGGCGCAGTGGTAGCGTATGAGACTGCTGTGGACTCGGGTTCGATTCCCGGGTCGGACCAAATTTTTGTGTGATCCATAAATAGTAGTTTCGGAGTTTGGGTGTTTTTTTTAAAATGTATGTATTTAGAAAAAAAGTATGTACTTTTGTAATTATATCAGTAGTCTAGTACCCATAATACAAGCTCTGGTTAGTTTCAGACTAGATGGCGTTGTGTATAAGATGTCCGAAATATTTATTTATTACTTGGTAATGACTTACTCGCATAACGTTTATCTGATACGGCGGTTTCAATAGTCTCATCATATACATTATTTTCATTCACTGTCCTGTTCCCATTGATCCCGGAATAATAGTCCTTGACTGAATGTTTCACATTTTCAAAGTCTGTTACATTGTTACATGTTCTGAAAATAATACACTTGTCATAGCTTTTATATTGGGTTGTCGAGAATAGAACCTTGGTTCTCTCGACATCGCCGTGGGCCGGTCTCAACAGCTAATATGTCTACTAAAACCGTGTAAAATTTAAAAGATGGATAAATTTCTTAGTAATAAAATTAAATACAGTTCTTAATGTATGTATACACCTTTTATTCAGTGGAAGCGTGGGCGGTTGAGAGGGCCTTAGTTGACAGCAGAGTGGACGAGAGGTACATTCAAATTATTAAACACCTGCAACTATCTGGAACATCTTCAATAAGGCTCCATAAGCTGACAGACACCTTTAAGCTGGAGCGAGGGGTACGACAAGGCGATACGATTTCGCCAAAGCTGTTCAACGCCGCCCTCGAAAACATTTTCAGGGAACTCGATTGTTCTGACAGGGGGATAATAATTGACGGCGAAAGACTGAATAATCTTCGATTTGCGGACGATATTGCTCTGGTTGCCGATGATGTGGAGGATATGATCACTATGCTTAAGGAACTACAAACAGAATCAGCCAAAATAGGATTGAAACTGAACAAGTCAAGAACAAAAATCATGAAAAACATCCAAGAGGCGAAAAATCACGAACTTCCTGTAGAACTCGTCGACCACTACATTTATCTGGGCCACAAAATCACTCTGGCGTTGGAAAACCAGGTGGCGGAGATTGACAGACGTATTGCGCAGGCGTGGGCATCCTTTGGAGCAAACAGCCATATCCTACGGTCTAAAAAAATCGCCCAGCACCTCAAGACCAAGGTGTTCAACCAGTGTGTTCTGCCGGTCTTCTCGTACGGGATGGAGACCACGACCTTGACAGAGAAGTCTGCTCAGAAACTCCTTGTTGCACAGCGAGCAATGGAAAGATCAATGCTCGAAATATCTTCATTAGACCGGAAAAGAAATGAGTGGATTAGGGAAAAGACACAAGTCAGGGATGTGGTACAGGAAATAGAGGCCCGTAAATGGAGATGGGCTGGCCACATCGCCAGGATGGATCCCAGAAGATGGGCGAGGAGAACCCTGGAATGGAGACCTCGCGCTAACACCCGCGGACGGGGAAGACCACCCAAGAGATGGACGGACGACATCCGGCAACAAGCCGGTACCAATTGGATGCAAGTAGCCCGGGACAGATACCAGTGGAGGGATGGAGAGGAGGCCTACGTTCGAAGACGAACATATTAGGCTGATATGGATGGACAGTTCTTAAAGTCAATAGTTCTTAAAGAATGTATTCGTAGATATTAGAAAATGAATATATTTTTAATGCTCTCGGGGTCTTTACAAATTTATTTTTCCAGCTTTTACATTATTATTAGACTTGGAATTGTCTTGATTAAAATCAAGTATTTTTTTTATTATTATTTCTTTTAATAACGGCCATTAACATTTAATTGGCTAAATGATAAATGATAAATGATAAATGATATTTATTTCTGTAAGTAAATCTTTTCAGACATTTTTACAAGTCGGACTTATAGCTAGAAGGCGCCGGCATTTCCTACGACTCACTCTGGGAAGAAACGCCGAAACAAACCACAGAGGTGTCTTTTTTTTTTTTTTTAAGTCCGTGTACAATATTAAAGAGAACTATGTGAGTGCAGTATAGGGTCTGGGTTGGCCTTTTGAAGAAAGAACCATAGTTTTGAGTCGACCTGTCCATACAGACGGCACACGGGCCCCAGCCATCGTGTAGCCTAACCGATGTAGTCAGGATCCACAACCCGGAACACGACACTGCCGCCAGCAGGACACTTGAGTAGGCCGTGGAAACACTCAAAACCACCAGAAAATTACTAAAATATAAACTAACATTACAAGCCTACACTATACTCACATTTACAAACTTACACAAAAAAAAAAACAAAAAAAAAATAAAAAATACTATACAATTCAATTTCAACGAAAAACTAAACAAATTAGAATAAATGAAATACAAATTAGAACAAAATTTAAATGTTCATCACTTGTGGGAGAGAGCAGCATCATTCCCAAGCAAATTTATCATTTAAAAAATCAGTAACTGTGTAGTAAGCTTTATCACACAGTTTCTGTTTAACCAAGGACTTAAATTTGTTAATACTTAATTCATGAAATTTGCTTGGAATCTTATTGTAGAATCTCACACCCTGACATCGAAAAGACTTGCTTACTTTTTGTAGTCTAGTCGTTGGCAACACGAGTTTATCTTTATTTCTAGTGTTTATATTATGAATGTCGCTAAACTTTGTGAATGAATGTATATTTTTCTTAACATACACTAGATTTTCATATACATATTGAGATGCGACTGTCATAATACCAATTTCTTTAAACTTATCCCTCAGTGACTGCCTATAACTGAGATTATAAATTGCTATTCTTTTAAGCCATTGGTATTAATATTATTTGTGTGATGCACAAATATTTGTTTCGGAGTCTGGGTGTTTTCTATGTATAATATGTATGTATTTACAAAAAAAAAGTATGTTTATGTATTTATATCAGTTGTCTAGTACCCATAACACAAGCTCTACTTAGCTTGGGACTAAATGATGTTGTGTGTCAGATGTCCAAAATATTTTAACGATAGGTCAATAGAAATCATTGAAATACACGACAAAAAGGAAGAGTGAATTTGTTACTGTATATTTGTTATTTATGTATCTTACTTGTTTTTTCCGCCTATCATAGCCATACTATAGAGACAGTCACTCAGTTTTTGATCCTGAAAAAAAAAATAACTATATGATATTTGTTTTTTACCTTCCTTCAACACATTTTTTATTCATTTAATCGAATTGTTCTTATTTGATCTCTACTCCGTTCCAATTACGAAGTCCCTTTTGACACTTAGAACGAAACTCTTCTCGTTTCGCATAATTTGAAATAATAATCATCAATTTGTTCATGGTCGTAAATCATCAATTAAAAAATACACAATCAATATAAATAATTTGTACAATTAATTCACACACAAAATCAACATAACATATCTGTCAAATGGGACTTCGTAATTGGAATAGAGTATAGTAGAAATACGTTTGAATTACACGTCCTACCCGTAATGACATACGGAGCCGAGACGTGGACACTCACTATCGGACTGGTCCATAAATTTAAAGTAGCTCAGCGTGCGATGGAGCGTGCAATGTTGGGTGTCTCTCTATCCGATAAAATACGCAACGATATTATTCGACAGAGAACTAAAGTTACCGACATCGCATGGAAAATCAGCACGCTGAAGTGGAAGTGGGCCGGACATGTCTCCAGACGAACTGATGGACGCTGGAGCCGAAAGGTGCTAGAGTGGAGACCGCGATTAGGCAAACGTAGTGTAGGACGCCCTGCGGCACGATGGACCGATGATTTGAGGAAGGTGGCTGGCGGCGGATGGATGCGAACTGCCCAAGACCGGGATGGTTGGCGTTCCTTGGGGGAGACCTTCGTCCAGCAGTGGACGGTGATAGGTTGACACTATACGTTTGAATTCAGCACCAATGGGCCGGTTCGACCGGGGCTGTACTAATCTCACACAGAAAACCAACTTAAAAATGATGTCGTATTTCGTTGGTGAGCGTGAGACCGGAGGACCAATGCTATAGGAGGCCCGCACACACAATAATATTGGCAATAAAGTACGTATTGCCAATAATATTGTGTATGTGCGGCCTGTATTGCGGTATTGTTCAATATTATTGTGGATTATCCAGAAATTCTGATATTGTCACGAAAATATTGGGGGGAGGCAGGGGTATTGGCAATAATATTGACGTGTGCGGGCGCGCGGCAATATTTTAGTTGAGGAAAAGATTACAGGAGAGGGGACGTTTGTACGTTCGTGTTATTTGTTCAAAATAGAAGACGAAAACAGTATCCAAATCAAAAATAGTGTTGATACTGTTGATGATAGCACTGCCACGGACAAACGCCATTTGTCAGTGTTTATTAAAACATGGGAAACTTATCCAGAATTATGGAATACATCCTGCAAAGCATATCGCGATACAGTTAAGAAAAAGAAAGCGCTTGATAAGATGCTCGAAATTTATAAAAAAATCTAACCAAATAGCACAAGAGAAGACGTAAAGAAAAAAAAAATATTCCCTACGAACAATTTTTTTTTATTAGATTAAAATCATTTAACTCAGCTTTTTTCCTCATCCAGTCCTTAATCCATCTTCTCTTTTTTGATTGCATTTTTTTAGTTAATGCAACGACTTTTTACCACGCTTTTATTAGCTTGGGTAGTATGTATCTATGTATGTATGTAATGGAATTTTCACCAATTTCCAGAAGGTTGATTAATTTGCAACTGCACACCTATCAAGGACCGATGACAATGCAATAATTCAATAACAGTTTCCCAATACCCTTAATAGGACCGCCAGGATATTGCTCTAAGTTAACAGGAAAAACCCCATACAACAGTGAAGCTTTAGACGAAACAACTAGATTATGAAATAGTTTGTAAGGCATTTCAATACTATCACATATAAAAAGTTACGAAAATATAGTAAAATGCACCCCACGTTTTTTACTTTGAATTGAATTATTTCTTTGTATCCATTATGTCAAACGTGCGCTCGTGAATCTAGCTGCAGAGTGACTGAGGCGGAATATTGTCAATAATATTGCGTATAGTGTACGGGGCTCATTATATTGCTGAAGATATTGCCAATCTTGTATTGCCAATATTATTGTGTGTGTGTGCGGGCACCCATACAGTCGCATCTCACTAGACTGATATCGGTCACCATGCCGCATTGTCTGAATGTTGATCACCACTCCTGGATTCTTCGATTCTTGTCATGCTTTTCATCAGACAGAGTAGAGTCGCTTTGGTAGGTTTTTTTTTGTAGCGGCATTAGGGGTATAGTCCTGTGTCGCGGAGGACTTTACAACATAGATGAAACGCACACAAAGAACATCGAGAATCAGAATAGCAATTTGTGAATCAGACAAAGTCTTAAACCGTGTAGGATTTGAACCCACTATAGAAAGCGGCGTATCGATAAAACGGAATAATATCATAATACCAATACAATAATTACACTTAAGCACTCTTTGTAAATAATAATTAAATTCCAATAGCTTTAAAAACAATTTGAGCACATTATTAAAACTGAGTAGTATCCTAGTGGTAATATTGATGGGTCTGTTTTATTATTAGAAAGAACAATTTGTACCTAACTTTTTTTTCCGTGCGGAAATCCCCCGGATGCCACACAATTGTAGCTTTGTCGGACTCGAACCGACCAAAAAAAACCGCACGCTTTCTCGGGCACTAGAAGTCGGGGAACCAGGTGCACGGAAGGAAAAACCCTGGGACCCCGACGTAACTCGGGCCATCTTGGTTTGCAGATGGCCCCCTACTGAATAATTTGTATCTACCTAATAATATATTATGTATTGCATTCCTTGTCTCGAGATGACACTAATTATAAGAAACTAGCTTTTGCCCGCGGCTCTACCCGCGAGTATGTCGGTTATTGCAGAAAAATGTAGTAGCCTATGTCCATTCTCAGGTTTTAGACTATGTGTGTACCTAATTTCATTTATATCGGGTGAAAGCGCGATAGACAGAGTTACATTCGAATAAAATGCCTAAAATAATGTAACCACATTGTAAAATTGTAAAAAACTATGTTGGAAAAGAGTGTCCATGGAGTTTCTTGTCTGTTCTTCTCCTAGGATCTACTAATACTACTCTAGGATCTACGAATTGGAACAGTTAATTAGCTTCACGACTGACTACTTACTGACTACTTGACGTTTGAAAAGTGCCGTTGTATTGGTGTATTTGAAATAAAAATGGTTTCATTTGATTTGATTTTATAATATTAAGTAAGGATCGAACTAAGTGGCGTGCAATTAGAGAGGCCTTAGGCCATTCACACACTGGCCACGCGCCCAGGCGCGTAGGCGCGGGGCAGCAGATCCCGCGCGCGGCGACGGAGGAGCAGATCTGCCTCTTCGAGCAGATTTTGTACCCGGCCCGCACCAAACTAAAGGTTACTTTCCATTTGGTCATCGTCGTCTGTATTCTTTGCATTTCATATCCCAAATTGCTGGGCATTTTTCAATTTCGTATATAAATGTGTTTATTGCTGCGGCCCGCCCCGCCTACGCGCGCGGCGGCAGAATCTGCTAGCGGCACGCGCTCCCGTGCCGTGACGCGTGTTCAGTGTATTGGACCTGGCGTGTTTTCTATACTAATCGATGTACTTGCATACAATATTAAAATCTGTCACTTCGCGCTACGCGACGGAGCGCGTTGCAGTGTGTGAATCGCCTTATACAGCAGTGGACTGCGATAAGCTGATGATGATGATATTTTTATTTCATGTAAATGAGTTGTGCAATTGTTTTTTTATGAGAATAAAGAGTGTATAAACAATATAGGTGTCAGATTATACACAACTTATTTAGTGATAGTGTCTGGTTGTCGCCAAAAAAAGCACTCGTCAGTAGGAATGTAGCAGATTAACTATAAAAATTAGGTATTCCAAAACTACTAAACACTGGAACTCACTACCAGCTCATGTTTTTCCTTCTTACTATGATCCCGGGTCCTGTAAGCGGGGCGTGAAAAAGCATCTCACTAGGCCACCATAATGTGGTTCGCCATACTGCTTGCATTTGCAGTGAGTATGGCGACCCCCACTTATGGATTTTACTCATACTTTCCATCAGGCATAGTAAATTCACGTTGGCAGGCATTATATAAAAAAAAAAAAACTTACTAGCTCATCTTCTATGGAGGCATACAATGTTGCTGTAACAGAAAAAAAATATTAAATCAATATTTTGAACATCTGAAACAACATTAACTAGTTTCAAACTAAGCAGAGCTTGTACAGTCAGCGTCATAATGATATTGGCGTTCAAAGTGGTCAAAATGATGTGAAAAACACTAATTCAATTTTATGTTGGCTCGCAAGGTGCTCAAATTGTTGTACGCATTCAAAGTGGTCAAAAGATCTTAGCAATCAGTTGTCAATAATATGTTATCTGACAGAGTGTTCATATTTATGTTAACAAATAGGTTGTTCATTGGTATCTAAGCGTGCAAACTAGTCAAAAATATCTTAGCATTAAAGAGAAACCAACCTTATCACCCACAGATAGAGTATACTTTGCAGTTTCACTACATAGTATAAAACAAAGTCGCTTCCGCTCTCTGTCAGTCCCTATAATTACTTAGAGCTTTGAAACTATGCAACGGATTTTAATTCCGTTTTCTTTAATATATAGAGTGATTCAAGAGGAAGGTTTTTATGTATAATTCATGCATAATATTCTAGTGGAGAAACATTGACAATTTTAGAGGTTTCTAATGTGATGTCGTAAATAAACCCATTTTTTACGTTTACATTGTAAACGCTGGCTGTACCCTACGAGATAGATCAAAATAATGTACTACATTATTGTATACCTTAAAAAGTCTATCGTAAATCCTATCCTATAACGTATATCCTAAAGTAAATGCGATTTGGGAATCGTTACGGGATAATATGCAAGCTGTAATAATTGATAACAATAACTCATCTTCTGATTATAGTGATTAGCATAGAACCTAAGTCATCTTCTGATAATTCGGACTCTGAACCATCAACTAAGAAAAGTAACAATGAGGACAGTACAGACGAAGAACCAACCACAGACATTAGTCTTTCAGGAGAAACATTTGGCAGTGTATCAATAAAAGAGTTAAAAAATACAGAGTACTAAGCCCGCTAAAGATGTTAGAGGAAGAAAGAGGTTTAGTTATAGTAATGTGTGTGTTGAAATCGGTACAAATCCATGTGTAGACCAGCCAATATAACATATAAAGAGGCTTTAAATGGGTTAGAATCAAGAGAATGGTGTAAAGCTTTACAGGAGGATCATTAAAATCATTTGAAGAAAACGAATCTTGGAAAGTAGTGGACAAGCCAAAACAAACAACAGAGGTTAAGTGTAAGTGGGTGTTCAATAAAAAAGTGGACAGTTGTGATAATGTGCGATATTATGGTCAGTTAGTCGCCAAGGGTTTTACACAAAGACCAGGCACAGACTGTACAGAAACATTCTCACCAGTGGACCGTCACTACAATAAGACTATTGCTTGTATTGAGTGTTAAATATAATCTAGACATAGCTCACCTTGATGTAACCACAGCTTTTTTGAATGGGCATTGAAGATGTGTATATGAGTTTACTATACAATTTGGAATGTCATAAAAAGAAAGTATTAAATTTAAAAAAAAGTGGCTCTGACATACGGACGGACAGACAGACATGATGAATCTATAAGGGTTCCGTTTTTTGCCATTTGGCAACGGAACCCTAAAAATCGGCCAAGTGCGTGTCAGACAGAAACCATTTCAACTCTAGAGAATTTGCAATTAGAAAACATTCGTCACCTTCCGTATTCGCCAGACCTTGCTTCAACGGACTACCATTTTTTTCGTAATTTAGACAATTTTCTACGTGATAAAAAGTTTTCTTCCCAGGAGGCAGTACAAAATGCTTTCACACAGTTTGTAGAATCTAGATCACTTGAGTTCTATCGCAAAGACATAAATTACATTCCTATTAGATGGCAGCAATGTATATATAATAATGGTAGATATTTTGATTAAATAAATATGTTAAATGAAAAAATCCCCCACGCACATAAAAGGGTTCCTCAGTCACCCATAATGATACGTGGTTTTAAAATCGTATCCAATAGATAACTGCTATTTTTACGTAATAATGTGTTAATTTATGACGTTTACCAAGGAAGTGCCTTTTACAACTTAAGCCTCTATAACTCCTGAACTAATAAAGTCATCTAATCTGCTACAGTTTTCCTTTCAAGTTCATTATATAGACCACCATCACGAATTTTTCCAGATTTTTTACAAAAAAGTGCCCTTTAAAGTGGAGTTTCTCGTAAACGGACACCTAAATCAAAAAATCCTCTTAAAAATCCATTATTGTTTTCAAAACACCTATCTAATAATACCCCACAAGATGGGGTAGTCGCGAGAAAAAAAATCATCCCCACTTTACGTGTAAGGGAGGTACCCCAAGTAAAAATATTTTTCATAATTTTATTGTAGCACTTTGTCGACATAGTTACAACACAAATTCATGCAAAGTTTCATCTTTCTAGCACCTATCCTTTGGACGGAAAGTCGAGGACGGACAGACGGACATGACGAATCCATAAGGGTTCCGAGTCATAAACTTCGGACCCCTCAAAGGCAATCTACGGATTGAAAGAATCAGTTAGGGCATGGTATAAGCGTGTGGATGATTTTTTACAAACCTTGGGGTAGGTATAGGAAGTCAATCAATGAACCTTGTTTATTTGTTAAACATATTGATAATGTCAGGATGATATATAGCCTTGTACGTGGTCAATTTTATTTATTTTTTGTAATAATTGTAAACTGAATACCTTAAGACTAAGTTAAAATCTAAATTTAAATTAAAAGCCTTGGGAAATATTAGACAATGCTTAGGAATGAGAGTCAGATTAAACAATAATGAGATTCTTGTAGATAAGGAACAATTTGTAGATCATTTATTAGCTAGGCTTATCATGAAAAATTGTAACCCAGTCAGTACACCAAAGGAAGTAAATTTGAAGCTAGAGAAGAGAGACACTCATTGTACTCAGTATCAACATTAGCTTAATCTAGCACAGAAGCTGAATATATGACTATAATATTTGTAAGGCAAGTGAATAAGCCATTTACTTGAGAAGCTTATTGTTGGAATTATAATGCAGAAATGAGTCACCTATTCAAAATATGTGTTGGTATAATCCACAAATAAATTATTAAAAAAATTATATTAAAAATTTCTAAATTATTACTGTAGGTTATTTGTAGTTTATGTTACTCGTAAAATTTTGTCAGTATTGGCTATAATATAAAAAATATTATGTTTTTAAGAAACATTGACTTTATATGTGTTCCACTAAAATAATCTTTAAACATATAATTCTTGTGTGAGTGTGTATGTCACTGAACTTCTCTCAAACGACTTAACCGATTTTGATGAAATTTTTCAAGGGGATCTGGGAATAGTTTAGATTCGCAATTGGACCCGGTAGGTGGCGCTGCGATCAAGTTCTGGAATTTTAAAGTTGGGCGGTACGAAGTTCGCTGGGTCAACTAGTCCTACTATATAATCCTAATAATATTATACACGTGAAGGTTTGTGAGTATGTATGTATGTATGTATGTGTGTATGTTTGTTGCTCTTTCACGCAAAAACTACTGAACGGATTTGGATGAAACTTTACAGTAATATAGCTTATATATATCAGAATAACACATAGGCTACTTTTTACTGCAATAATCGAGATAAACGGGCGAAAGCTAGGTGATTATAAAAATACATTAAATTGTAGATGTCAAAATGTATCACTGTTTATTTCCTGTCAAAACTTCACGGTTGCTAGGCATAACACATTTGCATAGCAACCATAATGATACGCGGGTAACACCACGGGGCGCATCTAGTACAGTAATATAATCACAATAATAAATCTTCCCTAAAAGATAACTTTAATTATGATGAAAAAACCGCGTTTAAATACCTTGCGTAATTTAAATGATCAGAGCGGACAGACAATACGAGCGACTTTATACTTTATAATGAACTGCGTAAAAATTTAATATTATTTGACCGTTCGATTATAATAGGTACTTTCTGTACCCGGCGTGTAGCTTCAATGAATCCTACGAGCACGATATGACAAGATACATTGCGTACATTGTAGGACATTAAAATACGTTCTACAAAGCCGAACAGTTGATGAATATGTAACTTAAACAAAAAACCAAAAACGCAACCACATCGACTCATTTGCTGAAGTTTCTATGGCCACCTTCCGGCTCCATCATCAGACCCTGGTTACCATCTTAGAGTGTCAAAGTATCGAATCAAATGAGAATTTTTACCCGAAAATAAATAATCGTATCATTAATTCTACTTTTTATCAAAGAAATTTCAATTAGTTTTATCTCATTTACATACCTACATCCATACTCCTTTTCTCAGTATAATATTGTAGATTACCTATGATTCAATAGAATATTGGACTATGTTTTTTAATAACATTCGAAACAAAAGACATGTCAATTACGTCATGCAAGAAATGAATGAGAAAGGTATTGAAGACAAAAAAGGACAAACATTTAAAAGTAATAATGAATCTGCAAAGTATACTCTATCTGTGGGCGATAACGTTGGTTTCTGTTTATTGCTAAGATATTTTTGACTAGTTTGCATGCTTAGAAACCAATGAACAACCTATTTGATAACATCAATATGAACACTCTGTTAGCTAACATATTATTGACAACTGCTTGCTAAGATCTTTTGACCACTTTGAATGCGTACAACAATTTGAGCACCTTGCGTGCCAACATCAAATTGAATTAATGTTTTTCACATCATTTTGACCACTTTGAACGCCAATATCATTATGACGCTGACTGTACTATGAAAGCTAGATTGACTGCTACATTAATTATATACTTTTTTTTTATAAGTACATATTATAGGTACATATTATATATTAAACATTTTATGTATAGAAAAAACCCAAACTCTATAAAAAGTCCTTATCCTTCCTCAAGAATAAAAGTTTCTACATACAAAAAATCATTGATATCGGTGCAGCGGTTTAGCCAGGAAATCGTAACAGACAGACTGATTTACTTTCGAATTTAAAATATTAGTATGAATATGTATGAAGGTCTTATGCACTTTTTTTTAGACAATGTGTCTCGGGGGCTTTACAACGTACATGAAACGCTCACAAAGAACACCCAGACTCAGAACAAGAATTTGTGGATAACACAACTGTTTTCTTATGTGGATTACACAAGAAAGTAGCATAGCGACTGCAACCATTAAGTCAACCGCGTGGTCACACTGTCATACTTATACGGGACTAATGAATCAACTTCAAATTGGGAATAATTGCTTTCTAGTTAAATAAAATACAAAGCTTTACACTCACAATAAAATATTTAAATGTATTTATGATAATTTTAACATTACTCGGCATAGGAAGGAAGGAAACATGAGGTTAATAATTGTCACATCAATAACAAACATGTAATGTGGGTTTTATGTCATTGGAATTCCTGTTTATCTACACTTTTGACATAATTCATAATTATATCGAAGGACATCTTTACCTATATACTCGTAATATAAAGCTAAAGAGCTTTATTGTTTTGTTTATTACATTGCTTGTATTTAACCGACTTCAAAAAAAGGAGGTGGTTCTCAATTCGTCGGAATCTTTTTTTTATGTATGTTCAGCGATAATATCGTCGTTTATGAACCGATTTCAAAAAATCTTTTTGCATTGGAATGGGCGTAGCTTACAGGTGGTCCCATAGGCACCATAGGCAGGATCTGATGATGGGATCCCAAGGAAATCGAGGGAACTCCTCAAATATCATAGGCACAATTGTCGCGATTTGAGTACTTGGAATAGTTTTTCTTTGAAGTCGGTTCCTTTTTGTTATCTTTTTAATTATGAGCTTCTCAAAGTGACTTCACTCTGCCTGATGGAAAGCATGAGTAGAATCCAGGAGTAGAGGTCACAGTACTCGTCGTGAATGCAGACAATGCGGTATGGTGACCCACACTATGGCGGCCTATTGTTTAATGGAACGCAATAATCTCAGGAAGTACTGCTTCTATTTCGGAATATTCTTGCAGTATTAGATAGTCCAGTTATTGAAGAAGGCTCGGATGATAAACATCACGATAATTATGAGCAATAAGAGCTTAGTTTTTAAAATTATTTGTTACAAGCTTCCCTTGAAGTATGTGACAGTATTAATGTCTATCTATTAAGATGGACTCACTAAAACCTTTTTTATGGTAAACGCATTAGTTCACGTTCAACTAGTTTAACATTAGTTTAACATTTTAATTTCGGTCCCCTTACAGGTTTGCGGTGGTCTGATGCCAGTCGCTCCATGGAAAAACTGATATTAAGGAAAAATACTACCATGTACCTTTTTATTTGTGAGTTACTCACAAGTTACAGTTACTCCGTGATCATGGCGCTTGCAACAGCGCCGAAATATCGGATACTCACAAACAAAAAGGTACATGGTAGCAATCCCGCAGATTTCTGTTTTAGCATTCGTGTTGTCGTGTTTTCTTGATGAGTTCGAGACCGGAGGCGAAACGATGCAGAAGCATCTAGCATAAGCTGCCGTAGTATGGGTCACCATGCTGTAGTGTCTACATTCGCAATGTGTATGGTGACTACTACTCTAAGATTCTATTTATGCTTTTCATCAGAGAGAAGATACACTTTTGCAAAGAAGATTCACTTTGTCAGGATCAGATATAAATAAATGTTTAAAAAATTATTTTATCTTCATTCTGTATGTCAATTCAAGATAATATAGAAATAGTATTTTACTGCAAAATTCTTTAGGCTTAAAAAACTTCCAGTTATTTTTTTCCATATATAAAAAGAATATTTAAACAAACAAACAAAAAATTTAACATTTTAAAAAGGTCAAAACTAACTCACCAAAATTGAACAGTACACATATAAAAATAGACAACAATGCCCTGCGATACATTGTACAAACACAAGTAGGAGGTTTCACGATAGAACAGTAAATGTAAATAGTGTACTTTATTTGTGGGATATTAATACATGCATAAGTAATTAATTTTCCTGTCATTGTTATTATCAAAAACCCATCCCTATTTTGTCAGTTTTTATTACTGTTGATCTGCGCCTATTTCGTTGATTATAATATATATTATAATGTATATAATGCATATATATATAATGTATAATATGTATTTATTATATAATATGTATGTATATATAATGTATAATATAATTTTTAAGCAAATCCGACTGCCACGGAAAAGTCTGTTACTTTCGGATAAATAGCATAAGACTCTCAAAAATAATGGTTTTCTATTGTTTTTTTTTTAAAATAGATTCTGTAGTTCCAGAGATCAATAATTTGACGTGAGGAGTCAAATAAATCAAAATAATACGTTTTGCAAAGAACAAAAATATTTTACAAACTAGATGATTATTACCTACATGTTATTTATTTTCGTGCTAAAATAATTATAATTTCAAATATTTAAACCGATAGCAATTAGCAAGATAAAATTTGTGTAGACTGCCCAATCAACTTGGTTATACTAACTTTTTTAAGGAACGTAGAATGGTGCCATAAGTCGCAATACAGATTTTTACCTTATTTATGCAATAGAGGCTCATTAGATCTCATTTAAGGGTATCGTTTCCATAATTGCTCGAAAAAGCACTTACGGATATGACAAGAGAAACAAATTAATTCATTATTTGACAGTAAAAAAAATATCTCAGTTCCTTAACTAATCAATCTATAGAGAGACCGAGTAAAATTACTAATACGATTATTATTTTTCGAGAAAAAAATCATCAACAGTGACCAAAATCACCGAAATCGACCTTTTCTGATTGGAATGTATCTAGTAAGTATTATGTTGCTTTATTTGAAATAAATATTATATTAGTTGCAAGAAAAAAGTACAAAAAAGAGATTAACCATTTAAGGTTTCTATTAATTCTCACCAGAAAGTCATAATTTAAACTTAAACATCATTATTTTTTAGCGGCAAAAGTTCCATACATTTTAGTATGGAGAAATAATTTGCAATAAAACAGAGTTCACGCGATCCAAAAATTCAGTGTTCTCCGAATATTCAAGGCGAGCGCACGCTCGTTTTTAGCTCCACACGCACTGTCACGCACACAGAGATTTGATTGTTTACATACGACGACGTGACTGTGTGTAACTTTAGATAATATTTGGTAGGTCTGAGAATAGACACACCAATCTTTATATTTTATATTAGTATTAACCAACTTCAAAAAAGGAGTATTATTTATGTTTAACTAAATGAATTTTTTTTAATGTACATTCATTGATTACTCTGTCAATTGTCGACCGATTTTTAAAATTCTTTTTATATGACTGCCTCGGTGGCGCTGTGGTAGCGTATGCGATTGAGGTCTCGGGTTCGATTCACGGGTCGTACCAAATGATTATGAGATCCACAATTTTTTTTTTTTTTTAGGTGTTGTGTGTTTTCAATGTTAGTTTATAGGGAAACCCTAAAATTTTATAAGCACGTTATAATACGCCCCTATAAATAGTTAATATTATTTTTTTTATTTTGTAAGCCTATTCCAGACGCAATATCTGGTAGCCATCATTTCATGATGATGAGCTGATGGTGGAAGATATAACTTTTTAACGGTTAGGAGTTTTAAAATTATTATTGACTTTTATTACTTTTTGACTTTTATTATTTATTGACTGCCTAGGTGGCAGTTAGTATAGCGCATGCGACTACTTTGCTTGAGTGAGGTTTCGGGTTCGATTCCCGTGTAGGACCAAATATTTGTGTGATCCGCAAATATTTATTTCGGGGTCTGGGTGTATTCTATATATATAGTGTATTGTATTCAAAAAAAGTATGTTTATGTATTTATATCAGTTGTCTAGAATCTATAATATAAGCGCTGCTTAGTTTGGGACTGGATGATGTCGTGTGTAAGATGTTCGAAATAGTTGTTTATTTATTATTGTAATATAACATACTGCCTTGTTGGTCTTGTGGTCAGCGTATGCAACTGCTAACCAAGAGAGCTAGGGTTCGATTCCCGGGTCGGACCAAATTTTTGTATGATCTGCAAATATTTGTTTCGGAGTTTGGGTGTTTTCTATGTATAATATGTATGTATTTATAAAAAAAAAGTATTTTTATGTATTATAAACTGCGTAATAAATATTTGCGGATCACATGAATATTTGGTAGAAGATATTCTGTGTCATTCGTCTGAAATATTTATTTATTGTTATTTATAATAAACTAGCTTTTCACCCGCGGCTTCGCCCGCGTGGAATTCGTTTATATCGCGCGACACGGTAAGGGTAGATTAAACAATCTTACCTGTTTTTATGTTTGATAATAAGGAACTTCGACACAAACTTTCGTCCCCTATTTCAAACCCTTCTACCTTTATTTTCGCGATAAAAAGTAGCCTATGTCCTTTCCCAAGTTCAGTTCTATCTTCATACCAAATTTCATCAAAATCGGTTTAGTGGTTTAGGCGTGAAAGCGTAACAGACAGACAGACAGAGTTACTTTCGCATTTATAATATTAATATTAGTAGGGATATGTGTGTTACCTTTAGTCGTATCTTTCAAGATGTTCAGCTGATGATGGAAAGTAATACTACTCAATGGTTTGGTGTTGGAGGATTATTATTTCACTTTTATACGTATGTATAAACCGCTAGTCGTATTTATGTTTTACTAGCTTTTGCCCGTGGCTCCGCCCGCGAGTGTGTCGATTTTCGCGGTAAAAAGTAGCCATGTCCTTTCTCGAGGTTCCATATATCTCTATACTAAAATCGATCAAAATTGGTTCAGCGGTTTAGGCGTGAAAAGGTAACAGACAGACAGACAGAGTTACTTTGCATTAAATATATATAAAAAAAACACAGTCCTCTGCTCTTCAACCTGTCTATTAAACTCAAAACATAACGTAACTTAAAAACTACTGCACCGAGTTTCATGATGTTTGCAGCAATGGATAGATTGGTTTTAAAGGAAGGTATAATTTGTCAAATTTTAAATGTTTTTTAAATACCTATAAGACCGCGTATCGTTAAACACACATTATTGACATAATAAAATCTTACACTGAGAGTCACTAGTGTAAGATTACGGCCAATTACGGTGCGACCTGGATGAACGCTCTGACGTATTATAAAATATTTATTTAAATAATATTGTGTAATAAACAATTTTATTCTACATGAAATGCTTAAAATGTCTACAGTATTTATTAGGTTATGGATTAATATTACATTGTTCCAAATTACTTTGAAATTATATTTACAAAAAATTAATAAAGAAATATTAAAAAAGTATAATTAAAAAAGTATTACTGTAGGTTATTCCTAATTTATGTAACTCGTAAAATTTTGTCAATATTAGCTTTATTCATGTGTTCCTTTAAAATAATAAAATAACATTAATAAATCTTCCTTAAAAGGTAACCATAATTATGATGAAAACCGTATTTAAATACCTTGCGTATTTAAAAGGATCTGAGTTGACAGACAATGCACGCGAGCGAATTTATTTTATACTGTGTAAAATTATTTTATAATCTTTGCTTATTCGATTGGTATACAGAAAGTATTATGACTTTCTGTACGGAATGAATCCTACGGGCTTTACGTTATGGCAAGATACATTGCGTGCGTTGTAAGACATTAAAATACGTTCTACAAAGGCGAACAGTTGATGGATATTTAACATAAGCAAAAAACCGAAAGTCGGTGATTACTTGCTACGGTATGTATGCGACAGTGCGCGATGCGTCTGTGTGCATGTAAAATATATATGTGGGTGTTCAATCACAAATTCTCACGGTCGGTGTCGCGGGCCTTAATCTGTTACTGTTTAAATAGATTGAACACAATTAATTTGTCTTAGAATTGTTATTAAAGCGATTGATGTTATAAAAAATGATTCGTGAATTATAATGCTGAATTCCAGCTACTGTTCCTTTCTGGAATATATGTATATCTGAGTTTCAGCTGTAAAGCTCGCATCTTCATGCAAAATTGTAGTCATGATGAAGCATATTGGGACAAACACTCTCATAAACCTAAAACATGTTTTTCCTTGAGTATAATATATAAATAGATTTTATTATTAATCACAGATCAATATGGCTTAAATCAAATTAACATTTAATTTGTGCTAATCAATCACATACAACTAATCACACTTGCAACTCAAAATAAGGCTTATATATAGTGACGTCTTATGAAAATACAAGTTGATAAGTTAAGGAAATCATTAGAAAATATTCGTCTAAATCAGTCTAAAGAGTCAAAATTGTTTAAATATTATGTAAATATAAATGTAAATTAAAAATTATAGTTTACCAAACAATCAAATAGTCCTAGTAAAGAATTTTACGAAGGTAAAAAAGGGTCAAAATGCTCTAGCATTTTAAATTGTTAGTCAATACGCCGAAATAAAGTAATCAGGTACTTATTTATCACTACGCGGTCAAAATAGGTACAAATCTGCTGGTATGTGATAGAACTGACTGCACGGTTGGCCCAGTGGTTTATGCGGTCGCCACGCCGCTTCCTACTGCGCCAAGTTTCGTGGGTCCAAATTCCACGTGGGATAACACTTTGTGTGATTCACAATTTGTTGTTCTGAGTCGGAGTGTTCTTTGTGTCAGTTTTATGTATGTTTGTAACGCCCTCCGCGACACAGACATTTATATTCCTAATGCGAAAGTTAATTATAGGTGTAACCCCTAGCCCCGGTAAAGGGGGGTTTAGTCGGCCCTAGCCCAACCAGGGGGAATCACCTCACCGGCGCGCAGTCAGTAGAACTATGAGAAATCCCAGGGCGCCTTTCACTAGTAGAATTTAGTTATGAAAAAGAAACAAGCTAAGAGAATGCCAGACAAAGGCCTATGTGTGCATATGTCGATGTGGGCGGTCGGGGAATTCTTCAAGGAAAACACTTGTTTCGGTCTCACATATACATCTATTCTATTTAAAATTTACAATATTGTTAATTCTAACTTATTACATCATTATTAGTCATATTAGATTACTTATATTTATTACAGTTGCTAAAACAAAAAAAGAGGGTCAACACATAAAAATGTTTCTGACTGAAGCTTCCCTGGTCCGACGAGGGCTCGACCGGGATGTGAGGGCGTCAAAGGGGAGCTCACGGCCACCCGGACGCATCTCTCGGGGATCCCTCATCTCGTGCGATTTAAAGTACACGCACCGGCGAACAAAAGAGAAGGGTATATGTATAATTATAAATTAATTGAACTCAATGCGTGACCCAGCAACTGCTCATGAAATGATCGGCGCTGTGTGGCTACCACCTATGGCACTCGCTGGTATCTGGCAGTGGAGTCTCAAATGAGAAGAGGGGCTTTTCTTGCAATCTCCAGGTATTCCTGGCGAGGATTATAGAAAACTATACCAAGCGAAGCGACCCTGTGAAAAAGATTATATTCTAAGATACACGTCCAGAACACACGATAAGGCCGAGATACAGTTTACAGATATAATATATTAACTCACCACAAGTTGTGGGCACTATATAAAAATCAATCTTCACAAGTAACTAACAACAGCAACACTTAGTTCAAGATATAACACAATAAGAGAAATGAAATTTCTATGAGTGAAACCGGCTTTATATATCCTATTTCAAGGTCTATGGATATAACGAACCTACCCCCTTACAAAACAAGATAAACATCACGCCATTTTCAGAGACAACTAGAATTAAAAAAACTATTTAATACATAGTCTATGATTAAAATCGATTTGAACCCGACATGAGCGCCACCCCATGCCTAGTTGGAGAAAACAGGACGCCTTGCGGAAGTTAATAGGCGATGGAGTAGTCATTGTTGCCCAAAGATGGCGCTAATAGCAAGATCGCATCTGTGGGATTCAATTAATTTTGTTTTATTCGAACAAAGCAAAAAAAGGTGTTACAGTACCCCCTCCCCCGTGAAATTTCCTGAGCAGGGGGCGAAGGAAATTAAAATACCAAAACAACAAAGTAAACTACTAAGAGAGTGTTGATCGCATTGACTGCGACAACATACTATCCATACTGGATAAATCTAAAATTTGCTATACAAATAAGCTAAGTTAACTAACATACCAAGTCGCTGCAAGCTATACACGTATGTGGATAACGTGTAGAAAGGTATGAGCTTAAAAGGAAACGCACGATGCGCAATGTCACACTTCATGGTCAGATATAAGATTTAAATACATAATTGATACAACGTGGAGCAGGAACAGAGAGTGGCTCCTCTTCACTATACTTCACAATGTCCTTGATATGATAAGTGAATTTTTACTAAAAGCCAAAATAAAAGGACGCTAAATAATATAAATTTTTAAAGCTATTAAAAATAATTCTCAATACAAATGAATTCAAAATTATTCAAAGATTAAAACGTTCAAGAAAGGCCTGACCTAAACATGTAGACAGGAAACAGTATTGAATCTAATGTCATCCAATAGTAAGCGAGATATCTTGGGCAATGAGTGTGTCATGTCTTTGGCGAATTTGTTGCAGTCACGACCCGCTGCAACGAGGACACAGCAGACGGGTAGACTTGTGCCTAAGGCCAGTCGTACCCCGCTATAGATAGGAAAAAAGTGCAACATGCAGAAGGATGTGTGTAAGCCTAGTACGGGCATTACCCCACATAAAAGAGGACTGCAACTTGCAGACAAAAGTTGTGTGCAGGACTAGCATGGTCCTGCCACATCAACAGACAAAGCTCCCAACCAACATCATCAATCAGCTGTGTCAGGTGTACAAGGGACCCGACACAGCAGCGTGAAGGCTTGTTTTAATTCGTCAAAGACACACACAGCCACCAACCACAAAATACCCGCCCACTACAGAAGACAAAAAAAATCAACTGTTAATAAGTAGTCGACAGACACTAAGCTACTATACGAAGTTGTCAATATAAATAAAATTATCATTAAGTTGAACAAAGTATTGACTAATAACGTAGAGTTAATACACAAAGAGAAAAAAAATTCATTACAGTAGCAGTTTCGATGGGTCGGGTCTAATGGACCCCCTATTGCTCAGGTGAGGTGTAGTGTGCACCGACACCATGGGCTGGTATTGCTCTCCGAATCATCATAATTATAGTAAGTGACCGCTGACAGCAGACACAGACAGAGTTAAACCAAGAGGTCACGGACACCTACTAGTTCAGGGTAGACAAAACCACTACTTAGTAATGTAACCAGACGACACCTAAGCTCACAGAGTTAACCTACGGTGACTAGACTCAATATAAAAATCAACAAAGATTTCCAAAGATTAAAAAAATAAAAAAAGGTCACCTCAATAGAGAACTACATTTAGTTCATAAAACCTTAGGTTCACAGACGGACATCTCCGATGCAGATAGAAGCAGGGACAGAGGCGTTGGCTTTAGTGCTGCCACGCAGGAGAAGACCCAAGGCAGAGCGCAGCTCAACCTTCGAGACAGTCACTGCGCCAACAGGATTCTCTGAAAACCCCATAGTAGACAAAGCTTTAATAACTTAAGCAAAAAAATCTATGAGTCATGAAGCTAACTAAAAAAATCTAAATTCAAAGTTCCAAGTCAGAGTGCGAAATTAAAAGTTAAACAGTAGACTATTTGTTTTTAACTCATACAAGTAAATCTATATGCAGGATGCTAGCTATGTGCCATGATAATATTCAAAGAATCTAAATTTAAAAGTTCACAGTCAAAGTTCAAAATTAAAAGTTGCATAGTAGACAATTCATTAACAAGTCCATCCTTTCTAAGGTAATTAATGCATTTGATTGAATGGGCCATTATGTTTTACAAAAAAATTCAAAGTTCAAAGATAAAGTTCAAAGTTAAGGTTCAGAGTCTAAGGTTAAGTAGTATTATAAACACAACCAAAGCCTACAAAAGAATAGCTTGGTTGGTTTCAACTATATACATTAATTCATACACAGATATTTATAGTTTAAACAAATAACCAATATGTTGAAAGTTAAAATATTGAAATAAAAGTTTAAACTTATTTACAAGACTCGATACATAACACTCAAAGTTGTTATAACTCAACATACATTCACTTATAACTGTAAGACAGTTATACTACAAGATTTTAAACAAACTTTAATGCTAAATTGGTTTCAAATTCACAAAGTTATTAAAAATAAAAAGATTAGAAATGATCGAATGTACCTGTTACAGAGTCTAGGTTTCTTGAGATTATATATATTATAACCTATAAGGAGGTTATGTTCTGAAATGAATTTTATCAGATTTACGGCACACAATACACTCAATATAGTCACGCACTATTATTTGTAACAGTTTCACTGTTAACTTCACAAAACATAGGTTACTAGAGTTTTTAAAATAACCAAGTATAATTTAAATTGTTTAACAAAATATTTAAAGAAAACAATAACCTTAATAAAAGTTACGTATTGTGATAATAAGATGAGAACTTGATATGCAGTTCAAGCTCACAGCTTACTCACCCACTTTGTAAGTAGGTAGTCCAACAAAGTGTTGAAAAAAAGTTACCCTCAATAAGTGACTTTTTACAACAAAGGCTAAAAATAACGCTAAAAATACATAAATGTGAAACCGAATCAAAAATAAAAAGTAGGGGACAAAACACAGAATCATATAAACATATATACACAAGAATTCCGAATAGGAAAAGGCCAAAACTTACCAAATAACAGCAGTATTACAATTTAAATATCAATTTAGAATTTAGTAGGTACTTTTGCATGCCGCAGAGATGGTGGTATACTGGGCTGAAAAATGCAAAAAAGAGATTATTACATGCGTACTGCTATCGCATAACCGATTAGCGTCCCGGGAAGTCTCGGACGGATGTTTCCCTGAAGAACAACCAAAACACCCAGACACAGCACACACACAAAGAAGGGTTCGGTTTCTAAGCCCCACGTTGGGCGCCAAATTGTAACCCCTAGCCCCGGTAAAGGGGGGTTTAGTCGGCCCTAGCCCAACCAGGGGGAATCACCTCACCGGCGCGCAGTCAGTAGAACTATGAGAAATCCCAGGGCGCCTTTCACTAGTAGAATTTAGTTATGAAAAAGAAACAAGCTAAGAGAATGCCAGACAAAGGCCTATGTGTGCATATGTCGATGTGGGCGGTCGGGGAATTCTTCAAGGAAAACACTTGTTTCGGTCTCACATATACATCTATTCTATTTAAAATTTACAATATTGTTAATTCTAACTTATTACATCATTATTAGTCATATTAGATTACTTATATTTATTACAGTTGCTAAAACAAAAAAAGAGGGTCAACACATAAAAATGTTTCTGACTGAAGCTTCCCTGGTCCGACGAGGGCTCGACCGGGATGTGAGGGCGTCAAAGGGGAGCTCACGGCCACCCGGACGCATCTCTCGGGGATCCCTCATCTCGTGCGATTTAAAGTACACGCACCGGCGAACAAAAGAGAAGGGTATATGTATAATTATAAATTAATTGAACTCAATGCGTGACCCAGCAACTGCTCATGAAATGATCGGCGCTGTGTGGCTACCACCTATGGCACTCGCTGGTATCTGGCAGTGGAGTCTCAAATGAGAAGAGGGGCTTTTCTTGCAATCTCCAGGTATTCCTGGCGAGGATTATAGAAAACTATACCAAGCGAAGCGACCCTGTGAAAAAGATTATATTCTAAGATACACGTCCAGAACACACGATAAGGCCGAGATACAGTTTACAGATATAATATATTAACTCACCACAAGTTGTGGGCACTATATAAAAATCAATCTTCACAAGTAACTAACAACAGCAACACTTAGTTCAAGATATAACACAATAAGAGAAATGAAATTTCTATGAGTGAAACCGGCTTTATATATCCTATTTCAAGGTCTATGGATATAACGAACCTACCCCCTTACAAAACAAGATAAACATCACGCCATTTTCAGAGACAACTAGAATTAAAAAAACTATTTAATACATAGTCTATGATTAAAATCGATTTGAACCCGACATGAGCGCCACCCCGTGCCTAGTTGGAGAAAACAGGACGCCTTGCGGAAGTTAATAGGCGATGGAGTAGTCATTGTTGCCCAAAGATGGCGCTAATAGCAAGATCGCATCTGTGGGATTCAATTAATTTTGTTTTATTCGAACAAAGCAAAAAAAGGTGTTACATAGGGAGTAAAATACTCTGACAAACTTATGTTCACCAGTGGATTGTTATAGGCTGTTGATGTAATGTAAAACCTCTCATAATTACCTCATAGTGGCCTCTTTATGGGTGAGATGATTACGACGGATACGTGCTTTTATCGTCGAAATCTCCACTAACGAAGGATGATTCCATCAGTGGCCAACCAGTAACCAAAGCCCCTGGGGCAATTTAAAAAAAAATTGCCAAGTGAGAGTCGGACTCGCCCATGAAGGGTTCCGTAGCAGCAAGTAACATCATTTATAAGTTCATATAATTTAAACAAAAAAGAACCGACTTCAATGAATAACTATTCCGAGTTTTTAGTTTATGAAAAGTTTAGAAAAAAATGAAATTAGAAATCTCAACATCATTTTTGAAGACCTATCCATAGACCATTTATCACGTATGGGTTTGATGAAAAAAAAATTTTTGAGTTTCAGTTCCAAGTATGGGGACCCCCAAAACGTCTCGTTTTTTTTCTATTTTTATGTGAAAATCTTAATGCGGTTCACAGATTACAGCTAGTTACCAAGTTTCAACAGTATAGTTCTTATGGTTTCTGAAAAAAAGTGGCTGTGACATACGGACGGACAGACAGACAGGCAGACAGACAGACATGACGAATCTATAAGGGTTCCGTTTTTTGCCATTTGGCTACGGAACCCTAAAAATGGGGCCCCACTACTATGTAAACTGATAAGGGTTTATCAAATAACAATATGAAATATACAAATATTTTAAAAATACTAAGCTACTTAATTTTTCCTTACATAATTGGTGAACAGTCCATGCTTGAGTTAGTTGAGGTAAAACTAGGTGGTAAATAATAATAAATTGAAGTGAAAAACTAGGGCCTATTATATCTGAATATTTTCTTTAAAATTCGTCACAGTTTGACTGCCTCGTTGGTCTAGTGGTTAGCGTATGCGGCTGCTGATCAAGAGGTCTCGGGTTCGATTCCCGGGTCGGACCAAATATTCTTTGTGTGATTCACAAATATTTGTTTCGGAGTCTGGGTGTTTTCTATGTATAATATGTATGTATTTAAAAAAAAAAAAAAAGTATGTTTATGTATTTATATCAGTTGTCTAGTACCCATAACACAAGCTCTGCTTAGCTTGGGACTAGATGATGTTGTGTGTCAGATGTCCAAAATATTTATTTTATTTATTTATTTATTTACAGTTTTGTAAAAAAAGTTGCTTCATCAACATGTAATAAAAATGTTGGTGTTAGAAAATCGAATATATGACAGACTGTAGGTACCTACTACCTACTCATACCAATAAAACGTGTAGGTACCTAATTGAGATATAACTGTGTCTATATAGTACATTATTGAAAATTTTCTTTTTATCCATAGTTTTAGTTTTCTAATTTATTTAAACAATACAATATTAGATTGTGCTCGAGTAGGTAGGTACTCACTGTTCACTGACGACGTTAAAAGTAAAATAAAAGGGAAGAGAAACACAACGATATGCTACAAGTGTCGTTGGGGAATTATCACTGTTATCATTAAGGAAAAAAATTTATCACCGTTTGTGTTCCCACCTTTAACGGTAGACACCATGAACGATCTCCTGTCCGCGGATCTGAATTAATATACCTACTGCAGGTGACTTGCAGTTTTTTACGATATTTCGCCTTATGCAATGAGCTGTACCCGAAATCTATAGATTAGACACGATTTATTGTCTTAACGGAAATCAATATGAGTGGTAAAATCAAATAAAATTAAACCACTATATCAATATAGACCAGTACTGAAAAGTTTATTGACATTGGCTTACTTATTCCTAATACAGCATTAATTTTTTAACCGTTCTCAAAAAAAAAAAACCTAATTCGAATTCACAATAAAACGTATATCGATGAATAATAAAACGCACATATCACTATCCGTCAAAATTGAATACACTGCCAACCTACAAAAAGAATTTAAGGGAATTCCCTAGGCATAACTTTTGAATTTCTCTCAACTGAGTTGTCATGATTAAAGTGGGGTTGCAACCTGTCATATTTATTTTGAAAATAGGAGAAATTTCCAAAAGTTCAGTTCGATGGAGATTTCTGGTAAGGATTCGAGATCCCTTCCTTCCAAAAAAAATACTAAGCAATATTTTTTTAAATTATTATTTTATCTTTATAGGCTCATCAATAAATATTTACTTTGATTATGTACCTAGGTACGTATTAAAAACAGTTCACTTCTCAAAACTTCACAATCACAATTGGCTGAAACCTGCCAAAAGTCAAAATGAATATCCACTAAAATTATTACACCCAATAAATAAAGTTTAAACAGCCGTAGAATAACGAAATAAAGTCCAAGGATCGTTCTTCGAAGAGCTGGATGCAAGGGCGTTATAAGGGATCGAGGATTATTATTTCATTTTGAAAACCATTGAAGAATTTTTAGAAGATGGTCGAACTTAAAAATTAAATAAAAAATTTCATACTTAACCGAGTATGTTCAAGGTCTTTTAATTATTTTGCGGATATATATGGTAGGAATGATGGTAGGTATATCATCTCTTTTTACTGAGTTTATATTATTGTTGCTCTAATTATATTGAAGTAACTTTGTAGTATCTATTTTTCAAGGCCAATTTGTACATAGGATACTATTATATAATAAGGCATTGAGCAACGTGAGGCACTAAAAAACAATAAAATTGGAAGTAAAAATCTGTTCTGCGAAACATCGATATTAAACTAACAAAGTCAAGTCACACGAATCACTTGTGTCATACGTCAAGTTAGTTAGCTGGGCTTAGTCAAGTCAGATGTCATTCTTGTCATTGTGACTTGTGAGTACGCGATCGCGCACTGGCTTGCCGCTTGCCGCTTCTGTCGGTACTTTATTAAAAAAGTACTCCTCGGGTCCTTACTATAATTTTTAGAGTCTATTGACCTAATATCGTGCTTTTACGTTAAAGTATTAATTAATAAGTTCCTTCAAAATGACCTGGATGTACATTGTTTTAACTTGTGTAATTCGTAAGTTTTTATTATAAATTTTAAATTAAGTATAAGTATGACGCCTTGATTTTAATTAGAATTTAATTCGTGTGTCGACGATTCATTTACCTAGTCATTAATTAGCTTATTCTCATAAAATGGTTTATTGATTAATTTGCAATTTAGTTTTTGTTAATGAATCGTGATTTTTTTACTTGCTTTTCTGAATCAAGTTTATTGGAGGTAAACCGTCTTTAGTTGACGAAATTGTTTTAGTTAATCTTGTGTCATCAACTCATCATAATATACGTTTAGAAACCATTGTTTTATTGATTACATATAATTTTTTATCTTAATTTGTGGTTAAAATAAATCAATTCGATTTAAATGGAATTTAATAGTTGCTTGATGGAAACTACTATGTAATATTTTATATCTTATTACTATACTTAAATCTTAACAAAATACACCAGTATTTTGTAAACATAATTTCTTATCAGAATCATTTAATTAAAAACACTTGCCTATGTTTTTATACAGATAAATAAAATAAATTGTAGTGTCTTTTGGTAGTTTCAAATTAACAGCCTTTACATAATGCTTAATTTATGAATTTAAAAAAAAAAGATTTAAAAAAATCTTTTATTTGTCAATCGGTTCTCTGGAACGGCTGCACCAATTCCGATGGTACTTTCACTGTCAGATAGCTGATGATATAAAGAGTAAATTAAGCTACTTTCATAATAGACTAGCTTTGCCCCACAGTGTTACCCCCAGTTATTTTACTTTTACAATTGGAGGTAACATTCAGGTATGCACCTATAAACAAAATGGGCATATATATCCAAGTTTAAATTTATTACTTACCCTAGCTTTCGCTCGTGAATCTGCATGTGTTTATGTAGATTATCACTGTCCTTCCTCAATCTCCAGACTATCTGTGCATAAATTGGTTTAGTAGTTTTGCTGGTGAAAGCTAGCCAGACAGACAGACAGTTACTTTTACATTTAAAATATTAGTAAAGATTATGTTATACTAATGCAAATATCAATAAGCCAAGTACTCTAAATAAAAAATGTCAGTTAATTTATTAAGTAATTAATTAAAAACTTGTGGGTATTGATTGATATTGTCATTAAAAATTATATAGGTATTTAGTTCTGGGTATAATAATATATGGGTGTTATAATGTGTGTTTTATGGCTTTATTTTTTATAATTAATTAATTATTATTGGAGATGTTAATAAACATTCCGTAACTATACAGTATTTGGTATTATTAGTAGATCAAAAATTAAAAAACATAACTTACACGACACATAAAAATAATTTTACGTTTTAAATGATTTCCAATGTTTTGGTGAGCAATGTTGACGAAGATACAAATATTAATCCAAAATTCCAAACTCCTTTGAAATGGCTGAAATGACTTGTATGAAATTTGTGTGCATATGCACATTTTGTGTAGTTAAATATATAAGAATCGGCCAACATCATTCATACCCCTAGAATGCGAACAGAGCAACAGGCACCAGTTGGTTTTTGTAGTATTAGTAAGATGTTCTTCCACGCAAGCCTAACCTTTTTTTGTTAACTTACAAGCAAATGAATTCCTAAGTACCTGCCTTTTTTTAAAGTTTATCCTATTGGATTGTGTTTTGTTAAACGCTGGGGGGTTTAGTATTTAATAAAGTAAATGAGGACAAGGATAGCAATTTCTTTATTTGACCCTGGTACTTAAAAAAACGGCCAGCAGCAATCACCTACCATCAAGTGATCTGTCTGCTCGTTTGCCCCGCATAGTTTAAAAAAAAACAAACGTCAATAAATTTATAAGCAATGAACAGTATCCCACCACACTTAGTTGTAGTGAGTCGTAGTTGCATTAATGAGAAAATAAGTACTAAACTGATGACAAAAATTGTATCTGTATCTTGTGCAAACTTTAATTAAAATCCTTGAAGAACAATCAGTTTTTGAAAAACCAACTTAACTTTTTTATAAATTTACCTACTAACTCTTCTGCTTAACTTTGATCTCAGCTGTGGGCAATTATCAAGTTTCATATAACTATTTAAAACAATGTAGAATTGTTGATTGAATCCTTGTTTCTTTTGGCAATTTTTAAAATAGTTTTACTTTGTTCTGCCATTCTTCTTCTCGGGTAGAGTAAGAGAAATCCAAATAATAAGTTCTTGACTTCATAATAGTATAATGAATCCATATTTGTTGTTGTGTATTTATGTACAAATATTTCTTTTTCAGACATGGTATTGGCGCAAACTCAAGATTTTACCCTGCCAGACTCAATATCTTTGCCCCCTGAGCTGCAGGAAAGATTAAATAATACAGACATAGAACAAGTGAAGAATCAATATATGGACCAATTCAAACAGAAATGTGAAAAAAATGGCCACCCTGAAGCATTTGAAAATGCTCAAGTAAGTGTTGCATGTCAACTTATGTACAATTAGATTTTGCCCGCAGTTGTGCCAGTGTGTATGTATATGCTGGTATTTTTGTCGGACATAATACAATATTGAATTTCTATTAAATATTCATAATCGGTTGAATAGATCCAGAAAATACTCCTGCAGCCTCATAAATAATAAATAAATAAATAATTCGGACATCAAACACAACGCCATCTAGTCCCAAACTAAGCAGAGCAGATTTCACTAGACAACTGATATAAATACATAAACATACTTTTTTTTTGCAAATAGATACATATTACACATAGAAAACACCCAAACTCCGTAACAAATATTTGCGGATTACACAAATATTTGGTCCGACCCGGGAATCGAACCCGAGACCTCTTGATTAGCAGCCGCATACGCTAACCATTAGGCTTACAAGGCAGTAAAGTTTATTACCTCTTTATAATATTAGCTTGGAGTAGCTGTAACGTGCAACAAAATCTGGCAAGTGCGTGTCAGGCCACGCTAAGTGATGTCCAATAGATAATTGTCATGTTTAGGTACTTCTTATTTCGTTATTACGAAGTTTTCCAAGTAAGCGTATTTCACAAGTTAAGCCTCTAAAACATCTAAACTAACAAAGCTATCTAAGCCGTTATAGTTTTCTTTTAAAGTTCATCACATGGACTACCAACATATAAATCGAAAAGAAGTTTTAAAAAAATAGGTATTAACGCCGCAGTCCTACAATCCGTTGATAAATTAATTTGATGTGATTCGTGGTTAATAATCGAAAAGAAGTTTAAATAAATAGGTATATCCGACAATACGACAGTCCTAAGCCCGTATTATGTATGAAGAACAAACTGGAGTCAACCTACGAAGTACCTACTCGCTAGCTCGCGCATAGGCAAACTTGTAAATCAGCTGTTAGCGTCACCGGCGCGCGGCGTGTTTAATTCATACTATTTTGCAGTGCATTACTACTTTCCAAGTCGATCGAGTAAAAATGAATATTAAAACTGAAACTTTTTTATATTCAACATTACAATTGATTTATCCATTTTTATTGGTACTATAGATGATTACAAATTAAAATGTTTCGTTTTCAAAACGTCTATAAAATCACCGTGTATATTTTTTTAGATTTTTCGAGCTAGCCGTTTAGCTTTTAGAGGGGCCGGGGGCGCAGTTTTTGTAAAATACCTAAATAAAAGAATGGTCTTGCAATCTCTAAATGTTTTAAAAAAAACCTATTTATCGATATCCCACACAATGTAGTAGTCGCGAGAAAAAAAAACATTCCCACGTTACGTGTAGGGGAAGTAGGTACTTCAAATAAAACTATTTTCCATGATTTTATTGTAACACTTTGTTGACGTGATAGAAACACATATCCATGCAAACTTTGATCTATCTGGCACTAAAAGTTTGGACGGTAACCGAGAACGGACGAACATGAATCTGTATGGTTTCTGAGTCATGAATTACGAAACCCTAAAAAAAATAAAAGTCATATGTTTTCATAATCTAATAATAACAAAGTATTATTATAATGCAATGTGCAATAATAAAAACATACATAAACTTTGTCATATTTATAAATAGTGATTTATCAAATAGGTATAAAAAATAGTTTACCCTCTCAGACCTACTTAATACATATAAAAAGTATCATCAAAATCCTTTAAGACGTTCCGAAGAAGTTTGATTACTAACACTGTGATATGAGAATTGTATGTAGGTATATAGATTTATATTTCTATGTTAATTAAACCACTATATTTCATACATTATTATGTAGATTTATTCCATTATTATGTTACAACAATTACCATCACAGTAGCTTACATTCACCTGTTTCAATTTAAGACACCATTGTCTAATATACGTATCTAAACCTTTAAAAAATGTTAGCGACCAAGATAACATGACATTAATTAATTCTTTGTTATCTCTGTGGCCAACTTATTTTATCTCGTATCGATTAATCGTCAATGAATGATATACAATAAGTACGTATCTACATAATTTACAACTCTTATTAGTTATTACATATATGTATAGTGTTGTAATATAAGTAATAATTATCCACGAATGTCGTATACTTACGGATTTGTACTACTACGAATAAACGGCCATTCAGCGCTCTTTAAGTGGGCCATACAGCGCTCTTTAAGTGGGCCATACAGCGCTCTTTAAGTGGGCCATATATCGGTCTTTAAGTGGGTCATACAGCGGTTTTAAGTGAGTGAAATAGACTGCAGTTCTGTCGAGATGTTTCAAACTTCTGCATGGAAAAAACCTGCCCGTACTGACCTCTTCATTATCCGTGACGTTTATTTCCTTATTCCACGTATTTGTTTAGACCCTAATATTATGTGTGAATACATAATTTTATTTTCAATACGTGTTCACATTCATATACACGACTTCGGAACGTTCAATGGAATGACGTGATCTTAAATGTGTTAATAGTAAAAACTTACTTTTTAGTACCTTATTACTTGCTACTTTGCGCTTATGATTAAGCGTGCAGTCATGTATTTGACTAGGTACCTATTCTTCCAGAAAAAACTAAAAAGAATAAATTCGAGACATATTAATAATAGCTTTTAGTACGTAAAGAGTAGTTAATGTCCTTCCTCAAGATCCAACTATCTGCATGACAAATTTCATTTAAACCGGTGCAGCGCTTTAACCGTGAAAACGTAACAGGTCCGTCTGTTATTTAACATTGACAGACTTATTTTAGAAATTATCTTAGATATCTTTAACATCTAGAATTTACACTCATATAAAATAGCACTTCAATTAACTATTAATGTGATTTGTATAGCAGTTTAGTGAAATAAATATTCAAAACAATGTTATAATAGGTCTCGTTAGGACTACTTTTTATTGAATGTCTAATGCTTATTTATTTTATAATACGTATTGAGTGAACAAATACAAGTGCATGCCAATAGAATGCCACGGTAATGCTTTACAGTTTACTGCTACTTCTTACCATGTCTTTTCGTTGGTAGGGTAGGGTTGGTTGGTAGGGTTTCAAGGGTAGAATTCAGACTCATCCTCGTATTGAACCCTGACAGGGTGTTGCTCTATTCCGCATTGACTGACTGCATGAATGTCGTAGTGCCGTAAGAGGTCACAACGCCGCTCGAACAACGTGACCCCTAATTCGCTCATAGCTAAGTTGCCCGAGGTGATAAGAAACAATCATTGAGGGTAAGCAATATGGATGTATGACCGTGATTCGGAGTTCACGTTAAGCAATCGGTGCCGGTTGTTATCATAGGATAACAGTCGCGAAGCTTAAGGTTACGTAGCCACAACGTTGTCTTGCTAGTACCCAAATCGGACATGGCCAGCGTGGCGACAAACGTCCCTTATGCCTCTCCTGAGAGAAGACACGAACCCAGCAGTGATACATTATGATTATATCTTCACCTGAGACCAAAATTTAGTACAATTATCAAAAGTATGGGTGCTCTTTTTGTCTGTACGGTACACAGTTTGCCGAATGATTTAATAGTTGTTTAATAGAGCTATTATTTATTACACATAAAATTACCTTTAAACTAATGTTAACATATAATTAGGCTAATGAGTACTCACTACAGTTGCTGAAGGTGCACTGATGCATAATTCTTATAAAATCGATATTTTGGATGTAAAGTGCTGATTGAGTGTAAATGTACAGTCATTGGCGCATTCAATGTCCATTTTATTTATATTGGTGAAGTTCTTCGCTACCAAGAATATATTCCTAATGTGAGAATTTTCTTTAAAAAAACATTAATAAAGGTTGTTACTCAGTAGAGTACGTGCAGATATTATAAGTAAAACATAATAGATTTTACCGTCGGTTCCACCCGGTACTCCGGTATCACACTCACCAACGTAATAAGACAACAAGAATATTGTTATTATTAGGATGGTCTTCTGTGTGAGGGTAGTATCGCCCCGGTAAAACCCGTTCGTTCGTGCTGAAATCAGTCTGTCTTTACAACCTTGAGTATTACTGAGTATTGAGACTTTAAAATATGAAAAGGGCGTGGGTATAATTTACAGAATACTTTACCATGTTTAAAGTTCGAATCGGATATAATAAAACGTCGTTTATGTCGTCTGATTATTCAAATAATTCACACTTACGAACATCGACAACAACGCATTTACATAAAACAGCCAGCTGCGACCACACAAGGACGCATTACAATACAATTATAAATTATAATTATATAAAAGATATACCAGCACGGGAAACTATATAACGGGAACTATACAAACATACCTATATGAAACGGACTTTAAACACGCCCAGACTCGGAACAACACAGTACAGAATCTCAGGTGTTGTCGCATTAGGACTGATCCAAAATCCATTACGTCAGAGACAAAGCGGGTTTATGATTTTGATAGGCTGTGTATGTTTGTATTTCTCTGTTCGTTCATAGCTTCTCCACTACTTATCAGAACTGGACACGTAGAACCGTAGTCACGCATTGCTAGCTTTTCATACTTGAATATGTGTATCTCTGTACACAGATAATTGTGTCGATTATCTTGCTTCTTCAGTAACTTTGTTTAATTCAGTGTTCTGAAAATCTTGGTTCACACTTTTTCATCGTAATTTTTTGTCGTAATTGGGTTTGAGTTTTTACGGTTACGTAGTTCATAATTCGGAAGCCATCCAACCTAAACGTCTGGCTCGAAAAATCTGCAAAAATTCATGATGGTAGTCAATATGTTGAATTTTAAAGTAAAACTATAACGGCTTACGTAACTTTTTTAGTAAAGGAGTTATAGAGGCCTAACTTATTAAATACGCTTACTTGGAAATCTTCGTACAAAAATAACGAAATAATAAGTAAACAACAATTTATCTATTGGACACGACTAAAGCCATTATGGGCAACTACAGGTCCCTGTTCTATGCGTTTATGACAAGGTCACTTCACGTGATTACTATTCCAATTGCTTTTAAAATCACCCCTCTGTGTTCTACATTGATTGGGGTTGTTGTATGCAGCGTTAGTCACTGGTTTTCCCCGCTGCTGTGACTAATACATAGCTGATACATTTTTGATCTTTTAAGACAGAGTTATAAAGTTAATTGTCTCGTATTACCTAGGCCTTACATAAATAGAAGATGAAATTGAGTAAAAATTTAACAAAGAATTCTTTTATCTAACTTATTAGAGAAACTGTTTAAATAACATATTAAATAAATATTTCGGACGCCTTTATAGATCATTTCGTCCCAAACTAAGCAGAGCTTGGACTTTTTTGTCACTACATATATAGAAAACATCCAAACTTAGAAACAATTTTTTTCAGTTAGTAAAATATTTGGTCAAAACCGGGAATCGAACCCACCACTACACCAAAAAGACAAGAATAAAAACACTTAAAAGCATACTAATTTAACAAAATAATTTTAACATTTTATCAACACTTTCAATCAATGTATCGGGGCGTCGAAAACAGAATGAGTCTCCCCCAAGGCGCGTCAACCAATCTGCCCAAGCCATAATATTTTGTTTTGATCACGTGACTGAGTGGCATTGGCCAAAGAAACAAGAGAATCGAGAAATTGAATGGGAAACGAAATACGTTTATAACTTGGCAAGGGGGTCTGGTTAAATGAGTAATCGGCCGGTGTAATATTGTGCAGCAAATCCAAAAGGAAGAGTAATATTTTTTTGGTGGTTAATGTGTGTTTGTATATTTACCTGTAGCGCTTAAACTACTGAAAAGATTTATATATATATAGCTATACTAGCTGATGCCCGCGGGTTGACTCGCGTCCTAGGGGTATGAAAAATAGATTTTGGCCGATTCTCAGACCTACTGAATATGCATATAAAGTTTCATAAAGATCGGTCAAGTCGTTTCGGAGGAGTACGGGAACGAACTTTGTGACACGGAAATTTTATATATGTATATAATATATCGGGACTCCATAGTCGTTATTACTAATCTATTGCAATTGACCGGGTTTAATAGGGTATACCAAAACCTCCTTTCTAAGAAGAGGCCTATGTCCAGGAGTGTACTGTTAAAGGCTTTTGATGATGATGATGATGAATAGGATATAAATTATATTAACAGTTTTTACGTAGTCGGGTTATAAGTTTAAAACTTTTTCTGGTTAGTTACTTGTGAGAGATAATTTTGACATATTTTAAAATAAGCATGTTACAGCGATCTAATAATAGATAGTAGCTATTTCCTTTTAGTTATGAAGTAAAATGACTCTTTTGTTTGAAACAATATTTACGTAACGCTGCCGTGGGATCATAGTTGCTTTCATTGAAATATTAGCCTTACGGATATCCTGGAAGTTTCATTTGAATCGTCACAAACTACTCTTATTTGGCAATCATTCAAAATGTCTGATTAAATAAACAATAAACGTCATCAATAACCCAAAACGTCCAGCTGCTGTTCTCGGGTCACTTATCAGGAGAGGGTTAAAGCCATACGTGCCCACGCGGGTTGGAGACTGGCAAGATAACGTGGCTACATAATCTTACTGTTGGATGTTTTTAAGCCGCTCGACTTTTATTCTATGATAACAACTGGGACTGACTGCTTAACGTTACCGCTCCGTGACTGCGTGACTTAACGCTACGAATCACGGAGACGCTCATGGTGTCATGCTACTAACGGTCACCCATCCATGTACTGACCGCGCCGTCATTGCTTACCCTCGGTGATTTTTTTCTAATCACCCAGGCCAACTTGGCTATGACTGCCTCTAAACCGCCTCATGAACAATAAACGTCAGGGTATTGTCATAGAAGCTAAATCAAGCATAAGCGACTTCCTAAAAAGACATTATCAAATTAGTTGAATTCTTTGAGTTTTTAACATTCCGGTCCAACTTATCAATGCGCACAATCATCACGTCAAAACAAAGGTCGATGACATGAGTCGAATGGTAATCAAAACAATACATAATAGATAGTGACTGTTTACATGATACAGCAACGACAAACATATATATATATATATATAGTCACGCCTGTCTCCCACGGAGGCAAGCAGAGACAATTGATCTCTACTGACTACGGTCCTGACACACCTCTTTTGCTTCATCCAAATTCATCAACCACTGCATACTTCTTGCTCGTCAGTTCTTGGTGCTTTTCACATTGTCCTCATTCAGAACTCCACTTATTTGGTCGGTAAATGTTACGAAAATTGCGTGGACGGAGAAATTTCGCACACTTATAATATAGTTTAAGTGGAGAAGTGCAGGAAGCTATTTAAAAAAAAAAAACTATAAAAACATTAAATCAACAAATAAAACGTCACACACACTAGCATGCATTTGAAACACACACGCATAGATACTCTTTTGTCAAAGTAACATTGTAGCGTAGCCTTGGTGAAATCCCTGTTTATAGAAGTTACCAGCTTTTCCCGCGGCTCTGCCTGGTTATCCTGGTAGTGCGCCTCTGCAAAGTCTTAAGGATTAAAGTATCTCCATTGCAAATTGCATTAAAATCGGTGCAGCCGTTTAGCCGTAAAAGTGTAACAAAGATACCTAATTACCTACTACCTAATTACCTACTACCTAATTACCTACTATCTAATTACCTACTACCTAATTTGTACTACCTAATTACCTACTACCTAATTACCTAATTACCTACTACCTAATTACCTACTACCTAATTACCAATAGTTACCATTAGTACCTATAGATTATATTGAAAGTGATCTAAAATTGTCATTCCATAATTAGTATTATTCCCCATAGATGTTAAAATCACTGTTCTTTTACCTCATATTAGACTATTATTGCAATTGGTGCCGTGAGTCTTACTCTATTTCAAGGTACATATTTCCCCGTATTGTCCTGCCACTCTTAAGACTTAATAAATGATGACTGTAGTTGTAAAACTAATTGTTCTAAGTGATATTTTAAATGTGTGTGAAAAAAATAGTTGTAATTAATACTCTCGATTGTCGGCACTTCCTGGAGCTTTTAAAAATACATTCTTGAAATTACTATATGCCGAAACCGGTCAGGTAATTGTTTTTTAGTTTATTTAATAGTGTCATAGCAGTAGAGAAGTTACATTCTTGAAATTAAACTCAGTCAGGTCACGTTAAGCAGTCAGTCCCGGTTGAGAGGAGTTAACAGACGTGAAGCTTAGTTGGATGCCATCGGGCGACTTAAAAACATCCAACTACAAGATTACGTAGCCACAAGTTCATGATGGTAGTCCATGTGATTGCAAAAATGTTAAAATTGTATGGTTACAAAAAACGAACATTATATCATTTGTTGATCCTAAATTAATAAAAATACTATTATTAGGTACCTTTAAAACAATAGTTACTTATTTATGAGTCCTCCTTTGTTTCGCTACTGTTTTTATGTTACGCTTAAGTTTTAATAGAAAACAAACAATGCTGATTGAATTTTGATTGCGATCAGTTTATTCCCATACAAGTCTACGCTCTAAACAAATGTTGTTTTATGATCATGGCCCTGCTGTTAGTACACAGCCCTATATAACTTTCAGGAACGTTCAGCTTCGCTCATTTTGTTATTTTTTTCAAAATGAAGGGTCGTAATAGTTTTGAGGTTTAAATTTAAGAGGCCACTTAGAGAGAGTTAGGTGACCCTGAGTGGTATTCTTGTTTCCACAAAAATTTAGGAGCACACTTAAGTGCTTAGAAGACTTCTATTTATTAAATTTAGAATATATGTATATAAATTGTTGTTATGTGATGTGTATGTAGTTTTTTTATTTGAAGATTACCTTGAACTTTGAATGCTATAAAACATGTGTACTACACTCGGTTCCAAAAATAACGGGTCAGTAATAACGGGTCAGTCACATAAACCCGAATATCTCCCGAACTACGTATGCCATCCTAATGAAACGAAGACTGTTCAATTGAGAATTTAATTATACAGATAAAAAATAAAATAAAACTTAGTTACACCCACAATATTAATCTTAAATTAAAAAAAAAAACTAAAGTAGTCATATTTTTCTTAAGATTACATTTTTTTTATGATTGTTTTTTTTGCTGTTTTTCATCACTTTCTTCATTTAATACTTTGTATTGCCTCCACGTGATGAAGCCTCCAGTGATGAAAAACAGCAAAAAAACAATCATAAAAAAAATGTAATCTTAAGAAAAATATGACTACTTTAGTTTTTTTTTAATTTAAGATTAATATTGTGGGTGTAACTAAGTTTTATTTTATTTTTTATCTGTATAATTAAATTCTCAATTGAACAGTCTTCGTTTCATTAGGATGGCATACGTAGTTCGGGAGATATTCAGGTTTATGTGACTGACCCGTTATTTTTGGAACCGGCTATAGATGAAACCAAGACGATTTGTCTTTATTTTGTATGTATTAAAACTAGCGGCGTTCCGCGTGTTATCTAGCAGATGTTACACCCTTAACGTGACATACGAATCACGGTAACGCTCATAACATATGACTGCCTTGTTGGTCGGTTAGCGTATGCGGCTGCTGATCAAGAAGTCTCGGGTTCGATTCCCGGGTCGAACCAAATATTTGTGTGATCCACAAATATTTGTTTCGGAGTCTGGGTGTTTTCTATGTATAATATGTATGTATTTACAAAAGAAAAAGTATGTTTATGTATTGATATCAGTTGTTTAGTACCCATTACGGGCTCTGCTTAGTATGGGACTAAGCGATGTTGTGTGTAAGATGTCCGAAAATATTATTATTTATTTATATCATGCTGCAAACGGTCACCTATCTGGGTACTGACCGCGCCGTCGTTGCTTATCACCATAATATGCGAATTGCTAGACATATATCTATATTGCAGCACAATAAATTTCCTTGAGGTTCTTATTTTCTCATGTCGGTACAGAATAGGTAATATGTAGCACCAAAACAGAAAAACAACTCCGCATTATTGTTTAAATAAATTACGTCTCTTTTTAATACAAAGTGCAATCCAGATCCCACAGAGCTTCTTCACCTACAGTTTTATTTACGCATCATTATTCCGAAGAAATAATTTATAATACATCTTAATCGGAACAGTACTAAAGATCTTTCATAAGCATTCATGAAATCTTATGCACTTATTATCCTTACGGAAACAGACTCACAGTTTGAAAGAACTTTTTGTAATTCTCAAAGCTCATATATGTATAACGATACTCATTCTTTTTTCTAAGGACTGTAAACATAAAGCAATGGGATCTATTGTACATTGCTGACAATATATTTACAATATAACAATGAATACTTTCAATACACGTCTTATCACCATATTACATTCAATGACATACAAAAGGACTTCTGTTAGTTAGTTACTTTGTAATCCGTTTAAGTTCTTGGAACCAACTAGCCTATGGCTAAACTTGATACAACTAGGGAATGCAATCTTGATTCGAGATCTCGTGGGAATAAGAATTATATAATCTAGTGAGATCTCGGGTAGTCTTCAAAAACCAATTGTTTTGATCAGAATCTGATCTTTCGGGATCTCGATGGATCGGAATCTTGCGAATTTAGGATTGCATTCCCAACATTTACTTCATAAAGTTCATATTCGACTTTATGACATTAGATTGACTGCCTTGTTGGTCGAGGTTATGTTATGCGACTGCCGATCGAGAGGTCTCGGGTTCCCGGGTAGGAGTAAATGTTTGTATGATCTGCAAATATTTGTTACGTAGTGGTGTGGGTGTTTTAAAAATAAGTAAACACGTTGTTATTTAAGTTGTCTAGAACCCAGAGTAAAAGCGTTGTGTGTGAGATGTCCAAAGTATTAGATGACATACTATAATGACATCTGTGAGACCGAGACAAGATCGACATTGTATTTGAAAGCAATTGTTATTTTTAACCGATTGAAAAAAAAATGAGGAAGTTCTTAATTCGTCGGAATCTTATTTTTATGTATTTTCAGCGATAATTTCGTCGTTTATGAACCGATTTCAAAAATTCTTTTTGCATTTTAATGGGCGTACTTTACAGGTGGTCCCATCGTCACTATATCGGGCTCTGATGATGGTATCCCAAGGCAATCGAGGGAACTTCTCAAATATCATAGGCACAATTGTCGCGATTTGGATACTCGGAATTGTTTTTCTTTGAAGTCGGTTTCTTTTTGTTAAAATTATGAACAAGCAAGAGCACATTAAGAGAATTAACTTCTTTTTATTTTAGTTGTTTATTGGTAAAACGAGGTACTTCTTTGCAACATTGTACCGAAACTTCCCTCGGTTACACGTGTTGCCATTAAATTATAGTTTCAACTCTAAGACTAACATTCAGTGTTATTTTAGGACTTCGAGATTTTACGTAATGTACTTAGCTTTTGTAACACACTGATTGGCAGTGCCAGGTACTTTCTAATTTAAATATTAGTATGGATTGCCCCTTATTCTAGACATAACTAGCAAGTATATCAACAACCCATAATGTCCCACTGCTTGGCTCGGCTCTCCTCTTAAGAGAGGGTTAAATCCATACGTCTTCAGGCTGGCCGAGTGCTAGTTGAGTGACTGGCAAGACAATGTTGTGGCTACGTAATCTTAGCGTTGGATGTTTTTCAAGTCGAAGGCCTCCAACTAAACTTCACGACTGTTATTTTATGTTATGAATCGGGACTGACTGCTATAATGTGTTCTCCGAATCATGGAGACGTTCATAGCATCATGCCACTGACGGTCACCCATCCAGGTACTGACCGCGCCGTAACTGCTTACCATCGGTGATTGTTCCTATTCATCTAGGGCAACTGGGCTATGAACGTTTTGTGTGGCCTGGCCTCAAGGGTCAAGCACCTACATAAGTAATTGTATTTATATATCAATGGTAATACAAAAGTCGTCCAAAGTTACATAAACGGTTTCGTAGCCATCTGTTACGAGATCAAGTTATATTTTAAGGATTGTAGTACACACAGTCGTAACAAAGTCGTTTACCTGAAATACTAAGTACAACTTATTTTTCCAGAATGCCGTCCAGGAATTGATGGCGTGCTCCTCCGCTCTAGTAGATATGAACAAACTTCAAATTGAGATAGAAAATGCAAAACCTAATGGAAAACTCGATGAGGTGTTTAAAAAGTAAGTAAACCTCTTTTTAGATATATGGTAAACGGCTAAACTGTATAACATCCAAGGCCAATACCTTTGCAAGAAACGACACGATTAAAAAAAGAATGAAGCATCCCGCCTTTCCTTTTTTAAAAACTTGTTTCAAACATTCTCGATTAGCTGTTTTGGGATATGGTTTGTATCAAGTTTGCCTTCTCTTTGCACTGCAGTTGTTTTTCGAAGTTTGCTCCTCTAGTCGGTTTTTATACTAGCCTCGGGACCAATAGGGATAGTAACACTCCCCCTGTTCATCCTGTGTGTTGGTGTAGTAACAACAAACTTTTGCCCGCGGTTTGCCTGTGTGTCTAATATCGCGATTATCATGTCTAAGGTTAATATATAGCATATGACACTCACAAATAACGTGGCTTTCAATTGGTCAAAGAATTTTCAACATCGGTTCAATAGAACCAGAGATTACCTCAAACAAACTCACAAACTTTACCTCTTTTTATTTTAATACAATTAATGTAATGGATTTTCTCTTTAAGGTTGACTCGTAATAACCTGTTTTATGTTTTCAATGAGCGGCCTATGTCCAGCAGTAGACTGTTAAAGGCTGTTGATGAATATGATGATGATGATGATGGCGTACTTTGTTTCCGTTGTATAACATCACGCTACGCTACGGGAAATAGATGACGCATTCGCAAACATATTTACTTATGTCAAAAAATATTTTAAAAGGCCTATCCAACGATTCACACTATGGGGTACACGCCAGAAATAAAAATACATCCCCACCACGTGTAGGGGAGGTGACACCAAATAAAAATATTTTTCGTGATTTTAATGTAGCACAATACACACATATATTCATCAGAAGTTTCATCTTTCTAGCACCAACCGTTTTAGCGGTAGGTCGAGAACGGACGGACGGTCATGAATCTTTATGGGTTCCGAGTCACGAACTGCGGAACCCTTAAAAAAATAGTGTAATTTTAAATAGTATTTAAAACCTGTGCAAAGCTGTTAAATAGTACTCTTACAGCCTACAGTTACGTTTCCAAGAACGGCCATTCGTTAAAACAGGCCTTGTTAGAAATAAACAAACTCTTGTAATATGATACTCTTTATAAGAGGACTGTTTCTACATTGTAATTCAATGGGCCTATTCTTGAAACATTAGTTGTAGATTACGCTAAATTTAATCTGAATTTTATTTATGGGTGTTATAGCTTTTTTTAGAATTTCGCGCCTTTTACATCTTTTTGTATAGCGGCACTTATTCGCGAATAATTATTTAAAAGGTCTCTATCGATATCTTCTATAATCCGACGCTACGAACGGGTTATATATACCGCTCGTGGTCATGAGTAGCTTCGAAACGTCGTATTACACAAAGTAATCATTGATTCTAATTGCCTTGAACTTTTCCTTTTATTGTTTTTATTATATTCTTTTAATTTAATTTTAATTTGCATAGGTACTTACTAATTACCCTTTCGTTAGTACCTACCTATACCTGAATAAGCACAGGGCATGTACCTTGTGTTTTATATTTATGATGTATTTATGATGTGTGTGTCAATTGTTGGTAATCAAAAATAAATAAATATTGATTGTATCCATCGCTCAATATACCACTTTTGGGATATGCCTTGATGACCATGTGTTGACGGGTTTGGAACATGGACGATCACCGTCCTTTTTAGGGTTCTGTACCCAAAGGGTAAAAACGGTATCCACTAGACCAACGAGGCAGTTAATAAGGCTTCTAATATTAATAATTTCATGTTTCAGGTATTGCGATAAAACACCTCAATTCAAGATGTGTTTCCGCAATATGACAGAGATGGTGAAGCCATGCTTCACGGCCGAAGAGCAAGATAACTTCAATACCATTTATAACGTCACCGATCAACTTGTTGAATTCATCTGCTTCAAGGATGGTGATAGAATTGCGCGTAAGTATTTAGAACTTTTTCTCTTTATTTAACTCCTATATTTTGCTCGGCTACCAAGCCACTGCTGAATATAGGTCTCGCATTAGCAAGTAGATTTTGACCTACCATACCACACTATCCAGACGGTAGTAAAGGATTTGTTTCAAGTTCGACTTCTCTTTGCAGCGATGATAGCAAATATTTGCAGATCATTGAAGCATTTGTTTCGGAGTTATGGTGTATTTATTTATAATACAAACTATTAACTACAACTAAATATGAACAGGTGATTCCGTCTCGAAGTGTGAAAAAGGAATGTATCTGAATATAAAAATAGTTTAATACATTTGTTTGAGGCACAACGTCCTGTTGCCCTTTTAGATAACCCGCACTTAAGAACCTAAAATTCCATGTGAAACATTAAGGGCCACACGTCATCATATCTTACATCTTTAAGTGCCGTGCGAAGTGATTTTGTATAATTTATTTATGTTACGTAACATATGTATTTACAAATAAAGTATGGTCATGTATGCGTATCAGTTGTTTAGTACCCACAATCAGGGTTGCCACCTTTTGGAAAAAAAAAATCGGGACAATACTTAATTCAGATCATGATAAAAAAACAGTTTTTTGGAAAACAATGGCGACAATGTGCTGAAGTAATAAGGTCATGAAAAAATTTTACTACACGTAAAGTGGGGGTGATGTTTTTATCGTTAGGGCTATCATTAGATCGGTCATTTCTAAACATTAAGAAAGTTGCTCCGACAATTTTTTGATTTCGATATCCATTTGAGAGTTATTCAACTTTAAAGGGGATTTTTATTTTATAAAACTCCTGCCAAGGTGACTTTACTGTGCCTGATGGAAAGCATAAGTAAAATCCACAAGTGGGGGTCGCCATACTCACTGCAAATGCAAGCAGTATGGCGAACCACATTATGGCGGCTTAGGGAGATGCTTTTTCACGCCTAGCTTAAAGGACCCGGGATCATAGTAGGAATGAAAAACATCAGCTGGCAATGAGTTCCAGTTTTTAACTGCCTGACACAAGAAGAAAGACCCGAGCCGCTTAGTTCTGGAGCGTATGTCTTCCACTCTGAAGGGGTGACTTCCCTGGCCAGATCGTGGTATTGTGTAGAGGAAGGGAGAGGGTGGGATGAGGTGGAGGAGCCCTTCAGAACACTCTCCATGGTAAAGGCGATAGAGGACTGCCATAGAGGCGACATCTTTTCGCAACTGCAAAGGTTCCAGGAACTCGGTGGCTTCGGGACTGTCCATGATGCGAACTGCTCGCCCCTGCAAACGATCGAGAGCGACAAAATGTCATTGATATGTAGAAGGAACAGCGTGGGCAACAAGACAGAGCCCTAGAGTACGCCTGCGTTTACCTGCTGAAAATCAGACGCCGCGCCGTCACAAAGGACTCTAATGTGGCGTTGGCGCAGGAAGGCGGTAATCCAGCTGCACAATTTAGTGGGCAGGCCGTATGCCGGAAGCTTAGAGAGAAGCGAGCGGTGCCAAACCGTATCAAAGGCCTTGGCCATGTCTAGACTGATGGACAGGTTCTCTCCATACCTATCCAAAGCCTCACCCCACAGGTGCGTGAGGTACGTGAGAAGATCACCCGTGGATCGGTTCGGTCTCAAGCCATATTGCCGATCACTTAGTAGAGAGTGATCTTCCAGGTAATGAACCAATTGCTTGTTAATTATTCGTTCAAGCACCTTGCAGAGTATGGAGGTGACAGCTATAGGACGGTAGTTGGCAGGATCTGAGCGGTCAGCTTTTTTGGGGATAGGTTGAACATTCACCTCTCTCCAGGCCTCCGGAACAATTCCTTAGGAATATGACAGGCAATACAAGCGTGTCATTACTAGAGACAACTCTGGTGCACAGTTCTTTAGAACCACCGCTGGGATCCCGTCAGGTCCACTGGCTTTCCGGACGACGAGTGACCGAAGCTCCGCGCGTACTTCACTACGGTGGACACCAGGCAGTGGTCGGAGGAGCCCAGAGGGGCGAGAACCGACACACAGTACTGCGCTGGGTCGCTGGGTGGCTCGCCAGCAACAGGTCTAGCAAGGAGGGCGCTTGACTCGATGTGTCTGGTATCCTGGTGTGCTGGAGTACCAGTTGGGTGAGGTCATGCGTAAGAGCGAATGCGTGGGCAGTTCAGTCATCCGCCCTGACGAAAAGAAACACTCCACTGAATACAACAAATAAAGATTTTGGTAAAAAGGTTGTCATTAGTTCCATTTGGCACCCAATAGCTGTTTCTTTTTATGTACACTGCGCGAAAGGGGAAGAAGGTGAATTGAAATTGAGCAATTGTTACATTTGTGAAAAATCGGGACAAAATCAATAGGCTGTCGGGACGCGGGACGATATCATCGAATTCGGGACTGTCCCGGGAAATTCGGGACGGGTGGCAACTCAGCCCACAATACATGCTCTGCTTTGTTTGGGACTAGATGACGTTGTGTGTAAGATATTCGAAATATACATATATAAAAAATAGTACAAGGCTTGTGTAGTTTGAAACTAGATGATGTTGTTTGTCAGATGGCAAAAATACTCTAGCTCGTGCCTTCACAAAAGTAGGCTATGTCCTTTTCGAAGGTCCAATCTACCTCTATACCGAAATTCAACTAAATCGGTGCACCTGATTAACCGTGAAATTGTAACAGACAGACAGTATTCTTCTTCCTAGCCTTATACCCAATATTATTTGGGGTCGGTTACTAGTTCAACCGGTTTTACCTGAATATCAGTTTTTCCACGGAGCGACTGGCATCGGACCTTCTCAACCCTAAGGGAGAACTGAAATTCGAAGATTGAACTAGTTGTCAGTAAATTGAGGGCACTGACTTCCCAATAACGATTGCAATAGATGTTGATGACAACCGGGACCAACGGCTTTATGTGCTCTCCGAGGCACGGGCGTGAATCACCGCCAAACTTCCAAACTCTGGGCTGCTATTAGGAATTTCCTAAGAAAAATCCAAACACTTTTTGACTCGACCCGGGATTTCTACCCGAGACCTCCTGATTAGCAGTCGCATACGCTATCCACTAGACCAACAGACAGAAAGTTTTAGTATGAATGATCCTATACAAGAATCACGACATTGAACTCAAATTTGACCAACTTTTTTTTCTAGTGTTCATAGCAGAAGGTGGCCAAGAATGTTTCCAAGACAGCCAAGAAGGACTGCAGAATTGTTTTAACCAGACATTCGACGCCCAAACTCAATTTGACTTGAAGAACATCACAATCGATTCTGATTTCAAACTGGAATTTAAGGTGAGAAACCTTTGAAATTCTTTCACCTTTGCGATTATTGTAGTTTCGTGTTATAGTTCCAATGATTTTACTCAAGAGGCAACAACAACAGACAACTACTGCACGGTTGGCCTAGTGGCTTAAGTGGTCGCCACGCCGCTTCCTATTGCGCCAAGTGTCGTGGGTTCAAATCCCATGTGGGATAACACTTTGTGTGATTCACAATTTGTTGTTCTGAGTCTGGGTGTTCTTTGTGTCCGCTTCATGTATATTTGTAAAGTCCCTCCGACACAGGCATTTATATTCTTAATTTAGGAGCTGTCTTTTTTAAGAAAAAAAAAACTTCAAGCTCTAACTGTACTTTTATATTTTTATACTAGCTGAGCCCCGCGGTCTTACCCGCGTTTGTTGTTGTAACTGCAGGCAACGGTGTGGGGCGAATATAGTCTATAAAAGCCATCAACAGCTACCTGCCAGTGAAAGTCCCGTCTAAATCGGTTCAGCCGTCCCAGAAATTACCTAGAACAAATAGACAGACAGACAGACAAAAATTGTAAAACCTTTTATATATATTTTTTTATTCTTATAAAAGACAACTCCCGCATTAGGAATATAAATTTTACAAACTTTACAAACATACATGAAACGGACACAAAGAACACCCAGACTCAGAACAACAAATTGTGAATAGCACAAAGTGTTGTCCTACGTGGGATTTGAACCCACGACACTTGGCGTAGTAGGAAGCGGCGTGGCGACCGCTTGAGCCACTAGGCCAACCGTGCAGTATATTATTTTCATATATATTTTTTTCGTATATTATTATCGTATATTTTTTTCAATATTGATGTCGGAATTTAGTTACCAGAGGATATCGGCGTCAAATCAACTGCTATGGTGGAAGCTGAAAATCAGCTCTGTGATGGTTTAAGCCCATTGCAGTGCACGCTGAGAGTCCACCTATTTTGTTGGACACGGCATACAGCCCCCCTCACCATTATTGCCAGCTCAGTATTGTATTTCAGAGGCTTATTTTGATTTTGTATTATATTTATAAGTTAATGTTGACTAGACTTAATTATGTGCAATTATAACGTTTTCACAAAGTACAATGTAAATGCTTATATACGTCATAAACTTAAAAATTATCAATTGCAAAATGCCACATCATTTTGTATTGACATAATATTTGATACTAGCTTTCCACCCGCGGCTTCGCCCGCGTGGAATTCGTATATATCGCGCGACACGGCAAGGGCTGATTAAACAATCTTACATGATTTTATGTTTGATAGTAAGGAACTTAGACATAAACTTTCGTCCCCTATTTCAAACCCTTCTTTCTACCTTTATTTTCAATCGGTTCAGTGATTTAGGCGTGTAAACGTAACAGACAGACAGACAGGCAGAGTTACTTTCGCATTTATAATAATAGTAGGGATTACACCATCGGAAAGTAGAGATTTCATCAAACAGAAAACACCCTAATTTTTTGAAAAAAGTAGATATTTTGACGGGTGAATTTTCGGTATTAAGTCAAAATCGGGTGAAAAAATAAATATTTCAAATCAAATAAATTACAGTGTATTCGAGACATAAAAGGTAAGTTTTCACTAAATTTCGTTAAAAAATAATTTTATTTGTAAAAGATAAAAATAAAAAACCAAAAACTTAGTGTTTTGAATTTTTCACATATAATTTGAGGTTATGTGAAAAAAAGTGTAAATAAAAAATCGGCCAAGTGCGTGTCAGGCCACGCACAGGAAAGGGTTCCTTAGTCACCCATAATGGTACGTGGATTACAAATTGTATCCAATGGATAACTGTTATGTTAATGCGTTAATTTTGTATGACTTTTCCAAGTAAGCACATTGTAGAAGTTAAGCCTCTATAACTCCTGAACTAACCAAGTCATCTAATTCGTTATAGTTTTCATTTAAAGTTATTATATGGACCACTATCACGAATTTTTCCAGATTTTTTGAGCCGGCCGTTTAGCTTTCAGAGGGGGGGCGACGCCCTGTTTTTACAAAAAAAGTGGCCTTTTAAGTGGAATTTCTCGCAAACGGATACCTAAATCAAAAAATGGGTTTAAAGATCGTCTTAACAACCTTTTTAATGTTTTAAAATACCTATATAATGATATCCCAGATGATGGGGTAGATGCGAGAAAAAAAACATCCCCACTTTACGTGTAGGGGAGGTACCCTAAATAAAAATATTTTTCATAATTTTATTGTAACGCTTTGTCGACGTAATTACAATACATATTCATGCAAAGTTTCATCTTTCTAGCACTTACCGATTGGACGGTAATTAGGACGGACGGACAGACGGACATGACGAATCGATAAGGGTTCGAAGTCACTTCGGAACCCTAAACATTTTAGATCTTTTGATTACCTACAACTTTGCCATTTAACTTTTTTCCATAGGACTTGTAGTTTTGCCGGAAATCGAGATAAACCGTTCTTTACCCTTTGTTTTATATATTTAGACATCCAAAGTGACTCTACCCTGCCTGATAGAAAGCATTAGCAGAATCCAAGAGTCGGGGCTACTACACTTGCTGCGAATGCAGACAATAATGTATGGCGGCCCATTATGGCGGCTTAGTGAGATTCTTTTTCACGCCCCGCTTAAAGGACCCGAAAACCTCCCCCCCCCCTACCCCTTCCCGACCTCAGATCCCCCGTAAATTATTTTTCCTTTCATTTTTATAATATTCTTCTCCTTTTCAATAGGTTTCATCCTACTTTAATTTTATTTGTTTTCAAAAATGATCTACCCTGGACTACTGGTCTATATGTCATTGTCAAACTATCATTACGGTTGCCATGCAATTGTGTTATGCCTAGCAACCTGTGAAGTTTTGACAGCAGATAAACAGTGATAAAATTTGGTACCTACGATTTATGTATTTTTATAATCACCTAGCTTTGGCCTTTGTATCTCGATTATTGCAGTAAAAAGTAGCCTATGTCCTTTCCCAAGTTCAGTTCTATCTTCATACAAAATTTCATAAAAATCGGTTCAGTGGTTTAGGCGTGAAAGCGTAACAGACAGACAGATAGACAGAGTTACTTTCGCATTTATAATATTATTAGTATATTAGTATATTAGTATATTAGTATGGATTAGCAAATGTTACAAGCCTCATAAATATTGTCAAATGTTATCTCCTTGTACTGTCCTGTGTTTGGCAAATTGTTTTTTTATTTATCTGCTGTATGTTGTGTCTGCCAAATAAAGTTCTTTCATTATTATTATTAAAAAAATATTTTGGCATATGTACCGTGTATACATACATATGCTTTTAGTAAAAAGCGGTTATTTTAATATTATAAACAGACAAGACACTCCAATTATATTTATTTGTATATAGATTAAACGCGTCAGGCACTAGTATGTTCTAGATGTTTCTGATGACGACCTAATAAAACTGTAATAGTGTAAGAGCCATTCGTGGCCTAATAAAAAATATTGTATTGATTGAATACTACTTTTTTCAAAATATTAAAAAAATAGTGTTAAGGTAAAATAATACTCAACTTAGCTTTTCTTGACAATTTTACTTAATAATTTATTTCAATTTTACAGGAAAAGCAGTGTAATCAAATGACACAAATGCAGAAGTGCGTCGTCGGTGCATTAAGCAACTGTCCCAAGTCTACTTCTGCCAATATAGTAGACTCCCTGTTCAACTTCATTAGATCGGCCACGCCTTGCAAGGAGTTCAAGAAAGTAAGTGGCTTGTTGCAAATAACTTGCACTTGTCTTACACGTGATGAGAGATAAAAACGCTATGTTAGGGCTGTTTGCTTTCGAGCACTGATTACTCAAGAAAAATAAAACAACCGTTTGATGCGAGTACAAAATAAATATATTTGTTCGGAGTACCGGAGAATCTTAACACCGCGATTCATCCGAAAGATACAACGCCATCTATCGAGCGTTACCTCAATAAAATACATTAACATTCTATTAAACATGCTATGTAAATAATATAACTGATATTAATAGACTGTTCTAGCACTTTTTATTTTCAAATTTTCTGTTATATTTTTTTATTGAGTATCTAACTGCACAAGGTATTATAAAAGCAATAACTAAAAAATATCTGAAAAGTAAGTTAGTCGTATCCTTTTGAAGTTATACATTTATCAAAGAAAATTTCAATGCCTAGATAAAGTAATATGAATCAAGCTCAAAGCAATCTGAAGGAGAACTTCACCATGCTCATAGTAAATGGTTGATGTTATGAATCGTTTAAAACCACGAAATAACCAAATTTGTATAATTAATGTAAATATTTTCTTGATCTATCACCTAGTAGATAAGTTTATTATTCAAAAATCCATATATCTACCACTTGTTTTGGCGGAGTACGTTTTTATCAACTTACAAGCATGTATACTAATAAACTAAACGCTTTTACCAATTGCGAAAATTGCACTTATTCCACCAGCAATAGGTTTGCCGGCGTATCGATTATTTTAGCTGGCAACACTGTTAAGTGTCTGAAGGTAAGACACTGACGCAACACCGGGCACTGGCGCGTGCGACTGGTGACCGCAGGGATGGGAATCATTGTCACTTTAAAATAATAATAACGCGATTGAATGATTGATTTTAGTCGATTAGTCATAGACAAGGATCACAGGTGACAATGATTTTATCCCTTCCCTAGATGATTATTGTTCGTTCATTCGTTCGTGAGTTCCTTTAAAGAGGGAACGTCGTCGTTGACGAGCAGAGTTGTCGCGGATCGTCTCGTGTGAGCACCACGTGTTCGGTGGAGTGTCTTATTTAAAATTATTAATCATGGGCTGCTATTCAATGTCCTAAATGTATTTCGTGATCGAGTGCTACAATAAAGTGAATGTACGAGAACATTCTCCTCACCCGCTAAACTCACGTCTACCCTCAATTAGAAATATGAGGCCTACTAACGTTCCCAGTGGATCCAAGATTTAACAGGTTTATATTGCACTAGCACTTATTTATTTCCTTTGACTAATACTAAATCACTAATCAAATGCATGTCTTTTAGGAGCGTTTGGATACCAAAACTAATAATGTAAGTTACTGTTGTAGAACATTTTCTAGCTTTTTTCGTGATTCGTTATGTGGTTTTTGTGTTGTGTCATTGTAAATTGAACTTTGTATGATATTGAATAAGGTGTATAATTATAATCATCTGCCTGCTTGGAGTATGCGCAGTATCTTTCCATCACTCATCATTAACTCCCTTCCTAACTACATCTTCTTTCAGATAATCCATCCACCTTTGGTCTTCGTATTCTCTAATACCCTTCAACTCCCATACCTAACACTTCGGTGTATGATCATTTAATGTTTTTTTATGTGTGTATTTCGGGAATCACCCACTAGTTTTAGAGAGAAGGACGTTGATTCATTTTTGATAACCAGGGTGCCATTCCCAGGTTATCAAAATCGAATAAATCATCTGACATTATTAATCATAACAATCTATCTTAGTGCCAGCCGTGGACTATCTCTAGACAGATCGCTCTTCAAAAACGAGATTCAGGCCTTTGGCTAGGAATCTCAGTATAGGGTTTGTTTTTAAGTTTTACTTTGAAGGGCTGTGGTCCTGCGTAGTTTGCTCTCTTAGTCGCCTCTAATGGACTCTTATGACACCCAGCCATGATGACTTGGGGTGGCAGCACTTCATATTCTCAGTCTGTCTCCACATTGACAAAAAAACACACATACACAATTTTTTTATGTATGTAACATATTTCGAAGCAGACTACAATAGAAGAAACGTTCATAGTTTTCTAGTACCCATAATACAAGCTCTGCTTAGTTTGGGACTAGATGACGTACAAAGTCACCGCTTTAGAGTGGAAGAAATACGCACCAGAACGAAACGGTTCGGCTCTTCTTTCCTATGCATCTCAGGACTGAAACTCACTACCAGCTCACGTGTTTCCTTCCCACTATGATTCCGGGTCCTTCAAACGGGGCGTGAACAAGCTTCTCACTAAGCCGCCTTACTTCATTGTCTGGTAGAGTATAAGTGTGGTGGCCCCCGCTCTTCGACTCTGTTCATGCTTTCCATCACGCAGGGTAGAGTTACTTTGGTAGGCTAAATAAAAAAAAAACCTTGTGTTTATGATGTCCGAAAAATGTTTTTTAAAGATATTATACTAAATTTCAAATATTATTAATGTCATGTTTTTAAGCCAAACTATTAGCTACTGTATAAGAGGTTTATAATATATTCTTGTCACTAATTCTCAAAAAAATAATAATCATAAAAAATATTTTCATTTTCTAGAATGAGTTCTATTTAATAATAAGGGTATTTGCTCCAGTTGTTCTCTCATCTAGACTTACATATATAATCCTATAAGTTTAAAGACCATTTTTCGTCGTGCGTGTGAGCTGACATGTATGTGTTTAGAGTATAAGGATGGGTGGTTTATAAACTTATTTAAACACAGTAATCCATGACAGTGTATTTTCCCCTGCAGGTCGAGAAAAAGGGTGGCAACGGTGCGAGCGGCCTCACTGTTACAACAGGAATGCTTCTAATTGCTTTAACTACTGCCATGTTTATTTAAGTACAACCCCATAATGTACAAGCTTTAGTTATTACATAAGTGTATCTAGATTTCTAGGAAGTGCAGCTAGCCATGCCAGGCCACGTCATGTCACGTTGTGCCATTTTGCCTCATGTATGTTACTTTGAACATTCAAAATGTAGGCTTACTTAGATTATAAGAATTGATACGCATCTAAATATATTAAAACTTTCTATAATTGGTAGCTGGCAGCTAATGAACGAAAAGACATATCGTAAGCCATCCTAAAGCGTTACGCAAGCAAGAAAATTTGTAACGCAGAATGAATATTATTATATAAACACCCTCCTAAGCGGTGTACCTAATTGTAATAAGTTTATTTTGAATAATTACTTCACAATTATTGAAGCAGTGCTTGAAATCGAAATGTACCCATTAATCTTTTGTTACAAAGCAGACATATTACATTAAATATTATTATGTCTGTCATTAATCATTAATTAATCATAGTACATTATTTACGATTAGGTTATTAAAGTTATTGTTTTTATTGTAATATATTTTTTATATACTGAATTCATATGTAGCAGAGCTTTGGTTTAAGGTCTAACTGCTAGACATTGTGTCTTTTATAGTGTGAATACTACAGGAGATTCGCGTTACGAAAATAGTGACGTATCGACCATCCTCGCACTTCGACCAATCAAATTTAGAATGTAACTTTAATTTCTTACAAGCTGATTGGTCAGGGGGCGGGGCTTGAACGATCTGTAATTATTTTCAGGCGAATCAATGTTTTACGTTATGTAATTTTTAGTTTGTAGCCGTTGAACGTCAACGTATTCAATTTATGTACACCATGGACTAAAAAAGAGCAGCTAGCAGGAAAAAAAGAAGTATAAGAAAAGTAATGCAAGTAAATTTTTGGTTAAAGTACTGTTTAACATTGTATTTTTAGTGCGAGTCAAAAATAGTACAGTGCATTCGCGTTACGAAAATATTGTATTTCGACTATTCCCGCACTTTGACCGATCAGCTTTGTATGAAACGAAAATGTTTAACAACCTTGTATTTGCTTTGTTGATTGGTCAGGAAAGTGGGCAATTTATCAATGTAACAGTGTTTTCTTAACGTGAATGAATATTTTAAGCTATGTAAGAATATTTAGTTTATAGACGCTTAGCGATAATATCTGTCTAGGTAGGCCGTAGAATAAAAAAGAGCAGCTTACAGAAAAAATAAGATAGAAAATGTAGTTCAAAAAAGAAAGAAAAAAGATTAAAAAACTTTGCCAGCATCATTCCTAAAGTAATAGATTTTTTTTAATTTTTTTTTTCATGTATTTAGGTTTTAAAAGCTCGAAGTACCATTTTGTGTTATTTGACTGCATTCCAATGACTTCAATTCTATTATAGGTAAATAAAGTGAAGTGAATTCAATGATACATCATGACATATCAAACTTAGTTAAACGGTATTACTACTCGAATATTCATTGCATGAGTATATGAGTATGAGTATCTATTTGTCTTAAAAACTCACTTTTAGTACGAAGTTCAACAAAATCAAAGTGTAATTCATTTTTTTTTATTTCTAGGTAAAAACTCTCTTTTTATCGCTAAATGCGACTTTATTTAAATTTGCTTTGACCCAATACATATTTGAGCTTCATACATCGGCATCAGTGGTTGCTTTAGCAACAAGTCATCCGTCTTATTGTTTTTTTTTTGCCATAAGCTATAATTTTTTTTTAATTACAAGAAAAAGTTTAAAAAATTATAACTCGACTACGTAATTTTTTTTTCATGAAATTTATATAGCATTTCACCTGGGCCATTATTACGAATCTATAAAAAAAAATCCATTGGTTGAGTAGTTAAGACGCTGCGGTATAACTTGCAACCATTACTTTTGGCTTCGTCGTAGTCGGGTAAAATAGAAGCAATTTCACATAAAATCATTAAATCATCTATTGAGTATACTGTTTTGAACAAAGTCGTGTATAGAAATAAGTACTTATTATTTTTATATTTATTTTTATAGGAGACTTGTAACGTTTAACGGCTCGGGTTTTTATGTAAGCCTATCGTGATATATACTAGCATATTTTCGTAATGTATTTGCCAAATTTGTGGCCAACTTTGTTGCATAATAGCGCTTAGCTTGTGCACAAACTACATACAAATAAGGGTCTTTTTATACATGATGTACTTAAACCTAATGCAATTTTTGTATGAATGGGGAATACCATGAGTTGAAGTTGGCAAATTGTATTCGTTTTGAAAATAGTTGTTTTCGTATCGTTTCGTTGTCGTCCAATTCGTCTCTTAAACTAAAATTCCTCTTAGTGATTTCCAAAATGCTTGCCATTTTTTGGTGTTGTATGTATTTAGATGACGTCCATTTTTGTATGACTTACCTAATTCCAGCGAATCTGCAGCGTTTAGAACGTCATTTGCAGCACAAATATATTGTAAGTTTAAAGTGTTTCGAACAACAGAATGAGCAGTGTTAACGGAAATTTTAAGGATATGCAGGTCACACAGACTAGTATATCTATACATATAATATCATGAATGTCAGGATTAATATGAAAAACTTCTTTAGCTATAGATAGTCCATATATCGAGAAAGGTGACATTCTATAAAACAACGCATAGCGCATAAAATAAATGAACGCATGAATATTCAGTGTGAGGGTATGTGTTAGTCAGTGGACAGGTAGGTTGCCAAAACTAATTTGCGGCATAGATTATTATTGCGCATAAAATGTGAACATTTGGTGTGAGGGTATGTGTTACAGTTAGTGGACAGGTAGGTTGCCAAAACTAATTTGCGGCACAGATGCTTATTGCGCATAAAATGTGAATATTTGGTGTGAGGGTATGTGTTACAGTTAGTGGACAGGTAGGTTGCCAAAACTAATTTGCGTTACATATGCTTTATTTCGTGTAGTTGTTATAATCACATCATATAGGACAGGAAAATCTCTCTTAAACCACACTGTAGATTTGCTTACATCAAATTCTTTAAGTTTGGTCTTACTATAGACTCCGCCCTATCTCAAAACTATTTATTTTATAGATTAGGTGAAAATAGTGTATTAAATTGCCAACGTCCGAGAAGATGTTAATAGGAAATATTTAAAAAAGTGTCCATTTTCTGAAAACAGCTATTTTAAAAAAGAAACGTAGATTACGTAGGGTTAGAAGTAATGCTTAAATACAGCAACTTTAACTGTGTGATTTATAATTTTGTGCCGATGAATATGTATGTTACGTGTTTTTTTTTTAATGATTTACAACTATTTTCAAATAAATTAAATAAAAATATAATTTAATGGTGTTTTATTTCAATCAAGGAACATTAACTATAAAGCTCTTACTGATCTTACAATTTGTATGAAGTCAGAATTTTATACATATCATGAGCCCCACAGTGTTACCATACCGCGTTTGTTAAGTACCCGCGAGTAACGCCACGGGGCAAAGCTGGTCTTAATTAGGTTGCCTAGAAATTACAAACATTAAATTTTATGTATCTGTATGGATATATAGAGGGGATTCAACGTGGTTAAGGGTACAGACCTCATCACTTATTCGCTTATTGAGACGTCGATGAAATTTGTCCAAATCCCTATTAAATGATTGCAAATTTTCGTCGCCAATATTATTAAAAAAAAATATAGATAATATCATGCTTATACCAACAGGAGCCGAGAATTACTAAAGAGACGAACATACAAATTGCGTGGAACTGAAGATGGTTATACGTTCAAAGAAACTCGCATGTGGTTATTTTAAATTTTTATTTATTAAAAGTATTTTCATGTCTAATGTTATAGTTTATTGGCACTTGTGTGAAATCCGCAGAAATGCGCTCCTCATTTTTTCTGTAACAAATAATAATGAAGATTATAAAAATAGTAAAATTCTAATGCAATAGGTATTCTGCTTCTTTTATGAACGATTTGTTTCCCTCATTACCTCGTTAGTACCTTCTACCACTTCTTTGCACGACACAAAAGTGTAAATTTTGGAGTTCTAAACTTGGTATTACAACGGGCGGTCTTATCGCTTACAGCGATCTTAGGATCAAACTCCAATTTGTCGTATAACTAAGCTTGCTAATGAGTATAGCAGCTCACTGGATATATTTAATGATTCTTTATGTTACTTCCGAAAGTGTGTTAACTCCCTCATTTAAAACTAATTTGCATCTAATTGCTTTCTTTTTGTTTTTCCATGTTGTAAGTATGCGGGTGGGAGTTCTCTGTTGGGTAATCGGCAGTTTTTATTCTCGTTCGTGAGCTATTGTACCTATTTTTTAATCCAAAGGGTGTTTTTTTGTGTTTTCCAGTTTTCACTCCAATTTTTTGTGCACGCTGTTTGCTTGAAAGTGGTTGTTCATTAGCCTTAATTTTAGTACATGTAATCTAGACTAAGTATTAATGTTTCGACTGTAAGCAAACCATAAATAAATCTCTTCCAGGCAATCTTTGTACATATTATGTATAAAATTACTTACTGGGCAGGGGGTACTGTTGCGTACGTATTTGGCAAGAGACTCGAACATGTTGGAGGGTGTTGGTGTATCGCACGTTTCCAGCTTTCCAACAATGCAGGTCACCAGCTCATCGAATTTAGCACAACGTTGCTGAAAAGTGTACAATTTTACTTTAAAGTACATACAAATTCCAGCTGATTTGGTCGTGAAATAAATAAATACTAATATGTACCTCCTCTCGGACATTAGTATTAATTCAAAACCGAAAGTAAAAACATAACATCAATAATTCAAATAAAATGTTAACTGTAAAATATAAGTATTAAATTTTAAAGTTTAAGCTTGTTAAAATTTTGTCATCTTAGAAGACAAGGAACTAAAGGCCCTACCAAAAAGGCCTATAGTCATCTCGCTCGCTAGCAGGCTCAAAAGTACGATTCCGTCTCATTCTTAATCATACTACATAATAATATATGAGTCAACTCGGTTGACAACATTTTCTTATCTATCACAGAACTCTTCAAGAGAAAAGAATTTTGATTACATACGTTTACAAATCTTAAAAGAAACCTTGCAATACTTTGGTGTTATAAAAGTAAGACTTACTTCAGTAGTGAGGCTCTTAGCATCCTCCACGCTGGAGACAGAATTCTTCAAGGTTTCTCCACAGGTCTTAATATCGTTGGCTTTACTCTGGAAGCATTGAGGGCCGCCTTCGGCAATGAACACTGGAAAATAATTCATCATTAATTTCAAGATCATCTATCTGACATTGTCTATGAGAAGTATAACTTGAATTAAAACCCAATACCACACAGTCTGGCCATCGTGGTATATTAGACCAAGACTCCTTTCTAAAGAGATGACTATTTCCAGCAGGGTATAGGCTGTTGATGATGTATATATAAATAGAGACGAGAGTTGAAGAAGAAAAGGGATTTATTTTCAACTTACAGGCAATTCTGTCACCATCCTTGAAGCACACGAAATCGATAAGCAGGTCAGTAGCGTTCTTGGCTTCTGTGATGTGTGCTTTGGCCTCGTTGTCTACGCAGGGTGAGACGCCGTCCAAAAGAGTGTGAATACATGTTTTCAATTGTGGAGTCTTGGCACAATACCTACAAATACATATTATTTTAGAATTATTATTATCTACATAAAACAGTTCATGTTGCTATCTTGCTGCTGAGCTACGATTCAAAACGACTTTAAAAATGTGTCTCATGTTAATGAAATACGGTTCATTTGTAAATTAATCTTCATCATCATCATCTACAGCCTTCAACAGTCCACTACTGGACATAGGCCTATCCTTAGAAAGGAGGTTTTGGCCTACTATACCACGCTGGCCAGACGGGTTTCAAGTTTTCCTTCTTTTTGCATTGATGTTGCCTTGCGTAGTTTATCCCTTAGTCGCCTTTTACGACACCCGCGGGATGAATCGCCCTTATTCCATTAAAAATAATTAAAACGACATACTTATTCCGTTAAAATACAATTAAATGGAACTAGTAAGTAGGTATAGTTAATCTAGCCCTTTTTTTTCTCGTGCCGAGTCCCCACGGATGCCACCAGTTGGCGGCCATGTCGGACCTGAACCAACTAATGTTCTATCTACGTCTGTGATAGAGACAAGTTTTTTACCTTTTGTCAGTGGACCTAGTGTATACGACTCACGGTGACCGTGTTCAGCTTTCTAGTTGGTCCGCTTTGGAATCTACCAATCGCAACGTTAAACGCTTTCATCAACGAGAGCAAGTTCATGTGATGTATGCTCACACTAGGTGCTCTAGGTTTATTTGAATAATGTTTTACTTACTTCTTGAAAACCTCATCAAGAGCGCCGTTGGGTTTGGCTTCTTCGATTTCTCTCTGCAGTGTGTTGACATCGACTAGACCTTTTACACATTCAACGAAACTTTTGCCGGCATTCTAAAACAAATGAAATTGAGATAGTTTGTGATTTAAAAATGTCTTATGATTTCGTTGTATTATAAAACACATTTGAAATCTCCTAACTCCGTTGTTTTATGACCTATAAATGAATCTTAGTCGAAAAACATGGATATTTCAAACCTTTAAGTCGAATATATCGTTATATGTCATACCTAAAATGATAATATTTTAGGTATGGCATATAACCTTTTCCTCTACTAAACCAAAATTAGTTTAAATCAATATGTTTGTGCCGGTTAAAATATTGGTCTACGTACTCCCAGATATATTTTACAGTGAGGCAGTCAGTTGATATAGGTACAGTAAGGTTTAGTACAGGTAGTCAGTATGATTTTCTTTTTGAAAATTTTAAACTTATGCTTTTAAGCTATCACCAAAGGTCATGCGAGTCGTCTAGAAAGATGAAAAATTGATCGTTTCCTTTGCTCTCCATATACTAGAACTTTTATTTTCGATTCCCTTTTTTAAGCGCTACATAAAACCAAAAAAAACGGCCAAGTGCGAGTCGGACTCGCCCATGAAGGGTTCCGTATCAGCAAGTAACATCATATAAAAGTTCTTGTAGTTCGTTGTAACTTTCAACGATGTTTTTATACTAGTGTATTGATTGGATGAAAGGTAAATGCGTGTTACGATTTATGACGTATTAACAAAAAACTACTCACTAGATCTCGTTCAAACCAATTTTCGTTGGTAGTTTGCATGGTAATGTACAACATATATTTTTTTTAGTTTTATCACTCTCTTATTTTAGAAGTTATCTAACTTCAACAACAACCAAATTTCAACAGTATAGCTCTTATAGTTTCGGAACTAATTGGCTGTGACATACGGACGGACAGACAGACAGACAGACTTGACGAATCTATAAGGGTTCTGTTTTTTGCCATTTGGCTACGGAACCCTAAAAAGAGCTTGTCGGAGTTTCCACTTGTACAAAAAAGGATTACTAATAAACGAACCTCAACTTCGTCGACTTTATCTTCGGCACCATTCTTCTTGCATTGTTCACTCAGCATTTCTTTAACTTGCGATCCTGGGAGAGTCGGCAGTGAGAATTCCTGTGCCAGTGTACCTGGAAATTTAAATTAAAAAATAATCAATAATATTCGCGGTTGTGTAATTATATGCAGTCTTTTATTTACAAGTGCCTTTTAGACAGTTACTTTCGAATGTGTAATATTGAGTGGTACGGATTTCAGTAAAGAATCAATTCAAGAATGCGTGAAGCAAAAACTTTGTGTTTTTTTTTAAAGTTATTATATATATTATATTATATAGTTATTATATTATAGAACGGAGGAGGATGAAATTGGGCACAGTTAAAGTTTATAATAATAATAATTATTATTATTTATTTGCAAGAATGTAGTACAGAACAGGTAGTACAGTACAGAACAACAAACATTTTTACAAAGATCGAGTACATTCTACCATAACAATGGTGTGCAAATGCTATAGTCCCTTATTTATTGTGCTAAATGCATGCAATAATATAATAAATTTCTAAATATTACTGGATCACATTAATTTTCGTAAATTTCCACATAATAATTATAGATATAAAGATCCAAATGGTAAGATTATGATTAAATGTCACAATAGTTCAGTTAAATATTTGTCAATTTTAATAGACGTCAATAGTTAACTAAATGTATCTTATTTTTAAAAGATGTCAAATGAATTATTATTGTCAGTCATTAAAGAAGATGATGTGAAGGAGAAATGCAGAGAGCTTAGAAAACAAAGAGTTATGGACGAATGTCGGCCACTGGGTGACCAACTAGTACCTAGTGTTAAAATTTAAAGAGATAATACTGAAATGTCATTGGGTGGCGTGACAACAGCTGATCCGATTAGATTTAAGGAAAAATTAACAATACTGTTACAATAATATTTATTTTAAGATAAGCATTAGGTATATGAATGCTCAGAATGTTATCTACGAACCCCGTTTGACCCCATCTTATCTCTTTAAGGAAAATATATTTATTCTAGCTTTCAGCCTTGGATCCGCCCGCGTGTATCTAGATTATTGCAGAAAAAAGTAGTCTATGTAGTCTTCTGACATATAACCTATATTACTATAAAGTTTCATCCAAATCCGTTCAGTAGTTTTTGCGTGAAAGAGTAAGTAAAGAGTATTAGTAATGCAGGCACCACTCTTCGTTATGCGCGCAAACAACAAACATGCCATCCACACTTCGAACTGGTATGCCAAATAAGCATCAAATAAGGCAAATATGTGTGTTGTAGAGATGTGTCATTGTCATTTTTATGGTGAAAGAAACGAATATACTCTCCACACTTCGCCGTATGCGCGCGAATAACCCGCATAACGAATAGCGCATAGCGAAGTGTGGTGCCTGCTTAAGGATTCCTCTAAGGAAAGTTTGAATTTAATGTCAAGTAGTAAAAGATTATTGGAAGTCTTTGTGGGAAAATGATAACCATTTTTCACGTTCTCGTAAATAACTAACGTTTTCGTAAATAACTAGATGAAAAACAATATACGACATACACTACTAACGTGGTAAAGTCTTCGTCCTTTCTCAAGAATCAATGTCAATCTCCATGTCAAGTTTCACTGAAATATATGCAGAGATTTAGCTTCGAAAGGTTAGAAAAGAGAGATCCTTACCAATTTATAAAAATAATTATCAAAATCGGACTACTCTGTAAAAAGTTATGCGTGGTCATACATAAAAAAATATACGTGTCGACTTGAGAACCTCCTCCGTTTTTTAGTCGGTTAAAAATTAGTGCGAATTTATCTATGATATAACATTTTACTGTTATTACCATTAAATTAAAGTTTAACTTTCTTTAATTTTACACCGTCTGTTCTGTTGTATCTCATTGGTGTGCGAAGACCTTTTATTAAAATTCTACTGTACTTTAGAGTTTGTTTAAACATTTCTTTGCTTTCTTTCTTTATGTTTATGTGTTTTAATTCTTTTGTGATTTTCAAGGTTTATTCGAAATGACATATCATAAGTTTCATTTATTTTAGAAAAAAAAAATTGCTTATCGAATTTAATTCTTTACCTAGGGGCATTGATGTATTAAAAACCTAGGGGTAATAGTTTTGTCAGTCTATGTTTGTCTGTTTGTATATTCCAGCATAGTATAAAGTATTGATTCGATTTTAGTAATTGATGTGTCAATAGATTGGGCCGAGTAACATTAGCTTTACAATCAGAAGTTTTAATGTAATCGGTTTAAGGCTTTTTAAACTTTTTTTTATAGTTAACTAGCTTTCACCGGCAGCTCCGCCCGCGTCGATCTTGGTTATCGCGGTAAAAAGTAGCCTATGTCCTTTCCTAAGGTTCCATCTATCTTTAAACTAAAATTCATCAAAATCGCTTCAGTGGCTTAGGCGTGAAGATGTAACAGACAGATAGACAGAGTTACTTGTGCATTTATAATAATAGCAGGGATTATGGATATAACATAGTCTTGACAATCGAAACATTTTGTACTTATAGAGAATATCACACAATAACGCTCAAGTTGCCAACGTCTGGGCGCAGACGTCGGTCTTGATCGAGTAAATTGGTAAATGGGATGAGCTCGCCGGAAGAGGGGAATGAGATGAATGCTTATCTATACAGCCATGTGTATAATTCACAGTATAACAATGTCGGTCAAGCAATATTTAGATCAGTCGGTACGAAATACGATTGAGTCATTATCGAAAATACTGAAGAAGTTTATTTTAGATCACTTATTATTGAAACTTTGGGCTGGGATTCCATTTTTTTTAAAAGACTTTAATCCCGCATTATGAATATATATTATGTAATTCCTGTTTCGCGGGGAACTTTACAAACATACACAAAACGGAGACAAAGAGCACCTAGACTCAAAACTGTGGATCTCACAAAGTGTTACCCCATAAGGGATTTGAAGCCATAATTGGCGCATAGGTATAAGTGGCGTGGCGACCACTTAACCGACCACGAAGGAATATTATTATTTTTAAAATAAAAATGGTAGTAGGTAGTGGTAATTTCGTGTAAGACAGACAGACATACCAGAATATTACTAAATACATGATTGCATAGATAAATAACACCCAAATTAAAAGTAAAAATATCCATCTTTAGTGTGAGTGTAATAAACGATGCACAAGCATCTCATAAAGCAGCTGCAGTGTGGATGACGATGCTGCATTGACAGTAGGTACTTACAATGAGGATGGTGACCCTTACTCTTAGATTCTACTCATGGTTTCCGTCAGGCAGAAAAGAGTTACTTTAGTAGGCATAAACATTTATTTAAAAAGCTAGTAGATATTTAATAAATGAGAACTTTGTTGTAGAAAAAGTAAAACTTACGGTTATCACGTTATGTATTTAATACACGTAAATGAATTATTTGTTACTTTTATCATATTCCTATCACTTATTTAATATTTTGTTATCAATTGTTATTATACAGATATTAAAACAAACAACAATTATTATGACTTGTCAATTTCATTATTGGTAAATTAAACAAGTCGATCGGTCAATGTTTACTTAAGGTCATAGGCCTTTGATAAGACGGTGGAAGACAGGACAAATCAAACAGTAATAGTATAATTATACTATTTAGCTTTTTCCGGGAATTATATGTAACAGCTGTTCTATTGTTTAATGGCCCGGCAAGTGACCGGGTCACTCGTTGCTATATTACGGAGCTAACGTCTGAGTAACTATGCACTTCTAATTTTTCGTATTTAAGGCACTGAGAAGGCCAACGATTTTTTTCGTATTTTTATTTATGTACCTTTAAAGAGTCGTTAGCAATGCGACTTCCGAGTTTTCTGTTTAAGCTTGTATTTAAAAAAAAAACAAGTGTATCTACGAGAGACAGTCATTTTCTGTTTGATTTTTCGATTACCAGCGTTTCTGCAACCGTGTTTGAATCCGCAATACTTAGCTTTTAGCTTTATTGTTAATCAGAAAAGAAGATAAGATTATCTACATTCTATTTAGAGTCTCTTTAATGATATTGTTTACAAAATTAACTTATTAACTAATGTTGTAAATAATATTCATTGCAAAACACAAGTTAATTAACCTAATCAATTGAACATAAATATTTCAATTTACTTGGACATTATTTTTTTCAAAATACACACAAATGTGCCTACACAAAAATACCGAGACTGCTGCATTTAAACCTGCCAACTCAGTAACAACATTCAAATATTGCTGCTACAGTACTTTCACAATACAAATAATTGTAATAATTTTAGTAAAGGGTATACAAATCTATCAAGCCAGTCCCCAATTCGCACTCATGGGGACAAGGCCATACGCCTTAACCTTCCTATGAGTCCAGCAATCTGATATTATGGATTGTTGTTGTTGATCTAAAGATATGAGACTAAAGGTATCCCTAACTATCTGTACTTGGCTCTGCCACTTTGCCTTTTCCCAACTTTCTATCTCCATCTGTCAAAATAAAAGGAAACAAAAAATCGAGTTCAAGTAAAACGTGGAGGAATGCAAGAAAAAATATCTTTACTTCAATCATCCAAGGTAGAAGTCATACTGTAGGGATGTGAGACAACAAAAAAATCTGCGAGAGTGTAGTCAATCCCGAACTAGCTAAATAATTGACGTTTTTACTAGTAGAACTTTTCGGTGTGGTTATGCATTACGAATATAGAGTGTCACCACCGATTAAGCGAGCTAACTACGCCACTGAACCGTATCTTTTCTTTTAAAAGACAACACCATAAAAGTGTTGCACCACGTGGAATTTGAACTTGCCGTAGTAGAAATTGACAGCGTGGCGACCGATTAAACCAATTGGCTAACTGTAAAGAGCAGAAAAACTTTAAACGAATCCTATACAAACACATCTGGCCAATGTGTAGTTGGCCAATACCTCCTTCCTGAAGTGAGATTCGTGTCCAGCAGTGGACTGTTAAAGGCTCTTGACAACTAGTACTAAACACACTTAAATAACTCGTTTGGTTTATGTACTATACGTCATTTTATGTACAATCAATGAATTACGGCAATAGGTTTAACTAACTGTATTACCTTTTAATCGTACTATTTTTATGTATTGATACCCATTCAACGCTATTAAGGAGTTGTTAAACCACAATAATAAAGTAAATTCGTCGTCATTGAAAGTAAATATGTATCGATTCTTAGACCTCCAACATAATATACACGTCAACGTCTAAACAGGGGGAACACCCCTACCAAAGTTGCAAACGTTTAGCGTTTTTTATTCTATTCAAAATTCTATTTCACTACCTTTTGTTTCATTGGCTAATGTCACCAAGTCACGTGATCAAAATGAAATAATAGAAACAAGAGAATAGAGAAATTGAATAGAAAACGACAAACGTTTGCAACTCGGTTATAGGGGCTGTAACCTTTTGAGATTCTCAAGGAGTATGTATGAGTATTTTTTGGGATATAATAGATAGATACATACTCTATTATATGACTATATTAAATGTTCGGCGACGGATTACGAATTCATAGTATCCACATTTTTTTTTTTTTTTTTTTTTTTTTTTTTTTTTATATTTAAGCCTGCCAAAGTGACTCTACTCTGCCTGATGGAAAGCATGAGTAGAATCCAGGAGTAGGGGTCACCATGCTTATTGTGAGGGTAGGCAATGTAGCATGGTGACCCTTACCATGGCAGCCCGGTTAGATTATTCTGCATCATTCTCCCGGCCTTCGAAGGGCGGGAGAATGATGCAGAATGATTGGGCCTCCGGTCTCACACTCACCAACGAAATACGACAGCAAGAATGCTGTCATTATTAGGATGGTCTTCTGTGTGAGGGTAGTACTGGCCGGGTCGAGCCGGCCCATTCGTGCTGAAATCAGCGTGGCTCTACTACCTATGATGATCTACTACCACATTTCTATTCATCCCATGGGTATTGTGAGAGCCGACATAGTGTTCCCTTCATAGGTTCCTACTACACGCCCGCAATGAATAGGAATGTTTATATAATATCTATCTATAATATACCAAAAAATACCCAAACTAAATGGACAATTTTTTTACTGCACGGTTGGCCTAGCGGCTTAAGTGCTCGCTACGCCGGCTGGCAGGAGCTGGATGACAGTAGCCGAGGATCGAACTAAGTGGCGTGCAATTAGAGAGGCCTATGTCCAGCACCGGACTGCGATAGGCCGATGATGATGATGATGATGACGCCGTATTCAACTGCGCTAAGTGTTATAGGTGCAATCCCACTTGGGACAACACTTTGTTTGAACCATAAATTGTTGTTCTGAGTCTGGGTGTTCTTTATGAACAACCAACCAACATCACGTTTTTCTTTGAATGAGTTAAAGAAAAACGTGATCGTGAGGAACAAGGACAATTATTGTGTGGAATAGATATTATATAAGAAATATAGTCAAGAATTTTAACCTTTTCTCCACATCACTTGACATGTGATAAAAAGGTTAAAGATAATTTTGTTTTGTTGTGCCCTTCGTTATTCACGATTTGTGATAATGCATATATGACTCTCGTGAGAATATTGATAACCTGTATATCTAAAGATTCCACGGACCTAACAAAGAGTCATAATTTTAGCAGTATTACATGAGAAATTCAATTATCTATTGTAATTTTTTAATTAAAAGTTTTAGACGAATCTAACTTTCTAGAATGGATGGGAATAGTTGCCTGGAAGGTAATGTTTTGGATCCTAAGTCCTGTTATGTACCAAATGTGCGTAATATAAATAAGATACGATTTGAAGATATTGCAAATTAGTATTTGATCAAAAAGAAAAGATAAATACACTGGACTGGACTTTCGTCTGCGTTGTGTTGTGGGTTGAAAAGCCATAATTGACAACTGTTTTTCAGAGTCTGGGTGTTCTTTGTATCCGTTTCATATATGTTTGTATAGTCACCCGCGACACAGGATATTTTGCGCATTCAAAGTTTACTCCTGCATTTGAAACAAAGGAAACAATGGTGTAACTTTTAATGTAAAAATTATAGGTATTTAAATAGATATATTATATTTATTTAAAAATGTATGTGCGACGTTGACAATAGAAGACTACTCCTCCTTATTATGTATTTTAGTACGACATAATTTTTTTTAGTATTCAAAAGATAACTCTTTACAAACCGAGAGGCTTTACAAACATAGAATAAACGAACACAAAGCACACCCAGACACAGAATAATAATTAAATTCCGTGTAGGATTTGAACCCACAACACTAGGCACAGTAGAAAGCAGTGTGGTGACTGCTTAAACCACTAGATCAATCCTGCAGTTAAAGGAAATGATGTGGGTGACTAAATAAGAAGAGATTCATTTCTTTCAATCTCCGTCATCAGCTCATTGAAGTCCACTGCTGATGATCTACACTCGCACAGAAGACCAACCAAAAATGATACATTTGGGATTTCGTATTTCGCCTGGTGAGTGCTAGACCGAAGGCTAAATTATCCAAAAAGATCTCACCACCACGTCTAGTGTAGGTCATCCTGCTGCATTGCCTGCACTCATAATGAGGATGGGGACCACATTTTTTTCCTCTTCATTATTTATGGGTTTTTATCTTTTCGGATATGGCAACCCCATTGTAATAATTTTAACTCACATCTAATACAGAATCGTTAAACTAAGATCATGAGGAATCACTGCTGGCTTAGTCATGTGATAGAGTGTCTCTGCCTCATTACATGTTGGCGACGATAGAATCACTTGGGGGATATCTATATCACATGGGTTAACCCCCAGTGCTTCTATTAGAATCCTAGTTCTACGGTTCTTGACACACTCCATCAGAACATGTCCACCGCTACTCTTGAATTCTATACGTGCTTATTACATTAGGTAGAGTGTAATTATAAAATTGCGTAGGACCCATTTTTGACCAATGCATACTATCTATACTCATATTGACTGCCTTGTTTGTCTAGTGGTTAGCGTATTCGGTTGCTGATCAAGAGGTCTCGGGTTCGATTCCCGGGTTGGACCAAATATCTCTATAGATATGATTTCATTCAATAACATGAAGAAGTTCTTTTGACCAGCAATACATAACTAAGAACAGCAATACAATCTTTTTAAAACCTAAAAATCGCAACCCAACATTATTTTAACGTATATAAAGTTATTTTTTAAATTAATATTAATCCAGGTGTATAGTTTTCCATCATCCAGATGAATTCATATGAATAATATTTAAGAAATTATTATTTAAAATAATTTTCATCACTTACTGACAGCCAGGACGGCGAAAATAATGGTTTTCATCAACATGTTGACTGCTCACTGCACACTTGCGGTTGATGATCCAACGACGAATGTCAACTGAACAGCTACATCGTATTTTTCTCTTTATATACACAACGACATAAAGACCATTGTTTACTTACGCGAACAACGCCGCGTAAACGCATTGCTACCGTGAGTCTCACAGTTTTTAACATAGAACTTTTTTAACCCACTACCTAAACATTGTTTACGTAAATAATACCATTAAAATATTAAATGAATATTTTTTACATGGTTTTATAATTATGTAATTTAGTTTTTTATGTAAACTTTCTGAAAACATACTGCACAAGGCAGATTTAATGCCACAGGCATTTTCTTCCAGTCAAATTTTTGGGTGTTGTGTTGCAGGTGTATTTTAAAAAAAAGTAATACGATAGACTGCTTTATCAAATCTCTAAAGAGCTTATTAGTAAATGGGCTATTAGACATCTTGATTGAGTAAAAAAGGCTTAGTTTAGAAAGTAGCTTCTGATTTACCATTTTAGTATTAGCAATTTCTAGATATATTTATAACAGTTTTTTTTTATTTTAACGAAATTTAGTTGTTATCTTTACAATCAAATCTAGTAGTGTCTCTATAATGCTGGGTTTGAATAGACACAATGTAGTGTGTATAAGTTGGGGTTCTTCGAAAAATCGACAATATCGATAGTGTTGCTAAGACTAAGGCATAAGCAGGATATGAATCCCACAGTATAGCTGTCATAATAATTAATTCATCATTTATCTATATAAGTATTGTAATTATATGTAAGTAACATACAAAAATACAAAAAAAAACTAAGCGGTTACAATATAGCCTAATGCTTTTTAGGCGATTTATACTTTTTAAATACTCCTGATTGGATATTTGTGTAAGTGTAACCATTTAATTTAATTTCGTTGAAATAAAAGTCTTACGTAAAATTAAGTAAGTAAATACAAGTGTTCAAAAATAACTAATAATTTACTCAAGTCAGTTAATATGTCGAGAAAAGAGTCGTGTTACGTTTTAATCAACAGATGCCTTAAGGCAAACAATAGAGCATCTTCAATATTAATCGCTCCTCATATTTAGATGACGACACAAAAGAGGTCACCGGTTCATTTCAATAAATACCGTTTCCAGTTTTCCTGGAATGTGAAAAAAACTATTAATTTCATGGTAGGTATATTTTGTTTTTACCGATAAAAAAAGCAAAGGTCATCCTTTATTAAACGTTAACAAGAATAAGGCCAGAAATGCAGTAAACACTAAATTAACGAGAGACAGAATTTAAGTCATTTCACCGACGCAAATAGTTTTGTAGAATAGCCTAGAAACTTTCATACATCGAGGGAGAAGAATAAGAGAAGGAGTTTACAATTAGACAGTAAATGCGTTTAAAAATATTAAATTATACACCTACTTATTTTATTGCTACTTACCTACTACGCCAGGAAGTGTCAGGTCATGCATAGAATAGGGTTCCGTAGTCACCGACAATGACACGAGGATTTTAAATTATGTTTAATTTTTTGTTAGATAATTTTTGTAATTAGGTATGTTTATTTATTACTTTGTTGCTTCATTACGAAATTTTACTAATAAGCCAATTCTACAAGATAGGTCTCTATAACTTCCGAACTTACAAGGTTTTTTTTCTAAAGTTCCAGGCTTAATAGTTTTTCTTTAAAGTTCATCTCATGATTTTTTCAGGGTTTTTGAGCTAACTGTTTAGCAAAACCGTTTGCAATTATACCCGACACGAGAAAAAAATTTCCAACACTAAATAAAAATATTTTTCATGAGTTTATAGTAGCACTTTGTCGACGTGATAGATACACATATCCATGCAAAGTTTCATCTTCCTAGCAGTAACCGTTTGTACGATAGGTCGAGGACGGACGGTCGAACGGACGGACGGACGAATTTTTTTTTGACTCTTGAACTCGACTCTTGAATGAAACTCGTGATTTATTGCAACCGCGAATAACGCTGCGGGACTCGCTTAGTTCATAGAAGATAAGCATTTGATGTACCTATTTTTTAAAAAGATATGAGGTTTTTGAACTTCGTCTCTGAAGTAATTGAGTGTTTAATACATTTTGTTTGTGATAACTACTCCTTGGTAGGCAAATATTGTTGCGTTTTATCACTGAATCACAGGGGATAGGCCTAAATAAACTTGTAAAATAAATAACTACCACTTAACTTTGTAAAAACTTGACTGCCTTGTTAGTCTGAAGCAGAAACCTCGGGTTCAAATCCCGTGTCGGGCTAAAAGTTTGAGGAGTTTTTCTATAAAAAGGGTTGTTGCCCGGAGTATGGAAGTTTCGCGGTGATTCAAGACCGTACCTCGGAGATCATGTTCAGCCGTCGGTCCCGGTTGTCATGAACATCTAAGGTAATCGTTGTTGGGGAGTCAGTGCCCTCAAATATACTGTTAACTAGTTCAACCTTTGAATTTCACGGTTTCGGAGATCCGATGCCAGTTGTTTCCTGGAAAAACTGAAATTCAGGTAAAACCGATTGAACTAGTAACCGAACGCAAATAATCTTAGCAATAAAGGCTATGAAGTAGAAGACTTTGTAAAAATTTTGTAAAATTATTTTTCAACCTTATTCCTTCTTTATACCTATAGGATTTAGTCAAAATCCATGTCTATAAAAATAAATAAAAATGGAGTGTCAGTGGACAGTGGACTGCGATAGGCTGATGATGATGTAGATTTAGAGTAGGTTAAAATAGTGGTACAGGTAATGAATGAAACGCTGGGTAGTATAGTTTTTTTTTATAAAAATACAACTCCCGCATTAGGAATAAAAATTCTGTATCGCGGGAGACTTTATAAACATACATAAAACTGACACAAAGAACATCCAGATTCCGACAGCAATTTGCGAATCACACAAAGTGTTGTCAGACGTAGGATTTGAACCCTAGACACTTGGCGAAATAGAAAGCGACGTGGCGACCGCTTAAACCACTACGCCAAACGTGAAGTACCATACATATATGTAGTCAAGAGACGTATAAGTTTATGCCCCATAAATTCCAAAAGCTAAAATTATCTTCTCTGGTGACAAAGTTACTTAATTAGCAACACTGGTTATCACTTCGTTTATTATATTAAAGAAGATAAGAATATAATCGAAATACATTGCTTCGTATAACCATTAAAAATATTCATTAAAACACAGATTTAATTTATCATTTCTAAACATCACATTTTAATATTCTCTGACTGGTAATTACAATGATTGGGAATTTTACTTTTTAAAAGTGGAGAGGGTAAACAAGGTTATCCACTCTCATTTTAGCACGAACCGGCTGGCTCGAACGAGGCGGTACTGCCCTCTCACAGAAGACCAACTTACATAAAATGACAGCATTGATACTGTCGTCTTTCGTTGGTTTGTGCGAGACCGGAGGCCCAATTATGCAAAAGCATCTCAGAAGAGTGCCGTAGCGTGGGTCACCATGCTTAACTTTCAGCATTCACAATAAATATGATAAACACTACTCCAAGAGTATACTCTATTTCTATCAGACAGAGTGACTATCATTATGGCAGGCTCATTGGTAAAAAAGTTCCGACCGTTATAATCACCATACCGATGCTGCTCGTTGAGATCTTTCCTAGAAAGGCAAAAAGGAATTCTTTGCACTCGGGTATCCTAACTCCCTCGATGGAAAACGACGAAACGAAGCTGAAACCAGCTTTCTATGAGCCACGGTATTTTTTGATCGATTTGTGCAAAATTTTTACATAGTATAAAATGAAGTTGCAGTTTTCAGCCACAGATAGAGTGCTTCAAATGGAAGGTGTATATATGTAAAGGTAGATATATATTTCATTTTTACTAGTACATATAAAAGAACACATATAAACCTTCCTCTTGAATCACTCTGCACACGTATTAAACTAGAACTACGCGCATATAATACTAGAAATAATCCAAGAATTTCAGAAACAGAAACTTCATACGCTGGAGGCTTATTAGGATGCTTCTTCAGCACTGGGTCTTCGATCTCACACTCAACAACGAAATACGAGTAATACGACAACACGAAAGCTGTCATTGTCAGGTTGGTCTTCTATGTAATGCAGGCACCATTCTTCGTAATGCGCTATTCGTTATGTGTCTACGCCGTATTCGCCCAAATATTAGTTATGCGCGCAAACAACAAACATGCCATCCACACTTCGAACTGGTATGCCAAATAAGTATCAAATAAGGCAAATATGTGTGTTGTAGAGATGTGTCATTGTCATTTTTATGGTAAACGTGTGTGTGTGTGGAATAACCCGCATAACGAATAGCGCATAGCGAAGTGTGGTGCCTGCTTATGGGTAGTACCGCCCCCGATCGTGGCAGCCCATTCGTCCCTTTCGTAAACTATTGAATTAATTACATTACTGAGATTAGAAATGAGTACGTTTCCAGGCCAATAATAGGACACAGTTTATTATAACCTCAATTAAATGCACTTTAATTGAAACATCAAACAAATATTTGTGTGACTCACAGATATATGTTCCAGTTTGACTTTGTCCCGATATCTTTACGTTTATCATTGACTCGTGTATGACCGCACCTACTAGTACAATAACATTTATGGCACATCGAAATTAGACTCTTAATGGAGTTGATATTTTACAGTGTTAATAGAAAACTACAAAATGTATGGGAATAACGTCTTCCAACGCTAAGTCACATGGTCAAAAACAAATTTTAAATATTACATAACATATTAAGACGATTTCTAACAACACAAATATTGAATCAGATGTAAGTAAAGAAAGTAAATTGTAATCATTGTAATCGTAATCAAAAATCATTGTAAATTTCAAGCCTTGATTTCTTTGGACGCTCACAATTTAAAAAAAAATCGGCCAAGTGCGTGTCAGGCCACGCACAGGAAAGGGTTCCTCAGTCACCTATAATGGTACGTGGATTTAAAATCGTATCCAATAGTTAATTGTTATGTTTACGTATTAATACGTTAATTTTGTATGACGTTTTCCAAGTGAGCGCATTTTACCAAATAAGCCTTTATAACTGCTGAACTAAGAAAGTAATCTAATCCGTTATAGTTTTCCTTCAAAGTTCATTAAATGGCGCATCATCACGATTTTTTTCAAATTCAAATTCAAATTCAAATTCAAAATTCTTTATTCACTTAGGATGCAATACATCTCTTGTGACAGGTCAAGATTCTACATGTAAATTTATGCCATGTTCGCAAACAATAGGTAGAGCCGGAGAAAAGAACATGGCAATAAAAACTCGCGGCCACTCCTTTCAAATCGCCAATGTTTACATAGTTTTAATGTTTATAAACCTGATATGGGGGTAAGGTGCTGCCACTAATATACTATACACCATTTTAGAGGACTGATGCAAATTATAGTGATTAAAAATTAGAACATAAGCTAATTTAAAAAAAAAAAAACTACAGCCTCAGTGGGTACAACATAGTATTGGGCATCTACTTACAACAAAGGTAAAAACTATATGTGCTCAAATATTGGCCAAATTACTGGTAACGAAAGATTAAATATAAAACATTAATTATAAGATCAAAAGAAAGAGAAGAATGGCCTTTATTCGTCACGTTAGAATCTTTACTTACAAAAGTAAAATCATGCTCTTAAGGCCCGCGACACCAAGCGTGAGAATTTGTGATTGAACACCCACATACATATTTTATATGCACACAGACGCATCGCGCACTGTCTTTCGGTTGTCTTGTCAATCACCGACTTTCGGTTTTTTGCTTATGTTAAATATCCATCAACTGTTCGCCTTTGTAGAACGTATTTTAATGTCTTACAACGCACGCAATGTATCTTGCCATAACGTAAAGCCCGTAGGATTCATTCAGTACAGAAAGTCATAATACTTTCTGTATACCAATCGAATGGTCAAAGATTATAAAATAATTTTACACAGTATAAAATAAATTTGCTCGCGTGCATTGTCTGTCAACTCAGATCGTTTTAAATACGCAAGGTATTTAAATACGGTTTTCATCATAATTAAGGTTACCTTTTAAAGAAGATTTATTAATGTTATTTTATTATTTTAAAGGAACACATAAATAAAGCCAATATTGACAAAAGTTTACGAGTTACATAAATTAGGAATAACCTACAGTAATACTTTTTTAATTATACTTTTTTAATATTTCTTTATTATTTTATTTGTGAATAATAATTTCAAAGTAATTTGGAACAATGTAATATTAATCCTTATCATAATAAATACTGTAGACATTTAAAACAATTTTATTCTACATGAAATATGTAGAATAAAATTGTTTATTACACAATATTATTTAAATAAATATTTTATAATACGTCAGAGCGTTCATCCAGGTCGCACCCGTAATTGGCCGTAATCTTACACTAGTGACTCTCAGTGTAAGATTTTATTATGTCAATAATGTGTGATTAACGATACATGGTCATATAGGCATTTAAAAAACATTTAAAATTTGACAAATTATACCCTCCTTTAAAACCAATCTATCCATTGCTGCAAACATCATGAAAATTGGTGCAGTAGTTTTTAAGTTACGTTATGTTTTGAGTTTAATAGACAGGTTGAAGAGGCAGAGGACTGTGTTTTTTTTTAATATATTTAATGCAAACGGCTTATTTACGCAATAATGTTACTAAAATAAATGTGAAAGTAACTCTGTCTGTCTGTTTGTCTGTTACCTTTTCACGCGTAAAACGCTGAACTGATTTTGATCAATTTCAGTATAGAGATATATGGGACCCCGAGAAAGGACATGGCTACTTTTTACCACGAAAATCGACACACTCGCGGGCGGAGCCATGGGCTAAAGCTAGTAAAACATAAATACGACTAGCGGTTTATACATACGTATAAAAGTGAAATACTAATCATCCAAGACCAAACCATTGAGTAGTATTACTTTCCATCATCAGCTGAACATCTTGAAAGATACGACTAAAGGTAACACACATATACGAAAGTAACTCTGTCTGTCTGTCTGTTACGCTTTCACGCCTAAACCACTGAACCGATTTTGATGAAATTTGGTACGAAGATAGAACTGAACTTGGGAAAGGACATAGGGTACTTTTTATCGCGAAAATAAAGGTAGAAGGGTTTGAAATAGGGGACGAAAGTTTGTGTCGAAGTTCCTTATTATCAAACATAAAATCAGGTAAGATTGTTTAATCTACCCTTACCATGTCGTGTGATATCAACGAATTCCACGCGGGCGAAGCCGCGGGCAGAAAGCTAGTTTATAATAAATAACAATAAATAAATATTTCAGACGAATGACACAGAATATCATCTACCAAATATTCGTGTGATCCGCAAATATTTATTTCGCAGTTTATAATACATAAACATACTTTTTTGTTATAAATACATACATATTATACAAACACCCAAACTCCGAAACAAATATTTGCAGATCATACAAAAATTTGGTCCGACCCGGGAATCGAACCCTAGACCTCTTGGTTAGCAGTTGCATACGCTGACCACAAGACCAACAAGGCAGTATGATATATTACAATAATAAATAAACAACTATTTCGAACATCTTACACACGACATCATCCAGTCCCAAACTAAGCAGAGCTTATATTATTGATTCGACAACTGATATAAATACATAAACATACTTTTTTTGTTGCTTACCTATAGAATACACCCAGACCCCGAAATAAATATTTGCGGATCACACAAATATTTGGTCCTACACGGGAATCGAACCTGAATCCTTACTCAAGCAAAGTAGTCGCATGCGCTACTACTGCCCTCATCATTACGAAATGATGGCTACCAGCTCAGATATTGCGTCTGGAATAGCATTACAAAATAAAAAAATATATAATAACTATTTATAACGTGCTTATAAAATTTTAGGGTTTCCCTATGAACTAACACTGAAAACAGCCAACACCTAAAAAAAAAAATTTTGTGGATCTCATAAACATTTGGTCCGACCCGTGAATCGAACCCGAGGCCTCAATCGCATATGCTACCACAGCGCCACCGAGGCAGTCATATAAAATGAATTTTAATAATCGGTCCACAATTGACAGAGTAATCAATGAATGTACAATAAAAAAAACACAAATAATACTCCTTTTTTGAAGTTGGTTAATAATAATTTAAAATATAAAGATTGGTGTGTCTATTCTCAGACCTACCAAATATTATCAAAAGTTACACACAGTCACGTCGTCGTATGTAAACAATCAAATCTCTGTGTGCGTGACAGTGCGTGTGGAGCTAAAAACTAGCGTGCGCTCGCCTTGAATATTCGGAGAACACTGAATTTTTGGATCGCGTGAACTCTGTTTTATTGCAAATTATTTCTCCATACTAAAATGTATGGAACTTTTGCCGCTAAAAATTAATGATGTTTAAGATTAAATTATGACTTTCTGGTGAGAATTAATAGAAACCTTAAATGCTTAATCTCTTTTTTGTACTTTTTTCTTGCAACTAATAAAATATTTATTTGAAATAAACCAACATAATACTAGATTGATTCCAAACAGAAGAGGTCGATTTCGGTGATTTTAGTCACTGTTGATGATTTTTTTCTCGAAAATAAATAATCGTATTAGTAACTTTACTCGGTTTCTCTATAGATTGATTTATTAAGAAACTGAGATATTTTTTTTACTGTCAAATAATGAATTAATTTGTTTCTCTTGTCATAACCGTAAGTGCTTTTTCGAGCAATTATGGAAACGATACCCTTAAACAATGTGATAACACTGATGACTGTTCAGATTTTTTGAGCCAGCCGTTTAGCTTTTAGAGGGGAGGGACGACCTCTTTTTACAAAAAGGTGCCCTTTAAAGTGAAATATCTCGCAAACGGATACCTAAATCAAAAAATCGTCTCGGAAACCCTTTATTGTTTTTAAAAGACCTATCTAATGATACCCCACACGCTGGGGTAGCCGCGAGAAAAAAAAAACATTCCCACTTTACGTGTAGGGGAGGTACCCCAAATAAAATTATTTTTCATAATTTTATTGTGGCACTTTGTCGACGTAATTACAACACGTATTCATGCAAAGTTTCATCTTTCTAGCACTTACCGTTTGGACGGTAAGTCGAGGACGGACGGACGGACGGACGGACGGACATGACGAATCTATAAGGGTTCCGAGTTATGAGCTTCGGAACCCTAATTAATGTATTTCAAATGTCACATTTAAGATATTGAAAAACATGTATGCCAATAATGTAATAATATGATTATTTCTTTAGTCTTACTCAACACGTTGTCAACATAAATATGTGGTATGCATATAAAACCAAATTTGTAAAATAATATGCAACATGTTTATTCATAACTCCATTAGTTTCTTTGTCTATGAGTACTCTAATACGATTTTTATTTGTACACCTGCACTTACTATATATAGGGAAATATAGTAAAGCCTATGTCACTCACAAATAACGTATCCTTTCATTGCTAAAAAAATTTCAAAATCGGTTCAGTAGATCCAGCAATTATCCCTTACAACGTCACTAACTCACAACTTTACCTCTTTAAATGTATGTACCTATTACTAGATTTCGCCCGCGTGTATGTCGGTTATCGCGGTAAAAAGTAGCCTGTGTCCTTTCCCAAGTTCAGTTCTATCTTTATACCAAATTTAATCAAAATCGATTCAGGGGTTTAGGCGTGAAAGCCTAACAGACAGACAGACAGACAGACAGACAGAGTTACTTTCGCATTTATAATATTAGTAGGGATTAATTTCGGACATCTTACACAAAACGCCATCTAGTCCCAAACTAAGCAGAGCTTTTACTATGGATAAGTACATAAACAAACTTTTTTTCAGTAATTTTGTAAATACATACATATTATACATAGAAAATAGCCGAATTCCGAAACAAATATTTGCGAATCACACAAACATTTGATTCGGGAATCGAACCCGAGACAGCAGCACAGCAGTTGCATACGCTCGCATCATATGTTAGCTAGTATAGATTAGTGTTGTATATTGTGTGTATGTATTATGCGTGTTATATAAAGTCACTTCATCTATTGCTGAAAATTGCAATGAAATGAGTTGAGTCATTTTATACTATACTATAAAAAAAATGCCTCAAAACTAAGTCCAGACCTATTAAAGTTTCGGATGTGTCCTTAGTTTTTAGAATGATTATAGAACATAGTACACATTCTAAACATTCTGAACTGTGACTTATCGAACCGGTTCCATGTAAATGGACCTACATATCCTTACTTGGAGAAAAGTAATAAAACTAATACAGTTTATATATGCTTTAATTGTTAAATAATTATTCTTTAAAGCAAATCGTTTTCATTAAAATCGATATACATTTGCATACCCACTCTGACTACTGTGACTCTCTAGTAACTTGACTTTTACTAGTTCTTTAGTGTTCCGTACTCCGTAATAAAACAGGACCCTTAAAAGATCATTTAGTTGTCACCACGACTCTTGGATTCTAGTTATGATTTCCATCAGGAAGAGTACAGTAACTTTGACATCCTTAAACAAAAAAAACTGCACCCTCAATTGGATATACCATAAAGTTGATTTTGAGAATTCATATCATCATCATCAACAACTTTCAGCCAGTGGTCAACTGCTGCTTTTGCGTTAGATTTAATTATGACCATACCACGGTTGCCAGACAGAAATTCTATGCGGAAAGTAGTAGAATCGGCTAATCGACACGAGAGTATTTATGTAAAGCATGCAAGCAATGATTAGTAGTTCAATATGTCTTCGTTAGATGGCGTTAAACTAAAATTTCAACAACACTGCAATCCCTACTTAATTAATATTATAAATGCGAAAGTAACTCTGTCTGTCTGTCTGTCTGTTACGCTTTTACGCCTAAACCACTAAACCGATTTTGATGAAATTAAAATAATAGTACAACAAAAATCAATTCAAAAATAAAATAATTAATTCAAATAAGCCGTGGCAACTAAGAGATGACCAGTCACAACTGACAGCGCCCGTTCACGAACATGACGCATGGATCAGCACCATTCAACTAAACCATTACTTACGAATAAATATTGTACTGTATCGATGCTGCATCGCGTTTTAGCGACTTCCTGCGTTCGATCGCGGTATTGGAAACGCGCGTTTTAGCGACTGCTCAGATGCCAAATCGATGCTAACGGCATTCGAATGTGTGCGGAGAGTAGCGTTCAGCTGCTGTGTTGCGCTTCTAAGAGCAACTCAATCTCCGCGTTTGGCGTTTTTAAGTGTGCGGTGTAGAGCGTTCGGTCGCCGTATTTAGCTTCTAAAAAGCAACTAGTTGCCGATCGCCGATGCTAAAAGTAGCTAGTGTGCTGTGGCCCTTAGCGACTTCCTGCGTTCGATCGCGGTATCGAAAACGCGTGTTTTAGCGACTGCTCAGATGCCAAATCGATGCTACCGGCATCCGAATGTGTGCGGAGAGTAGCGTTCAGCTGCTGTGTCGCGCTTCTAAAAAGCGTCTCAATCTCCGCGTTTGGCGTTTTTAAGTGTGCGGTGTAGAGCATTCGGTCGCCGTATTTAGCTTCTAAAAAGCGACTAGTTGCCGATCGCAGATACTAAAAGTAGCTAGTGTGCTGTGCCCCTAATATCGATCATGGTTCGTTCGCGATCCGATCTCGGTCTGGTAAAATCTAATCGTGTTCACATTAGACAATCTTTCTTCACATTTGTTCAAGATCGGAACTGGAATGGGATTGACTGTTAAGGATAGTATGAACGCACACATTGTTTTTTATCTCATAATATTTTACCAGACCAAGATCGAACCGCCAACGAACCGTGATCGACATTATAGAGGGGATCCAGCCTAACCTATTATGTAAGTGAGGTTATCAGTTACAAACGAGTAAGGGTCAAAATATGAGCTGTATATGTTAACATAAATATAAATAAATATAATATAAGCGCGGTGCTACCCGCAGTTGTTGTGAAGGTATAACAGCAACCGCGACCAACCGGTGCGGGCGAAGCTAGTTGCTAATTACTGCTTATATCATTAGCTATCCGCCAGTGAAAGTTCCGTGAAAATCAGTCCCACCGTTCCAGACGTAAGTCGGTACAAACAGATTGTTTGTACCGACTTACGATCGTTTGTCAGACGTAAGTCGGTACAAACATTTAAATACTCGAATACTTTCAATACATATGAACGTAATAGTTTAATAGTTATGACTATTAAACTATTATGGTTTTAAAAAAATGCAATGTATTCTTCACCCATATTATTACACTTAAAATATTCCAAACAAGTAGGTATATGAAAGGTAAATATTTATTCTAATTACAATAAAACATAATATGTATAACAAATATTTATTCTAGTATATAATCTGTCGGTTATAATACGTAACAAACAATAAATCTGTATACTAATTTCATAGTAAAATCACTATAATACATTGAATTAACAACAGAATTTACACAATACAGAATAGTATTATACTTATCTTTAAATATATATAATATCCTCACTTACTCTACTGGTTGTTTATTATAGAGCTCCGTACTGGTCTACGTCTTGACGAGATTTCTGTCAATCCAGTCGGAACACTCGTTTAAAGGCGACGACAAGCAAGTTCGACATATTATGTATTTTAACACCTTCACAGTTCCCATACAATGTTCCAAAACTATTACATAGGTCCAAACAGTAAGTATATAATTTACAGAATATTTACAAGTACTTAAATAGAAAATTATATGCTAAGTCGTATTTTCTTATAATTTTCCCGAATTTTCCTATTTTCATTTATTGTCAGCACAATGTGGGCTTGTGAACTTGAAATTACGTGAGCCCATTAGAGAGCTCACGGACTTGTAGATGTAATTTCAATTAAAAAAAATTGAGGGTAGTTTATTAAAAACAAGATGATCGACTGTGTTCATTGTTTGTTCTAGTTTGTTTCACTGAGCGTTTAGAAGTGCCGCACAAAAATGTCTGGTTCCTTATTCGATGAAGATATACGACGAATTCTGGAGGAAAGTTATATGAAATAAAAAAAATGGAATTTATCTTCTTCCTATTGCGATTATCAATTCTGTAATAAATCACTCAATTCAACTCAATTGATCCACAAAAAAAAGAAAAATACAACAAACTTTCAGCAAATGAACTTATGATAAAATCCCTTCTGAACATTCACGAACTAGTTCCTGAAGTTTCTGCTCCATCCACCTGTTCAGCTGGAACCAGCAGAACCAGCAGTTCAGCTCCTACAAGCTAAGGAACTGGCAATTAAGGAAGATCATTCAAGGCATTACTTAAATGATCTTCCTTAGTTGCCAGGAAAACGAACAAGTCGAGAAAGATGTAGCGGCTGGTACCAATAGTTGAAAGGGTAAATTTCATATCTTCTGAATTTGTGTAACTTTGTCTCATCTAAAGACGAACTCATCAACAAAGTATTCCCAAACATCATTACTTACCACAAAAATAATAAATGGTTGAGTGAACGAGTAATTTTGGCGGTCAAGAATAAAAAAGAAGACGTTCTCATTCCGAGGATCCCGATGTTCCCAACCGAAATGTCCTTTGAGACTAAACGACTTCAATTTTCGATCCGTCTTGCATTCGCCATGACCATTAATAAAACACAAGGCTAATCCTTGAAAGTTGTGGTCTGAATCTAGAAAATTCATGTTTTTCAAATGGACAGTTACATATATGTGGCATAGTCACGGGTCGGAAGACGGATTGCGTTATCTATTTTTGAGCCTGATGAATACAACAAAAAAATATCGTCTATCACAACGTGCTTCACTCAAGAGTATTAAGCACGAATATACATGACCAATAAAGAATCATTTACCTCTTGGCCTCATACAAAGTGTCGTCTTTATAGCACGAACCGTCTAGGCAGTAGGTCTAGGACGGACGGATGGACGGACGAACATGAAAGACAGAAAAAGAAGACAGAAGTCTTCCAGTCATTGATTCACATAATAAGTCGACACCATTTTTAATAGATTAAATATTTTTTTACGCATTTACATTTACCATACACACCTTACATACAAATGTTTCACTATAATTGCCCCCCCCCCCCCCCCCCCCTAGGCAAGTTGCTGAAACAAAAGAATAGAGAAATAGAATAGTGTACGGTCATTGGCCAGTCACGGGTCGCGTACACAGCTTGTTGAATGATAGACGTTTCTTGATATGATACTATTTATTGTTGTACACAAAATGACTTAATAATCTAATTATATAATGTATATGATATGCTAGTGAGTACACTCTGTGACTGTTGAAAGTGCACTAATTTATAAATATTATAAATCGACGATGTGGACGTGAAATGCTGATCGCGCCAAATGTACGGTCATTGGCCCGTACAAATAGAGAATAAAATAGATAACGATAAACGTTTGTAAGTTGGCTCGGGATCTGGTCGCAAGTTAAACTTAATCTTTTACTATTGTTTTAACACTCATACGAGTGTTAAAACAATACAAAACAAAACAAATACGGTAGACCGTACAAGGTTGGTCACATCTGAGGGTCGTTTGGAAAAATTGTGATCATGTGTGTAAAAATACCCTCAGATAAGGCCATAGCTTTTTACAGTAGACCTCTCAGTAGTGTTATGATATCTATTCGTATCACTGCTGTACAAAATTACGTAATGTGAAAATATAGCACGTATAATATGGTAAATATAATTTATGAACAGCCGTGACATTAAATTAATAATAAAAATCCTTTAGAAATTTAAATAGCTAGCTTTTCCGTGGCTCCGCCTGCGTGTTTTCTGACTTCCAGATTATCTGTTATCTGTAATTGAAATCGGTGCAGCGATTTAGCTGGCAAAACTTAACAGACAGACACAGAAATTGACTTTTGTATTAACAATACTACTATGGATGTGATGAATGTAAATAGGACAAATCCCGATGATAATGTATTTCCATTCGCTGCGTTAGGTTTAGCCTCCGTCTGTGAAAGTAAAAACAAAGAAATATTGGTACGCCGACAAATACAACTCCCACGAGTTTACAAACATATAAGAAATGGACACAAAGATCTTAAAATAACTGTTTGTGGATCACACAAAGTACTGACTCGTGTAGGAATTGAACCCACAATATTTGGCGCAATAGATAGCGGCGTGGCGACCACTTTAATCATCAATGACTTTCTTCATTTAATACTTTGTATTGCCTCCACGTGATGAAGCCTCCAGTGATGAAAAACAGCAAAAAAACAATCATTAAAAAAATGTAATCTTAAGAAAAATATGACTAGGTACTTTAGTTTTTTTTTAATTTAAGATTAATATTGTGGATGTAACTAAGTTTTATTTTATTTTTTATCTGTATAATTAAATTCTCAATTGAACAGTCTTCGTTTCATTAGGATGGCATACGTAGTTCGGGAGATATTCGGGTTTATGTGACTGACCCGTTATTTTTGGAACCGAGTGTAGAAACACATATCCCTGCATAGTTTCATTTTTAAAGTACTCACCATTTGGACGGTAAGTCGAAGACGGACGGACGGATGGACATGACGAAACTATAAGGGTTCCGAGTCATAAACTTTGGAACTATACGAAGTTTAGTTTTCAAATACGTGACATTGGTGCAATTGTGATCACACTCTTCGAAAGGTAAAGTTGAAGTACTAAACGTGTGACATTTGTTTTTTTTTTTATTTCAGATAAGACAACTGACCTTGATGTGATGTGATGAATCACCTGGTGGTTCAAAAAAACCGTGCATTATTTCTCCAAGTCTATGTAATATTTTGGTTAGTTGTGGCTTATTGCAAGCCATCATCATCTTCTCAATAGCGCAGTTTACGGCTTTTTCACCTTGTTCTTTCGATACCTGTTTAACATGTTTTATTTAATCATTTAATTGATACTTAAAACTATGTCCTTGCAAAGTCAATCCAGTCGTTCCAAAGATTAGCCGGAAGAAACAGATAAACAAAAAATTAAAAGAATATAATAATATATAATAGAATAAAATATATGCCATGGCATGGGTCACCACTTTGCATTCCCAACACTCACAATTAAGGTGGTGACCCCTACTCCTCGATTCTACTCATGGTTTCCATAAGGCAAAGTAAAGTCACCTTGAAGGCTTACACATAAAAAAGAAAATAATTATAATGTAAGCAGTAACAAGATCGAGTGAAGTCCGCCGATGTTCTGTATCTAAGTTCACGTTGTGTGACGTCATTCGAACGAGACTATAAATATAGCAGAATCGTGAAGCTTGGTCTCTCTCTCTTTTGGCTCGGGACCTCGTGGTGTGCGGTTAGGTACTCTCTCACAATTTAACATTCACAATTAAGGTGGTGACCCCTACTCCTCGATTCTACTCATGGTTTCCATAAGGCAAAGTAAAGTCACCTTGAATGCTTACACATAAAAATCGGCCAAGTGAGTGTCAGGCCACGCACAGGAAAGGGTTCCTCAGTCACCCATAATGGTACGTGGATTTAAAATCGTATCCAATCATCATCATCCGAGCGTTAATCCCGGTTGCGTCTGGGACGCCCGGGGTCCGCTTTCCGACTATACTTCCTCCACTTCGCACGGTCTTCAGCATCCCGCGTTGTGAGACCATTGGCACGCATATCATACCTTACAACGTCAAGCCAGCACCTCTTGGGTCTACCCATTTTGCCGGGGCCTAGCCTAGCCTAGGTGGCATGGCCAAACATTTGTTGCCCACGTAGCTGGGTGGTTGCCGCAACACGTGACCATACCAGCGAAGGCGACACTCTTGCGACTTGTCCGCAATGTCACGGACACGAAGGCTACCGCGTATGCGAGAGTTCTTCACACGGTCTATCCGCGTGGCTCCACACATCCACCGCAACATGTTCATCTCTGTGACATGCAGTTCCTGCTTGTGTCGCTCTAATAAAGGTCACGCCTCACAGCCATGTAAACGAACAGGTCTAACTATGGTTTTATAGACTTGTCCCTTCAGCCTGAATGGCATTTTAGGGTCACAAAGGATACCAGTCATTTCACGACATTTGGCCCACGCGGCAGCAATGCGTGCCTTGACGTCGCAATCGATGTCAACGTATGCGTGAAATATTTATATTTAACCTGGTCCGTGCGCTCGACCAAGTCATCGCCTATGCGGACGGATGTGGGATCTGTTGAGTTTAAGGCCAAGTATTCGGTCTTCGCCACATTAATCTTCAGACAGCTGTTTTCAAGCGTCTCCTTCCACACCTTCACGCGTCGTACCAACCTGCCCCTATCCATGTCCGCCAGTGCGATGTCATCAGCATACATAAGCAACCATGTTATTTATGTTTATTACCATATGCATGTTATTTATGACATTTTAATTTTAGAATTTTCTTGACATTATTATCTGTTTATTTTAAGTATTAAGTTTCTGACTGTTTCTTTAAATGACGAATTTTCTATTATAAATATATTTGCACACTATTACATAATGGTAGAATGTAAATGGGTCATATTATAATATTATTAAGATCTTTGTAAACCTACATTTCTGCAAATAAAAAAAAATAAATAAATAAATAAAACCATGGTGGCTGCTCGTGCGGGTCTTTGATGTTGTCTGACAGGACGTCTAATATGACACTGAACAGAAAAGGACTGAGGACTGATCCCTGATGAACCCCGACGGTGATGGGGAAGGGTGTCGTGTCGCCAACAGCGGTCCGAACCAAAGAAACAGAATCTCGGTACATATCTCGGATGACATCAACGTAAGTCTGCGGAACCCCCCTGGAACGTAAAGCCCACCAGATTACCACCCGAGGAACACAGTCGAAGGCCTTCTGCAAGTGCAGAGGTGTATTCTTAGTTCTGTATTTCTCAGCCACAATTCTTAGGGCAAAAACCGGGTCCATGACGCCCCGACCCGGGCAAAATCCATATTGATGTTCCGAGACAGTGCACTCCTGTCGGATTCGGGATTCAATTATTCGTTCAAAGAGTTTCATGGTGTGGGACATGATCTTTATTCCGCGGTAATTGCCGCACTCTTAGACCGACCCTTTGCCTTTGAAGACTGGAGTAATTATACTCATCCTACATTGGCTTGGGATCTTTCCGGTGACGAGTACGCGGTTGAAAAGATTGGATAAGATGCCCACACCACGAAGACCCATTGCCTTCCATGCCTCGATGGGGCCTCCGTCGGGTCCCACAGCTTTCCGATTCATCGAGCGGCGCAGAGCAGTCTGGACTTCTACTGGCGTTATCGGGGACACTAGTCCTTGGTTTGGAGGAAGGTCCGGTAGCTGCACCTGTTTATGTTGTTTATTCAGCAACTCCTGAAAGTATAAGCGCCATCTCTCCTTCACCGCGAGGTCCTTGCATATCAGGTTGCCCATGGAATCTTTCACACAGCGGCATTTAGAAATATCCTGAGCTGCTTTGATCCTGGAGCACTTGTAGATCAACTTCTGCTCCTCAGAGGACTCTAACTTGTCATAAAGAGGTTGTATGTGGTCACTTCTGGCTCTGGCTACAGCTTTTTTGGTGGCGTCCTTTGTAGCTACATATGCGTCGCGATCTTCGGGAGATCCTGAGGCTTGCCACTTCTTAAATAGGACTTTCTTTGTCTTTGTCTCCCTCTGGATTGTATCATTCCACCACCAAGTTTCCTTGTCACACTTGCGTCCACCCTTAGACACGCCAAGCACCGCCTCTGCCGCTCCAAGGATAGGCGCTTGAATCTTATTCCAATAGTCCTGTACAGATTCACTTTCAGTTTCGGCACATTTATCTCCGATTTCTGAAGCAAGCTTCAGGGATCTGTCTTCATCGAGGGGCCACCATCTGATTCGGCGCCGGCATTGTTCAACACTATTTTTGAGGGTTATTTGAGTTTTACGCAGAGATTCATGACAAGGAGACGATGTTACGCAGTGAGACTCTCTCCGGGTATGACTTTGCAGTTCGCTACTTTACTAATTTGGTGCCTCCTAGTGGTATAATTGATTTGAGTAGCTCGATCCCCGCTCTTGTAGGTGAGGAGGTGGTCAGGTTTCTTCTGAAAGTAGGTGTTTACGATGGCGAGATCGGCAGCAGCACACGTTCTAAGAAAATCGCATTGCAAATCCCATATCCAAACCCACCATGAACTCGCTCAAACTCCTGACACCGCGAACCCACATGGCCGTTTGGGTCACCACCCAAAACGATCTCCTGTGACAACGGAATATCCTGGAGCACATTTCCAAGTCGACCCCAGAACAGTCCTCTTTCGGCGTCGCTACAACCAGCCTGTGGTGCATAGGCACTTATCAGATGGGTGACAGTACCGTTGAAAAGCATCCATGAGTCTGTCGCAGAAGCGTTTCACCTCCAGAATATCACTCTTCAGCTCTTCGGAGAGTACCACGGCACGGAGTATCAGTTTATAACCGTGACCATGAAGTCTGAACCTGTTGCCTTTCCACCGAGTCTCCTGCAGAAACGCCATCGCAACCCTCCGTCTGAAAAGTACATTGGCTAATTCACTCCAGCGAGCTGGCAGTGTACCAAAATTTCACGTTGCGAAGCGGATACGAGGTGGGGCTAACTTCTTTGGCCGTGCCCACTCTGGACACGGTAGCCCTAGCTCACTTGCCACAGGAATCGGGCGAAGTTCCTGCGCGCCGTTTTTCGGCGGCGCCCTATCCTTGGCGTACTTTCTATTTTCTTCCCTCATGTGTGATTTTAGCAGAGCTTTTGTAAGGAGCGACTGCCCCCCAAGAGGAAAACATGCGCCAGAGCCTCGTCTGTTGTTTAGCAGGTGTACAAGCTAGCACGTGAGGTTGACTTGGGTACCAAAGATCTTAGTAGGACCCCATACACCTAAATAAAATTATTAATATAAAATTAAAAATAAATAAAATAAAATTAAATTAAAATCGTATCCAATAGATATTATAATTATTATTTTTACTTATTAATGTGTTAATTTTGTATGACGTTTTCCAAGTGAGCGTGTGAGTCTATTACTCCTAAAATAATAAAGTCATCTAATCCGTTATAGTTTTCCTTCAAAGTTCAGTATGTGGACCACCATCACGAATTTTTCCAGATTTTTTGATCAAGCCGTTTAGCTTTTAGAGGGGGGGGGGGACGCCCTGTTTTTACAAAAAAGTGCCCTTTAAAGTGGAATTTGTCGCAAACGGATACCTCAATCAAAAAATCGTCTTAGAAACCCTTTATTGTTTTTAAAAGACCTATCTAATGATACCCCACGCGATGGGGTAGCCGCTAGAAAAAAATTGCATCCCTACTTTACGTGTAGGGGAGGTACCCCAAATAAAAATATTTTTCATAATTTTATTATAGCACTTTGTCGGCGTAATTACAACACATATTCATGCAAAGTTTCATCTTTCTAGCACTTACCGTTTGGACGGTAAGTCGAGGACGGACGGACGGACGGACGGACGGACGGACAGACGGACATGACGAATCTATAAGGGTTCCGAGTGATATACTTCGGAACCCTAAAAAAGAAAATAATGATAATATATATTTTTATATAAGTATTGTTTATAATTACATATATGCATGTAGTGAAAAGCGTTCAATTGAAATTTCAAACAAACAATTTATATACTCATCTAAAGTGAAGTTGATATTTGTTCTTGTGCGCTTATATCGCTTAAACCAGGCAATGGTATAGTAATATATACATTCCGCAATGAAATTATCGAAACAATTCATTGAAAAATTTGCATTTTTCATTCATGCTTGTAACTCAGTCGATTTTCACCGTATTGAGATCATATTAGCTGCAAGATAATACCACATTGCTATGTCTTAATCAGGCTTACCAGCTTTTTTAAAAAAAAAACACAAAAGTTTGCACGTTTACCTGGATAACCAATTTTTTTTTCAAAAATCTACAAGTAATATCTTAAATTAAACCTTCTAACTGGTATTAAAATAAGAAATCGACCCTCTACGATTTTTTAAATGACTTGTGGCATTTTTAAAATATTCCTATTCTTTAGACAAATACGCCAACATCAGCAGCATAATTCCAATGCGTCGGCAAATGGGCCGTAATTTCATCTTGATGCAGGATATTTACGCCCCCATATTGCAAGGATAACCCGTACTTACTAGGAAGAAAACAATGTAGAGGTATTACCTCATTCTGCAAAAAGCCCAGACCTCAATCGTATAGAGCATGTGTGGGATATGATGGGTAGGCGATTACGTAACTTAGAGAGACCTCCCGCCAATCTCCAAGAGCTTGAGAGAATTCTGAATGAAATTTGGCACGATTCAATTAGAGCATGCATAATTAAGCAAGTACGGAGAGAAAATTCGTCAGCGAGGTGGTAATACACGGTAATAAAGGCCTAAGGAGCGTAGGGTTTGGGGTCAAAATACAGCGGAAGTGACGAGCCGCGGGGTCCCTAATTTAAGAAACGGTTCACACAATCGGCTCTTTTCAGGGCCACAATGATGCGTAAGTCCGACCAACAACCTCTTCGCGGTACGCATAGTGTAATTCTGATGTTGGCGGTATTTAGCTAAATCTTAGGAATATATTTAAAATTACATAAGTTGGTCAAAAAAATCGTGGAGGGTCGACTTTTTTTTAAAATTTCGTGAGAAGGTGTGCTTTAAGATAGCTTTGTTTTTTTTGAAAAAAAGCTTTTGGTAATCCAGGTAACCGTGAAAACTGCGTTATTAGGAAAAAAAAATTAAAAGCCTGATTAAGACATAGCAATTTGGCATGATCTTGTAGCTGTTCAACATATTTTTTCCTAAAAGTACACAAAATTCCATATTAAACAAATAAAAAGTGATCTTAATTCATTGAAAATTGACTGAGTTACAAGCATTTGAAAAACGGCAATTTTATATTGAAATATTTTGTTGCGATAATTTTGTTGCGGAGTGTAGAAGTGAATCACTCGTAGATACTAGTGTAGTACCTAATACAGTTGATACAGTGTTTTATAAACTCATACATACCTATTACTCTAGGTAAAGTTCCAGTTAACGTACACATATATAGAAATTGTAGATTGAAATTAAGTAACGAATAAAAATATGAATATCGTTTGCTATAAAACTGTGTGCCCGGTGTATGGCAACAGGCTTGTTACATATGGACTAAAATGTTTTTTTTTTAATTCATTAGTTATGTTTATGGAAAACTAGTATAATTATTTTTTTATGAGTGCCATGCTGAAGGCTCGGGTTAGATTCTTTGGAGAATTCAAATGTTTGTATTATCTGTAAAAATTATATTGTTATTCTATCAATAAATCTGGCTGTCGAAGTGTAATCTCAGCTTCTTTAAAGCTAAATGGCATTCTGTGTCTGATGACCAAAAATATTTAAAAATATTTGTTTACTACCTCTTTAGTGCTATTTTCGTTAAAGATTAAGACGCAACTTGAGACCTTCTTATCCATCATGCAGTTCAGACCACCTTCTCTCCGAAAAGCTGAAAGGTTAGAGGTATTTATTTAAATGATGTTTTAGTATACATTTATGTGTTTTTATTGAATAGGAATCAAAGATTTTGAAATTAAACTAGTAAGTATTGTATAGTCATGAATATATCTTTACAATTGATTCGTGAGAGACAAATCAATTGTAAAGATTCTCTTGTACTCTCTGTTTGTTGCTTGAAATGTAATGTAATCTATATTTAAATATATAAAAATGAATTACTGTGTCAGTCTCGCTAAAACTCGAGAACCGCTGGACCGATTTGGTTAATTCTTCTTGAATCATTTGTTTTTTTTTTTTTTTTTTCTTTTTTTTTTTTTTTTTTTTTTTTATTTTGAAAAAAGACAACTCCCGCATTAGGAATATAAATTCCTGTGTCGCGGGGGACTTTACAAACATACATGAAACGGACACAAAGAACACCCAGACTCAGAACAACAAATTGTGAATCACACAAAGTGTTGTCCTACGTGGGATTTGAACCCACGACACTTGGCGTAGTAGGAAGCGGCGTGGCGACCGCTTAAGCCACTAGGCCAACCGTGCAAATTTGTGGAAGTCCAGAGAAGTTTTAAAAGGTAAATAAATATAATAAATATAATAAATATTTTGGACATCTGACACACAACATCATCTAGTCCCAAGCTAAGCAGAGCTTGTGTTATGGGTACTAGACAACTGATATAAATACATAAACATACTTTTTTTTTTTGTAAATACATACATATTATACATAGAAAACACCCAAATATGAAAGTAGTTTAGGTCTTCTAATTATCCTAATTATCGATTGAGGCAAAACGAAGTCTGACGGGTCAGCTAGTGAAATATATAATAATATAATATACTAGCTGATGCCCGCGGCTCCGCTCGCATTTTAGAGGTATCAAAAATAGATGTTGGCCGATTCTCAGACCTACTGAATATGCATATAAAGTTTCATAAAGATCGGTCAAGCCGTTTCGGAGGAGTATGGCAACGAAAACTGTGACACGAGAATTTTATATATTAGATTAATCGATACATACATACAAATAAACAAAATTGAAGTGTCTGTATGTGATTTTAAATAAACACTTTTTTACTACTATGTAATATCTATTTCCGTCTATCTATTATTCCGGGTAATCTCGAGAATGGCTGAACCGATTTTGAGAGTAGTTTCAGTGACAGAAAGCTAATGACATATAGTAACTTATGCAAAAAAATTAGACTAGTTCTTTTAAAGCGTAACCCGCGTTTAAAACAATAATCGCGGATAACTACGCGGGACTCAGCTAGTTTAAAATAAAATTATCTTCTGACTTGTGCTAGTAAGCTCTGATGGTCTGGTAAAAAAACGGCCCATGTGATATGTGGTGCGCTATGTAGAGGCATGATTGGACCTTTTTTTAGAAGATGAAACTGGAAATGCGGTAACGATCAATGGATCACGCTATCGCAAGATGTTATCACCTCAATTTTGGCCTACTTTTATTGATGATATTTATATCTCTGACATGTGGTTTCAACAGGACGGTGCCAGGACATGTCACACAGTCACTGAAACGATCAATTTATTATACAAACGAAATTTCCCTATCGCATTATTTAACGATTTAACACCACTGGATTATTGATTATTGTATGACAGAGTCTATACGGAGCCAATCGAATCGATTGCAGCCTTAAAACTCAAAATCCGTGATGTGATTAACGAAATAGAAAGAAATAGAGATTTTGCCAAAAAGTGATTTAAAAGGTTTATGAAAAAATCGACATCTGTCAGCGTGCCTGTTGTCGGCATTTGCCAGATATCATTTTTCATTTATAATTGTCAAATTTTTCTCTTCGCAATACAATAAAAATTTCAATCATCTTCACATGTAAATTCTTTGTTTTATTTTGTTTTAGAAAACAAAGTTCTTGTTGGAGAACCCGTGACAAGCCCTGCTTAATTTGGGACTAAATGACGTTGTGTGTAAGATGTTTGAAATATTTATTTATATACTTTTACTGCTGGGCATAGGTTTCCCTTATGGTTCATCATAGCAACCAGTCTTTTATTAAAAAAAGTAAAGTACAAAAGCTTCTATAAACTTACTTTTTATTATGGAACCGTCTTCGGAGCAGAAATATTTCTTTAATTTTACGAGTGTACCAATTGTGTTGGTTATATTATAATAAAAATCGTCAGAACAAACTCTCGCATCATTTAACAACGTCTTGTCGCATATTTTGTTATCTTTACGGCAAAATCTGAAATTTACTACTAGCGTGTGTACCTATGTAAAAACATATCATGCAAGTACTCATTAGCAAACATTTTCAACCTTATAGTTGAAAATGTTTTGAACGAAAAAACTAAATAAAATCAGGTGATACACAAAAATAGCACAAACGCTAGCACTGGGTAAGACTTTTGTTATGCGGGTGGAGCTGAGGAGGAGTAGCTGGAGGCCGAAACGTAAAAGATCGCTTATGATCGGCCTATATCCAAGTTCAGATTTCCCTTAATCTACCACAAAAGATTTATCTAGGTACACTTTTGGTGGTAGATTAGGGGACCTTCGGCATTTGTATTGCCGGTGTTTGATTTTAAACGGCAGGGATAAGGGCCAGGTATGGTGTATGCGATTTGGGTAGGACCTGAAATCAGCCGCGGCCGTAGCGTAAGGTGCCTAATATAGGCCGTCAGGGTGGTTTTTTCTCAATATCATGGATTCATATTTACATTTACATTTATGTATACATATATGCATTTAGTCATTTTTCCTGTACCCATCAAATTATTAGTTTAGTATTAGATGTTGTTACGTGTCAGATGGTTTTATTACTGTAAACTCTACCCAAAGCCCCTATTTTGAAAGGAGGGGGAGGAGCAAGTAATAGTTCTATATGCCGGGTGATGACGGATTAAGAATACAGAGTGTCACCACCCCTATTGATCCCGCGGGTGTCATAAAAGGCGACAAGGGATACTACGCAAGACAACATCAATGTAAAGAGAAAGAAAACTTGAAACCAACCCTTTTTTTAATTTTTACGTGTGGAAATCCCCGCGGACCGTCACCCCGTCGGGGGTTACGGCGGGGTGGTGTGTCGGACTCGAACCGACTAAAACCACACGGTGTGACCCTCTCTGCGCCTGTGTATTGGAAGGAGTCCAGGGAGGGGATTTCCTTCTGGACTCCAACCGGCGCCTGCCCGCACTGTTGCGGGCACCATATCAAAATCTCGACTCTCTATTGGGCAACGTCCGGTCACACGCGGACGCCGCCCCCTCGCGGTTGGCCACTACTGCGGACGGACGGGAAACCCGTCCCGCCCATCCGAGGTCACTCTCAGGGCGGCATGAGACGTAGGTATTCGGGTCCGAGTGGACGTCGTCCTCCCGGGCCCTCTCCGCCACCTCCTTCTGCAAGATTACGTCCTCGCAGAAGGTTGCGACCGCGGTAAAACACCCGTCGCTGCCGGCCATCGATCTTATGACGGCCGGCAGCGAGAGATCCCCTCCGATGACTGCAGTGAGGGCCCGGCGCTGCGTCGCCCAAGCGGGGCACATCGCCAGCGTGTGCTGGGCCGTGTCCTCACTGCAGTCGTAGTGGTGGCAGGCGGGACTCGGTTCCTTCCTAGCTACCGAGTGCAGGTACTTTCCGAAGCAACCGTGCCCGGAAAGCACCTGCGTCAGGCGGAAGGTAAGAGTCCCGTGCTGCCGCCCTGCCCACACCGCGATGACCGGCTGGAGCGCCTCCACGGCGGCGAAGCCAGCGCGTGGGGTCTCCAGCCGGAACGACAATCTGAGCATGATGGCTCGGCGAGCGGCTTCGCGCCACTCGCGCACGTCCTCGGGCGGAGGGCGAAATCCGCTCTCCGCCCGGAAGTCAGCCACTCGCCGATGAACTTCGGCGAGCACTTCCACCTCAGAGTCCCACGGGGGTGTTCCGGCCAAGGCGCACGCCGCCTCTGTGGACACCGTGCGGTATCCGCGTATAGCTCTGACCGCCAATATCCTCTGAGTGCGCCAGTTGGGACACTGGCCCTACCCAGATTGGGCAGAAGTCGCCCTAGGACGGAGGCAGTGCCCACCAACTTTGGGCCAAGCCGTAGGAAGTGCTCGTCGAAGAGCCACCTACCGTCGAGGACCAGGCCCAGATACTTCATGTGGGCCCGGACCGGTACGAGGACCGAGTTGACCTCGATGGAGGCGCCGGCGGGTAGACCACGACGGGGCCCATGGAATAACTGGGCCTCCGTCTTGTCTCTCCTCAAAGTTTGCCCCCCGGGCCGTGACCAGGGTGTCGTCTGCGTAACAGATTACACCCAGCCCGGGGGGGAGACGCCCTCGTAGGGCCCAGTCGTATCCAATGTTCCACAGGAGTGGTCCTAGGACAGACCCCTGTGGAACACCGCACGACATGGCCCTGCGTCTCAAGGCGCCATCTCGGTCCTCGTACTCGACGGTACGCTCCTCTAAATAGTCTGCCACCAGCCGCCTCAGGTACCCTGGCACTCCGTGGTATTGGAGTGCGGCCCTGATGCAGCCGAATGGCAGACTATTGAAGGCGTTGGCGATGTCCAATGACACCGCCAACACCACTCCGCCGCAGCTGACCGCCTCTTCGGTCACGGCCCTCAGGCGCAGGATCGCGTCGACCGTCGAACGCCCTTCTCGGAAACCGAATTGGGCGTCCGACAGGTCGGGGCCCACCTCACAGAGGTGCCGGACGATGCGGGCAGAGAGAACCCTCTCGAACAACTTACCCGCCTCGTCCAGCAACACGATGGGCCTGTAGGCCGCGACCGAATCGGCAGGCCGTCCATGCTTCTGAATGAGCACCAGCTTCCCGCACTTCCAGCGCTCAGGGAAGCGCCCGGACGCCAGGCTAGCGTCCAACACCCCCCTGAGGTGGTCCGACATGTAGTCGAGGGCACCGGCCATCACTCGGGCTGGAACCCCGTCCGGCCCGGGGGCGGTGTTCTTGGCTGCCCCGACGACGACCACGACGGGCCATCATATATATATAACGCATCATCTTGCGCCGCGGCACAGTGGTTGAGGTTCGTCTGGACCAGGAGGTTGGAGACTTGATCCATTACTGGATCGTCTCTACAACCCTCTCCATGGGCGACGACGTCGTCGCCTGATTGACGTCGGAGGCAGCCTGGGTCACCGGGCTAGCCTCTGGCGTCTGCCGAGAAGCGCGGGGAGGCTTGCAGCCCCCCTGCCCCATCTGGTGATTGGCGGGCTTATTATCCGCCACACACATCGGACAGTGAGGGGCGGCAGAGCACTCTGCCGCCTTGTGCCCGGGTCGACCGCAGCGGAAACAAAGTTCGCTGCAGTCGAAACAGCTCTCGCACTTGGTGCGAGTGTGTCCCGCGATAAGGCACTTGTAGCACCTCATCGGCCTCGCGGCCAGAACTGTGATTCTGGCATTGACGAAGCCGATGAGCATGCTCCCGGCGTCGGCCAACACTTTGGCCAACGCCACGGGACAGCTCACCCACACCGAGCCGAGGCCTCCTGGGCCCGGCCGGACGGTGCCGACTCGGATGGTGCCCGCGGTGCAGCCAGTCTTCTCCATGACTGCATCGCGGACATCCTCCGACGTGGACTTGAAACCAACCCTATTACAACCCGTCTGGCCAGCGTAGTATGGTAGGCCAAAACCTCCTTTCTAAGGAGAGGCCTATGTCCAGCAGTGGACTGTTAAAGTGATGATGACGATGATGACGTCATTAGGTTTTTCCGGAAGCGTGGAATTGCATTCGAAACTTACGTTCAGAATGTATTCTGTACCGGCAAAACGAATGTGTGAGGTAGTCAATGTGTCGTAGATAGTCCGAATTCAGATACTAGCGTGTGCGGCCTGGCTTAACACGTTGAAATTGAATGTGTGAACCCCATATTTTCTGATACTCACTCATTGATATCGTTGTCTGAACTTGCTTTATCAAATATAATCGGCAAATTCGTGCAGTAACTATACTTTGCCATATATTCCTGGAACAAAAATATTAATTAGTTATATGTACCTAAAATTAATATTAAATAAATATAGTCTATGTCACCTGGGTTATTAATACGAGTCTATTATCACTACATTCATCAAAATCGTTTCAATAGATTAAGTGCTACTATGAGACATACTAAAATATGTATGTTTTTGGGTCGGATGTCCTTGACGAATATTGAGGTACTGCATTGGGTACCGAATAAGTTTATTTATAAAACTGACCGCGGCGACCATTTAGCTAAAAGCTACCGAGTGCAGTTGGATTACAGTAGAACTTATTCAGAAGTAACATGGTACTTATACACATATTGACATGTATAATGATGTTAATGAATGAGGGGTCAATAGGTTTGCAAAAAAGACCAGTGCGACATAGTTACAGGGTAACACGTTTTTATTTTTTAAATAATCCTCTTTTCAGAATGCTGAAAATATTGATACGTGATTTTGCAAGTTGCTCGCAATCGATTTGTATGTATTGTGTAATTTAGCATCGAATATTAGATTAAATACTCACATTGAGAGAGTCACAGTGCTGAGAGAATACGAAGTATCTCCTGTTTCCGAACATTGTCAAAGCTAAACACAAAAAAACAAACAGACATTATTATACATATATAGATTACTTGAAATTCCTGAAGATAAATATTTTTTGTTACATCTTGGTTGTGAAGCGCTCCTACCCAAGTGGCCTTAGGTGATTTTTAAAAAACACCGACGGTAAGCTACGACCGCGCGGTCAGTACCTAGATGGGTGACCGTTTGTGGCATAATATGTTATGAGCGTTTCCGTGAAATAGAGGTCACGTGAAGTAGTTGGTGAAGGTTGATAAGGTAATAGTCGTGAAGTTTGGACGCCTTCGGACGGTTTAAAAACATCCAAAGGCAACATTACGTAGCAACAATGTGTCTTGCCAGTCCCCAACCCACACAAGGCTAGGAACTTATGACCCTATCCTGAGGGGAGACCCGAGCCCAGCAATGAGCTGTTGTGGGTATTTTTCAGTAACTTTTATTTCACTATTAATGTTATTAAAGAAGAAAAATACAATTTTAATATGCCAATTTAAAAAAATATATAAATTGATACTAGCTAATCCGGCGAACTTTGAACCTTCTTAGAATGAATAAATGTTGTGAGCCGAAGCAAGCAGTTACCTAATCCAATTATGTTTTCAAACTATCCAGGAAACTATTGAAATATACACACAAAATTTCTTCCTTAACGGTTCAGCTGTTAGGTAACAAACACACATACAGAAGAATAATATGTATTACAAACGATCCAATGCTAAGCAAGTAAGTAAGTATAAGACTTTAAAATTTTCGAATTTGCTCTACTATAATGTGCATGTATCATACGTGTGAACATTTCTCTTGAATCTCTCTATCTTCTGCGGAAACTGCATTAAAATCGGTTGAGTAGTTTAAAAGACTTGAGCGAACGGCAGTGGCATTTATACTAATTAAGAAGATATTTCTACTTAGATTTCTGCAAACAGTCGATTAAAAAAAAAAGCGGCCAAGTGCGAGTCGGACTCGCCCATGAAGGGTTCCGTATCAGCAAGTAACATCATATAAAAGTTCTTGTAGTTCGTTGTAACTTTCATCGATGTTTTTATACTAGTGCATTGATTGGATGAAAGGTATATTGCGTGTTACGATTTATGACGTATTAAAAAAAACTACTCACTAGATCTCGTTCAAACCAATTATCGTTGGTAGTTTGCGTGGTAATGTACAACATATATTTCTTTTAGTTTTATCACTCTCTTATTTTAGAAGTTAGAGGGGGGGGGACACACATTTTTCCACTTTGGAAGTGTCTCTCGCGCAAACTATTCAGTTTAGAAAAAAATGATATTACAAACCTCAACATCATTTTTGAACACCTATCCATAGATACCCCCACACGTATAGGTTTGATGAAAAAAAAAAATTTTGAGTTTCAGTTCCAAGTATGGGGACCCCCAAAATGTATTGTTTTTTTTCTATTCGTATGTAATAGTATATTGTTCACCGAGGGAGGAAAGGAACCGATTACTAGCGAGGGAGCAGTTTGTGGCCCGAAGGCGCAGCCTAGGGCCACAATACTCCCGAGGTAGGAATGGGACTTTCACCCGAGTGCTACACAGTGCTTTATACTACACCTGTGAGGAACATTTAAAGTATTTATAAAATAAAATCAAAACGTAAGACACCATGTAAGACACAATTTAGCTTAGAATTTGACATAATATTTATAAATATTTCGCGCTTCTTTTGTTTTTTTTTATTCTTCACAAAAGGATGTCAGTGGCACGGAGATTCCATATTTAAATTATATGAAAACTCTTTGGACAGGCCGCGCCATAGATAAGATGACACATGAGAAATGAAAATTCATACAACTTTCTCTCCCGCTAAAACACGTTAGAAATGGATTTTCATACAGTTTTTCCTCCCGCTTATTTAGGTCAAGGAAAAGACTAACTTTCTCTTTTCATTTTCAGGGAATATTGACTACTGTTCCGATCAGGTGTAGTATAAAAATCTTAATGCGGGTCACAGAATACATCGACTGACCAAATTTCAACAGTATAGCTCTTATAGTTTCGGAAATAATTGGCTGTGACATACGGACGGACAGACAGACAGACAGACAGACAGACAGACAGACAGACTTGACGAATCTATAAGGGTTCCGTTTTTTGCCATTTGGCTACGGAACCCTAAAAAACAGAAATACTATGTGAATATGCCAATAATTAAAAAAAAACACTAACATTTTAAACGCGAAAGTGAAACCACTAAACCAACTGAAATTAAATTTGGCACACAGATATACTTATCTGAGAGAGAACATGGGCTACTTTTTACCGCGAAAACAGACATACACGCGGGGTGCCGCGGGCGCAAGCTAGTTTAAAATATAATTATACATTTTCCGACTTACCGATCAGTGTGGTCCAAATGAGATTTTCCATTACCATATTGAAGTTTCACTTTTAATAAACGTTTAGTTAGTAATTGTGTGTGATTATGATGTAGTCAAAGTATCGAATGAGGCAGGCGTTACATTACAGCTCCTTTATAAGTCTAAATGTATTTGGGACAAGGATACTTCCTCGTCCCGAATATATTTGTTACATTTTAATTAAATAATATTTACGACAGTTTTTAAATCATTTTTAGGGTTTCGTAGTTCATGACTCGGAACCATTATAGATTCGCCATGTTCGTCCGTCCATACATCTGTCCTCGACCTACCGCCCAAACGGCCCTAGAATCATTAAACTTTGCATAAATATTTGTTGTACTTACGTGGACAAAGTTTTACAATAAAATTATGAAAGATATTTTTATTTGGGATACCCTACATGTAAAGTGGGAATGATTTTTTCTTCATCAGATAGGTCTTTTAAAAAGATTGTAAGTTTCTTAAAACCATTTTTCGATTTAAGTGTCCGTTTATGAGTTATTCAACTTGAAAGCGCATTTTTTTATCAAAACAGGGCGTCCCCCCCCCCTCTAAAATCTAGAAGGCTAGCTCAAAGAATCTGAAAAAAGTTATGAAAGTTCAATTTAGGGGCTACTCCATATATTGAATTTTTAAGAAAAACTATAGCGCCGGTGTAGGACACAAAAATAAGATAAATAAAATAACCGGTCTCCGTAACGGGTCAGCGTGAGGAGGACCGTCGTTCCCACAGAGCCCACACACGTGTCCACGCGCGTAGCCACGCGACGGGCAACCGCTCTTTTTTTTTTTTTATGTGTGGAAAATCATCATGTACCGTCACCCCACCGGGGGTTACGGCGGGGTGGTGTGTCGGACTTGAACCGACTAAAAACCACACAGTGTGCCCTCTCCGCGCTTCTCCGTTTAGGAGGAGGAGAAGTCCAGAGTGGGATCTCCTTCTGAACTTCTCCAGCGCCTGCCCGCTCCTGATGCGGGCACCGTCTCGGTTTGACGACCCTCTCTTAGGCGGCGTCCGGCACACACCGACGCCGCCTCCTCGCGGCTGGCCACATAGTGCGGGTGGAGGGAAAACCTATGTGAATATGCCGTCCCGTCCACCCACGGCCACACTCAAGGCGGCATGAGGCGGCAGAAGTTCGCGCCTCCGCCGCCCGAGTCGCCGGCGGCGAATCTGGTCCGATTGGATGTCGTCCTCCCGGGCCTTCTCCGCCGCCTCCTTCTGCGTGATTACGTCCTCGCAGAAGGTTGCGACCGCGGTAAATGAGCTCTCGCTGCCGGCCATGGAACGAACGACGGCCGGCAGTGAGAGATCCTCTCCGATGACTGCAGTGAGGACCCGGCGCTGCGTCTCCCATGCGGGGCAGACCACCAGCGTGTGATGAGCCGAATCCTCACTGCAGTCGCAGTGGTGGCAGGCGGAACCAATTCCCTCCTGGCGACCGAGTGCAGGTACTTTCCGAAGCAACCATGCCCGGAAAGAACCTGCGTCAGTCGGAAGGTAAGGGTCCCATGCTGCCGCACTGCCCATTCGCCGATGACCGGCCGAAGCGCCTCCACGGTGGCGAAGCCAGTACGTGGGGTCTCCAGCCGGACCGACCAGCGAGCCATCGTGGCTCGGTGAGCGGCATCGTGCCACTCGCGCACGTCCTCGGACGGAGGTCCAACACCGCCACTCTCCGCCCGGTAGTTAGCCACTCGCCGATAAACGTCGGCGAGCACTTCCGCCTCCAAATCCCACGGGGGTGTTCCGGCCAGGACGTACGCCGCCTCCGTAGACACGGTGCGGTATTCCCGTATGGCTCTAACCGCCAGAGTTCTCTGCGGCCGCCAGAGCCGCGCCCTATTCTGGGCGGTCAGAGCCGCCGCCCACACCGGTGCACCGTAGAGTGCTAGCAACCATCTGACCTATACCAACCCGTCTGGCCAGCGTGGTATAGTAGGCCAAAACCTCCTTTCTAAGGAGAGGCCTATGTCCAGCAGTGGACTGTTGAAGGCTGTTGATGATGATGATACCTCATGATAGCAACGGTAACCCATCTAGGTCTGACCGCGCCATCGTCGCCAAAAAAAAAAACTAAAAAAAAAAAAAAAAAAAAAATTAATAAATAAAAAAAAAAAAAAAAAATAAAAAAAAAAAAAAAAAAAAAATATAAATTGTGTAACAGTCGTCAAAAAAAACTTAATATATTATTACGTAGAAAAACGACGACCAGCAAAAAAAATTACAGGGTGACACTGCAATCCCTTTCTGTACCGAAAGACATTTTCCCCGATGAACAAGCCCGTGCATGTTACCGCTGGCGGGCACCGCGCGTGCTCGTAGCACTTTTGTATGAAACCGCGCGGGCGCCCGCTTAACGCTGTTTCAGGCCTAAGCCCCTGAGGTTGGTATTTAAACAGTTCACTTCTGGACATAAGGCCGGACATTTGGATTTTATTAGTTTTATGCAATATTTGTCATTGTTATGCTTAGGTAATTTATCTTTTTGGTGTTGTATGTTTTTGTATATGTATGTATCATCGTAAATTTTTGTAATTGTACAGATTATTCGTATGGTTTCATTTGGCTATGTTACGTTGCTGTTTCATGCATAAATAATAATGTTGACTGCCTCGTTGGTCTAGTGGTTAGCGTATGCGACTCGTAATCAAGAGTTCTCGGGTTCGATTCCCGGGTCGGACCAAATGTTTGTGTGATCCACAAATATTTGTTTTGGAGTTTGGGTGTTTTCTATGTATCATATGTATGTATTTACAAAAAATATGTATGTTTAGGTATGTATTTGTATCAGTTGTCTGGTTACCCATAACACAAGCTCTGCTTAGTTTGGGGACAAGATGGCGTTATGTGTAAAAATCAATGACCAAAAAATGTACAGGATATTTATTATCTGATTTTTAACAGAGTAACGCATGGAGTTTCATGTCGGTTCTTCTCCAAATAAATGTCATTTTTGATTGAGTCAGTTAAAATGTAACGTTTTGAAAAAACCTGAATACCGAGTTGAAAACCGACTCAACCCGCATTTGACCAGCGTGGGGGCGTATGTCCTTAACCCTCTCTTAAGACGAGACCCGATTCCGGCAGTAGGACATTATGAGTTGTTGATTGATCTGTTTAAGGCTATTGATGATATTATAAATCTTTTGCAGAATAATGAATCAAAGGATGCATAATTGTATCTAATTTACCCACATACCTATCTGCCTACTCAACAACATCAAATAATCAAATGAAGTAACAGCTATAGACAATATTCGATGTTACCGCATCCGTTTACGAGTCCGATGTGAAAGAGAGCTATGACTAGTATCTCATCATTTGCTGCTCCATGATGACATGGAGTAGTAGATGGTGCGCAGTTAGCAACCTTATCATGTTTGTTTTTACTATTAATACCATAGATTTATTTTGTTATTCATTCAAAACTAGTATCTTCGCATTTTCCGTTATTAATTTATTTCATCATTTATTCAACAATACAAACAAATCTATCCTCATTTATAATGTTAAATTGTGAAGGATGTAATAATATTTATTTGTATTTTGATAACATGAGAGGCAAGATCTTGCTGAAATTCCCCCCTTTATCGCGCGCAATACTTAATAGAAACGTAATCAATACTAAAATTGATATTTTTAAGTGTAGCTTGCCAAAATTCACAGAAATAGCTCAAAGTTGCGTTATCGCTAAAACTTTAATTTTTATGTGCCTGGTTGAAGTACCTACTGCGTATTACTTTGATAATACTAATCGATGTCGTATAGTTGTAATAAGCTTGCAGTGTTATTTTAGGAATGAATCCTGTTAAAATATACAAGTTTAAAAAAAATAAAAATAAAACAATTTTTTTATACGGTTTATGGAATAAAACATTAATTTTTGTTTTATAGTAACTGATTACTTTCTGAAAGGAAAGGTTTTTATTATAAACAACGCTAGTAAAAACATACATCAACACAATCTATTGAAGATACACCAAACTACCGAATAACGAAGTATACGGAGTCACTACAGATCCTGTATCACGATATAGAAGTTCTCGCGCCGATTAACATAAACAACTTCTCAACACCAACATTTATCAAAAGTATAATCACCTCGTCTGGTCAAAGGGTCTTCCCTTTGTGTTGAAGGGCCGTAACAACCGTTTCCACTGTAGTGAAAACAAGGTAAGTGAAAGCAGCCTTTAATAAAGCAGATACGCAACATCAACAACATCATCGTGTTCACTCCTACAGCGGTGAGTAACTACTATCCAAGAATCAGACAGCCAGCGTCTCGGCACTGCACACTGTACCTACGGATCAAGTAGGCAGGGCATATCTCTACCCAGTAACCAGCCACTACTCTTCTCTCTTTCTTCTACTCAACAACCACCTCGAATCACTGAGGACTTCACTGCAGCACCGCGAGACGCACGTAATCCCTACTCACTGGGACTAGCGGCATTCAGTTCCGACGCACTGTAATAACTCACTTCTGGCACTAGCATATGCTCCAAAAAAGAGCGTATACAGTGGAATCATTATATATCAACCTACAGCCTAAAGAGAAAGGAGAGTGATATGCCAATTTCTACATACAACGCAAGCCTAACGAAAATCTACAACAACACCATCAGTCGAAAATACAGAACTATACGGAGTAAATACTGATCCTGTATCGCGATATGGAAGTTCTCGCGTTGATTAACATACATTGTATACAACTTCTAAACATCAATTGTTTCTCCACACTATCTTATTTTTCTACTGTTTAGCTACAATAATCCTTTGAAATCAGGATGGTAAAGCAGTATTTCTTAAAACAGTTTGCTGAAACAACCAATACATCAATCTTGTTTGTGTATATATTTACTAGCTTTTGTCCGCTACTCCGCCCGCGTGTAGATTTTCGCGGTAAATAGAATGTGTTATTCTGATATGTAATATGTGAAGTTTTATCCATTCAGTACTTTTTGCATGAAAGAACAAAAATCATACATACATACTCACAAACTTTCGCATTACAATGCATTTAAGTGCGTTATGAGTATAAATAATTCGTAATCTAAATAATAATGAGAACACAGGAAAATTAATAAAATCGTATAAATATTATTGACATTATAATCAGACGGAAAACCGTCAAGAGAAGAATAACAATTGCGATAAATCGATTAATGTGCAACTTTAAGGAAAAAACACATTGTACGTAATTTGACCATTATGTATTAAGTTTAATCAAATGTTCTAACAATAATATAATAATTGTATGGCACAGTTTTATCAGTTTATTGGCATTAAGTCTCTTTTGATGTGTGTAGTTCCATAACGATGAGTAGCCTTCCCCTAGAGCTTGCAAAAAATGGACGCAAACTGCCAGAGAATGGGAATTTCCTAGCAGATTAATTGCTGCGATCGACTGTAAGATTGCCATCTTGTTACAAAAACGCGATCTGGTCACTACATAATGATTTAGCCGATAGACAAGGGGAAAGCTCGGTTTCCACCGCGAAAGGGTAATGAGCGAGAAATGGTAAGCGGAACGGACTCCTTTTAAACAAAATAGGTTTGCATTTCCACCAACAAAGAGTTTTGCCACTGCGAGCGGATAATGACAGAGCGGACTCGGCGGAGCGAGACGAACGGAAAATGAGAAATGAATCAACTCTTTGTTGGTGGAAACACATGTATGCAGTTTTGTATTGCGAGGTAAAAGGAGTAATTAATGGGTCCGTTCCGCTCGCGGTGGAAATCGGGCTGAAGCCTCTGTGGCTTCCTTCAGAATGAACGTGAAATAACAGGGCCCGATTCCTCCTCAGTATACAACACTTTGTATTCTTAATCCGTCATCTCACTGTCAGGTTTACTTGGGGTCGGCCACTAGTTCAACCGAATCTACCAGAATATCAGGTTTTTCACGGAGCGACAGGTCTCGGACCTTCGCAACCCTGAGTGTGAACTGAATTCAAAAGTTGAAATAGTAGTGACTGCCTGACTTCTCAGTAACGATTGCCTTAGATGTTCATCATCACCGGAACCGACGACTTAACGTACTCTTCGAGATATGGGTGTGACAAAATGTTTTTTTTTTGTTAGAAAAAAGCGGCCAAGTGCGAGTCGAACTCGCCCATGAAGGGTTCCGTATCAGCAAGTAACATCATATAAAAGTTCTTGTAGTTCGTTGTAACTTTGATCGATGTTTTTATAATAGTGTATTGATTGAATGACAGGTAAATTGCGGTTTACGATTTATGACGTATTAAAATAAAAACTACTAACTAGATCTCGTTCAAACCAATTGTCGTTGGTAGTTTGCATGGTAATGTACAACATATTTTTTTTTTTAGTTTTATCACTCTCTTATTTTAGAAGTTACAGGGGGGGTGGACACATTTTTCCACTTTGGCAGTGTCTCTCGCGCAAACTATTCAGTTTAGAAAAAAATGATTGTAGAAACCTCAACATCATTTTTGAACACCTGTCCATAGAAACACGTATGGGTTTGATGAAAAAAAATTGTTTTGAGTTTTAGTTTCAACTATATTGTTTTTTTTCTATTTTTATGTGAAAATCTTAATGCGGTTCACAGATTACATCTACTTACCAAGTTTCAAAAGTATAGTTCTTATGGTTTCGGGAAAAAGTGGCTGTGACATACGGACGGACAGACAGACCAGACGGGGTGATACCCCAAATGTGAAATCGGTGTGAAACACACCATGTTCCGGGAAAAATAATACTCAATTGTTTTAAAATAAGATGTAAATTATCGCTTTTGATAAATGTTTTGATCATTTTAATTAGCCCGGTACATCACGGTCGGCAGTCTCATACGCTAACGGCTAATTAAAATGATCAAAACATTTATCAAAAGCGATAATTTACATGTGATACCCCAAATCGGAAATCGGTGTTAATAACTTATTTTAAAACAATTGAGTATTATTTTTCCCGGTACATGGTGTGTATGTATATAATAGGAAACTATATGGTTTTAGTTTCATATGTATTTACTTTTTACACTGACAATGATCATTTTAACTGTGTTCGCTTTAGGTAAGTTATTGAAAAATTGTGACCACCGTTATGTACATATGTATAATTATGTGTTTTAATATTCGAATGAGACTTTAATAAAAAATAATTTAAAAGAACTTTGTCAAGAAAAAGCTTTTATTGAAATGCATAGATCGTAGATCGTTAGATGGGCCGCTCCATAATAAAAAGCGCCCAATTTATATCATTACTGAAAGAGGTGCACGCACAACTTTTGTCTTATTACCCGACAATTGCAGGCTGTGAGTGGACGCGGACTTAAAAAAATATTTTAAGCTTTTTCGTGTTTAAACATTTTAGTATGCCTTCGTGTTCATTTTGGAAGTGTAAAAACACAAGCCGAAACACAAATAAAGATAAAGGTGTTACTTTTCATTCGTAAGTATTTGTAAACAATTTAATTTGATTCATATATAATAATTTTAACAAAAAGGAACCGACTTCAATAAAAAACTATTCCGAGTACCCAAATCGCGACATTGTGCCTATGCTAATTGAAGAGTTCCCTCGATTTCCTTGGGATCCCATTATCAGATCCCGATATGGTGACGATGGGACCACCTGTAAGCTACGCCCATTCCAATGCAAAAAGAATGTTTGAAATCGGTTCATAAACGACGAAATTATCGCTGAACATACATAAAATAAATAAATGAAGTTGGTTAAAAACACACGTCTCGAGCGGTTTAGCGGGACGAAGGAGAGGCGTGAGGGGTTGAGAAGCGGCCGGCTGCCAAAGATTATTTACTAAACAGAACAGTTAAAGTTCTGAAGGTAACGATCTCTATATGGCACTGTTTCTTTTTATGAAACTGGAATTGAATACTTTAATATCTACTTTAAAATAGCAATGACATAATAACTTTTATTATGATTGACTTTTGTTCCTATTTTCTTCAATCTTAAGTTCAAATGTATATCAAATTTATCATTATTTTTATACAATGCAGGGATTATCTTTTATAGAATTCCTATATACAAAATGCCAAAAATTTAATAAATTGATGCTTTTTGACCGACTTTGATTTAATTAAGGTGATTAGCTGTGCAAAATAGTTTCTCACAGATTCTTTTGTTTACATTTTATTATTATGTAACATATTCAAATTAATGATTTTATTTCATAATATTAAATTTCATCTTTTTATTATTTTCTATCATTCTTCCTAACCTGATTTCTTACAGTACTGTGTAGGTATAATACTTCAGAAATCAGAAGATTATCACTTTTTTATTTATTCTATGACGAGTGATGACGTACGAAACGTGCGAAACTATGACCATTCCGCGACGCGTGAGGCCCTATCTAACGATCTACGATCTATGTTGAAATGCGTTAAAATTAATTAAATAGGGTATTTCATGAAAACTTTTATTTTCAACATAAAACGTCATTACACAATTATATTATAAAGTTTAATATTTTATGTATACAAACTGCATTAAAATACGTTAAATACTTTCAAAGATATTATCGAACAAACAACGTAAGATACATATAACTGATTTAATTGTAAGCGGCACGTTAACTAATAATGATTTGTTAATTCATATAATTGTATAAAATAGCTATGACTTATTTTGTAATATTGACATTAATAAATATCGATACATTTATTTTTGTTAGGGTAGCAACACTGTAAAACTGACTTGAGAGTTCGTGCGTCGCTAGCGAGGCATTCTACTGTAATATTCGGCGCCGTCAACTAGTCAGTAGATACAGATTGTAATAATAAATCAGCGAATATTGAAGTAATCCTGTAGTTTTTCTGAGTTGAAGACCTTGATCTTACTCATTGAAGAATTAAACAAGAGGGTAGTCACAACATGATTTAAGTTTAATGATATGAAATTATTTTAACTTCACCTCCATGATTGTTTTAATCATAATTTTAACAAAAAGGAACCAAGTTCAAAGAAAAACTATTCCGAGTACCCAAATCGCGACAATTGTGCCTCTGATATTTGAGGAGTTCCCTCGATTTTCTTGAGATCCCATCATCAGATCCCGATATGGTGACAACAGTGACCACCTGTAAGCTACGCCCATTCCAATGCAAAAAGAATTTTTGAAATCGGTTCATAAACGACGAAATTATCGCTGAACATACATAAAAAAAATAAAAAAAAGAATCCGACGAATTGAGAACCTCCTCCTTTTTGTTGAAGTCGGTTAAAAGTCACTGTTTTTTGATATCTTTGATATGCCATTCGCCCAAGTGTTTACCTGACATATCTCCTAATTTGTAAACAAAGGGACACTTTTTGGAAATAATTCTAAATTTAATGTATTTAGGAGCTAATTTTTTTCTAAAGTATTTGTCTTTTTCACTGAGATAAAAGGTTTTAAGCCAAACTATATCACGCACATTGATTCTGCCTCTATACTATGAACTCTATAGTCTATTAGGTGTTCTTTAAGTCCGTTTTATGTATGGCTATGAAAACCTATTTTAAAATATTATTTTCTAGAACAGAATTTACATCCCTTTGCGAATCTATCATAACATACTGCATACCAGTTTGGGAAGAATCTCCTAAGACTAATTTCATGACCTAGAGCGTGCTCAGGGAGCGGTCCTTAAAGTTATGTTGCGAAAACCCTATAGATACCCTACTGATCAACTTTATAAGGATGCAGCATGTCTGTCAGCTGTTAGATAACTTTACATGTTACAAATTTGTCTCCGCCAACAAAAAACTGTGCAAGCACTGAATGTGGTTTCCACTAACATTGGAAGAAGACCCAAAGCCCCGTGTACTATCATTTAAATTAAAACAAGACAGACTTAGGCATTCATACATACATACATACATACTCACACATACACACACGTACACAAACCCATATAATAATATTCTAGTTTTCATCCTATCCAGATTTAATTTGCTTCATTTAAATTGTTCTATATTTGAAAATCCTTCACCACGCTTCCTAAAACGGGTTATTCTGCGGTCATTTTAATGATAGGGAAAAAATATGTTGCTATATTCGGAAACAATACACGATATGAACGAAATACCTGTTACGTGTTTACGGTAATTACCATGTATTTTCATAATTACAAACTATGAGCATTTATTTGCCCGCGGTTCGGCCCGCGACAGACACATTATGTTCCTTTTTTTTATCGGATATCTGACCACAACATCATCGAGTCCCAATCGAGCTAGAACTATGGGCCTACAACTAGCGTAAATACATAGACATTTACAATTTTTTTGTAAATACGTACATATTAATCTCCAAAAACATATTTTATTTGCTACGTCTTTTTATTTTATAACATTAGTATGGATACAAATATTTCTATTCTCAAAACCAGTAACAACAAAGCAACAATAATATTAATTTGAATGCATAAACTTAACCACACATTTATTCTGTTATGAGTAGTAAATTCTGTTCTAGTAAATAATATTTTTAATAGGTTTTCATAGCCATACATAAAACGGACTTAAAGAACACCTAATAGACTAAAGAGTTCATAGCATAGAGGCAGAATCAATGTGCGTGATATAGTTTGGCTTTTATCTCAGTGAAAAACACAAATACTTTAGCAAAAAATTAGCTCCTAAATACATTAAATTTAAAATTATTTCTGAAAAGTCTCCCTTAGTTTACAAATTAGGAGATATGTCAGGTAAACACTTGGGCGAATGGCATGGCAAAACAGTGATTTTATAAACAATCAAGCATTTTTGTTTCTCGTCTGTTTTTCAAATCGCTTGCTTCATGAGTGATGCAACTGCATTTTCAGTAGTGTCTACTGAATATGCAGTTAAATATGTTGAATGTGCAGTCTACTGAATATGCAGAAAAATCAATTAGGATTCGGAAAGGGTTTGTCTACTCAGTAGACAAACCCTCTACGATTCTTAATAGAACATAGAACATGATGTTATTAGTTAGCAGAAAGCCTGTAAGATAATTGTTGAGAACTCTATCCAAGACCTTTGACAGAGCTGGAAGTATTGACATGGGTGTATAATTATCCTAATCACCTTTGTCACCTTTTTTTAAAATTGGTATTACTATTGATCTTTTTAGATCCCGGGGAAAGTACCAGATCTTATCGCTAGATTGTAAATATGGGTTATTACTGGCACCAATTATAGCTTAGCAGATTTAGAAACACATGTCTGAATGCCATCCCATCCCATATCTGTCTCTGTACGGAGACTATTAATGATTCTGTTTATCTCTATTTCATTAACTTCAAGTAGGCCCATAGATTTCAGTGGAGAGGGATTCCTAAAAAACTCGACTTGGGTTTATGCGTTGGTTTTATTTTACTGGCTAAATCATTCCCTATGTTAGTACCGATAATGTACTGATAAAGTAGCGATTAATGTAATTTATAGCTGTGGTTTTATTTTCAAAAGCACTTAATAGGCCCACAGCATTGGAACGTGTGACTAAAGTGTCAGTAACTGTTTTAATTACTTCCCATATTCTTTTAGGATGTTTATTGTTTTTAGCAAATTGTGATCTTTCATATTCACGTTTGAATATTTTGAGCAAATTCTTGCAGAAGTTCCAAAAGCGCTTATAAGTAATTTCCAGGATGGTATTATCTGGTTGGGTTTTAAACTTCAGGTACATGTTGTTCCGATTACGTATGTATCTCAATATTCCAGGTGTTATCCATGGCTTTTAAATTCAAGATTTACAAGGAACATTTACGATTTTACTATGCATTTCTATGATATATTTATCATATATATATATATATATCATATAGATAAATTGTTATCAGTGGCTTGATTAACGTCGTACATGGAAAGTATGTTAGAGAAATCCGTCTTTTCAATATCATTTATAACGCCGTTTATCACGCAGAATAGGATAGTGATCAGTGATAGAAGATTCAATTACTAATGTTGTGGCAGTGTAGTGAGTTTTAAGTAATGTATGATCTAATAGTTGCTTAATCTAGTGGGAAACTGATGAGCTAGTAAAAGGCCATGTAAAGCTGCTAGATTCAGGTATATGTTGGCGCGGTTGTCCGAACTGTTTATTTTAATATCTATATTTAAGTCACCCAGTAATATAATATTATTGTAGGCGGATAATTTCGATAAAATATGGTTGAAGCTATCAAGGAAGTTATCTATTTTCCTATACGAGGGCGGTCTATTTAAAGCTATAATTACATTACTGTTGTCTATCCTGCAGACAAGACAATCAGATTCTTGAAATGAAAGTTCATACTCTTCGTATCGCTTAAGACTGTTCTTAACATACATATATAACTACCCTCATTTTGACTAAGTAACCTATTCGTTGCAAAGTTTGTATATCCATCCAATAATGCCAAAGTGGATAACCAACATTTTGTTAGAATTAGTATGTATTGTTGGGAACACCAACATCAAAATGTATTTTTTAAGTGTGTCAACACTGTTGTAAATTTTTTCCTTTCTGCAGCTTGTTAACGTGCCGTACGTACGTTTTTATACAAATTAAATAATCACTGTGGCAGTGCGAATTAGTGGCGTCTTATTATTGCGAGCGATAAACCAGCCCTACAGTCCACTAGGAATAACCCCAACCTTTATACTCAAGTGCCGAACATGGTCCTCCACCCGTCATCGTGATAATCTTCAAGGACTTACAATCCGTCGCCATTTTGCTGCCGCAGTGCGAGATCAAACGAGCACCAAAAGGATCTTCAAATCAGAGAGGACAATATTCAAGCTAAGTTTAGCATTCTTCTCTGCAAGACCACTATTTTTTAAAAGTGCGAGTTGACATACAAGAATATATATATTATTTTTGCATCAAGCTTTTGTTCCTGTTACGACAAACCACATTGAAATTCAAAACGTCCAGCATTTCAAATTTCAACCAATAGGAAGCCGCCGCGCTGCGCTGCACACCGCGTTGTCTCCGGCGGACCAATAGAATCGCCCCTGCCTGCGTTCCCGCGTATGCGTCGATCGAGTCTAACCCGCCGGCAGTGACCGCCATTTTATCATTGAATCGTTTGCGTCTTGGCGTTTAATGTATCTTTGCGTGATATTTAATGGTTTGTGGTGATAATTCGTACAGAACTGTATTTACAAGTATAATTTTGCACATAAATTGTGAAATCTACGCTAATAATTTAGATTATCTCCAAATACAAGATGTCTGACGACGAAAAAGGTACCGAAAACATTTTATTATTAAAAAACAAGAAAAGAGGTGTTCAAAGCTGTTTAACTAGAATACACAATGAAATTGAAACCTTGGCATCAGCCACAACTTCTAAAGTCTTTCTTGAAGTTAAAGAGGAACGTCTACGATCGCTGTTTTTGACTTACGAAAATGTATTATTTCAATTAATGGCTTTAGACCCCTCTTTAGAGGATGATGGCAAGGTTGAAGATAAATATTCTCAAACTCTTATAAAAATAAAACAGTTACTAGTGGAACTTGATACTCCGAATACTAACCCCAGTGATATTAATAGCAACAAAGCATATATTCAAACAAAGTTACCACAAATAAACGTTCCAATGTTTACTGGAAAGTATTCTGAGTATAGAACCTTTATGGGTATGTTTAACTCACTCATAAGTAACAACAATAGTTTAGAGAAGATTCAAAAGTTGTATTATCTAAGAAGTTTTCTTCAGGGTGAACCGTTAGACTTAATAAAAAACTTGCCTTTGCTTGACTGTAGTTATGATGATAGCTTACAAATATTAGATAAGAGGTATAATAATGAGTTCTTAATTAAAAATCAGCACATAAATATTATATTAGATATTCCACCTATAACCAAATCAACAGCAACAATTCTTAGGCAATTTGTCTCTGACATAAAGCAACAATCAGCTTCATTGCAAAACCTTGGAGTGAATATAAACAAGTGTTCTATATTATTAATAGTATTGTTAAGAAAACTTGACACTTTGTGCAGCCGGGAATTTCAAATTATGTGTAGCCATGATAAAAAGGAGCCCACCTTATCTAATTTGGTCACCTTTCTAGACGAACGAGCTGTTGCTCTTGAGAATGCAACTGGAGGCAAGTCAAATACAACACAAAATTCAAAGGTAAACATGTACTCCATCAAGGAACCCCCAGCTGCTATGAAGGTTGTCGAGGATCCTGCTGGAGGCCCCTTCAATAAATCTGTCTGTCCATTATGTAAGTCTTTTACACATAAACTTTTTAATTGTATTAAATTTAAATTAATGCCTGCCTCTGAGCGACTTCAATTTGTTACAGAGCAAAAATTATGTAAGATATGTCTCAATAAACATGTCAAAGCATGCAGGTATCATTTTAAGTGTTCTACATGCAAAGATAGACATAACAGTCTCATACATGTTGACAATACACAAACCCCTATTTCTTTTCTATCAAAAACAATACATACTCAAGTACTATTGCCAACAGCACAGATAAAAATGTTTGCTAGTGATGGCACAGAAGTACACATCAAAGCTCTGCTAGACAGTGGTTCTCAAATTTCATTTATTACAAAAGACTTAGTTAATTTATTAAAATTAAACCCACAATCTATGAACTTTAAAGTTCTAGGAATCGGGAACAACATTAATAATTTAAAGGAGTATGTCCAAATCCAATTACACTCTCTCGTTAAAAATTACAGTATTAATGTTTCATGCTTTATACTTAATAGGATTACCACAAGGTTGCCACAAACAAAGCTAGACTTATCAAAATTTGTGTTGCCCGCGAATATCAGCCTTGCTGATAAAGATTTTCACAAGCCAAGTGATATACATTTATTAATAGGTGCTGATGTATTTTTCCAGCTGCTGACCCGTGAGCCAGTTGTCCCACTAAATTCTGCCCTGCCAATATCTGCACGAGGAACTCCTGAGCCTTCACATTTACAGCACCACAATGCGTCTGCACCCACACTTTTGAGTACTCACTTTGGTCATATAATAGGAGGTAACCTGCCTTATTCTTTCACTAATAATCCAGTCACATTACTTTGCAATAGCTGTGACACAGAGCTTCACAATAGCATTGCCAATCTTTGGAAAACAGAAAGTGTCCCTGAATTGTTTCCAGAGAAAATAGCTGAACATGACACATGTGAACAAATCTTTCAAAATTCAGTTCAGTTAAAGAATAACAAATTTACTGTGGCCTTGCCTTTAAAACTACCTCTTTGTTCTGTCAATGAAACTTTAGGAAGTTCATTTCATTTAGCTTTGAAACGATTTCACAACTTAGAAAGTAGATTAAATAAAGATTCAAGCTTACTAAAGCTTTACAGTGATTTTATACATGAATACATAAATTTAGGCCATGGTTCTAAGGTGGACATTAGTCAGTATGAATTTGAAACTGAGCCACTGTATTTTTTGCCACACCACCCTGTAGTCAGGATGGACAAAAGAACCACAAAATGCAGAGTGGTCTTTGATGGTTCTATGAAAACAAACAAAAAGGTATCATTGAATGACATGTTACTGAATGGTCCTGTTGTACAGAACGAATTATTTGATATTTTAATTTTGTCAAGAATAGATAAATACATTTTTGTAACTGATATAAAACAAATGTTTAGAGCCATTAGTTTAGATAAAAAATATTGCTCCTTACAGAATATACTCTGGAGAGATTCTCCCGATCAAAATATAGAGTGTTTTCAATTAAATACTGTTACATATGGTCTTAAATCTAGTTCATACTTAGCCACGCGTTGCTTACTAGAGCTAGCTGAACGGTATGGTCAAGAATTTCCAATGGCTGCCTTTATTTTAAGGCACCAGACGTACGTCGATGACGTATTAGGTACAGCCAATTCTCTTGAGGCTTTAATAGAGGCAAAAGAGCAACTGTGCAAACTTCTAAGCCTAGGAGGCTTCCAATTTCATAAATGGTCTTCAAACATTGTTGAAGCCCTACAAGATATTCCTATAGAAAGGCAGTATTTTGATAATATTGATTTACAAAGAGACAACTTGTCTTTAAAAACTTTAGGTCTTAATTATAATGTTATGGCAGACACTCTAAACCTTGCTTCTCCCACTCCTCAAAGCAAAGTTCCTGAAACTAAGCGTGAGATTCTCAGCTTCATAAGCAAGTTTTTTGATCCTTTAGGTTTAGCTGGGCCTATAATTGTCTATGCCAAAGCTATCTTGCAAAAATTGTGGCAAGCCCGCATCGGCTGGGACTCTGTGCTTGATCAGGAGCTGAATGATGTTTGGCTTGAATTTTATTATAGCTTAATTCACATGAAACCAATTAGCATTGACCGTTGTGTCAGCATGAGCAATGCAAGGTGTGTGCAATTGATTGGGTATGCAGATGCATCGCTTTCCACTGGGTATGGATGTTGCATTTATCTTAGAGTAACTGACTATGCTGGCAATATAAATGTCTCCCTGCTTTGTTCCAAATCCAGAATAAATCCTCTAAATCAAAGCCTCACGGTACCCAGGCTGGAACTAAATGCTGCATTACTGCTTTCAAAGCTAGCTGTTAAGGTTCACACAACGATATCGCTTAAAATTCATGCAGACAATGTTATTTTATATTCGGATTCACAAATTGTTTTGGCATGGCTTTCAACTGACATATTAAAACTAAACACATATGTTGCTAACAGAGTAAAACAAATTACTAAAAATACAGCATGTTTTACTTGGTCATACATAGGCTCAGATCAGAACCCTGCAGATTGCCTGAGCAGAGGAGTGCTCCCTCACAATCTGGAAATACATAGTCTCTGGTGGCGGGGTCCTGAATTCCTTCATCATGGTGAGTACAATGTTCCTTCTACTACACCTCCAGACAACATGGAGCTTCCGGAGATCAAGGATGAACTGCCTCATGCAATGGTTTGTACTTATAATATGCAACCTATCTTAAATCTAGAATTTTTAAAACGATTTTCTGAGCTGCACAAAGTGCAAAGAGTTCTTGCCTACGTACTTAGATTTTGTAACAATGTTCATACAAAATTAAATAAAAATAAAGAAAATTTTATAACGTCTTTTGAACTTGAAAATGCATTATTGTTGATAATTAAGTACGAACAACAAACATTAATGAAGGATGTTATCCATTCTTTAAAATGTAATCAAAGAGTTATTGATTATAGCTATAATTCTTTATGTCCATTTTTGGATGACAACGGTTTGGTGAGAGTAGGTGGCCGCCTACAAAACGCGAATGTGCCATACGCACAAAAACACCCTCTCATTCTTCCTAAAGGTTCTCATATTATAGAATTAATTGTAAAATCTGAACATGTAAGGAACCTTCATGCAGGTCCTAGATTGGTTTTGTCTGTTATTAACCAAAAGTTTTGGATAATTAATGCTATGAGAGAAATTAAAAAGGTTATTCATAGATGTATAATATGTTTTAGACTTAAAAAACATGCATCTGAACAATTAATGGGCAACTTGCCTAAAGATAGAGTAAATGTGTGCCGTCCCTTTCAGAAGATAGGCATAGACTTTGCTGGCCCAGTTTCTGTGAAACAATCTTCACTGCGTAGGTCAATTGTAGGCAAAGGCTATGTTTTGGTTATTGTTTGTTTCGTTACCAAAGCGATACATTTAGAATTGTGCTCTGACTTAAAGACAAATACATTTCTCGCATGTCTTAAACGCTTCATTTCGCGAAGGGGACGCCCCACTGATATATATTGCGATAATGCATCTACATTTAGGTGTGCTAATTCAGAATTACATAATTTGTATAAATTGCAGTCATCCAGAGAGCATCAAACACAAGTACAGTCATTTATTGCTGAAAAAGGCATTACTTTCCATTTTATTCCTTGCTATTCGCCTGTGTTTGCTGGGCTTTGGGAAGCAGCGGTAAAAAGTACCAAATTCTTATTAAAGAGAACTATTCAAAGGGCAATAATTACCTATGAACAGTTGTCAACTGTATTATGTGAAATAGAAGCGGTACTGAATAGCAGACCGCTCATACCAATGTCTAATGATGTTAATGATTTTTCATATATATCTCCTGGTCACTTTATAATTGGAACTACCTTAAATTCATGCCCAGAAAGAAATGTACCTGAAATACCTTGTAATAGATTGAAATTCTGGGATATATGTAACAGTATGAAGCAATCTTTCTGGAAAGCATGGAGTAATCAATACTTGAATACTTTGCAATGTAGACCGAAGTGGAGAAATGTATTACCTAATTTAAAAATTGGGTCTTTAGTTATTCTTAAGGAAGATAATACTCAGCCCATGTATTGGCCAATGGCAAGGATAATTGATGTTTTTCCTGGCACAGATAATTTGGTCAGAGCCGTTGCAGTCAAAACTGCAAATGGCAGAGTACACAGACGGTCTGTAACCAAAGTCTGCTTGTTACCAATAGATTGCAATTAATTTTGTATAAGAATAACATTACTTTCTATGTAAACTTAATAATAATAACAATGTTTATTATGTTAACAAATTGTAAACTGCAGTGCCTACTTAGTTTATTGCATATTCCTATTCACAACTGGCACTGTTTTGAACTCATTTAATGGCTGTGAAAATGAAGAAGTCATTATTTTGTATTCTTATACTTGGCTTCCATTTTCCCTGAGCCGGAGCATGTTGGGAACACCAACATCAAAATGTATTTTTTAAGTGTGTCAACACTGTTGTAAATTTTTTCCTTTCTGCAGCTTGTTAACGTGCCGTACGTACGTTTTTATACAAATTAAATAATCACTGTGGCAGTGCGAATTAGTGGCGTCTTATTATTGCGAGCGATAAACCAGCCCTACAGTCCACTAGGAATAACCCCAACCTTTATACTCAAGTGCCGAACATGTATGCGACAGCTAAATTTGAGAGAAAATAATAAAAGTTTACCTTGATCAAAATTCTTGTTGATGCTTTCTATATTGAGTCTGATATGTCTGTAAGTGATTTGTTTAGCAAATTAAGGTGCCCACCACAATCTTGTGCCCTACATATATGAGATTGAGATGATGATAGGCTATCTAACTCAATAGTATAAGCCATTTGATAAGAAGGAAATCATGACACAAATTATATAGCATCTATACTTGACGGGTAAGAAAACCAGTATCAGTAATGATTTCGTAGTATCTGGTGATTTTAAATTAGAAACATTCAATTTTTCATTTAATTCAATTTTAATGATATTAGGTATATTTCTGTGTTGTGCATTTTTGTGTTGTATGTGATTAAAATATATGTCTAGTAAACGTCTCTTATGACTATTCTATTGTAGTCGACTCATCAAATAATAATTTATTTCCTATATCCTCTCGTGGAAATTTATTTTTATTTATTTATTAGCGCGCTTACATTTTTTTAATATTGTATTTTATCTTATCTGTTATTTAATTTTTTTCTTATTTATTTATAGTCACTATAATTTTTTAACTAAGTGCTACATGTAACGACCGCCTTTTGCGGTATAAGTCTCCTCCAAACATTGCCAAGTAGTTCTATCCTTTGCCAGCCTGGACCACATGTGGCCTACAGTTTCAACGATATCGTAACTCCATCTTTTGAATGGTCTGCCCTTCGTTCTTTTCTTTTCTCGTGGATACCAATTTGTTACTGTCTGTGACCATCTTGAATGAATGAAATTGAATTGAAATTAATGTGGCCGGACCATTTCCACTTGAGTGACCGAACCTGTTTATCAACATCTCGCGCTTTTGGATATAGGGTATTGGGACATAGGTCTCTGCAATTGCACGCCACTTGGTTCGTTTCTCGGCTTCTCGCGTGCACCTCCTTCCAGCAGTAGACTGCGATAGGCTGATGATGATGATGATGATGATCCCTTCATGATAACTTTGTAAGAGAGAAGCTACATCCGTTAGCTATATTTTAACACCCCCGGACATTTGCTCATTTCATACACCCAGAGGTTTTCTAACAACCAATATTTTAATTATATTCCCGTCTCTACAATAGTTAGAAGTTATGTGTTTTTTATAATTTTAAACAATGCACCTACATGCAGTGATACTTTTGTTGTATAAAATGCAATGGTTTATATAAAACACGAGAGGGCTATGGCTCTTGAGTGCAGGTGTAATACCTGGTATGGGAGACACATGCACACAAAGCAGCATGGTGACATGCAACTGCATCATTGCACCTCCGATCTTACAATCACCAACGAAATAACTTAATAGGTAATAAGGTTTTATTTTGTCTTATATCTTTGTTATAATTTCAGGGGTGATAGCAGATGGTTACCGCCTTCACAATCAATCTTCATCGTCAGTACGGAATAACGTGCTCTCTTTAATGTGTCAACAGAACGGCGTCAATAATAGTGTTCTCGAAGTTAGTGATTTATTAGTCGTATATTGCCAATCAATTCTGGTATTTTCAAAGAGTTACGAGTATACACTCATGGCCAGAAGTATGGAGTACCCTATTATATTAATATTGTTATTTTATTTACTTAGAAGTTACTGCACTTTACTGAAGTGCAATAAAACTTTTTTTTTATACAAACCCTGGTTTATTATTCTGTGGTAAATTGTGCGAATGTCAATATATTACACTTCATATATCCCCACTGTGTCATAAAACAGTTTAAATTAATACATTTTTACATGAACAAGGTACGTCACAAGTTGAAATATTCAGAACTGTGAAATATATATGGCAAGCGCTGCAATTTAGTATTAATATTATAAGGCTGCATATCGAATGCAGGACCTGGTATGACTAGTAAGGGAGTTAATAGTGAAATGAAGAGTGATAGAGTAGCATAAAAGGATAAAACATACAGCGCCGTCCTCATATTAACTTTTAACATTTCCGAATAAAATCGCCTATTGAAGGGGTTTCTAAAATACTTTTGGCCAAGGCTATAAGTAAGCTTTTTTGAGTAAGTTAAAAAGGCAACAAAACGTACTTTTGCATTTATACAATGGGTTGAGGCTTAATTTTTGATAGTAATAACAAATGCGGGATAGGTAGCTATATTATTTAGAAACGCGATATTTCAAAGTTTATTTTCGTTCTTCAGTTGGTAGATTTAATTCGGCCGGCAGTCTTGATAGGAAAGTCTAAATCAAAAAACATAAGAAAAAACTGTTATTTTTTCAGATCGCCTATGTTAAATATTCAAAATGCATGGAAGACAATTTTGGAGTGATAACTGAAGGCAAATTAACGAAAGCACAACACAATGATTCCTCTAAAGAACTCTTAAAAAAGTAAGTGCTAGAAGTTTTTAAGAATTTGTTTGCAGAGCGCTGTAGATTATTTTAAAATTTCAAAAAGAAGCAAACTTGAAATGACAATGTCGCAATCATAATCATCCCTTCAGCTTAAATACGTCCATTGCTGGTCACAGGCCTTCTCCAAGGATGATGAGGGTTGGGACAAAGCGATGGAAAGATATCGCAATTTTCGTTAAACATTCATACAATCTTTCACATCGACACAGGAGGTCTAAAGAGAGAACTGCATACATCAGTTAAATAAACAATATAAGTAAATATTTCGGATTACTTATTTATACTAAGCGGAACAACTGATAGAAATACATAATTTTGTAGTTTTTATTTTATTTTATTGTAAATCTTATATATGAAATTCTCGTATCACGATATTAGTTACCATACTCGTCCGAAACGGCTGAATCGATTTGTATGAAATTTTGGTTGCACGTCGGATAGGTCTGAGAATCGGCCGACTTTTTTTCATACCCCTAGGACCGACGAACCGAGCCGCGGGCATCAACTAGTATTTAATATACAAATTATATATACAATCATATTATATAAAATTATACATATCAATATTAGACAATCAAACTCAGAAGCAATTATTTACAGATCATACAAAAATTTGGTCCGAACCGGAAATCGAACTAGATACCTCTTGATCAACAAGCAGTCTATAATAACTATGAAAAGTTGAATACTAAAGGCTCTCGATGTGGAAATGCAGATCAATGACAATACTATTTTATATCTTAAATAGAGTTCATGTTATTATCACAAAACTTAAGTGAATTGGATTTTTTAATACAATAAAATTCATATTATTTCAAGGTATTGTGCTAAGACCCAGCAGCTGGAAGTATGTTATCAGACACTGATAGATGCTGTATCTCCTTGTATAGGCAACACAAGTGAGCTTTTGATATCAAAATTAAAAAACACGATGAACAAAATCTTCGACTTGCTATGTGAAAATGATGGCGACATAATTTCAAGTAAGTATAATAAGTATGGTTTAAAACTGGTTTACAAGAATAAAAGTTATAAATATTGAAGAAAAAAACATTTATTCAAAATAATGGCAGAGTTACAAATATTAACCTAACCAAACTGGAGGTCCATTTGTTGGCGGGAGTAGCGTTTGCTTATACAAATACAAGTTCTATAAATTCCATCCATCCATCCATCCATATCATCCTTTAATATGTTCGTCTTCCAACGTAGGCCTCCTCTCCATGCCTCCACTGGTGTCTGTCCTGTGCCACTTGCATCCTATTGGTACCGGATTGTTGCCGGATGTCGCCTGCCATCTCTTGGGTGATCTTCCCCGTCCGCGGGTGTTAGCGCGAAGTCTCCATTCCAGGGTTCTCCTCGCCCATTTTCTGGGATCCATCCTGGCAATGTAGCCAGCCCATCTCCATTTACGGGCCTCTATTTCCTGTACCACGTCCCTGACTAGTGTCTTTTCCCTAATCCACTCATTTCATCATCATCTTCCGAGCCTTTATTCCCAAGTTTATTTGGGGTCGGCTACTAGTTCAACCGGTTTTACCTGAATTTCAGTTTTTCCACGGAGCGACTGGCATTGCACCTCCGCAACCCTAAGGGAGAACTGAAATTCGAAGATTGAACTAGTTGTCAGTTTATTTGAGGGCACTGACTTCCCAGTAACGATTGCCATAGATGTTCATTACAACCGGGACCGAAGGCTTAACGTGCTCTCCGAGGCACGGGCGTGAATCACTGTCAAACTTCCAAACTCCGGGCTGCTATTAGGAATTTCCTAAGAAAAACCCAAAAACACTTTTTTGGCCCGACCCGGGATTTGAACCCGAGACCTATTGATTAGCAGTCGCATACGCTAACCACTAGACCAATGACCTCCACTGATTTCATATCCGGTCTAATAAAGATATTCCGAGCATGATCTTTCCATTGCTCGCTGTGCAACAAGGAGTTTCTGAGCAGACTTCTCTGTCAAGGTCGTGGTCTCCATCCCGTACGAGAAAACCGGCAGAACACACTGGTTAAACACCTTGGTCTTGAGGTGCTGGGCGATTGTCTTAGACCGTAGGATATGGCTGTTTGCTCCAAAGGATGCCCATGCCTGTGCAATACATCTGTCAATGATTTTCCAACGCCAGAGTGATTTTGTGGCCCAGATAAATGTATGTTCTATAAATTAACAATCATAAAATTAAAATAATACCTACCTAAGGTGTATTACAAAATATGGTTAAGCCCAATAATGGTACAGTAGTGGTAAAACGTGTCGTGTTTGTAATTCCAAATTGACAGCTTTTCACTAAATGCATGCGACAGTAAAAATCCGGTTCTTCAAGAAATCAGTTTTCAAATATTTGTCTACATTTTGAAAATTGTTTTCTTTTATGAAGTCAACCATATCGTGGAGCTCAGCTATAAAATGTATGCATCTAATTTATAATCTTATGATATGTTTTGCTATTTTACTTTTACAAAAAGTTTTATGGACCATAACTATCTTTAAAAACAAAATCTAATTATTTATTCGCTAAATGAACAAAACCAATAATCCGGCCTCGCTTAGCATAGGGTTTCGTAGTCACCCATAATGGCAATTGAATTTAAAAAAGTGTCCAATAGACAATTTAATTGAGACAGACAATCCAATAAATAATTTAATTTAATATTTTACGTTTATTTTATTAACAACTCATAATGTCATAATGCTGGACGCGGGTTTTCTGTCAGGAGAGTTTAGGTTTAGGCCATACATCTGACCGAGTACGGAATGGGGACTGGCAGTGGCAAGACAACGTTATTGCTCCGTAATTTTGCTGTTATATATTTTAAGCCGCCTAAAGGTTTTATTATAGCACTTTGTCGGTGTTATTACAACACATATTCTTGCAAAGTTTCATCTTTTTAGCACTAACCGTTTAAGCGTTAGGTCGAAGACTGACGGACGGACATGCCGAATCTATAAGGGAACTACAGAACCCTAAAAAATGTGCTTTATAGTTAAATATCTCGCAAATGAACACCTATATTGGGTCTAACGTTTATTGTGCAGGAACTACTCTCAATAATATATTGTAATATGTGGCTAGGGATACCGACTTACATCTACGTTATATAGTCTAAACCTATCGCTACAAGGCGATTATAATCACATCTTAATATCAATAAGGAAATGATAGCCGGAATCCTACGTGCTCGATAATCGGCACATATCTGAAATGTGCTGGTCAAGCATGTCTCTGTATAATTTCCGTATCTTACTGTAATCAATATATGACGCAAGAATAATACCCTACACTATGGAGAAGAGTATAACCACTTTACGTATAGGAGAGATACCCTAAAAATCCGCAAGCAGCAGATGGCCCGATGTACGTCGCGGTTCCAGGGGTTACCTTTCTAGGGTATACCCGGACCCTCAAAAACTGGTACCTGAGACGGCGGGCGGTTTTAGTCGGTTCGAATCCGACATAGCTACCAGTAGGCAATATCCGAGAGGATTTCCGCACAAACAAAAAAAAAAGGCAAGTCAAGTCATCTCTGATTCACTATATACTTATAAACTTATATACTGACGCTTATTTATTTATATATTTATTAATTTTAATCAACTGCTTACTACACTTACAGTTACCCAACACGTGTAGTGTGCCATTACAACAGTAGTGTGACAAATATCTTAATAAATGTACATACATCATCATATAAGTAAATTAAACCCATACACAGAACAAATGGTCGTGCTCATCCACAACGATTTGTCCCAGATGGATATACTTATAAATTCAAAAGGAAAAGGTACTTCAGTCTGTCTGACACGCTTTCAGGGCAATACCGCTGCTGCGACGATTTTATTAACTAAATAAATTAAACGTGTAGGTACTTTGATTTTAAGAAAGGATGTATATGTATAACTAGATTTATATAAATCTAGTTTTATATAAACATCTTTAAATGTTACGGTAACCGTGGTTAAATCCTCCCTTATACTTGTGTGTTTTGAAAAGTAGCAAGGAAAAGTTGAATTCAGAAATTCCATTTAGAACCTTTTCTGTGGGGAAATAATACTGAACGATGGTCTACCCTAAAGCCATGGTCTTGCTATTGCAATTACTGGAGATACAATTTGTATAGCTATAATAAAACTGTTGTTATTTTAACTTTCAGGATTTAGTATCGAAGGAGGTCCGCAATGCTTACAGAGCAAGGCCAAGGAGATTATTACGTGCACGGTAAATTTTTAGAACCCTCTATATTTTGACTGCCAATAAAGTAAGTTGTGAAAATCATAACCATAAATATGCTTTTATCTTAATATTATGGTGTTTCTGTTGTTTAATACTATTATTCATCTAAATATTATTATACATACTGAATAAAGAACGCTTCGTGTGTTAATAAATTATATTTGCCTAAGATAAAATAATTATAATTGCATAAGTTGATAATACAATAGCTTTACCGCTGCAGTCCCCAAGTGCCACACGACTTTTTTAATTACAAAATTACAGGTAACATTTATTACCATTAACATTTAATACTTTTGTATTTACAGAATAATAGTCGCATGTATCGTGATAGTTTAACGTGTGTTCTTCTAACCCTGGAGACGTGTAATAGTTCGATATCTGCCAAAATTTTTAGGAAAATTGCAGATAAAATGTTTCACAGTGAATCACAACTGGTAAGTGTTTTATTATTATTTAAAACATTCAAATCTTGCACTACGAATATTCTTGTGTTGTTGGTAGTACTAGTATCCAACCGAAGGTAAATTTTCATCAAAATCCGAAGCCGATTAATTGGCTATCACCATAACCTGTTGCCTTCGTTTATCGGTTTGGATGAATATATAAATATCATTATCATAGCGTTAATACTAGTTGCCTCCAAAGCTCATACTTTAGATAACAGGTCTGCTTTCCTGCTTTTTCTCCTCCACTTTGCACGGTCTTCTTTGTATCCGACATCCTTTGGCGGTTATTGGCATCTTGACTTTAATGAAAGTTCATTCAAATTGTTTCAGTTACTAAATTCTTCCGACGATTCTCAAGTTAATGACACCCAGCATGATCCAGGTATTGTTACTTGTCCACAATCTATATTTCACTACAAAGTCTGTCTGATAACAGCGAAATACTGTTACGATTGAGAGTAAAAATGAATATTAAATGAAACTAGCTTATAATTTTAGGTTTTAGGTTTCGAATTTAATCATAGGCTATAATTAGGGGTACGTAAATATCGCAATTAAAAAATCGTGATTTCGCATTTAAAAAAACTCAAAATAGAAAATTTCACATTTACTTCGCAAAAACAAAATACAGTGTTAAAAACTCAATTAAAGGCTAGCATTGTTGTAATTTCTACATTTTCATCTTTCATTGTTTGCCTGCGATCAGTTACGACAATGTTGTTGATACTAAAGTACCTCTCGGCATTAACACTATTGACAGGGCAATTGAGACATTGATTAACTGCTTTTTCAACTTCAGGGTAGCAAGATTTTGATGTAACTAAAACTTGCATTACATCCTCAGGAGCTTCTTAGCCGACCAATAGAAGTAATTGTGAAAATGAGAGTACCGTTCAATTAGTTCTTCTTGTGGTATATTTTTGAAAAACGGAATTTTTGCGAATCTTTCCACTATGGAATTTAAATTGACAGAAGAAGAGGGCACATTTGCTGCTTCCGAAAAACAAAATAATCTGCCAATGTGCAGCACTTATTTGTTGGATTCGGGCCCATGTGTACCAACAATTTATCCAAGCTCTTTTGAGCTGATGTTATCAACATCATGATGATTCTATCGATCACAGTATGCTGTGATCGATAGAATTTTTGGTTGATAAAATATTCATTGTTTTTTCGTCAAAAGAGCCTTTACATTGATGCTGAAGAGAGGACTTCAAATCTTCTAATTTAATCTACAAAATGAGTGCAAACGAATAGTTTGAACCTCGGTCTGTCTGTCCGGCTTTCGTGTTAAAACAACTGAAACCATTTAAAATGAAATTTGATACACTGTTACTGCCGCCTAACGCCGGGCACAACACAAAAAATATACTACTGCGCTGCAGCTGCAGCGCTGCCAGGTCCTTTGAACTGTCGACCGGCTCACATTTAGCCTCTGAGCCACGAAGCATTGGCTGCAACCTTCTTCAAGCAGCGCAATAATTTTGCTCGCTTTTATCACTTTACCTACCATTTTCGAGATTGCTAAACAGCAATAACAACTTTTAAATGTCAAGGACATCAGATAATTTAATAATAATTTACAAAAAGTTAATTAGAGTCGATATTAACTATAGGGAATTCGCGCCACAATATTAGGTAGTTAAAAGTTGTTTTCTTTGAAAGTCAAAAATTTGAATTTGGAAGGTACTCTTATAAACATTATGGCACTTTTATAACTGGCCAGTAACATGTTCAAATGATTAAAACCTTTTTGGTATTTTATTTTTTTTCAGCCAGGAAGAAAATCGAAACCGCCGTTTTTTGCAAATGAGTGTATATTTATATACACCTCCATCAAATTAATTGTCATTCAATTCCTTAAGTAAAGCCTCGAGTGCAATTGTATTCCTGTCGCAATCCATCAGCAAATTTTGCACATCTATGTGTTTGAATTTAAATAATGATTTCTAATAGAAGCAATTTTATTATTTAAGACAGGTCAGATATAGTCATACTTCAGGAGTTGTGCGAAAAGAATAAAGCAGACTTCAATGCTGTTCAGGTTCGTTGTTTAATTTAATCGCTAACCAGCTTTTGCCCGTGGCATCGCCTACGTGTTATTCTATTTTATAACATTGATTGCTTTTTCCGCCACCATATGGGATGATACTTTTGGTGTAAGTAACGTATATTCTTTCTTATGCATTTAATAACAAACTGTAAATCTGATATTACATAAATTATCTACATTTATTTGTATTAAGATATATTGACTAGCTTTAGTCTACTTCTCCGTCTGTGCGTATTTGAGTTATCGCTATGAAGTCTTATGTCCTTCCTCAAAAATGAATCCTTAATTTCATTGAAATCAGTGCCAGTGCTAGTGAAATCGGTCCAGGGAACTGTTTTCTTATTCTGGACCCCTCCCAGCGCCTGCCCGCACTTATGCGGGCGCCGTCTCCGTCAATACTTTCTAATTAGGCGAGGTCCGGAACACGCGGACGCGGCCCCCTAGCAGTTGGAGACTTAAGCAGATGAGGGGAAATCCCGTCCCGTCCACGGCACTGCAGTCGCAGTGGTGGCAGACGGGACTCAATGCCCTCCTAGCCACCGAGTGCAGGTACCTTCCAAAGCAACCGTACCCGGTATTCCTACGTCATATATTGTTTGAAGTAGGTAATTGATAGACTTAACATATCTATTCTTATACTCGTATCTGAAATATGCTGGCATATTTGGAACCATGGTAGCTGGGTGAACGGCTTCACGCCACTCGCGTATGTCTTTGGGTGGAGGGCAAAATCCACTCTCCGCCCGAAAGACACTCGCCGATAAACTTCGGCGAACACTTCCGCCTCTAAATTCCATGGGGATGTTCTTATTCTGGGCGGTCAGAGCCGCCGCCCATACCGGTGCACCGTAAAATGCCATAGACCGGACAACCATAATGTGTACAGCTGTCTCGTCTTGACACTGGCCCGCCCAAATTGGGAAAAAGTCGCCCTAGCCCAGCCTCGCGGAGGCAGTGTCCACCTGCTTGGGAGCAAGCTGTCGGAAGTGCTCGTCGAAGAACCACCTACCGTCAAGGATCAGACCTAGATACTTCATCTGGCCCTGGACCGGTACGAGGACCGAGTTAACCTCTATGGAGGCGCCGGCGGGTGGACCACGACGAGGCCCATGGAACAAAAGGGCCTCCGTCTTATCAGGGTCGACCCGTAAGTCCAGCGTTCCAATGCGCTCGACCACCAGGGAGACGCCTGTGGTGGCCAGGCACGCCACCTCCTGAAAGTTAAATAGTATCAAGTAAAAGTAATTGTATCTATATTCATATCCAGAATTAATATATCTAATTACCTATGCCATTGTAGTGTATGTCAATTTCATTTTTGAAATTTTCAGATTATTGGAAAACAGTCTGTGGCTTGCATGGAGAAAAGTTTTGGTATTAAAAAGTTTGAGAGAGACTTTCGAAATGCTCAGAATAGTACTTCCTATGCTGCACTTTTTAAGAGGTAAGTTAGGACACCTTAATTTAGGATATTAAGGAATATTGGCCTAGAAGTAGTCCATTGCAGTCTATTGAATAATTGAAATCAAAAGTTTGATAAAGTAATACGACTAACATAGATAGATAGAAAACTTTTTTATTTGTACACCTTAACACAGAGTTTCAAGAGAGTACATAAAATTTCAGGTGTACGGGTATACCCTAACGTTCAAAGTGCGGCCTCGGCTCTTCTAGCTACCCTATAGCTAGAATAGCTAACTTTATAATACAGTATAGATTTTAACAATTTATTTGTTGTTGTAGATATTGTCCTAGAGCCCCGCTGCTGAAAACATGTATTCATACATTATTCTATGGCGTGTCTCCTTGCTTTGGCGATGAGGCAGAAAATTACAGAGCAACGACTATGAATATTTATGATGGCATCATAGACTACGTATGCCAGGATGATGGTTTAAAAATTTCAAGTAACTTAATGCCTTACTACATGAATTCTTTTTTTTTTTGTAGCATTCAAAAGCTACAAATACCCATTTATTGTTACCCCTGGTTATCCAGCTGATAATAATACTTCCTTATTTCTCCAAATTCATCCAAAGAGCCACACTGACCCACCGGGGCAGTACTACTATTACACAGAAGACCATCCTAATAATGATAGTATTCTTGCTGGCGTATTTCGTTGGTGATTGTGAGACCGTAGGCCCAATCATTCAGCATCTGCATGGAGATTGCAGAAAAATCTGACCAGGCTACCATGGTATGGGTTCCCATGCTACATTGCCCACCCTCAGAGTGGGGATGTTGTCCCCTGTTCCTGGATGGATAACTCATGTTTTCCATCAGGCAGAGTAGAGTCACTTTGGTAGGCTTAAAAATACATATTTTTTACAACATTTAATAAGAAACGTATGGAATGGAATGTGTTAAAAATAGCAATCAAGTATAAACTGGAAGTTTAAAAAAAATTAAAAACATAGGGCATTAGTTTTTTAGATACACGTCTCACAAATATTAATACTGATTATGAATAAATGTATTTGTAACTTACGTTTTTCCAGAATTCTTTGCTGAAAGTGGTCTGCAGTGCCTCAAAAACAAAGATTACGATATTATGAAGTGTGCTAAAGAATCCAACAGCCCATTTCTAAAAGGACAGAAATTTACACTTTCAGTAACGGTAATTTTAGTAATTTGATCGTATGACATATGGGCGTAAGAAATATAGTGGTATAAAATTAGAATACTACATTATTTGATTCATCCTGAAAACTTGAAATAAATCCCATATCTATCTATACATACAATCTATCTATACAATCTCTCTGACAAAGCAGCGTTGTATGATTAGCCAAAATATAGCCATTCTAGTAAGAAGCTAATGCTTATCAAACTACTAAAGCAATTTCTTCGTCTTCCAAGCCTTATTTCCAACATCATTACTGGTTGGCTACTGGTTCAACCTGCTTTACCTGAATTTCAGATTTTCCACGGAGCGACTGGTATCAAACCTCCGCAACCCTAAGAGAAAACTGAAATTTTCAAAAGAGATGGTCCAAAAAAAACCCAGTCTCGATTGGGACTAAATAGGTATCAGTAGGTTCATTATAATGCACAATTTACTCCACCGTAAGCGCAATGCCGAAATCAATATGAGCTATAGGCTGAAAAAATATGTATGAAAAAATCATTAGTTACATGTTGATTGATGATGAGTTTCAAGTTTTTACACAACAATAATTATTACTGATTAACAACAATAACGAGTCGATTGCACCGGACAAGAAAACTTCACAAAAATTTTATTGTTAGTTTGCTCCGGTGAAGTATTCTTGTCCAAACGACATAACCACGACGGACCTTTTAAAAATGTTTTATTTCTTTCTATCACGTAAATGTGCCATTTAGTGTCTCTTTTGTACATTATTCTGTTCTAATATCGCTACGTTGAAAATATGACGTCATTCGCACACAGTCATGTCTCGACTCGTAATAAATTAGTACAAGTCAGTCTCCGGTACCGCGTTGAAGCGCTAACGCGCGTCATTTATTTAATAGTATTTTAGTCGTGTTTGTGTTTAATTTCAATAAACTAAGTGATTATTACGTATATTTATAATATACATTTGTGTTTTGTGATGGAGTTGGCAGTTCAGAGTGAGTTTTTTTTGATTTATAACAAGTTTTGTCGGCGTAGAGAATTTTGGGGGTTTTAAAAGTCTATTTAATCAATTCCATATTTTTCTGTATTTTACAAACCTACCAAGGAAATCGTAATACAATATCGTACAACATGAGCATAGCTATAATATAATAATAATATTTCTTATTTACGTGAAAGCGTATGCTCCTAATAAATTGTTTAATATGCATAGAAAAATATTCACCGTTTGAAAATGTTTCGTGATATTCCTTATGCCTGTAATTTTATATTTTTGTACTATGGAGTTTGTTTTTTTAATTTCATTACGAGTAGATAGGTCCATTCCACCGTTAAAAGTAATAAAATATGCATGCTATCTATTTACTTTATAAAATAATTTAGTTCACAATATACATAGTGATTTTTTCAACCATAGTGAAAGTTTGCAGTCGTTTAACCAACATTACAAACTAAATCTCAACAAACCGTCCGTACTACGTCATAGCGTCGTTCTTAACGCACACAAATAACATTAATCGTACGTACAATTGGCACTATTGAGGCCACAAAAAATTTATAGGTAAGGTCTCCCGGCGAAACGCGCGGCGTCGACTCGCTGACGTCAGAGGCCGGGTCACTTGGCGGGATTTTGCGTTTTTGACAGGTCAATCGTCCGGATAATAGGATTACTGTAAAAGTTATAACATTCAACTGAGTAATCACTATGTCGAGCAGTATCTATATATGTACAACTAGTTTAGAGTCCAATACAAGCAATAATACAGTCATCATCCTCCTAGCCATTATTCCCAAGTTTATTTGGGGTCGGCTACTAGTTCAACCAAGGTTTTACCTGAATTTCAGTTTTTCCACGGAGCGACTGGCATCGGACCTCCGCAACTCTAAGGGAGAACTGAAATTCGAAGATTGAACTAGTTGTCAGTATATTTGAGGGCACTGACTTCCCAATAACGATTGCCATAGATGTTCATGACAACCGGGACCGACGGCTTTACGTGCTCTCCGAGGCACGGGCGTGAATCACCGCCAAACTTTCAAACTCCGGGCAGCTATTAGGAATTTCCCAAGAAAATCCCAAAAACACTTTTTGCCCGACCTGGGATTTGAACCCGAGACCTCTTCATTAGCAGTCGCATACGCTAACCACTAGACCAACGAGGCAGTTCAAGCAATAATATAGTATTTCGGTAAAACGGCGTCATAAAATAACAACTGTTTTGCATGCTATTGTCATTTCTTTCTCCTATCAGTTCAGTTAGCAAGCTCGTTTTTTTTTTCTAAAAAGAAAAATGATTTTATTTTAGTGATGAGTAATAATTATAAATATAAATGGTTGATAGTAAACAATAGTATAGTAGTCTTATCGTTATAGTCGTTAGAATATTGCTTATATTCTGATAAAAATCACAAGTAACTCATGATTTTTATAGACTTTGTAAGCCTATAACTCTTATACCCCATTGATTTAGGCATTGCGCTTTGGATGGGGTATATTGTACAGTATAATAAAACTACTGATACCCATTTAGTCCCAATCGATTCTGGGGTTTTGGTCCATACATTTTGGACCTTTGGACCTCCTTTGTTTGAACTAGTTGACAGTAATTTTGAGTGCACTGACTGCCCAATAATGATTTCCATACATGTTCTACTAAAGCATGATGATGATTAGTATCATCACTACATAGTATAAAACAAAGTCGCTTTCTCTGTCCCTATGTATGCATAAATCTTTAAAACTACGCAACGGATTTTGATGCCATTTTCTATAATAGATAGAGTGATTCAAGAAGAAGGTTTTTATGTATAATACATGCATAATATAGTAGACAATAGTTTTAGAGGTTTCTAATCTGATGTCATAAATAAACCCATTTTTTACGCTTACATTGCAAACGCTGGCTATGAGATGGATCAAAATAATGGACTACAGTACATTATCAATATACAGTATCAAAATAATGTACATCTAAAAAAGGTCTACAAAAAAGTCCGCGATGGTAAATGTCTATCTCTTAGGGAAAACCCAAAATAACTATTTTTTTTTCTTTTTACGAGAATTAATGGTTTATTTACGAAGCGATTTTAAGCAATACAGTATTAATCCTTATCCAATTAAGTACCTTAAATACATTGTGTATTTAATATAGATTAATATGGCCCTGTACATGTATGTAATTTAAATTAATACTTTTGAAGATATTACAGATTTAAAATGCAGTAACAAAGCGATTGTGGCGGTACTGGCCGGGGCCCGCTAGTTGACGCTGCTGTCGATTTGTCACTATCGGTTAATAACTAAACGCAATACTTTATTATGAATTAAAGGCAGTACGAAGTTCGCCGGGTCATCTCGTTGATAATAAACTAGACGAGTTACTGTTTACTGTTACTAATTATCGACATTCATTGTAGGATCAAAGTCAATATAGGACAAGCTAGAATAAAAGTAGTATATAAGATTTAATATAAATTTCAAACTTTATTTTCCAGCAAATTTATGGAATTAACGACCAACTACTGAACTGTATTTTAAAAAGTGTAGCATCATGTGATCCTGCAGTCATCGAGGCTCTCAAATCTGTTGCTGAAATCATCCGAAGCAGTTATTCCCATGAAGTAAATAATCCCCATTGGTCTCTATGACATAATCAGGGTTGTACTGTAAAGGATTTTTGTTAAAATTTACTGGGTAATACAGGGTGGACCAAAAGTTGGTTTACATTTCAAATGATGATTTAAAAGAAATTAGTTACGTGAGATAAAAATTGTTTATTTATTATTACAGTACACAAATGGGGATTTTATTTTATAAAAATTACATCATTCATATGTGATCCTTTACTATTTTGACACTGTTGCAACCTCGAGCGAAAATTTTCAATGATTTCCTCACAAGTATTTCGTGAAATGTTTTGCATTTCCTCTCGAATATTTTCCGTTAATTCCTCTAGGGGCTCCGGGTTGCTATTGAAAACTTTGCTTATAAATGACACCTCTTTTGGATATCAATTTTTGTCCAAAAATTTCGCGATGAGTCGTCGGTAGTGTGGCATGGCTAGTGAAAAAAATGTTGATAAAGCTGGTGAACCTTTCCAACATTTCGTTTGCAAATAGGAGCCTGTGAGCGCGGTCTTGAGGCTTTAATTCCTGTACCATTTGAATTTTGTACGAATTGAAATGTAAATCTTTGTGAAGGATACGAATCAAAGATGTTCTGGTCACTGGTGAACCTGTCTCCTCGAACGTCTGTACCCAATTTCTAATAAGAAGTAAAAGAGTAAAGTAAAGGAATCGTTGTTGCGGTAGTACTCGCGTACACAGAACGCACGTTGTTTATCACGAAACGACGTCATGATACTGTTTTCCCATTGGCCGCTTTTGCGCTTCGTAGCACCTCCGCCCACCCCGCCGTCGCCGCTCGTCGCAGCTAACTATTCAAACTTAAACTTACTTTTGGTCCAGCCTGTAAATCTCTCCAGTACAAAGGAAAGGTGAGGTGATCATGCTCGGCTGATGTTTGGAAGTTGTATATATGCTAATAGACGAGAATAAATATAATATTTCGGACACACAACGCCATCTAGTCCAAACTAAGCAGAGCTTGTATTATGGGTACTAGACAACTGATATGAATGTATAGACATACTTTTTTTTGGAAGTACATACATATTACACATAGCATACACAGATCACACTTGGTCCGACTCGGGAATCGAACCCAAGACCTTTTGATCAGCCGCTGCATACGCTAACCATAAGACCAACAAGGCAGACAAAAGGACATAGCACGACGTTACTAATTCAGTGTGTCGCCGGTAGATGTCGATATAGTATTTTTTGCTGTGATATATGTGGAAGTCCACACATTTACCTTATGTAATATAACGACTATATTAAGCGTATAACGTTTGAATCGACTGAGGTTTCGACCAGCCCTATCAACGTTAGCTTTAACAATGAAATTGGCATATCTCGTGCAAGCACGTACTTGATAAAACGTATGACATGCGACTAGTAAGGTAAAATTTCTAGACGACTAGTAAATCTATTAAAGTAGAGACTTCTAAATTTCAATACGTTCTACATGCTAATATATGATTTTCTTATTCCTCAGATCACCAAGAAAATCCCGGCGAAGATAACCAAAAGTCTTGTCAAAGCATCTGGTACCGTGGCCTTAGCTTTTAATGTCGATATTTTTGTCTAAGTAGGTATATAGTTAACCGTGCAGTAAAATAAGTGCTAATAAAATTCATTCACATATCAATCAAATGTTTTTGTTCCACATATTGAATTTTAAATTTTTAAAGATATTCAATAAAATAACTGATTTCTGATTATCTCAGTTATCCCTCATATGTATTTCCTATCATAATATTTATATTATATTGTAAATACATATATCTAATGTGAAATGACTATAGAGCTAAACTGTTCTGCTTTTAAATTGTGATCGATGTGAAACAAATAATCATTATATGTACTTAATGAATAGTGTTGAAGATTTTATTAAGAATGTTATAATTTCCTTATTTTGTTTCATTTCAAAAACCGCACATCCTGAAATTTGAGTTAAATGATAGTCATTCCACTTGTACTTACCTTCGATTATTGTGTGAACAAGAAGGAGTAGGTACAGGTCCACGACATATGGTATAAATAGGTTATTACACTCTTAACACCTTTTTTCTAAATATTCTGTTCAGCTAAAAATAATGTGACATTGAAAGAAATATTTTGCACCTTAATGAATCCGGTTATAATTGAATGAATTAATGAGTTTATGGGAAAACCAAAAAGTTAAGTTATGCTTAAGTTCTCCATTCTCCACCCCTCGCCGATTACGAGTACATTTCATATGTACAAATATAATATTTTTAGGTGTTGTAATATTAATGTTTAGAAGCAACGAAATAGTATCTACTCTCCTTCTATGTTTGTTTTTAGTAAATTAAATTATACAATTGTTCTGTTGTTGACATCTCTGAACTAAAATTCACTAAAATTTGGTGTTACATTCTATACTTTAATCCCATTTGTCTTAAGTAAAGACGTTACGTACGTTGCGTAAACTTGTGTCAAAGAGTATGATATTGATTTAAGCTGGTAATGTTTTTGTAATTCTCGGACATAATAAAGACTAGGAAAATAGATAAAATTGGTAAAAGAAAAAATTTCGTCCGTTGATCAAAAGGTGTAATACTTACAGATGGGTTGGCTTGGGGCCCTAAGTTGTCGTTGGTCATTCCGGCTGGAGACTCCACGTGCTGGCTTTGCCGCCGTAGAGGGGGTTTCCACGAGCTAAAAAGGGGCCCTAAGTTGGTGGTGAAAACCCTGTGCATCATATGAATTTGTTTAATTACTTGAAATTTCCTGGAGTACCATTTGCTCTTTCAATGTTCCTCTTTTTCCAATAAGAGATTATTAATATACAGGGTGTAAAAAGACACATACCAAAAACTTCGAGGTTGCATTCAGACCATGATACTGAATAGGTTTAGCGAAAAAAAAACCCAAAATATATGTTTACTTATCTAAGTTTTTTTTTGTTTTTTTCTGGTCACATACACATAGTACAACAAAACAGGACCCTAACAACCTAATTATCACATTTAGAAAACCAAAAAACAAATAAAATCAATATAACTGCAATGTATGTTACAATAAAATCAGCTGGCCAGAGTACACATGCGTCCGAGCGCGGTTTAAGGCCCGCGACACCAAGCGTGAGAATTTGTGATTGAACACCCACATACATATTTTACATGCACACAGACGCATCGCGCACTGTCGCATACATACCGTAGCAAGCAATCACCGACTTTCGGTTTTTTGCTTATGTTAAATATCCATCAACTGTTCGCCTTTGTAGAACGTATTTTAATGTCTTACAACGCACGCAATGTATCTTGCCATAACGTAAAGCCCGTAGGATTCATTCAGTACAGAAAGTCATAATACTTTCTGTATACCAATCGAATGGTCAAAGATTATAAAATAATTTTACACAGTATAAAATAAATTTGCTCGCGTGCATTGTCTGTCAACTCAGATCGTTTTAAATACGCAAGGTATTTAAATACGGTTTTCATCATAATTAAGGTTACCTTTTAAAGAAGATTTATTAATGTTATTTTATTATTTTAAAGGAACACATAAATAAAGCCAATATTGACAAAAGTTTACGAGTTACATAAATTAGGAATAACCTACAGTAATACTTTTTTAATTATACTTTTTTAATATTTCTTTATTATTTTATTTGTAAATAATAATTTCAAAGTAATTTGGAACAATGTAATATTAATCCTTATCATAATAAATACTGTAGACATTTAAAACAATTTTATTCTACATGAAATATGTAGAATAAAATTGTTTATTACACAATATTATTTAAATAAATATTTTATAATACGTCAGAGCGTTCATCCAGGTCGCACCCGTAATTGGCCGTAATCTTACACTAGTGACTCTCAGTGTAAGATTTTATTATGTCAATAATGTGTGATTAACGATACATGGTCTTATAGGCATTTAAAAAACATTTAAAATTTGACAAATTATACCCTCCTTTAAAACCAATCTATCCATTGCTGCAAACATCATGAAAATTGGTGCAGTAGTTTTTAAGTTACGTTATGTTTTGAGTTAAATAGACAGGTTGAAGAGGCAGAGGACTGTGTTTTTTTTTTAATATATTTAATGCAAACGGCTTATTTACGCAATAATGTTACTAAAATAAATGTGAAAGTAACTCTGTCTGTCTGTTTGTCTGTTACCTTTTCACGCGTAAAACGCTGAACTGATTTTGATCAATTTCAGTATAGAGATATATGGGACCCCGAGAAAGGACATGGCTACTTTTTACCACGAAAATCGACACACTCGCGGGCGGAGCCATGGGCTAAAGCTAGTAAAACATAAATACGACTAGCGGTTTATACATACGTATAAAAGTGAAATACTAATCATCCAAGACCAAACCATTGAGTAGTATTACTTTCCATCATCAGCTGAACATCTTGAAAGATACGACTAAAGGTAACACACATATACGAAAGTAACTCTGTCTGTCTGTCTGTTACGCTTTCACGCCTAAACCACTGAACTGATTTTGATGAAATTTGGTACGAAGATAGAACTGAACTTGGGAAAGGACATAGGGTACTTTTTATCGCTAAAATAAAGGTAGAAGGGTTTGAAATAGGGGATGAAAGTTTGTGTCGAAGTTCCTTATTATCAAACATAAAATCAGGTAAGATTGTTTAATCTACCCTTACCATGTCGTGTGATATCAACGAATTCCACGCGGGCGAAGCCGCGGGCAGAAAGCTAGTTTATAATAAATAACAATAAATAAATATTTCAGACGAATGACACAGAATATCATCTACCAAATATTCGTGTGATCCGCAAATATTTATTTCGCAGTTTATAATACATAAACATACTTTTTTGTTATAAATACATACATATTATACATAGAAAACACCCAAACTCCGAAACAAATATTTGCAGATCATACAAAAATTTGGTCCGACCCGGGAATCGAACCCTAGACCTCTTGGTTAGCAGTTGCATACGCTGACCACAAGACCAACAAGGCAGTATGATATATTACAATAATAAATAAACAACTATTTCGAACATCTTACACACGACATCATCCAGTCCCAAACTAAGCAGAGCTTATATTATTGATTCGACAACTGATATAAATACATAAACATACTTTTTTTGTTGCTTACCTATAGAATACACCCAGACCCCGAAATAAATATTTGCGGATCACACAAATATTTGGTCCTACACGGGAATCGAACCTGAATCCTTACTCAAGCAAAGTAGTCGCATGCGCTACTACTGCCCTCATCATTACGAAATGATGGCTACCAGCTCAGATATTGCGTCTGGAATAGCATTACAAAATAAAAAAATATATAATAACTATTTATAACGTGCTTATAAAATTTTAGGGTTTCCCTATGAACTAACACTGAAAACAGCCAACACCTAAAAAAAAAAATTTTGTGGATCTCATAAACATTTGGTCCGACCCGTGAATCGAACCCGAGGCCTCAATCGCATATGCTACCACAGCGCCACCGAGGCAGTCATATAAAATGAATTTTAAAAATCGGTCCACAATTGACAGAGTAATCAATGAATGTACAATAAAAAAAATCATTTAGTTAAACATAAATAATACTCCTTTTTTGAAGTTGGTTAATAATAATTTAAAATATAAAGATTGGTGTGTCTATTCTCAGACCTACCAAATATTATCAAAAGTTACACACAGTCACGTCGTCGTATGTAAACAATCAAATCTCTGTGTGCGTGACAGTGCGTGTGGAGCTAAAAACGAGCGTGCGCTCGCCTTGAATATTCGGAGAACACTGAATTTTTGTATCGCGTGAACTCTGTTTTATTGCAAATTATTTCTCCATACTAAAATGTATGGAACTTTTGCCGCTAAAAATTAATGATGTTTAAGATTAAATTATGACTTTCTGGTGAGAATTAATAGAAACCTTAAATGCTTAATCTCTTTTTTGTACTTTTTTCTTGCAACTAATAAAATATTTATTTCAAATAAAGCAACATAATACTAGATTGATTCCAAACAGAAAAGGTCGATTTCGGTGATTTTAGTCACTGTTGATGATTTTTTTCTCGAAAATAAATAATCGTATTAGTAACTTTACTCGGTTTCTCTATAGATTGATTTATTAAGAAACTGAGATATTTTTTTTACTGTCAAATAATGAATTAATTTGTTTCTCTTGTCATAACCGTAAGTGCTTTTTCGAGCAATTATGGAAACGATACCCTTAATGACCGCTTCGCTCGTCTCAGTAATTACCTACCTAAAATTGTTTGTTGAAAAAACCTAATATTGTTTTCGTGTATGTGTGTTTTCGCTATTCACGCTACAGCGGCATGTTTGATGCGTCGGCTCAAAACAAAGACTCGTGGTCTATGAGTTTTGCCGCCATTAATAAATAAATAAATAAATATTTTGGACATCTTACACACAACATCATCTAGTCCCAAAGTAAGCAGAACTTGTGTTGAGGATACTAAACAACTGATATAAATACATAAACATACTTTGTTTTTTGTAAATACATACATATTATACATAGAAAAACACCCAGACTCCGAAACAAATATTTGACGATCACACAAATATTTGGTTTGACCAGGGAATCGAACCCGAGACCTCTCGATAAGCAGCCGCATACGCTAACCACTAGACCAACAAGGCAGGCAATACAAATGAATTACTTTGAAACTTTCGTCATTTAAATATTTACCTAACCTACCTAATGTCAGAGAATTCGCGTCATAGCGGTGTGCGGCGCAACGGCGGCGCCTTTGAGTTTTGCCGAAAGGTACCTATTTAACTACTGGCTATTTAAATATTTCAAAGAATTTAAATTTCTCTAATATTATAAATAGCGGCACCGAATAGACCAGTCGGTCTTCAATGTTCCTACTGGACACTCGCGTGGTGCATTATAATTTTTGCGATTTGTTTTTAGTAGGTATAAGTAAATTAAGTAGTTATTTCGTTTTTATCCTCTTTTTATCTAATTTTAGTGTTAAGGTATATTAAAAATAGGTGCTTTTATTATAACAAAGAAAGTGGTTATTTATAATGTTTAGTGCGAGGGAATACGGACAAATGATTATTAAGGTATTTTAAAAATAGGTGCTTTTATTATAACAAAGAAAGTGGTTATTTATAATGTTTAGTGCGAGGGAATACGGACAAATGATTAGTGCTATAGTGTACCTATTTACCGGTTTAAATCCTTGGTTAGGAACACGAACTACGGCGAAGTTAATTAGAGGTCAAGGAACCCCTATATCGAATAAAACGGTGAATAAGGTTAGAAGAAAAAAAATTCCCAAAGTCCAGGCAGTAGGCACTACTTCTGGCAGACAGGATCAGCTGTGCTATGACCGAAGACAATTATGTAAGTAAAATACAGTCACTAAGTAGGTATTTGCGTTAGTTTACCGACGACGCCGTAGGTAGTTAAATTAAATAGTTATGGAAGGCATTGACCTAGCTACTGTGTGCGCAATACATTGGTGGCTTCTGAAATGAACAAAAATCTTGTCACATTGTTTTTTCCGGATACAATTGTTTTTAAGGACAACTGTTTGTTTTTTTTAATAAGTTTTGGGGTGCTGATGCTGCATCTTTCGTTTTCGGAAGTTGTCTGGTTACACCCTGTATAGCCGGTTCCAAAAATAACGGGTCAGTCACATAAACCCGAATATCTCCCGAACTACGTATGCCATCCTAATGAAACGAAGACTGTTCAATTGAGAATTTAATTATACAGATAAAAAATAAAATAAAACTTAGTTACACCCACAATATTAATCTTAAATTAAAAAAAAACTAAAGTAGTCATATTTTTCTTAAGATTACATTTTTTTTATGATTGTTTTTTTGCTGTTTTTCATCACTGGAGGCTTCATCACGTGGAGGCAATACAAAGTATTAAATGAAGAAAGTGATGAAAAACAGCAAAAAAACAATCATAAAAAAAATGTAATCTTAAGAAAAATATGACTACTTTAGTTTTTTTTTAATTTAAGATTAATATTGTGGGTGTAACTAAGTTTTATTTTATTTTTTATCTGTATAATTAAATTCTCAATTGAACAGTCTTCGTTTCATTAGGATGGCATACGTAGTTCGGGAGATATTCGGGTTTATGTGACTGACCCTATTCGGGTTTATGTATCTGACCCGTTATTTTTGGAACCGAGTGTATTTGCTTATGAGCTGGAATCGAGCTTATCACAGTTGCAGTTCAGAGTACCTATGGTTTTACTATCTAATTAAAATAAGTTAATTTACTAAAAAAACAATAGTCCTATTGTACTTATATTTCTTATCGTTCTTTGTATTCCAATTAGTCTCATTATCAGGGTACCGAGGGGCTTGTGGATAACTGGTAACTGCGTCGGTTAAATGTTGCTTTGTTGAGCAATCCCAGCCTGATCAATCTATGAATGGGTGCAAATTCCTGATACATTGAGATTTATTCGCGTGAAACGGTTCTGATTAAAATACGATCATCTTTGACAATCATTTCAGATAGTTGGATCCTTAAAATAATAACATCCATCTTTCTACAAGTTGATGAAGACCATCAAAACAAGAAAAGTTGCCTACCTCGGTCATGTCTTCAGACACGAGAGATACAATTTAGGATGGGCAAAATTGCGGGGAAACGTCGAGTAGGCCGTAGAAAAAAATCGTGGCTTCGAAACATCCGCGAGTGGACCGGAATCAATTGCGCCGCGGAACTCTTTCACCTTGCCAGGGACAAAGCGAAGTTTTCAGGGCTGATGTCCAACCTCCAGTAATTGGAGAGGAACAAGAAGAAGAAGAAGAATCTTTCTACAGAACATCTATAACACTGCAATCTAAAACCGACTGCATTTGTCTTCTTGTATTTCGTTGGTTATTGACCGACCGGAGGTTCAATGATGCAGTAGCGTCTCACTAAGCCACATAGTGCGGGTCAATATCCTGCATAGTCTGTACCCACATTGAGGATGGTGACCCCTCTTGGACTCTACTCATACTTTCCTTCGAGCTGAGTAGAGTCATTATAGTAGGCCGAAATGTAAACCAATTTAGGTAATGTAGGTCGAATGACATCGTCCTTACTCGGAGTTTTATGTTCAGTTGACGACAACATTGAACTTTTCTCATTTTGTTGAAAGAGGCTCGGGCAAGTTCTACCCCGGGTTTTAATTTCTTGGTCGGAAACTCATGCTTCATTTACCCAAAAACCGAGATACTTAAATTATTGTACTGGTTCTAGTTGATTTCCCTCTATAGTTATGTTATGATTTAATTGTGTATTTCTGGAGACTACCAATTATTTCGTCTTGCTAATATTTATCGACAGACCAGCTTTTTGACTGCTCTAATTGACCCTTTTTTGGGTGCCGTAGTCAAATGGCAATAAACGGAACCCTTATAGATTCGTCATGTCTGTCTGTCTGTCTGTCTGTCCGTCCGTATGTCACAGCCACTTTTTTCGGAAACCATATGAGCTGTACTTTTGAAACTTGGTAAGTAGATATAATCTGTAAACCGCATTAAGATTTTGTTATAAAAATAGAAAAAAAAAATACATTTTGGAGGTCCCATACTCGGAATTGAAATTCAAAAAAAGAAATTTCTTTGAACTTATACGTGTGGGGTGGGGTATCTATGGATAGGTATTCAAAAATGATGTTGAGGTTTCTAATATCATTTTTTTCAAACTGAATAGTTTGCGCGAGAGATACTTCCAAAGTGGAAAAATGTGTGTGTCCCCCCTGTAACTTCTAAAATAAGACAGTGATAAAACTAAAAAAAATATGTTTTACATTACCATGCAAACTACCAACGAGAATTGGTTTGAACGAGATCTAGTGAGTAGTTTTTTTTAATACGTCATAAATCGTAAACTGCAATTTACCTTTCATTCAATCAATACACTATTATAAAAACATCGATCCAAGTTACAACGAACTTCAAGAACTTTTATATGATGTTACTTGCTGATACGGAACCCTTTATGGGTGAGTCCGACTCGCACTTGGCAGCTTTTTACAATTACTATGTCGCGTAAATGTAGTTAAATGTAGTAATAAAGAGTAATTAAGTAATCGTGATTGCAACAAATGTTTACTTTTTGTGACTTGTAGTTATGATTATTACTTTATTTAGTTTAGTAAAATTACATTTTGCCCAACACTGAGGGGAGGTATCCCAAAAAAAGTTTTTTTCGTAATTTTACAGTAGCACTTTGTCGACGTGACGAAAACACATATCCCCGCAGTTTCATTTTTCTAGCACTAGCCGTGTGTATGGTAAGTTTAGGACGGACGGACGAACATGACGAATCTATAAGGGTTCCGAGTCACGAACTACGGAATTCTAAAAACGAGTGTTTATGAAAAATGAAAACAGTTGTAAATAGCCTGGCTATTGATAAAGGAGGCCAATTATCTGTTACTTTAGCAGACCAGCTAGTGACCCCTACAAAGATCCCAGACCCCCAGACTTATGTGATTGTAGGAAAGATAGAATTTTTAGGATCGGTAGAATAATAAAATAATAAAGGTACGAATAGAAAGGAATGTATAAGCACATATCAAAGTGGAAAAAAACATTCTAACTTACGTTAAAGCAGGAAGGCTGGTTTTTACATATATGTATATGATATTGTTTATATTGTTTTTATTATTAAAGCTTTATTTCCACTTAACACTTTACAAATATACATGCAATTATAATAACTTTATTTCTGTTTCATTGTTACGTAGCCCCCTATAGGTAAAAGCCTCCTCCAATCTTTTCCACCTTTCCCTGTCCTTGACCATATGCATACAACTTTTTTCAGTTATGTTCGTTATGTCATCCACCCATCTTTTCTTCTGTCTTCCCACTTTCCTTTTGCCTTTTGGGCCCTGCCATCTTGTTGTTCGGTAAGTCCATCTGTTATTCTTGTATCTTGACAGGTGCCCTGCCCTGCCATTTTTGTTACAAACTAAACTGACGTGCATCTGTTAATTTAGTTTTCATGCGGATGTCTGCGTTTCTCGTTTTATGTATTTTTCTCAGTTTCAGTATACTTCGTTCCATTGCCTGTTGGCATGATTAAAATTTGTTCTTTACTTTTTCTGTGAAGACCCATACCGGGCTGGTGTAAGTTAAGCTTGGGAGAATACAAGAATTCATTACAGTCTTTTTTACATTGAGGCTGTAGTTCCCTTTTAGAATTTCTTTTTGGGCCCAATATTTTATCCAAGTGGTACTTTTTCTTTTTTTTCTTTTGCACTGTTTATATTTTTATACTGTTTATAGATATACATAAATATAAGTATAGTAGTTATATAGTATAGGATAGGTATATGGTATAGAAGTTATTTATTTATTTATTTATTTAAGGGCCTCACAACAAGGAATACACAAAAATTAAACAACATGTAAGAACTAACATAAATAATAGTCATATGCTTCCCCACTTACAGGAGACCACATCATGCACAAGAAAGTTAACATAAGAAAAGAAAAAAAACTATAACAGACTAAAAAAATAATTAAAAAAGCTAAGAAAATAATACAATAGTGATAAATTAAAAATAAAAACATCTTACTCGTTCCAATTGCCATAAGCACCTACATGACAGCGAGCTTTGAGCGGATTAGACATTCATACTTATCTAGTGTATTTGAGAAAATGTCTATTTCTTCAGAAGGACTCGAAATGGCGTTGTACTGATGCACAATCCTAACTAGTGGCGAGTTTCGTCCCAAATTGGTTCGGCATCGTGGTGGTTTGAATAAAGGGCGTTATAAGTTATATATGTATATTAGTAGTCTAGTTATATATTTATATGTTTTTATAGTTTCTTCTATTAATTTTATGCTTATATTACATACAGTACCGATCCTAAAAATTACAACTTTCCTATAATCACGTAAGTTAGAGGTCACTGGGATTTAACACCATATTTGCAGCTACTTTTACACATTATTAAGCAATTGAAATCATAACGTTTTAAGTTTTTCAACGTATAAATTATTGTGATATATATTAACTATTATTACTGTGAAGTAAATTGTGGATTACTGTAATAACAACATTATTTTGATTAAATTCTAGAGGTCACATTTTTATCTGCATCTCGGCAAGTTTTAGGCAAGGTATTATAAACTATAAACTATATAATCTATAAAACCATATTATATTCTTTCACTACTGTAATTTCTTTTCTTTTTTTCTTCGTTTACCTACTTTTATCGCACCAGACACTACCCTATACTTTCTTCTATGTTTAGGCGCAGCGCATACAAGAGACTATCCGTGACGCACTTTTTAGTCTGTTATAATAGAACCTATGTAAATATATGCAGTAACGCACACGACGCGCAAAAAGTCCGGCCCTCAAAAAATCCGTGTAATTCGGGCAGACCGGACCGCGAAAAAATTGAACGTTTGCTTCAAAGCGCGCTAACGCAGACGGCGCACATGCAATCTGCATTTGTTAGAGGTGTGCGTAACGCACGCGATCTTTTACCATGGCCGATGTAGCGATCTTAATTGAAGAAATACAAAACAGACCAGCAATTTATGATACTTCGAAGGCAAAATATCATGATAGACATTTAAACTATCCCTTCAGTAAATATCCGAAAGTATAGGATGTACCCAAAATTCTATAATTCTTCTTCTTTTTCTGTAATTCAAGTACAAAAAAATACTTCGCGATCTCTGCACGATTTCCATAGCGTCTACGTCCCTACAGTTCTGCCGACAGAATGATCGTGCGTTGAGTCTGAAAAATCGGCGACAGACTTTTTGCGCGCTATGCAGACATTTTGTGCGTTGCAGACTCGATCACATAAAAAGTGTGCCGTCTGCGCTGCACCTTATTCTCCATCCCATGGTTGCCTGTAAGAGATTGCCTACGAACGATAAGGCTGCCACTTGTACGAACATAATGTAGCTAGTTCTTACCCCTAATGTATTTTTATTATCTGGTGTACAATAGTCATTATTATTATTAAGTAGAGTTGGTGTAAGTACAGAACCAATCTGTGTACCTGCACAATGTTTTAAAATAAATATTTGAAGCACGCACTTGTCTTTAATTTATAAAAAATAAACTAGCTGATGCCCGCGGCTCCGCTCGCGTTTTAGAGGTGTGAAAAATAGATGTTGGCCGATTCTCAGACCTACTGAATATGCATATAAAGTTTCATAAAGATCGGTCAAGCCGTTTCGGAGGAGTATGGCAACGAAAACTGTGACACGAGAATTTTATATATAAGATAAAAAGTCTGATTCTATGTATAAATTTACCAAAAAAGTATGTTAATGTATTTATATCAGTAGTTTAGTACCCACAATAAAAGCTCTGCTCAGTTTGAGACTAGATGGCGTTGTGTGTAAGATGTGTATTTTCCATAGATGATAATTAAAATGTTTACTTAGGAATCGAGCTTGAGCTTATCACCGTTGCAGTCGGCAATATGGTTATACCGTCTAATTAAAACTGGGTAAATTTATTAAAAACAACAATGGTACCATTGTACTTATATTTCCTATTGTTCTGTGTTTCTATTGTCATGTGAACTGACGACAGAGGTAACTTGCGACTGCCGTCAACTGAAATTGTGTAAAATTAAGTTGCAAATGCAACTTGTTGAAAGATAGTAGAGTGATGCTGATTTCAGCACAAATTGGTCGCCTCAACCAGGCCAGTACTATCCTCACAGAGAAAACCAACCTAAGAATGACAGCGTTCGCGGCTGCCGTATTTTGTTAATAGGTGTGAGACCAGAGGCACATTCATTCCGCATCATTCGGAGGCCACCATGGTGTAGGTCACCATGTTGCATTGTCTACCCTCACAATGATTATGGTGGCCCTTACTCCTGGGTTCTACTCATGTTGTCCATCAAGAGGTTGTCACTTTGGTAGGCTTAAATATCTATAAAAAATATCATACACACATAGAGCACTTCTAGACTCTTATCTTAAAAATAAAAACAGTTGTAATAGCCAGGCTATTTACAACTGTTTTTAACCGACTTCAAAAAAAAGGAGGAGGTTATCAATTCGTCGGAATCTTTTTTTTTTTTTTTTTTTTTTTTTTATGTATGTTCAGCGATAATTTCGTCGTTTATGAACCGATTTCAAAAATTCTTTTTGCATTGGAATGGGCGTAGCTTACAGGTGGTCCCATCGTCACCATATCGGGATCTGATCATGGGATCCCAAGGAAATCGAGAGAACTCCTCAAATATCATAGGCACAATGTCGCAATTTGGGTACTCGGAATAGTTTTTCATTGAAGTCGGTTCCTTTTTGTTAAAATTATTATTTTTCATAAACACACGTTTTTAGGGTTCCATAGTTCATGACTCGGAACCCTTATAGATTCGTCATGTTCGTCCGTCCGTCCTTAACTTACCATCTAAACGGCTAGTGCTAGAAAAATGAAACTGCATGGATATGTGTTTTTGTCACGTGGACAAAGTGCTACAATAAAATTACGAAAAAGACTTTTTTTGGGATACTTAATATATTTATTTTAAAACCCTTAAAAGATGCTGCCTTACTCGTTCTAAAGAATACGTTACTAATTGATCAAACTGGGGAAGATGCACTGGTACCCATAACTCAAGTTGAATCTTATCATGGGTACCAGAGTTCAATTCTACCCTTACGTAAGTATGTAACGCTTTTAAAGAAATGTTTGAAATGTTTTGTATGTTGTAAGTGGTTTTTGTACAAATTCTGTTTGGAAATAAATATTACTAATTTATTATTCTTATATACCTCCCCTAGGTATTGGGCAAAATATAATTTTACTACTGATTACTAACTAAAACTAAATAAAGTAGTTAGTAATCATAACTACAAAGATATCATACACACATAAAGCACTCACTTCTAGGCTCAGAAACATTAACTTTCTCTATAAATGAATAAAAGAGTGTTAAAACTTCATCATCATCATCAACAGCCTTCAACAGTCTTCAACAGTCCACTGCTGGACATAGGCCTCTCCTTAGAAAGGAGGTTTTGGCCAACTATACCACGCTGGCTAGACGCTTTGGTATAGGGTTGGTTTCAAGTTTTGGTTTCGATCTTTGGCAATCCCTAATACAATATATTGTATTGTTACTTACAGGTGTCGCCACACTGGAACGGTTTTTTAATAAGGCGGCAGAGACATTTAATAGATTCAATTACTGAAGCTGTTCCTCAAAAACATCTAGCGAAGTTAGATAATTATAAATATGACTCTTTTAAAGCAATGCAGTCGAAAGATAAGCCGTAGGAACTTCTGAATTAAGTAAAATTAAAAACCTATCAATTTTTAAAGGATTTAGATAAAATGACAAAGAACGTGTATAGTTCTTAAATAACACATATTGCAGGGACCTTAGGTGATCATAGAATACAAGACTAAAAATTCCAAAACATAAAATTTTGTGGTTTCACGCCTTATATTTAACAGACCACACAATCATACTTAACAACGCGGGTAGAGTCATGTTTTTGCAATATATTTTTTCAGTATTTTTGTTTCTTTATTTTTATCTGTATTACACTATACTTTTTGCGTTGGTGATATCGCACAGTTATTTTATCATAAAAATATTGTTTTTAGTAATTCAAAACCAACTAATTACTTCTTCAAACTTCCGTTTTCCTTGTTTCAGTGTATATATAATGGAAGGGAATACTGTACTACATATAGTTGCATTCAAATCTTTGAAGACAACACTACTACGAATCCGTTAAAATGCTTGTATTATCTGTTTTAGCTTTGGGTAAGTGAAATATCTTTTTTCACATATAAAATGTGTTGTTTTATTTTTCAATATATAAACATTCTATATTTATATACATTGCTACTAGCACTATTATAACTAGACATATTTAACAGATCACATAATTATGTATGTTTTAGGGCGTCATTATTTTACTGTAATTCGGGATTTTATTAATATTTTTTCAAAACTAACAAAAATTACTTTCGCCAGACCGATAAAACTATCATATTTATTATATTATTTATATATATATGTAGGCTTCATTATTAACGCTTCAGAATAGCCTGAAAGGGTATACTTGAGATAAAAGTGTGAAGGATCGGGTGTCATGTTCCTCTAACACAAAGGCGATTCACACACTGGCGACGCGAACACGCGCGTAGGCGCGGGGCAGCCATTGCAGCCAATCCCGAATCTGCTGCTGCTGCTGCTGCTGCTGCTCACGCGTCGTAGCGCGTATTAAGTGTGTTGGACCTGACGTATTTTCTATACTAATCGATGTACTTGCATCCAATATTAAAATCTGCCACCCCGCGCTACGCGACGAAGCGCGGTGCAGTGTGTGAATCTCCAAACGGAGGATCCTCCGACCAGGCGAGGTGATCATGCCTGGCGGGCCTCTGCCCAACGGTTGATGTTAGGCTGTTGTATATATGCTAATCGGTCCAAGAATTTCTCTATCACGATTCAGGATTAGTAGTTAATCCGTATAATTCAATCCGTGTTTCTTTCGTAGTTCAGTGTTACTTCGGTAGATGGCGCTGTTGTATGTAAAAAACATACAACAGCGCTTGCGCTATATTAAACTAGTGCCGATAACTTTTGAAAACAAAACAAATTATAGTAGGATGAAACCCATTGGAAAAGGAGGAGAATATTATAAAAATAAAAGGAAAAATAATTTACGGGAGATAGCATAGCATTTTTAAAGTAAACAAATTTAATCACGCTACGGGCAATAGGAGCCGGTCACAAATATTCACACTATTATTTATTAATAATGAATGAATAGTAAGGATAGCAGTCGCAATACGTAGGGGCTGCTTCAAACATCATCTATTTCTTAGTTAAGCACAACAATTATTGTGATTTTAGCGGTGATAGCAGAGGGGTACCGTCTTGAGAGCCAGTATACTTCGCCAATGGGCCCCACCAATATGATTCGAGGAATGTGTATTGAGAACGGTGCAAACTACACCGCTGTGGAGGTTAGTTATTTTAAATTATCTTCTACTAGTACTATTAAGGTACCTTACAGTAAGACAAATATATATAAAAAATGACAGCATTGTCAAGTGACCCCTACTCTTGGATTGTACTCCTGCTTTCTATCAGGTAGAGTTGAGTCACTTGGGTAGGCTTAAATATAAAAAAATGCGAACTGAATTATTTATTTTAATGAGAAATATCAACATTTATCGGTATAGGCGGAGTATAATTAAACAGAGTTTGTATTACTAAGTAACATAGGAAGATAATAACACATTTAAAATCTCAAAATCGTAAATACATACTAGCTTTCGCTCGCGGGTTCGCCTGCGTATATCTCGATTATTGCAGTAAAAAGTAGTATTGCAGTAAAAATTTCATATCGAAATAACACATAGGCTATATTTATACATATTACTGTACAGTTTCATCTAAACCCGTTCAGTAGTTTTGACGTGAATGAGCAACAAACATAGATACATATGCACAAACTTTCGCGTTTATAATATTAGTAAGTATTCATTATGTGATTTGGAATATCTTTGCAATTAAAAATATTAGGAGTAGGAGATATTTATAAAATTGTAAATTCCGATCTTTGATCTCTGAAACTCTTTAAAAACCACTTGATTAAAAAAGAGAATACATGGAATATTATTTGTTCTTCATAAAATATATGGCTTCGAGAAATATGGAACAGAAAATTATTTAATTTAAGTAGGTATTTCATTTTTTTAAATTTCAATAGCCTCGAGTTCATAGTTAACATTCATAGATCGGTGATGCGGTATAAATAAAATGAAAATATTATTTTCCCCAAAACTTTTTGATATGTTTTGTTAAAACTAAATTGCTGAAGAAAATGTCTTTTAATTTACACATTTGTTCTATAAATATTTGAAATTTACTACTACAAAAACATTATAGGTAAATCCATTGATATATAAAAACCCTAGATGCACAGTCTCAAGCAAAAGCGGCATACGAAACTATCCTACTTAGTCATTGATGTATAAAAATATCAATGTGGGTAGTTTTAGATAAGCTATAAACGTATCTTTTGCAAATTCAACCTTACGCGCATTGTTTAAAGTTTTTATTACTGCTTTTTGCATTGTACACTTACAATGACCAATCAAATTTTACGACTGAAGCTAGCCGGTAGGATAGGACATGGAGTGAAGACGAATATTTGTATATTTTTTTATTATAATACATTGAGTTGGTATTTTAAGAGTTAGTTAAATTGTGTTCTAAGCCCATAAATATTCTTTTATCTGAGCGTAAATATGTTTTTTGGTAGGGCATGTGTACATCAATGAAACAAATACTAACTCTTAAAATCATTAAAATTTATTTCAATTTTTCGTAGTAGAATATATTATTACCAAGGGAGTGTCACTCTGAATTCACGGCACTAATGTGGAGCCGCCGTTATACTTTTCGACCCACAATGGCTTCTAATCACAAACCTCGATCTTATAATCCATGTGAAAGTTAGCATGCAGTATGTCGCGAACCCATAACTTGTCCCCTAAGTAATGGATATAATAGGTAATATAATATTTACGAACTTTAATAATAACGTCGTTTGGACGATCTGATTTCCTTTTGTAATACGATTAATAATTATATTATTATTATTATGTATTTTGTAACGTATAAATACTTATTAAAAACTAAATACAAAAAAGTTCAAGTTAAATAAACTTATCGACTCTATTAAATTCAGAACAGGGTCGTTTCGATTATGCGACTAAAATAAAAGGTTGTGTAATAGTCGTTCTTACACTGAAAAAGCGGCTATTGAAATTTGTCGTAATATACTTGGACAGTTGAGTGAAGTTTTTAGACAAATTAAATCAAAATCACATATTGCTTCCGATATTTAGTCATAAAACAACAAAAACAAATTAACAAACTCTTTTACTTACCGAAAATACGATATCCCATCCATTTTTAACGTTCTTGACGTATTTTTTTACAATTCCGCATCGAACACTTCGGCATTTTTAACGAGCGCACAGAGACGCGAGTGACGCGAGACTATTTGAAATTGTAGCACAATTTTAAATTGTGCGCTCATTTTATGAGGACGGTTTTGAGACGCTGAGAGTGTATCTTGGGTTTTTTAATACTTCAATGGGTAAATCTTACTCGATTTCTCCATAATACGGGAATTATTATTATAATTTTTTATTTTATTTCACTTAAAAGTATTTAAACTACTGTTTTTACTTCAGGTTGCAGCTCAACAATTTGTTACCTGTATGGAAGAAGATTTTGAAATAAAAATATTCGAAAATGAATTAAAACAAGCTCTTATGTATAACACTGAAAGTGAATTTAATAGAGTTTTTCGAAGGTGAGTGTATTTTAGATGAGAATTTTTTGTACCGCCAGCTAGCTACATGAAACCTTTCTGCGAAGCGGTTCTGGTGTTCCTTCTTGTGCCGAGCAGTTCCCTCCTTCTATGATCCTCTTCTTTCTATGATTCCTTCATTAGGCCCCCATACTGCTTACATTCGCAGTGAATATAGCAACCCTTACTTTTAGATTTTATTCATGCTTTCCATCAGGAATAGTGGAGACAACTTGGCAGGTGTTAAATCATAATAAAAAGTGCAAAACATGGTTTTCAATAAAAAATATAAATACAAGTTACATAACTTTGAGTTATGAGACATTGTCCCATAACTCAAAGTATTAACTTTCCGGCAATCGATTGCCATTCCTATCTCCAACTCATAGAATACACTCGCCTATGGCTATAAAAAGTATTCCTTTAATTACCTCATATTTTTGCTTAACTTCTCTTACAACGTAATTCTACTTTTCTTGCTTTTAATTAATAGTTTCCAGTAGGTTGCGTGCGATAGGCTTGACCACTTTTATGTAAGCGAAACTTTTATGTGGTGTGTAGTTGAATAAGTGTTGTATTTCATTACGCCTCTACTACTAGCAGGTATGCTTCGAGTATAAACTGGTAAACACGAAATAGGTAGTTTATCTAAAAAAAATTAAATAAATAATTTATTGTTGAATAGTACCTACTTGATATTTATGGTGACATATAATATTAATATATTTTAGTTATACAAAGATGCAAAATAAAACAATGATCACGAATACTAACAATTTTTTTAATTCCAACTGGACTTAACTATTTAGGTATTATTGTTCTAGTTAAAATACCATATATTTTACACGCAGCATATTTATAGATTTGAGCTTTTAGTTCCTTAACATTAAGTGCTTATTTATTTCATCGATCAAGACATTAATTATCAAACATTGCTTAAGGTATTGTCACAAGACTCCGGCGCTGAAAGCTTGCTATCATAAACTGGTGACCGCTGTTGCTCCATGTTTTGGCAACGAAAAGGAAGATTTGGTAAAATTATCTACTAATGTGAACGGTCAAATCTTGGACTACTTGTGCGAGAATGATGGTTCCATTATGACAAGTGAGTAAATTAGTTAAATGGGTTCCTCAACTGGTGTATCTATGTTATGACTCTGCACTTTTGCTGCACAGAAAATTGAGTGGAAAGTTTAAGAGTTTATGCGAAATGTGTACGTCGACTCTAAGATGGAACCAACAAATTCATTTTGCCAACTAATCAACTTTTACATAACTGAGATTGGAATTAGGAACATATGACCTGTAGCTGTACTGTAATAGAGCCACGCTGGGCCGGCTCGACCGGAGCAGTACCACCCTCACACAAAGGCCCTCCTAACAATCACAGCATTTTTGTTGTCGTATTTCGTTGGTGACTGTGAGACCGGAGGCCTCATCATTCTGCATCAGCGGCCTGGTCACACACATCTGTTGTTACTGTTACATGTTACTAATGTATTTAATATTGTATATACTATTACTTTTGTGTTGTTGTTTTCTGTAGTCCAAGTGTTATTTTAACATTAATAATGTTTTTAGGGTTCCGTAGGTCATGATCGTCCGCCCGCCCGTCCCTCTGTTTTTGACTTACCGGCCAAACGGTTGGTGCTGGAAAGATTTGCGTGTTAAAAATATGTATTGTGATCACGTCGACAAACTGTTTCAATAAAATTACGAAAAATGGGTTTCATTTTATTGTTAAAACATTCGTTTGTGAGTTATTTAACTTAAAAGCGCATTTTTTTAAAACGAGACTTCCCCCCCCCCTTTCTATAAGCTAAACGGCTGGCTCGAAAAACCTGAAAAAATCGTGATCGTGAATTTTAAAAGAAAACTATAACGGCTTAGATTATTAGTACACGAGTTATAGAGGTCTAACTTGTAACATGCGCAAACTTGGAAAACTTCTTACAAAAATAACGAATTAATACGTAAACATAACAAATATCTATTGGACTACGGACAACGGAACCCTATTCTATGCGTGGCCTCACACGCACTTATTGTAAATTAAAATTATATGAGTAGATTATATTTAATTCTTATTTTGTTCCTAGGATTTATCATGGAGGGTGGTCCGCAATGCTTTCAAGAGAAGACCTATGATATAATGATGTGTTCCGAGATGGCTAAAAGTTCGGTTCTACAAATGGAACAAAGTTCATCTATATCAGCTACTGTAAGTTTTGTAGTACTCAACTTGTCATAAATTTATGACTAAAGTCATAGTTATATAATATCAAATACTCGTAGTCATATAAGGCCAAGCTTCTTCTTCACGGATATTGGACAAACTTAAAAGTATATACAACAGAACAGGTTACTCCTTATGTCACCAATTTTCTGTCATTTTCAAATCAACCCATCACAATCGGTCCAGCCGTTCCAGAGAATACAGACGGACAAGCAAATAGACAGAAAGACAAAAAAAACAAAATAGCTTTTACGATACCTACTACCGTACCCACTTATGTAGTGCTGAGCCTATAGGAACTATGGTACCCAGACCAGACTGCTAATAAAGGTAGTAGAATCACACTGATTTCAGCACGAATGAGCCGACTCGACCGGGGCGGTACTACCCTCACATAGAAGACCATACTAAAATGACAGCATTCATGTTGTCGTATTCCGTTGGTGAGGGCGAGACCGGAGACCCAATATTGCAGAAACGTCTCACTAGGCAGTCATAATAATATGAGTCACCATGCTACATTGTCTGCACTGGTGACCCCTGCTCTTGGTTTCTACTAGTGTTTTCTATTTAGCAGAGTAGAATCACTTTTGTAGACTTCATTATAAAAAAAAAACAAAATATATTTCGAAATACATGCATACTATTGATAACGTGTAAAGATGTCTCAATAATATATTTCTTTTAATTCAAACACTCAGAATTATACTATATTTAATTGTGTTCCAAGTAAGTTTAAATAGCACATTTTGTTGTTGTATTTACAGGCAAGCTATCGCGTATATAATGACCTTCTGCAATGCATTCTTCGAAGCGTAGAAACCTGCCACAATCCTATATCTTTGACAATTGTTAAGAAAGTTGGTGAAATCGTCAAGCAAAGTATCTCCGAAGAAGTAAGTCCGTTTGGTATTTAATAAAACCGTCATGTATAATTTATGCACTATTTCTGTCATTTTATGTTAAGTATGATACAATTTACTAGCATTTTAGTTGTTTTTTTCTAATAATGTTGATTAAGTAAGAGTATTAGTTTCCCTTCATTATGCTACATCAGGAATCTTAAATGCATCGAAAATACAATGAAAAGCATGATTTAGCTTAAGAGCGACTTTTGTTTCCAATATAAATGCTAATGTTTGTAAGGATGCACTGATGAAACTTGATAGGATTATACATAATACATCAAAATAGAGTAATAACCGCGATAACGGACATACAAGTGGATGGAGCTACTTAAAGCTATTTAATTATAAATGTAGTTTATTAACTGTTTTCTTCTAAGCAGACTTACCTATGGCATATAGATTAACATGTGTTAGAGCAGTGCAACACTATAAAGTCGGAGAAAAAACAAAGTGTTAAGCAGTTCTTTCGTTGCTTTCACCAAATAAGTGAGATTACCGATATACGCTTTTGAAGCTCGTCTACGACTCTCAAAATTGATTCACTCAGTCAAAACCTGAAACTCACTGCCAGCGTACATATTTACCTCCTACTATAAACCCCAGCCCCAGTCCCGTAAGCGGGATGTGAATAAGCATCTTACTAGTCCGCCATAGTATGAATCGTGATGTTGCATTGTCTGCATTCGTAATAAGTATGGTAACCTCCTCCTATCAAGCAGTCAGTTGCAGTTGTTGGTGGAAACACATGTTTGCAGTTTTGTATTGCGAGGTAAAAGGAGTAATTAATGGGTCCGTTCCGCTCGCGGTGGAAACCGGGCTTAAGGCTGCTGACACTCCTGATTGTAGAGGAAGGAAGTAAAGGGTTTCAATATACTCTTAGCTCGTGACTTGCTTAAGATTATGTTCATATTTACGTAACTATAACGCTATGTTACAGGTCATGAATATAACTACACATGGATCAACAGAAAGGGTTTGGCATAAATCAACAACTACAAGCACCAGTGAGCGAGGTTGGTATAAACCAGCGACTTCAACTGAGCGATATCGGTATAGACCCACAACCTCAACCGAACGGTATCGGTACAGACCCACAACTTCGACCGAACGAAATTTGTACAGGCCCACAACCTCAACTGAACGAAATAGGTTTAAACCCACAACAACAACTGAACAAGTCCGGAATCATGTAACTACAGGTTAGCAGAGTGACAAAGTTATACTATATATTTTATACTTACAGCTTACTTTATACATATGATTTTTACTAACGTTTTTGCAATGAAAACTTGTTTTTTGTATCTATTATTACCAAAAACTAATAGAATATAACTTGAGGAAATAAAACATCGCTTTCCAGATACGCCTAGGGGTGGCTGTAATAATAATCTTCAGTTGCAATTCGGAAGTAATGGAATTCAAAACAATGCTGATCAGGTTAGTTAATAATCAATTGTCGAACTACCACTTATCCTCTCACTGGTCGCTAATAATTATCGTAAAAGTTATTAATAATAAATGTATGTCAAATCAACCAATTACATTCATGTGTTTACTACAAAATAGAAACAACGGAATATTGTAATCAAAGTGTATATTTTATTCAATTGGACAGACTTTATAAAATTTTATTTACAAAAAGTTAAAATGACAAAGTATCTTTAAAACTTCTTAGCGGCATTTAATGCAGCTTCCAGCAATGAATAGAGTGATTCAAGAGAAAGGTTTATATGTGTATTATATAATAGATGAAATGCGATAATTTCGAAAGACTTCCACGCGAAGCCGATCCAGTTCGCTTGTAATTTATAAAATGTGATTGAAAAATAACTAAATTTTTTTTATAATCCAGGACACGAAGAATATCACCTGTAGTTCTCTGAAGAAGCTCTTCAAATTATCAGGCACTGTAAACGTAGCTTTCAATGCCAACCTCTATATTTAAGCCTCGTTTTTATTAGAGGACATCTCCACTATGACCTCTCAACCTGTTCTCAATTTCGGTGATTATGTACATAATCACGTAAATTGAGTACAGTCGTAAACAAAGAAAAGGAGTGGTACTTTTTAAGTTTTTAAACAAAAATGAGGTTAGAATGTTGTTAAAAGTGGATCAAAGTACAGAGTGATATGGTTGCTGTAACAGGTATACACTTTATAAAGAGCGTATTACCTTTACTCTAGTGTTTGTCCTTTTTTACTTCTGGTTTTATCACCTAGATAGAAAAGAAAAAATCATATTATATATCTTTTTATATACTTAGCTTTTATACGTTTTTGAAATATAAAACTAAAGAACACACCGTCTTTTATTTCTCAATGTAAATGTTTTACCCGTACAACTTTAATTAAATGTTTCATCTTAATATCATCGGCTAAGTGCATATCAAGCCACGCATAAAATAGGGTTCCGTAGTGACCCATAATGAAATTAAGAGCTTTCAACTAAGTGTATGTAAAAGTAAATGTCCCGTATATAGTTTTATATGCACTTAGTAGGTTTCACTGGTAGGTAGCTGATGATTTATCGAGTAACTTAGGCTAGGAGTTTTTAGACTAGCTTCACTTCGTTGCATCACCCGCAGTTGTTATCGTTACGGTATAACAACAACCACGGGTAACACCGCGGGACTCAGCTAGTAAACAATAAAACGCTGCTTTGTTGGTTCTATTTTTTATTTTAAACATAATATGAATATTAATTGCAATTTGTGGAACTCTACAGAGTATATAACATGCATTTTGAAACTGCAATCAATGCGTACAATCAATTAACTGAGAATAGCTTTCTTGTTAGGCTATTATATTAAGCGGGTAAAGAAAAACTTAATATTTAGTAGCATTGGTACAAATAGCTTACTGTCATTTTTACAATGATATGATATCCATTTTGAGTTCTCATAATTGTATACATTCCATATCGCTTTCGCAGTCGTCAGTTAGCCACGTGCCTAAATATTTGTACTTGCAAACTACGTCAAGCTTCACTCCGGACACACTGATATTTCAACTAAAATTACTTACTGACCATAACTTTTGTCTTTTGTGCGTTCATTCTTAGTCCCACTTTTAATTCAAACGATCTAATATTATCTGAAGATCCGACCCCGACGACGCCATTAGAACCGTATCATCAGCATATCTTAGATTATTAATGACACGCCAATTAATCTTGATACCGCAGTCCAGGTCCGTCAAAGCTTCAGATATTATAGCCTGCGAATACAAGTTGAAGAGTGTGGGGCTTTTGGCATTAGGTTTTTTAGAAAGAGTGACAAACACTGATTTGAGCTAGTCCCCAGGAAATACGCCGGTATCGTACACAAGGTTCATAAGTCTTGTTAACGAACATAAATTATCTTGTTCTATTAATTTTAGTACCTCTATGTGAACATCATCCGGGTCTGTCGCTTTGCCAGTTTTAGCCTTTTTCAGTGCTCTGTATAGCGAACTTATATCTTCTGTGGTCCTTTGTCGGGGTCACTAATTATAGCGATTGGTTTCTTCATCCTTCTTGTTAAACTGTCAGGGTCACCAATTATTACGAACTTATTTCTTCTTGCTTGGTCCGTCGTAGGGGTCCACGATTATGGCGAATTATAGGTGGATATCGAATAACAATGATCGTGTATTATTTTGGAGCCATTTTTATTAATTAATTACTGTACTATTATTCTAACCTTACGTACTAAGGTATCTACATAGAATCTCTTAGTTATGATCTTATAGCTACATTATATATTGTAAATCTATCGTTACATTGCACAATAAACACGTCTTAATATCAACAAGGAAATGACAGCCGGAATCCTACGTGCTCGACAATCGGCACATATCTGTATTGTGCTGGACAAGCATATCTCTGTATAATTTTCGTCTTTGACTTTAACTAATATATGACGCAGGAATACTCTGCGGACCTCTCATCTTATAAGATAGGATATCCATCTGTATTGCAGGTGGGGTAGCATTTCTGGTGTCGTCTGAAAACATTGCAGAGATGTATTGTTCCCATAGGTGCTTTTTCTGAGTCAAGTCAAGCACTGGATGATTGTTGTTATCCCAAAGTTGGTGCACAGGGTTTTTGTGGCCAACCATTGCCTTGATCTCTTTGTGAATATTGATTTGGAGTTCTTCAAGATTTTCATATTTCTTCCCATACCAGGTATTACAAGCATAACGAACTTCACGGCGGAGTCTCTTATCTATAACATTGTAGCTTTATTTGTCAGCTTTAGACAATCTTCGCTGTTCCATCAGTTCGCAAATCCTTGCATTCATCCATGGTTGTTTGGGTGCCCAGCCTCTTGACTGCAGAATTTCATTGTTAACTTTATGAATCCTAGATTTTAAATGAGACCAACTTTTTTTGACCGAGTCAGACAAGTCCCGTTCCGCCAATGTCGCCCACTCATTGATTTTGAATCTAAGGAAACTGCAGCCCCTATAGCTCGCAGCCTTTTACGCGTCAAGAGATAAATAAATAAATGTCAATATTTATTAAAAATATTTAAATTATAAATATTTTATAACACAAAGGGCAAAAATTTAATTAACTGTAAAGTTCTTATTTTTAAATTTACCATTTCAAAATTAGGCGGCAAAAATATACAGGATAGTTCTACATAAGTATTATTATTTTTCCTTCTGAACATCCAGAATGACTTCCTACATTCGTCAACCTATTAATAATATGTATTTGTTCAGGTCTTGTAGTTATACACATATGTATGTATAAAAGTCGATATAACTATAATATTAGTAGCTCTTATATTTATTAGATATTGGGGTATAAGGAAACTTGATATATAACCCCGCAAGTGCTTTGAAAGTATATTTATTTACATAGTCTTAAAATACATTGATATTGAACTCAACAGCTTAAAATCACGTAAATCAAATAATAATTATACTTAATTTTCATTACAAAATTTTCATCATTATAATTAGTATTAGATGTTTAAAACATAACATGGAAGAATGTACACTATTTCCAAATAGATATTTGAAATGTTCTATGATAAGAAACAATATTACATTAAAATTACATTTACAGCTTCACGCAATGTATGTAGATGTATACCATAGTGCTCTTTATCAAAACTAGGGTGATTCTCTCTGTTTAATTTGCAGAGCATACATTAAATATACAAAGTCCTTGTTAGGCAAAGGTAATACTATGTAAGTACATGACGTCCCATTCCCAATGGTTAATTTACATGATTAATTAAGTAATATCCAAGATATATTCAGTACCAAAAACATGCATTTGAATAAATGAATTTCTGTGGTCAAAACCAAAATCGACATAAAATAGCACGATTCGTAAATTGTGGTAAACCTATGTCAGTGGAGAATATGTATTGTTTATGATAATACACATATTCTTCGCCTGCCTAAACTTAATATTTTAAATAATAATAGGTCTTTACCTATGAAATTGCTGTTTTGTATGCAATAAGTGAAAGTACTTATTTTTTCAAACTCTTTTATTTCTGTTAATCGAAGTAATCACCTGCATGGGTGATTACTTCGATTTCCGTATTACCGTGCAAAACGTTACTAGTAAATAAACACTTAGTCTAAATATTTTCATGTTCTGGTATTTTTTTTACATATTTTTGTGTCACTAATAAAGAGACTTATAATAATTATAAATATGACTCTTCTGAAACAACGCAGTCGAAAGATAGACCATTGGAACTTCTGAATTAGGCAAAGCTATAAATAGAGCAAGAGCCCAGAGCCGCCCGACCTACGTCATTAGTGCAAAGCTGAAATTTTCAGGATTATTAGTACAATGTCTTGTTAAGATGTATGTGTACCCATTAGCTTGAAAGCGGGGCCGTTTTTGAGGTAGCGCGAAGTACAGATGGATAAAAACCTTACTTACCTACGTTAAAGCTGCAAAGCTAGTATTTACATATTTTATCAAGAATATAATTTAAAATTCGCACCCAAAGGAGTTGGGTGCGAAAAAGGTGCAAACATCTTACAAGACATTGTACTAATAATCCTGAAAATTTCAGCTTTGCACTAATGACGTAGGTCTGGCGGCTCTGGGCTCTTGGTCCAAAAGATTGGGTTCGATTGATTCGAATTTTAAAAGATTTAGACTTTAACTCAACGTTTTTAATTCTGAAATAACACATATTGCAGCTGCTAGCTATTCTCACACACCTAATGTTCCACTCAGAGGCTCTGGAATGGTTCTCGTCCTATCTTCAGGGGCGCCAGCAGTGTGTTCGTGTTGAAGATTTGTCGTCGAGTTGCGACCTCTACTCTGGCGTCCCTCAAGGTGGCATATTTTCTCCTCTCCTCTTCGCAATATTTACTAACCTCATCACACATCATCTTCAGTGTGCGTATCATCATCATCCATCAACAGCCTTTAACAGTCCACTGCTGGACATAGGCCTCTCCTTTGAAAGGAGGTTTTGGCCTACTATACCACGCTGGCCAGACGGGTTGGTAAAGGGTTTGTTTCAAGTTTTCCTTCTCTTGTCAGTGATGTTAGCTGCTTATTTAGTGTGCGTATCACCTGTATGCTAATGATCTGCGGTTGTATTCACAGGCAAGCGTGGAAGACATAGAGCAAGCCGTTGACAAATTAACAAAGACCTGGAATCCATAAATTGCTGGTCGCTTAAATTTGGGCTATCTGTAAATCCCACTAAATGCCAGGCTATCATTGTAGGAAGCAAACGCATGATTTGTAGGTTGAATACTGCCTCAATTTTACCGATCTTATTCAACGCCTCGGTGATACCTTTTAGCCCTGTAGTCAAGGATCTGGGTCTACACATCGACACAACTCTCGATTGGCGAGCTCAGGTAACTCATGTGAGTCAAAAAGTAACTGGGAATCTGCGAACACTTTATCGCCTCAAGAATTTCCTGCCTCCTAAAACCAAAATAATGCTCATGCAGTCCTTAATCATCCCGTTAATCGACTATAGTGATGTATGTTATTTTGACCTGAATGCAGACCTCCTCAACAAACTAGACCGCCTTCTTAATAACTGCATTCGGTTCATTTTTTATCTTCGCAAGTATGACCACGTGTCTGCTTTACGTTCCAAACTGAATTGGTTACCCATTCGCCTGCGCCGCAACCAGCGTGCTTTGACCTGTTTATTTTCGATTCTCACCTCCCTATCCTCACCTACTTACCTTACTCCCTATTTCCGTTTGTTGTCCTCTAATCACGGCAGAAATCTTCGATCAGAAAACAATCTGTTTCTCTCATGTGTCTCCCACAGTTCTGACTTCGTGAACTCTTCGTTCTTTGTCCAAGGAGTTCTACTCTGGAATGCGCTCCCTCTTAAAATCAGGATGTCCACCAACCGTTTCGTATTTAAAAAGAAGGTGAACTGAACTTCTTCTCAACGATATGGTAGTGTCGTCGTAACGAGTATACACCAACAAGTTTTCTTATATTCATAGTGTAAATATATATCTATAATATGTAAATATATTTAATATGTATGTACATATAAATATATATATATATATATATTGTTCATAATATGTAGCATATTTGTTTATAAACTAACATACTTTATCTTTTATTTAATAAGTATATTTTATATGTTGAACTATGTAACCTATGCGCGCCTACCTCACAATATTTCTCCACCACCCAAAGGTTGACTGGTAGAGAATGCCCTGGGCATTAAGTCAAATACAAATGTGCATAAAGTTATAAAATAAAATAAAAATAAAATAAAATAAAATAGAATAAAATAAAATAAAATAAAATAAAATAAAATAAAATAAAATAAAATAAAATAAAATAAAATAAAATAAAATAAAATAAAATAAAATAAAATAAAATATTGCAGGGACCTGAGGTAATCATAGAATTCAAGACTCAAAATACCAAAACATAAAATTTTGTGGTTTCACGCCTTATATTTATCAGACCACACAATCATACTTAACAACGCGGGTAGAGTCATGTTGTTGAAATAAATGTTTTCAGTATTATTATTTCATTTTTTTTCTGTATAATGCCGTAACCACACTGCGTCATGCGCTATTCGTTATGTGACTACGCCGTATTAGCCAAAATTATTTGTTATGCGCGCAACAACAAACATGCCATACACACTTCGAACTGACTTGCGTGGAGCGATGGACGTGTTGAGAGTTGCCGCAATTTATTATTTCCTAAATGCTTCTTACAAGTACATAGTTGCTAAAAGACCGAAAAGAAAATTCTGGTGGATGATTACAAGTCATAGGAATCTTTTCCGTTCGTCCACTCCATTTTAGCATACACCGTACACGTCGATACACGATTAATGACTCACCGAAGTGTGGGCAGTCGATGCGCATATTCGCCTTATTCGTGTCCTTTGAAATGTGTCAAAAAACCGACAAGTCGACGGATACGCGTATTTGCTATTCGTGCTTATGTGTTATGCGTACGAATAAAGCGAATATTGGCGAATATACTCTACACACGTCGCCGTATGCGCGTGAATAACCCGCGTAACGAACAGCGAATAACGAGTCGATTGCACCGGACAAGAAAACTTCACAAAAATTTTATTGTTAGTTTGCTCCGGTGAAGTATTCTTGTCCAAACGACATAACCACGACGGACCTTTTAAAAATGTTTTATTTCTTTCTATCACGTAAATGTGCCATTTAGTGTCTCTTTTGTACATTATTCTGTTCTAATATCGCTACGTTGAAAATATGACGTCATTCGCACACAGTCATGTCTCGACTCGTAATAAATTAGTACAAGTCAGTCTCCGGTACCGCGTTGAAGCGCTAACGCGCGTCATTTATTTAATAGTATTTTAGTCGTGTTTGTGTTTAATTTCAATAAACTAAGTGATTATTACGTATATTTATAATATACATTTGTGTTTTGTGATGGAGTTGGCAGTTCAGAGTGAGTTTTTTTTGATTTATAACAAGTTTTGTCGGCGTAGAGAATTTTGGGGGTTTTAAAAGTCTATTTAATCAATTCCATATTTTTCTGTATTTTACAAACCTACCAAGGAAATCGTAATACAATATCGTACAACATGAGCATAGCTATAATATAATAATAATATTTCTTATTTACGTGAAAGCGTATGCTCCTAATAAATTGTTTAATATGCATAGAAAAATATTCACCGTTTGAAAATGTTTCGTGATATTCCTTATGCCTGTAATTTTATATTTTTGTACTATGGAGTTTGTTTTTTTAATTTCATTACGAGTAGATAGGTCCATTCCACCGTTAAAAGTAATAAAATATGCATGCTATCTATTTACTTTATAAAATAATTTAGTTCACAATATACATAGTGATTTTTTCAACCATAGTGAAAGTTTGCAGTCGTTTAACCAACATTACAAACTAAATCTCAACAAACCGTCCGTACTACGTCATAGCGTCGTTCTTAACGCACACAAATAACATTAATCGTACGTACAATTGGCACTATTGAGGCCACAAAAAATTTATAGGTAAGGTCTCCCGGCGAAACGCGCGGCGTCGACTCGCTGACGTCAGAGGCCGGGTCACTTGGCGGGATTTTGCGTTTTTGACAGGTCAATCGTCCGGATAACGCAGTGTGGTTCCGGCATTACACTATACTATTTGCTTTGGTGATATCGTACAGTTATTATACCATAAAATATTGTTTTTAGTAGTTCAAAACCAACTAATTACTTCTTCGAACTTCCGTTTTCCTTGTTTCAGTGTCTATATAATGGAAGGGAATATTGTACTACATATAATTGCGTTAAATCTTTGAAGCCACACTAATACGAATCCGTTAAAATGCTTGTTTTAACTGTTTTAGCTTTGGGTAAGTGAAATATCCTTTTTGACATATAAAAGATTTTTTTTTATTTTTCAATACAAAAACATTCTATATTTATATACATTGTAACTATCACATAATAATGTATGTTTTAGGGCATCATTGTTTTACTGTAATTCGGGATTTCTTAAAATAAAATTTTATTTTAAAACTAAAAAACATTACTTTCGACAGACCGATAAAACTATCACATTTATTTTATACTAGCTTTCGACAGCGGCTCCGCCCGCGTGTATGTCGGTAATTGCCGTATAAAGTAGCCTTTGTTCTTTCTCAAGTTCAGTTCTATCTTTATTCCAAATTTCATCAAAATCGGTTCAGTGGTTTAGGCGTGAAAGCGTAACAGACAAACAGACAGACAGAGTTACTTTCGCATTTATAATATTAGGATTATATTATATATACATATATGTAGATATTAAGGCCTCGTTATACTGTGCAAACATAGTTTAGGATGCCCACAGGTCAGGTGGAGTAACGACTTATGCATGATGGCTGGCAGGAGCTGGATGCGCTATCGACCAGAGTGGTGTGGATTGAAATAATTTGTCATTTTTGATTTCTGATAGTATTTTTGTTTGGTTGATAAAGCTAGTCGTAGGAAATTGAATAGTATGGAAGTATTAGGTAGCCAGGATAACAAGGAGTGCAAAGATATCACGTTGCAATTGAAAGGAGCTGAGTATTAATGAAAAATGCTGCAAAACCGGGGGGAAATATTTCTTTTGAGAACTTCTAGTCACAAATATTCACACTATTATTTATTAATAGTGAATAGTAAGGATAGCAGTAGCTATACGTAGGTGCTGCTTTAAAGATCATCTATTTCTTAGTTAAGCAAAACAATTATTGTGATTTTAGCGGTGATAGCAGAGGGGTACCGTCTTGAGAACCAGTCTACTTCGCCAAGGAGCCTAGCCGATATGTTTCTAGGAATGTGTATTGAGAACGGTGCAAGCTACACCGCGGTGGAGGTAAGTTACTTTAAATTATTAGTATCTTCTACTAGTACTACTAAGACACCCTACCGCAAGACAAATACCTATATATAAAGCAGGCACCACACTTCGCTATTCGCTATTCGTTATGCGGGTTATTCGCGTGCATACGGCGAAGTGTGGAGAGTATATTCGCCGATATTCGCTTTATTCGTACGCATCGAATAGCGAATCTCATATACGTCGACTTGTCGGTTTTTTGACACACTTCAAAGGACACGAATAAGGCGAATACACGCATCGACTGCCCACACTTCGGACGGGTAGTGAAGTGCCCTGTGCATAACTAACAACCATAGACTATAAAACAGTTTTTGAAATAGATAAATCAATTAAACGATTAAAATAACCTATCATATGATCAAAATAATTTGGCTTCATTTAAGTATTGTTTCTGTCAATTTAATACAATAAAAAGGAAATTAAAATGATATGTTTCGTTCGTTCATTAACCATTAAAAATGACAATGCCCTGTGCATAACTAACAACCATAGACTATAAAACAGTTTTTGAAATAGAATAAATCGATTAAACGATTAAATTAGTTTATTAAATGATCAAATTAATTAGACTTCATATAAGTATTGTTTCTGTAAATTTAATAAAATAAAAAGGAAATTAAAATAATATGTTTCGCTCGTTCGTATGGATTCGTTTCGTTCACCATAAAATGACAATGACACATCTCTACAACACACATATTTTCCATATTTGACATACCAGTTCGAAGTGTGGTGGCGTGTTTGTTGTTTGCGTGCATAACAAATATTCGGGCGAATACGGCGTAGACACATAACGAATAGCGAATAACGAAGTGTGGTGCCTGCTTAAAAAATGACAGCATTGTCAAATGACCCCTACTCTTGGATTGTACTCCTGCATTCTATCAGGTAGAGTTGAGTCCATTGAGTAGGCTTAAACAAAAAAAAATACGAACTGAATTATTTATATTTATGAGAAATATTTTATCAGTATAGGCGGAGTATAATTACGCAGAGTTTGTATTAGTAAGTAACATAAGAAGATACTAACACATTAATAATATCATAATCGTAAATACATATAACTTGCTTTCGCTTCGCATTATAACGCGATTATTGCAGTAAAAAGTAGTATTGCAGTAAAAAAATCATATCGAAATAACACATCGGCTATAGCTATATATATATATATTACTGTAAAGTTTCATCCAAATCCGTTCAGTAGTTTTTACGTGAAAGAGCAACAAACTCTCGCGTTTATAATATTAGTAAGGATTCAATAAGTCATTTGCAATATCTTTACAATTTAAAATAGAGATATTTATAAAAATGTAAATTACGATATTTGATCTCTGAAACTCTTCAAAAACCACTTGATTAAAAAAGAGAATACATATAACATTATTTGTTCTTCATAAAATATATGGCTTCAAGAAATATGGAACAGAAAATTATTTATTTTAAATAGGCATTTTAGGATTTTGAATTATAATAGCCTCGAGTTTATAGTTAACATTCACAGACCGGTGATGCGATATAAATCAAATGAAAATATTTAATTTCGCCAAAACTTTTTGATATGTTTTATTAAAGTTAAATTGCTAAAGAAAATGTCTTTTAATTCATACATCTAAAATATAAAATTCTCGTGTCACAATGTTCGTTCCCATACTCCTCGGAAACGGCAGGACCGATTTGTATGAAACTTTGTGTACATATCGGTTAGGTCTGAGAATCAGCCAACATCAATTTTGTTCATCAGCTAGTTTGTTCTATAAATATGAAATTTAATTATACAAAAACGTTATAGGCAAATCTTACTCTAGTTCGCCTTAAAATGGGAATTTAATTTATTATTTTAATTCACTTACCAGCACACAAAAGTATTTACAGTAGTTTCTTATTTCAGGTTGCAGCTCAACAATTTATTACCTGTATGGAAGATGATTTCGAAATAAAAATATTCGAAAATGAATTAAAACAAGCTCTTAAGAATAACACTGAAAGTGAATTTAATAGAGTTTTTGGAAGGTGAGTGTATTTTAGATGAGAATTTTTTGTACCAAGCCAGCGAGCTACTGGAAACCTTTGCAGTTGCGAAGCGGTTTTGATGTTCCTTCTTGTGCTGAGCAGTTCCCTTCACTCTATGATCCCGGGTCCTATAAGCAGGACGTGAAAAAGCATCTCATTAGGCCGCCATACTGCTTACATTTGCAGTGAACATAGCAACGCCTACTTTAAGATTTTACTCATGCTTTCCATCAGGCATAGTAGGGCAGGCGTTTAATAATGAAAAAGAATGTACAGACATGCTTTTCAATAAAAAATATAGATTACAAGTTACATAACTTTGAGTTATGGAACTAACTTTCCGGCAATAGATTGCCATTCCTATCTCCAACTCATAGAATACACTCGCCTATGGCTATAAAAAGTATTCCTTTAATTACCTCATATTTTTGCCTAACTTCTCTTACAGCGTAATTCTACTTTTCTCGCTTTTAATTGATAGTTTCCAGTAGGTTGCGATAGGCTTGACCACTTTGAGGCGGCGCGCCTGGCCACCACAGGAGTTTCCCTGGTGGTCGGGCGCATCGAGGCCTGAGTCTGCGAGAGGCCCTAGATAAGAGGGAGGCCCTGTTATTTCATGGGCTCCGTCGTGGTCCACTCGCCGGCGCCTCGATCGAGGTCAACTCGGTCCTCGTACCGTACCGGTCGGGACCTTATCTGGGCCCCGACCGCAGCATAATTAATTGATATGAGCTGTTAGTTCCTTAACATTAAGTGCTTATTTATTTTGTCGAACAACACATTAATTATCAAACATTGCTTAAGGTATTGTGACAAGACTCCGGCGATGAAAGCTTGCTATCAGAAACTGGTGAACGTAGTGGCTCCATGTTTTGGCAACGAAAAGGAAGATTTGGTAAAAGTATCTACTAATGTGAATGGCCAAATCTTGAACTACTTGTGCGAGAATGATGGTTCCGTTATGACAAGTAAGTAAATTAGTTAAATTGGTTCCTCAACTGGAGTATCAATGTTATGACTCTGCACTTTTGCTACACATAAAATTGACTAGAAAGTTTAAGACTTTAAGCGAAATATGAACGTTGACTCTAAGATGGAAGTAACATATTTATTTTGCCAACTAACCAAGTTTTACTTAACTAAGATTGGAGTAAGGAACATATGACCTGTAACTGTACTGTGTTAGGTAGTAGAGCCTCGCTGATTTCAGCACGAACGGGCGGACAGCACTATCCGGGCAGTACTACCCTCACACAGAAAACCATTCTAATAATGACAGCATTTTTGCTGTCGTATTTCGTCGATGAGTATGAGACTGGAGGCCCCATCATTCTGCATCAGCGGCCTGGTCAGAAAGATTTAACCAGGCCGCCACGGTAGTGGGTAACCATGCTGCATTGCCTACCCTCACAATTAGGATGGTGACCTCTTCTTCTGGGTTCTCGTGCTTTCCATCAGGCCGAGTAGAGTTACTTTAGTAGGCTTAAATATATATTTATATATATAAAATACTACTATGTTTCTGATGCTTTATAACTGTGGATATAGACATATACCCCTTCCAGACGACCGGTGGGAGTATAGGCATACCCAACGAAATCCAATGTAAAATTGTTGTTACTTTGCGTTGTTTTTTTACTTTTTCACATTTTAATTTTAGGATCACTTTTTATTTTTAGTTTTGCTATTCTTATTTTTTATGTGTTTTTATTGTTATTATTTTTCTTTATTTTTAATAACACTTGTAGACCTCACAAACGTTTTGCTACTTCGAGGGTGCTATTTTCCGTAGTGCTATTCAAGGGCTGATCCAGCTTTTCCGCCAGGGGGGTCACATAGCTTTGGTCAAGTTAGGATTGCCAACCGTACTATAATATATAGTATAGTATTATATTTCAGTCGGTATACTTTGGCTCCGAACTTTAGATAAAACATTCTTAAGAAATGCAGGAAGTGAAATAAAAAATAAGAGGTAACAAATATATTTTTGACTATTGGTATATTTTACTGTGTGTACTGTATTTTTATTTTTAAGTTTTCTCCCGAAACGCGTTATCAATTCATCTACTTAAATGAGCACGTTTTTATGGACATGAAGAAGTTTCAGCCCGGTTAGACGATTTTCAACCATTGAAGCTCTTAGCCACGATTTGATTTTTCGTAACGTAGAGAAACATATTTCCGCTGTCGCTACACTAAACAAGTAGTCATCTTCATCTTTTTCCAAGATTATTTGGGGTCGGCTATTAGGTCAACCGGTTTAACTTGTTTTTTTGTTATTTTTGTGTACCGACGCGTAGGTAGTTAAATTAAATAGTTATGAATAGATGACATTCACGTAGCTACTCGGTGCGCGCAATACATTGCTGGCTTCTGAAATGAATAAAAATCTTGACACATTGTTTTTTCCAGCTACAATTTTTTTCAAGGACAACTGGTTTTTTTTACGGTACCAAAGCTGCATGTTTCGTTTTCGGAAGTCGTCTGGTTACACCTGTATAATCGGTATCTAGTTGGTTCACAGTTACACACAGTTACACCCTGTATAATCGGTTGCTTGTTGTTTCACAGTGTCAATGTCTTGATTACATTGTTACAAAAAGTTCTATAATTATGTTCAACAATTTTAATTAGTTTGCCACCTTGATCCTGGACCCAGTTCAGGGGGGGGGGATCATGACCCCTGACCCCCCCCCCCCTGAATCTTTCCTTGCTGTTATTAATAGACCCATTTACATTATAGTCTACATTTTTGATGCAGATTCTAATATTACTAATGTATTTAATATTGTATTTACTGTTACATTTTGTGTTGCACGTTGTTTTCTGTGGTCCGAGAATAATTGAATTTCATTCATTAAAAAAATTAGTCGGAATTAATTATGGGGCGGCCATAATTAATTCCGACTAATTTTTTTAATCCGTCCGTCTGTTCTCGACTTACCGCCCAAACGGTTGGTGCTGGAAAGATAAAACTTAGCGTGAACATATATTGTATAGTGATAATGTCGACAAAGTGCTACAATAAAATTACGAAAAATAAAAAAGATTCCGACGAATTGAGAACATTCTCCTTTTTTTTGAAGTCGGTTAAAAAGGCATGCCTAGTATAAAGGTATTTTATAACATTGAGAGGTTGCTAAGACCATTATTTTGTCAAGACATCCGTTTGTGAAGTTTGCCTGTATATTATTTGGTACTGCCTTCTTAGTCCAGTGATCAGGGTATGCGGCTGTTGATCAAGAGGTCCCGGGTTCAACTCCTGGGTCGGACCAAATATTTGAGTAAAATTTGTTTCGGAGTCTGGATGTTTTCTATGTATAAAATGATGTATTTATAAAAGAAAAGTATGTTTATGTATTTATATCAGTAATCTAGTACCCACCATACAGGCACTGCTTAGTTTGGGACTAGATGATGTTATGTGTAAGCTATCCGAAATATTTATTTATTTATTTTCTTAAAAATATTGTATAAAAACAGGGCTTTCCTCTTCTAAAAGCTACGGCTGGCTCGAAAAAGTCATGTACTTCAAAGGGAAACTGTAACGGCTTAGATTATTACTTTATGAGTTATAGAGGTCTAACTTGTAACATGCGCAAACTTGAAAAACTACTTACAAAAAGAACGAACCCATAAGTAAACATAACAAATATTTATTGGACACGATTTTAAATCCACTTACCATTATGGGTGACTAGTGACTACAGAACCCTATTCGATGCGTGGCCTCACACGCACTTGTTTTAAATAAAAATTGTATGAGTAGGTTATATTTAATTCTTATTTTGTTCCTAGGGTTCATCATGGAGGGTGGTCCGCAATGTTTTCAAGAGAAGACCTATGATATAATGATGTGTTCCGAAATGGCTAAAAGTTCGGTTCTACAAATGGTACAAAATTCATCTTTATCAGCTACTGTAAGTTTTGTAGCACTCAACTTGTCATAGATATATATAATATAGTCATATAACTCCAAGCTTTTTCTTCTTCACGGATATTAGACAAACTTAAAAGTATATAAAACAGAATAAGTTACTCTTTATGTCAAACGCTTTCCGCCCGTAAAAGTCCCATCAAAATCGGTGTAGCCGTTCCAGAGATTACAGATGGACAAGCAGACAAAAATTTCGAACCATGCATATAACGTGTAAAGATGTCTCAATAATATATTTCTTTTAATTTCAAACACAGAATTAAACTATGTTTAATTTTATTCCAAGTAAGTTTATATAACACATTTTGTTGTTGTATTTACAGGCAAGTTATCGCGTATATAATGACCTTCTGCAATGCATTCTTCGAAGCGTAGAAACCTGCCACAATCCTATATCTTTGACAATTGTTAAGAAAGTTGGTGAAATAGTCAAGCAAAGTATCTCCGAAGAAGTAAGTCCGTTTGATATTAAATAAAACCGTAATGTATAATTTATGCACTATTTCTGACATTTTATGTGAAGTATGATACAATATATTAGCATTTTAGTTGATTTTTTTAAGGTTTAGTAGGGCTAGTAACTGCGGCAACTTTCAATAATGTTGATCAAGGAAGAGTTTCCCTTCATTATACTTCATCAGGAATGGAAAATGCATCGAAAATACAATGAAAAGCATGATTTAGCTTATTAGCAACTTTTGTTTCCAAATAATAATATAAATGTCAATGGTTGTAAGGATACACTGATGTTTCTTAAGTACTCTTACACTGAAAAATTAGATGAAACTTGATAGGAACATTAGCAGTTCTTTCGTTGCTTTTACGCTCTTGACGCTCGTTTGCGACTCTCAAAATTAATCCAATTAGTCAAAACCTGGAACTCACTACCAGCGTACGTATTTACCTTCTACTAGCAATGAATATGGTGATTCAAGAGAAAGTTTTATTATTATATATGAAAGGTTTATATAATAGATGAAATGCGATAATTTCGAAAGACTTCCGTGCGAGGGCCGGTCCGGTTCGCTAGTAATGTGAATGAAAAATGTAAATTAAATAGTAATGTAAATTAAAATGTGATTGAAAAATAACTGAACTTTTTTTATAATCCAGGACACGAAGAATATCACATGTGGTTCTCAGAAGAAGCTCTTCAAATTATCAGGAACTGTAAATGTAGCTTTCAATGCCAACCTCAATATTTAAGCCTCGTTTTTACTAGAGGACATCTGTACTACGACCTCTCAACCTATTCTCAATTTAGGTGATTATGTACATGATCACGTAATTTGAGTACAGTCGTAAACAAAGAAAAGGAGTTGTACTTTTTAAGTTTTTAAACAAAAATTCGGTTGGAATGTTCTTAAAAGTATAAAGTAATATGGTTGCAGTATACACTTTACAAAGAGCGTATTACCTTTACTCTAGTGTTTGTCCTTTTTTAATTCTAGTTTTTATTACATAGATTGTTTTATATCTTTTTATGTACTTAGTTTTATACGTTTTTAAAATATAAAACTGAAGCACACACCGTCTTTTATTTCTCAATGTAAATGTTTTACCCATACAACTTGAACACTAGGCGCACACTAGGCGCCACGCGACAGCGACAGCTCGACGACTTGACGCGACGACAGGCTGCGGCCGACGAACTTCAAATAATTTGCTCAAAGCTCCGCACACTTGGCGTCAGAGTCGCGGAGTCGCGCGCGCTCGCTACTTGTCGCCGCGTCTAGTCGAGCTATGCATGCGCACACACGACGACAGTCGCGCGACATCGCATCGTCAGTCTCGCTGTATCATTGAACAACTCTATTCTATATCACCTTCCTAGCCTTATTCCCAATTTTATTTGGGGTCGGCTACTAGTTCAACCGGTTTTACCTGAATTTCAGTTTTTCCACGGAGCGACTGGCATCGGACCTCCGCAACCCTAAGGTAGAACTGAAATTCGAAGATTGAACTAGTTGTCAGTATATTTGAGGGCACTGACTTCCCAATAACGATTGCCATAGATGTTCATGACAACCGGTGCTCTCCGAGGCACGGGCGTGAATCACCGCCAAACTTCCAAACTCCGGGCAGCTATTAACGTAGGCAGTTTTCTCTGCTTTTTGATTAGCTCAAAATGCACCACGAATTTTTTTTCTAATACTTCAGGATGAGCGTGAAATTCATTTAATGGGTTATTTTCCATACTGCATGATGAATTGAAACATGAAGATACACAATTGATAAATAATAATTAATAATATAATATATGTAAATACCAAACCTAGCTATTCTTTCCATGGTCTTTCATTAAATTTTTTTATTGCAAAACTAATTGTATTTAATAAATAAATACCTAACTATTCTTATTATGGTCTTTAATTTAATTAATCTCTCAATGAAGAACTATTTTATGTTATATCTAAATAGTCTACTTATGCTAATGATCTTTCAATTTTAAAAATACATTACTTTGCCGATTATACACAATAATGGGTTACTAAGCTGACAGTAATAGCCAGCCTTTCCGCAGGAGTGATGCTTTTTATCAATTGTGTATCTTCATGTTTCAATTCATCATGCAGTATGGAAAATAACCCATTAAATGAATTTCACGCTCATCCTGAAGTATTAGAAAAAAAATTCGTGGTGCATTTTGAGCTAATCAAAAAGCAGAGAAAACTGCCTACGTTCATGGCGAGAGGTTAGAATTGGATGGACCCAATAACGGCGATGGATTTGTCGTTTTCTGCACATTCTTCGCATTCGCAAGATAAGCACCAACGCAAGGGCAACTAGAGGCTTCATATTCACTCACAAGTTGAACAACACGACCGTCTCTCTCGAATACTTTCTACTTATTATCGCTTCCTGCACTAATTGTATTTAATAACACACGACGTTTGTCGTAACAGCCAGTCGTCAACTCAAGCGACAGCTCCACGTCTAGTCGCGACGACAAGACGCCCGATGAAACGACAAAGCCGCGACTTGTTGCGACGACTAGACGCGGCGACAAGTGGCCCAGTTTGCGATGGCCGTCAATCAATTATCTTCTCTTTCAGAGCATGAAAACGGTTCCGTATTGAGTGCCTTTTACGCGTCAAGATCACACAATTATAAATATTTTATAACACAAAGGGCAAAAATACAATTAACTTGTAAAATTATTATTTATAAATTCACCATTTCAAAATAAGGCGGTAAAATACACAGGATTGTTCTACATATTATTATTTTTCATTCTGAACATCCAGAATAAGTCATTCTGTCAGTCAAGTCTGCATTCGTCAACGTATTAATAATATGTATTTGTTCAGGTCTCGTAGTTATACACAATGTATATAAGTCGATATAACTGTAATATTAGAAGCCCTAATATTAATTAGATATTGGGGTATAAAGAAACTTGATATATAACCCCACAATTGCTTTGAAAGTATATTTATTTACATATTCATAGTTTAAAATACCTTGATATTGAACTCAACAGCTTATAATCATGTAAATCAAACATTAAAGATTTAATTATACTGAATTTTCATTACAAAATTGTCTTCATTATAATTAGCATTAGATGTTTAAAACATAACATAGAAGAATGTACGTATCTATTTCCAAACAGATATTTGAAAAGATCCACGTGAAAAACAGAATTCAAGTTTAAAGTACAATATTACATTAAAATTACATTTACAGCTTCACGTAATGTATGTAGATGTCGACCATAGTGCTCAACAATCAAAACTAGGGTGATTCTCTCTGTTTAATTTGCAGAGCATACATTAAATATACAAGTAAGTACAGTGTAAGTACATGATGTCCCCATTCCCAATGGTTAATTTACATGATTAATTAAGTAATATTGATTATATATATGTATAGTAGTGAAAACATTCATTTTAAATTAATTTCTGTGGTCAAACCGAAATCGACATAAAATAGTACGATTAATAAATTGTGATAAACCTATATGTCAGGGTAGAATATGTATTACACACATATTCTTTGCCCGCCTAACTTAATTCTTTAAATAATATTCTATGAAATACAAAGAATTTAAGATAGTAATTTCTGTTTTATTCACTGTGATAGTTTAGTATAGCCTTAGTGTCTACGTTAGTGTCTAGTGCAGGATTCGTCTACAAATGGCTGCCGTCGCCACATGCACTATCTAGATTAGTTATTCCACAGATCAAAGAAACATAGGAGATTAGGTTTGTACACAAATTTATTCGTGTTCAGATGTCTCCGCGTTTCTCCCACTTCCTTCACTAACACAAAACCAAAAATTGTAAGCACGGCACACAAGCTCGTATTTCTCCCGCACACAAAGAAACTTACAGCAACACCAATAAACCCACTAATATAACACATTCAAAAAGAGGGCGGCGCATCTACCTGTAGCTACGGATTCCGAATAAACACAAATGTGTGCAAATTATGCAACTAGTAATGATAAGTGATGATAACTTCAGTTAGCTATATTACCTACTCTTTCTCCTAAAGATTTCATTGACTGTGAAAAGCAAAACTAAACAGGAGTTTAATTCGAACATATTCTATACAAGCGATGTTTTATCATAATTGGAATATTAACTAACTAATTACCAAGAAACAGGATATCAACTTCTCGAATCTAGACTAGAACACAGGTAAAAGTGCAAGAATTTTATTGATAAGGGTTTAATTAACCAGTAAAATGTAAATATTTATTTAAAACTTGCCGCTTAGACAGTTTAGGTGTTGCGTTCTTAGTACAGTAGTGTAATCTTACGTTTGCATATTTTTCCATTACGGCTTTTATTAGTATTATTAAATGGTTAATCATTGGCGATTGATCGTATTGGTGAAAATTTATTGGGACGAGCAAATTGTGCCATTTTTTGTTACGAACCAGCTTGAACCCCTTCCTGTCACATTTATCCACATTTTTTTAAGTTTTTGATCCTTCGGATAGCTAAAATTTTAAAAATAAAAGCAAGGTATAAATTATGCTTGAGTACCACAATAAATTAAAAATCTAAACTTTTTTATTTACACTTTTTTACGTTTACATAATTATAATATTATAATTTATTTATATCTTTAATAATCATGCGTACTTAATAGGATCGTATAAAATATCGACAATCATAAATATCACAACACATCTCTAACACAAGCCAGCCGGCAGCGGCCGCATCCCGAAACTATCATGTGAGTGAGAATATCAATAAAACACTTATCCATTGCGCTATTAGACCAGCCGATTCATTGATCGATTCGCACTAAGTAAGCAATGGTTTTAAAAGTTTTTAGTTCCTAAAGAAAAGGATTGATTTGGTATTTCATCATATTTTTAAAATGTTTTAATGAATTCAGTATGAAAAACTATAATATTATAGTACTTATATATGAAATTAGATGCCACCTTTCTTGTAATTTACAATACAGCTGTTATTTTTGCAAACAATCGCTGAACAACGCGGCATTTTGTCGAAAATCACGAGCAGTGAAGACGTCGCAAGTTGGCATTCGACTAATGTCCGAAAATGGCATCAAGCCGCTTTGAGGCCAGATGCGTTCGCAAGCGGCACGCCTCAATTGCATATCTCCTGTGTTTCTTTTATCTGTGAGTTATTCAATGTTTAAAATCTATGCGCACAAAATTATTGCATTACCATCTAAAACCGATTATTATTATTTATAAGTTATAGTATTATTTCGTCCAAAATTGCATAGAAAGTTAAGTAACACTACACAATTTTTCGTAAAAACGTTTATAAAGATTTAATCAATTGTTGATATTGTTGACCACAAATATCTAATTATTTTAATGAATGAACAGAAGGCCAATATAACTTTTGTCATTTTATATTACCAGTGATGAGTTTGATTCTGGCTTTGACTGCTTTGTAACGAAGGTATTCTTCTTCGTGCCCCTTCTTGTCATCCCTTTGAACTTTGCGACAGTTCTGTTGCTCGAAGCGTAGCTCGTACTCTTTGAGAGTTCGACGCAAAATCTGTTAATAAAACATGTCCTGTGATCCAAATGTAAGTTACATAACTATCTCAAAAAAGTGGCCATGTGCGAGTCGGACTCGCCCATGAAGGGTTCTGTATCAGCAAATAACATCATATAAAAGTTCTTGTAGTTCGTTGCAACTTTGATCGATGTTTTTATAATAGTGTATTGATTGAATGAAAGGTAAATTGCGGTTTACGATTTATGACGTATTACAAAAAAAGTACTTATTAGATCTCGTTCAAACCAATTTTCGTTGGTAGTTTGCATAGTAATGTACAACATTTTTTTTTTTTAGTTTTATCACTCTCTTATTTTAGAAGTTACGCGAGAGAGTGTGAGAGTGTCTCTCGCGCAAACTATTTAGTTTAGAAAAAAAATGTAATTAGAAACCTCAACATCATTTTTGAACACCTATCCATAGATAGATTTTCATCAAACCCACACGTATGGGTTTGATGAAAAAAATATTTTTGAGTTTCAGTTCCAAGTATGGGGACCCCTAAAATGTATTGTTTTTTTTTCTATTTTTGTGTGAAAATCTTAATGCGGTTCACAGATTACATCTACTTACCAAGTTTCAACAGTATAGCTTTTATGTTTTCGGAAAAAAGTGGCTATGACATATGGACGGACAGACAGACAGACATGACGAATCTATAAGGGTTCCGTTTTTTGCCATTTGGCTACGGAACCCTAAAAATGGTGGGTAGTTTTCGGGATTTTTTCTTGATTGATAATATATTAACTTCATTGTTACTTATTATTGATAAGATCATTTTTATTTCTTACACGTACCTATATAATGAAATTTAAAAGAAATGTAGACCTTTATTCATATCATTCATGTAAATTATATACACAAAACACAAAGTTTTTAGTTCTGAAATAACACATATTGCAAGGACCTGAGGTGGTCTTAGAATTTAAGAATAAAAATGCCAAAACATAAAGTTTTGAAGTTTCACGCCTTATACATCTCAGAAAACACATCCATACTAAACAACGCGGGTTATTATTTCATAGTTTTTATCTGTATTACACTATACTATTTGCTTTGGTGATATCGTACCGTTATTATTACATAAAAAATATTATTTTAAGTCGTTCGAAACAAACTAATTACTTCTTCGAACTTCCGTTTTCCTTGTTTCAGTGTCTATATAATGGAAGGGAATATTGTATTAAGTATAGTTGCGTTCAGATATTTGACGGCAACGAATCCGTTAAAATGCTTGTTTTAACTGTTTTAGCTTTGGGTAAGTGAAATATCCTTTTTCTTTTTTCGTTTTCTTTTTCAATACAAAGACATTCTATATTTATATACATTGTAACTGGCAATATAATAATACTCAGACATATTTCAGAACTATTATTTATCATTTAGGCTTCATTACTAGTATACTCTGCAAGTGGTGTAGGATGCCGATCAGAGTCGATCAGAGTGGTGTGGAATGGGAGAGGTATATGTGGACAGTGGACTGCGATAGGCTGATGATGATGATGATACTCTGCTACTCGTGCAAAGTCAGAGTGGCTCGCTTCTCCCCATGCATTCGTATAATCTTTGACATGCCTTGAATTTCCGGTCGGGGATTTAATTAGGACTAGGATTTATTGTACGTTAAATCTATATTATTATTATATTTCTTTTTATGCTTATTTTTACTTAATAGTGCTATAAGCTTTGTATACATGCATCTACAGAGTAAATCTTAGTAAATGTACAGACACATTTTTCTCTTTTATAATTCCAGGAAGGTTTTTTTTTTTTTAATTTCGCTTTTTCACTTTGTTGTTTCATACATGTATGCAGGTATATATATATAATGATTTTTTAAATAAATTAATTTAATATCATTTATTAATACCTTCCTGTTTTATGCAAATAAGTGATTTGAATTTGAAATAATTACATGAAGTTTCTTGTCGGTTCTTCTCCGTAGAAATAAAATTTTGAAGCCACACAAATAGAATGAGTAATGTAACATTTCCAAACTGTCCAAATGGCATATTTGAGATAAAGGCTTTAATTTTTGATAGTATATTTGTTTGGTTGAACGCGATGTCGTATGTAGCTGGGTCGTATGAAGTGTTAGGTAGCCATGATAACAAGGAAGGCAAAGATAAATCCTCACGTTGCAATTGACAGGAGTTGATCATTAATGAAAAATGCTGCAAAGCCGGGAGAAAATATTTCTTTTGTGAACTTTCATTGCGTTTTAGGATTTCCCTTTCATTGGAAGATAATGTTAATCTTAAAAAGAAGTCCACGGCAATATAAAAGTTTCTTTTATGATTTGATCACTATAGCATTTTTAAAGTAAACAAATTGGTTCACACTGCATAACATCACGCTACGGGCAATAGGAGCTAGTCATAAATATTCACACTATTACTCATTAATAGGATAGCAATAGGTATACGTAGCGGCTGCTTTAAACATCGTCTATTTCTTAGTTAAGCAGAACAAGTTATTGTATTTTTAGCGGTGGTGATAGAGGGGTACCGTCTTGAGAGCCAGTCTACTTCGCCAATGGGCCCCCCCAATATGATTCGAGGAATATGTATTGAGAACGGTGCAAACTACACCGCTGTGGAGGTGAGTTAAGTTAAATTATTAGTACCTTCTAATAGTAGTTTTAAAACACCTTACAGTAAGACAATTATAGGTAGCAGAGCTCGAATTCAGCAGGAATGGCCGACTTGACCGGGGCAGTACTATCTTAATACAGATAACCAACCTAAAAATAACAGCATTTTCATATTGTGTTGGTAAGTGTGAGACCGGAGACCCAACGCTGCAGAAGCATCTCAATAAGCTGCCATAGTGTGACTCACCATGCTGCGTTTTCTGTACTCACAATGAGGATGGTGACCTCCTACTTTTGGATTGTACTCATACTTTCCATCAGGTGGAGTTGATTCCCTTAGGTAGGCTTAAATATAAAAAAAACTGCGAACTGAATACTAGTAGTAAGTAACTTAGGAAGAAATTAACACCTTTAAAATCACAAAATCGTTAATATATATATATATATATATAATTAAATAAGTAATTTAAATACTTTGCAATTACAAATATTATTAGAAGATATTTTTTATAAACTTTTAAATTCCGATTTATGATCTCTGAAAATCTCCAAAAACCACGTGATTAAAAAATACATTTAATCTTATTTGTTCCTCATAATTTCATAAAATATATAGCTTCGAGAAAATGTAACAGAAAATTATTTATTTTAAGTAGGTATATCAGTGTTTTGAGTTTTAATCGCCTCGAGTTCATAGCACAGAATACATAATAGTACCAGTACAGAAGCTTCACTCCGAAAAGTAAATTAAAGAAATAGGGACCCTTGGTGTCATTACATTATGTTCAATTCAGATTGCACAGCGCCGAAGCACCTACGATTATATTTACCTACAACTGCTATCTCTTTCTATCTTGTAACTCTTATCTGTTCTAACGATATTAGGGTCGTCTTCTTTTAAAAATAATTTAAATATAATTAATGTCTTTTTTCTATTACTTTAGTGAACAAATTACTTTTCAAATAAAACTAACGTTGTTAGTAGCACTTATAATTTATTCGCGAATACCTCCATACGTTTTCGATACTGTTGCGAGAAGTGAGACAGCCTGATATTACATAAAGATGTTGACTAACGTCGTGGTATAACTACTTTAGGTACTTTTTTCAATAAATTACGGTTTAAATAATCGGAACGACATACGTAGGACGCAAAAATAGTAGTTCAGGAGGCAATACCTAAAGACTTAATATTGGTTCAAACTATATTTTTAATATTGTTATTTTATATTTTGGTATTACAGTGTAGGATTTCGCACTCTTAGACTTAGAATAGGACGACGCGCCATAATCCTAGTCCAAGAGCTATGAGCTAGTTTATGTTAGTTTTTGGACAAATGGTAAGTCGTTATTTCAAAAGAAATTAAATACACTTCAGTAAACATAAATATGTTTATTAAAAATTATATTATAATTGCTTAACTTTCAAGTATTGTTTGATTGTTTTTTTCATTTTGGCATATGTACCTTGTATACATACATATGCATTTAGTGAAAAGCGGTTATTTTAGTATTACAAATAGACACTCCAATTTTATTTATTTCTATAGATAATCTCTTGGTCTGTCTATTTAAAGAAATGTCACTATAGCTCTCAGACTAAAAATATCAATCGTTAACCTACTTGACCACGTTATCATAGGTACTTTTTTGTTTAAACTTTTGTTTTATTATAAATATAAATGGTGTATGTTACACGAGAGGGAGTGAGTGCAAATTCGTTCAAAAGTGTAGTCTTTCTTCACAGTACAAAATAAAATAATAAAATACAAAATACCGTCATTACACTTGTTATGGTTTTAATACAACAAAATGACTTACCTTTCAATATCGTCAGGAATTTTAAAAAATGATAATTCTGATTCCTTGTTTTGCCTTTTATTCAAACATCCGATAACAGAGCAATATCTTTTATATGGATTAGAATATCGAGTTTTGTGATTAGTTGCCATTGTGGGTATCGAAAGAATATACAAAAATTTATATGATGTGCGAGAGCGACGCGGCGACGCGTATCGCGCGTAAGTGACAACCCTGGCCTGCGCGGCAGGCAGGCGGCCGACTATACCTAAAGTGCGGAGTGACACCCCCCTGTTCATAGTTAAGATTCATAGTTAAGTGATGCGGTATAAAGCAAATGAAAATTATTATCTTTCCCCAAAACTTTTATACTTTATTACTAACGAAAATGTCTTATATATTATACATTATTTCTACAAATATTTGAAACTTTATACTATAAAAACATTATAGGTAAATTAAACATTACTTCGCCATAATACGGAAATTTAATTTATTCTTTTAATCCACTTACCAGCACACAAAAATATTTAAATTACTATATTTATTTCAGGTTGCAGTTCAACAATTTTTTACTTGTATGGAAGATGATTTCGGTATAAAAATGTTCGAAAATGAATTAAAACAAGCTATCACTGGTAATGAATTTCAGAGAGTTTTTGGAAAGTAAGTTTTACCTCCTTCTTTTATCCTGACGATTGATATGTTTATCCTAAATAAGAACTTTTTGTACCACCGAGGTACTGGAACTTTTGCAGTTGCGAAGCGGTTCGGATCTTCCTTCTTGTGCCGAGCAGTTTCCTTCCGACTATAATCTCGGGTCCTAAAAACGGGGCTTGAAAAAGTATCGCACTGGCCGCTGCCATAATTTTGGTCGCCATACTGCTTGCTTTCGCAGTGAATACAGCGACCCCCACTCTTGGACTTTACTCATGCTTTCCATCAGACATAGAGGAGACAATTTGGCAGGCGTTAAATAAAAATAAAACTTTTTGTACAAACAGTTATGTCAGTATAAACTTTATGAGTTTCTATGCTTTTCAATAAAAAAATATATAATTCTAATTAAATAACTTTGAGTTATGGGACTAATACTTTCCGACAATGGATTCCCATTCTAATCTCCAACTCATAGAATACACTCCCCTATGGTTATAAAAAGTATTCCTTTAATTATACTTTATCTTTTTGCCTTACTTCTCTTACAACGTAATTCCACTTTTCTCGCTTTTGATTAAGTTTCCAGTATCGATAGGCTTGACCACTTTTATGTGAGTGGAAATTTTACATGGTGTGTAGTTGAAAAAATATGGTATTTCATTACGCCTCTACTGCTGGTATGCTTCGAGTATACAGTTATAGTTGCACGAGGCCTTAGAATTACGTAGTTTATTTAAAAAATGTTAAATAAATAAACAATTGTTAAAAATACTTAAATAATATGTATGGTAACATATAATATTAATATACTTTAGTTAAACAAAGGTGCAAAATAAAACAATGATCACAAATAGGTACTAACAATACTTTATTTAGTAGATCACTCATATCGGTTTCATTAATGTTTTAATTCCAACTGGACTAAACTATTCAATATTATTCTAGTTAAAATATATGGTATATTTTACACGCAGCATAATTAATAGATATGAGCTTTTATTTCCTCAACATTGTGCTTATTTCTTTTATGGAAAAACACATTAATTTTATCAAACATTGGTTAAGGTACTGTTACAAGACTCCGGCGATGAAAGCTTGCCATCATAAACTGGTGACCGCAGTGGCTCCATGTTTTGGCAACAAAGAGGAAGATTTGGTAAAAGTATCTACTAATGTGAACGGCCAAATCTTGGACTATTTGTGCGAGTATCATGGTCACATTATGACAAGTGAGTAAATTAGTTAAATGGGTTCCTCGACTGGTGTATCTATTTTATGACTCTGCACCTTTGCTGCACAGAAAATTGATTGGAAAGTTCAAGGGTTTATACGAAATATGTACATAGACTCTAAGATGTAAGCAACATATTTATTTTGCGAACTAATAAACTTTTACTTAACTAAGATTGGAATTGGGTAGTAGTACAGCCACGCTGATATCAGCACGAATGGGCCGGCTCGAACTGGCCAGTACTACCCTCACACAGAAGACCATCCTAATAATGACAGCATTTTTGCTGTCGTATTTCGTTAATGAGTGTAAGACCGGAGGCCCAATCATTCTGCATCAGTGGTATAGTCAGAAACATCTGACCAGGCAGCCACGGTATTGGGTCACCATGCTGCATTGTCTACTCACAATGAGTATGGTGACCCCAACTCCTGGGTTCTACTCGTGCTTTCCATCAGGCAGACTAGAGTCACTTTAGTAGGCATAAATTTATATTCAAAAAAACCGTACTTTACTATGTTTCTGATGCTTTAAAACTGAGGATATAGACATATACCCCTTCCAGACGACCGGTGGGAGAATAGGCATACCTAGCGAAATCCAATGTAAAATTGTTGTTACTTTGCGTTGTTTTTTTTATTTCATCAAATTTTTTATTTTTAATCGCTTTTTAGTTTTGCTTTTCTTATTTTTTTTGTTTTTTATACTTATTATTTTCTTAGATTTTAATAACACTAGTCCTCACGAACGTTTTGCTATTTTCAGGGTGCCATCTGAAAACAAGTGCTTCATAGACACGAGTCACGACCCATTTACCTTATGGTCTACAATTTTTATGCAGATTTTAATGTTATTATTGTATTTAATATTGTAGTTACTGTTACATTTTGTGTTGCACGTTGTTTTCTGTGGTCCAAGAATAATTGACTTTCATTCATTAAAAAAATTAGTCGGAATTAATTATGGCCAACTTTTTTAGGTTCATGAACGTCAATCTGTCCTTGACCTACTTTGACTACGACTACAATAAAACTTTGTGTGAATATGTATTGTGATCACGTCGACAAAGTGCTATAATAAAATTAGGAAAAAAAAATTTTTTTTCTCGCGTCTACTCTGTCGTATGGGGTATCATTAGAACGGTGTTTTGTAACATTGAAAGGTTGCTAAGATCATTTTTTTGTTAAGAAATCTGTTTGTGCGTTATTTAAAATAAAAATGCATGTTTTTGTAAAAATAGGGCTTCCCCTCCTTCTAGAAGCTAAACGGCTTGCTCGAAATACCTGAAAAATCATGATCGTAGTCGTGAACTTTAAAGTAAAACTATGACGACTTAGATTATTGATTCATGAGTTATAGAGGTCTAACTTGTAACATGCGCAAACTTTGAAAACTTCTTACAAAAATAACGAATTAATACGTAAACATAACAAACATCTATTGAACACGATTTCAAATCCACCCACCATTGTAGGGGAATACGGAACCCTATTCTATGCGTGGCCTGACACGCACTTGTTTTAAATTAAAATTGTATGAGTAGGTTATCTTTCTTATTTTGTTTCTAGGGTTCGTCATGGAGGGTGGTCCGCAATGCTTTCAAGAGAGATCCTACGATATAATGATGTGTACCGAAATGGCTCTAAGTTCGGTTCTACAAATGGAACAAAATTCATCTATATCAGCTATTGTAAGTTTTGTAGCACTCAACTTGTCATAGATTTATGCATAAAGTCATAGTTATATGATATAATATAGTCATATAAGTCCAAGCTTCTTCACGGATATTGGACAAACTTAAAAGTATATAAAACAGAACAATTACTCCTTATGTCACCAGCTTTCTGTCATAATCAAATCAATCCATCAAAATCGATCTAGCCGTTCCACAGATTACAGACGGACAAACAGACAGTAAGACAAAAAAAATCAAAATTGCTTATACTTACTACACCTACTACCGTACCTACTTATGTAGTGCCGAGCCTATAGGAACTATGGAACCCAAACCAGACTGCTAATAAAGGTAGTAGAGTGACACTGATTTCAGCACGAATGAGCCGACTCGACCGGGGCGGTACTACCCTCACATAGAAGACCATACTAAAATGACAGCATTCATGTTGTCGTATTCCGTTGGTGAGGGCGAGACCGGAGTCCTAATATTGCAGAAACGTCTCACTGGGCAGTCTTAGTATGAGTCACCATGCTACATTGTCTGCACTGGTGACCCCTGCTCTTGTAAAATATTTGTATATTTCGAAATACATACACACTAGAGATAATGTATGAAGATTTCTCATATACTATATTTAATTGTAATACAAGTAAGTTTAAATAACACAGGTTCTTGTTGCATTTACAGGCAGGTTATCGCGTATATGATGACCTTCTAAAATGCGTTCTTCGAAGCGTAGAAACCTGTAACAATTTTATATCTTTGAGAATTGTTGAGAAAGTTGGTGAAATCGTCAAGCAAATTATCGCCGAAGAAGTAAGTCCGTTGGGTATACAATCAACCGTCATTTATAATTTATGCACAATTTCTGACATTTTATGTGAAGTATGATACAATAGCCCTTAATCGAGCAGAGTAGTGTAGGTACAATAGGAGAGGCCTATGTCCAGCAGTAGACTTTGATAGGCTGATGAAGATACAATTTATTAGCATTTTAGTTGAAAATGTAAGATTTAGTAGGGCTAGTAACTGCTAAATGTTGATTAAGTAAGAGTATTAGTTTCCCTACATTATGCTACATCAGGAATGTAAAATGCACCGAATATACAATGAACAGCAACATTTAGTTTCTTAGCGACTTTTTGTTCCAAGTATTAATAAAAATGCCAATGTTTGTAAGGATCCAATGATGTTTCTTATATACTCTTTTACGGAAAAATTAGATGAAACTTGATAGGAATATACATAATACATCAGAATAGACCAATGACCGCGATAACGGACATACAAGTGGGTGGAACTACATAAAGCTAATTAATTATAAATGTAGTTTATTAACTTTTTTTTTCTAAGCAGACATAGCACATATATTTAACTGTGTTAGAGCCATGCTTCAACACCTATGGCCAGACTCAACCACAGTAACACTGTTCTCATAGGATACCCAAAGTGTTATGCAGTTCTTCGACTCTCAAAATCAATCCACTCAGTCAAAACCTAGAACTCACTACCAGCGTTCGTATTTACCTCCTACTATGAACCCCAGTTCTGTTAACGGGGTGTGAAAAAGCATCTCACTAGGCCGCCATAGTATGACAGTATATCTGCATTCGCAATAAGTATGGTCACCTCCACCTACCAAGCAATCACTGTCGTGGAATTTAAATAAAAATATTAGAACATACCCAAGGCTGCTGATTGTAGGGGGGGGAAGTAAAGGGTTTCAATGTACTAATAGCTCTGGACTTGCATAAGATTATGTTAGTATTCACGTAATTATAACACTATGTTACAGGTCATGAATATGACTGCACAAGGATCAACAGAAAGGGTTTGGCATGAATTACCAACTACAAGTACCACTGAACGAGGTTGGTATAAACCCACGACTTCAACTGAGCGATATCGGTATAGACCCACAACCTCAACCGAACGTTATCGGTACAGACCCACAACTTCGACCGAAAGAAATTGGTACAGGCCCACAACCTCAACCGAACGATATTGGTACAGACCCACAACATCAACCGAACGATATTGGTACAGACCCACAACATCAACCGAACGGTATTGGTACAGACCGACAACATCAACCGAACGGTATTGGTACAGACCGACAACCTCAACCGAACGGTATTGGTACAGACCCACAACCTCAACCGAACGATATTGGTACAGACCCACAACCCCAACTGAACGAAATTGGTTTAAACCCACAACAACAACTGAAAAAGTCCGGAATCATGTAACTACAGGTTGGCAAAGTGAAAAAGTTCTACTATAAATTTTAAACTTGCAGCTTTTGCTCATTAAAACATAATCACACAAATACTAAAGCAAAGAGTTAGTTATTTCTTCTCAGGGATAGTCCAGTTAAGGAAAGTCCAGGAAAGGCCGAACACATCTGCTCAAAAAAAAAGTATAACTTGAAAAGTGTTCATGTAACCTAATTGCAGAATAAATGATTTGATTTAATTTGATATTATTAACGTTTTTGAAATGAAAACTTTCAATTTAGATAAGTTTCTATTATTACTAAACACTATTAGAATATATCTTGAGGAACTAAAACATCGCTTTTTTCAGATGCGCCTAGGGGTGGCTGTAATAATAATCTTCAGTTGCAATTTGGAAATAAGAAAATTCAAAACAATACTGATCAGGTTAGTAAATAAACAATAATCAAACTACCGTTCACTTAACCTGTCTGGTCGCAAATAATTGTCGTAATAGTAATTCATAATAATCAATGTTAAATCAACCGATTAAATAAACGTGTTCCTTACAAAATATAAACCTACTCCTGGATTCTACTCATGCTTTCGATCAGGCAGAGTAGAGTCACTTTGGCAGGCTTAAATATAAAAAAAAAAAAAAAAACAACGAAATACTGTAATCAAACTGTGTACCTATTTTATTCAATTGGAAAGAGATTATAAAAGTATAAATTATAAAAGGTATCAAATGAAGTTGCTTCCGCTGACCACTTAGATCTTTAAAAAATTTAATGCAGTTTTCAGTAATGGATAGAGTGATTTAAGAGGAAGTTTTATATATGTAACATATTATGTGTATTAGATATAAGATGAAATCCGAGAATTTCATAAGACTCGTGCGAAGCCGGTCCGGTTCGCTAGTAGTTTATAAAATGTGAATGATAAATAACTTTTTTATCCTCCTGGACACAAAGAATATCACCTGTGGTTCTCAGAAGAAGCTCTTCAAATTATCAGGAACTGTAAACGTAGCTTTCAATTCCAACCTTTATATTTAAGACCCGTTTTTACTAGAGGATATCTGCACTGCGACCATATAACCTGTTCTCAATTTAGGTAATTAAGTACATAATCACGTAAATTGAGTACAGTCGTAAACAAAGAACTGGTACTTTTTAAGTTTTTAAACAAAAACGACGTTGGAATTTTGTTAAAAGTGGATCAAAGTAATATGGAGTAATATGGTTGCGGTAACAGGTATACACTTTACAAAGAGCGTATTACCTTTATTCTAGTGTTTGTCCTTACTTCTAGTTTTTATCACATAGACGGAAAAGAAAAAAACATGTTTTATATCTTTTTATGTACTTAGTTTTTATACGTTTTTAAAATATAAAACTAAAGCACACACCGTCTTTTATTTCTCAATGTAAATGTTTTTCCCGTATAACTTTAATGAAATTTTCATCTTAATATAACAGTCAAAATATAGGCACTATATATAAAAAAACTGCCAAGTGCATATCAAGCCTATGAAATAAACAGGTTTCAACTATGTATATATAAAAGTAAATGACCCGTATATACTTTTAAATACACTTAGTAGGTTTCACTGGTAGGTAGCTGATGATTTAACGATTAACTTAGGCTAGGAGTTTTTAGACTTCACTTCATTGCATTTCCCGCAGTTGTTATCGTTAAGGTATAACAACAACCACTAAGCTAGTAAACAATAAAACACTGCTTTGTTGGTTCTATTTTTTATTTTAAACATTATATGAATATTAATTGTAATTTGTGGAACTCTACAGAGTATATAACATGCATTTTGAAACTGCAATCAATGCTTACAATCAATTAGCTGAGAATAGCTTTCTTGTTAGGCTATTATATTAGGCGGGTAAAGAATAACTTAAAATTTAGTAGCATTGGTACAAATAGCTTACTGTCATTTTTACATTGATATGATATCCATTTTGAGTTCTAATATTTGTATACATTGAACATCTTACTGATAAAATGCAAAGTCATTGTTAGCTTAACTAGCTTATCACGGATAAGCTAGAATCAAGATGTAGATTAAAGTACACACTTTTCCCATATTTCGTTAATAATGAATAATCGTCAAAAATTTATCGATAGACAATTAGTCGTTAATCGACAACTAAGAAATAGTATCTTCTATCAACATCTTGCATTTAAATACAATAATTATCTTTTATTATTTATTTTCAAGTTAAGTAGACGATGTATAAAAAAACCATTTGCGAAGTCTGATCCATTTCTTTAACAAGACTCTTCAAAGTATACATCCCAGAAAAGATGATTTCCGTTTTCCTTTAACGAATTTGGGTAAGAAATATTGTGAAAAAGAACCTGCATCTAACATCTAATACAACGATTATTAAAACATTCAAATTCTTGTCACACAAGAATATTTTTTGTTACAATAAAATCACAGTAAGTACTTTTATCACTAAATACATCAATTGTATTCTCTTTCAGAGAATGAAAACGGCTCCGTATTGAGAGCCTTTTACGCGTCAAGAGATAGCCTTATCTCACACAATTATAAATATTTTATAACGCAAAGGGCAAAAATATAAATAACTTGTAAAATTATTATTTTTAAATTTACCATTTCAAAATTAGGCGGTAAAAATACACAAGATTGTTCTACATAAGTATTATTACTTTTCCTTCTGAACATCCAGAATGAATTTCTGCATTCGTCAACGTATTAATAATATATATTTGTTCAGGTCTCGTAGTTATACACATATGTATATGTCGCTATAACTATAATATTAGTAGCTCTAATATTAATTAGATATTGGGGTATGAAGAAACTTGATATATAACCCCACAATTGCTTTGAAAGTATATTTATTTACATAGCCATAGTTTAAAATACATTGATACAGATCTCAACAGTTTCTAATCATGTTAATCAAACATTAAAGATTTAATTATACTTAATTTTAGACATATTCTTTGCCTGCCTTAACTTAATATTTTAAATAATATTCAATAAAGTACAAAGAATTTAATACAGTTTATTCTGTTTTATAGTGCTAAGTACTGAGTTAATGTATTCACTGTTATAGTTTGGTACAGTAGGATTCGTCTACAAATTGCTGCCGTCGCCACTGCACTATATAGATTATATAGGTATTCAATGTTTAAAATCGATGTGCACAAAATTATTGCATAAATATCTTGAACCAACTATATAACATTATGTATGTGACAGATATTAATACGTCCATCTTTCAGCATAAGTCAATTAAATCCAAAATTGTATAGAAAGGTATTTGGCACTACACAATTTTTCTTAAATAACGTACCTATATAAAGATTCCATCAATTGTTAATATCGTTCAACAGTAATTAATATCCAAGGATTTCAATGAAATAATAGGAGGCCAATATAACTTTTGTCATTTTATATTACCGTTTTCAATTTCGGAAGCACTAGATTATTAGATCAACTTTGATCGTAAGAAAATGCCTTTTATTTAGTCAAAATCTAATACACAAAGAAATATCCTTATAAATTATCTGTAGATACACTAAGCAATTTGTAAATAAGAAATAACACAATATATAGCTCATATTATTTAGTATAGAACAACTAACAAGTCAATAGTACGACCATTTTTTTTTCGTAATCTAAATAGGTATATTAATCATTTGAAATAAGAAATGCATGGCTCTAATAAGCCTACATATATAAAACTGTGGCTTGTGTGAGGCTCAGTTCGTTTTTTTGTGATTTTTCTGTTTATTTATTAATGCAGTGATGAGTTTGATTCTGGCTTTTACTGCTTTGTAACGAAGGTATTCTTCTTCGTGCCCCTTCTTGTCATCCCTTTGAACTTTGCGACAGTTCTGTTGCTCGAAGCGTATCTCGTACTCTTTGAGAGTTCGACGCAATATCTGTACATAAAACATGTCTTCTGATGCAAAAGTAAGTTACATTACGATCTAAAAATTAGTGCGTATTTTTACCCGACTGCGTTAGAAGGAAGGTATGTAATGTATGTAATGTATGTATGTCTATTTCTTTGGCACGCCCGGCAGCTCAAACTGCTTGACGGATTTTGATATATGAGGTGTCGTTGAATTAATTAGAATTGTGGTAGTGACATAGGCTATATACATTTTAAAAATTGCACCCGCAAATGGAAAAGAATGAGGGTTTGGGCATGTTTTTTTTACCCTATCAAATGAAAGATCTTGGAAAGATCTGACTGCCTTGTTCGTCCAGTGGTTACCGTATGCGGCTGCTGATCAAGAGGTTTCGGGTTCGATTCCCAGGTCGGACGAAATGTTTGTGTGATCCGGAAATATTTAATAAGGAGTTTCGGTGTTTTCTATGTATAATGTGTATGTATTTACAATAAAAGTATGTTTATGGATTTATATCAGTTGTCTAGTACCCTTAATATAAGCTCTGCTTAGTTTGAAACTAGACAGCGTTGTGTACGATATAAAATAGTACATTGTTCACCGAGGGAGGAAAGGAACCGATTACTAGCGAGGGAGCAGTTTGTGGCCCGAAGGCGCAGCCTAGGGCCACAATACTCCCGAGGTAAGAATGGGACTTTCACCCGAGTGCTACACAGTGCTTTATACTACACCTGTGAGGTACATTTAAAGTATTTATAAAATAAAATCAAAACGTAAGACACCATGTAAGACACAATTTAGCTTAGAATTTGACATAATATTTATAAATATTTCGCGCTTCTTTTGTTTTTTTTTTATTCTTCACAAAAGGATGTCAGTGGCACGGAGATTCCATATTTAAATTATATGAAAACTCCTTGGGCAGGCGCGCGCCATAGATAAGATAACACATGAGAAATGAAAATTCATACAACTTTCTCTCCCGCTAAAACACGTTAAAAATGGATTTTCATACATTTTTTCCTCCCGCTGATTTAGGTCAAGGAAAAGACTAACTTTCTCTTTTCATTTTCAGGGAATATTGACTACTGTTCCAATCAGGTGTAGTATAAATATTTATTATTATTATTATTTATTATAATTTCAAATATATAAACATCGTATTACATTTATATTACCGTTTTACTACTATAAACCTTTTTTAAATTATATTTATAATTTATATAATTTATAAAACGCCGAAAGATGCAGAAACATCTCTCTAAGCAGCTATGGTGTGCGGCACCATGCTGCATTGTATGCACTCACAATGAGGATGGTGATCCCTACTCATGCTTTCCATCATGCGGGATCATATTGGTAGGCTTAAATATAAAACTGAAAATAAAACACTGAGATCAAAAATTAGTTGGTCAAACAAAGTATATTGAGTCAAACTCTTTAGTCCAAAACTTATAACATTAAGTTGGCCGTCGATCACAAAAAACAAAATGAAGTAAAACTTACGGATTTCTGGTGTTTAGCTTCTGTGAGAGCTTTCGTGAGATCATCTATTCCAAGACAGTGCAGAGCTTCGTTAGATGGAGGAACTTCCTCACTGGGTGCCGAAGAAGCAGATGATGGTACTTCTTCACCTACTGGGGCTTCACGGGTTGGAGGTGACTGCAGCGGTGTTTCTACAGTTTCCTGGAGATTTCAATAAATGCATAAGTTAGTTCAACCTCAGAAGTAAGATCACCCTAAGGGTTATGGAGGCTAGATGCCAGTCGTTCCGTGGAAGAATTGATGTTGAAGTGAAACTGCTTGATCTAGTAGCCGATTCCAATTATTATTCGGATTAACAAAGGCTAGGAAGAAGATAAAAGTTAAGAAGATTTACAAGTTAGGTATATCCCGTAGCGTATGCATCAGGCGACTTTTAATCTACGAATAAATAATAAGTCAGGAAGTCTAATTCGGAACAAATTTCACACAAAAAGTGGCCCGACTTGAAACCAAAACGACGTATGAAACAAAAACCAATCACAACCGATGTTAGAAATAGACATTGTTTGTGATTGGTTTGAATCACAAACAAAACGAAACGAAAGCAGGGATTGCTGCAATCTCTGCTATGACAGCAGAGTCATAGCAGCGTGGACGATGTTATGTAACAAGTGGACCGGACAAATTTGTTAATAAAACAATAAAATTGTGTAATGTTTTTTTTTTGTGAAAAGTCAAGTTTCATCAACCTAAAAATTAAACATGCTTTAGACTATTCTATTCTATAATAGATTTTTATTTTTGCAAAAAAGTGATACAGTACACCCCATCTTAAACTAATCTTATATTATCTTATCTAATAAAATTAAGTTTAGGCAAGACGTAACATTTTATCATATTTAGCAGATAACTTAACTAAGTTACAAAAAATATAACAAAATAATACCTGAATTAAGCCAATGCCACATGTTTGTGTACGTTTATGCAATCCGTTATTCACTGAGAATCACCAGTAATCACTACTTAAGTTAATCATTACATTAATCACAAGAAATATTTAAAATTAAATTACTATTTGCTAGATACAATTTGTTAAAAGTCTAAATAAAGTGTCAATTGGCGGTATACAAAGAAAAGTTTATGTACCTTACGTGCTAGTCGATACTGTTTTACGGCATGCTAAGATTCTCGTTTCTGTATATATTAGCTTAAAGATACATTTTATAATGCTAGATTTTTTTGAATTTGATTCGAATAAACAATAAACTTATTATTTTCAATGCTATAGTAATTCTCACAAGTCTAAAAAGCTGGAACGGCATTACATACCGATACATAATCTTTCATTAGTGTTGATTTAATTTTCTGTAGTATTCCTTGAAGATGTTAGCGTTTCTTCTAGACGAATCATATGCTTAAAATAACAGTTTCATTTCAGATTGGATAAAAATATAATTATTTGAATAATAAAACAGTAAGTAATACTGTATAACCTTTTATTGATTGTAAAAATCTTTTTCTTCAAAATGAATAGAGCATACTCTGCTGGTTTTCACCGGCATTCAGTCATATTCTTGTCTTTCCAACTTAACTGCATCTATCCATTTTTCAGAAAAATTAGAAGACTAAAGACTACTAAAAGAAAACAAATTATGCAAAATACATTATCGTTATAAAATTATCAAAATAAATATACCTATTTTATAATAATAATAATAATATATTTATCGATATACTTTTCAATGTTTCACCAAGAAGAGAAAAATACAATCGAAAATTTACTGACTTCACTTTGCATAGTGTTAACCATCTCGGTTTGATAACATATTTGTAAATCATTAAATATAATTATAATTTTGCTACTACTTACTAGTGAAAAGTGATCTCTGGACATTTTATCCTTAAATGGCTCCTGTACCACTTCACAACACACGCTGGCATGATTATTGACAATGATACATCCAAATAGGACGTGTGCTCGCTTGCAAGAACAATATCCGATTAATGATGCGGTGGACACGACTTTTAAGCACCGCCTACTTGGACACGACTTTTGTTGGGTCATTTTTAGAGCGCAGTTACATTTGACTTTTTATTTATTCGTAGCTGTTAATGATTTCATTCTTCATGAGTGTTTGTCTGAATACAGCAGAGACAACTAAAAGTATATTTAGAAGTAGATGGCCAAGACCATCTCTCTGATCCGTTTGTTATGAAGCACGACACGCTCACACATCTCCGTTTAGTGACTGATCTAGAATACAGTTTTTCAATATCTATATCTATGCCGTTGGAGTTGTCGGAGATAACTAAAGCAGCAAGTTTAATATAACTATATAGTATCAATTTTACCATAAAGAGAAAAAAACCTGCAAACTCTTTACCACTCCCTTTGGCCATTGTGGTATAGTCAGCAATCGTCTTTTCTAATGAGAGGCCTATGTCTAGTTTACCTGAACAACATCTGAACAAGGGGCACAACGGCTTAACCTACTCTCTGGAAAACGGCTATGAAATATCTCCAAACTTTCAAACTCCTAGCTGTCAAAAAGAGTTTTTAATATGAAAAACACAACAACACTTGGTTTGACCTGGGAACCCGATGCCGAGAAATAGGAGAATAACGAGGAAATTGAAGTGCTATCAGTGTAACATAAAAATAGTGCATTTTTACCTGTGAAATTTCTGAAGGTACTGAAGGCTTCTCTTGCGAATCACTGGAACTATCGACACTTGTATTGAAAAACATTGCCTCGTGCTCGTGAATGGTTGCCAGTTCACCGTTTGCGATCTGAAAATCAAGATTATCATAGTAAGATCTAGGTCTGAAAGTCAAATTGTCATAGTACGTCTAACGGTTACCACAAACAATTATACTTTCATAAAATATTTACCCTATTGTTTCTTCTTTATTGATTGATGTTTACTATGTATATGTGAGTAGAAGAAATTCTCTACTTTTAATCATATTACTTCGAGGATTAAAATAATGATTTCAACTATACACAATCATTAATCATGATGAATATGAAGAATATTTTATTGACAATAACTACGGCCCCTAGTTTAAACCTAGTGTAACTGAAACTGCTGGTGTCAGTTCTAGTGGGGACCGAAGGCTTTATTTTTTACATTTGTTGCTGTCCTAAAGTAGTGGCGGCTTAGAACATTTTTTTTATGAATGACCTCTACTGCTGGTGCATTTAGTAATGGTCGTTGGGAGCTCATTATTCTCTCGCTGCAAATTCGAGTTCATAGTCAATAATTCACATTATGTTCACTTACCGCATCCATTCTAGAGTTGGCTAGTATCCTCTTCATAGCACGATATCGTTCATATAGATGACGAGCAGCACCACGGTCCTCTGAATTGGCTGCTGGACGGCCCCGAGACGCTTCCAGTTTTAAAAGCGCTTTCTGCACTGCTAGTTTTTCTGCCGCAAATTGATTGGATGACCAGTTGGATTCAGGTATAGTTGTTCTTCCTTCCGCTTTACGAGCAACATCGAGCCACTGTGTAGAAAGACAGAAAAATTTAACACACATCACTTTGCAGACATTAGGGGTCACCATCCTCATTCTGAAGGTAGACAATGTAGCATGTACCATGGCGGCCTGGTCAATTGTTTCTGCATCATTCTCTCGGCCTCCGGAGGCCTAGAGAATAGTGCAGAATGATCAGGCCTCCGGCCTCACACTCACAAACTAAATATGACAGTCTGCGACGGTCGAGCCGGCCCATTCATGCTGAAATCAGCGTGGCTCTACTACCTATCAAGCTAATGATAGCTAGTGATTTTAATTATATGTTCTACTTCTACTATAAACTTATACAAATATATATTTAAAGATTATTAGCACACGCTCATAAACATTAACATAAAAATCATCAAAGGAATGCTGTATTGTTCAATAAACTTACATCTTCAATGGCTGTGACGACTTCTGCCATAGATTTGCAGCATTTGAAGGATTCATCAAGCTGATCATCTCTCTCTTTCTGCTGTTTAGCCGCTTTAACTTTCAGTGCAAATTCAACGGGGTCTGTTTTGATGCTCCGCTTCTCTTCTTGATAACGACGCAAGTTCTCATACATGCGAGTGAGGCTCACATCAATGATTCTGTCACATGGCCTTAGCGGATGACCATGCTTGGCTTCGAATTCCGATTCGTACTTGGAAATATTTTTCTTGAGCATGCTGATCTAGATATGAGAACGGTTAATTATTATCTGTTCAGAACTTCTTTAACTGAATTTACAATTACGAAATATAATGAGATTTTTTTTCGAAATATTGTCACCACTCAGTCAACTTGAAACACTCATGAAACTTACAATCTAGTGATTTACAACCAAACATCAATCAATTTTTACCCACGTGATGCCTGTTGTCTATTATTGATAAAGACACATTTTTATAGATGATTATAAATTACCTTTGAAGATCGATCTTCTAAAGCTTAGTTATAGGCAACCGTTTGTTAAAACATATAAATGAACTGGCTTAAAATTTAATAATAAGATAAAAATAACTCTACACACGACGAATCTTCTTACACTTTTCGCAATTTTTTATGCGGTCCGTACAATAAGTTTTATTTTTCCATTCTTCTCTATCACTCGACATCTTTTTTCATGCAATCTTTTAATTCATTTGCAAAATAGTTTTGACATTTTCTCTTACAGTCCGCCTGACGCCAACCTTTCTTGATAATGTGATCGGTCCTAGTTGACAGTATGAAGCGAAACGCTGTTTTTAAATACGTGGTCAGTTTAAGTTTGAAAAAAAAATTGTAATAATAGAAAGTCAACGTATCATTTGTGATAAAAAGACTCGAACTCTAAATACACAAAAACAGTATTTACAAAAGGTGGTTTTGAGTGAACCTGAAATTATATAAATGTACCTTTTTCTGGATCTTGTCAAGCTTCCGATCAGGACATGGTTGGTCGTGTCGCTTAACGTTGGGTGCGTAACGTTCATCAAACCTGGCTCTTTCGGCAGCTGCACATAAGGATGACGGTGTATCGTCATCGCCGTTGGAACTGACGCTCGAGGTGCGCCCGACCATGCGATGAAGAGCCCCGACGTCTAAAACCTCCGACTCCTCGCACACTGCAATAACCATGCATCATGTGTATCGTCTGCTTGCGTATTGGAACTGTTGGCATTGGAATTATTTTATACATACAAGCAAATATGTAGATGACAATGACAGGGAGTTTCAAACTAAACAGCTTCTTTCTAGCAGGATGCCCACTCACTTTCTTTCCCCCCTCCTTCTATCTCTCTGTATCTCTCTGGGAAATCTCTTTATAAGAGTATTACAGTGAAGTATATAATGCGTGTTATATGTGATTAAGGTACATATGTCTCACGTGTTGGAAGGTTTTATAAAAAAGGCCCTATAAAAATACTTACTGCGGGAATTTTGTACGACGACATATTCAAAGTGTGGTGGTGTGGAGCATCGGATCTCCTCAGATGTGGTAAAGCAGTCATTCTCTTTGGGGTGTTTTTGAATCCTGGGTGGTGGGCGGCGACGCTTACCGCCAAATTGAGGACGACGGGCGCGGGATAGTCGCTCCGCACGACGTTCCGACTGTAGGGTATGTATGCTATCAATATCTTCGAGATCCTGATACATTGCGTTTATACACAAATCCATAGTAAGAAAATTTTCTATAAAGTAACACAAGTTTATAATAAACCATTCATTCTAACTGATTTACAAATCATTTGGAAAACAAATATCTTAAGACTACAACTGTCAAAAGTAATGATAAAAATTATCCACAGCTATGGTATCTTTGATTATCGGGACATATAAATGATATAGAGATAAAGAAGAATCTTGCAGACAGCTTACCTCGAGTCGATTATGATCGTGTAGTGGGGGCGGAGGCGGTGGCGGTGGGGGTCGCTCCTCGCTGTGCGGGCGACGCTCCTTGCGCTCGTGCGCGCAGCCGGAGTCACGGCGCTCGCGCCGCTTTCGTGCCTCTCTCTCGCCCTCGGGAGCTGCCATGTCTTCGGTAGACTTCTCTCGCTCTCGATCACGCTCCGAACACTGCGCACGCCACCCGAGTCCAGATATTACAACCCGTCGTTCGCTCGAGCGGTCACTTTCCTGTCCGTAACCCTAACCAGAGTATCGAAGATTTAGTGTCAGTGTAATGTGCGTATAAATGTTTTATTTTTAGTGTTTTATAATAATGATAATATTAGTTTGTGGGTGGATTAAGCTGATGTATGCGAATCGTATCCAATAGTGAGGAGAATGAGACGTGTTGATCATGTATTATACAGTATATTTTATAGATATATACGTAGGTACATATGTGGATAGATAGCTTTTGGTGGAAAATATATAAAACTGCTAATCTTTCTATCAGGGGGCATGGATTAACAAAGCGCTGTTTATCTACGACACGGCTCTGTTACCTAAATAATTTACATAGGTCCATTAGAAAAAGCAACGGAACTGTAGGCAGCTAATAGTTTGGTTACTTATTCTAATTTTCAAATACATATTATAAATAATTAAGTTTATATACTCATGTATTTACGTATATATGGCAAAGCGTATATGTATTGGTATAAGCTGTAATTTTCATATTTATAAAACGATAAACTATTTAAATTGTACAGACGCTAAAATGATTATGTGAAGTCCCATTATCTAGTTTTTTAAAATACCTGTAAAATTTCCAATTGTACCATTTTCGCTAACTCGGAAAATAAATCACCAAATTTCCAAAAGTTTTCGGCCGTTAATGGGACGATTCTGAAATTAAATCATGTTTTGGAACGTATGCAACTGAACGCATCTAAAGTAAGAAGCTCTGTTGTATATGGCTATAAAAAACTTTGCCAGTGGTAACCCTGTTTTCATGTCGTATTTTTTTTTAACTTAAGCTAACAACTATACTTACAATGCAGTATCTGGCTGCGTCAACTATGGAGTCCAAGATTCTGGATATGTTTTCTCGGGTACGGCTGGCCAGGGTCGCGTTGGGGTCCGCTCTTGGGCAAAACCCCTTCCAGTAATCAACAACCAAACACTGAACAGCTGGGCTATTGCTTATCCTTTGATATAAAACAAAATGAAATAAATAAAACGAAACGGCAAAGCTTGAACGCACGCCGTTTTGACGGACAAGCTCGACACTAGATTAAATACGAATTGTTAAGTAAGTTCGATAATAATCTCTATTTAATTATGTCACTCCTTTGCACCGGCATGTCCCAATCACGACACATAATTATTTGGAACGGCACAATGTCTATAGAGAGATTGTCTTTAAACAATTTACGGTTGCTTCAAGAAATGCGTTGAAACCAGTCTGTAATTTAGCATTGAAGGTCTGAATGTGGTTTAAGAGCTTGTTAGCTCGCTAGCACTGTTAATGCGATGTTTTCATTTTTATCTTGTTGTTTTCAAATGTACGATGATCTTGAAAGTGCTTGATGACGTAGAAACGTCAAGGGTCAATTATCTTCTATCATCTTGCAATCCATCTTTGAAAACTTGATTATTGAAAGTAGAGAAAAACGTGACACCGACTTAAGTGATCACGTTAGAATCTGAAAAGAAACGGAAAAAATACTATTAGGTAACTATATACATTTATTACGGCTTTATAATTATTATCATGAATAACAGCAGTTAAGCCTTTAACCTTTAATATACTTAATAGTATTTATTATTTAATAGTACACTGCTGGATATTAGCCTCTTCTATAATATTAGTTAAGTGTTAGAACACAACGTTTGTTCGACTATTCTCGGAATGACGATGTTGCGTCATATGTTTCGTACTACGAGTCACAATATTACAGTGAAAACACACCTTCGTTGTAATATAACAAACGCTTTATATGTATTACTAGCTTTCGCCCGTGGCTTCACCCGCGTGTATGTCGGTTATCGTGGTAAAAAGTAGCCTATGTCCTTTCCCAAGTTTAGTTCTATCTTCATACCAAATTTCATCAAAATCGGTTCAGTGGTTTAGGCGGTCAGACAGACAGAGTTACTTTATAATAGTAGTAGGGAAGTAGGGATAAGTCAAATGTAAAAGTCAAAGATATGAGCGAGTGATATCAATTGTGAAGTCGCAACCCCTAACTTGAGAGTAAGTGGTCGCAAATCATAAAAGAAAAGTTCATAAGTGCGTTTTCGCCCTTTATGATTTAACAAGAGGCCGTATGGTTCTTGAAATCGCTAAATACATCACGAAAGGGTCGGTTCGACCAGGGTGGTAGGTGCTACTCTCACAAAAGACTAATCTAAAATGACAGTCATCGTAAGACGGGTTCCGTTGGTGAGTAAAAATCCGGGCGGCCAGAGATGCAAAATCATCTCGATAGGTCGCCATAGTGAGGGTCAGTATACTGCACCGTCTGCAATATGTACCACTACTTTTATATGCTACTCTTGCTTTCTATCCGACAGAATCACTTTGGAAAGCTCATATTTAAAAAAGAAAATAGCAGCATTTCTGCAAATCAATAGATAAAGTGTGATTTTGCTCTTTGAATGCCCCAACTTCATTAGGCCCGTCCGCGTGTAAGTTTGTTATCAAAGTAAAGAGTAGCCTTCTCCAAGAACCAAAGAACCTTCATGACAAATTTAGTTGAAATCGCTTTATTATCTTTATAGTTATATATATTTATAGTCACAGGCAAAATAAAAAGTTTTCATGGTAAATTCGTCATCGAAACGAAGTAACCCATCGACTGATATATCTTTCGTTTAGATCAGTATTACTACATAAAAGGTATGTAACTCGAATAAAGTTTTATCTGCACTGAGTACCTATAATAACGTCACTTGACCATATAACGCGATATTCTTTGTCCTATTCTGACAGCTTCAGCTCCGTACTCTGTGTCGCTCCATCACAAATCACATTGTTCTAAGTAGTGGCAAAAATCATGATGGTTTCTTTAAAAAGCGTTGTCTTATAATACATGAATAGCATTATTTTGAACTAGCTTTCGCCCGCGACTCCGCCAGCGTGTATGTCGGTTATCGCGGTAAAAAGAAGCCTATGTCCTTTCCCAATTTCAGTTCTATCTTCACACCAAATTTCATCAAAATCGGTTTAGTGGTTTAGGCGTGAAAGACAAGTAACAGACAGACAGACAGAGTTACTTTCGCATTTATAATATTAGTTGGGATAACACCTAAATTATAAGATATGAAATCTATGACATTCAAAGTTCACACTATAATTTCATATACAACGTTCAAATAATCTTAATGTTTTGCAAAATACTGTTCCATATTCAGATTTAACATGTAAAATGTCGAATAACATAATATTTCATGTTTACTTAGGACACTACTCTAGCGATTCTACTTGGTAAGACAACGTTCTATGTGCACATGCGACATACTATATACAAACACAGTGAGTTTTATGAAAAAATAATGTGACATACTTAATACATTTCGACTATTTGCCATACTATTAAATATTCATTGGCAGTGTTCCCTGAAAAAATTATCAAATAATATGTGAGCTTAAAGCTTCTAATCGCTCTATAAAACAGCTGACATTTTGCAGATAAAACTTTATTCATACACTTCCACATACAGCGTAAGCCAAAGTATTGAAAAGCACCATCTACCGAAAAAACACTGAACCTCGGAGTAACAAAGCATACGGAGTAACTACTAATCCTGAATCACGATATAGAAGTTCTTGTGTCGATTTGCATATATATATACAACATCTAACTTCAGCCGTGCGGCCGTTGGGCATGATCACTCCGCCTGGTTGGAGGATCATAATCAGCAGTTTTGTTACTATTGTTTGGCTCTACCTAGTTTGTATTAAATCGGTTGTGTGTGAATTATGTCCGGTTACTTATTATTGTATGTTTATTTTGTTGACGTTCCTAATTACATTAGCTAAATGACTTGGCACTCTAATCATGACTGACGCTAATTGGTATCACTTTTAATCAAGCCAAAGTGGTTCGTTCTATACATAATACAATATACCATATAGGCACACTCTGACTAGATTAAAAATTTAACTGTGAAATCGATCTTTGATCTGCATAATCAAAAGTTTACTGCTGACATCAATAATTACTTCAAAGCTACAATATAGCTTTGTAAAAACACAAATATAAAGGTGAAGCTAATGCTTCACCTGTATGTTTGTGTGTTTGTTTGTATGTTTGTAACCGACTCCTTTGGGTGTGATTTTGACCCACTTTAAACGGCTAGATTTCGTTCAAACTTTGTAGATTTATCGAGGACAGATGACAATACACTAATTCAAAAAAAACAAAAAAGAAATTTAAAAATTTTTAGTCTTTAGTCTAGAAAAAAAAAGATTTAAAAAACTAAACAAACACGCTTTTAAAGTAAAAAGTAGAAAATATTTCAATGTAACAAAGCGTGGGGTGCTTTCTGAAAATATTTCAATAACGTCGCCCCACGCTTTGTTACATTAAAATTATTTTCTACTTTTTACTTTAAAACGTTTGTTTAGTTTTTTAAAACTATTTTTTTTTACTTTAATCTGGTGGACTGTAAAACGACTACAATATTGTAATACCAACAAAACAACGCTATTCACACGCACACATGTTTCGGCGTATAAATACGCTGCGATGGTCCCTCGTGTTAACCCTAACCTCAGTGATATATAGTTAACTAGCTGAATCCCGCGGTGTTACCCGCGATTATTAAAATTTCGACTATAATTTGAGATTTAAACTATCCTATCTCTCAAGTTAGATCGAACTGCACATGGTGTGCGAATTTTATTATAATCGGTTAAGTGGTTTAGAAGTCCATTGAGGACAAACATTGTGACACGAGATTTATATATATTAAGATAACCTGTTTGAAAGAGTTTTATTAAAAGCTGACAACCAACCTCAAGAGAGGAAAGAATTGGCGCAACTAACCATCCGCGCCATCTTGTAAGACCCATTCTAAAATGACGCGCAATCTTTCCCCGACTTTAAAGCAATTTTGTGAACAAAAGGGAATTTAAAGAGAGCTTATCGCTTTCTTTCGGTATCTATCCGTGACTATCTTGGTAACTGAAGATGAAACTAAAATAAGTCAAACTAATGTAAAGCATACAAAAAATCTACATTTCCACGACGGGTATACATCGTAAATATATAAAAATGAAGCACTCCTAATCCTTCATTTATAGTCACGCAAACGCCGCTTCTAACCGTATTTGTATTAAAGTAATACTTTGAGTTGCCCCGGAATTACGCAATAGGGAGCTATGCGACCGCTGTAGCCACTGAGAACTACGTAGTTCGTAACAAAGCGTAGCTGTCTCTACAGAAGCTACGCATATACGCATCGTCTACGTCTGCCTGACCTTGATTACTAAAATGACATTGTTCGTGGGTTCTAAAAGATTACTATTATGACATCGTTTATGGTTTTCATATTGTTTGATTTTAGATAAGGTCGTAATGTTCGTAACAGAATCGATTGATTAAAATTACATAGGTTATGTATGTATATTTCTTACGTTTTTCACGACGCGACGTTATACGTTAACGTTTTCTGAATAAAAACTGTCATATTTTTTTCTTTATGTTGATAGTATAGTATAAAATTGTATATGATCAAGTAAATAAAATTAAACCTAAATTCACAAAACTGCAAAAAGCTATGTAAACTGAAAACACGCCTAAGAACATTAGAACATTTATAAAATCTTACAAGAGTTCGTTTATTAGACATTGGCCGTGATTCTGTTGTTAACATCACTAAACTAACCTAAACTAAAAATTTGACTATAATTTCATTGGTTCACAGTCTATTTTTCGATATCTGGAATCCTTGCTTTTCCTGTCAAAAAGTGTAGCCGAGTGTAGCGGTAAAGCGGTAACGTCAAACTAACATCTAGTTTGACGTTACCACACCGCACCGCACTAAATGTAACGTGCAAAGTACATGCCAACCAAACTAAACTTATAATGTGGAAATTATTTAATTTCTTTAGATTTATCAATAAAAATCATAATTATGTAAATTATTATTTCTTTTGTGGTACACCTATAGTGAAAATTGTTTTGTTAATATAGTGCAATCTTCGATAGATGTTATAATTGAGAAAATAAATACTTATTATTATTATTATTAATTGAAGGGAATAAGCATGTGTAATAAAATAACTGTTCAATTTTCTACGTATTTAGTCATTTTGTTTTCATCTGTCAGTACGTTAGCGTCGGCTAGCGCCATATTAAACATTAAACTGACGTTTACCTCGATTTTAAGAGCAAATCTTAATTGCGGTTTGAACGTTCTTGATGCGCAATTACACATCTAGTGTATCAATGGATTAAAGTATATAATCCAACAACAAATTTGAGTCAACTTAAATTCAGTGATGTTAACAAGATAATAACTACCAATATATGGCTATTGTATAACATACTCGTAATTCTCGTATCACGTTGTTGCTCACGATGAGCTTCAAAGTATTTCACGTTTTTTATGAGTGTTTATGACGTCTTTTACACAGGATAGATAACATCAACATCACTAGACCAATACGAGCCGAGCATGATCGAAAAGAGACGCGAACGATATTGCATTAGCTCGTATTAGCTGAATTAGCTCGTATTTTATATTTATTAATGTGCAATTATTAATGTTCATAGTGTCAACAAAATGGAACAACACATGTATAAAAGTTTTATATTCCGCACACAACCTAATAATTTGGGAACTATTTGGCTACGCCAAAAAGGAATGTTGCCAGTTGGGCGGAATGCCAATCGTAGGGATAGTTTTGGAAGGAGAATTATTTAATACTATTGTTTTCATGCGTCTCCTCATCTATACTAACATTATGAAGAGGTAAAGTTTGTAATTTTATGAGTTTATGATATTGTAAGGGGGTAATCTCTGGATCTACTGAACTGATTTTAAAATCCTTTACCAATAGAAAGCCTGTGAGTGTCATGCGCACTTTTGATTTACGTGGCACGAAAATGTTATTTACGCTTTTTTTACATAATAATAATAATACGAGTTTTAGAAAACGTCTTTTTTACAATTAAAAAGTATTCGGGGACCTTTTTATTTAAAATTTCTGTATAGAGACCTAATTTCCTATAAGTCTTCAGACGGAAAGCCTCTTGGTGTTGAAATGATAACTCGTGACGAATCTGTCGACGAATTTGAAATTGGTAAAGCTGAAAATTTCCTTTAGTATTTTTATTCACCTCGTGTTGAACAAAGGAAATAAACTTTAATTTAAATTTTACAGACGGTTTATACCAGTGTTTTTGGATTAGAAAGAGTTGTTATTTAAAGTAAATGTAGAGAAACAAATAGAAAAAATATTATTAAATAGACTAGAAAATAAATCATGTTTTTTTATATATTCTTAAGTAGGTGAACTAATCTTAATAAAATAATGTTTATTACTTATTATTTATAGATAAACCATGGCACAAACAACACCTTGACAAAAAAAAGCGGCCAAGTGCGAGTCGGACTCGCCCATGAAGGGTTCCGTACCAGCAAGTAACATCATATAAAAGTTCTTGTAGTTCGTTGTAACTTTCATCGATGTTTTTATACTAGTGCATTGATTGGATGAAAGGTATATTGCGTGTTACGATTTATGACGTATTAAAAAAAAACTACTCACTAGATCTCGTTCAAACCAATTTTCGTTGGTAGTTTACATGGTAATGTACAACATATATTTTTTTTAGTTTTATCACTCTCTTATTTTAGAAGTTAGAGGGGGGGACACACATTTTTCCACTTTGGAAGTGTCTCTCGCGCAAACTATTCAGTTTAGAAAAAAAATATAGTAGAAACCTCAACATCATTTTTGAAGACCTATCCATAGATACCTCACACGTATTGGTTTGATGAAAAAAAAAATTTTGAGTTTCAGTTCCAAGTATGGGGACCCCCAAAATGTATTGTTTTTTTCTACTTTTATGTAAAAATCTTAATGCGGTTCACAGAATACATCGACTGACCAAATTTCAACAGTATAGCTCTTATAGTTTCGGAAATAATTGGCTGTGACATACGGACGGACAGACAGACAGACAGACAGACTTGACGAATCTATAAGGGTTCCGTTTTTTGCCATTTGGCTACGGAACCCTAAAAAACGAACCCTGTCACTCCCATGTTAAGAAATCTTCCTGAAGACAAGACTTCATAAAAATGACCAACCCAAAGCGATTCTTTTTCACTTATATCTTGGGACAAATAACAGTAGTATACGTACGATATTGTTTGTTCAATAAAACACCAAACAGTACAAAAGACCTATAACAGGAGCCTATGAAAGGAAAATTTGAATTATTCACGAACACCAAACTGCAATAAAGACAGGTATTTTGCATAAACTATTTAATGCAGGCACTTCATAGCAGGTTTCGAAACATTGTTTCATAATAGTTTTGTAAGCAGTTTGCTTTCACTGTAACTTTAGCTTTGAATTATCGATCGTCGTCAATATACGCGATAAATTTATCTAAGCTAGACCAGATACGGTTATTTTAAATATACATACATTTAGTAAAATACTGTATTCTTATGGTCCGTGTGGTGACGGATTTAGAATACAGAGTTTTACCACCCCTGTTCATCCCCCGGGTGTCGTTAAATGCAACAGCATTGCAATGTGAATATGTTATGAAGATAATTACATTATCTTTAATACTTTAGTATACCTATTTTCTAAGCATTAAAGTGTGTGGGTGTAAATCATTGTGAGTAAAATTATGCTCCTATTAATTACGTGCCGATGTTGATTATTATGAGTATACAGTGATATCATACTACAAATTAAATAACTGTTATTACTATAATTTTTTACCAAGAGTGATATTACAAAAACATAGTAAATTTATTTGTTCGTATAGAGATGGATAAAGTCTCGCGATTCAGCTAGTCACTGTGTATTACGTTATGTAAACAATACAATACACAAAGTTACAAGTATGTGTACCTGAGATCGCCCGGCAATTGACCTTTACTTGTACTGTCAATATCACCTTTACCCGTAAGTTTTATGTTGTCGCAATTTTTCAATATTGAACTTTATAGCCCATGTTGTTTTTATACCTAAGCGTGGAAAACTTTTTCTACATGTAAATATTAAGACGTGAAATTTTAAATGATACTATACTATATTGATGTATAATGCATTAATAATACATAGAATTTATGTGGTAAATGGATTTAACATGACTCGTTAACAACGACACACTAACTAGAGACTTAATTGTCGAGTTTTAATAAATGAATAAATATTTCAGACATCTGACACACAACATCATCAAGTCCCAAACTAAGCAGAGCTTGTACTATGGGTATATTTGGACCGACCCAAGAATCGAACCTGAGACCTCTTGATCAGCAGTCGCATACGCTAACCACTAGACCAACAAGTCAAAAGTATTGTTGTTGTCATTGAATTGACAACTGTCATTTATTTAATGTCAATAACGTGTGGACCTGAGTCATACCTATTTATTAAAGTGACTGTTAAACACTCAAACTAGATTCAGATTAAGGCCACAGTGTTTTTGTTTACAATGAAAACAGTAGATACTGGTTTCAATCATCGATTATCTGACATTTCTGATAAGTTTGTAGAAATATATAATGGATTGAAGACACTAAAGAGCGGTGTAGCTTTTAAATATGTAATTCTTTGAATTTGATGAGTGAATTTATTATAAAATATTTTTAATATAAAACACAATCTAATTAATAATAATTAATTAACTATGAGTATCTAAAATGGACCCGAAATATTGTAATAGCTGGTAAGAATAAGTAAAATTTCGAATCGAATTATTTATTAATAAACAAAAATACTCATTTAAGCTACAATACTATTATTTCATATTTGTAGTAACAAGTATAGTACTAGATTTTAATTGTAAAAAAACTATGAGAATGAGAGATAGAGGTGAGAGTTTATCTCTCGTTCATTCTCTCTCAAGGTGTAAGAACGCAGCATGACTGTAAAACATTGGATTGTAAGCATTTTTGTAAAAAAGAGGGACATACATAAACATATTATTAATTCAAAACAAACAAGCCCCCCCCCCCCCCCCTATACAAATATTGAATAACTTGAGATTAACCTAATATTAATCATACCCTTTATCTAGTATCTACCTTTTCTAAAATTCACAAAGATATAACTGCTCTATTGAAATGCTTTGAAATTGAATAGCGCATTTCAAGTATTCCATATTAACAGATAGCGTTTGACCACTAAGCAAATTATTTTTACATTCTCATTTATGATAAAACCATTAACTTTGATAACGGTTGACAGCCCTTTAAATTCAAACGGATTAGAGTGGACTTGTCCCATCAATAACGGCTTCTATGATTTTAGGAGCTTAACTAGAATGATAAATGGATTTTAATCGTGAAAACCTATCGGCTACCATCTTTGCGCCCTCCTCTCTCCTGATCAAAGAGGTTTTAGCTTACTACACTAAGCTTCCTAAATGAGTTGCTAAATCATTTCTTTCTTTCACATAGCTGTGCTGTTGTCCTGCATAGTTGTCTCGTTGAGTCGGCTCTTACAGCACTTATGGGGTGATTGGGGATAGTGACACTCATTATTCTTAATCTGTCACCAGACCGACGAGGGACATAATCGCCTACCCTCTTCTTTTTTTCTTTTTAGGAAAGACAACTCCCGCATTAGGAATGTAACCCTGTGTCACGGGGGACTTTACAATCATACTTGAAACAGACACAAAGAACACCCAGACTTTATAATAACAACAATTTATGAATCACATTAAGTGTTGTCCCACCTGTTTAGATTAAAAGGAAAGGGTATCAAGCGATCAATAACAGAGTAAAGGAAATTAAATGAAATTGGAAAAGTTATGTTGACTTAGAAATTAATTTGCCTTATCAGAATACAATAAATACTTTAATAATTATTATCCAACTTTTCATAAAAACGGAATGTAATCAAAAGGATTTTCTCGTTTTTAATTTCCCATAGTTAAAATCGCGAGTACGTCAGTCGCGACCCTATTTTCTGGTTTCAATAAACCACAGGTCGGTCGTGCTAAATCAAGATAAATTGAACACTGTTTCGTTTGCAAAAAAAAACAAAGTAAAAGTTTTTTTTATCTTTTATATAACAGTTACATGTCAACAATTGTCATTATTCTAGGAATAATGAGAACTGTTGACAAGTTGCAAGTGCTTCGCGTCTGTTCTATTTATACACATATATAGAATGGTGTTAGTCATTAATACAAAATAATAATACAAGAAACATCAACAATAATACAAGTCCGTGTGGTGACGGATTAAAGTCCGTGTGGTGACGGATTAAGAATACAAGTGTCACCACCCCTATTCATTCCATGGGTGTCGTAAGAGGCGACTAAAGGAACAAAATAAGCAGCTAACATCACTGCGAAGAGAAGGAAAACTTGAAACAAACCCTTTACCAACCCATCTGGCCAGCGTGGTATAGTAGGCCAAAACCTCCTTTTTAAGGAGAGGCCTATGTCCAGCAGTGGACTGTTAAAGGCTGTTGATGATGATGACAAGAACTTGAGGAATTAGTCCTCAATTGTCTTGTAAAATTGACTTATAGTTTTCCATTAATTTTACGATTTTAGAATGCAACTTGGCTAAGGGGCAAGTTAGATGCTTACCATCCATGTGCTAATATGGAATATAAATACCCCGTGGGAGTCATAACTGGACAACAGCACAACAAATAGAATGAATATTTGAAACCAACCTTACACCTAAAACCTCGTTTCCTAGTCTGTGTTCAGAAGTGGATGTTATATATTATTGATGAAAATGATGATGATGATGTTTATAGTAGTAATAGTCCCTCATTCAGTCCATTGATCTCAGAAATTAAGTGTACCAACTTATCCGAACTTGATAATATATACATAAATAGTTGTTATTCGCAATGGATGCATGCAATTGGATTTATCATGTTTGTCAAAAACGTGTATCTATTTGTAAAATTGATAAAAATTGGATTTAATAGGTTTTAGGTAAGTCTAGCATTATAACGCATAAAACTTACTATAGAATCGGTACAGTCATTTCACACATTATTTGTAATAAACAGTTATTCATGACCTCAGAGAAAACTAATGTCAATTATTAATATATGTTTATATTCTAGAAATATAGAATGCTGTATATTTCCACAACAAAAGAATCACTCAAAACACATCATACACGTGCTCACACGCACATTTCAAATAATCTATTACTAAGTATATAATTCTGGTGTCACGTTGTTTCTCACAATGAACTAAACTATCTATTCGATTTTCATGTTTTTTAGGGTTCCGTGGCCAAATGGCAAAAAACGGCACACTTATAGATTCGTCATGTCTGTCTGTCTGTCTGTCCATCCGTATGTCACAGTCACTTTTTTCTGTACTACACTATTGAAACTTGGTAAGTAGATATAATCTGTGAACCGCATTAAGATTTTCACATAAAATTAGAAAAAAAACAACATGTTTTAGGGGTCCCCGTACTTGGAACTGAAACTTAAGAAACTTTTTTTCATCAAACCTATACAAACCTATATCTATGGATAGGTCTTCAAAAATGATGTTGAGGTTTCTAATATTATTTTTTTCTAAACTGAATAGTTTGCTCGAGAGACACTTCCAAAGTGGAAAAATGTGTGTGTGTCCCCTGTAACTTCTAAAATAAGAGAGTGATAAAACCAAAAAAATATATGTTATATATTACCATGTAAACTACCACCGAAAATTGGTTTGTACGAGATCTAGTAAGTAGTTTTTTTTTAATACGTCATAAATCGTAAACCGCAATTTACCTTTCATTCAATCAATACACTACTATAAGAACTTATAAATGATATTACTTGCTGCTACGGAACCCTTCATGGGCGAGTCCGACTCGCACTTGGCAGCTTTTTTAAAGTTTTTTCCGGCATGCCTAAGATAGGAAAGTTAACAGCACGCTTTGACCAATAGGAGCCGAGCATTATTGAAAAGAAACAGTGACGAACTTGTGTTATCTAGTACTATTAGAAAAACTGAAGAGTTTGTTTATTTGTTTGGTTGAACGTATTAATCTCATTAGGTACTGGTCTAATTTATGAAATTCTTTCCGAGGTAATGATCCAGTTACTGAGGAAGAAGCCTAAATATTTTTTAAACCCTTACTCTACCCTGCCTAATGGAAAGCATAAGTAGAATCCAGAAGTAGGGGCCATCATCCTCATTAAGTGCATACAATGCAGCATGGTGACCCACACCATGGCGGCTAAGTGAAATGTTTCTGCATCATTCTGGAGAATAATTCACACTGTCTGGGTTTTCGGTTTCACACTCACTAAAGAAAGACAACAGCACGAGTGATGTCCTTTTAGGCTGGTTTTCTGTGTAAATGTAGTTCTGCCCCGGTCGAGTCGGCCCATTCGTGCTGAAATCAGACGCGCACTGCGTACTTCCTATTTACTAGTTTGTTATTTAGTGTAAAAGTTTATACGTAGTAAGTGTCCAGAGAGGCAAACTACTCATCGCACGCGGTTACACCTAGTTTGAGGGTTAAAATAGTTCTATCTAACAATACTTTACAGTAAGCGCTAACGCTTTTCTATTGGTTAGGACTTTGTCTGCTTCGGAAAACACTATAGCCCGGATGCCTTGAACATCTATGGCAATCGGGAAGTCTGTGCCCTCAAATATACCGATAACTAGTACAAAATTCGAATTCAGTTCGTACTCGGAGATGCGGTAGTCCGATGCCGGTTGCTCCGTGGAAGTGACATTCAGGTAAAACCGCTTGAACTAGTAGCCGACCCTAAAAGAGTCTTGAGAATAATAAAAACTAGGTAAGTAGACAATTATTTGTATTGGTTACATACAATAAACGACGTAGCGACAAGGAAAAAGTAAATTTACGTTCTGTTTTATCTCATCTCGACCCAGATGTATCAATTTGATTTTAGCACCAAGGAAATTTTATTATGTTTTTCTTTCTGGGTCATACTGTGTAGGTATTTTCATATTTCTGATAATAAAGATTTAATATGGTATTGATTCCAAATCTTCACAAACATTTTTTAGATCCTGAAACTAGAGAAAAGTAACCTACACTAAAAAATACTTAGTATTTTTGTTGGAGAGTAAGAAAGACCACTAAACAGATTTCACAAACTACATGTTTGAAAAATTTGGATGTTCACCTCAAATCAAACAATTACTCCTTCTCAGGAACAGGTATGACTATATACAATTTCAACATTTAAAAACTTCAGATAATTTAAATATCTCAAGTTTTATAAGTTTTTTAATAAAGGTGATTTAAATATTATACAAATTACAGATCTTATCAACTTTTTAATTTATTTATTATTTACGATTTTGTGAAATTTACCCGTTTTCCCTTAAGAACCCAATTTCTAAAAACAGCATTCTTCAATGCACATAATTCTAAAAAAAAACTAGTTTAGCAAATTTATGTGACCAAATCAATTCAGCTATTCAGCAATTTCATTTTTATTGACGATAAAACAGAGTAACTAAAATAACAGTTCTTTATTGTTCGATTGTAATAACTTTTGATCATTGTATAATTCAGGTTTTTCACCTTAGGTAATAAAAAATAACGATTACAGGTTTACCATTTATTCTAACCCTTATTTATTGCGACAGATAGGACCTAAAATTCAGATTTTTCTATTTTATGTGTTCGATTAAGGCCATCGCTTTAATATTCTACCGTTGCGTCGTCTTCCAAAGGCTCTGCTAACAAATGTAAATAAAATTCGTCGTAACTTCTTATCTGGTTTTAGGTTTTTAGGTAGATATGAAATAATCTTTTATAGATTAAGTACTGTATACAGTTGCAAAACAAAAATGGATTTGATCAATAAATGAGAGTTACTGCTTGACATTTATATTTTTTTATATTTTTACCGAAACGGTAATGTAACATAATTGTAAATAACCAATTTTCAAAAGGTGAAAGTTCTCGATTCAGTTTAACTTTTTAAATTTTTACTATCAAATCCGTCCATCTTTATCCGTGTTCCTCAAAAGGAATAAATATTCCTGGTTTTTATAAAAATCTTTATTAATGCTTGGCTCTCATTCGTCATAGCGTGATGGTATAAAGTCGAAAATCTTCCTCAACAAATGGGCTACCCAAAACTAAAAGAATGAACGAAATCGACCTAGTCATTCTTAGGTGATGCCGTAACTAAGCTAGAAGAACCACGCTGATTTTAAGGCAGGTTTAACCGGCGCGGTATAACCCAGAAAACCATCTTCAAATGACAATACAATCTCTCGTGGTTCTTCTCGTAGCCCCCAGCTGGAGGTCTCGGGGGGGATTGGTACAATCGTGTTTTATTAATAAGTGTGAAACCGGAGGTCAAATAATGCAAAGGCACGCTAGGCCACTAGGCCACATAACATGGGTCACCATGCTGCGTTCTCTGCATTCACAATGAGTAGGGATCAACTAGTCTCGGATTCTCATATTTCCCATTAGGCATAGTAGTTACTTTGGTAGGTTATAAAATTTTAAAAATAACGTCTTATTCTTGTTAGGATTAAAAAACTGTAACCCGACTGTGTATTTTTTTGATAAAATTTATGTAGCTCGTGTCTAATCTATTGATACCTCAATAATTAATATAGGATTCAATAGTTCAGATGCTACGGTGGAACATATAGACTGCCAAAACTATTACCCTTCCTTTTGACTTCACTGTAGTCGGTTAAAAAAGTGTTGTAAGCACATTCCCGTAATACCAAATGTTATAGAAAACTTGAAAGTCAGTACAAGAAATGCCAAACTCATATACAGTATGTAAATATTTCTGTTGTTATACAAATCGTTACTTAACATAAAAGTTGTAAGGGTACAATACTAGTATTTGACCCGGTTACACCCGGGTTCGTTGATCGCCGAGTGGGCGTGTCAACCCGGTGGTTATACGTATTGACTAACGGTCCTCAAGGTCCTCTTGAGATGTAAAAAAGATTAACACGGAAGTGTAATGAACAATATAACATTTTTTGTTATATTTTTATTTATTTAATTATAGTTTTATTTAGATTACATTATTATTTCAAGTTGTTTTCATTTTTACTTTGCACTAATATTTTTAATTATTAAAAATACAGTCATATTTTTAATGCATGAAAAGGGTTCATAATACGACAACAATAATTAAAGTATTTGTAAAATTTTGAACAATTTTAAAAATAGACTATCTTGGTTTAAAGAGACACACCTTTTATATTTTCTTTTTAATTACATTAAACTTACAAAACGTATTATTGAGATAAACATCTTTTTCCGAAGCCTTTACTAGATCAGTAAATAAATTTAAACATTAACGGTAACAATTTTAATTATTTCCATAATGTTGCATATAGACTCCGGCAGAACAAAAATGGCCTTGAGAATAGTGGTCAACTGACAGGACGCCTCAAAATAAACGCACACAATCCCGTACAAGGTTATAGAATACATTAAAGTCGACTTACCAAAGATTTCTTCGGATTTGTTTTTAATACTTCCGTGTTGTAAACAAAAATAGGACAAAAGGAAGTGTCAGTACTGTGTACAATGGCGCAGCGATTCAAAATGGCGATTGACGTGCGTACACGAGCGCCCTGCGATACCGACTGAAAGGGAGGTTGGGCGGAGCCGGCGGCCTGATGAAGCGAATGTTTTATCGATACTTGGTATTTATATAGGAAATGAGAGACAGTAATGTACACAAACCGCATCTGTAAAGGGTGTCAAATCATATACATACATGTAAGAATTAATAATGATAATATAATATTTTTTTACTACGGTCTGGCAATGATATAATTTAAAAAGATATTTTCTTTTTTTATATAATACATGAGTCGCACGTTAATATTTTCAAAGGCAAAATAGACTTAACTAAACCAAGAGTTTTATATTCACACTAAAATTAAAACGCAAATCACTGAAATGTAAACAAATTGGGGGTCATGCTTGCCGGCCGGCTACGGTGAGGCGGGTTGGCCTGCCACCTTCATCAATACACCCGCAAGTAAAAAAATACCATGTATTAGCTCTTAATTCACTGTCAGCGTACTTAACACTTATAAAAAAGATACGGCACTAAGTCAGCAATGGACAACGTACAATTGGTAAAATCGTTATCATTTTTTCAGGTAGCGTGGAAGCGCTACGGCGCGGCGTAGAACCATCGGAGTTACGTAGTAGAGTCTCAGAGACAATGTAAATAGGGTGTTACGCAGTAAGCTTACGTTTGGCAATAGAGAGAAAGTTCAAATTGTGGGTAATAGTTACTGGCTATAAGTAGGTCAAATTTAAATTACCCTATTATAATATGACACTGTCAAAATATCCCACTTGTGTTATGAAAACATAAGGTATATTGATGGGCTACCGAAAATAAAAAATACAACTTAGAACTCATCATTTTTTTCCTATTAGAAATAATCACATTCTTACACTCGCGATAAAATTCCCAATTGGATTATTATTTTAGGTCAACTGAGAATCAAAGATGAACTGAAGAGTACTGAAAAGAACATAATTGAATGTAAAGGGAAATATTGTGCAGTACCTATTTTCGAAGCGTAAAAAGTTTAAGTCATAAGTAGCAATAACTGGATCAGAACAAAAAAATTAGGTAAAGTCGATAATTATCTTATAACACAGTCTGTCTAGGTTTATAGGCGCTCGAAGTACGTGACTTACTTACATACGAGTACATAATATTCTCAAGAACAAAGGCCTTAGGTTCAGAGAAAGAACTTTTATTTTCGTTTGCATGATTCGAAACTTTAAAATAGATAAGCACGAGTAAATAGGAAACTATAGATACTATAAACCACTGCACCAATTGGCATTGATATAATTTGAGTATTGAGAAAAGATCATCTTTGTCATCATCAGCCACAGACAGTGCTAGTTACAACATATTTTTGTCCAAATGAAAAAGCTCTTATTTGAAGTAGGTCTTTACTTTTGAATCGTTACACGTTGACTTTAGTTGCTCGGTTCCAAAATGTCGTTCGCGTGGGCAAGAACCGGCCAGAAACTCCATCATACCCAGCAAGAAATTCCATAAATCAAGCAAGAAACTTCATTTCCACTCCATCTTAACCTATTTAATGTGGAAACTAAAGAACCAGTTGTAGTGAAGTGCCTTGGAGATATTTTTTATGTACATCATGGGACGCCCTGCTAAAGGCTCTAATTAAAAATGTGACAATCTATAATAGTAGCAACTGGCACTGGCATAAATGTTCAATAGTTTTGAAGGCGTAGTCTACTGAAGTCATTTATTCCTTGAATTAAACATGAAATGTAAATTAAAAATGTAATTTCACTTGGAAGCCATATAATAATACTTTTCCTATCATCATCATCATCATCAACAGCCTTTAACAGTCCACTGCTGGACATAGGCCTCTCCTTAGAAAGGAGGTTTTGGCCTACTACACCACGCTGGCAAGATGGGTTGGTATAGGGTTGGATTCAAGTTTTCCTTCTCTTCGCATTGATGTTGTCTTGCGTAGTTTATCCCTTAGTCGCCTTTTACGATACCCGCGGGATGAATAGGGGTGGTGACACTCTGTACTCTTAATCCGTCACCACACAGACTTTTCCTATATAAATAAAAAAATAATTATTAGTTACATCAAAATCCGTAATGTAGTTAAGGGTTCCCACCTCTAGTGTTACTACTACACAAGAAACGGTTTTAAAAGTTACGAAATTAATTTAATTTTCACTTAATTTGTATCTTTTTGACAACCTATTTCTTTGAACGGTCAATAGCAATCGAACGGTTAAAATTTTCCAAAATCTTTTTTTTTTATTTTCATCATCATTTATTTTATCAAAGTGCGTTTCATGATAACACATCACAATTCCTAATGTTTATGTGTTTACCAACAGTCTTCCGACGTGTTCAAACAAGGGAGATTTTTCGTTAAAAGAAGACAGAAGATACACAACCTAGCTGTGTCTTTTTCACGCACACCATCGATCGCTGTGACCTTGGCAGTGGGGACATATCAACCCTAATGGATGGGCACCCTGGGGGAATATTAAATGGTGAAATTCAAATTTCATAAAACAACATCTATAGGGTTGTTGGTTACGAAACGGTAAACAATTTCCTTATGAAAAATAAATCTAAAGTAATATCACAAATGTGAATTTAAAATGTAGGTTTATGCTACGATTTTAGGCCTAAGCCAGCTAAATAATAGGAGTTTTAGTTAAATATTTGTATTTAGTTTTATAAAATGGTATTCATATATTTTTTAACACAAATCCGCAGATATCTAACGCGTCCTACCAAGCTAGAATTGTCGAAACCCGGATTTCAATCAACTTTGGCAATTATGAGAACAAAGTTATAATAGATTTTGTTGTAAAACGGGACTAATAAAATTATTTAAAAGGTTACGATACCTTCTTTAATCCGACGTTTCGAACGGGTAATACTAGTCGTGTTCACAGGTAGACAGAAAATAAAATTGATTTCTACACTAGCTGCGCCCCGCGGTGTTACCCGCGTATTTTCAGGATAAAAATTAGCCTACATATGTGATTACCCTGAACTCATTTTGAAATTAGCCATCTACAAACTATCAATATGGTTGCTATGCAAGTGTATTATGCATAGCAACCTGTGAAGTTTTAACAGGAGATAAACAGTGATACATTTGGACAACTACGATTTATGTATTTTTATAATCACCTAGCTTTCTCGATTATTGCAGTAAAAAGTAGCCTATGTGTTATTCTGATATATAAGCTATATTCTAAATAGCTCTATTAAAACCGGTCACACATACGAGTGTTTTGTGAGATATTTTGTGAACCATATATCTTTTTTTAATACACGTCGTACTCCTAGAAGCTCCTACTTCTTATAATTAATTATAATGAATCACTAAGGCCTCATTCGCACGAGATTTTTTTAACGAACGTTCAAAAATCGTTAAAATATAACAAATGCATTCCCAAGTATAAGTTCACACGACAGCGTTTTTAAAACACGATACTTTTTTAACGAGCAGAGTTGCATTTTCAATTTTGGGCGTTGGAAATAGACCATAATATTATGAAACTTCACACTTGAATGCTTTTTTAACGACCGTTAAAAAAACTCTACTGCGAATGAGGACTTTTTATTATAATTTAAAAAGTTTGAATGTACAGTCAGTTAAAAGTTGCTTAATTAATACATCAGAACTTTCAGGGCACCCTTGCTCGCTACCTACCATGAAAGATTAATCCTTGGCAAAACTAATTAATTACTTCAGTGCCAGTTGTTGTTGAAACTGAGATCGTATTACACATAGTAACACCCACATCAAGGTAAATACCATAGCTATATGATAGAAAAAAATACTGTTCTTTGATAAAAGTATCAACTGAGCACGACTGAGAGGATTAAATCCTTCCTTTGTGTCCTTAAAATAATCCGGACAAAGCTTTCAGCAGAATAAAGTTGGGAAATTTGCCAGAAAAAATCAGAGATACCAATTTAAAAAGTTACGTAATGGGATTAAATCTGTCAGATTATTAATAATGTCAGATATGAACAACGTAATTTGTTTGCAACGAGAATTTTAATTGCGATCCCCAATATTTACTAATCGTCAATATTTTCCATCAAGTTTTCAATTTGTTTATACGAGATATATATTTTAAATTAGATAAAACTCTATATATATCAATTAAGTTTCATATAAATTGAACTTTACAATTGTCTAAAACATACAATATAATAAAAAAAGGTGACTGATATGACTTGATTCCTATATTTCATATTTTATGTTATTGATAGTCTCCGATTAAGAGCTAGATGAAAGTAATCAGAAAAATTGCAAAAAAAATAAAAGATTTTAGAAATGTAAACTTTAAAAATGTTGCGACAAAGTCTGTCCGGAAAGCTATTGTAATAAAGTATTTGTGGGTTTATACCCACTAATGCAATCGAATGCAATCTTACACACATTAAACAACAGTTATTTTTTTATAAATTTTATTAAATCACAAGTTACGGATTTACATACTATATGTATTAAGTATTTCCAAACATATCTATAATTTGGAAGGAACTTTTCAAGGCGATAACTTGAAAGAAATGAATGATTCTTTCAACCCAACAATAAGTGGGTGCGTACCCATGAACTTGCGTTTGAAATAGCACTATTTACTTTATGTTGTATTGTTTGTTTATTACTCTTGGCCTTCTTTCTGTAGGGCACTTACCAAGGGTATGGGTTAATGACTGTACGTTGAATTACGTCATAATTTAAATTTGTGTACCCTTGAAAGTGCGTCTAGAATGCCAATGATGTTGCTTAATGATATTTGTTCAACCAAAATGGCTTTTCTTAAATTCAATTAAGTAAATTCAATTCAATTAAATTCAAAAAATTCAATATCATTTCTGCTTTAGGATGCGCAGTCCTTAATGACTAAAGAAAATTCACCGGTAGACACCTGATAAGATGTGGAAGTAACTATTTAATAATAAAAGGTCTTAACATCGATTCATACAATGCCTGAGGGCAATGTTTAATTTGGCTTTAGAGCCCAATACGAGAGCGACAGTAGCGTCCGCACAAACAACTTTAACTAGTGGCAGTAGATAAGCTATCTTGATTGTCAGAACTTTTTATCAATGAATTAGATAAAGAAATTATGTAAAAAACTGAAGTCTGAAATTAACTTGTTGAAACTATATGTAAGCATTTATAAAAAGTTGAAATCTTTACGAATGGGACACGAAATGATGATTATTATATGGGGGCAGATTATTAAAACCGAAACGAACTTTTTGAGCAATCTGAGTTAAGATAAATACAGTGTCATAAAGGCTGTTGTATTGTTATTTGATTGAAAAAAAAAACCAAACCTTGTTTGAAATGTTCCTATTGTAACTATTCATTATTTTGCTGAACGTTTCAGACAAATATTTTGTGGCAATTCGTATACTTGTTAAACATTAAATGAAGAACACAGTTTTACAGTAATACAGTACAGTAAAGTAATATAACTTCAATATATCATTCGAAATTCGCGGGCATTTCTAAAAATGGACCAGCTTTTGCCATAGTGTTGCATCAGCGGGTGGAAAATATAAAAAAATTACCGCGTTCTCGACTAACATCATCTATCTGAAGTATAGATATATAAACTTTGTTTTTGTTTATAACTTGATACACGATAAAGCAAACTGAAAGATTGAGTACCGTAGGGTGGTACTAAAACAAAGACTGTAAATAGATTAGTTTATTTGTTATAGCTATGAGAATCGATGTATTCCTGGACTCCACTAAAAACTAGATTTTCTAAGCTTAAGTTTTGAAAATTGTCTTCCATATAGTATGGGTTGTACACCAATAAAAATGTTTTGTTGCGATATAAGCTGAAGAAACATTGTCGCTCAGCGAGATACCTATAAAATATTTCATATAATGTATCTATTTATACAAGTAAAAATAATTTTGAAAAATTAAGATTTGTACGCATTAAAAAAATAGGCATGGTTTTTTATCTATTTCTTTTATGTCATAAAGTTATCTATTTCATGAGAAGGAAAAAAAGTAAATTAATTTAGTCTCACAGCTTCTCAAATAAAGACTATATGAATGAGTTTTCAAGGGTTCAGCGTTTCGCGTTTCAATTTTAAATAGTTCAACTGTTAAGGAGTAGAACTGACTTTTTTTGACTGGAGACTAAGTTAGTAAATACTAAATAGAGACTATCCATAAATGTAAGTAATTTTTTAATTTTTTTTTCTATGTGCAACGTCTATTTCCTAAGAAAACAAAGTTTGCAAGCCTTTATCTAATGTTTTATGTAGTCAATCGCTTTTGGAGTATGATGATAAAATATAATGCAACGCATTTATTATGACGTAGTAGTTGAAAGTTAGTATCATAGTGTTCTATACGAGTCCTGTGAGCACTACATTCAAGCTCCCTGTGAGGTGGAAGGGGATAGTCGATATCCTCACGCTTGCGCACTATGTTTCCTAGCTTGAACGTAACAAGAAAATGAATCTTATCTCAATGCATTTAGGTTCTAGTTATATATTACATGTTTGTAAAAATAACGCACAACAAAGAAGTCTGGTACGGAGAATCGAGGATAACAAAGAATTGTCCGGAAAGGGCTTTCTTTTCAAGGTCTTGCTCTCATAAACGAGATCCTGTTTGATCTTTTTCTGTATTTAAAATAAACAATAATTTACTTACTGCAAAGCAGGTACAAACAAATAAATAAGAAGTTGGTTTTCTAATAATAGTGAATTATGAATTATTTATTTGGTAAAATTGTATCTAAGTCACAGCCTCAAGGACAATTATTTCTGCAATATGCATGCAATATATGAATCAAAATTCTCGTTTTCAAATTTATAGTTCTCAAAACAAATTCATTGTAAGCGTTTTAAAATAGAAGGGTATATTAGAAATAGAAGGGTCTGTTTCTTAAAACATAGGCACAACATCGGCAGTTTGACCTTATAAACAAATGCCTCTGAACACCCTTGTCTCAAAATACATATGCTTAAAATAGCTGTTTGCCAAAACACTGTATTCTCATAAGTTTAGTTTGTTGGGTCTAATACGAAAATAATTTTCTCTGAACATAAATAACTTGTAACTTTGGCTCCGTTTACAACTCGGGGTCTCAAGAGACTTTAGTCGATATTTTGGGCAGTGTGTGTATGATGTATTATGGGTCAACTCAGTAATTTACTATGCTGATAAGATAAGAAACAAATGGTCACCCATCTAAATGCTGACCGCCGTCATTGCGTATCCTCGGTGACTGTTTCCAATCACCTAAGGCCACCTGGCTATGAGCGCTTCTTATATATGTATATACAGGGTGAATTTTTGAGACGGGACAGTAAGGGCAGGTTCCTTCCGTTAACCCTTATAGTTACAGGAAAATGCTTTTAGAAGACTATCCATAATTTTTTAAGACATTCTGAACTGCATTTACAGATTTTGGAAAAAATGTACAGCCAGCAAGAAAATGGTCATTTTAAACAAAAACTTTTTTTGATTCTAATCGATCCTGTTTCTTTATATCGGCCAAGTGAGTGTCAGGCCACGCACAGGAAAGGGTTCCTCAGTCACCCATAATGGTACGTGGATTTAAAATCGTATCCAATAGATAATTATTATGTTTACGTATTAATGTGTTAATTTTGTATGACGTTTTCCAAGTGAGCGCATTTTACAAGTCTCCATAACTCCTGAATTAATAAATTCATCTAATCCGTTATAGTTTTCCTTCAAAGTTCTTTATGTGGACCACCATCACGAATTTTCCCAGATTTTTTGATCCAGCCGTTTAGCTTTTAGAGGGGGGGGGGACGCCCTGTTTTTACAAAAAAGTGCCCTTTAAAGTGGAATTTCTCGCAAACGGATACCTAAATCAAAAAATCTTCTTAGAAACCCTTTATTGTTTTTAAAAGACCTATCTAATGATACCCCATGATACCCCACATACTCGATGGGGTAGCCGCGAGAAAAAAATTACATCCCCACTTTACGTGTAGGGGCGGTACCCCAAATAAAAATATTTTTCATAATTTTATTATAGCACTTTGTCGGCGTAATTACAACACATGTTCATGCAAAGTTTCATCTTTCTAGCACTTACCGTTTGGACGGTAAGTCGAGGACGGACGGACGGACAGACGGACGGATGGACGGACGGACATGACGAATCTATAAGGGTTCCGAGTGATATACTTCGGAACCCTAATAAGGATCAAAAGTCTCTACTGGACCGACTGAGGTTTGAGTACTAAAAATGTCAGAAATCGCAAAAAACTTTTCCCATACATTTGTTCGGAAATAAGTCATTTTAATAAGCATTTTAGACACAGACAAACATAAATTACATTTAGATGATCTACGAAATAAATTGCTCAAAACGACCGCCGTTTTCACGAATACATAAGCTCACTCATTTTTGTACTGAGCTAGTAGCAGGTGATAATTGTCTTGGATAGATATCATTTAAAATCCTTACTGTACTGTTGTATTTTTTATATGCCGTTATAAATGCCGTTCAGAATATTTTAAGAAATTATGGATAGTCTTCTAAAAGCGTTTTCCCCTAACTATAACGGTTAGGGTACCTACCCTTACTGTCCCGTCTCAAAATTCACCCTGTATATATATATACTAATTGACCCAGCGAACTTCGTACCGCCCAACTTTAAAATTCCAGAACTTGATCGCAGCGCCACCTACCGGGTCCAATTGCGAATCTAAACCATTCCCAGATCCCCTTGAACACACACAAAAAATTTCATCAAAATCGGTCTCGTCGTTTGAGAGAAGTTCAGTGACATACACACTCACAGAAGAATTATATATATAAAGATATACACACATATTCATGTATTTGTGGTATGTTTAATATTCATTTTAGACGACAGTGCCACCAGTTCATAGCTCAGAATATCAGTGTTGCATCAAATTTTCAACGTTCTAGTGAAAACTTAAAATCAATTTTGATAAATTCTTCAGGACATAATTTAATTTAAAAGCCATGATTCACTATATACAAGTCGGCCTGACCGGCCTTTACCACGGTTTAGTAGAAAACGTAAGTGAGAGTGAGATTACTTAAGAACCAATTCTCTTTCCCTCTAATTTTTGAAGATATACTTAAACAAAGCCAATTCACTTGTGACTCTTGAGCAGCAATTATTATTGTGGTGACGGTTTATGAACACGGAGTGTCATCACCCCTCTTCGTCCTATGGGTATCGTAAGAGCCGACCGACTAAGGGAAGAAACTATGCAGAACAACATCACTGCAAATAGAAGGAAAACTAGAAACAAAACCCTGTACCAACCCGTCTGGCCACCGTGGTATAGATAGATAACATTTGGTACGATATTATGAACTTATAAGATTCTCGAAAACATTGTAACTAACAAAGAAAAGTACTGTGTGGTTTTCTCATTAATATCTAAGAGGTTACGATACCTTCTATAATCTGACGTTTCGAACGGGTTAAACCGCTCTCCAGTGACCACAAGCATGTGTGAAAAACACGAAAGTGAAAAGTAGTAGATAAGTACAATATTGTAATACAATATGCTGTTTTGTTACCTGATAACATACATTGAACATTGTTTTGTGTTGTCACTAATGGCTTTCATTGTTTATTCCTTGCGTCTCAAGTTATCTAACGACGCTCAAAACAAACATTGTATGTCTTTATCACATAGAGATTATTTAACACAATGATTACTAAATTGTAATTGTAATTGTACGTAGTAACTTCGCACTAAAATTAGGCTAACCCCAAGCTTAGATTGTATAATAAATGTGGGTATTTTGTCAAATTACTCTGATGAAGATTAATTTTAGTCAGTTGCGAATGGATATTGTATGATAGCATACAATTCAAATTAATATTTTCACTATCTGTAAGTAATATGTCTGTATGTGTATATGTGAGAGGGGCATAGGCTACTATTTCTCGCGATAACGCGGCACCACGCCCCTAAATCAGTTTAAGTAATTTTTTTGGGACGATTGATAGTTCAAAATAATTATGGATTCATTTATCATTAACCTTCCAAAGTATTAAAGAGAACTCTTATATGTAATTTGTAACTTTAAAGTTTAATGAAATGAATACTGTGGGCAAAGTTATACAACTTGGCTATCATTGCCTCCGCGTGGTCTTTATGTAATTTGAATATTACAAAAATTATCGACGTACGGAATTAACTATTATAAATAAACCATTCATAGCGAACATATAACAAATACTAATACTATGAATTGAGATGAGTCTCACATGAAATGAAAATGTAACATCCAATTAAGTTTGAAGAAAGTACAAAAAAGTAAATTTTAGAAAGATGATTACTAGCTCACCTTATGTTAAGTCTGGTGGTTTTTACTTTTAAAACTCTTATTTAACTTGTCTTTTAAGTCGGATCAAATCTTAGAAGTTAAATTACACCAACTTGATTGTATTGTACGGAATTGAAACGGAATGGTTTGTTCGCTTTATTGAGTGGAACTTTTCTATTTACTTCCAATAACAATGATATCACGACTTTGTAATTTCCAATGTTATTTTTGTTGAATATACAATACAAGACTTTTAGGCAGTAGATCAAATATTAATTGTATTTCATTCCTCTTGACGACCAAACAGAATGAAATTTTCAATTGACACAGTTGTTATGAAGTTATAGATGACTAGCTGATGCCCGCGGCTCCGCTCGCGTCGTAGGGGTATGAAAAATAGATGTTAGCCGATTCTCAGACCTACTGAATATGCATATAAAGTTTCATAAAGATCGGTCAAGCCGTTTCGGAGGAGTATGGCAACGAAAACTGTGACACGAGAATTTTATATATTAGATTTATACTCGTATATGCGTCTGTATTTGACTAAGTGATATAAACGAAGCATATCGACTTAAGTCGCCGATCTGTGGCGAAAAACAAATCCAAGGAACTTTGTATGGTGCATTAAGCCACTGAATTCTAAAAAGTTGATTAAATAGAAAACTGATGGCATGGTGAATTAAGCAATCACCTTGACGTGTTCAAATACCACATAGTGCAACGCTTTGTTTGATTCACAAATTATTGTTTTGAGTCTGGGTGTTCTTCGTGTCCAGTTTCATCAATGTTGTCCCATGTGGGGTTTGATCCGGCAACACTCGGCGCAGTAAAAGACAGCGAAGCGACCGCATAAGCTCTCAGCCTCCGGAGGCCGAAAGAACGATGCAGAAACAACTAACCAGGCCTCCATGTTATGGGTCACCATGCTGCATTTCCTACCCTCACAATAAGGATGGCGACACTTACTCATGGATTCTACTCATGCTTTCCATCAAGTAGAGTCACTTTAGTAGGCTTAAATATAAGAAAAAAAGGCTACTTCGCATCTTCACATGTGTTATCTTATCTATGGCGCGCGCCTGCCCAAGGAGTTTTCATATAGTTTAAATATGGAATCTCCGTGCCACTGACATCCTTTTGTGAAGAAAAAAAAACAAAAGAAGCGCGAAATATTGGTCAAATTCTAAGCTAAATTGTGTCTTACATGGTGTCTTACGTTTTGATTTTATTTTAAAAATACTTTAAATGTGTAGTATAAAGCACTGTTTAGCACTCGGGTGAAAGTCCCATTCCTACCTCGGTATTGGTATTGTGGCCCTAGGCTTCGGGCCACAAACTGCTCCCTCGCTAGTAATCGGTCCCTTTCCTCCCTCTGTGAACAATGTACTATTTGACACCTATAAATACAAATATTTTCATAGATATCGACAATATATCGACTACTGCGGCTACTATCTGTAGGTAATATGTTAATAGCATTAGCGAATCCACGTTACAACGTAGACACTAGCGTTATAACTTACTAACTATTAATCCGATTTAAATACATACATACTTATATACCGTTAAGACTATAATCGCGTCAAAGGCTTTATTTAAAACCTAGGGCATTCTATTTTATACAAGTATAATACGTACATACGTTTACGCATTTGCAATTGGAGAGGTCTATGTCCAGCAGTGGACTGAGATAGGCTGATAATGATGATGATGATATGCATTTAAATAATAGCACAAAGACCGCACCGCTAAGGAACAGTTACTTTCATAGAAGACCTACCTAAATATGACAGAATTCGTGCTTTAGTGTTTCGTCAGTGAGTGCCAGACCGGGAGCCCAATGATGCAGAAATATTGCAATAGCATTTCATACTGTACGTAGTATGAGTCAATCTGCTTCATTGTCTGCATTTAAAATGAGTGTGGTGGGAATATACTCATGTTTTCCATCTGGCAGCGTAGAGGCTTTGGAGGGCTCATATATAAACAAGAAAAGTAGACAAAACATTTTTTTTTTCAAAAAATAATTATTTAGACATAAAAAAATAGAATTCGACTGACTAATGCATTGTTTTGTAAGCTTACTTATGCTGGTAACACATTATCGGACGCAGCTGACAGTCGCGACTGAAAAGTGTACACTGTCTCGTCAGTCGGTCTTGTGCCAGATTTCTGTCGGACGTCCGAACGCTCAAGGTCAGTCAAAGGTCACGTCCACGACTTACGTCCGATAGTTTGCACAGCTCAGTGTATGTTCATACTCTAGATCACGGCTATCAGCCGCGTCCGTCAGCCGCGTCCAAAAATGTGTCTAGTCTAGTCGACAAGTTGAAAATGGTACAAAATAGAGATACTGCTCTTAAAATTATGTGCGATAGCTCATTGGATTCGGAATGACGCCTAGAAAAATGTGCCAAAAGCGTGTATTAGTACATAAAAAAATGCAAAAGTTATAAACAATTAAGGATGAAAAAAAAATGGCATTTCGTTTTTTGCCAATATTTCATAAACTATTAATATTTAAAAAAAATCAAAAAAAGTTTCTTTAAGAGGAGGAAATTTCCAATAAAAAACTGCTAACTCCCGAAACTCTGTCTCCATTATTTATAATTTTAATTTAAAGCTGAAAATAGGTCTGCGCGCTACATTTTTAGGTTGTACGCGTGGCGTCAAAATTCAAAAAAAATTCAAAATTCAAAATTCTTTATTCACTTAGGATGCAATACATCTCTTGTGACAGGTCAAGATTCTACATGTACATTTATGCCATGTTCGCAAACAATAGGTAGAGCCGGAGAAAAGAACATGGCAATAAAAACTCGCGGCCACTCCTTTCAAATCGCCAATGTTTACATAGTTTTAATGTTTATAAACCTGATATGGGGGTAAGGTGCTGCCACTAATATACTATACACCATGATAGAGGACTGATGCAAATTATAGTGATTAAAAAGGTTAAAGTTTCGAAATACGTCACCTGATTCTGGGGTTGTGAGTGGTTGGGGGGGAGGGGGGGGAGGTGTCGGAACCCCCCCTCACCATTTTTACCTGCCGGAAATACTTGGTTCCCTTAGAAAAAATTAAAAACAGAAATGGTAAAAATTTCGAAATACGTCGCCATTTTAAGAGGTTGTGAGTTTTTGGGGGGATGGGGGAGGGGTCTGAACCCTCTGAACCCTGCCTCACCATTTTTACCCACCGAAAATACTTGATTCCCTTTGGAAAAATCAAAAACAGAAATTTGTACAAACATTATTTATACCACTTTATATGCATGTTTTATTGCTTTATGCATTACAGTCGACGGAGCCCCGCTATGCGGGGCTCCTATTTCTGGGTGGTTTAAAAAAAAAATAACATCGATGGGTAAGGCGGCAGCTTCGCTGCGCTACGCTCCCGCCTTACCCATCTAACCTAACCCAATGAAGTCGGATTGTGCCAATATAATTACCTTGATTAATTAATTACAGTAAAGCAATCCAAACAGAATCCAAGAACGTAGCCAAGTCGTAGAAAAAACACAAATCGATACGGAAGAACACATTCACTTAAACTCGAAAGCAAAGGAATGACACATAAATTTGAAATTTGCTGTCAATTAGTGTCAAAATGTTGCGTTTCGTTTCACGTTTTTCATATAAAAACTAAAAATTACATTTTCAAAACTGTACTAAAGCATAAAAATACGTTCCGTTTTGCATAATTGCAATTGTATTTAAGAATTTTTGAATTTTTTTTAAAAATATTTAGACGCAACTCCGGCAGCCAAAATTACTTGGGGGGGATTAAGACTAACTCCCTTAAGCCCCCTACACCACAAAAACCCTCAGATTCAGGTGACGTATTTCGAAACCCAACCCATTAAAAATTAGAACTTATGCTAATTTAAAAAAAAACAACAGCCTCAGTGGGTACAACATAGTAGGAGCATCTACTTACAACAAAGGTCTACTTACGTCAAAAGCGAATACGGCACTTTAATACTTAACGTTGATTTTGCAACAAGTTACAAAAATGTTAACTAACAGAATTCTCTCGAACAACTGTCTTAATTGTAAGTGAAAAAAACTGTTTAAATAATGGTCGTAAAAATGTTTCGCTTCGTAGAGCCTTTCTTACATACATACTGAACAAGATCGCGCCATAAAAGTTAAAAAAAATATTTATACTTTGTTTATATATTATTTTTTACTTTACTACATGACTTGGATTTTTCAGTTTTTGATCAAGTTCAAAAAATTTATTATAAGCAAAGTATACATATTTTTTTAACTTTTATGGCGCGATCTTATAAAATATGTATGTAAAAAAGGCTCTAGGAAGCGAAAAATTTTTAAGACCATTATTTAAACCTTTTTTTCACTTACAATAATTAAGACAGTTCAGAACACACCATAATTTTTTCAGATTTAAAAACAGTGTTACATACCCTTTGGTGCCAACTGAGGTGTGGGACGTAACAAAATGGCGGTCTTATGAATGTTGCCTGCATTTGATAAATAACACAAAATCTGTCTTTATTAAACCCTTTTTGTCTTACCCCGTTTTTCATCTACCCCCCACTTACCCTATTGTCTCAAATTTAGGTTTCTTTCAAATCTTCACACAACGGTCTTGTGTTTCAAACAACCCTGACCTATCTTAACAAAGCGTGACTAGTTCTTGAACCCACAACTTTCAAGAGAATTCCCACACTTCGCCAAAACATACGTAATACGCATTTGGAATACTTGCTGAATAATTTTCCATTATAATATAAATATATAATATAAATAAACATTTCTATTAGGGTTTACCTATTACAGGCATACGTTAATTTACAAGCTATAACATATAATCTGTAATATTAATTAATACCTACAAATAAATGAAATTGAACTATTCGTTTCTAATTTCAAATTAACAGCTTTTTACAAAATGCATATGGAAATGAATACGATAGGTACTTACATATAAATCAACTGTTACAATTTTTAGCTTTTTGTTTGTGACGGTTTAACTTTAGGATGTCTCGACCGATTTGCGGGACTTTCACAGGTATCACGAATAACTTAGGCTACACTTTTTAATAGTTTTACTTACGGTTATTTTAAAAGTAAAACGTGACTAAAACATACTTGTTGAATACAAACAATGTATCGTACAAATATATCTTAATACCTAGTTTACATAATGTTGGAATCCAGTACATACATATGTAAATATCAATGTGTCCACAGCTTTTGCAACTTTATATTAATATATAAACTACGAGTATAATAAAAAAATCACATTACAAACCCTATCTACATAATACTTCTATAAATAATACTAGTTATATCCTTATACAAAAAAATATTGAAAGGTAATGTACAATATTATTAATATATGTATGTCATTATTTCCCAAAGCGAATTTAATAAGATGCAGCGGGCGCATCGATCGATGCAGCCGACCTACTTGCAGGTCAAACAGCCTCAAGCACCCAGGAGCACGGCCACCACTTTCGCCTCCATTAATTTAATCTACATACAGTTTTACAGCATAAAATCAACTTTTTGTTTTTCTCACAAGAAATTCCTAATAGCGGCAGTGTTTCACGCCACGCCACGTGTGTCTAGGAGAAAACGAAATGAGTGAATTATTTACTTATACGCTCTCACAAGTGTGTTTGTAACTATTTCACCCAGATCAATTTCATAATGAATTCACTAAAATTTAACGCTCTTTTAAACTTTACTGTAATTTGTTGTACATAAATTTCAATACACACACCGTGATAAGTTAAACTTTGCTCCTGGTGCTTTTACCGTTCCAAGGGAGAAAGGCTAAAGCTGAACATGTAAATAAAAATCTATTATGTGAGAACTGAAAAAAGTCCGACGTGAAGAAATGAATGTAAGGACCAATACAATCATAAACATTGTCACGAGATACGCTACGAGGTAATATGATAAGCTGGCACTTACCTTATTTATAAACTTGACTGAGATTCCTAAATGTATGTTTAATCTTGCTATAGATTTTCGGTGTTGGTTAATATAATGCAGCGATGATTAGCAGACAAAACTGACACTATACAAACCACAGACCATGATCATTCATGATAAGTATAATAAAAAAACTGGCCGTACGATGACCATGGAGGTAGGAAGCATTACAGGGGTGGGGTTTTAACATGCTTACTCCATAAAATAATTCCTAAACGTACTATACACATAAAGTAGTTGCGAGTGCAGTACCTACCGACAAGTTTAATTTCAAAATTTAAAGAATCGTCTGAATTGAAAAATCTGAACTATTCGTGAAACCAGCTGACAATACAACCGCAAAAAAACTTTTTATCGGTGAATAAGCTATTGTTAACATTGGTACAACTAAAGTTATTGGTACACTAAAAAGTAATACCTATAGCTATTGCAAATTTATCAAAACTGGTTCAGCCGTATAAGTTTTAACAAATATACAGACTAAACCTTCGCCTTCATAGGTAAATGAGTTTATCGAAACAATATATTGGAAACCCTATAGTTTTTTTTTATATTATGACTGTCTTTGGGGGAAGCGATTATCCCTATAGTTTTTTTTTATATTATGTCTGTCTTTGGGGGAAGCGATTATCCCTATAGTTTTTTTTTTATATTATGACTGTCTTTGGGGGAAGCGATTATCCCTATAGTTTTTTTTTTATATTATGACTGTCTTTGGGGGAAGCGATTATCCCTATAGTTTTTTTTTATATTATGACTGTCTTTGGGGGAAGCGATTATAACTCAATTGCACTAAGTTTAAGTTTATTTGGATATATTAATCCGTCTATTAAATTAGCTATAGCCGCTTTTCAGTACTTAAATAACCGAACAGGTGGAAAATAAAACAATATTCTTTAATTTCTACTAGACTTTAATGAGTTTTATAACAGCTTGGCTTGTAAATATGACATTTGTACAAATCTTGAACCTTACCATAAAATAATCTATTACATATATGTATATTAAAACAAATGAACAAGAAATAAAATGTTCTTTATATCTTTTATTCTCATTCATTGTCTCATCTCCCGTTTTCATCTCCAAATAATTCATGGCTTGTTAATTATACTTAAAACTAGGAAATATACAAATCTATACATGTTAAGGAAGCTTTTGATATATAATGTAGAGTAACTATTACAACTGTATTATATATATCTATATATGATTAGTTGGGCGATTAGAATGCAGGTATACGCCAGCCACTATACTGCGGGCGAGCGGGGTGAGGTGTGAGAGGCGGGGAGATGCTGCCGTCCCGCACATCATTCCCCGACTGCATTAAACTCACATAACTGAACTTAATACTGACTATTTAAATCCAACGGAGTATATTGGCAATTATAATTAAAAACCTGGTTTGCTAAGATGTGGATAACAGAATTCGCATTAATTTTGTAATATTAACAAATAAACAGTGTAGATACATTTATTACCTAAACTATTTTATTGATTATATCATTTGGTTCCTCTTAATCACATTAATGACTGATCAAGTTTCGACTATCATCTTTTCGCTCTCTACTATGCACCATTTTTATTTATTTTTGTATTTATGCATCTCCGTATTTGATGATAAATCATCGCTTTTACGAAGTACACCATAGGTTTTTATTTACCTGCGATTTCTTAAAATTAATTGCCAATAAACAACTGCTTTTATACACCTTTATCACTGTTAAGTCTATTATATTAACACAAAAACCGTTTCTAGCACTGCGCGACCTAATCCAGTCAACTGTTTCTGTAACGACTTATGATACACACACACACAACAAAGACTACATAATATGTATGTTAAGCTACACATATGTATTGAGTGTTGAACAGCAATGGTGATTCTGCATACCGTCGGCACACTGAAGTGGTAGTAGGTCATGTCTCCAAGCGGTCGCTGAAGCCGATACTTGTTATAGTGAAGACCGACGATTTGAGAATAGCGTCTGGAAAGCGGATGGATGCAGACTGCCAATACTGGAATGGTTGGCGCTCCTTGGTCTTCGCTCACCAGTAGACGGTAATAGGTTTATCAGTTAGAACATTTCGCTGCTTTGCATGAATACTCGCACAAACCAAAATCATAAATTATACAGGGGAGCTATTTGAAAATTAAATAAAATATTTTCTGTAATAACTTTTCATGTATTTGATCAATAGAAGAATAGATTGTAGAGCATTAATCAAGGATTATTAAAATCTATAAGGATATATATATCTTAATATATATAATCATCTTAATATATATAAATCTCGTGTCACAATGTTTGTCCTCAATGGACTTCTAAACCACTTAACCGATTATAATAAAATTCGCACACCATGTGCAGTTCGATCTAACTTGAGAGATAGGATAGTTTAAATCTCAAATTATAGTCGCAATTTTAATAATCGCGGGTAACACCGCGGGATTCAGCTAGTCTTAATATATATAAATCTCGTGTCACAATGTTTGTCCTCAATGGACTTCTAAACCACTTAACCGATTATAATAAAATTCGCACACCATGTGCAGTTCGATCTAACTTGAGAGATAGGATAGTTTAAATCTCAAATTATAGTCGCAATTTTAATTTATTGCTAATTATTGTCTGTTATTATTTGACAGTCACAATTATCTGTTAACTCCAAATGATTCTAACAGATGTCGATACCTTTCGACTGGGTTGAGTAAGTAATCAATAGATGGCGCTGCTATAATATGAATTAATTCTAAGGCGGTACGAAGTTCGCCGGGTCAGCTAGTATATAATAAGGACTATTTTGCATTTGGTTGTGTTATAAACCAGTGTTTTAAAAATTTTGTTTTGTGCGGGTATTCATGCAAAGCAGCGATTTATTGTTCTTCAATCAATCAAGAACCCATAACGTCGCACTGCTTTGCTCGGGTCTCCTCTCAGAAGAGGAAGGTCCTCTATAAGTACCATCGATCACATTACTGTGCTGCATTGAACATTCATCTTCAATTTCTTGTCTCTAGGTTATGTTCCAAGAATCAATTTTTCTTTTTTACGTTACAAGAAGACAATTGAAATGAGTACTATCGTGAACAGGACAAAACCCTGTTCATTCCGAAGATGTCGTAAGAACCTACTAAGGACCAAACACTACAGCAAAGAGAAGAAAATCTTCTAACTCTATACCAACCTGTCTGGTCAGTTTTGTCACTTATATAGTAGGTCTAACTATGTTTTCTAAGGGCATGCCTATAATCAGCACTGGATTATAGAAGGCAATTAATGATTAAAGATTTCAACAAGTCTCCAATAATAAGCCTAAGAGAAGTCAAGGTTTTCAAGTGACGTGTAATCACGGTCGGATGAATTTGTGCTATGGTGGCCGTTTGGGATGGTGTTGTCTTATGACAACTAGCTAATATCGATGTCTGTTGGGGTACATATTGTTTTGCACGTTGTTTGATTGTTGTACGGGATATCCTTGAGTTATACTGCCTGGTTTCGCCGTCTGAAACACAAATAATAAAGTTACTTTGGCAATTAGTGACATAAGAATTCAGATTTCAAACATCTGAAATTTTTTCGTTGTATTATATTAGTTTTATACTTTCCACTTCTATTAATATTATACAATCGATCAAACTTTGTAACGATGGACGTGTAGATTTTTTTATTCATTAATTAAAACTGTGGAAATGACCCGTGTGAAATTTAGCATAGCGATAGATAAGTTGTAGTCTGAAACGGCAATTTTTTTATCAAGTACTTAATAATAATCAATATAAGATTTACTAAAATTTAGAAACTATTAAATTGATTGCTAGTTTTACTGTGTTGTATAGTTTTTTTCTTAGAATATCACAAACATTATTACTAGTTACTGAACGGATCCGGAAAAGTTGTTATATCTGACATTGGTGGCGCCACTTACTTACTTTATACATACTAAAATGTTTATTTTAGTATGCATGATTTAATTCTATGTTATGATTAAATTCTTCTCAAAATTTTGACATCAAATAAACAAACAGTTTAACCAATAAAATTCTATTCGGGTTTAATTTTTACACTTTGTCATATCTGTTCATATCTCATCACACTTTTTCATTAAGGCTTAAAGGTACGGAGGTTCTAAAGAGGTAGGAGGTAAAGAGATACGGAGGTGAGGGAGTATGTCACGCACCTGCATATTGTTGTGTTGCGGCGGGTGTATGGCGAGGTGTCTCGACACGGGCGGCTGAGCGTACACCACTCCGCTGCTTACCACAGGATGGTGGGCCTCGCTTAGACCAATTAGCACCTGCGGCTAAACACACAACACTATTGTATCATCATCATCATCAACAACAACAACAGCCTTCAACAGTCCACTGCTGGACATAGGCCTCTCCTTAGGAAGGAGGTATTGGCCTACTATACCACGCAGGCCAGACATATCATATGTATGTAATGATGCTACTGTTAGCATCTCTTCCAAAGTAAGTAGCTATGCTTCTAATTGTTTTCACTTTTGATAGGAGTGAATATAAACTTTTTTATAGATTAGCAAAGTGTTCTCTACATTGCCTGATAGAAAGCATGAGTAGAAATCAAGAGTAGGGGCCACCACACTCGCTGCGAATCCAGATTATGCAGTATGGCGGCCACACGATGGCGGGATTGTGAGGTGCTTGTTTACCAGTTTTAAGGGTCCGCTATTATACTGGTGGAAACAGCCAGACTCAGAACAACAATTTATGAATTGTTTTCAACACTGGGATTTGAACCCACGTCACTTGGCGCTGTAAAAAACGGCACAGACTGGAACCGTTTAGTTCTCGTGCGTATTTCTACCAATTATCTATTGATATGTGGCACCTTTTGTCTCACTTTCGAAGAGACGGAAATTTCTATAGATGGTATCCAGTAAATGACAAATAGGAATAATTATTTAGGAGTTCTAAAATCAATGATCATATTCATCACAACCCACAACTTACAACCAACTTTTCTATGAGAAAATCGAACCTAAAGCCTATAAATGAGCAACCAAGATCACTACAGTAAACCATCGAATTCAAAACATTATTACAAGATCATCTAAGTTTAAAATATACACTAACAAATACTGCACGCCTACCTGAGCCTCTTTCTTCTGTTCCTGATGCTGCTGACCATCTCTCTTCAGCATATCGAGATAGACATGTGGTGGTTGTGGCGCTGGGGCGTACATCAAGTTGGCGTGGTGAGGAGTGTGCGGCGTGTGAGGAGTATGAGCATGATGTGCATACAAGAGAGGGGGAGGACGCTCTCCTACCACTCCCACCACTCCTGAAGTAGGCATCGTGTAATACTGCTGACCTCCATGTTGTTGGACATTGGAGCCGTACTGAGATGGTTCTGTAAGTAGGTATTTTAGAAAATATATATGCCTTATAATTATTTCGTAGTTCGTGTTAATTGATTAATCAAGACCCATTCTAGATAATGACGTCAGATTAATGCTAATGATACATGCTTGTTACAAACCCGAAGAGCTAATTCTTCGCATTCTATTGCGAAATTTCACTAATAATTGTCACACTCCTGTACTAAAAAAATAATAGTATAATTGACGATAAAACTAGATGAATAAATAACTATACTGGAGATGGGATCAACTGAAACTACAAATATTTAGAGACCAAATAGATCGCAATTAATAGCGTTCAAAATAAATATCTTACTTAGTAATAATTGTAACTTTGTTTATTTGTTTTAAAGTTTCATGGTCAGTAACATTAAAACAGAAATCTGCGGGATTGCTACCATGTACCTTTTTTTTGGTGAGTATCCGATATTTCAGCACTGTTGCAAGCGCCATGATCACGGAGTACGGTCACCAACAAAAAGGTACATGGTAGCAATCCCGCAGATTTCTGTTTGTTTATTTGTTTACTTTCCACATACATAATATCAAAATATACTACAGCGCCATCTACCAAAGGCGCAATGAACTACTGCTAATCCTGTATCGCGATATAGAAATTCTCGCGATAGTTTGCATAAATACTTCTTAACGTCAACCGTTGGGTCCGCGGCCTGCTAGGCATGATTACCTCGCGTAGTCGGTCGCCTACCTCTTTGTGTTGGAGGGACATGAGACACAATATTTACTAACAAACTACATTACAACATCTTTTGTCTTGTCTTTTCTACGTTGCAAAGAAAACGGATGTATGTAAAGAAGCAGGCGAAATTTTTCGCTTCTTCGATTAGACCAATGAGCGTGCGTTTATCGCGTTTATCCAGTTAGTCATGTGATGTCAGATTTTCAACACTATTTATGAAGCTACTGCTGTAAAGGTCGATCGATTTTTATTCAATTTAATTAATCTTAACACGCTTCTAATGGAAAGTGTATGCTTGTTTTCCTATAAATACCATCACTACCGTTATTCACTTTACTACAACAGATTATATGGCAAGAGATATAAAGAGAAGATATTAGTGATGTAAGACAACAGTAGTAAAGTATTAGGTAAGGGTTCCGTAAAAGTTATTAAAACGTAAAAGACAATGTTAGATACAAAAACATACAATGAAAATTAAACACATTATAAATAAAAGTGCAAGCGTGAAACGAAGCGTCGAGTACGGTCATTATATTGGCTTTGAGTATTATTGTAGGTTTTTACACCAATGCTGTGGTGGTTTATTTCAGGTACGTTCGTTATCGAGTGGAATATCAGTTTTAAATATCATAATAAAAACCCGTTACTTATAGCTTTCGAATGTTAAAAAAATATACAAGTACTCCCATAGCCCATGAAGACCTATAAGTAGAAAAACACAACATATTCCTGTTTTTTTGTGATATGGGGGATAACAAGCGACTTTTTACCAATTCGTTAACGCGTTTATTTTGACTGCTATTCGATTAATGGTGACCAAGGCCCGGTCCGTAGCGTTTTTTAATTTAAATAAGGCTCTACAACAACTATTTAATAAAAAAAAGAAAATTTTGGTAATTATAATAATATTTTCCTTGCCCATATTATGAATTGGCTGGCCCTATAGTCACCTGTTTTTGGAGTCACTGGAGACAACAGTTTAGGTATAAGGAAAGAACACATCAAATAGTCAGGATTTTGTTTTTTGAAGGAATCCAATCATACATAACCGGAACAAGTATAAGGTACTTAACGCGAAAAATGTTACAATTAGATTAAATTATATGTCACCTCTTGTACAATAATGAAAGTACATCTGTAAGTAGGCGGCTTTGCCTTTGCCCTAACTGAAGAATCCTACACACCATGCCGGCGGACTGGCCAGCAAGTATGCCGTCAACAAACTTAGCAGCAAAACGGACATGTAATTGATTCAACGGGTATACCACGCAAAATAACCACAGACCGCAAACACATATGATTATGCCAGCGACATACTTGCGCGTCAAAACCCGCCGGCCTAGTGTGTAGGGTTCTTAACAAAACTCCCTAACAAATGAATTTTAAAAAGTTTAATATGTCCTATGGCACGCTTCACACTTTCATTTACAGAAAACAGGGACAGTACACAAGCATAGTGATGAAATGAAAAGCGAGTGGCGACACCTATCCTAAATACAACTCACTGTTCCATAGCACTGCTCGGGCCATTTGACGGCCCATTCGGCCATCTTCGACCTCTGCAAATACAAATTAACATAACTTACAATAAACAATTTTAAATAATTAAATGTATATTCTTAAAAGCAAATTAACTGTAAACAATTTCGATATATTCATGAAAACCTTTTTCATTTTTTTTTCAGGGAGTTTGATAAATGCTAAAGGCTTCACCACGAAAAGATAAATTCTAATATTGAACTTGTTTTTTTCTTTAACTATATTTACTTTTTACGATTACAGAATATCGTTAAAATAATGACAGTTAATAATTCGTAAAGAATATACACTATTAAGGGTATTTCAACTGAACGACTCATCAACAAGGAAATTCCAACTAGTGCAACTACGATTGCGTGACGCGGAAGACAAACGCTGTCACGCAGCTAGGTAAAATGGACTTTAAGTGCTGTTTACACGATTTAATATCGTTTAATAACTCTACAATTCTTTCCGATGCGAGACGTTCGTTCGAAATCATGATTTAATGTACAAATTAATTATTCTTTTATAATCTTTAAAACAATCGCTAAGTGGAACAAAATTGGGTAAAAATTCAAACTTACTGTGATCTGAATATACAGGCTGATGTTTCATAGGCGGCTGGTGCATGCGGTGGGAGTAGATTGCATAATTCGGCGATGGACTGCGCTGTCTCTTCACCCCCGACTGTATCGGTCCACGCACAATAGTCTGCTGTTGTGGAAACAAGTTTGAGTGCTTATGCTTAAACAAAGGAGAATAATACGATAATACGTGAACTTAGATGTGTGATCGTTTTGTGGGAGACAAAAATTTTTTTCTGTAGTATAAGACGGCAAAGAAGTAGACTTGTCAACTGATTTTAACTAACTACCAAGAAATCATCTGAGTGATGCTCTTACAGAATAAGGGAAGGTAAACTGAAGGGCGGGGACAGAGATTCAGCTGGTTTTCTGGTAATCTTGATGAAAAAATATGAAATATTTCTTATTTGTTTAACGTGTATTAAAACAACGAACACAAGTTCGTTGTTTTAATAGTGATGGTCAACAACGCCCCGCCTGCTTGAACCAAGATCATAAAGGTAGGGAAACAGCCGCTAGTGAAACCCAAAACTTCATGTAACTAAGGCATAGCGAAATAGTTCACTCTAAATGGAGTGAAATACCTCCGCTTTGCAGAACAGTCAAACAACAATCACTTTGGTGTTGTTGTGTTCCTGTGAGTGAGTAAGGTTTCTAGATCTCCTGGGGGGGTGCTACGATAGTAGCAGGGGTCAGGTCTTCAAGATGAGAGTGACAAGCCCAGTAGCTGTTACTGGGCTTGTCACTCTCATACTTGTCAACTCTACACTACTTGTCGATCTCACTACCATCAGGTAGAGTGTGGGCAATCTAGAAGCTCAAATTTGCCTATCCTTTGCAGTGATGTTATCCAACATAGTTTTCTACCGGCTCTAATATCAAAGATGGGATAAATAGGAGTAGTGACACTATATTCTTAATCTAGCTGCAACTCAAGAGTCACAAGCGGATTGCTTTTGTTTGAAAACAACAGGGTTTTGGGATTCAAGTAATCTCACTTACATTTGTGTGTGTATATATGTGCAAGTCTATTTTATTTATATTAATTACATAATTTTCATATGAGTTTTGATAACAAAATGAACATGCTACCTTGGGCATTAAGTGCGACGTAAGAGGAGGAGGTCTTCCTTGTGTAGGCTGTTGCTCGTTCTGACCCGTTGATGAAGACATCGGGAACATCGGAATAGAGATGTTGCCCATAGGCATCTTCATGGGCTGCATTTCGCTGTAGAAATCACTATCTCTTAATGTTATTTACTGTTTTTAAACGAATACAGTTTAATAGATAATTAGGGAAATAACTATTTAGGCTATAGCTAAAAGACAACATAACTAATGGCTCAAGCATCATTCTACTATTGAGTTGTTTATTAATTACTCTAATTACTAGTCATGTCAATAAATAAAACTAAAAATTAAAGCTGGCTAATAAGTCAAAAATATAATGCTAGTTGAAACTATTCACTTTAAAGAATTAAAAAAAAACTATGTAAATATGAAATATTTTTAATTTGAGACTTTAATCAGACATAAACAAACTTGCTCATACTCACTTAGTTTCCTTTTGTTGTTGTCTCTTTCTAACTTCATCTTCATTCAAGACCTTCTTGAGTTGCATGAAGAGTTGCTGTTTTTCTTTTTCAAGCTGTTTAAGCTTCTGCTCTAATTGATCAATTTGTTCTTTAGTTTCCTCTGAAATTATTTTTTATTATTTATTATTTTTAAAAAGACAACTCCCGCATTAGGAATACAATTTTCATGTGTCGCGGGGGACTTTACAAACATACATGAAACGGACACAAAGGATACCCAGACTCAGAACAACAAATGGGAATCACACAAAGTGTTATCCTGCATAGGATTTCATCCCTAGACACTTGGTGCATTAGGAAGCAGTGTGGCGACCGCTTAAGCCAATAGGCCAACCATGCAGTTGATTAATCAAACACAAGCAATTTACAAGACCATAATATTTAAACAAAATTAGTCATGTGTATACATGAAAATGACTGACCTTTAATGATATTTGTTACTCTTTCATGCAAACACTTATGAACAAATTTAGATGCAATAATATAGCTTATATGTCAAATTAACACATAGATTTTCAGTGATAACTAACATACACATACAGTACTGATCTCTCACCCAAATTACACATTCTTATGCATGCTACACAATGTAAATTTTACCCCCAAAAATAATGAGTTTATGATTTTGATGGATGCATGTGCGTCAGTGACCCTAAGCTAGATGTTGCATATGAATGATTTATGAAGATCAGACATTCTTACTGTTCGTGCCACTCTTTGAGTAATCGATGGAATCTATGGTGTACTTAGTTATTTACAACAGTTATTGAAATACAATTCATTTATTTGTTGATTAAGCATAAATTAAGACAGCAGATACATTAACAAAATAAATAATTCCAAGATAATATACACTAAAGTAAATAACACTTACCAAGAGTCATAACATCTTGCCTCTCTCTGGCCTCACGTTCTTTGCGCAGCCTCTCCTCCTCAACTTCTGCTTCATATTCTAAAGCCAGAAATTTAAAATAAGTTTTAATTTTAATAATTACTTAAAAGCTATTTCATTTATTGTTTTTAGACTTGGCCACTTTTACACGTACTTATTGTATGTCAATGAAATCAAGCTATTTTCGTACACTGCTGAACAAAGGACTCCCACAAGGAGCGCCAATCATTCCCGTTTTGGGCAGCCCCCATCTATCAACCACCAGTTACGTTCACAACAACACTTTAAATGATTGGTTTAAGCAATCAAGCTGCAGGGCGCCCTAAGCTGTGTTGGGCCCAGTCTCCATTCAAGTACACTTTGGCTCCACTTTGTACATAATAATATATTTATTTAATGTTGTTATTTATAGTGTGTCAACTCCCCAACCCGCACTCTGCCAGTGTGAGGACATTTAGCGTTAACCCTCTTAATGTATGAAGACCCGAGCCCAGCAGTGGGATGTTGTGGGATGTGACTCAACAGGTTCATTCACAATAAAAATATTGTTAAGGTTTTAATAACTTCTATTTCCTGACCAATTGAAATATTTTATTTAATACAACTAGGTATACAACAAAAACTCTTTTTCTTTTGTTTCTAATGGATATGGTCACATTCAATTGTTTATGTTTGTTTGTAGAAACAGGATAGATAATGATGCATTTTTGAGTTTAATGAACAATGTTTTGCCTTTTTACAAAATCATTTTTTCTACTAGTATCAAGATAGCTCAAGAAAACAAAAAGCTGTTTACCTTGACATACTACAGTTAGTGATTAGAAAATAAATTATTTCAGATATGGTTTTTATCAAGGAAATCAATTCAGTTCTCTTATATACTCAATAAGAAGATAATCCCATCTACTGTTAAAAATTTTGTAAATCAGTTCTCTAGATATCAAGTAATCACTATGAAATGAAATCTAAAAGTAACCTACACAAACCGTAAGTGAAGAATCGGACTTTTCAAATTAATATTGATGATTCTCAACCAATGTTTTAAAACCACTTTATAGTACTAAAACATCAACCAGGAATGAAGGTTAACTCCAAATGAACATTAATAACATGAACATCACCTTCTTTTCTCCTTTGCCTTTCGCGTATAATGTAACGCTTTAGGGCACTCCACATCTTTTGATCCCCTTCATTTTGCTCTTCAGCAGTTGCAGTTACTGAAGGCATTTTATTGAATAACAAAACAAAATCAAGCACACAATATTGCTGTTCCGAATGTTTTGATTCTGTTTTTGATTCAGCCTGATACGGTGGCGCAATTGAATTGATCGCTGCCTACTTGAAGTTACTTCAAACTGCGAGTATTCTATGATTCTGTTAATTATCAGTACTAGATTCTTTTAGACTGCTCTAAAAAAATATACTTAAATAATGATAATCTCTGTGAAATATATTTTGTTTAATATTTCTCTAATTACGTAGTCCAAAATTTTAATTTATTTTTAACAAATCATAGAGTACATTATATTTATGTCAACTATTGTCAACTGTCATTAATTGATTGATAAACTCCAGAGATGTTACCAGACCAGCCTTTCCAGTATTTTAATTCCTAGTGAATAAATTGCCACAGATTTAAAGTAGGTCTCATTATTTCATTAGAAAACAGAGTTCTTGTACGTTGTTGTACTTAAATACGAGTTTCAAGGAATTCATAGTGAATAATTGATTGCTTTCTTGCCTATTTTTGTCAAAATCAATTTCTTTAAATTGGTCCTGAATATCCTGAAAAATATTTTAGCCTTTTTTAAACAAGCAATAATAGTAAGTCTTTGAAATAATGATTAATCATTTACATTAAGCTCACTCCCTTCTTGATCCGAACTTACCCAATGAACCTAAGAAATATGTTTTAATTTATTGATGATGTTAGAAGTTTTTCTTATTGTTTGCCTGCTAACGTTAAGTCATAACATGTCTGCTATAACCCATAAACCAAAATTCAGTTCCCACACATAACTGCGATTACATTTGACATTTATAGTTTTTGTTAGAATGTTATTACTATTAGTGGCATCGTGCGTTGTTTGTACATTTTATTAGCAAGGCAGGAAGTATAAGCTTGAGCTATGTTATTACCGGCAACGCAAAATTCCTCACAAGATAAAGACTAACTCAAAAATTTAAAGAAGTTAAGAATGTTAGAAAATCTAAGTCGAATATTCGATGAAAATGAACGAATTCTGTTCTGTCAATGTCATAATAAAACTGTCATTCTTGCGTGTTGTCATTGTACCGAATTTGCTATCGGTAGGCCTACTTTTCAAGGCCTTCTTAAGATTGAATTTTTGCATTAATTATCCCCTCTCTTGTGGTATGTGCATTAATGATAAGTGATACTATTTGTTTGTCACAAAACCATGTGTTATTGTTAAAAAAATTATTGATATATTTTCGGACATAATACTTAGTAAATCTGTGCCAGTGCTGATCGCCTAATAATATAAGAAAATGGATGGACCGTCTGCTCCTAAGAAGAAACTTAAAACTGTAAGTTGTACGCTGTTTTATACCATAAAACTTTCAGATAAGGAATATAATTATTGTTCATTCAGTATTTTATGAGTACCTAATGTGTATTGTGTGCACGTATCAGTTACAATGCTTTCTGTTAAATTTTAGGATTTTAATGCTTCTCCGAATTAAATTTGTTTCGATTATAAGAATACAAAATATTTTTTTTTTACTATTATGATTTTTACAATTTATAGACATACATGTTGTAAAAATAAGTCGGTATTTTTTTTTGTGTTTCAAGTTGAAAAGAATAGCTTAGAAACTTTCAGGATATTTTTTTACTCCATGCGAATGTCTATAATGACACTCGCTTATATGCAGGCCAGAGCAGAAAGCTAAAAAGCTTTTTGTGTTTTATAGTTTTGTCAGCCAGATTACCTTAATAAAAAAAAAAAATAGCCCTTTGAATGTATACTTCAGGTTAAAAAACTGGTATGAAATAAGGTGTGAAAAAAAATCCACACTTGAAGCAGGTAATAAAAATCTTATTTTAAAACCTGTATTTACCTACTGTTGAATCAAATCAGGTTTGTGATATGTATTATATTGAATTATTCCACTTTACTTTATAATATTAAAATTATGGACGAATAATTATTTTCATTTTATATCAAATGATATATGTAAATCGTGCTTAAGAGCTCAATAGGCTGCCATAGTATCATGTTGTTCATCATCATCATCATCATCATGTTGTATCGATTCCTGGATTGGATCAAATGTTTGTATAATCTGCAAATATTTGGTTTGGAGTTTAGTTGTCTTATAAGCATTTACAAAAAAAACTTTTTTTTTTTGGCTATGGTGACCACTACTCTTGGATTCTACACATGCTTTCTGTCAAAAAAATATAAAACTTGGTTGTTTAGTGATTCAATTATTGATTTGATTATTTGTAGATAAAGATACTTAATATACATCAAGTATATCAATGGTACAAATTCAATTCTATAAATTTGTGTTGTATTTAGTGTTCTCCCTACAAATTCAAGAGCCAGGCCTTTGCGATCTGTTTGACCTCTTGGTAGGCCAGAACTCCTACTTTCTCCTTTACTTGCAGTAAATACATTAATCAAGGCAGTCCTAGTTTTTGCAAATGAATTGATCGCTGCTTGCTTCTAACTATAAGTATTCTCTATGATTCTGTTAAATATCAAATGGTCAATGGTTCCCTCTTCTATTGTCAATAGTATTCGGAAGTCCCCTTTTTTTGATTACCATTTTTAGGACTTCCTTAGTGGAAATTTTCTCAGTCCAACTGATGTTCATCATCTGCCTCCAACAACACATCAAATGGTACCAACCTCTCTCTTACTTTTTTACTAAATGCATATCAAAGTAGGTATAAACAGTATGTAAATCAAAACAGCATTTTTTAAAATTAATGTCTGTCTATCTGTCTGTTCGTTCTAGCTACTAGTAAATAGTTCTTTATAATATGTCATAAATCGTAAACCGCAATTTACCTTTCATTCAATCAATATACTATTACTAAAACATCAATTTAAGTTACAACGAACTACAAGAACTTTTATATGATGTTTCTTGCTTCTACGGAACCTTTCAGTGGCGAGTTCGACTCGCATGGCCGCTTTTTTACACTAGCTTCGATGCGCGGTGATACAACAATAACCGCTTGTAACACCACGGGAATCGGCTAGTTATTTGATATTTTTTTAAATCCATCTAGGAAATCCAGAGATTACCCCCTACAACGTCACATACTTACGAACTTTATCTGTACATAATATTATATATAAATTATAAAAATATAAAGATTGCCTGATTACTAGTTAATTTGTGTTTGTTTGATTATGACTTGAATTTTCTGTTGGGTTACATTTTGTAACTTAAACCGAATGTTTAGTTTCTTACTTTGTATGGCACACATTAGGGAAGACTCACACACATCTCTCAATGGGTTAGTGAGAATCTGGTTAGGTTCAACGCCAAGAAAACACAGGTGTGCGCGATCTCTACCAAAAAGTCTCTCTTTCTTCCTCTTTAAGACACTTTAAGAACACTTAACTGTCTCTGCAGGATAGGCTCGGTATCTTGGGTGTGGGTATCTGTCATGATCTCAACTTGCGTGAGATCATTGAGAACGTACTGCAGAACTAAGGCGCCTCGCGGAAGTTGGGCGTATAGAACAAGGTGAGACGGTTCTTCTCGCCGAGCCATGTGTTTAATTTTTGAAGACACAGTGCGGGGAGTACTGTTGTGTATGTGAGTGTTTCACATTCTTGATCGGTTACAGCGGCGAGCAGTCCGCATTATCGACAGTCCAATGTTACCGAGTCCCGAGAGCCTCGGAAGTTCCGAAGAAATGTCGCCTCCGTGGCAGTCCTATATCGCTTATGGAGAGGGTTCTGTAGAGCTCTTCTAACTGCCCCCCTCCCTTCCCTTCGTCCATAGGACAACACGTATCGATCGTATCGTTTTGGTTTCAGAAGACATCGCTTTAGAGTCGTTGACATACGCTATCGAATTAAACGGTTTGGCTCTTCCTTTCTGTGCCGAGCAGTTAAAACACGGAACTCTCTACCAGCGCACGTGTTTCCCTCCTTCTATGACCCCGGGTCCTTCAAACGGACAATGAGGACGGTGACCGCCACCCCTGGATTCTGTTCATGCTTTCCATCAGGCAGAGCAGAGTCATTTATCAATGTTAACTGTGTATTGAAATATTGTAATCTATGTGTCAATAAATATAATATATATATAAAAAAAACTTTTCTCTCTCTTCTGGACTTATGATTGTTTATTTATCATAAATAGTAAAGACAGTACTTTACCTGGAAATTTACTTCTTTTAATCAATAGTGCTAATTCTGTTGTTGACATGACCAAACTAAAATTCACTAAAACTTGTTGTGTCTAATATACAGAGTTGCCACCCGTCCCGAATTTCCCGGGACAGTCCCGAATTCGATGATATCGTCCCGCGTCCCGACAGCCTATTGATTTTGTCCCGATTTTTCACAAATGTAACAATTGCTCAATTTGAATTCACCTTCTTCCCCTTTCGCGCAGTGTACATAAAAAGAAACAGCTATTGGGTGCCAAATGGAACTAATGAAAACCTTTTTACCAAAATCTTTATTTGTTGTATTCAGTGGAGTGTGTCTTTTCGTCAGGGCGGATGACTGAACTGCCCACGCATTCGCTCTTACGCATGACCTCACCCAACTGGTACTCCAGCACACCAGGTTACCAGACACATCGAGTCAAGCGCCCTCCTTGCTAGACCTGTTGCTGGCGAGACACCCAGCGCAGTACTGTGTGTCGGTTCTCACCCCTCTAGGCTCCTCCGACCACTGTCTGGTGTCCACCGTAGTGAAGTACGCGCGGAGCTTCGGTCACTCGTCGTCCGGAAAGCCAGTGGACCTGACGGGATCCCAGCGGTGGTTCTAAAGAACTGTGCACCAGAGTTGTCTCTAGTACTGACACGCTTGTATTGCCTGTCATATTCCTAAGGAATTGTCCCGGAGGCCTGGAGAGAGGTGAATGTTCAACCTATCCCCAAAAAAGCTGACCGCTCAGATCCCGCCAACTACCGTCCTATAGCTGTCATCTCTATACTCTGCAAGGTGCTTGAACGAATAATTAACAAGCAATTGGATCATTACCTGGAAGATCACTCTCTGCTAAGTGATCGGCAATATGGCTTGAGACCGAACCGATCCACGAGTGATCTTCTCACGTACCTCACGCACCTGTGGGGTGAGGCTTTGGATAGGTATGGAGAGAACCTGTCCATCAGTCTAGACATGGCCAAGGCCTTTGATAGGGTTTGGCACCGCTCGCTTCTCTCTAAGCTTCCGGCATACGGCCTGCCCACTAAATTGTGCAGGATTGTGGATTGCCGCCTTCCTGCGCCAACGCCGCATTAGAGTCCTTTGTGACGGCGTGGCGTCTGATTTCCAGCAGGTAAACGCAGGCGTACCCTAGGGCTGTCTTGTTGCCCACGCTATTCCTTCTACATATCAATGACATTTTGTCACTCTCGATCGGTTGCAGGGGCGAGCAGTTCGCATCATAGACAGTCCCGAAGCCACCCAGTTCCTGGAACCTTTGCAGTTGCGAAGAGATGTCGCCTCTATGGCAGTCCTCTATCGCCTTTACCATGGAGAGGGTTCTGAAGAGCTCCTCCACCTCATCCCATCCTCTTCCTTCCTCTACACAATAATGCGATCTGGACAGGGAAGTCACCCCTTCAGAGTGGAAGACATACGCTCCAGAACTAAGCGGCTCGGGTCTTCCTTCTTGTGTCGAGCAGTTAAAAACTGGAACTCATTGTCAGCTGATGTTTTTCATTCCTACTATGATCCCGGGTCCTTTAAGCTAGGCGTGAAAAAGCATCTCCCTAAGCCGCCATAATGTGGTTCGCCATACTGCTTGCATTTGCAGTGAGTATGGCGACCCCCACTTGTGGATTTGACTTATGCTTTCCATCAGGCATAGTAAAGTCACCTTGGCAGGAGTTTTATAAAATAAAAATCCCTTTTAAAGTTGAATAACTCTCAAATGGATATCGAAATCAAAAAATTTCTAAAAAAAAACTTTCTTAATGTTTAGAAATTACCGACCTAATGATAACCCTAACGATAAAAAAATCACCCCCACTTTACGCGTAGGGAGGAACCCCAAAAAAATTTTTTTTCATGACCTTATTTATTACTTCAGCACATTGTCGCCATTGTTTTCCAAAAAACTGCTTTTTTATCATGTTCTGAATTAGACTGAAATTTGACCGACTGTCCACATAGTAAGTACTGTCCCGATTTTTTTTTTCCAAAAGGTGGCAACCCTGCTAATATACTTCAATTTCGTTTATTTATAGTTCAATTTTCGAAATCTCAAATCTCAGCTTTCACTAGGTTTAGTTCCGAATCAAATAAAAAATTATCGAAGACACGCTTGTTTAGTGAAAGACTCTAAACAACAACACAACAGCGCTCATTAAAAAGTCAGTGCCGCTCGGACACCGTGCAGTATTTTGCTGAGGTGGTAGCCCTATCTGGCCTATATTTTCAATGCAGATCCGCCTGCGTTAGACACTCTGTGTACTTAATATTAACGGTATTACTATGCCACTGGACGTTGTGTATTATGCATATTATTATGGGCCATGAATATTTCATTTAATTTCATTTGATTAATTAAGGAAAGATATACCTCTGTACCGCGGTAACCTTTCGGTTACCGCGGTACAGAGGTATATCTTTCTACTAGCGTAGATACACTGCCTGTTTTAAAAACCTTTCTTTCAATACTGTGTAATGAATGACGACTGTATATAAAATCTTAGAAATTGTTTTGTATTTAAGTAGCTCTGTTTATGCGGCTAAACTGGCCATAATGTACAATTGCAGTACAATTTAAAATTATATGTCGTATCTCTAATGTAATATTTTTCTATCTTTATCTTAATACTGTCATTACCAATTTTATAGTATTTAATGTCACCACACGCGTTGAATGATTCGGATTAAAGTAGGTATTATGATTAAGTCATAAATTCATAATGCCTCGTACATGATTGTTTGGTGTTCAATCAATTGTTTGGTTTCTACCTAGAAGAGAAGAGTGTCAGTGTTAGTATATGGGCGATTCTCTGTAACCTCGTAATCGGCTGTCCCGACCGATTTTTTCAAGACGTTATTAAATGATTAAAAAAAAACCCACTCCTAATGAAACTCTAATTCCGAAACTTTACGGACCCTTTGTTTTTAGAACCATAACTATTTGCAGTTTTTTTCTAGACATGCTAGAAGCTCTAAAAATACAGTCCCCTGGCTGTCCCCATCACTGTATTTCCACCTAGAAATGAGATTTACGAAGAAGTGAGTGATAAATGAAGTATTAGGAAGTCAATATCATTATGAAGAATAAGTTAATTATATTATTTTTGTAAAACAAGGTTTTATTACGAATTTTATTTATATATTAGACTCCTGTAAACTTTGTCCCTAGAATTTTTATACAGTCCCCTGCCAAATATTTAAATTCATAATTGAAAACAACTATCATATTTACGATATTTTTTTTAAGTCACACTAATCGTAATTGCTTTGAAGTTAGCAACCTTGCCGAATGCGGCGTTGATATGCCATTTTGTAAAGTGTCAGAGCGTCATTTGTGAGGTGAACAAGCGCTTGCACCGCTACCACGCACAGTCCTCTGGTAAGTCATAATATGTATTTTAATTACTTTAATAATATCCAAATAAAGATTATTGTTGCATTATTTATGTTTCAATTGATCGGTATATTCTTAAAAAACTATTTTACATCAGTTTTGTAAATATTGTGAAATTTAGCCGAAAAACACAGTCCCCTGGCAACAGTCCCCTGTCTGAAATTGCAGCAGCGGACTGTTTTACACAACAGGGGACTGTGTATTTTGCGTATTGGTTATTGTTTTATTGTATTGTTTATGTAAATTTATCCTAACACTATTGTATCTCTAACATACTATATCACTAACACTATTGTACAAGAAAATACGCCGTTATCAGACATAGAAGCAGATACTCCGCCTTCAAGACCCGCCAGTCCAGTTCCAGTGCAAATATCTCCAGCTCGAAGCCCAGCATTTTCCAGTGCTAGTCTACAGCAAAGAAAAAAAGAAGCCAAATAGCGACGACAGAAGTATAACAGGGAAAGAAATGAAAAGATCGAACGCTTAGAGAAAAAACTTGAGAAGTACAAAAAAAAAAATAGCGAGATTAGAAAGAAAAAAAAAGAAAGTTGAAGATACGCCTAAGACAAAGATGTTAAGAATGTTAGACGAGCCTGACCAAAGAAAAGAAGTAGTCAAGAAAGCGTTGTTTGGCGAAATTTATTAATAAGCAGTTAAAAGAAAATTATTCCACATTGAAATGTACCAAAGAGAGACAAATCTTTAAAAAAGTTGTAACTGGTAGTGTTCTTTAAAAGTACAAGCACTGGATACCTAAAGAAATAAAGTCGTTGTTTAGACCCGGAAAAAATCTAATCCCATTGGCTTAGAAGTACCTAAAGCTAAACGATGTAAAACACCTGATAGTTATAAAGAAAGTTGTTGTTTCTGTTCACTTTTCAAAAAGAAGTTTTATTTACTATTGATGCGAAAATATTTTATACAAAGAATAAATAATTGATTAATGTAATACGACTTTTTTCTAAAGTACAACAGTCCTCTGTCTCACTTAACAGTCCCCTGTCATGATTTTTTAGAAAATCGCTAACACCTTGGGAAATTTAAATAATTTCAGTGGGCCTCTTTATATACTTAAATAATAGTTTATTATCTTCGAGAAGGAACACTGTTTTTTAGCAAATGTTAAAAAAAAATGCCAGGACAGCATTTGTATGGGACCTGTACGAGCTTACAGAGAAATGCCCATATATACAGCCCGCATCAATCTGCTACCAGCAACTATCCTCAAGTCATCTTCCGAGCCTTTATTCCCAAGTTTATTTGGGGTCGGCTACTAGTTCAACCGGTTTTACCTGAATTTCAGTTTTTCCACGGAGCGACTGACATCGGACCTCCGCAACCCTAAGGGAGAACTGAAATTCGAAGATTGAACTAGTTGTCAGTATATTTGAGGGCACTGACTTTCCAATAACGATTGCCATAGATGTTCATGACAACCGGGACCGACGGCTTTACGTGCTCTCCGAGGCACGGGCGTGAATCACCGCCAAACTACCAAACTCCGGGCTGCTATTAGGAATTTTCCTAAGAAAAATCCCAAAAACACTTTTTTTGGCCCGACCCGGGATTTGAACCCGAGACCTCAAGTCATTGGTAGTTTAATCGCAGAGTGTCCTGTAGTACGTTTGCTTAATCACGTTCTCCGTTCTTGCTTATGTTGGCATGTATCAAAGCCAAAGGGAGTTAATTTAGAATCAAAGCTAAACTTACACACGCATGTAAAATATTTTGCATCTAAATCAGTCTATTTTTTAACTTTCAGACCTTTTATCACATGTTTTTTTTTAACCATACGTTGGGTTTAAAACAAGTCCCTACATCCAAAACAAATAAAGGTCATTTAAAATTTGTTGATCAAAACATCTCAAAAATCTAAGACATCATAAGATCGAAATTTTGATTTTTATATTTGTAACTCGATTACAATAAAAGTAACAACTTTGCCAACAAGTCAGCAAAAAAAACGTGTACAGATCGGTTTCGCAAACGAATTGTGGATACAACCAACGCACAAACAAGTAGACTAAAATTTTATTTATATTATTATAGAAACACGATAAATACTTTTGCATTACTTATTTTCAATATATGAGATTATACGGAGAACCTAAAAGATTTGCTATGTTATAAGCCGTGTTTAAGGAAAATATTCTCTATTATTATTCTGTGCAGTGATGGTTTGTTGTTTAAAAAAAGGCAGTGCGACGTCACACGAAATGTAAAATGGTAACTTGGGCATAATAACAATAATATAGGCTTAAATGAGTATACTTGGGTATGCAAAGTTAAAGCGTATAATAGTATATGTAGGCACAAATATACAATGTTCTTGTGTGATATTCTTATCTACCGACAATTCAATATTTTATCATCTATTAAGTAGATAACAGATATTAGATGTTTTGGGGATAGTCGTATTCATTGTCACTGGTCAATATTATAATAGTGGTTTCACTTATTACACAGTCCATACAAAAAACTAAGTAACGGTTCTGCGTTAATTTTATCTTTAAACTTAAACCTTTAAAGTTGAAAATTCAATATATGTATGGTATTCATAGATGTCTTATTATTTATTGGCAAGTGTAAAGGTGACCGGTCTTAAAAACACAGCGGTTGGCTTTTATCTTAATTAGAATTGACAAGCTCTGAGGGTCTTTATATGACTCGGCTCGTTTAGTTCACGGTACATGTGTGTCATTAGAAACCCGATATTACTTATTGAGGATAGGCATATACAAACGTTGCTTCTTTGCTAAAAATTTTGCTACCTGTCTAATTAGGTACATTAATAAAAAGCGGCCAAGTGCGAGTCGGACTCGCCCATGAAGGGTTCCGTACCAGCAAGTACATCAAATATAAGTTCTTGTAGTTCGTTGTAACTTTCATCGATGTTTTTATACTAGTGTATTGATTGGATGAAAGGTATATTGCGTGTTACGATTTATGACGTATAAAAAAAAAACTACTCACTAGATCTCGTTCAAACCAATTTTCGTTGGTAGTTTACATGGTAATGTACAACATATATTTTTTTTAGTTCTATCACTCTCTTACTTTAGAAGTTAGAGGGGGGGGACACACATTTTTCCACTTTGGAAGTGTCTCTCGCGCAAACTATTCAGTTTAGAAAAAAATGATATTAGAAACCTCAACATCATTTTTGAAGACCTATCTATAGATACCCCACACGTATAGGTTTGATGAAAAACAAATTTTTGAGTTTCAGTTCCAAGTATGGGGGGACCCCCAAAATGTATTGTTTTTTTTCTATTTTTATATAAAAATCTTAATGCGGTTCACAGAATACATCGACTGACCAAATTTCAACAGTATAGCTCTTATAGTTTCGGAAATAATTGGCTGTGACATACGGACGGACAGACAGACAGACAGACAGACTTGACGAATCTATAAGGGTTCCGTTTTTTGCCATTTGGCTACGGAACCCTAAAAAGGTTGCAATAACGGGGACAATTCATTTCTTATGAGAGACAGACGAAGTTTACTAGTGATATGTGTCAGCGAGTAAACAATATTTTGTTCCATAAACGAATAAGACAAAGTGGATTGTAATTGTTGGGATGAACTGGAAAATTGTTAACATTTCCAGAAAATTTTACATGGTTTTCCGGACACCGAACTATTTCAAAATCCATGTGGTGACGGATCAAGTATACGGAGTTTCACTCGTATTCATGCATTCTGTGGGTGTTATGAGAGTCGAGTAATTTACTCATATTACTCTCTCATTACGCTCGATCACAGTAGTGCAAAGAGAAGAAAAACTCAACACGAACTATATCAACCAATCTGGCCATCGTGGTTGAGCTACAAAAACCTCTTGTTCACGTGTGGCGCACGTGCGAGGTTAGCTGCACCAGCCCGATATATTTGAGCTTTTGATTGTTACGTAGTAAATTTCCTTCAGTGTGCACCTATATCACGCGCCATATTGTAGTATCCACCTATCGCCGTCCAATACTGAACTAAAGTCTTCCCCAAGGAGCGCCAACCATCCCGGTCTTGGGCAGTTCGCATCCGTACGCTGCTAACTTCCTCAAATCGTCGCTCCATCGTGCCGCAGGGCACCCTACACTACGTTTGCCTAATCCCGGTCTCCACTCTAGCATCTTTCGCCTCCAGCGATCATCAGTTTGTCTGGGGACATGACCGACCCACTTCAACTTCAGCGCAGTGATCATGCGCCATAAAGCTTTATCAATAAAATGTACTCAAAGGTATATTACAGTAAATAAAATTTTGTCATAAAATAACTGTAACCGTTTTAGTTGCAGTGTCATTGTATCTCATCCATCATCTACAGAAAACTTATCTAGAACGTACAACCTACTTGAGTTTTTATTAGTCACTTATTTCGCTTACCCCCTGTCATACTCTATTTAAGAAGTGAAAACTGTTATCTCTAGTTATCATGGCCTGAATCCCCTGTCAAGCATCCCGAAGTATTTTTTATTAGATAAACTTACACTCTATCTATTATATGCAATTCTCGTGTCACGTTGCTCACGATGAACTCCGAAAGTATCTAATCGATTTTCACGTATTGTTTTTAATTTTAGGTTTGATGGTGTATTTCATAGGATGTTTATTTCGGGACGTAAGGAGGCAAACACCATCTTTTGCCCTCAAGCCAACCTCACCTGCACGCGGTACGTCCTGCTGATCGACGAACGAGGCTCTGGCGACCGACTGATGGCGGTATAACCATCCAAATACGTGCAGCTAAATACCACAGACCGGTGATGGGCAGCAGCATCACCGGTAAAATAAGCTGTACCCTGCGATCGCCAACCCGCCTGCCCAGCGTGGCGATTATGGGTATATCCTCCCATGCAGATGCAACTAAGGCCACGGCCCCCAGTTCCCGGTAGCCCCACTATTCCTGGTTATGGTGGCGACCACGGTAACGGTGGGGCAGGGGGTGCTAAGAATCTCCGGGTTACGGGAGGCCACCACAACCGACTGACCCTGGCTACTTACAACGGACGCACGCTACGGCTAGACTCGCATCTGGCACAACTAGAGGTAGAACTTGGGAAAATTAGGTGGCACATCCTCGGGTTATGTGAAGTCCGAAGAGAGGGGGAGGACACTATAACCCTCGAGTCAGGCCACCTAATGTACTTCCGAGAGGGAGACCAACAATCCCAAGGTGGCGTGGGGTTTCTGGTAAACAAGTCAATATCCAACAACGTTGTAGAAATTTCCAGTGTGTCGAACAGGGTAGCGTACCTCATCATCAAGCTCACTGAGAGGTATAGCCTCAAAGTTGTGCAAGTGTACGCACCGACCTCGGCGCACACGGATGACGAGATGGAGGAAATGTTCGACGACATTTCGAGGGCCCTCCACTTTACCACTAAGACCCACTACAACGTTGTTATGGGTGACTTCAACGCTAAAGTGGGAGTACAGATTTGTAGCGAATCAGTAGTAGGATCCTATGGACTTGGAGTCAGGAATCATAGGGGGCAAATGCTAGTTAACTTCCTCGAACGCGAGGGGCTCTTCTTGATGAATTCGTTTTTCAAGAAACAGCCCCAACGGAGGTGGACGTGGCAAAGCCCCGACGCTATGACTAAAAATGAGATTGACTTCATCATGACGAACAAGAGGCACATATTCAGAGACGTCTCAGTGCTTAATAGGTTTAATACCGGAAGCGATCACCGACTTGTCCGAGGCTCTCTGAATATCGACTTTAAGGCTGAACGTGCCCGCTTGATGAAGGCCAGGCTCCGACCTACTCTGCTCCAGACCATGGTAGGATCTGAAGCGTTCCAGTTAAACCTGGAAAACCGATTCGCTGCCGTGGAAACCACAACAGACGTAAACCAGAACCTCAAAAATGTGGTCGAAATCTTCAGGGAGGAAGGTGCGAGATTCTGCGAATTACAGCGTAAAGGCAAGAAGTCGAAACTTTCGGAGGAGACTCTAAGGTTGATGAGGGAACGGCGTGAAAACCCACCCGTCACTTCGTCGGCAAAGAGGAGGCTGAACAGAGAAATTAGCAAACTCGTACGACACGACCTCCGGTGCTTCAATACTCTCTCCATCAAAAGAGCAATTGAGCAGAATCGGGGGTCAAAAGTGTTCGTACAACCTCTGGGAAGAAGCCAACTGACGAAGTTGACCACAACAAGTGGAGAAGTTGTTGCCTCAAAACCGGTGGTCCTTTCGGAAGTGGAAAACTTCTATAGCCGGTTATACGCTTCGCATGCTTCGCGACCTGATCCCGAAAATGAGGACACCAGAGCTGCATTAAGGCGCCACTATACCGAAGACCTGCCGGAAGTCAGCACTGATGAAATCGAGATGGCTCTTAAACAGCTTAAAAATGGAAAAGCCCCTGGAGAGGATGGTATTACATCAGAGCTCTTAAAAGCTGGAGGTAAACCCGTACTGAGGGAGCTCCAAAAGCTCTTCAACACTGCCCTCTTTGAAGGGAGAACTCCGGAGATGTGGAGTAGAAGTTTGGTCGTGCTGTTCTTCAAAAAAGGTGATAAGACCTTGCTGAAGAACTATCGACCCATTTCCCTTCTAAGCCACATTTACAAGCTGTTTTCAAGAGTCATCACGAACCGTCTTGCGCGAAGACTCGACGAATTTCAACCACCGGAGCAGGCCGGATTTCGGAGCGGATATGGCACCATAGACCACATCCACACAGTGCGGCAGATTATACAGAAGACCGAAGAGTATAATCAGCCACTGTGTCTAGCATTCGTGGACTATGAGAAGGCCTTTGACTCGGTTGAGATCTGGTCTGTTCTGGAGTCCCTGCAGCGTTGCCAGGTAGATTGGCGATACATCCAAGTGATGAGATGTCTCTACGATAACGCCACCATGTCCGTCCAAGTACAGAACCAGCAGACAAAGCCCATACCATTGCATCGAGGAGTGAGACAAGGGGACATTATTTCCCCGAAATTGTTCACTAATGCAATGGAGGATATGTTTAAGACGCTGAACTGGAAAGGACGTGGCATTAACATCAATGGCGAATACATCTCTCACTTGCGATTTGCGGACGACATCGTCATAATGGCAGAGACACTGCAGGACCTGCAACAGATGGTGAACGACCTAGCTGATTCTTCTATGCGCATCGGCCTACGGATGAACTTGGATAAAACCAAGGTCATGTTCAATCAACATGTACAACCGGAACCGATTGCAATACACGGTACCGCTCTCGAGGTTGTTCAAAAATATGTCTACCTTGGGCAGACATTGCAGTTGGGTAGGAATAACCTCGAGGACGAGGTGAATAGAAGAATTCAGCTGGGTTGGGCGGCGTTTGGAAAGTTACGTCGAGTCTTCTCATCGTCGATCCCACAGTGCCTAAAAACGAAAGTTTTTAACCAGTGCGTCCTACCTGTTATGACATACGGAGCCGAAACGTGGACACTTACGGTGCGGTTGGTCCACAAGCTCAAAGTTGCTCAGCGTGCAATGGAAAGGGCTATGCTCGGCGTTTCTCTGAGGGATCGTATCAGGAATGAAGTTATCCGTCAGAGAACTAAAGTCATCGACATAGCCCACCGGATTAGCAAGCTGAAGTGGCAATGGGCTGGCCATATTAGCCGCAGAACTGATGACCGTTGGGGTAGAAGAGTTCTGGAGTGGAGACCGCGTCTCGGCAAACGTAGTGTAGGACGCCCACAGGCCAGGTGGAGTGATGATTTGCGCAAGATGGCCGGCAGGAGCTGGATGCGAGAAGCCCAAAATCGATCAAAGTGGTGTGCAATGGGAGAGGCCTATGTCCAGCAGTGGACTGATATAGGCTGATGATGGTGTATTTCATATCATCATGCTTAGAACAATAGGAAACGAACATAATTTAAAAGAAAAAAGAAGAAGTTTCTTGGGTCAGTTAGTATTAGGGGTCAAAGTATGAAATTGCCGATTTGTACTGAAAAGTTGTAATTAGTTTTTTCATTTAACTTATTTATTTAATCAAAACATCTACCATTATTATCTATACATTGCTGCCATCTAATAGGAAGGTCACATATGCCTCTGCGATAGAACTCTAGTGATCTAGATTCTACAAACTGTGTGAAAGCATTTTGCACTGCCTCCTGGGAATAAAACTTTTTATCACCTAGCAAATTGTCCAAATCAGGAAAAAAATGGTAGTACGTTGGAGTAAGGTCTGGCGAATACAGAGGGTGACGAATTATTTCTAATTGGACCTATATCATGCGCCATAAAGTTAAAACGCCTGTAGAGTTAAAATGGTTTCTAGTGCTGTATGAGGTCTCGCGTTATCATGGAGCAATAATGGTAAAGATCAATTCATGAGTCGGGGTTGCTTCACTGCAAGTTTTGCTATCATTGTTCGGAGTTCGGTACAGTAGACATCTGCCGTTATTGCTTGACCTGATCGAAGAAAGTTATAGCGAATAACACCATGCTGAGACCGCCAAACAGTTATCATTACCTTTTTATCGGTAAACTTTGCTTTAGTACACTGTTGCAGCGTTTGACCTGGGGTCAGCCATTGCATTTTTCGCTTACGGTTATCGTAAAAAATCCACTTTTCATCGTGTCATACTTCGATCCAATATTCCTTAATTTCTGTATCGATTCAACAAGGCAACACAAGTTTCAACACTCGTTTCTTTCTGCAGATCAGACAAATCAAGAAGCATTTTTCATATTTTTTTATTTTATGTATTTGATTTTTCTTAGGAAAATTCCTAATAGCAGCCCGGAGTTTGGTAGTTTGGCGGTGATTCACGCCCGTGCCTCGGAGAGCACGTAAAGCCGTCGGTCCCGGTTGTCATGAACATCTATGGCAATCGTTATTGGAAAGTCAGTGCCCTCAAATATACTGACAACTAGTTCAATCTTCGAATTTCAGTTCTCCCTTAGGGTTGCGGAGGTCCGATGCCAGTCGCTCCGTGGAAAAACTGAAATTCAGGTAAAACCGGTTGAACTAGTAGCCGACCCCAAATAAACTTGGGAATAAAGGCTCGGAAGATGATTGTTCATTATTTTGTTGGTATTAAGTAATTTTATTTTCGTATAACCGTATTTTTTTCTAAAAGTAGTTTAAGTTACTCCTTAATACACCAGCTAACTGCATAAAAATTACGTCAAAAGCAAAGAGGTTAATAAACTGACATAGGCAAGAAATTCAAAAAATATTAATATATTTGAGTATTTTATTTCTTGTGTTCAGTTAATTGTACTGCATTTTATTACTCTACGTAGACTGATAGAGAATGCCGATAACATTAAATCGCTTTTGTATAGTTACATTCATAGTGTTAATAAAAAAAATTGGCCAAGTGCGTGTCAGGCATAGGAAAGGGTTCCTCAGTCACCCATAATGGTACGTGGATTAGAAATCGTATCCAATGGATAATTGTTATGTTTACGTATTAATGCGTTGATTTTGTATGACTTTTCCAAGTAAGCGCATTGTAAAAGTTAAGCCTCTATAACTCCTGAACTAACAAAGTCATCTAATTCGTTATAGTTTTCATTTAAAGTTCATTATATGGACCACTATCACAAATTTTTCGGCGGGCGGGACGGCCTGTTTTTACAAAAAAGTGGCCTTTAAAGTGGAATTTCTCGCAAACGGATACCTAAATCAAAAAATCGTCTTAACAACCCCTTAATGTTTTTAAAAGACCTATATAATGATACCCTACATGATGGGGTAGTCGTGAGAAAAAAAAAACATCCCCACTTTACGTGTAGGGGAGGTACCCTAAATAAAAATATATTTCATAATTTTATTGTAGCACTTTGTCGACGTAATTACAATACATATTCATGCAAAGTTTCATCTTTCTAGCACTTACTGTTTGGATGATAAGTTGAGGACGGACGGACGGACGGAAGGACAGACGGACATGACATATCTATAAGGGTTCGAAGTCATAAACTTCGGAACCCTAAAAAGTTGTAGATCTTTTTGTAGAATTACCTACAACTTTGCCATTTAACTTTTTTCCTTGTAGTTTTGCCGGAAATCGAAATAAACCGTTTTTAACCCTTTGTTGTATATATTTAGCCATCCAATCTGACTCTACCCTGCCTCATGGAAAGCATGAGCAGAATCCAAGAGTCGGGGCTACCACACTTGCTGCGAATGCGGACAATAATGTATGGCGGCCCACACTATGGCGGCCTAATGGGATGCTTTTTCACGCCCCGGTTAAAGGACCCGAAAACCTCCCCCCCCTACCCCTTCCCGACCTCAGATCGCCAGTAAATTATTTTTCCTTTCATTTTTATAATATTCTCCTCCTTTTCCAATAGGTTTCATCCTACTATAATTTTATTTGTTTTCAAAAATTATCTACCATGGTCTACTGGTCTATATGTCATTTACAAACTATCATTATGGTTGCCATGCAAGTGTGTTATTCCTAGCAACCTGTGAAGTTTTGACAGGAGGTAAACTGTGATACATTTTGACATCTTCGATTTATGTATTTTTTTAATCACCTAGCTTTGGTCTTTGTATCTCGATTATTGCAGTAAAAAGTAGCCTATGTCCTGTCCCAAGTTCAGTTCTATCATCATACCGAATTTCATCAAAATCGGTACAGTGGTTTAGGCGTGAAAGCGTAACAGACAGACAGACAGAGGTACTTTCGCATTTATAATACTAAGTAGGGATTAAAAAAAAAATTACTCACTAGATCTCGTTCAAACCAATTTTCGTTGGTAGTTTGCATGTTAATGTACAACATATATTTTTTTTAGTTTTATCACTCTCTTATTTTAGAAGTTAGAGGGGGACACACACACATTTTTCCACTTTGGAAGTGTCTCTCGCGCAAAATATTCAGTTTAGAAAAAAATGATATTAGAAACCTCAACATCATTTTTGAACACCTATCCATAGATACCCCACACGTATAGGTTTGATTGAAAAAAAATTTTTGAGTTTCAGTTCCAAGTATGGAGACCCCCAAAATGTATTGTTCTTTTTCTATTTTTATCTAAAAATCTTAATGCGGTTCACAATATACATCGACTGACCAAATTTCAACACTATAGCTCTTATGGTTTCGGAAATAATTGGCTGTGACATACGGACGGACAGACAGACAGACAGACTTGACGAATCTATAATGGTTCCGTTTTTTGCCATTTGGCTACGGAACCCTAAAAGTGCCATGCACCAGTGATAAAAAAAAACTAATTTTCCGGCTTCAAAACAATCATTTTCTAACAAGGCTAAAGTGCAGTGCAATTATTCTCCAGCCAATAAACAGCAAGCATTATTTGCTATCAATTTAAAACACAGTATTGTACGGTGAACGCACCAGTCTATTGCTCAACGGCTTGAGCGACGAGCGTGCTGTTGTTTTTCATTGCCGCGCCAGTATTTTTAACGCGCTCATAATTTGGCGGGAAATTTTATTTGACATTTTATTTTTTATTTATCAACATGAGTTTGGAATTAAGAAACAAGAAGGTGACTGAAACCTTTGAAAAATTTAAGATCGCTGAATGGGGCAAAGGACAAGCGTTACGTACGGTAAGTGTATTTAATTTTTGTTATTTGTGTATACCAAACAGAGAGTACCGGGATGCACAAATTCCATTTCATTTATGGTAATAGAATAATAGTTCTTTTCATTATTTGATGAAATTTCTTGCAAAGGTTTCCATTAAATTAATTTCCGTCCAGATTTTGACAACGTTTATTTAATCTTATTCATGCCAATTGTTGTCAACTATGACATTTAGGATAGAGATAAAAGTAAATAGAAGAGAAAAAAATAAAAGGAAAATTATATATAGTGTATACCGGGTCCCATACCTGTAATTCAAGCAGTGTCGCTGGAGGACAATACCATCTAAAAATTGTTTTGAATCTGGGTGTTATTTTTGTTTGTTTTATTAAACGATTGTAAAGTCGTCCATGACACAATTACATTACTATAGGGGTTGCCTTTAAAAAAAGGATAGGTATGAATGTTACTTCGTACAGAAAATTCTTTGTTATCTTTTTCAAATGAATATGTTTGTTTATTTATGTCCAATTGCGAATATAATGCCATAGGCATTGTCTATCATTCTACTGTCGGGTGGTGTTAAAATAAATAGATACTATATATATATTTATGTACTACATTTAGATTACAAATTCTAAAATGCATTTTTTTTTTCTAAATATTTTTAAACATTCCTCCTCCTTGCGTCGTTATCCTCAATTCTGAGGGTCGTGACCCCTACTTATTAGTGCTCTGCGAGTGGCAGTTCACCATTTGTCTCGTTAAAATTAAAACAAAACATTCATACAAAATTAAATAAAAAATACAAATACATTTAAACATACATACTTATGTACATTTATAGATGTACAGTACATATGTATTTATACATAAAACATACGTATACAAACCAAAATATATAAAATATTATATTTAAGACGATTCAGCAATGTTTTGGGTAAGGACAGGTCGTACCTTGACCTGGAATGAATTACGATTGGGTGCCATTCTAGTTTCCTTGGAAAGGGCATTCCATAGGACAACAGATTGAACGAGAGAGTAAGAATGAACACACGCAGAAGTATGAGAGGTGTATGACAGCACAAGGTTATTTGTGGAGCGGAGGGTTCTGACGTGATTAGAACCTGGTAGGAGGTAATCGGATAATCAGGATAGTTCGGATTGTGTATAGAGTGGTTAGGGCGCGGAGGTGACGACGTTGACGCATAGGGAGCCAATTTAATTCAAGTCGAATGAAGGAAACATGATTATCTTTTTTATATATATAATTCTTGTGTGAGTGTGTATGTCACTGAACTTCTCTCAAACGACTGGACCGATTTTGATGAAATTTTTTGTGTGTGTTCAAGGGGATCTGGGAATGGTTTAGATTCGCAATTGGACCCGGTAGGTGGCGCTGCGATCAAGTTCTGGAATTTTAAAGTTGGGTTGGGAATGCAATTTTTTCAGGTCAGGTTTTTGCTGACTGACTCTGTTGGGCTCGGGTCTCCTCTCAGGAGAGGGTTAAAGACATACGTCCCCTGCCCACGCTGGCAAAAATTTAATTAATATATAACGAAAATTATGTGAAAACATTTACTATCGTAACTACTAGAAAGGCAAAATCAACTCAGTCAGTTTCTGCTAGACTCTGGAACGACTGGGCCGATATTAACAGGACTTTTATTGACAGATAACTGATGATGTAAGACGGACCTTAGACTATTTTTTTAAGACTAGCTTTGCTCCGCAGCATTACCCGCGGATTATAACAACAACCGGGATATACAACAAGAAACAAGATTCTATAATAAATATTCTCAATTAAAACAAGAAGCTCTATAATGCTGGGGCCACAGTAGCGGCTAACGTGAATGCCCAATAACGCGATAATTATTGCGATAATTTTAACGCGCTAATCTGGGTGGCTACACTTGAACGGTCAACGTGAATGCTCATCATTGGCGATAATTTTACTTGAATTGGAAAACTTACTCCATTATCGCTATAAATAATGGCGTTCCTCGATCAATTCTGTTAATTCCGTTAATATAATTATTATCTAATAAACGCTACGGAGGTGCTTTCACTGATTTAATGTTTTAAAGCTTTCTATTTGGTAGTACTTTGAATTATTTTTATAGCTACTTTGGTATTATACGTACTATGTCAGACTTTATATTTGTTACTTAACTAGTTATTGGTATATGCGATGTTAGCTTCCGGTTAATAACTATCTTTTAAACCGTCTTCAAGAAAGGATAATTTATAATCGTTTATTTTAAATGTGATTCTACTCTGCCTGATGGCATGCATGAGTAGAATCCGGTAGCAGGGCCACCATCCTCATTGTGAGTGCTCACAATGTAACATGGTGACCCACACTATGGCGGCATAGTAAGATGTTTCTGTATTATTCTCCCCGCCTCAGGAGATAAGATTTTTTAAAGATATAGGTATATATGAGTACTTCCTATTGTATTTCATTCAAATTTGAAAATTAAAATAGCTTACTGATAAAACTGCCACATATAAATGGTGCCAATTTTACTAGTGTTCGTTAGAAATAAGCTTTTATTAATAACACTAGCTGAATCCCTGCTATTATTGCTGTAAACACCGCGGACTGAAGCTAATCTAAAAAAAATTGCCTAACTTTCTTATGTCATCAGCTTTCTGCCAATGATAGTCCAACCGTTCTCAAGATTGATAGACAAGGATTTAAAACTTCCGTAAATATGGAATTTCACATGCATTTTGTAAAATAAGGTTAATCTGATATTATAGACTGACAGACAGTTCTTTTTTTATTTACACATAAATTTGTTCCCAACCACCTCCACTAATAGCAGTTACCGACTACACTTAATTGTAATGCAAAAGCTTAGTGTTGCAAGCTTTATACAGCCGTAGGACAGGGGTCTTTAGCCACATAAATTCCTTGCCATAAAATCCTGCAAAAAAACCCCTTGTCACGATTACGTTCACTAAAATATCGCAAATGTAATAATATTAGATTAGGATTATTATAATAATTCGATTACATGGGTTTATCAAGTTATAATCTATATGATCTTACTTTGCTGGAGATTTATAATGAATAATAAACACGTATAACGCCTATATTGTTACAGTGCAACACATTATAGCTATGTATTATCTACCACCTATGTATAACGTTATGCAATAAGGATTTTTCCGTGTTATCATAGCCTGAATTTTATGATAAACTCAACATGCTTTATGTATTTCTGTGTCTTAAGACAATGGTGTTCTCTAACGTTTTCGCAACATTTTTTATTGATGCGCCGCTCCTTTTGCTAGTGGTGTGATTATATATAACCTATTTTTTTCCTAAATAACTAGGACTTACAACACTGTATTATTGTGAAATTGGCGCGTTTAACCAAACAGCAAATAAACTGTTCAACTTTTTACAAGGAAAAGACATGATCAGGATCTGAAGTTCGATATCACAAGGAGTGTGGGTAACCATTACATCTACAAATATATTGCTTTTATACGTTTAACAATGAACGATGATCTTTTTAAGCAACTTCAAAAAAAAGGAGGAGGTTTTCAATTCGTCGGAATCTTTTTTTTTTATGATGTTCAGCGATAATTTCGTCGTTTATGAACCGATTTCAAAAAATTTTTTTGCATTGAAATGGGCGTAGCTTACAGGTGGTCCCATCGTCACCATCCCATAATCGAGGGAACTCCTCAAATATCATAGGCACAATTGTCGGGATTTGGGTACTCGGAATAGTTTTTCATTGAAGTCGGTTAATATTTAAATATTTATATATTATTATTAATATGAAGATAAATAAAATATAATCAACTACTTAGTCTGAACCAAAATCGTACTAAAAATCAATCAACCAAGTAAAAATCCTTTTTCAAAATTCCTATCAAAATTGTTTTGCGAAAAACGGTGCCAAAAGTGTAAAACGGTGCAATATAACAAAAGAAATAAACTTTTACAAAAAAGTAACAAGATACGTACCTTTATTAAAAAAGAATTTCATGGAATAGCGTTAGTATATTTGAAGACACAACTCAATTTAAACATTTCACAGTTTATAAAATCTGACTACAGATCAAGTTGGAATTTAATATTGTAAATACCATTTCAACTAGTTTATTATAGAATACTCGAAAGTAAGGCAACTTTGCAGATATTAGCAGTGTGCCTACATGTTGCGTGTTAAAGAACTTACCAAAATTGACTTTTAAAGTAACTCCACTCCGCCTAATGAAAATGGCGCATGAGTTGAATTTAAGAATAATGGTCACCACACTCATTGCGAATGTGGACAATGCAACATGTTGACCCAAGCTATGGCGGCCTATGGACAAGCTTCTCCATCATTGGGTCCAATCTTTATGTTTAGTTCTTCCTTGGATAATTAATATTTCCTACTGAAATTTTGTGCATTTCATCATTCATTTCTACACTAGTCTAAGGCAAACTGGTAGTAAATAGTGCAAATTTCGAGCCCGTCGGTGTAAATTTTGGGCATAGAGTTTTAATACAATAATAATATAATATGTACCTAAATAAATAATAGTTTCTAGTCTTTTAAAACTTGTACGGTGTAGGATTCATTAATATTGTAATTACTAAAGTCGAAGACTGTAAATCTTAATTGTATGATGTAGAAATACTATCACTAATGGTCTCCTAATCAGTTAATTTTGAAGTGGAGGATCTGGTTGGAGGATCTTCTCTTGTGTTCGAGGGTTACGACACCCGCTCCCTCCACATGTTGAAATTCAAAATGATTGTTATCTTTTTAGACCTACTATCTTACTACATTTATTTATAGTTTCATTATACTGCGCTTACGATATTTTGCGTTCATGCATGCATGTTCCATACAAAATCTTAAAACTGTAAAGCCATAATCTTACTATACCTTAACATTGCAAGAGATTTGGCCAAGTCGCTTACATGTTACTACATCCAGGATATTATACTCAAGATAATTTGAACTTGTGTAATTTTTTGCTTGTTATAAAAAGTCATATTATATTTATGAAAAAAAATTGACACTAAATATGAGAGACAGTTTCTTTTCTTTTGTGTTGAGAAATTTCACAGTATACGGCTCTTAGTTTAACGCAGTCCTGATCTTGAGAAACAAGAGCTTGAATAGGATATAAAAAGCTTTAGTTCCCACTTTTGCTTTCAATTGTATTAAGATTTCTGAACATCTTTCATCATCCATCATTGTTTTCTCTCCCACATTTATGCTACATTAGTGAACATGCAGGGATGTGCTATTCGAGAATTCACTTTACTAGATCACGTAACGCAACCTATTCTACCATTGTAATACAACGCTATCAATATTCAAGTTAAGCAGAACTTGTACTATAGGGTGCTAGAGAACTAGATAAAATCTACTAGTATTATAAACGCGAAAGTTTGTGAGTATGTATGTATATATGTTTGTTGCTCTGTCATGCAAAAACTACTGAATGGATTTGATGAAACTTCACAATAATATCGCTTACATATCGGAATAACACAGCCTATTTTAAACCGCCATGACGAACATAAAGCTAGTACCTACATATATGTACTTTTTATGTAAGTGTGTCTAGTAATTATTTAAGTACATAACATGCAATAATTAACTAATATTGATGACAAGTTTTATTCAAATTTCACCAGTAAATTCTTCTGACCCTTTTCCCGAGTTTATTTGATAACATAATTCACCAATATACATTAACTGGACTGGTAATAAAGATTATTATTATTATTCTAAATACCTTTAATTATATGCAATTAGTGAAGGTACTTCAATAACCACAATCTAAATGGCTAAATCTGTAGTTATAAATACAAATTCTTCAAGCGTTATTTCACCCATTCATAATTGCAATGGTGATAAAAACTCAGGTCTCCATAAAGGTCGTTAGTAATTAGATCAAACCATATTTTGTCTGCGGTTCCGCTCGTTTTATGTTAGTTATCTGTATAAAAAGTCACCGATGTGTCATTCTAATATTTAAGCTTAGACTAAGAATGACCAAGACCTGACACGCCAACAAGCGTTATCAAGAGAGAGTGAGATAACGATACCATTTTCCAGTGTGTTAGAGAAAAATAGAGATACGTATTTTTTGTCCTTAACGCCGTATAGGTTTGTCACAAAACTTATGTGTCAAACAATGTTCAAAGCGGGAATTATATCAGGTGTGAAAATAAGGCTTTTTGACGGAATTACTGTGTGATTTCAAGTGTATCTAATTGTTTTTAACCCAGATACTTTAAAAACTATGGTACAGTGTTGTGTTGTCGGCTGCAAAAGCCGCAGTGAACGTAAATATGAAAACATAACCTTTCACACGTAAGTATAAAAAATTCCGTTTTATCGGCATAATATTGTTTTTAATATTAACTACGATGAATTACATAAATTTTTGTTTGTTAATGTGCAGAAATAATTGAATATAAGTGATAAAAACTAGTTTCTAAAGTGTGAAAATTTTGTAATTATCCGACCAAATTGCGTAGGTTGTCACAGCTAAAGTTTGAATGACCATTAATGTGTTAAGGTAATTTTGCAAGGTTACCAGCATTTTAGTGATAACGCATCAGCCTTTTGAAATTACCCCATATGGTGAGGAAATTTAATTTGATTTGATTTGTGTTTTATTGTCCTCCAGATTTCCAAAAGATGAAAATGTGCGTAAAATGTGGCTAAAGGCTACTGGACGACAAGGTTGGGCAATCTATTATGTAAAAATATTTGAACGTAAGGATATAATTATTACAGTACAAAAATATGCTGATAACTAGAGACAAGAAAATAAACTAATTTCTTCAACATACTTATTTTATTTAAGGGCCAATAAATACTATAAACTTCTAAAAAAAGTTTTTTTTTTTTAATGTAATCAATCTCGATCCCGGTTACATCCTCAGCTTTCGTTTTGAAGGCCTTCTATTCTAATCTAACCATATTTGACAGATTTTTAAAACGTTTGGAACAGTAAACGGAGTAACCATTCTCCCTTATTAAAGGGGAATTGTTTTAACCTGGCAACATTAATATTTAATGTACTTTGTTGCTATCCCTTACGGGTGTACGCATATGACCGGTCTAGGTCATTCTTAGTCTAAGTATTTAAGCTACATTACTGTAAAGTTTCGCCTAAATCCCTTCAATATTTTTTGCGTGAAAGAGTGACATACATCTATAAACTCGTACAAACTTTTGTACTGATAATAATACTAGGAAGTAAAATTATTATATTATGTACTACTTTTAGCAACAGCTACTATCGTGACAAAAACTAAGTCATAATTTTTTTTAGTACTAAATGAACACCTATCGCAACTTTAACGTTGCTAGGTATCTTACAATAAATAAGACCTGATAACTGTCGAGTGTCGGATACCAATCATTACGGGAGCTCCAATAGAGCTTGGTTAGAATATTGCTCGTGAAATTGAACTATAAATCGTTCCATTACATTACGCGGTTTAAGTAATAGTCCTAATGCTATGGAAACTGTTCTTGAACAAATCTGACCTTGAATACATATATCCATGTCCACACTTCGTGCTAATCCTGACTTTGCGAAAGTAACTCTATTTCACGCCGAAAATACTAAACCTATTTAAATGAAATGTTAAATTTGTACACAGATAGGATAGGCTAGAGAATGAGAAAGGACTTAGGCTCCCTTTATACCCCTGCAACTAGACAGACGCGAGCGGAGCTTTGAGCGAGAACTAAACTATTACAAGTTTGAAATTAACCCTGTCTGTTACACCATCAAGGCCAAACCGTTGAACTGATTTCAAGGAAATTTTGTAGACAGCCGCAGACAAAGGCTAGTTATATATATTTCACTTACCGAACACTTTTAAATAGTAAGGATTTACATTAATAGCTTTGTCTTTGATTGAAATTTAATGGTAGTGTCGTGACACAGAAAAGGCGATGAATATAATTTGTTAAAACTATGATAATAGATATTATTGACTCATCCATTCTTTATCACAATATCAGGTGTTATTTCCTCCACGTGTAGTGTTATGAAATTTATTTTGTAGTTTTATGAGAAACAGCAAAACACTTACGCAAGTTCGCGTTTGTACGTTTGTAGAGTTAGCAGAACGCATACTAAAATTTTATGAGTTTGCATGACTTTATAACTTGAATCTACTTAAGAGACGACGATTTCAAATAATTTTCGAAAGAATTCTATGAAATAAAGATATTTTTTTAAAGTTTCATATACCTATTATATTCAAAAAGTACCTATAGATATTCATCTCGTTCGTGGCCTTTTACAAATATTATTTGGGGTTAGTTATTTGAGGACACTGACTTCCCAATAACGATTGCCGTAGATGTTCAGGACAACCGGGACCGACGGCCAAACTCCGGGCTGATATTAGGAATTTCGTAAGAAAAACCCAAAAACACTTTTTGGCCCGACCCGGGTTTTGAATCGGAGACCTCTTGATTAGCAGTCGCATACGCTATCCACTAAACCAACGAGACAGTTAGATTACCTATATATCTATAGGATAAAGTTTGAAAAAAGATTTGTTATGCTAGAATGTCAATACATTTAATTTGAATGACTTATAAAGTTAACTCTAACTTACTTCAAGACACCCTAGTAGGTAGCCTTCTCTCAATGATTGCATTGCTTAATTAAAAATTTTCCCATTTTATTATTCAAGTGAATGCAGGATATTAAAGTAATCGAGGTGCATGCTACCAAGTTCTCACTTTTGTCGCCATTTACGCAGATGATATCAGTGCCGTTAACTTTAACCTGGTTAAGTTTGAACACGGAAATATTCTTGTATTGCCTCTGTACGATCATGCATGACTGTGATGCATGACATTTAGATAGTGTTGCACGAAGTATTAACAATAGGGACTTTTTACGCTTAATTTTGCACTTGCAAACCGAAAAGCTTAAAGTTCTTTGCAAATTGATAAAGACACATATTTTACGTTTTTAATTTTAGATCTCCATCATAAATTGGGTATATATTACCTATTTATATATTTAATTTCCGTAGTTATGTGTTCATATATACAATATGAATGACAACAGTCACTGGACTGCCAAGGCAATTATATAATATGAACCCCATCTAGAGCACACTATTGATTAATATTATATCACCAAAATACCTAAATCCTATTTAGCTAACACGTAAGTAAATGTCCGCAAAGAAAAAACGGGCGAAATAGGATCATGTTTGTATCTGCATTGATTAGAACGGATGCGAATCTAGGGAGTAATTTCAAAGTTAAAACATTCTCATTGAGAATAGCTTACCTAGTCCCGCAATGTTATGCCGCGGTTACGTCGACGACACGAGTTTACGTAAACACCTGACTTTCTCCACATTTCTCTGCTACACGATACATACCAGTTATTGATTTATAAACTAGCAATTAACATGAGTAAATAATTTTAACTATCGCTTCTCAAATTTATGTACCTATTTTTTTATTTATATAGATATATAAATAAATAATATTGAAGTGTCTGTTTTTAATATTAAATAAACCGTTTATTGTCTGTCTGCCTGTTCTGGCTAATCTCAGAAACGGTTGGTGTGATTTTGACGGGACTTGCACTAGAGATTGCTATGATACGATTATCTTTATTTAACTGCAAATAAGTCAGTTGCGATAATTATGTTTACAAAATGTTTATTTGACAGATATTTATTACCTGTAATACATGGCACAAACCATCACTTTGGTCACAAATCCATCATTTTAGACACCATTATCTATATTGTCCATGCATCACCAGGAAATAAAAAATATAAATTTATGATTACTTTGGAACCGAATAAATACCTAATTGTATATATTTTTTTACTTTGATATATTTGTAAGCAAGTTTAAGAGACTCATTTTTTAATGATAAATATCATTAACTTGTGACACACACACACACACACACAGTGACTCTACTCAGCCTGATGGAAAACTTGTATAGGGGTCACCATCCTCATTGTGAGTGTATACAATGCAGCATGCTGACCACAGATCAAAGAAACATAGGAGATTAGGTTTGTACACAAATTTATTCGTGTTCAGATGTCTCCGCGTTTCTCCCACTTCCTTCACTAACACAAAACCAAAAATTGTAAGCACGGCACACAAGCTCGTATTTCTCCCGCACACAAAGAAACTTACAGCAACACCAATAAACCCACTAATATAACACATTCAAAAAGAGGGCGGCGCATCTACCTGTAGCTACGGATTCCGAATAAACACACATGTGTGCAAATTATGCAACTAGTAATGTTATGTGATAATCATAGAAAAATATCGATTGAACTTCAGTTAGCTATATTACCTACTCTTTCTCCTAAAGATTTCGTTGACTGTGAAAAGCAAAACTAAACAGGAGTTTAATTCGAACATATTCTATACAAGCGATGTTTTATCATAATTGGAATATTAACTAACTAATTACCAAGAAACAGGATATCAACTTCTCGAATCTAGACTAGAACACAGGTAAAAGTGCAAGAATTTTATTGTTAAGGGTTTAATTAACCAGTAAAATGTAAATATTTATTTAAAACTTGCCGCTTAGACAGTTTAGGTGTTGCGTTCTTAGTACAGTAGTGTAATCTTACGTTTGCATATTTTTCCATTACGGCTTTTATTAGTATTATTAAATGGTTAATCATTGGCGATTGATCGTATTGGTGAAAATTTATTGGGACGAGCAAATTGTGCCATTTTTTGTTACCAACCAGCTTGAACCCCTTCCTGTCGCATTTATCCACATTTTTTTAAGTTTTAGATCCTTCGGATAGCTAAAGTTATAAAAATAAAAGCAAGGTATAAATTATGATTGAGTACCACAATAAATTAAAAATCTAAACTTTTTTATTTACACTTTTTTTACGTTTACATAATTATAATATTATAATTTATTTATATCTTTAATAATCATGCGTACTTAATAGGATCGTATAAAATATCGACAATCATAAATATCACAACACATCTCTAACACAAGCCGGCCGGCAGCGGCCGCATCCCGAAACTATCATGTGAGTGAGAGAATCAATAAAACACTTATCCATTGCGCTATTAGACCAGCCGATTCATTGATCGATTCGCACTAAGTAAGCAATGGTTTTAAAAGTTTTTAGTTCCTAAAGAAAAGGATTGATTTGGTATTTCATCATATTTTTAAAATGTTTTAATGAATTCAGTATGAAAAACTATAATATTATAGTACTTATATATGAAATTAGATGCCACCTTTCTTGTAATTTACAATACAGCTGTTATTTTTGCAAACAATCGCTGAACAACGCGGCATTTTGTCAAAAATCATGAGCAGTGAAGACGTCGCAAGTTGGCATTCGACTAATGTCCGAAAATGGCATCAAGCCGCTTTGAGGCCAGATGCGTTCGCAAGCGGCACGCCTCAATTGCATATCTCCTGTGTTTCTTTTATCTGTGATGCTGACCCACACCATGACGGCTTAGTGAGATGTTTCTCATGAATCATTGAATCATTGTCAGAATTATTGGGCCTCCGGTCTCACACCCACCAACGAAAGATGACAGCACGAATGCTGTCAGTTTAGAATGGTCTTCTGTGTGGGTACAGTACAGCCTTAGTACTGCCCCGGTCCAAATCAAATTATTTAGAATTTATAATGAGACGATGATGTTTCTGCATGGTCTATTAGTATTTCTTATCGCTCGCTATGTGTGAATAAGTATGTGAAAAAGAAAGGGCCTACAAATAATTCTTGACATCGCCTACCGAGTGGCAGTCACGGTCCCTTAATTTTTGGATTTGACAGCTACATGGCTTTATTGTTTACTTGTTGTCTGCTAAAAAATATTCTCACAGTGACAAAATCTTGTGAATTATATTTAATTACTGAACTGATTGCGCTCTTTGTTTTTTTTTTTTAATAAATTAAGTTTTCTACCATTTATGTCAGATGTGTAATATGTAAAAAAGTGTGTCTGCGCTTTAATTTTATTCAGTTTCCAATTTTTAGAAGACTTGAAACATAATAAAAGAGTTTAGATCAAAAATGCTTGTAATAACATAATCTATTAGATATGATTACTGCAAAATTTTCCTATTTTATTAACTTACGAAATGTACACTTCATTTTTCTTTTTTAACGAGTGATAGTAAATCATTCAGCAAATAATGCCTAAACAAATTTGATCCTTTTGAGCGGTAACGATGCTGTGAATTTAAAATTGTCTCCAACTAAAAAATTAGACTAGAAATTTATGAAAGGGAGTAGAGAAAACAGAAACATGGAACTCATCGCCAAAATTTGTCTAATATTATAAATTCCAAAATGACTCTGTCTGTTACTCTTTCAAGACTAAATCGCCGATTCGGATGAATAGAGAGAGATTGGACCAAGGACAAGGACATAGGGTACTTTTTGTCGCCATCGAAATACACGTGGTCGGAGCTGCGCCCAAAGGCAATAACATAACAATTAAAAAAGAAACAACTCCCTTTTCTTGTTCGTACATGTAAATTTTAAAAATTTTTGGTTTTAAGGAAAAATTGGTTAATTTATAGTTTGTGTTAAATTATAATTCTTGATAATGCTTTTACTTTATACTGTCTATTGTTACTCTATTTTGCGAATATTATAGCCAATGTCACATTGTTCATAAAAATTCCAAGTAATTAACACTCACAATATTGACTTAATTGTGTAGTCTTTGATACAATACAGAAACACGTGTGAATACCGTAATTTCTCTTTGTGAAGTTTTGAACAATAAATTAAGATACACTTGTATTTAAATAACGCATTGTTATACTCTGTATTCTTGATTTCCTTATAATATAAATAATATAAATTCGCTCATTAATCTAACTTGAAAATAACTTTTAGGTCACAAGAATTTTGAGATTGGTATTGTGATACCAGCTTAAATGGACTGTCGTCTCTCCATATTTTAATTTTGTAGATTAATACGTACCTAATATAAAACGTAATATAGTGGTACCACCCCCATTTTTCCCGTATGTGGGGTACGAGCCTGGTTAAGAAAGAATTTAAACAGGACATCAGCGTGCCTACCAAATTAACGTGGTATAGGAGCCCAAAACTTTATTTCTATATATCGTCTTAAAAGGTGTTGATGAATTAAGTAAAACTTAATTGACCTGATTTGTCGCTACTTTGGAAAAGTTTCTTATTTTTATATTTCTTATCCAAGCATTAATTCATTAATTACTGAGAACTGCTAAGTCTGAAGATCGAAGTTCGCTCACATATGGGTCACTTAACAACTAGTTTCAAACTAAGTTTGATGGTCGACTTATGCAAAAAAATCATGTCTGCCTTAAGAATTAATTTTTCAATCCAATCCACATTTGATTTTAGATGAATTGCACAAACATTGTCTGGCAACAAATTTCACTGATAAAACGATTAATTAACGATTTAGTTCGATACCTCTATGAGAAATTTCTGCATCTGCAAAAAGATTTTATTTACATGTATTCCTAAAAAATTAAAACGAAATTCGCGGAAGTGGTTAAAAAATTGGGCACCAGTATTTATTTAAAAACGTATTAGTTAATTAACTGTTCCTGAAATTGTATATAAAGCATCGTATGACTTGAAGACAAGGAAACTTTGAATGCCTTTGTTTGAACTTCTTAATTTTAGCATCAATTTTTCCATAGTGATTCTTTGCTTATGTTAGAATTTATTTATGAACATTTATACAAATGAAGACAAGGTACCACCATTTGTAATGCTGGCAATTTTTAAAAGTTACATTTCCAAAAGTTGCCTCTTTTTCTTATATTTATTTATTTCATTTTCACTTTTAAAAAACAAAGTCCAATGAGTCGAATTTATAAAAGCTAGTTTGACCAAAATATTCCATTTATTAATGGAGGTTGTAAGAGAAAGAAAAAGTGAAGAAAATAGTAAGACGAAGACTACCACTATACACAATACTTAGAGATTTTTTAATGGTTAGCTACACCATCGCAACAAAAATAATCGCACTCGTGTTTACACAACTAAGCACTTAGTTTTCTGTGATCAGGTGTCATCCTACTAATATTATAAACGAGTAAGTTAGTGAGTATTTATGTAACTCTTTCACGCAAAACTACTGAAAGGATTATGATGAAACTTTACAATAATATAGCTTACATATCAGAATAACACATAGGCTTGTATTTAATGTTAACCTCAACGAGGGCGGAGCCGCGGACTAAAGCTAGTTTTGTATAAAATACGAAAATTGAAGGGCATTGACTAGCACATGCAAAATCTTAATACATTTACTTGTTAGAACTTTAATTAATAAAAAAGAAAAACTAAATGTTATTGAAAACTATTTTGGCGAACGCAAAAGTAATTATTAACATTTCAAGGACGCCCTTCACTATAATGCACTATGATGATATTACTACTTTATGGTGCGCAAATCTCGATATTCAATATGGAGTATTTTGAATGGAACTCATGCCAATATATTACAGAGTTCATAGAGTTTCTAAAACTTATGAAGCTTTAGAAACTTTTTCAAACGATCATAACCTGGTAATCGCATGACTTGATTTCTAAATAGAAGTTATCATCAACAACCTTTAAGAGACCAACCACTATTGGACATAACTCTCTTCTTACAAGCTGGCCACTTCGTAATATAGTAATAACTAATTAGAATTACGTGTTTAGTATCCAGTCTTAGGTGGTTAGTGTCAGTTCTGCAATGGCATGGAACTGCGGTGTACCTACTTATTTTCACAAGAAATTGTTTGGTTCAGGTTACTTAGGAACACACATAAAAGTATCGTATCGTATAAGTAATCTGTAAAAAACAGTTAATTGTAGTCATATCGGGGATATGAAATGATCAATGTATTTTCGATTAGAGCCAGTTTCCACGACTCCTGAGGCCGTTTTTAAAAAAAATATTCATCACATTCTTGCCTCCATAAAGGGCTGCAGATCTAAAACGATTTTGTTTACCCAAATACATACACATAATATAAATAAAACCTCAATTTAAATATACACACTATAACATTCGATGAAAGTAATTTTACCATTCGAAGTTTGTAATTTATTTTATTTGCACTACTTCTTTGTGCGGTTGTAGATATTTTTCTTGCGGTCAAAAGCTTTCACCTTACAACTGGGGAAGGGTACTGACGAAGACGCCTTCAAGTTGGCGTTTCGTTAGATCTCAACACAACATTGATTGCTAGTATTGCTTAATCTTCCTTTAGATGGAGGTTCAGGTATAGTCTCTAGCTCAAATAGAAATTCTCTGTATCATTCTTATGCTTCAAATCGATTCGAAGAAATGTGACATTTTCGTCAGTGTAAAAATATTCAAAACTCTGAAAATTAAATTCGGTGTGTAAACTAAAACAATGATTGGGAGTATAAACAATATGTCGAAACTTTTAAAAATCACACTATGAACTTTTCATTTTTCAAACGATTTTAGATACTTCAATAATGTTGTTTACCTCTGGCACTATGTCCCCCAACCCTTCTCCCGGAAAATTGCAATCTACAAACGTAAACGTAATTATAAAATCAACAAATATATGGAAATGACGTCTTTCAACCCTAAAGTCATGTGGTCGAACCAAAATTGTAGATAGAGGAACATTTGGAATTTAGTTAAGTGGGCGATTCTATTATAAAACTTTATTCTTTTCAAACTGCAATACTAAGTCAATACGCTACAGCATTTTGTATCAGTCGTTAACATGCTTGTTATTGTTGAATATCGACCGACTAATTATAACTAGTACATCTAGCACGTGATGGACAATACAGTTAACCTTCATAGGTAACACTAATTTGTTAAGCAATTAAGATTTAATCGGTACTTGATAACGGCCTTCATCTGTTATATTAGGATTAGATAAATATATAAATATTTAGGTCATCTTACACACAACGTCATCTAGTCCCAAACTAAGCAGAGCTTGTACTATGGGTACTAGACAACTGATATAAATTCATAAACATACTTTTTTTTTGTAAATACATACATATTCTACATAGAAAACACCCCAACTCCGAAACAAATATTTGCGAGTCACACAAACATTTGCTCCGACACGGGAATCGAAACCGAGACCTCTTGATCAGCAACCGCATACGCTATCCACTACATGTCTAGACCAACAAGGCAGTCAAGTTTCCAAATCAGTATTCCTTGTCTACAACATTTGTCTGTGTGGACTCATTGGACCCTCGCAAAATTGACGTATCCTATGAACTTTCAAGTTGTTCTGAGCTATGAGATGTATAAAATGCGTCATAATTTGTACACAACATTGTAAGAGCGTGCGAGCCCTTAAAAATCCGACGATAGTCTGTTGATCTCTGATATCGTTTATCTATACGTGTAAAAACGAAGTTAAGCCTTGCTTATATAATAAAAGCCGACCTCAATCTAGTTTAGGATAAGGCTCGGAAGATTATGTGTAGCTGAATTTATCATGAGTCCATCATAGAGCAACATGGTAGGGTACTAACCATATGCAGGCGTTCCACTCTGTCATAGCCCAAAAAATTTGAAACATAAGCCCAAATGGACATAAGCACTACAATGTTATAGCACGGAAAGTGTTTCCGTGTGTGACGTGCGTGTATGTGTGAGTTCATAGTGACAGGCAAATGTGTTTTTTTTTTTTATTTTGTATGTGTATGTGTGAAGATTTCCCCCACAAAAAATGACAGACTTCTTTGTATCGGAAAAAGACGCTATTTCTACCCCTGGGCCTGTGTTGCTGTAAGTCCATAAAATTTTGATAGTCTGTTACTAATGACGGTAGATAAATGGCGAATGTTTGTAAATGTAGTACATAAAATGTTAACTTAACCATGGAAATGACCTTGCCCTTTCATAAACTACATCAATGATGCATATCTGACAAAGAATCACTATTTCTAGGAAGAGGAAGTTTGTATCACAAACTTTGAATATTTTTGTGTTTTTTTATTGCTCGACCTTCGATGAAGCCAATATGATTGTTATAAGTTTCTGAACTGATAACTGTTGCTAGATTATTTCCGGGTCTCTAAATAAAACTGAAACTAATTTTACAGGAACTATATTTGTTGTTATTAATTAATGTTTATTTATTATTGAAGTCTTAAAATTAATTTGCATGCAGGCAATTAATTTTAGACATAAGTGCAGTTTAGAATATCAACGTCACGATCTTCTGATGCTAGTATTGTTTGATTGGAGAATAGGTATAACTAATATAATGGTTAAATATGCTGTATATAGTTGACCGTAAACATCGTGGCTAATTAAAACGGTATGTAAGTATATGATTATGTCATTCCGCAGTTTCAGCATCATTTCTTGTAATCTGTGATCTATTAAACGTCTTTAACTTCTTTTTTCATATTATAAATACCGTATGTGGTTCTTAATAGATTAATATTAAGAATTGACACTAGGATTTAACACTTTTATTTCAAAAATGAATAGCTATTAAGACGTTTAAGGTTTGGGTGTCTTGAAAGCTATATGGATAATCATAAGATTCAGATTACTGTTGTACAAATGCATGATCGTCGTTATTCAATGCGAAACATCATTAGTCATTTGAAAATAGGAATAATTTAGTGTCTTTATTTAAGAATTATTTTTACATACATTTTGTCAGTCACAAATATGGTTAAGAATACTAACAAGATTTATGCATCGTAGGTGCATTTCGCAGATTGACCTAAGTTTCTTAGTCACTATTGTTGCTACATAATACAACCATAAATAGAAACTAATGTAATAACTTTAATTTTATTTTACTTTTGTCCTAGACAATCACAAGAATCCACTAGAGTTTTCTGGGTAAAACCTTAGACATTATTAGTATGCTATTAAAAGAAATGAACCACCTTTTCAATGTTAGTAGGTTTTAAATTATGTTCGAATATTGAAAATAACTAAGTAACTAAAAGTCTTGTCCATCACTGACATTGCCTTTTACCTTTGCCTCAAACTGAGTAAAGCTGGTACTATGTTAGCTAAATGGAATGATATATCATGTCTGTTGTAAATCTAAACACGAAAACAAATATCCGAAAAAATATGTAGATCTGTATGTCATGTACGTACGTCAAACTTTTAGTTCGACCCGAAAATCGCATGCACTCTGCACAGCACTTGCATTAACTATCACTGTATCAGCGCTGTTAATGCCAATCCATGTAAGCCTTAAAGGATGCAACGTAGGGTTTGTGTCAAGTTTTATTTCTCATTATAGTTCTGTTGGGCTGCTTGTTGTTGTTGCTGCCTAAGTCGGTTCTTACGAAAGCATGAATAGGGTGGCGATAGGTCTTAAACTATAAAACAAGTTATCCACTACACAACTTGCAAATTAAAATTTAACGTATGCTTTATCTTGTTTCAGTGTGTACAAGTGGCTACAAATGTGGTGGAACAGAAGCATCAGGTGTCCAGAGCCAAGAGAAGCCGTGCTCTTGGCAGTAGAGCGTTCAGGGGCAGTACTGTCTGGTTCACGGGTCTCAGCGGCGCCGGCAAGACCAGCATAGCATTCGCGCTGGAAGCCTATCTGGTTTCAAAAGGTATGTATTTAATGTAATTTAAAAAAACAAGTATTTTTAAATTCGGAATATTCATATTAGCTTATTAGTTATTATCTAAGTGTTGGATGACAATTTTTATTTACGACGATTTAGTTTTTAACCTTTTCTGAAACATGTATATTAAATCGTAATGCAAATACTTAACGTCATACTTATCAACAATATGAGAACAATATAACCACGGACAGGTCAAGCTGTACTGGACTAAACATAAATCAAGACAATCAAAACGAACGAATTTTGACAACAAGCGATTGTTATTCTTCTTATTTATAGAAATATTTTTTAATTCATAGTTGCATAAATTTCATTAGAATACCTTAGGTTGGACGGGAATCGCCAGTGCAAAAACTGTTTCGTTTGGCAAAAAACAGAAAAGAGTATGCAAAATTAACGGCCTACTTCCATTACAGGAATTTTTATGCATTTTTTCGCTTTATTAAATTACTTTCATTAATGTGGACCAAAGAAAATGATATATTTCATATTGATTAATTTTAGTCAGTTACTTAGATACAAACATATATATAACAATAAGTAACAAGTAATAATAATGTAAACCGAATGTAATTATCTGTAATTAAAGGCAATTTATTCTACTAAATGCACCCACACACACAAAGTTATATGTTAATATTTTTTTTTGTCTGACAATGACACGTATTTGAAAAGCATGGTCAGGCCAAATTAATTGCAGAACCATTTCTGTAAACAAGTTCTTAAACAGAAATTGCGTTTAATGAAACGGACTGTAGGATACCCACCAACCTGATGGGTAAGAGCTGAATGCGAGATGCCGAGTTTTTCAGTTATTAACACGGGAAAATCGCATAGACACTCTTGTTCAATTGATTGCATGTTTATGTTTACAAACTGCATCAAGCATTGTGCTAATTAGAGGCAAGTGAACACACTCTTGAAATCAACAAACAAAAGCCGTTCCTCATCTTCGGTTTTTTCCTTTCTAATGATTGCCACTTTTCTGAAATCATCATCATAATGTCATGAGGGGCTCATAGTCCAGTTGCCCTAGATAATTAGAAACAATCACCGAGGGTAAGCGACAACGGAGCGGGCTGTATCTGTATGGGTGATCGTTAGTGGTATTATTCCATAAGCGTCTCCGTGATTTGGAGGTAGCCTTAAGCAATCGAAGTGATGATGATGCAGAAACATCTCACTAAGCTGCCATAGTGTGGGTCACCAGGCTGCATTATATGCACTGGCAATGAGGATGGTGGTCCCTACTCTTGGATTCTACTCATGCTTTACATCAAGCTAGAGTCACTTTGGTAGGCTTCAGTATAAAAAAACTGTCCAGTTTCGTTTGTTGATTTGATAAAAGAACCCTCTCGCGACGATTCTGGATGATATAATATTCATCCTTTACAAAATAAATTTATAAATATCTCATACACCTAACTGTACTCGTCCGTCTCCGAATATGTTGTCTTCTTGATCATCCCTCTAGGACTGACATGTTTCGCAACCAACCGTTACCCACAGTCTACTACACTTGTAAGAGTGTCAGCATGAGATAACCTTCCTAAATCAATGCTTTATCTAATACTAAATATATTTATGAATTTGACTGACTGTTTCAGTTAAAACAAACAAACATACAAACTATATCTTCAGTTTTGTAATAATGGTATAGTGAATTATTTTAATGGATTTCTTTTTCCCTTTTTGGTCTTAAAAGGCACATTTAGATTTTGTTATGTTTTTGAATCTTATCTGTTTAGTTCTATTTGTATGTTGTTGTAACTGCGCAGACGCATGTCACTGACTTGTTTGTTGACTCGTATTTACCTTTTATAGCCAATTCGATCTTGAAACTAAAATACGAGGTCATTCTAATTCAATATTAGGGTTTTTTCTATATAGAGATCTTTATAACAATATAATTATCAATTGAGTAATTTTAGCTTTAAATTAAATTAATCAATACATTTCATCATAATTTTCATGTATATAGTGAGCAGAGCGCGAAAAATTCTAGGATTCATTATAAGGTCAACAAAAGAGTTTAAAAAACAACTTAGTGTAATGTCTCTTTTCTCCAGTCTTGTTAGAAGCGGCCTTGAATATTGTTGTCCAATCTGGTCATCGTTCTATAGGGTTCATACAGATGCCATTGAAAGCGTGCAGCGGCGCTGTCTGAGATACGTCACTTCTGAGATGTAGTGTAGATACGTCAATTTCGATATGGCAGATCACTGCGACAGATTAGTAGAATTCAATGTGATCTCACTTCACGCTCGCCGTAAAAGGTATAATCTCCTTTGCCTTCACAAAATTATTCACTCCACCATCGATGCGTCTAATATACTGTCTACGGTCTCTATTATCACCAGGCACAGGTTACGCTGTCCCAACGCATTCATCATTAAAGTATCTAAGAATAACGCCTCTTTTTTTAACCCTATCGTGAGGATGTGCCTTACATACAACGAACTGAACCGAATCGAAGCCTTGGATGTATTTAACGGTAGATTTTCCCGGTACAAGAGAGTTGTCCCACAATTAATTTCACATTGTTCGTAGTATGTGTTTTTGTTTTATTTGTGATTAAACTTCTTTTTTTTTCTTTCTAGTTTTATATATAAAAAATTTTAAATATAAAACTAGAAAGAAAATTTTATTTTATATGTGTTTTATCTTTACTCGTGTTGTGTATGCTAAATTTGGACCACTGTCTAGACGTAAATGTATCAATCAACTAATATGTTAACATGTGCCGGCAGTGATCTGTAAGCGTACCTTTCATAAATAAATAAATAAATTTTCATTTTAGCTTTAACACAGTTTTAGACTAAAAGTAAACAAACTTAATTATGAATAAATAGTCAGATAATTGCATTTTAACGCCAGTTCCTTTTAGTATGTTTGTGTAGTAGGTGAATTAGTGGGATATAATTAATCCTATTATTACACTACTGTGATCTAAATAATATAAAGTTCTGAGCAATTACATAGTCTAGCAATAATAAAGCAAAAGCTACCGAGACAGTGCGTCGTTTTGAATAGGCTATCTTTTTTTAGATGAAAAGTATAGTACTTTGTTTGCTATTAACTAGTGTTTCTCATAGAAAAGAAAAAACAATAAAGCGACTTAAAAATAGCAAGTTCTTTGTTCCGCTATCGGTACCTAAGGGCCACAGCACACTAGCTACTTTTAGCATCGACGATCGGCAACTAGTCGCTTTTTAGAAGATAAATATGGCGACAGATTGCTCCACACTGCACACTTAAAAACGCCAAACGCGGAGATTGAGTCGCTTTTTAGAAGCGCGACACAGCAGCTGAACGCTATTCTCCGCACACATTCGGATGCCGATAGCATCGATTTGACGTCGGGAAATTATAGACAACACTACAGCCGACGCGATCCAGGCATCTGAGCAGTCGCTAAAACGCGCGTTTCCGATACCGCGTTCGAACGCAGAAAGTCGCGAGTGACGCCGATGCTAAGAGTAGCTAGTGTGCTGTGGCCCTAAGCAAAGAAAAGCGTCTGCTTACGGTATCAAATATTTAGAAAAATCAATCAAATATTGCTTCTACTATAACATAGATAAAAGTAGTAATTCTAGTTTCTATTGTATCTGTAGCTTTAACGTACATTTTAGCACTACAAAAGTTTGATATATAAATAGAAAAAAAAGTATCATTTGGATAATAACACAAACAAGGATAGTATCTCTAAATAATATTATGAACACTGACCTACTTCGATTAACCGCTTGAGGTCATCACCAACTAAACTGGATATTCGGTCGATATTAAAAAAGTTTAAAAAACTTTACAGTTCATGATAGAGCATGACGTACAGTACGTTTTGTTCTTTGTGTACTCTTGTACACAAAAAAATCTAACAAATTATTTTTGCATGTAACTAACGAGAGTATTTCGTAACGTTTTACCTAAAACTTCGATATGATTAAACTTAATTGATTAGTGTGATATAAGTAACGTACGATGTCTGTTATTGACTAAATTCGTATACCATATAGACCGGAGGCTCAAGATGCATATGCATCTCAATAGTGTCTGTCACCATACTGCATTATCTGCATTCAGAATGAGTATGGTGACCTACTCTTAAATTCTATTTAGACAGAGTAGAGTCACTAGAGTCAAATGGTCTTACGCATTACACTTTTACGACAAGGAATGTTTGTGTGGGTGAAATTTTTAAGGTTTTTTTTTATTACTATGTGTGCCTTTGTAGTGGTAGATGATTGTTTCTTATGTGTGTCTAAAATGGCGTCTACCCTCCGGTCTGCCGGCCCGTGTTGCTCTATGACAGGCTCTTGTAAAAGAACAATTATTTGACGCTAGCTTTTTCCAGCGGCCCCGCCCTCGTGTTTGTTGGTTATTGCGGTAAAAAGTAGCCTATGCCCTTTCCCAAGGTTCCATTTATCTCTATACAGAAAATTCATCAAAAGCGGTTAAGCGGTTTAGGCGTGAAAACATAACAGACAGAGTTATTTTTGCATTTATAATATTAGTAGGGATAACTGAAGGTTGGAAGGAAGGTTATTCGTTAGTGAGGCCTTTGGTAGAGCGTATTCTCGAATGTCAGTACCTAACTAATAATTACTTTATTTTATCATTTTATTGTTTTGCAGGAATCCCTGCGTATGGCTTGGATGGCGATAACATAAGGACTGGCTTGAATAAAAACCTGGGCTTCACTAAAGAAGACCGCGAGGAAAACATCAGAAGAGTAGCCGAAGTGGCAAAACTTTTCGCTGACAGTGGGGTCGTTTGCCTTTGCAGTTTTGTGTCGCCGTTCGCTGAGGTAAGGCATTAAACATCTTAATAATAAAAATTGTTCTTTTGGCATATATACTTCTAAAAATATAATAATAACATAAAAATAATAAGAATGATACACTTAGTAAACGGTACGAATATCATAACCATCCATTACATATTGTCAGGTACATGATGCCATTCTTTTCATTGATGTGTTTTTGTCACGTCACAAAGGGTTGCAATAAAGTTACGAAAAAGTGTTTTTTTTTAAACTATAATGTGGTTTCATTTCACTCAGGTAGACTTCTTTCGCAAATCTTTGAAATTATTGAATGTCTGTATTCGAATCGTATATTATACATATAAACTATCTTCTTGGATCAATCTATATACTCAATCTATATAGCTGAAAATTACATTAAAATTCATTGAATGGTTTAAAAGGGATAAGCGAAGAGACAGCGGAAACGACTTCATTTTAAACTATATAAAGATAAAATAGACCAGCTGAGAGTGTAATGTCGTCAGCTACCAATGCTATTTGAAACCAGAACCATAAGCAGGGACCAATTGGTATACTTGAAGGTAGTATAGTCACGCTCAGCACGATGGGCCAGTTTGAACGAAGCAGTACTGCTCTCACACAGAAGACCAAAAATAATGACAGCATTCATTCTGTCGTATTTCCTTAGTAATTGCCCTTGAAGCTTCTCAATAAGCCGCCATAGTGTGGTTCGCCATTCTACAGTGTCTCACAATGAGGATGATGATCCCTTCTTCTAGATTCTACTTAGGTCTTCTATCAGGCAGAGTAGAGTCTCTTTGGTAGGTTTAAATATAAAAAAATATAAAAACAAAAATACATGAATATAATTATGTATCGATAATGCACATTCTAAACTTATATATAAGGATTAACAGATACGATATTGATAAACGGTTCGAGTAAAAGCTTTTTAGAGTCATGCCGCTTGGTTACTAATGCCTTTAAGTCGTACCACTATTGGTATTAATACCTATTTGAATGGTGTAAATAACAATGTTTGCATCAAATCGCTGAAGTATAAAGTAAGCTACAATTAAGTATGTAACTTACACGAGTCTGTAAGTTACTTGATTTCTGTAAAGTGTATCTTCGATTAGTCTCGTATTTATTACTTTAAACTATTATATATAGAGTGTCACCACCCCTATTCATCCCGCGGGTGTCGTAAAAGGCGACTAAGGGATAAACTACGCAAGACAACATCAATGCAAAAAGAAGGAAAACTTGAAACCAATCCTATACCAACCCGTCTGGCCACCGTGGTATAGTAGGCCGAAACCTTCTTTATAAGGAGAGGCCTATGTCCAGCAGTGGACTGTTCAAGGCTGTTGACGATGATGATGATGATATATCAGAATATTTATGCTATTTTAGACATCTATACAATTAACTAAAATTTAAATATATGTTTGTAATTTCCAATAAATGAGAGCTTTTAAATGCATTAGAAATTATATACGGAACTTTATCAAGAAATATTTTATTATTAATATTAGTGTCTTTCTGTATATTTGTTTTGCCTAATCTCTCGATTTCGACTAGACTCACTGGCAGATAGCTAAGGAGTTACTAATGCCACTTTTATTTTAGGAAAATAGGGTTACGCAAGTATTTATACTAATGAAATTAAAAGTGAACAATGTCCGATTCAAAATTAACAAAATCGCAGGTAATACTACGGGTACTAATATATAATAATAATTTATATAACAATCACAAGTATATAATTATGGTTATTTTTTATTTTCTTAATTTATTTATTTATGTACTTACTCAAAAATTGACATTAAATGTTTTTTTTTAAAAAGTGTTATGAATATTTAACATTATGGTCCGGTCCTTAACTTATGACTCATGGATGTTTGTTATTTAAATTAAATTAAAAAAAATGTAGAGATTGAACTCAAAAACGGATGGGTAATTTGAGTTAACATTGTTTATACATTTAGTATTAGTTTTTAAACACATAACACTTTGTTTTTTTTATTAAGAACTACCTTTTGCCAACGTATCCGCCCGCGTACATAGGATATCGCGGTAAGAATCTATGTTCTTTCTCAAGAATTAAATTATCTCTAATCCAATTGATTAGCCATTAAAGCGTAACGAACAAACATACACACCTCTTTGTGTCTGTCTGTTACGAGTTTATAATATTAGTATGGATATGTAACCAAAAATTGTCCATCCAAAAGAGTGTCCATGGAGTTTCTTGTCTGGTTTTCTCCATAGGATCTACGAATTGGAACAGACAATTAGCTTCACTACTGACTGGTGTATTTAAAATAAAAATGGTTTGATTTGATTTGATTTGATTTGATAGTAAACCGCCACATAAGTGACTGCAAACTACATATTTAATGACATAAATAACTGCCTACTCATTAACTCGTTAAACCATGTAGAAACGTTTAGATAAACATTACCAAACAGTTTGTTTATGTACATATGTGCGTGTATAGATTTGTTAACCTTATACATATTGTACATGATAAGGGCAGATTGACCTATTATTAAATCCTTTCGTAGTAATGTTGTTATAATAATCGTTTGAATCTTTAATTAGTGCAGTTTATTCTATTCTCTTCTACTTCTTACTTCTATTCTCTTCTATTTTATTGCCGTCCATTGCTGAAGAAAGGGCTCCCTCAAGGAGCGCAATGGTCGCGGTCTTGTGCAGTTCGAATCCATGCGTTGCTAGCCATAATCGCAATAAAGTCCTAATTTTGTTAAAGAGCTACCCAACGAAAATAGATTACTTTATAGGCAGAGTACAACTTTCTATTAATAACAGTAGTAACTAACCGACGAATACAACATGACGATATTATTCAAGGTTTAGACTACGGAACCCTACAAAAAAATCTTTGAGAAAAAACTTTGTTTCTGCGACAGTTTTCATTGATGGTCACCTATTTATTGATTGCAGCGTAATATTTTCGATTTCGACCACCTTCTCGATAAAGAACCTATTTAAGTTATCCAACAGCAAAAGGTTTAACCTGACAAATGAACAATTCAGATTAATATTATTTATACTACACCTGATTGGAACAGTAGTTAATATTCCCTGAAAATGAAAAGAGAACGTTAGTCTTTTCCTTGACCTGAATAAGCGGGAGGAAAAAATGTATGATAATCCATTTCTAACGTGTTTTAGCGGGAGAGAAAGTTGTATGAATTTTCATTTCTTATGTGTTATCTCATCAATGGCGCGCGTCTGCCCAAGGAGTTTTCATATAATTTAAATATGGCTCCTGCCACTGACATCCTTTGTGAAGAATAAAAAAAACAAAAGAAGCGCGAAATATTGATCAAATTCTAAGCTAAATTGTGTCTTACATGGTGTCATACGTTTTGATTTTATTTTAAAAATACGTTAAATGTTCCTCTTAGGTGTAGTATAAAGGACTGTGTAGCACTCGGATGAAAGTCCCATTCCTACCTCGGGAGTATTGTGGCCCTAGGCTGCGCCTTCGGGCCACAAACTGCTCTCTCGCTAGTAATCGGTCCCTTTCCTCCCTCGGTGAACAATGTACTATAGTATTGATTGTATAAGGTTTTTTAGGAAATTCTTATTCATTTCTTGTTATCAAAGTTTCCGTTTCTTTAATCATTTTATTCTTTTAAATTTCAGTTATACAGTAATTGTCATGATATTTCGTTGGCGTATACGGCTTCTGATCAAGGGGTCTCGGGTTCGATTCCCGGATCAGACCAAATATTTGTGTGATTCACAAATTGTTGTTTCGGAGTATGGGTGTTTTTCTGTATAATATGTATGTATTAACAAAAAAAAGTATGTTTATGTATTTATATCAGTTGTTTAGTACCCATAATTCAAGCTCTGCTTAGTTCGGGACTAGATGGCGTTGTGTGTAAGATGTCGAAATATTTATTTATATTTTTTGTTGCCAGGATCGTGAGGTAGCTCGTCGCATTCACACAGATTCTGACTTGCCTTTCTTCGAAGTGTTTATTGACACACCCCTGGAGGTGTGCGAAAAAAGAGACACTAAAGGACTCTACAAGAAAGCAAGAGAAGGACAGATCAAGGTAAGGCTCTTATTGTAATTCCTACTAATATTTTAAATGTGAAAATGACTCTGGGTTTCGGCTCAAATTTAAATGAAATTTGGCGTTTATATGTACCGGGGTGGTACTACCAAACTGGTCTTCTATAAGAAGGTAGTACTGCCGTATTATCGTAGTAGGTAGACCGATACAGAAGCATTTAATAGAACGCCATAGAGTGAGTCACCATACTTGTCTGTATTCGCAAAGAGTATGGTAACCAATTCTCTAAAATTCTACTCATGCTTTCCATCAGGCAAAGTAAAGTCAAAAGATTATTAAAGGATGTTAGAATTGTTAATGATGAAGATATTTTGATTCTAGTGGTATATAAGATAACAACAGACACCAAATTGCACATAGTAGATCTTGATGCGAGCTGTCCAGGCCCCAGAAAAATACACTCATAATCAATTTTTCAATGCTTTTATTCGAAGTAATAAAGTTACCAAAGACCTAAACTTCTTTTCCTCTCGTTCCTGGGCAAGATTTCAAAAGGGACATTGCACATGTGTCGCTTAAGTTAACCCCTTACCCAAGTAGGAGCGATGGTAGTTGCTTACCATGAGGTATAAATATTAGTTGCATCATTAGCTCCAAAAATAACTAGTTCAGAACTTGATGAATGCATACCTATTTGTAGATTTTCTTTAAAATAAATTCCCGATGTGAAAACGCTTGGCCGTATATTTACGTATTTGATATCATGACTTCGCTATGCATACATATCTGATACTATATCAGTATTTCCCAATCGTTATACTCATCACAGGAAGTATTACAACACATAATCTTACGCGATAAGCGTTTGATTCGCTAACTCATACTCATATTTTATTAAACTATTGATAAATAATAGTTTTCTGTAAAAGCGTAATAACATTAATAAGTACAAAAAAAGAATAGGTGTTAGCGAAATTAGTTGTTACTATAAAAATTAGATTAGAGTATTTAGTAGTTAGAGTACGAAAATGTACGAGTTTGTTCGGTCTCACTACCTGAAAATCTTTACAACGCGATTCAGCCAATCGGAAAACGCCTTCTATCGAGCGTTGCCTCATTTAAAAAAATGGAATAGCGATTGAACAATTATATAAAAAAGAAAGTATGAAAAGCATATGCACAAAAAGAGTTATTTATTAATGATACTCCGTCAAAGTAACGCTAGGTACTATACTACAAAAATATCTTACGATTAGCGAGTCTACTTAAATTATTATTTTTTAGTTTACAATTTTTCTTGTACCCAGAAAGATGACTCTGTTTAACAGCTGTTGCTGAATTGTTCTACTTTTCGCATAGTACAAAATTAAAGAATTATTTGTAAAACGTGTTATAAACCCGACTTGCGTGTACTGTAGATCATTATGTTACTGTAAGTAGGTTCGAATTGTTCTACAAAGATCATTAGCTCGCGTGTTTTCAGCACAGGTTTTATATCAGGTACTTATCGTTTCGCTCTGTTCGTGAGCGATTATTGATGAGTACAAAAAGTTTAAATTTTCAGTTGTTGCAGAAAATTGACCAAGTAACAATAGGGTATTTTCTTTCTTAAAATGAATAATTTACTAGTTTTCTTTAGATTAGGTGTTTAATAAGACTGGCAAATTAGATTGTGCGTGGTTATTAATTTTTAATTGAGCTATGATTCATTTTACAATAGAACTAATAGATAAATGTTGAGATGCTTATTCATAAGAAGCATTTATGTAAATTGGACTGTTAAATATGGGTTTAGCCACAGATAAAAGAAACACAGGAGATATGCAATTCAGGCGTGCCGCTTGCGAACACATCTGGCCTCAAAGCGGCTTGATGCCATTTTCGGACATTAGTCGAATGCCAACTTGCGACGTCTTCACTGCTCATGATTTATGACAAAATGCCGCGTTGTTCAGCGATTGTTTGCAAAAATAACAGCTGTATTGTAAATTACAAGAAAGGTGGCATCTAATTTCATATATAAGTACTATAATATTATAGTTTTTCATACTGAATTCATTAAAACATTTTAAAAATATGATGAAATACCAAATCAATCCTTTTCTTTAGGAACTAAAAATTTTTAAAACCATTGCTTACTTAGTGTGAATCGATCAATGAATCGGCTGGTCTAATAGCGCAATGGATAAGTGTTTTATTGATAATCTCACTCACATGATAGTTTCGGGATGCGGCCGCTGCCGGCCGGCTTGTGTTAGAGATGTGTTGTGATATTTATGATTGTCGATATTTTATACGATCCTATTATGTACGCATGATTATTAAAGATATAAATAAATTAAAATATTATAATTATGTAAACGTAAAAAAAGTGTAAATAAAAAAGTTTAGATTTTTAATTTATTGTGGTACTCAAGCATAATTTATACCTTGCTTTTATTTTTAAAATTTTAGCTATCCGAAGGATCAAAAACTTAAAAAAATGTGGATAAATGCGACAGGAAGGGGTTCAAGCTGGTTCGTAACAAAAAATGGCACAATTTGCTCGTCCCAATAAATTTTCATCAATACGATCAATCGCCAATGATTAACCATTTAATAATACTAATAAAAGCCGTAATGGAAAAATATGAATATAATAAAACGTAAGATTACACTACTGTACTAAGAACGCAACACCTAAACTGTTTAAGCGGCAAGTTTTAAATAAATATTTACATTTTACTGGTTAATTAAACCCTTATCAATAAAATTCTTGCACTTTTACCTGTGTTCTAGTCTAGATTCGAGAAGTTGATATCCTGTTTCTTGGTAATTAGTTAGTTAATATTCCAATTATGATAAAACATCGCTTGTATAGAATATGTTCGAATTAAACTCCTGTTTAGTTTTGCTTTTCACAGTCAATGAAATCTTTAGGAGAAAGAGTAGGTAATATAGCTAACTGAAGTTCAATCGATATTTTTCTATGATTATCACTTAACATTACTAGTTGCATAATTTGCACACATGTGTGTTTATTCGGAATCCGTAGCTACAGGTAGATGCGCCGCCCTCTTTTTGAATGTGTTATATTAGTGGGTTTATTGGTGTTGCTGTAAGTTTCTTTGTGTGCGGGAGAAATACGAGCTTGTGTGCCGTGCTTACAATTTTTGGTTTTGTGTTAGTGAAGGAAGTGGGAGAAACGCGGAGACATCTGAACACGAATAAATTTGTGTACAAACCTAATCTCCTATGTTTCTTTGATCTGTGGGTTTAGCATTTTGAACTTCATTAAAGTCACGTGCTCCCAACCTACGGAGTTGAATTTTTATATGGTTATTCATCCTATGTATAATAAGTTCGAAAGTGGATTACTTACCATCATCTTCCTAGCCTTATTCCCAAGTTTATTTGGGGTCGACTACTAGTTTAACCGGTTCACCTGAATTGAATTTCAGTTTTTCCACGGAGCGACTGGTATCGGACCTCCGCAACCCTAAGGGAGAACTGAAATTCGGAGATTGAACTAGTTGTACTGACAACTAGTTAAATCTCCGAAGTTCAGTTCTCTCTCTCATGTTTGAGGGCACTTACTGTAACTTACTGCACTGTCTATAACGCTTTTATGGTTAAACCGCTACACGGAATTTAATGAAATTCGGCGAAACTTTGATTCTTGGGACATAGGCTAATCTTTACCGCAATAACCGACATACACGCGGACTGAGGTGAAGTGATCGGGAGCTAGTTTCAAATAAGTAAGCATCCAGCTCCATAAGGCTAAGAACCCACGATGCAGTTTTTGAACTCACGAAAAGGAAGAGCTGTTTTATTTCAAAACTCCCGAGACCAGAATTTTGTGCGGAATTTAAGCAGCGGTTTCAGGCTACCGTGTCCCGCACGGTTCCACCGATACAGCGGGAGCCGTATACAACTTCAAAGGTTAAAACTTCGTCGTGGGTTCGACTAAAGTTAGTTAGTAAGCTTAAAAGAGAAAGACATGTAGGATCTAGGACACAGGTACATCGATAGCTCACAACTTAAAATGTTACTTAAAACAAAAACTGTCGAATTTTATCCCAAGAGAAACGTGAAATTCTGTACTCATGGCAATAAAAAGTTTTTCAAGCGCAAAATCATGATTCTTCGTATAATCGAGAAATTTGCAAGCATTAGTCGCAAATCTACTTACTTACATATGTTGGCTGTTTTTTTATCCGCTTCCCGTAGTTAACAAAGTTATTCCTATTACAGGGTTTCACTGGCATCACTCAAGTATATGAGCGTCCTGAAGCACCGGAGCTTGTGGTGCAGACAGTTGGACATTCCATCGAGGAGTCCACTATGCACGTTGTGGAACTTCTGGAATCCCAGGTAAAACTTTAGTGCAAAAATATTTATTGAAAAAATCCATGACTTACTCTCCAAAGAGGTATTGCTAGGTGTATTCCTAGGAACTTTTTTCTTAGATTATATTGGAGAGTTTTAGAGCATCATGTAAGATTTCACTATGAGCTCATTACCATTTTACATTAAGGGTAAGCGTATTATATACCATTGTTTGATAATTATGTATTTAGGGCTTCAGTTACGTGCCTAATAGAGCGCTATGCAATTAATAATATGGATTGAAATGAAAAGAAATATAAGTGAAAATTAGATCAAGCAGGTGAAGATCACATAGATGCGTACAGCAACACATTCATTGTCATGACGTCTTTTTACTATACAAAACTGTCTGTTATTTTTTTGCGGCGAGAAATCTTCACACATTCACATTTTAGACTCACATACAAAAGCAATCGCCTACAAAAACTCACACATAACATAACAAAAAAAAAAATTAACACCCAAACACATTTTGTGTCATAGCAATGTAATTAGGGGAACGCCTGAATATGGCTCAAATAAGGGCCACAGCACACTAGCTACTTTTAGCATCGACGATCGGTGACTAGTCGGTTTTTAGAAGCTAAATACGGCGACCGAACGCTCCATACTTAAAAACGACAAACGCGAAGATTGAGTCGCTTTTTAGAAGCGCGACAGCAGCTGAACGCTACTCTCCGCGCACATTCGAATGCCGGTAGCATCGATTTGACGTCGGAAAATTATAGACATCACATAATTATGTACAAAGCGATCCCGGCATCTGATCAGTCGCTAAAACGCGCATTTCCGATATCGCGTTCGAACGCAGAAAGTCGCGAATGATGCAGCATGACGCGCGATTTTGATACCGCGATCGAACGCAGAAAGTCTAAAAGCTAAAACGCTATGCAAAATCGATGCAGTCGCAAAATCGCCGATCATCGATGCTAAAAGTAGCTAGTGTGCTGCGGCCCAAGTGCCTCAAATGTACAGTAACTTACCACTTAACTTGTTATATGAGGTATACAATCCCATTAGTTTTTATCATTGTCACAAACTTAATTAGAAAAGCCATAAAAGTGAAAATGTTTTAATTAGTTAAAAAAATTGTGAATGAAGAATGTCTAGAGAATAGCTATTTGACTGTATTCGCACGGTTAATGGATTATTCTTTATTTACGTTTTATATTTTTCTCTCGTATATATAAATATATATTATAGGTATATCAATGTGACCTTGTTATTACACTTCCTGTATTTCTGGAGCTTTTTAATTTGGTACAAATGTACAATACGTATTGTATGTTTTATGTTATTATATCTATTGTAAAAACGTTCCCTTATCAAGGTTTATTAATCAATATTATAATAGTAATGGGTTTATCAGACATTTATTTTTATTCAATAACTGTAATGTATTATTATTGCAATATACCAGTCATGTACTAACTAAAAAGCCATACAACCTACTACATTATATGCGGTAGAATGTAATCTAAATCTTGGATGAATAAGCTTCATATAGGTATGCCATAGGTTAGCCAGCCTATTCGATGCGAAAGTTAGATGAATGGGCTACTTAGGTGTATACTTATGAAACCTATTTATATAACTTTCTTTCTATGGGTTGTTGATTGATGAGTCATGTAATTTAAGTAAATTGGCGACCTCTGCCGGCCGCAAATAATTCAACAAAAAAATTAATTAATTAAATTCTTTAGAGGTCTTAACTTACGCTAGAGAGATCGGTTCTTGAATGAAATATTGGTTTTGTTTTAAATAATTTAAAACTTGCCATTGTATATGACTACGGAACCCTATTCTATGCGTGGCATGACACGCATTTGACCGATTATTTATTAACGACATTAGTGTCGCTTGTTTACACATTTAAGGGGAGCACTTCGCGATAACCTCTACACCCGATAAATTCATAGTTCCCGGGGGTTGGGATATCCAATATTATGAAGTAATATTTCGGTCATTGATCTTGTAAGGACGTACATAATGTATCGTGATAATGTTTCTATTTCGTTCATTATATCAATGACAAACTTTTTACACAAAACACCAAACATTTTAATTATTCTTACATCACGTCAATATCAGGTCTTCTTAGTCCACTGCTAGAAATAGGAATAGGATTGCAAGACACGTGGTTGGATCTCGACGTCTCGCATACAAGCCTTGCCAGCCATAGATATTTTATTTTTTTTCCGGACATCATACACACAAAGTTGTGAGACAAATGATATAAATATATGAACATACTTTTTTTTGTAAATACATACATATTATACATAGAAGACACCCAAACTCCGAAATAAATATTTGCGGATCACAAACATTTGGTCTGACCTGGGAATCGAACCCGAGACCTGCAGTGCAGCAGTCGCACACGCTACCACTTCGCCACAGACGCAGTCATATAACAATTATTCATTTAATTAAGTTTTGTAAGCAAAAAGTTCACACGTAACAAGAAAAATAAATTAAGCGAATTTGGAACGTTTTGTTCTCGAAGTTTTAAACTAAAAAGTAATAACTCAGATCAGCTTTTAAGTTTTAAATAACCAACATATATTTTATTATGTTCCACAGGGTATCATACCCCGTTTCGAAAACAACCGCGTTACTGTAGAAGAATTATTCATATACGGTAACAGATTGACCAGCGCCATTGAAGAAGCGGTTAGATTACCGCAAATTCACATCAATCAATTGGACCTGCAGTGGATACAGGTAAGTTGAAAAATAACCGAAAATGTTTATTCCGATTACGTAATTTTTTTTAATAAAATTTATATACCATATGTCACCCGGTTCATTATTACGAACCTATTCATAACTAATTTCAGCCTTTTTTACAATTTTTTTACGATACACTAGAAAAAATCTCATTTTACTAATATTACTATGTTTTGTGTATTTTTACATAAAATACAAGAATGTTTTCCTAGGTCCAGGGAAATTAGAGATTATCCTTCAAGAGATATTTCAGAAACTACAGTAGGATATTTTTTCCAAATGCGGATAAAATGTTTTTAAATGTCGGTATTAAAATATTTTCATTATGATTATTATTGTAACTCAGTCGAGTATTTGCAATAATGAAACTGATAATTTAATTATACATACAAGAGCCTGTGAAAGAAAAGTAGACGAATATTTTGTTCAAGCCATATAAATATCTACTGGAAGAAGTAAATGTTCAAATATTAAATGTAATAGAGCCAGGCTGATTTCAGTACGTATGGGATTGCTCGACCGGTGCGGTACCACCCTCACACAGAAGACTAACCTATAGTCACAACATTAGTCCTGTCGTTTCGTTGGTGAGTGCGAGACCGGAGACCTATTAATGCACATGCATCTCAATGGGCCGCTGTAGTGTGGGTCACCAGTTTGCATTCACAATGATTATAGTGACCACTTGGAGTCTACTCATGCTCATGCAGGGTGTTCTTTGTGTCCGTTTCATGTATGTTTGTAAAGTCCCCCGCGACACAGGAATTTATATTCCTAATGCGGGAGTTGTCTTTTAAAAAAAAAAGAAAAAAAAAAAGAAAAAAAAAGAATGCTTTTCAACAGGTAGACTGGAATCACTTTGACAGACTCATACATTAAAAGAAAACAAGTGGCCCGTTTGATCGTTAAGCAGCTTTTATCTTAACTAAGGAGGATTCTATAAATATTTGTATTGCAGTTTAGAAAGCAGATGTATTTAAACAGTTCTACGTTATTTGATACTGAATTATCTTGTCTACTAAACGATGTTGGTATTTTCTTCAGTATTTTAAGTCAAATTCGAAAGTTGGTGCCGATTGTTAGAATGCTACTTGAATGTGTCGAGTGTAGTAGTCTGTAGTCTGGGCTAATGTATATAATTTTAACAAAAAGGAACCGACTTCAATGAAAAACTATTCCGAGTACCCAAATCCCGACAATTGTGCCTATGATATTTGAGGAGTTCCCTCGATTTCATCATCCGATCCCATCATCAGATCCCGATATGGTGACGATGGGACCACCTGTAAGCTACACCCATTCCAATGCAAAAATATTTTTTGAAATCGGTTCATAAATGACGAAATTATCGCTGAACATACATAAAAAAAAATAGATTCCGATGAATTAAGAACCTCCTCCTTTTTTTGAAGTCGTTTTAAAAGAGTCGCGAGTTTGGCACAACATTATATCACCCATTAACACCATTATACTACGTCAAAAATAAGGTGACGTCACGAAAAAGAACCTTGACACAATACCCTAGGGGTCAGAGTTGATGGCGTTAGAAAATTAATTTATTAAAATTGGTTTAATGACTGCACAAGATTTGAAATACAAATTAAAACATCTCTAATTAACAATGGTGACGTCTGTATATATTTTTTTCTACTCTGCCATAGTTGTTGAGAGTTAGTTTTTGTTACTATTTGTTCGTATAATTACATACTATTGTGGTAATAGGAGGTTAAATTGATATCTTTGACCGAAATCATTTGTATCTCATAATAGTTCAATACTATGATATTATGTAAGTACAAAAATCAATAAATTAAATTAAATATACGTATGTCCATAGGGCCTGTGTGTATGCTGCAAATTAATCCTTTGAGTATAAACCAAATGAAATACACAAAATATTCTAACCGTGCATGTCAGTGACTCCATATTTAAAGTCACTCCGTACTTATTACACGCTTTTTATTAGCTTCACCTGTATGTTTGTTTGTTAGTAACCGACTTCTTTGGGTGCGATTTTGACCCACTTTAAACTGCCAGATTTCGTTTAAACTTTGTAGAAATATCGAGGACCGATGACAACACACTAATTTGAAAAAATAAAATAAAAATAAAATGTTTAAACAAATTAGTCTTTTTTCTAAAAAAATGTTTAAAAATACTAAACGAACACGCTTTTAAACTAAAAAGTAGAAAATAATTTTAATGTAACAAAGCGTGGGGTGCATTCTGAAAATATTTCAATAATGGCAGTGGGCTTGCCATATTAGCCGCAGAACTGATGACTCCGATGTTACTCCGAATAATAATCACAACATCTAAGATACGGTCTAAAAATGGTTTAAGCCGTCGCCTCGCCTGCGCTGAGGATTGTTTCGATTGTTATATTTTGTGTAATACGTACACTATACTCTGTCCATTCCTTTATTATCTTTTTGACAGTTCAACATATTTCGAAATTAGTGACGCCCTCACACGTCACCGATTCGATTTGAAATCAAAATCAATCGATATAATATTCTTTAAGTCAGTATTGTAAATAAATAAAATGTGCACTATTGTGATATATAATTGGCCCAGGACAAAGAAAACTTTCTAACACAGACAGCATTTGAGCTGCCGTGTTTCGTTGGTAAGTGCGAGACCGGAGGAACAATGACGTAGAAGCATCTTATTAGGCCGCTATATTGCGGATCACCATGCACTATTGTCCGTATTCACAATAAAGATGCTAACTATTACTAGTGGATCCTACTTAAGCTATCTATAAGACAGAATAAAGTTACTTTGGCAGGCTAAAATGAAAGAAAAAAAAAACTGAGTCTATTGGTTCTTAGTGTTTGTTTCATTTATGATAGAAAACCCCCAGTGCTAGAGCTGCCATTTTTAAAGGAATTGAAAGAAAGTTTAGCAACGGACTTTTCCTTTATTAATTAAGCAATAAAAAGAAAGTTTTTCATCGGACTTTTCCTTCATTATTTAATGTGTGAATAAACACCTAACACACACGGAAGAGACATCATGACAAGGCGACGGCTATGTTTTTGTTTCTATGATAAAAACAACATTTGTAACGCATTGATGCATTACATGAGTGATAAAAAAACTCCTGACTAAAACTAGCAAATCTACTTAGCTCTTCATGTTGAACATGTATAGAAAGATGTAAATAACAATAAGTCTAAATTTAAGCTTGCCAAATGTCATAATAGCTGATTGAAATACTACTAATCCGATTGTAAAGTACTTAAATTTCATCTCTAGATAAGATATTCCGTAATACCCGACTAAATTGTTACATCTTATGTTGTTTGATTAAAATACATTCTTTATCGTTATCATCGGTTATCACATCACCTATACAGGGTATTAGAGTGAAGAAGTGTAGCGAAAATTTTGCGATTTTTATTATGGAAGTCTTATTTTGAAACTCATAAATTAAAATTGAAAGTAGACCGAAAACTTTTATTAGACCTCATATAAAGGAACTTTTTGTGTTCCTCAATGACACACATTTAATATTCTTAAGATCGTTGGAATCTTTAGAGCTAATGGCACCTAGCCACAGTACCATATTCAATTACAAATCTTTACGGCACAGCTTCTTAGATTCTGGAACGCCTAACTGATATGCATTAGACATGCCCAAACACAGGCAGCATTTAGCAATATGGTCAAAAATCACTACTTAGGTTCGTAGGTACTATTTGCTCACATTATTTGTATACGATTATCTGTGTGTATTTTTATATTTAATACCACCACAACTCCAAAATACCTAAACTACCCTTTGTTTACTTAAATCTCCTGTCGATTGGTTCATCCAGAAGTTGAAGAGATTGCTTTTAACAAAAAAGGTGCCCATTGTATAAATCTTCTACCAATATTCAACCGTAACAATGTAATTGGTGTGCAATATATTCTGTTAAAAAAAAAACAAAATCATAGTATATTACAAAAACAAAATAGCTTATGTAGTCTCTTTTAAATAATTGAAAAGGATATTTTACTACCAACCAATCATTCATACTAACAAAATAAAGAAAATAACAAATCCATAGATAGAATAGAAATTGTCAGTTTGTTTATTTTTTAACATTGAAATTGGATGGAAATATACCAAAATGACAAAGTGCATTTATTTAATCATCTGTTTAGATAGCGGACATTTCTTTATAGCAAGTTTTATAAAAAAATAAAGATATATTATCACGACAAACATCTTTAAATGTCACTAATATCAATATTTTCAATTATATTTTTATAATGCTTGTTTCAGGTGATATCTGAAGGCTGGGCTTATCCTCTTAAAGGATTTATGAGAGAACATGAATATTTATCGGTAAGTACTTTTGAATATCATGATTAGGTCAGTTATGATGAAAAAGTTGAATGTATTCAAAGTTCGAACTGAAGTTGCGTAGTCCGCTGCATATAGCAACAAGTAAATTGACATATGTATGTAAGCCGCGTTCTGGTGTAGCTCTATGGTGCTTGGTCTATTCAGAACGGGGCTTCTAAAGCTAGTAATCGAGGTAATGTTAGTGGAAGCAACTCATGAATTCTGTGTCTCCTAGGAGCTGGCGATCGAATAAGATTTTCTACCGGCCACAATAAATAGGATGTATCCAAAGTAGTTCTGAAATTAAATTATGTATAAGTAACATTGCTACATGACTATTACGAAGGCGTTCTAAACTTAACGCTGACTAATAAATTGATTAAAAGGATACAAACTATCCAAAAGAGTAATATAGTTTAGTGCTGCATTTTTTATCACAACAAAAGTTACATCAGTTTGTTAATGTTTATAATTGTTTTGATAATATGTTTGATACCAACTAAGTGTACACATGTTTACGGTTATCGTTTAGTGGAAACAAATGTACTAACATCCATCACTCACAATTTTTCTCGTTTCAAAATAAGGAAGTTACAAAACATATGTTTTAGATATGTCTTATAGGTTTTAATATCTTTAATGTATTCGATATAACTTAATACTAAAAAGTAGTAAAATTTCAAATTTGAATAGATTTTATGAAGTCGAGTTATTGTGTTGATTTTTCATTTTAGTTTTGCTTTAATGCTTCCCTTGAGCATGTCATTTAATACAGTTTTGTAAACGTGTGTTGAGTTTTGTAGCGCAGTAAATAACATTGTTATTTCAACAAAAGGCTTATAGTTGACTTGAGATGAAAGTCGTTAATGGTTTATAATAGTGGTTTTAGATTCATCTCAGACCACTGGACCATAATTTAATTCTGATTTTTTTAATAACTAGCCACTTGGTGTAGTGTGGGCAATAAAATGAAAAATATTTTTTTTACTTAATCTATAATTTACTGATAGCCGAAATATAACTTTATATGCATTGTAAACGAAATAAGTAAACGTTTCTTTTCAGGCTCTGCACTCGAACTGTTTACCGCTACCTGATGGGTCAGTAGTCAATCAGTCCGTTCCTGTCGTTCTAGCAGTAGAGACAGAGGTAAAGGACCGACTTACAGGAGCTAATGCAATCGCTCTTGTTTACAATGGAAAGGCCGTCGCAGTACTCAGGGCACCCGAGTTCTTTCCACACAGGAAGGAGGAAAGATGTTCCAGACAGTTTGGCATTTATCACGCGGAACATCCTTATATTAAGGTAGATATCTATCAGATCAGATAATTGAATATTTCTATTCAATACTAAAGGAGAAACCCGATTCTGGGCCTAAGCGTTACACGAATGGGATATGTACCAAAAAATTCGTCTATTTTGCTTGATTAACCTATCGAAATCTTAGCTTCATTTGCAATGGCCAAGTGTAGAAAATAAGTAGAATTCTATTGTTTTAAACAATCTTTGTAAACCTCTGCAACACTTATTTCAATATACGTAACTAGCTCCACAAACGTTGCATTCCTAAAATAGGATCGATTTATTGGAAATCGATACTGTTATAAATAAATAATACTTCTTTGTTTTAGTATAAATGATTGTTTTAATAGGTATTTTAATCAATGTAAATAGAGTCTGGCCAGCGAATCGTGACACAACTACTTACAATGGCGGCAATTCAAAATATCTACAACTGGCAGCATTAAATGTAGCATGAAAGGGTAGTTTTGTATTTTTCTATTAATGTGACTATGCCATAGAAAAACACAAATGTATCAAATCGTGTTTTTCATGTTAAAGAAAACTATAGCGGTTTTGATAACTTTTTTATTTCAGAAGTTGTAAAGGTCTAACTTGTGAAATAAGCTGACTTAGAAAACTTCGTACAAAATTAAAGAAATAATAAACAAATACAACAATGTATAATATGTATGTATTTACAAAAAAAAATCAGTTGTCTAGTTTGGGGACTAGATGGCGTTGTGTGTAAAAAGTCCGAAATATTTATTATTTATTATTATTATTAATTATCTATTGGGCACGATTTAATTATGGGTGATTACATAGCCCTATTTTATGAGTGGCCTGACACGCACTTGGCCAATTTTTATGAAAATAACTCAAACAATAAACATAACCTAAAATGTAAACATTGTCTGATTTTACCAATTTGGCCATTGCTGGGAGACCTGAAAATTAGGCTCGTGAAATCGTCATAGATATTGTAATTTATGCCCAAATTCTAGCACTGTAACGCCAGGCCCAAGTTTGTATGGATTTCGGGTTTCTCCTTTTACTTAAAAGTTCAGTAGAAACTATAGCGGGTAGAATGTAATAGCAGATCAGATCAAAGGTAATACAAACATATATGTACTACTATTACATTAGCATCTTTTGAATCTAGAAATACACCCGTATAATATAGTTGGTTTTCTGAATAATAATCAAAGAAATATGATTTCCCAGGTTATATCAATCACATATCAATTCTCAGTTTTGCATTCCAGTTTGTGAACGAGTGAAATAAATAATACTTCATCAAAATTAGATCCTACATTTCTTTTTTGTTCTGTTGTCAGATGATCAAAGAATCGGGAGATTGGCTAGTAGGCGGGAACTTGGAAGTGTTTGAACGTATTCGCTGGAACGATGGGTTGGACTCCTACCGCCTCACGCCCAATGAGCTCAGTCAAAAGTTCAAGGAACTTGGTGCTGACGCTGTGTTTGCTTTCCAAGTAAGTGTTATTCTATAAGTAAATAAGGCTTTTCCAGGTCCTCTCGAAACGTTACATTAATAATTATAGTTGCTCGGTTCCAAGATGTCACTCCTATGAAGGAGAACCGGCAAGTAATTTCATAAATTACTCTATATGCGGCATGCTTCGCTATGGCACGTCCTGGTTTCATTAATGAATGGGGAACAAAACTGAAACGGAAAATAATAAAAAGCGGTCAAGTGCGAGTCGGACTCGCCCATGAAGGGTTCCGTACCAGCAAGTAACATCATATAAAAGTTCTTGTAGTTTGTTGTAACTTTCATCGATGTTTTTATACTAGTGTATTGATTCGATGAAAGGTATATTGCGTGTTACGATTTATGACGTATTAAAAAAAAACTACTCACTAGATCTCGTTCAAACCAATTTTCGTTGGTAGTTTACATGGTAATGTACAACATATATTTTTTTTAGTTTTATCACTCTCTTATTTTAGAAGTTAGAGGGGGGGGGGACACACATTTTTCCACTTTGGAAGTGTCTCTCGCGCAAACTATTCAGTTTAGACAAAAATGATATCAGAAACCTCAACATCATTTTTGAAGACCTATCCATAGATACCCCACAAGTCTAGGTTTGATGAAAAAAAAAATTTTGAGTTTCAGTTCCAAGTATGGGGATGGGGACCCCCAAAATGTATCGTTTTTTTTCTATTTTTATGTAAAAATCTTAATGCGGTTCACAGAATACATCGACTGACCAAATTTCAACAGTATAGCTCTTATAGTTTCGGAAATAATTGGCTGTGACATACGCACGGACAGACAGACAGACAGACAGACTTGACGAATCTATAAGGGTTCCGTTTTTTGCCATTTGGCTACGGAACCCTAAAAACAGTCCTTGATATGGCTTTTATTATATTAGCTTAATAAGTTAATTTCTTAATAAAATCACGAACCTTTTTATAAATGCTTGAAATTATATATTTGTAAAAATTTCTTACAGCTACGGAACCCCATTCACAACGGCCATGCTCTTCTGATGCAAGATACGCACAGGCAGTTAGTCGAAAGAGGATTTAAGAAACCAGTGCTCCTATTGCATCCGCTTGGTAAGCATTTAACACTTTCTATTGGCAACTCTCACTCTTCAAGGACCATTGCTGGTGGTATACCATCTAATTTAAGAATACCTTACATGATTGTCTATGCACAACTTGAACTATGCTAAACGTACATATGTAAATACTTTTTTCGTAAATATCTGCATGTGTCCAAACATGGGTATAAATATTGTACTAAGTAAAAATCGAATGCAAGACCCCAAAGACAAAACAAATAAGACCCAAGAAAGATCCCGGAGCTTCTGGTTTCCGGATCTAGTGGTATGTAACAGCCCGGAGTATGAAAGGCAATTTGACGGAGTTTCACACCCGTACCTCGGAGAGCTCTTTAAGCTGTCGCTCCTGGTTGCCATGAAATCCTATGGCAATCGTTATTGCGAAGTCAGTAACCCTTAAATGTATTCTGCCTGCTGCCTGTCAATCCTTGGAAATACTGATATTCAGATGAAACCTCGACCCTGAATAGTCTTGGGAATAATAAAAGCTAGTAAATTTAATAAGAAAAGTTGACAATGTGCTATTCTATTTGTCTACTCTCTTGTTTCATTGGCTAAATGTCACTCAGTCACGTGATCAGAACATAATATTAGAAGGCCTCCGTCACTCGCTCAATGCCACGCGCTATATTCCTACGGCTCGGCGTATCGTCGACGATGCAACTCGACGGAGGGCCGTCAAACGTCCGCCTGAGCTCGTTTCCCGCGCTTTCGCTTTGTAATGCCGAAACCACGTGCAGTAGATGGGTGTAAAAGTCAAATAATATAGATGAATAAATTATATAGATAAATTACATAGAGGAGTTAAAAAAATTAATTTTAAATTATTTTGACAACGTTTAATGAATCGGCCTGGTAGCACCATATTACAACTTTTAAAACTTAAACATATTTGATTGACTAAAAGAAATATGGTTGAATCGAAACATTAGTTTTATTACAATAATTTTATCACAGGCAGGTAGCCCTAGCGCATTCTTACGAGAACGCGCTGGCGCGTGTCCCGCACGGCGGGCGACACAGTATCGACTCTTTGTTTGCGTACTTAAGGTACATTTCTTCTCGTTCTAAGTGGCAGGTATTATTATTAAGATATTGTATGCTATTATAGCGTAGGTATTTTCGCTTTTGTAGGGGAGTGATGTATCTTGTTACATAGTAACTATTTATTAATCTGTGATATTAGCCAATGGAACAAGAGAATAAAGAAATTAGAATAGATAACAAAAACCTTTTAACTTGGCTAGGGGGGCTGAAGTTGTGAACATTGTTCTCTCTTGCATCTTTGTAAGGAAGGTCATATTTCTATTTTAGGTGGATGGACGAAAGATGACGACGTTCCACTAGAAGTGCGTATCAACCAGCACAAGGCTGTCCTAAGCGAGGGGGTATTGGATCCACAGTCTACCATCCTCGCAATATTTCCTTCACCCATGATGTATGCTGGGCCTACTGAGGTAACTCATGCGTAACAACGCAACGTAAACTCCAAAAACTTTTATACTACACCTGATCGGAACAGTATTCAATATTCCCTGAAAATGAAAAGAGAAAGTTAGTCTTTTCCTTGACCTAAATAAGCGGGAGGAAAAAATGTATGAAAATCCATTTCTTACGTGTTTTAGCGGGAGAGAAAGTTGTATGAATTTTCATTTCTCATGTGTTATCATAACTATGGCGCGCGTGCGCCCAAAGAGTTTTCATATAATTTAAATATGGAATCTCCGTGCCACTGACATGTTTTTGTGAAGAATAAAAAAAAACAAAAGAAGCGCGAAATATTTATAAATATTATGTCAAATTCTAAGCTAAATTGTGTCTTACATGGTGTCTTACGTTTTGATTTTATTTTATAAATACTTTAAATGTTCCTCACAGGTGTAGTATAAAGCACTGTGTAGCACTCGGGTGAAAGTCCCATTCCTACCTCGGGAGTATTGTGGCCCTAGGCTGCGCCTTCGGGCCACAAACTGCTCCCTCGCTAGTAATCGGTTCCTTTCCTCCCTTGGTGAACAATGTACTATTCCCTTACTCTGTAATATGTAGTAGTTTGGATTTTGCTGAAAAAGAAAAAGTCAATGTGTCATGAAGACAGGGACGCGGTCGCTAATGATTTTATTGTTATTCGTCAAATATTAGATAGTTGTGATGTATGATTTCTCGATCGCTGTACACAGTAATTTTTCAATACTATCTTATTTTTACCTACATGATCTTCACATCTCGAATATACCAATTTTAAGTGGTCAACGATATTAACATGCTAAGTTATACCCATAGGTCCAATGGCATGCTAAGTGTCGTATGAACGCTGGTGCCAACCACTACATAGTTGGACGAGACCCAGCCGGGCTACCACACCCTGCTGGAGGTGGCGACCTGTACGACCCAAGACATGGTGCTATCGTGTTAAAGAACGCACCTGGACTCAACGACCTTGAGGTGAGCTCTTATTTAAAGTTGAATTTCATACATTCATCCAGTCCTTTGGAAATGTTCTCTTTGAATCTATAGATTTGCTATATATCATCAACAACCCATAACGTCCCACTGCTGAGCTCAGGTCTCCTCTCAATAGAGGGTTGAGGCCATACGTCCCCACGCTGACCGAGTGCGAGTTGGGGACTGGTAAGACACGTTGTGGCTACGTAATCTTGCTGTTGGATGTTTCTAAGCCGCCTGAAGGCCTCTAACTAAGCTTCACGACTGCTAACTTATGATAACAACCGGGACCGACTGCTTAACGTGGCCTCCGAATCACGGAAACGCTCATTACATAAAATGCCACAAACGGTCACCCATCTAGGTCCGACCGCGCCGTCGTTGCTTACCATTGGTGATTGTTTTGCTATATATAAATAAGAATTAGATTTAATCAAAAAATAAGATAAGAAAAAGAAATCAATGAAAATATGATGGGATAGCATTTCATTTTAACTACTAGTTCAAAAGCTCATAATGGCTATGAGACTGTTTATTTAGCAAAAGAAATAAAATAATAATATATAATTTGTTGTAACAATGTAAAACAACCAAACCCCGAAACATGAACGCCTTATTTGCACATCATAAACGTATTTCTTATGTATGTATGTTTGTTATTTCGTATGAAAGCATGAACCTAGCTGGTGCCAGTTTTAATAGATGCGTCAATATTTTCCAAAATATCTTTTACATGCCATGGTACAAGCCATTGTGGGTATCGAAAAGTATAAAAAATATCAATAATGTGCTAGAGCGACGCGGCGACGAACGTGACGCGTATCGTGCGTAAGCGACTACCCACCGGAATGGCCTGCGCGGGCAGGCAGGCGGCTGACTATACCTAAAGTGCGGAGTGAAACCCCTTACTGGAAGGCCAATTGTTGAAAGAGTTAAAGATTGCACAAAAAACCGTTTGAAGCTATTTGCATTAGGCTGGTCCAAAATGGATTTCTTTTTACTACACCTATTACATATTATAATTATAAAAATACAGTGTCATATAAGAGATGTTGTATTTGGCAGATTATTCCGTTCCGTGTGGCCGCTTATGACACATCAGTTGGAAAGATGGCTTTCTTCGACCCAACCCGTAAGGAAGATTTCGACTTCATTTCTGGAACTAGGATGAGAGGTACGTAATCATGCTTGCTTTTTTTTTCACTGAGAGTCAGCAACGCTCTAATAAAAGATAGAAAGAGAAGTTAGTGTATACTAGTTAGGATTAGGGTTTTTTGTCCTCAGATGATTTAATATTTTTGTTACTAATCCGGTACTAATACATAAGAATAAAAACCCTAGAATTCTAGAAAAATAATCTTGAAACTTTTCTAAATTTGCTTACCACTAAAGACACTATTAATGCTTTGTGGTCTAGATAACTATGCTTTGTAATTATAAGGGACTAAACCAATCGGTTGAGTCTGATTTAGAATTCGAAAGCTTATATTTAATTTGTAACCTACTAAAGTGACTCTATGGTGCCTTGGTTACATGCTTTCGCATCGTTGTCTGTGCTGTCATATTTAGGTTGTACTACCCCGATCGAGCTATCTATCTATGGTAGTTAGATACTAAACTAACACAGTCCAAGTATTTTTCGCATCGAATAGCATTAAAGTTTTTCTTCTTCACAGGTCTCGCTAGATCTGGCAAGGAACCACCAAAAGGTTTTATGGCGCCAACTGCATGGAAAGTTTTGTCCGATTATTACCAATCACTGAAATCCAAGATGGACACCAACTAAATTCATTTTATTTATTACGCTATACTTTAATAGCGTAATACCAGGTATTATCGAATGAATATCACTACTATTCCATTCTTCGAAGTGTTTGCTTTAAAACGAAACTTAAATATCATTATTTTAAAATTACAGATATTTGTATGCATATTAAAGATGATTCAAATTGTTAAAAAAAACACTAACGTCCCCTAAATTTAAAGGGCACTTAGAGGTGGAGAGAGTTAGATAACCCTTAGTAATATTTTCGTTTTCACCAACCTTTAGGGAACACCTATGTGCTTAGATTTCTCTTAAAATTCAGGGGCTACCTTAGGGGGCTCTTAGCTAGAAGAAAGTATAAGTATGATTGGTGGAAACGACCATAAGACCTCACATGTCATAATACAAACCAAAAAGACGATGATGTATTGTCTTACTAAATCTAATATGGAAATAATGTTTTGAGCGGAATTTTTAAAAATGGAAAATGGATCTCGTGTCAGTGAAACCAATATGGCGTCTTCACTAAAATCGGTTCCTAGAGAATACCAAATTATGTTTTAAAAGTTAACCAGCGATGTAATTAAGTAATAATCTTTAATATGTAAACAATAATCATACGAAAATTTGTTTTAGAAATCGATGTTGTGAATTCATCATAAATTATTTATTTATTGGCAGCTGCTAAAATCATTTTATATTTTATTCGAATAATGTCACAATTACCCGGGAAATATCATTATTATGTATAAGTGAGATTTTAACTACACTAAAAAAAAGATTTTTTATTTAATTTTTAGTATTTTTTGACATTTTATTATATTTAATTGTCATGTACTTATACATATTTCTTGTATACCGAGTACATAATTATATAGTGCAATATTTTTTGTTTTAAATTATAAATAAAATATACATTTTTTGTACATTCCTGTAATATGTTAAACAATAATTGTGGAAATATACACATTCCATATACCTATTACTTTACATCTTTTGATTCTTATTTTATGTAAGTATATTTATTTTTATCATAATCAGTATACGATATGTGTCACAAATGATACTGTGATTTGATTTATATAGTTAAATGTTCATCTCTCAGTTTACACAAATATGACATCTCTATAAGTTAATAATTAAGAAACTTAATCTAGACTATTTCTAAAATATTAAGAATTAAAAAGAATAATAATAGAAAGTCCCAATTTAGGATTTAAATATACCTACAATAGAGTAAAATGAATACCTGTAAGCGTCTATTACTTTGGTTCCGTTTTTGTGCTCAACAGTGGACGTCACTGTAGATTGAGGTCCTCAGGCATATCTTACAGTTGTCAAAGTTTGTTCATATTATGCACGTGATTATTCTTAAAATCGTATTGTAAAAATATTAAGCTGAAAACACATTATCAGACGCGGCTGACAGCCGCGACTGATAAGTGTGCACAGTCTCGTCAGTCAAAGGTCACGTCCACTACTTACGTCCGATAGTTTGCACAGCTCAGTGTAAGTTCACACTCTAGATCACGGCTGTCAGCCGCCTCCGATAATGTGTTTCCAGCTTCAATAAGCATGCTGCAGTGTTGCGCTGTATCGTTTAATTCGAAAAAAAAGGATGAAATAGGTTTACCGAATATAGATTGTTTTAAAGCACAGATATTCATTCAGGGTATGATAAAGTATTCATAAATTTAATTTATTTCCCTTCGGAAATAAACTTCCGCTCACAGAAATTTAATTTGACATTTCGGAGACCTTACACCACACTAGCGCCTCTGGCGGCGAATTTACTGGCGGTTTGCTGAATTAATATAAAATGTACGTCTGTTTTTATGATTAATTAGCTGAGTTCCTCAGTGTTACCTGTGGGTTTTCAAATCAAATCAAACCATTTTTATTTCAAATAAACCATACAACGGCACTTTTGAAACGTCAAGTAGTCAGTCAGTAGTCAGTCGTGAAGCTAATTGTCTAATTAATATTATTTTTACGGGAATTAACGCGATCACTTATTTAGGGTATTACATACCTCTGATTTGCCTGACGTTTTGACCAGGTTACACCGGCCGTGGTCACAGGCTGACTGGTTCATCGGCGCACGCCCTCCGTCGTCGAATTCGTGAAGTAGAAGGTTCTTCATCTACCCGCACTTTTTCGATATTGTTGATGTTTTTGTGTCGCCATGTACCGTCACATACCACACTAACAGTGTTCCTATTCTGTAAGCAAACCGATGAGTCCCTATTCTGGTGTTTTACCGACTGCGCAGAAAAGCGAGGTGGTATGTTTTTCAACACTGGATTCCACGCTGTAGATAATTTAAAGCCATCTTCCCGATTGAAAGTTTTATGCTTTTTATATAAGTGATCGCGTTAATTCCCGTAAAAATAATATTAATTATCATGGAACGCGAAAGTTTAAAAGTTAGTATAGCTAATTGTCTGTTCCAATTCGTAGATCCTATGGAGAAGAACAGACAAGAAACTCCATGGACACTCTTTTCCAACATTGTTTTTACAATTTTTGGTTACATTGTTTGTAAATGGCAAGGAATGTTTTTTAACAAATAACCTAAGTTATGACTTATGTCAGCAGCTAGGTTCCAGTGAAAATCCTGTTGAAATTTGTATAGATTTGATATATTTTTTGTTATTTATTATTAACCCTTTATTTCTTCGTATTGCTTTGAAATTACAAAGGTACACTTAAAATATATTTATTTGTATAGATGTGGAGCTGTATTAACGATAAAAGTACACATTCTAATGAAGTAAAGGATCGTCTTAAAATTACTTGTTAAGATAATTCAAATTAACTTTACAAGACATTCAAGACCAAAATTTTCTTTTCATCAAACGTTTACAAATAAATATTCAACATTGTGAAAATATTATGACTTTGGCTGTAGTTAGATTATCTATTGTAATCTAATATTAATAAATAAAATAAAATAAATTTTAGAAACTCGATTTGTAAACATCTTTGTGTTAGACAATCTAAAGATCGTTGGATATCAAATTTCTAAACAAGGTATCTGTACATTCAAGGCATGAATAAAAATACCATATATTTATTGCCTAAAATTAGTGTGTCATGGGGTTATATATTATTTTTTCAAATGTATTATTTTAATGCAATGTGAAAAACATTGCATACTATATTAAAGAGAAGAAAATATTATAAATGATTGTATTTTAAAAAATATTTAAATCATGATTTCAGACAAGATATTTAATCACATACAATCAATTCATATATTTCTTTTTTTATCAGTGTTAATTAAAGTATTAATAGCTAGACACAGTCGGTATATTATACAACATACATTTAGATGCTTTATAAGCCCAGGGATGGACTTGGGTGGGTAATTGTGGAATCTGAGTGTTTTAAGGAAAAGTTTATATGTGAACTAGCTATTGCTCCGCTCCGCCCTCGCGTATGTCCGATGTCCTTCCTCAAGAAATAAAGTACCTCCATAGCAAATGTTATTGAAATCGGTGAACTAGTTTAGCTGTGACGAAACATAGTTATGTTCGAATTTAGAATATTAGTATGAATGTCCTTTCTGTCGTTGGATTTTTTATATTATATGTTTTTAGACTCGCGACTTTTACACATACTCATGTTTTTTTACTATATACGGGACTTAATCGCGATAAAATTATATATACCTACGGTACCTTTAACTTACCGACGTTTCGAACGGGTTATACTGCCATTCGAAAACCAGTTCGAAACGTCAGAAAGTAGAAGGTATAGTAGTAATCTTTTTTTTTGTATTGTATTTATGCCTGCCAGTGACTCTACTCTGCCTGCTGAAAAGCATGAGTAGAATCAAAGAGTAGTAGTCACCATCCACATTGTGAATGGAGACAGTGCAACATGGTGACCCGCACTATGGTGGTCTATTGAAATGCTACTGCATTATTGGGCATCCGGTCTTACACTCATCAAGGAAACGGCTGCACGCCACGAGTCGCCGCTCATGGCTATGAGCTTAGTTATGAGCGGCGACTCGTGGCGTGCCTCGTACATTTTTATACTTTTGATATTACCGCTCGGCGTTTCGCTCTTAGCTACCGCTCACAGCGGTAAAGTCGTAAACGGGCCGTTAAGGTTGGTCTTCTGTGCTAGGGTAGTAAAGCCCCGGTCAAGCATGGCCATTCGTGCTGAAATCATCTTGGTTCTACTACCTTCAAATTACCTCACCTAAGTATATTTTTCGTAAAAACATTTAGATTCCGTCGTGTACTATCGACAAACTTGAATCATAACCCACTTAGCCGATAAATCGTTTGAAACTGTCAAAACAATAAAGATTTCCCCCCTTCCCCAGCTGTAGTAAAGCCCCGGTCAAGCATGGCCATTCGTGCTGAAATCATCTTGGTTCTACTACCTTCAAATTACCTCACCTAAGTATATTTTTCGTAAAAACATTTAGATTCCGTCGTGTACTATCGACAAACTTGAATCATAACCCACTTAGCCGATAAATCGTTTGAAACTGTCAAAACAATAAAGATTTCCCCCCTTCCCCAGCTGTAGTAAAGCCCCGGTCAAGCATGGCCATTCGTGCTGAAATCATCTTGGTTCTACTACCTTCAAATTACCTCACCTAAGTATATTTTTCGTAAAAACATTTAGATTCCGTCGTGTACTATCGACAAACTTGAATCATAACCCACTTAGCCGATAAATCGTTTGAAACTGTCAAAACAATAAAGATTTCCCCCCTTCCCCAGCTAACTACGTCAATACTGCAATAATTCAAAAGGAGATCGTTTTTTGTTTTATCGGAAGACGGTCCCTATTTCATCTCATCCATTTTTTTTTTAATATTAGATTCTTACGATGACGACTTGATGACTAGAAGACTTTAGAATTGAAGACGTTAACTACATTGGCAGAAATAAATCTTATCAAAAGAAGATGAAAAAGCAATAGTAAATCTGCGTAAAAAAATGTCGTTACCATGTAAATTCGTAATTATGCCAATTTGTATTAGAATGTCTGTAAGAGAGTAAGCTTGTCGTGAGTCATGATTTCAATTTGTCGATAGTAAAACATGTTCACGGGATCTATATTAAACAATGTGTCCATTTTGAAATGGACACAGTATGTTGAAAAGATTGATCGGTTGTAAATCGTAATTATTTTACATAACTTTTATTTGTATGTAAACACAATAATTGTGTTTAGGGACGTATTGTTATTATAAAAGGTTTTAATTATAAATTGTTGTAATATTAGTAAATAAAGGTGCTTTTAAATATATGGAATATGAATACAAATATGGAGTTTTATTTATTTTTGTACTTCAAGGCTTGATTTTATCTATTTTTTATGTATATGTGTATATTGATTATTGCGGTAAAGCGTAACCTATCGGCTTCATCAATAATCAAAGCATCTCCATGCATATTGGTGGAGCTATTTTAACCATTGGTGAAAGTGTAACAGACAGTTGAGTTCAAATTTATAATAATAGTAAAATTATGTGCGTGTGATAGTGATAACTTAAAAAGGGAGGATAAACGGCTACAAAATAAAATAAAACTTGTCTATGATTCGTAGTAATATAAAGTAACTGAATTAACATAAAAGTTAACAACTCAAGACAAAGTGTTACAAGTATAATCGTAACAAAACATTTTAAAAATATAATATTTTTTTTATGATGTGTATTGATGAATTAGCTCAGTGTTTACTGCTGTTATCGTCATTGTAATACTGTTCATTATGACGTTTATGATTAACTTAATATTTATTATAATAATTGATCGTTCCTTAACTCTCCTATGCCATGTTTTAATAAATAGCACCAAAGAAGTAAGTCTCAAATTGTGAAGATTCGTGCAACGGTAATAGTGTGCTGACGCTACTCGCACGACGACAGAGGGGCGCCGCGCGGGGGGACGGCATCAGGTTTCGTTTTGAGCTAGTTGCTATCTCAGCTCGCACGAGTTATATTATGTAATGTATGCGCTGATTATCCCACACTCTGATGATGAAATAAAAAAATAAATATATCGGATATCTGACACACAACATTATCTAGTCCCAAAAAATATAAATACATATTATATACTTTTTTTCTAAATACATCACTAAATATAATAAATTCCTTCGCCGCGTGTGTCTCTCTGTCTGTTTTCGATAAACTCAAAAACTACTGCACTGATTTAAATGAGATTTAAAATTGTACCCAGATCGTCTAAAGCCTAAGAAAGGCCATAGGCTACTTTTTACCGCGAAAGCCGACAGTCGCGGTCGGAAATAGGACATAATATATTATAAAAAGCCCAAAAATGCGAAACAAATATTTGCAAATCACACAAACATTTAGTCCGACCTGGGAATCGAACCCGAGACCTCCATGGGGCCACCTGGCATTGGGAGCAGTTATCAAAAGGGACAGATGCTGATCAACTATTTGGAACTAGAGGGGGTTATTCTTCGAGAAAGACCCCTAAAGGAAGTGAACCTAGACACAAAATTTTACACTACAAAATGAATTACCTACTGATTCTGGATGCGGCAAGCCGGGAGTGGTCTATGTCCAGCAGTGGACTGTGGACTGCACACACGGTGTGAGGGATATTAAACCTGCGTGTTTACTAAACGGCGTTAGAGTAATGACTGCACACGGGCGTTTCAGGATCTAGATACGCCTCCGGATATATTTTGTAGTTAACCTTGTCTAATAATTTACGACATTTATATGTATAAATACACAACGCTAACTGGTTAATTGGTTATTGTTGCATAATTCCACAAATATTTATTTCATCATCATCACTAGCCTATTGCAGTCCACCGTCCACTGATGGACATAGACCACTCCCGGCTTGCCGCATCCAGAATCAGTAGGTATTATATGTTTCATTTACAAAAAGACTGCCTAAAAAGGGAATGTTTCATTGCCTATGGCATAATTGGCATATTTTTAATCCAATAAAACAGTGGAAGGCGTTAAGGGGTCAAAAAATATCATCATCAACAGCATTTAACAGTCCACTGCTGGACATAGGCGTCTCCTTGAAAAGGAGGTATTGGCCTACTATACCACTCTGGCCAGACGAGTTGGTATAGGGTTTGTTTCAAGTTTTCCTTCTAAAAAATATAATACTTAAAATTTAATGTTATACTTAAAAAAATATTTAAATGAAAGTTTAATTGATCGACGTACTAAAATTCCATATTCAATATTTTTTTCCAAATCTATCTCTTATCTATCACATAATAAATAACTTTATCATTCATTTTTATTCAAATCAGACCTTATTTCTAAGGTCATAGGGCCCATTTTCAATATTTATGCTGAACGAGATAACGAGAACATTTATCCAACCAGCCCAGTCTAAAGGCAACAGCACAAAAGCGAAGTCGTTTGTTCACAATGGCTGTGCGGCTCTTTGTAAAAAATGTGGTGCTTAAATGTGTGAACCATGTACATAAAACCGGTTCACGGTCAATGACACATTATCCTATTGACGACCACGTGTTTGGACTGTCCAGTGAACAGCAACAGGTAATTGAAACATTGTTTATACTGTACACAAAGGCTAAAATACCAATGCAAGTAATTGAGGAAAATTGAATTAAAACATTTTATTAATTTATAGTAACCTTTATATTCGGTCGTATTATTTATTCGTATTAACAGAACTTTAGTAAGAGAAATGTATATTACCTTGCCCCTAAACCTCAGTCTATAATATAACCAAGCTCTGATAACATTATAGCGGAGAATAGCTATGAGTCGGATATAGCGGTGATTCTTTAAAATGATATCGCTTTATCAACTGGATGAAACAAAACATACACTAAACGTCATGTAAAGTTTACTATACGTACGAGAAAACCACATCCAAATCGGTAAGCGGCCTATGTGAGATTAACGCGCACAAACACACAGACAAACATACCTAAGTTTTTACTTAACTTTTATTTTGAGTTCTGTTTAATAAAGACTGCATAAATTTTTCTTCAATAATATGTTTAATGTACATACATCGACCTCATACGATTTTGTTATTCTTTTACAACAATGTATAGATAAGTACGAGTGCCTAATGTTTTATACACAATACGTGATAAACCGAAGTATCGACTGTGTTTGATAAATACATACTGCGCTAAGTAATAATAATTTTACGCTTATTGTCATTAAGGGTCTTATTATTACGCCATGAAAACAAGAGTTTAATTTTATTAAAAATTTATTAAGAAAGTTCTAGCAAAACTTTTATGTAATACGAGTATAAATAAAGTAAAATGTGTCTCGGAGAGCGTGATTATTCGTCGATCACGGTTGTCATGAACATCTATATGGTAATCGTTCTTGGGCAGTCAGTCCCCTCAAATTTACTGACAACGAGGTGTACCTTCGCATGCAGATTGCAGTTCGCCCTCAGGGTTGCATGTCGCTCCGTGTAAAAACTGATATTCAGGTTAAACCACTTCAACTAGTAGGCGCCTATAACCATCAATACTACTATTATCTAAGGCTCTATCTTAGATGATAGTAGTATTGGGGAAGTCATGCTTCGTTACAAATGGGCCAGAGCGATACCACGGTGTTTGGATACCAGAGGATTTGGTTTCACGCAACTCTTTCATTGCTCTTTAGTGGAATTCAAATGTAGGGATATTCCTCCATCCCATAATAGATAAAGTTTAGATAATTTAATTTAATATCCATAATCTTTACATAGTATAAGATGACGTTTCCATTGTATATTGTAATCTTTTAAACTATTCAACGGATGTAGTAAATACAGAATAGTTATAAAAATATTTAAATTACTATGAACATAAAACTAACGAATACTAACTAGTTAATTAACATTAACTAAATTATTTACACATTAATATATTAATGATGTTTGCAGTTTAAAAAAAATATTCCAGACGAACTTTTTATTGTTTATTGGGAAATATAGGTACCTATTGAATACAACATTTAAATTTATAAACTCTAGCAAAAATAAAAAAATATTTATAAACCTCCTTTCTAAGGAGAGGCCTATGTCCAGCAGTGGACTGTTAAAGGCTGTTTGTTGATGATGATGATGATGTGGTAATGGGAAATAAAAAAATATTTCCAGAAAAAAACAATATTCCAAATCATCTGTTCTGTCCTTCAATGCGATATTAAGCAGTTTGGTCTCATTGCACGAACCGTACCGAAGCTGGTTGGCGTTGTAAGGTATTTACATAAATAGAGAAATCTAGTTGATACCCTATGAAAGATATAGGCATGATGTTAAACTCAATAAGCCAATTTTGCTGGGGTAACGCACACTACATTTATGCCCCTTTTGGCCTACTTCTGTTAGGGTGACAGGTAACCTGGCCCTCAAGCTTACGCTTTTGGAGGACGTAGAAAGTTTTTGGGATCTTCTTGCCTTGCGGTGCCTGGCATCCGTGCCCAATATGTAATATTATCTATCTAAATACTGATTTTATAATTTCAGCTTAGACAAACAGTTTTCGATTTTGTCCAAAAAGAATTGGCACCAAAAGCCGCCCAAATAGACAAAGAAAATAATTTCACTGAAATAAGACAATTCTGGAAGAAATGTGGAGAATTGGGATTATTAGGTGAGTATAAATAGATTGAAAAAATTTGTGCGATTTTATCTCTATGAAGGGTTCATAGCGGAGTAGCCTTAGGTAATTGGAAACAAACACCGAGGGTAAGCAAACGTTTGTGGCATGATATCTTATGATATATTTTCGTTATTCTGAGATGACGTTAAGCTGTTGGTCCCGGTTTTTATTATTGAGGTAATGAAATAATAAATTTAAGATGAATATTTCTAAAAAATCTAAAACCTTGCCATATTAAAATTCCCTGCAGGAATAACGGCGAATCCGGAATTCGGTGGTACCGGCGGCAAATACTCAGATCACTGTATAATTATGGAAGAAATGTCAAGGTACTACGATCATTATAACAACTCTGGCATAATATTTACAACCGTATCAAGTAAATGAAATAAAGACTATATCTAAATTATTTTCGATTTTCAGAGCATCTGCTTCAATAGCATTATCATACGGAGCGCATTCAAATTTATGCATAAATCAAATCAATAGAAATGGGACAGATGAACAGAAAACGAAATATTTGCCAAAGGTGAGCAATTGTTTGAAGAAAAGACGCTTCCGTTGACAGACTAGGTATCATAAATACTTTAATAAATGTTAAAACTAATTTTGTTTGAAGAAGTTTGATTAGATTAATAAAAGCAACTACCTATTTCAACTTGTGTTTTACACACGGACTAAAGTCAACTAGCTGTCTTTGTCTAACTAGCCTAGAGTGTCGATAAAATCTAACCTTGCTAAATAATGACACTATGTTCAATGTGGCAGACAAAACTAAGGTTCAGTTTTACTTTGCTCACTATAGCTTTTCTAAATAAACATCTAGGACGCAAAATGAATTTTTCTGTGAAATATATAGTAACATGTCCAGTAAGAACTGATAATGAATCAGAATTCTTATTCTCTAAAATCTGGATCTTAGAACGAAGGAAAATATTTATAAATTTAACAAAAAAGAAAGGACTTTCAATGAAAAACTACTCCGAGTACCCAAATCGCGACAATTGTGCCTATGATATTTAAGGAGTTCCCTCGATTTCCTTGGGATCCCATCATCAGATATGGTGACGATGGGACCACCTGTAAACTACGCCCATTCCAATGCAAAAAGAACTTTTGAAATCGGTTCATAAACGACGAAATTATCGCTGAACATACATAAAAAAAAAAAAATGTGAGCCGTCACGGGACGCCTGGCAGATGTGAAACATCGCCATTATTTTGTAAAAGTAATATGCAGGTAATATGCAGAAAAGAACATATTGTAATAGGAACTAAATATGTCATAATGATAAAATAAAATATTACTAATTATTAAATAGTAGTCTATATGCAGTAGTGTGTGTGGGTCACTGTACTGCAGTCAGCATCGTCTGCATTCACAATGAGTATGGTGACCACTACGCTTAGACTTTGGAAGACTCAAATAAAAAAAAGGTTTTATTTCAGGAATTATCCCTACTAATATTATGAATGCGAAAGTAAATATGTCTGTCTGTTACGCTTTCACGCCTAAACCACTAAACCAATTTTGATGAAATTTGGTATGATGATAGAACTGAACTTGGAAAAGGACATATGATACTTTTTATCGCGAAAATAAGGGTAGAAGGGGTTGAAATAGAGGACGAAAGTTTGTATGGAAGTTCCTTATTGTCAAACTTAAAATCATGTAATATTGTTCAATTGTTTGGGAAAGACTATAGGCTACTCCTTACCATGTCGCGCGATAAAACCGAATTCCACGCGGGCGAAGTCACGGGTGGAAAGCTGGTAGTCTATAAAAATGCAGATACTAATGGTTGTTAAAAAACTAATATTGTATATAATTTCTTGCAGCTGTGTTCAGGTGAGCACTTTGGTGCGTTGGCAATGTCTGAACCGGGTTCTGGAAGCGACGTAGTGTCAATGAAGCTGAGAGCAGAAAAGAAAGGTGATTACTACGTACTGAATGGAAATAAGTTTTGGATCACCAATGGACCGGATGCTGATGTTTTAGTAGTAAGTTATCTCAAAAGAAGCTATTGCCATATAACTTATTGAATATAACTTATAACATATACAGTGCTGGATTTACACATTTGCCGCCCCAAAGCTTTAAAATTTTTGCCGCCCCTACCGACTCCTAAAATTAGATACACTGTTCACAATAAAGTTAATTCCATTCTTTAGGAAACAATCAAGATTACTTTTACAACATTTGTTGTTTTTTAAGCTAAGCAAAGCTTGGTTTCTACTGTGAGTAAGGCCCGATACTGCTAATCATGCACCTTTTTTTGGTCGGCAAAACGGTCTACCTAATAAGCCCCGCGGCGGCCTACCTCGGCAGTATACCGTCTCCCAGCATTGCCGCGATCAATGCTGGCGGTGACAGGGTTCGTCCGTTCTGACCGACCAGGTCTCGAAACTTGGACTCCCACGCAGGGCAATCCTCCAGCGTGTGCTAGGCGGAGTCTCGGTTAGATCCGCAGTGGTGGCATTGTGCTGTAACCTCACGTCCGATTCTATTCAGATTATTTCAGATACTCACCGAAACGACCATGTCCGATGAGTATCTGAGTAGGTGACAAAGTCGGTCCTCTCTATCCAAGCTTCGAAGCTTGGCAGAAGCTCGAGCTCGAAGCTCTACGAAGGCTAGGTACTTCACATAATGGCCCACCCGGACTTCAATGTCACCCACTCGGAGGCGCGGGCTGGGTGGTTCCTGGCGCTTACGTAGGCCATGGAACCAAATAGCCTCAGTTTTCTGAGGCGCCACCCTTAGGCCAAGCTCACGAATCTTTTCCACAACACAAGCCACTCCCTGCTCGGCGAGCTGAAGCACTTCGTCGACACACCACACCCTCTGGCCAGTATTAGGGTATCGTCCGCATAGCAGACGACACTTAGGCCAGCGGGCATACTGGTGCGAAGGACCGCATCCTATGCGAGGTGCCATAATAATGGGTCCAATACAGAGCCCTGAGGAACCCCGCAACACACTTCCCTTCGATTCTCCACCCCGTTCTAATCCGTAAACTTCATCGTCCTGTCTCGCAGATAGGCCTCTATGATCTAACTATGCACCTGTCAACGTCAATATATCCAAAAGTTGGCAGTACTTGGTCGGCGGCAGCGGGGTGTGGGGGAGGTACGCGAGAGAGTGAATAAAATTCAAGTTCTGCCAACCTACACGACCTAGACAGCTCCAGGTGAAGAGTTACCAATGTCAAGTTATAGTCTTAAAACTGTTAAATCAAAATATTGCACATTCGATAAACGTTATTAACTGATTTTAATTGAACTCAATTTAACAAAAATTTAAAAACAAAATGTGCATTGAAGTTAATAATGATAAATAAATATTTCGGACATCTTACACACAGCGCCATCTAGTCCCAAACTAAGCAGAATTCGTCAGTCGTCCATAGGTCGGCCCGCCTCAGGGAGGCTAGCATTGGATGCTAGCATGCCGTCCGGACGCTTTCTGAGAGCTGGAAAAGCGGAAAGCTGGTCAAACTCCAGAAGACAGGACGGTCTGCCGATTCAGTCACGGCCTATAGGTCCATCGTGTTGCTGGACGAGTTGAGTTAGCTCTTTGAGAGGGTGCTCTCTGTCCACATATCATCCGGCACTTATGCGAGGTGGGCCATGATCTGTCGGACACCCAATTCTGATTTTGGAAAGGGCGTTCGACGGTCGATGCCATATTGCGCCTGAGAGCCGTGACCGAAGAGGCAGTAAGCAGTAGCGGCGTGCTGTGTCTATGGACATCGTCAATGCATTTGATAGTTTGCCATTTAGCTGCAACAGGGAAACAGTCCTCTATCACGGAGTGTCCGAGTACCTGAGGCGCTAGTGGCAGACTATTTAGACGTGCGTACCGTCATGTACGAGGGCCAAGATGGTGTTTTGAGACGTCGGGCCTTCCTGGCTACAGCCAAGGGGGTGAACTTCGGAGGAGTCGAAGGAGAGTGAACAGGAGTCTCCCTGGTGGTTGGGCGCATTGAGACGTTGGGCTTACTGGTGGCCTTGGATAAGACGGAGGCCCTAATATTTCATGGGCCCCGTCGTAGTCCACCCGCCGGCGCTTCCATTGAGGTCAACTCGGTCCTCGTACCGGTCCAGGCCCAGATGAGGTATCTGGGCCTGGTCCTTGACGGTAGATGGCTCTTCGACGAGCACTTCCGACAGCTTGCTTCGAAGCTGGTCGACACTGCTTCCGCACTTGGACGACTTTTGCCCAATTTGGGTGGAGCCAATGTCGCGACGAGACAACTGTACACGGGAGTTATCTGGTCTATAGCACTGTACGGTGCACCGGTGTGGGCGGTGGCTCTGACCGCCCAAAATAGGACACGCCTCTGGTGACCCCAGAGGATATTGGTAATTAGAGCCATTCACGGTTACCGCGGTCGCAACCTTCTGCAAAGACATCATCTATGCCATGGTCATGTTGCCCTGAGTGTGGCCGCAAATGGACGGAACGGGTTTTCCCCTCCTTCCGCTTCAGTGGCCTCCAGGCTTCAGAGGAGACAATGTTCGCGTGTACCGTACGTCTCCGCTTCAGTGAGAGGAGGCACTGAGAGGGGTTCAGGGGGTGTAATAACAGGTTCCTCGGACCTCTGCTATTTCAGGTACATAGTGGCACACCATGTGGTTTTAGTCGGTTCGATGCCGACATACTCGTTGCAAGCTCCGGTAGAGTGACGGCCCGAAGGGGTATCCACGCGTCAAAAAAAAGTGTTTTAAGTGGTCGCCACGCTGCATTCTACTGCGCCAAGTGTCGTGGGTTCCTACGTGGGAAAACACTTTGTGCGATTCAAAAATTGTTGTCTTAAGTCTTGGTATTCTCTGTGTTCCTTTAAGTATGTTTGTAAAGCCCCCCGCAACTCAGAATTTATACTCCTAATGCGAGTATGGTCTTTTAAAAAATAAAAACAGTTGTGTCCGCAACCTTACTTTTTTTCTGAACCAATTAAGTTTTTGGGCCATTTTTCCGCCCCCCTAATTCTGCCGCCCCAAGCTTCAGCTTTTTCAGCTTATATGGTAAATCCGGCCCTGAACATATAACTTAACATATAACTTATTGCCATTAACTTATTGAACAAGTAAGCATTAAAATACCTTGAACCTCATTTCCGTTTCATAAGCTCCAATCACGACCGAAGTCTCCGGTCATCAAACAATTTACTTCTTCTATGCCTCTCTCACACCTCCAACTTTATCAAATCCCCCTTTTTTGTGCAGTCGGTCCTACTATGGAATGCGCTCCCTACCGAAATCAGAATGTCCACAGATCGCATTAGTTTTAAAATGAAAGTGCGCGAATTGCTTCAAAGCGAATTGGCAGTACACCTACAACGATAGCACCCGTGTAAATTTTTATTATATTGTATGTATGTATGTGTGTATATGTAGTTTTATGTATATAGAGTAGTAGTGTATATGTATGTGTATTTAGGAATATCTCGTATATGTATATATGTATTTAAAATATATTTAGGTAGGCTAATCTTATTTATATACCTATGCCTAGTAATGGTATTTTTTTCTCTCTGCACCTACCGCATCACATTTCTGCAACACCTGAAGGTCGACTGGCAGGGAATGCCTCATGGCATTAAGTCCGCCTTTGTACAACATGTGCAATAAGTTAAAAATAAATAAATAAACATTGAGTCTTATAGGAAACCCAGGATAATACAAAATGGAATGTGAAAATTCCGTAATATCAGAAGCAGTATAACACTTGCCTGGTTATTCTTTTATATGAGCAGGAATTATTGAAGGGCTAGTGTTTAAATATTATGTAATACCAAAAAATATAACTAAGTACATGAAATCCTTTCCAGTAAATTTTAAAGTAGTAAAGTAGTAACGAAAAAGAGTAGAAAGTTTCAAAAATATTGTTGTCATGGTCTCTAAACAATGCTCTCTATCCGTATTATAAAGTTTGGTTCGTTATTTTCAGTTGTTTTGGAGTGAGTCACTCCATCTACCAGGCGCGGTCCGAAGGGGGGGGGTCACAGGGGACATGACCCCCCCTAAAACCTAAGGTCATATTAAATAAACTTGTTCGGATTTGGCATTTTATGCCGAAATCTGAATATACAGAAGATCTTCGTATTGTCAAGAAAGTATCTGAATATGGATTACAAAGTGGAAACGGGAGGTCACAGAAAATTTTGATACGAAACTTCCTAAGTTTGTGATGATGATGATGATATACCAAATAAAAAGAATTTTCTCAAAATTCTGGCAACTCTTCCCATAAGTGGTGCGACAACAGAGCAATCATTTTAGGCCTAGGACCTAGGATACCTATTTTTTATTAGTGTAGTGAGTGACCCCATCCAAAATTTCAGGCTGCGACCGCGCCTGCCATCTACTGCCTATAAATTAGCTGAAGCCCGATTATAAATAACGTAAAGTTACGTAACATAATAAAGACTGCCTTGTTGGTCTGGTGGTTAGCGTATGCGGCTGCTGATCAAGAGGTCTCAGGTTCGATTCCCGGGTCGGACTAAAATATTTGTGTTATCCAGAAATAGTTGTTTCGGAGTCTGGGTGTTTTCTATGAATATTATGTATGTATTTACAAAAAAAGTATGTTTATGTTTTTATATAAGTTGTCTTGTACCCATTATACAAGCTCTGCTTAGTTTGGAACTAGATGACGTTGTGTGTAAGATGTCCAACTATATTTATTTATTATTTAAAATGTATTATTATTCTGTATGTCAGTTATCGCGGTAAAAGGAGCCAATGTCCTTGTTCAGACTATCTGTGAACCAAATTTCATTGAATTTCAGTAGTTTTTTTTTTAATTTAAAATAATTGTAAGGATTATTAAACTACATCCATTTAATATTAATATTATAAAATCGAAAGCAACTATGTACGTCGTTTTCACCGCTGCACTGATATCAATGACATGGAGATATGTTGATTCTTGAGTAAGGACTGCTGCTGCAAAAGCAAGTTGTGAAATAATTACTTTAATGGCAACATATTGACACATTAACAGACTGCCTTTTTAGTCTAGTGGTTAGCGTATGCAGCTGCTTATCAAGAGGTCTTGGGTTCGATTCCCTAGTCAGACCAAATATTTGTGATTCACAAATAGTTGTTTTGGAGTCCCAGACTCCAACTGACTGTTTTTCTATATGTATGTATTTAAGAAATAAAGAAAGTATATAGGTTAGGAAATTTTCAAAATGTAAATATATTGAACTCTTGACTTTTAACTGTAATTGTATATAATTGGAAATCTTTTAATAATTTAAATTATTGATTATTTTATTCTGACATTGTACTTGTCTATTGACAGTACAATTAGGATTAGGAAATTTTTAACTGTATATATATTAATTTTGACGAATTGACAATTATTTTAACTTATTATTTTAATTTCATCTGTACAGTATTAGGTTTTTAACCAGTTTGAATTTCTTAACTTAACTGACATTGTATTCTGTCTTTTGACGATACAATTAGTTTTAATTTTAGATTGTATATATTTTAACTGTACAGAATTCTATTATTTTTAAACTTATTTCTTTAACCTATTGACACAAAAATTGTTTTTATTTATATTTTAGCTTACACTTTAACTTTTGACTGAGGTTTTTACACCTCACTTTATACAGACAGGCTCAGATTAGAGCACAGGTTTTATTTTGAATTTTAATTTGTTTTAATTTGATTATTCTGTTTTTAATATCTTGACACAAACCCCCCTATACAGGGTCATTCACACATACACTTTTCCCCAATAACACACTCTCTCACTCTCGCGCCAACATGCCAAACATGTATGAGACCCCTCCAACGTCGCGCGCAGCTTCCGGTACAGCTACCTCGCCGTCGATAGTGCAGGACGCAGCCAGAACTTTCATACGGAGGCCCGGAACCAAACGTAGGTCACTCGACCTTATGGAACTGCACACAAGGCAACATAACAGCTACGTTAGCCAGTCGAGTGACCTCCTACTCCAGGAAGTGATGTCCACCTTCGAGGAAATTCCCTCGAAGTGCACAATACCCGCAGATGCGGAAGGACATTAAAAACTTCCTGGAGTCGGCATCAGATAAGGGTCTCCGTATACTCTTCGAATTGAGTAGCAGGATCAAAAGTCTGGAGGAAAAGGTGTCCGAGGCTGCCAGCGCGACGGTGATCGAAAAACCGGTACCAGTGACCGATCCTTCCGTTTTACGGGAAGATGCATTCCTGGCCAAGATTGACGAGTTGGGGGACTCTCTTAAATATTTGATTGATGAAGGCTTTTATAAATTAAAATATAGGATGATCGGCGTGGAGACTGTAGTCGAAGAAAAAACCGTCGAAATAATTGAAAAAATCCACGAAAAGATAGAGTCCACCCAAGTCGACATAGATGTGGCTACGGAGGGGATGGTGGTGCGGGCGCAGACCCAGATCGAAGACCTGATCGGGACTGTCGCTCGGGACTTGGTGGTAGAGACCAAGTCCCACATCGGCGAGGCGATCGGTGAGGCTGTAAAGCTACAGAAGCCCGAGAGCCTCCCGACCACGGTCCCCCCCATGACTTACGCTAGGGCCGCAGCAGCCGGACCCGGGCGCCGACCGGCGCTTCACTCGGTGGCGGTCACCTCCACGAACAGTCTTGAGACTGCCGAGGAGGTACTCGCCAGGGTGAAAAAGGCGGTCGACGCCAGGGGTACCGGCCTAAAGGTAAGTAGGGCCGGGAAGGCGAAAAATCGTACAGTCATTCTGGGATGCGACACTGAGGGGGAACGCGACAGAGTGAGAGCAAAACTTGAAAACAGTGGTAGTGGGCTTGTGGTGGCTCCTATGAAGAATAAAGATCCACTCGTCGTCCTCAAAAAAAAAAAAAAAGGAAGTATGTGGGTGTTTTTCTATATGTATGTATTTACCAAATAAAGAAAGTATGTGGGTGTTTTTCTATATGTATGTATTTACCAAATAAAGAAAGTATGTGGGTGTTTTTCTATATGTATGTATTTACCAAATAAAGAAAGTATGTGGGTGTTTTTCTATATGTATGTATTTACCAAATAAAGAAAGTATGTGGGTGTTTTTCTAAATGAGAAAGTATGTTTACGTATTTACATCAGTTGTTTAGTACCCATAATACAAACTCTGCTTACTTAGGGACTAGATGACGTTGTGTGTAAGATGTCCGAAATATTTATTAATTTATTTATATTATTCTGTAGGTTTACGCGAAAACTGATTTGTCAAGCAAACCCCAGCACGGTATCACAGCGTTCCTGATTGAGAAAAACTTTCCTGGTTTTAGCACCGCACAGAAATTTGACAAACTAGGAATGAGAGGATCAAATACTTGCGAATTAGTGTTTGAAGATTGTAAGGTTAGTAAATGTATATTTTTTCTATATATTATACGTATTAATCATCGCCTACTAACTGTCGATATTGATCTGTCTCTAAAGACGTTTATAACAGGACAATACGTTTTAGATTTCATTTTATTAATTTTTACAACTGATCAGTTATTTTCTTTTTCATTTTTAAAAAGACGCCTTTCGCATTAGGAATAAAACTACATCAAGGTCAAGGATGACTTTACAAACATACATAAATAGAACACAGTATCACAACAACAATTTGAATGAATCACACGAAGTGTCTGCATCAATGCAGCCCATAAGCGATTAGAGTGGTGTGCATGTCCAGCTGTGGACAACGATAGGCTGATGATGACGATGATAAAAACAAAGTATTGTCCCATGTGGGATTTGAACTCACAGTACTTGCGTAGTAGAAAGTAGCGCGGCGACCGTTTAAACCACTAGGTCAATCGTGCAATAGGTATTCATTTATCTAAAAATATTCCGGTGCGGGTGAAGTAGGTACTGTTGGTAGGTATCCACTCAGACACTGCTTTCTAATTGTTTTATTAAAATATTCACGTTTGGCCTAGTGGTTTAGGCGGTCGTCACGCCGCTTTCTACTTCACCAAGTGTCGTGGGTTTTAGCCCACGTGAGGCAACACCTTGTGTGATTCACAAATTGTGATTCTGAGTCTGGAAGTTCTTTATGTCCGTTTCACGTATGTTTGTAAAGACCAACGCAACACATGATTTATATTCCTAATGCGAGATATATCTTATTAAAAAAACTAAAACCAATTCGGCCGAATTAACATAAGCGTAATTTTCAGATAATATACTTTAACCTTTTGAACGCCAGAGCAAAAACTCATCAACTTGCCCTCAACGCCAGACCACAAATTTAGCGCAAATACCTACGAAAAAAATAAGCATTCCAAAACTTTAACGATAACATGAATTGTATTTTTATTTTCGTCTACAATTTCAAAATATATGTCCTTATAACACTGAATTTATTCCAACATTACACTTCTTCCTACTCTAGTAATAGTTATACACTATTTACAGAGTTGTTTAATACCGTAATAACAGAATTGAGACGAATATAATTAAATATAAGAACTATAGGTACAACACTATTCTCGATCTGTTGTCTTGATATTGTGACCCTGGCGTGGACGGTACGTCATTTTTATGAATATTGCGCTTCTCAAATAAGGATGTAGCAACGTACTATCTCGCTTATCGAGTATAATATTAACTAATAATAATTAAAACACGTATTTTAAATTAGATTTCTATAATTCCGTTGGAGATATTTAAAAAAAATACACGATTCAAATAGGTTAAGTATATTATCAACTATATAAAAATAAAAAATAAATTACAAAATGTAAAACAGTTTGTACGTTTATAGCCTTTAAATACTAGCTTCTATAAACCTAGCATAAAAAATAACAAGTAGAATTTTGAAAAAAAAGCTAAGCAACTTGTGATGGACATTTTAAAACTTTTATTTATTTCATTTAAACCTCAGTAGTGTACGTATTTTTTAGGGCACTGCTTATATTTTGTATCAATAACTAAGAGTTCTCTTTCTTCTTCTTCTTCTTTCTTCTTTTAATATAAACTTACGATATCATCTAACGTGCCCTACATCACTAGGTGTCACATATTTGTGACTCTGGCGTGCGAGGACGTTCTTTTTTATGAGTTTATTTCTTTCTTTTTAAAGTAAAATTTCTTAATATCATAAAGCAACTTAAATAGTTTTATGGAAATAGATAACAGTTAGAGCTTCTTCTTAAGGTACTTATATAAATTTAAAGGCATAAAAGTAATGTTTAAAGGCTTTATTTCGTATTTTGGTGACCCACTTTTTTTGTCACATATATGTGACGTTGGCGTACAGGGACAGTTTTCGCTTGTCACATATATGTGACCCTGGCGGTCAAAAGGTTAAAAGAAATAAATTGAATACTATATATCCCTATCTATTAGATTACTAGTTAAATTTGCTGATAATGTATTCAGAACTTTGTGATGATTGATTCAGCAGTTGATGTGTGATATCCTGTCTCTCATATTACAGGTCCCAGCCAAAAACATACTTGGTCAAGAAAACAAAGGAGTCTACGTATTGATGTCAGGATTAGACCTTGAGCGACTAGTGCTGGCAGCAGGACCTGTGGGTCTAATGCAGGCGGCAATCGATATAGCATTTAGCTATGCACATACTAGAAAGCAGTTTGGAAAGAACATTGGAGAGTTCCAGTTACTGCAGGTTCCTATGAATATCCTAACCTTTTTGTACAACGAGAATTGTCGCTATAGGTATAAAAGATAACATAGGAGTAAATCATCATTTTGAGGTATCTGGGTCTGGTCCTAGACGGAAGGTGGCTCTTCGACGAGCACTTCAGACAGCTGGCTCCAAAGTTGGTGGGCACTGCCTCCGCCCTCGGCCGACTTTTGCCCAACTTGGGCGGGGCCAGTGTTCCCACTAGGCGGCTGTACACGGGGGTGGTCCGGTCGATGGCACTGTACGGTGCACCGGTGTGGGCGGCGGCTCTGTCCGCCCAGAATAGGGCGCGCCTTTGGCGCCCTCAGAGGATATTGGCGGTCAGAGCCATACGCGGATACCGCACGGTGTCGACCGAAGCGGCCTGCGCCTTGGCCGGAACACCCCCGTGGGATCTGGAGGCGGAAGTGCTCGCCGAAGTTTATCGACGAGTGGCTGAATTCCGGGCGGAGAGGGGCATTCGCCCTCCGCCCGAGGACGTACGCGAGTGGCGCGAAGCCGCTCGTCGAGCCACCTTGGCTAGATGGTCTTTCCGGCTGGAGACTCCACGCGCTGGCTTCGCCACCGTGGAGGCTCTCCAGCCGGTCATCGCCGAGTGGGCAGGGCGGCAGCACGGGACCCTTTCCTTCCGGCTGACGCAGGTGCTTTCCGGGCACGGTTGCTTCGGAAAGTATCTGCACTCGGTCGCAAGGAGGGAACCGAGTCCCGCCTGCCACCACTGCGACTGCAGTGAGGACACGGCCCAGCACACGCTGGCGGTCTGCCCCGCATGGGCGGCGCAGCGCCGGGCCCTCACTGCAGTAATCGGAGAGGAACTCTCGCTGCCGGTCGTAGTCCGCTCCATGGCCGGTAGCGACAGTTGTTTCACCGCGGTCGCAACCTTCTGCGAGGACGTAATCTCGCAGAAGGAGGCGGCGGAGAAGGCCCGGGAGGATGACCTCCACTCGGACCCGATCCGCCGCCGGCGCCCTGGGCGGCGGAGGCGCGCATACCTGCGTCTCATGCCGCCCTGAGAGTGGCCGCGGGTGGACGGGACGGGTTTCCCCGTCCATCCGCTGTAGTGGCCAGCCGCGAGGGGGTGGAGTCCGCGTGTGACCGGACGTCGCCCAATTTGAGAGGATATGGAGATGGCGCCCGCAACAGTGCGGGCAGGCGCCGGGAGGGGTCCAGAAGGAAAACAGTTACCTGGATCCCTTCCAAGTACAGGCGCAGAGAGGTCACACCGTGTGGTTTTAGTCGGTTCGAGTCCGACACACTGCCCCGCCGAGAGCCCCGGTGGGGTGACGGTCCGTGGGGATTTCCACACGTTAAAAAAAAAAAAAAAAAAAAAAATAAAATAAAAAAAAAAAAAAAAAAAAAAGGAGTAAATCATCATTTGAGATAATTTACTTAATTATGATTTGAGATATTGAAAAATGGACTGTAAAAGAATCAAGTTAAAATTTATAATCGATCAACAAAGAACAATGCCCACTCTCCATACTGCCTCCGGCCTGGAAGTGGACAGTAAAAAATCATACTACCTGTTTCTGCATTAGATAAATGAGCGTTTAACTAAACATTTGAGATTGATTAGAGGTCGGCCACATTCATACTTTTTTTTAAAAGTACTTTTATAACCTCAAAAGAAAACAACTCAGTTATGCTTTTACTGATGTATCTTAGTTATAGTACAGCGTTGTTTCGTTGATTTGAGTAAAAAAAATGGACTATAAGTCATAGTAAGGGAATGATGGCTAAGAACAATAAATAATACACTGTTTCAGTTGTCTTCTATATTATATTCATTATCAACATGACACAGAACATCGTCCAGAAATTGTGCAGGAGTCACTACATTTCTTTCAAATCTCGCCCAACCAACGTACCAAATAATAGTCATTATATGTGCGCAACAACCAACTGTAGGTACGCTTTCCTATAATACAGTTACAATAATATTATTGTATTGCTTGTGTCCCGTAGTTCTTATTATTGATCAAAATATATTTGATATATATAAACTGGATATATATAAACTGCATCATGGATATACATATATATAAATTGCAGTTACTACACCGTTGATCTTCCATTTTAAGAGGTTCAGTTCTCCGTGTTAGACAACTGTACAAGGGCAATAATTTTATTTGTTAAAGGAGTCCGTGAGAAAAGTCTTAAGTCGTTATAGAAACTCAAAGACAAAATCATTAACAATTCACGCGAACGAAGAAGGACATAGTTGGATGACATTTACTAAGCGCAATAAAGTGTTGTCATTTTGACTTATTACAAACTTGCTTTCGCCCGCGGCTGTGCCCGCGTTTAACTCGGTTATGTATTTTTTTTTTATTTTTCATAAAATATATATTTTTTTAATAAAAAGTATCCTATGTTACTTCTAATACCTCAAAGAATATGTGTACAAAGTTTCATGACGATCGGTTGAGTAGTTTTCGCATGAAAGCGTAACAAACAAACTTATCTTCACAATAATAATATTAGTAGGGATAATATTGATTAATCTTTTATCTATTACACGTTTATAGTTCAGGACATTAGAACATCTTTTTAAATATACATTTTGAATAAGTTTATTTCCTGGACTTTAGTATTATCTATAAATTATGTTTTAATATACAATAATTATCCAACAACTAAATAATACTTTATTTTGCTGTCCACGAGTTCGAAAATTAGGCCGAAAATGGGCATTGTTCTTTAAGTGAATTTTAGTTTAGCGATGACAACAACAGAATCAATACTACTGACTTGTGTTTTATCAATTCAAGTTTTTGTGTTATGATTCGACAGTTCATTGTACAAGTTTCACGAGACTTCTGTTTTGATATTATGTGAACGCTAATCTTGATCGATTGATTGCTTAATTTGCCTTTCTTTCTATGACGTCGCCTAGGTAACTCTTATCTCTTCAGATTATGTAAAAAAAATATTTTTATGATTTCTTTATCTTTCAATGCTATTTCATTTATTTTCAAGGGTGTTTTCAATGTATGGGTAAGAATTATGTATGTATTTACGTAAAAAAAGTATGTTTATGTATTTATATCATTTCTCTAGTACCCGTGTACACGCTCAGCTTAGTCTGGGACTATTGATAATGTTGTGCGTACGATATCCAAAATATTTAGTAAGTAACATTACCTATCCGCCTAACTGGACCGAACTACTTCTTCTACTTCCCGCGTCACTACGCGGATCCTATCTACTTTTATCTAACTACTAGTTCATTACAGGGCAAAATGGCAGACATGTACACAACTCTGAGTGCGTGTCGAAGCTACCTGTATAATGTAGCAAAAGCTTGTGATGAGAGACACGTGAACAGCAAGGACTGCGCGGGTGTCATTCTCTATTGTGCTGAAAAAGCTACAAGAGTGTCTTTGGATGCTATACAGATATTAGGTTAGTTTGAATATTATTCTGTTATTACATTTTTCGTAGTACGATCTATGCATTTTGATTGTTTCGGTATTGTCTGGATTGATATAGTCCTATACTACAGTACTTGAAGTCTCGGGTTCGAATCCCGAATCGGAATAAATGTTTATAAAAAGCAGTTTGGGTGTTTACTATGTATAATATGTATGTATTTACAGAAAAATATAGTACCTAGTACCCATAGTGCAAGCACTGCTTAGTTTGGGCCTATATGACGTTTCATATCTGAAAATATTTGCCCATTTGTGTCTCTATAAATGACAAACTACCCCAATATTTGTGATCTCCAATAGTCTGGTGATAAATGTTACATTATGTTTTATTATTAAAACCTGTAAGGAGCTAATGACTATTCTTGGTATTAATTTTTCCTAAATGTAATATATTTTGTTACAGGAGGAAACGGTTACATCAATGATTATCCCACTGGCAGATTACTCAGAGATGCCAAGTTATATGAGATTGGTGCTGGAACTTCTGAAGTCAGAAGATTGATCATTGGCAGATCACTTAATGCTGAATACAAATAAAATATTATTCTTTATGATTATTTATTTAAGTAATGTACATATTTTATAAATTTATGTAATTAAATATCTATTCAACAAATGTCTAATGTGTTTTGAATATGTATATTTTAAAATGTTAACACTAAGTACAAAGTTACAGGTCACAGTCTTGTATTTAAGAGATGAATTGAAACAATTTACTTGGAAAGTAATATTTTATCATAAAAGTATTCCCATACTATATTTAAATTTAAAATAAATACTTATTCCCACCAAAAACTCACCGAGAAACTAATAGACAAGGACTCGACTAAATGCCACCACTTCGGGGGTATATATAACATTTGTCCAGGTTTCAGTATACAACAATACGGTGTTGCATTTTTATACATAGGATACTTTTCTAAATCTGGCTGCCGAGGATCCACCTGTGCTGTATTATTTAACAGTTCATGTTCATGTGGATAAACATACTCCGAATCTTTTGGAGATAATAGAAATAACCTTTTCTCCCCAACCACTTGAGTTAACAAGTTACGTTTAGGATCGTGGTGCAACGGTGACACGGTACCTTTCGGGCCATACCAAGCCATAACATCAATAGGCTCGTTACTGTCTGAAAAACAGCAATATTCTGGATCCGTGATATCATTTTTAAGTTCAGGTATTTGGTTGAATAATTGGTACTGAGCAAGATAACCAGTTCGCCCACCGTTTTGGTAAACATATTGGTCAATGAATTCTTCTATGGTAATAAGTTTTTGAGTCCAATCAGAATCTGTGTATTTACTTCCAACTTCAATAGATACTGTTCTAGGCCCAGCTAGTTTTATTAAATAATTTTGATCTTTCCACTTTTGTAGTGCTGGCCAATGATTTATACAATTATCTAGAATAACAGGTTTTTCTTCAAGAATGTAATTTTTGTAGAAATACTCCATACTAGGACAGTTAATTATTTCTATTGGAATAGCATTTATCTCACTTGATTCTGATTGAGTTTTAATGGATTCCGTATTGGCGAAATGCGGTTGTCTATCTGATTTATCACAATGTCTTCTAATGTTTACAGAATTCAGTATTGTAGCACAGTTTTGAAGGAGTTTAGGTTCTTTATCTAATGGGCAGCCAAATAATATGCCAAAGTCTATTATCTTAAACGCTTGCTTTATCACAGTTTCTTTATCATCGTCGGCATATTTCACATGAGCTAATAGCTTTAAGTATGAAGCAATTGTTATTGTTTTTCTAACATAGGGTTTTACCTCTTTCCAATTACCAATATTAATTTTTTCATACATATAGTCAATGATTGCTTGAATTCTCATCGTTGAAGAACGATCCGTGGACTCTGTACTGCTTATATACCTTGATAATAGTGCTTTCGAGGCCGCATCTGTATCATCAACTTCTACTAATGATGCAGTTACACTTGCTTTATATTCTTCCAGCTTACTGATAATATCTTGTAACACCAGCATTGTGATTTAATTTAAAAACAATATAACACCAATAAATAGTTTACAGTTTTGTATTATCTTTAGTTGTAAACAGTATTGCTCACCAATTCATCATTAAAATCAAAATCCTGTCACTGCTGTCATCAAAGCTGTCATCAGTGTCATCCTAATATGTTATTCGGTTTACGCAAAACATTTTCAACCTGGCTGTACAAAGACATTTTACAACCAAAGACAATATAGGTATTTAATCTGAACCTTCTATGTAAATACAGGCACGTTTATATTAGGAATATCGCAGGTTATACATACAAGTTTTGCTATGAAGAAAATCAACTACTTTATGCATTCACATTTTGAGCCAAGTCGTTTTTCAAATCTGTGTCAATGTTTTCCTAAATTTATTAATGAAAGAAAAAAGAAAAGTCTGTTATCAGGCCATTTGAGTTCATGTGAATGGACAGATCGTTCATATTCTGTTTGAAGATTCTCCTATATTTATTTCTTGGAAATAATGTTAATACAATATTATGCCACGAACCTTGACAGACTGTACGGTTAAATTTATCTGTGTTTATAAAGAAGGAAACTAACTTTTGTCTATGACGAATCATATGACTTGTTCACGTGATCTGACGGATTATTTACATTTTTATTTTATTTTTATGAAATGTTTTTATACATTTCTCTAATTAGATAATTAGTTTACTTGGGCATATCAGAAAAGAATAGCAATGAAAATATAGTGAGATGTTACGTGTGGCGCAATGGCTTTATTCGACAAATTGTTTTCTCTTAAGAGAAAACTTGATGATAGCGAATTACAAAACCGCGGCAGGTACGTCTTATTGAAACAGTTTACATTAATTTCATTCTATTTTTGAGTCTATAATGTATGTGATAGTATAGTTGACGCACGAGGATTTCACCCGTGCCGGGTGTCAACACTTCTCAAACAGATGAGGGCAATATGTGGACCTTCGCGTCAGTACGATGACGCATAAAACTCGGAGCCGGGCAGTTCTCTACGACGAGCATGTGATGACTGCGCGGGGCGGACGCAAGCCGTGAGCGTAGGCGCGAGTGCGATCACGTCACATTAGCGAGAGGGGCGGGTCGCATTTATGTTTACTTATTATTTACATGACGAGTAAGCTAGCTAGTACAACAGCACATTCCAGTTCACACAGACGCTCATTCGGATTAATCGGCTATCGATGTGTATTTTAGTGTAAATCTTTTTAAAGTGGGTGATATTCCTTGTAGTGATAACATTAAATATGATTTTACTCTAAAAACTTGACAACTATCTTATTTTGTTGAGCAACTGTGGAAACAGCTAATGTGACTATGTAATAAAATGAAATATAGGTAACTACTGTTTACTTTGTGCTTTCCCCAGAGTTTGAGCTAGAAGGCTTTGTTGTTTGTACTAAATCTCATATTAGCCTGTTGTAGTAGTATTGCCTGTAGTTTCAAGCAGTGTGAACTTGTTTCAATCATCTAATAAGAATCATATCAGAGTGATATATTAATAAGAACATTTTTAAATGGCAATGATGATATACTCAGTGATTTAGTGTGATGTGTGTAAATTGTTTTGATACATAAACTGGGCTTCCTATATGTAACAATGTGTTTCTAGAAAACTAAGAATTCTTACTTAAATAGAGAAAGTTTTAAGACTTGATGACCATTAAGCATTAAATAAAAAATGGTTTATGCTTTTCTACTATGTAAGTGTCAATTTAGGTTCAAGAAATCATTAATATAGAATAATTATTTATCAACAACACATTTGCTTATGTGTCAAAGGGAACTAAATATGTTAATTTGAATCTTACTTGATGTATATGTGTGTCATTTGCTTTATTATGGTCATGAAATTAAACACCCATCTGTAAACCATGTTTATACATGAGTTTATTTCCAATTAGAATTTTTCGCACTTTGTTTTATGCATGGATATTTAATATTCTTCTTCATAATATGTTACAATGTTCAAAACAATTGTAACCGTGCTGAGGGAATGTGAAAATAAGTCATAAAATTAAACACACCCATCTACTTATGTAAACCATGTTTACACATGAGTTTATTTCCAATTAGAATTTTTCGCACTTTGTTTTATGCATGGATATTTAATATTCTTCTTCATAATATGTTACAATGTTCAAAACAATTGTAACTGTGCTGAGGGAATGTGAAAATAAGTCATAAAATTAAACACACCCATCTACTTATGTAAACCATGTTTACACATGAGTTTATTTCCAATTAGAATTTTTCACACTTTGTTTTATGCATGGATATTTAATATTCTTCTTCATAATATGTTACAATGTTCAAAACAATTGTAACTGTGCTGAGGGGATGTGAAAATCAGTCATAAAATTAAACACACCCATCTACTTATGTAAACCATGTTTACACATGAGTTTATTTCCAATTAGTATTTTTGGCACTTTGTTTTGTGCATGGATATTTAATATTCTTCTACATAATATGTTACAATGTTCAAAACATTAGTAACTGTGCTGAGGGACAGTGAAAATAAAAGTCATAAAATTAAACACCCATCTACTTATGTAAACCATGTTTAACACATGACTTTATTTCCAATAAGATTTTTGAGGGTCAGTAAAAAAAGTCCTAAATACATTTCATATTTAGTTTTCTCATGTTATGTAAATTATCATTGCAATTAAGTTTTCACACCAAGTTATTTCCAATAAGATTTTAAGATAGATGGTTAACAACTGTGCATGTATCTTCAATTCTGTTCAACCCAACATAATTATATTTATTGTATTAGTAATTCTATGCAGAGCAGATGAAAAAAAAAGTTATAAATTTGAAACCAAGCCTTTATATTTTTTTATTTGTAAAAGTAAGTTGGCACACTAGTTTATTTCCAATAAGATTTTGAGGTGTGACTAGCCTCCTGGATTCACTAACTCTGAATACTCTGATACACTAAGAACACTTATCATGAACTAGCAAAAATCTGTTCTATATTTTTTTTTAATTAAAAAAAAATACTGACACAGTATATGCTGTTGATTTCATTCTTAAACTATTTGTGAATGGTTTTTATTGGCTACATAAAAACTCACCTTTTAAAATGTAAAATTAAACTTATTCTGCTGTTCCTATAGAAACAGAATACAAATAAATAAAGTGTACAAGACAATACAAAGAGATACTATAATAGAGCACTCCACAGACACTGATACACATATTATGTAATTATATCATTTTCAAGCTTTAAATTTGGTGTTAACAATGTCATAGCTGGCATGTTAACAATTCATAACATATCGTAAATTACCATAGCCTTTTATTTTTGTTATAGAGTAAGATAAAAAGTTAATAAGTTGATAGAAATATGCATAGCACATTCTGAGGTGGTTGAATCTCATAAATGGAAAATGTTTTCTGCTATGCATTATGTATTTGATGAGATTGCTTTTCATCATCAAAATGTTTAATATTCCACTGCTGGACATAATATCTTTGTTATATCTCATTTACATCAAATACAAATTTAATAAGCAGTTAAAATCATTACAGACATTTTGATCACGGCGTCGACCGCATTATAGCGGAATCGCTCAAATTTTTTTAAAACCTATGAAACTCGTAAACAATGTTGCTTTTTATTTGTAAAAAAAAAATGTAGCTTACATAGATACACAGATCCCCTACATTGTCACAAACTCACAAGCTTTACCACTTTCAATATTAACTAGCCGTGCCCCGCGGTTTCACCCGCGTTTTTCTCATTTCCGTGAAAAAAATAGGTTTTCGATTTTACACCTTGTGTTACAAAATAGCAATTTCATTACGGATCCCTAATTTTGAAAAATAGCCTATAGCCTTCCTCGATAAATGGACTACCCAACACTGAAAGAATGATTCAAATCGGACCAGTAGTTCCAGAGATTAGCGCGTCCAAACAAACAAACAAACAAACTCTGCAGCTTAATAATATTAAAGTATAGATTGTTTTTGAACTTTCGTGACTTTGACACGTACTCATGTTTTTGTTGTTAGTCTACCTATGACCACGAGCGGTATAAGCCGTTCGAAATGTCGCCTAGTAGACGGTGACGTAATTTTTAAAATTATTTTATCCTTAAAAAGTCCCGCTTACTACAAAAACATGAGTGTTTATAATATTATTATAGAAAATTAATGACTTTCTCAATTATTTATAAATTCTGTAAGTTGTCTGATTATAATGGGCTAGAATGATTACCCAATGGCTCGAGAAACTAAAAGTAGCAAGAATAAAGAATAACTGACCTTACGATTTTGATCCATCAGGTCCTGTCAGATAAAAAAAATAACTTACCCTACAATTTTGATCCACCAGGTCCTGTCAGATAAACCCGGAGCAAGTGCGGTTGCTTCTATTTAAGGAGTGTGATCAAAGAGGGCGGAAGCTTTTGTTTGATTCATCAACAATACAGAAAGTGCCAGCGCTGAAAAATGATCGGCCAAACCTCAAACAGAGGGTTGAGGTACCCAGCATCGTGGAGGTGTCAGAGAGTTACACGTATCTGGTAAATATAGTGTTTAGTTAAACTTACTAGCAATTCATTAAATATATGTTATACTAACCTTTGCCAGCGGCTCCGCCAGCGGTTAATAATTAGTATAATATGTGCTATTCTCATATATAAGCAAGATTACTGAGAAGTTTCATCTAAATCTGTCCAGTATTTGCGTCAAAGAGATATAAACATCATTGTGAAATAGATCATCATCCTTCTATTCATCTCTACTTCAAGCCTAATCTCTAATCTAGTAGCTTTTTTTATAAAGCTACTAGATTAGAGATTAACTCTAATCGAATATTACATATACTAAATAGTTTGTCTAGTTAAAAAAACCATACGGTAAATGTGTAAACCGATGACCTGGTTATCTCGTCGTTCTTTTCTAGTCTTAAATGTTTCCGCCCTCGAAAAGGGCGTTCGAGATGGGCGTTATTCGATGAACAAACTGGCTTTTCTGTTATTTTATCCTACCTCTTTAGTGTTTTAGTATCATCGTATCTGTTATACCTAACAACTCTATATTAAACCACTTTCAAGAAACTCTAGGGTAGTAGTTACTGATGCGTTCTTGGAGCTTCTCCCGACTGCCAAGGTAGGCCGGTTTAGTGAGTAGACCGGTGCACTGGGAATTCTGTAACTTAGATATGATTACAGTACAGTCTTGTAATTAGTCCCCAATCAGAAAATTGCATGCTCCAAGTCCTATTGTTAGTAAAATGAACCAATATTGATTGTATGGTACGAAGGATGATGCTGTGGAAGAATTACAATTGTGGCAAGTCAATATTATTTCTCAGATAATTTTCTTCTTTGTACTGCTGTTACGCACGAACTATCTACAGTTCAGGATATGTAACAATGATGAAAACACGCCTTAGTCATGTATATATCTACATTCACGTCAGATATGTCGTGGTCGTGATTCTGTTTCTCTTAATTTTTTTCAGTAAAGTCTGTCATTTGATTTAAATAATCTTGAAGAAATAGTTTCTGTCTATTGTACGGTCAAGGTTACAGTTTGGAACGAATGGAATTCTGAAGGGGATAATCCAGTCCAGAGCTCCATTCATCTGAACACAGAAAACGTTTCTTTTTATTTTGGTATTAAACCTACCAACACCTTTCCTACTGTGATTCCCATACAACCAGATTAACTAGGATCTTAAAAATCAGTCATCACTTATTGGCTAAAGACGTAACAGTAAAAATCAATCTTATAACACTTTCAAACTGATCTTGTTATTTTTAAATGATAACAAAATAATAAATACTACAATTGTTTTTAATACGCCTAATTAGCATTTTTGACAGCGACATGAGCGCCATCTTTTTTAAGAGCCCAATCGAGGCTGTCCACTGTTTGTGGTTAATGAACACAATTATCAATTGCCATTCAATTGTAATGCAGTTCTTGGGCTTACAGTTCGTGAGCTCCTGCCTGCTCTGATACTTACTTTAGGATGAACACATATGCAAAAATCGTAGCATTTAAAACTTGTTAACTTCAAACTAGTATGTACTATAATTGTCATGAAGTCAAAATACATATTATTAGTTTGAAGTCTTAGAAAGGTTATCCACAAATAACCGTGCGCATAGAATAGGGTTCCACAGTTACCCAGAATGGTAATTGATTTAAAATCGTTTAGATAATAGATCATTGTTAGGTTTACTTATTAATGCGTTAATTTTGTTTGAAGTTTTCCAAATAAACGCATTTTACAAGCTAGACCTCTATAAACCCTAACTAACAAAGTCATCTAATTTTTATATAGTTTTCCTTTAAAGTTCATTATACGTTAAAGTTCATGATACCCCACACGATGGGGTAGCTTCGAGAAAAAAAAATCATACCCACTTTACGTGTAGAGGAGGTACCGCAAATAAAAATATTTGTCGTGATTTTATTCTAGCACTTTGTTGACGTGATAAAAACAAGACGGAATGACGGACACGGCGAAACTATAAGGGTTCCGAGTCATGAACTTCGGAACCCCAATAATGAGTGTGAATTCGTGATGTAACAACACTAAAAATAGATAATTTTAAGTAAATTAGCAATTTCATGCTAAATATTTCAAACGATGTGTTCTAACAAATGCAATCAAAATTATGTAGGAAAGCAAGTCGTTTATGATAAAGTTTTTTTGAAAACGAATATTCTTTGAATCAATTAATTAGTCTCAGAACAACTCTACACCGGTTATTATCGAACAGATGCCAAATCTAGTGTAGGCCGTTTACCCTAGTGTGTTAATAATAATATGAGCAAGAAAGCACGTGACTTTGGCAAACTACGTTCATGCCGGCAACACGATGACGATTCATTGGAACAGTTTACTTAACAAACATGTTTGTTTTTTGTAAGAAAATTGTTTAAGAATTAGATAGAATACTCGTAGTTTTGTTTTTCTTTAAATTCTAATCACTAAGTATTTTTAAAGCAGCGTGGCCCGATCTATAGACAATCGGAGTTAGGCAATATATTAAACATCGATTAATAGGCTATATTCTATTTGTAATGCAACCGAGTAATGCTATTGTATTTTTGACGCAAGTTTTGCTCTGGAATTCCCAGTTACAATATCTGATAACATCTGTTATCTATTGCCAGTTACTGTATATTATAGTCTGTTTACTTAGTATCCGAAGCGAGATCTACGAACGAAAATAATGATACAGAAAAAAATAAAACTAAAGACAGTCAATCGCTCTCAATTAATATTCATGGCAACTACTTCTTACATTATGTAATTAAATATTTTAATTACCCAATAATTAATCCACTTAGGAAATAAAGCAAACATCAGATTTAATGAGTTTCTAAGAAAATAATGTTATGATTACTATTTGAATGCGATTTTCTTGTTAATTGTTTTTTTTATTGTATGTTTTCACCAACGTCTCATCCCCTAAATTTAAGGGGACACTAAGAGAGAGGTAACTCTTAGTGCTATTTTCGAACAGAAAACAGGTATAAGTCTCCTTGGGTGGTCTCCGTCTTTGTATCCACTTTTCACAAATTGAAAACAGATAAAATTCTAAAATCTGTACCGTTTTCATGATTTTAATCGCAGTTAAAACTTTCAAAACTTATTTACCATCTCATAGCCTTTTTTTTACATGCTTTATATTAGCTTCACCTGTATGTTTGTTTGTTTGTATTCGACTTCTTTTAGTGCGATTTTGTCCCACTTTAAACGGCCAGATTTCGTACAAACTTTGTAGATTTATCGAGGACCGATGACAATACACTAATTTGAAAAAAACTAAAATAAAAAAAAAAACATATTAGTCTCTTTTAGTGTTTCTAAAAAACTAAACAAACACGCTGTAAACTAAAATGTAGAAAATAATTTTAATGTAACAAAGCGTGGGGTGCTTTAGGAAAATATTTCAATAACGTCGCCCTACGCTTTTTACATTAAAATTATTTTCTACGTTTTAGTTTAAAAGCGTGTTTTTTTAGTTTTTGAAAACTATTTTTTTATAGGAGTATAAAGCCCAATCGCTCATCTATCTCTAAGATAAGAGTATAAAAATAACCTAACAATTGTCATACGCAGTGGTCACAAGACCGTCGACTCATTCCACATTATCACTGGACCATTCTAAATTTAGACCACTTTAGATGTTAGCCTTTTTGATTATTAAGAGTGCTGCGAATGGACTTCACGATGCGCATGCCGTAAATTTAGTTGATTCTAATTAATACCCATCACATGTCGCTTATGGTGGTGACAATTTTATTGTCTACAACTTCTGTTTTCTGTCATTTTTAGTGTGGTACTTCAAATAGTCTGAATGTCATATGATATTACGTATCTACTACAATAGGCAGACATTTTTTATATAATCTTATGCTATTTTGTAAAGTATATAAGTTAGGGTTTGTATGTAAATTTATAACAAAATTAATTAAATTGACGCATTTAAGTGTGATTTAAACGCGCTAATTCGCGATCTCAGAAGTATTCTAATCAAGAAATAATCGGCAAGTGTAATCGGCACAGAATAGGGTTCCCTAGTCATAATGGCACGTGAATTTTAAAATTGTGTCCTAAACGACATGATTTAATTTGAGCTCTTTGTGGTGACAAAAACGGCACATCAATGCAAACTTATCTTCCTGTCACTAACCGTTTGGACTGTAAGTCGAGGACAGACGGCGGACTGACATGACGAAACCCTAAACATCATAAACTAGGGAACCCTTAAAAGTTCTATAATCCGACTATGTAAAAAGTTATAAAATTTATATATACACATACATAGGACATAGATCCAAACTTACCCTTCCTATTGACTTCACCGTAGTCAGTCAGTCATTAAAAATAGAGGCAGGGATATCTACATGGAATATTTTATCACTAGATCAGATAAGAACTAATATTGACATAAATCTATTGATGCAAAACAACTTTCATTATCAAATGCAGTTGCTATGCTCCATCTTTGCATCACACACGTCACTAAACATGACATACCTACAGGAAATATCTTTGTCATTAGGTCTGCCAAAGCACCCGCTAGACGTGCGCATGACTTTAATGAAATATAAATATGGAAAATAGGCATACAAATTGATGGGTTCCAGCTACATATGAAATCAAAAGATATTGACAGACCTGCGTATCATTACATCAAGAAGACCAATTTTGCTATGTTTTATACATAGTAGTGGGTAAGAATAAAGTCGTCTGCAAATAATATCGTGTTGTATTCCGTAGACAAAAGGAGAATAACATATTTCAAAGTGTTTTTAAAAATACTTTTCCTTGTAATTTAGTTGCTCTGTTGTAGTTATTCATGTAATTTCAATTCGTTATAATTTCAAAAAGATAAAATTATTTCCAGCAAAATATTACAATTATCCCACGTAGGATAACACTTTGTGAGATTCACAATTTGTTGTTCTGAGTCTGGGTGTTATTTGTGTCCGTTTCATGTATGTTTGTAAAGCCCCCCGCAACACAGAAATTTATATTCCTAATGCGGGAGTTGTCTTTTTTAAGGAAAGGAAGGAAAAGGAAAGGAAGGAAATTATAGTACAGAATTATACCTGTTGCCTATGTTGACAGACTATGTAATTGAGGTATAAAGCGTACTGTAGTTGTCGCAAACTTTTAAAAAGAAAAACACCAATATCGCACTTGGCCACCATAGTGTAGACCGCCAAAGGATGGGGACCTCTGGTGGCAGATTTATTACAATAGAATGTAATAGCCCGATCGGGCTGCCACGGTGGGATTGAGGGGGGCAAATAAATTCCCCCAAAACACGAATAAGGATATTTTTAATAGACGAAGACTTAACAAAAAAATATATTTTTCAACGATTACGAGTGTCGGGAGCGTGGGCGAAACGTTGAATTAAGCATGTATTTTTAGTTTCTGATGACGTTGGTATTTAGTCGTACGCAGCGTAAACCACCTGACTTGTAAATCATCGCGTCTTTGATCAATGGACGAGCTTTGTTGAGGACTTTTTGGAAGGTCAAATTGTTCATGTCACTCTTTTTAGTCCCATTACGTTAATTGGTCTGACAGTGATCCGAAAAGAGCTCTCCTATCTGACATTTTTTATCAGAAAGCGCTCGTCCAGTAAAATTTTTGAGTATTAGTTTGTAATGAAAGCTTCTCTTTATAGTACAAGGGCCCGGCGGCGGATGCGAGTGCTCTTGGTGAGATGATCTTTGGTGCAGTCGCAATGAACTACAAGAACGTTGCTCTCAAGATACACATTATGGATGAGCCGAGGAGGTAATAAGGTCGAACTCTCCAAATATTCTTTCTTAATATACATTTAATTGATAATTTGCTTTGAAATAATAATAATATAATGTAATAAAATATTTTAAGGATCAGTTTAACCAAGTACCGATAGGTATCTGGAATATAATACTATTTAAAAAGATAAAAAGTTACTGATATTTACAGGTAGGTTGGTTGTAGGTTATTTATAACTGATATGTTTATCTAATGATTGGGCCTACGGTCTTACACTCATCAACGAAATACGACAGCAGGAATGCTGTCATTATTAGGATGGTCTTTTATGTGAGTGCTCTCCTATCTCAACATTTGATTTAACTGGACCTAAACCCTTTTATATTTCCGATATTAGGCCACAACATCTACCTTCATCACACATCCAGCGGCTTTAGGGTGACAAAAGCAGTTAGCGTTATTTGAATTTTTTTAACTAATCAAATCTGGCGACAAAATTTTCCTAGCAATATTAAATGAAATACACCTACCTATTTCGTAAAATCTCAAATTCATGTTTCTTCGTAGGCTTATGTGCACAAAAGTATTTTGCGTGCCATCTCGACGGGTAAGCCGATCCAACACAGATCGCAATTCAAACAGAAGAATAGCCAGCAGCAGTGGGGACTTCGGTAGTAGAACCAATCCACAGAGTGTCCCTTTAGTGTCTGAAGAAGGAGTATCATTGAGTTTTTCAATGGATAGAGGAGATTCGGGTAAGTTTATCAATATATAGAAAACTGTTCTGTTACTGACAGGCAGACATCGCACAGCCGATAAAACTGGGCGTAAGAAGTTGACATTTGGCATCTGTAGTCATTTAGGAGCGTAGGCGAGCACTAAGAGAAGATTTTGGAAAATTAAGCCCCGAAAGAGGTGAAAAAAGGCAATCAAAGTTATACGTCAGAATAACACATACCTAGGCAAAGCCACAAGCAAAAGCTAGTTGTTATATATACAAACTAACTAATTAAAAATAGTTAAAATGCAGCTAGGCAAAGCTCCGGTGCGTATCGCCTCTCAGAAGATCATACTCTGCATGGTTGTCTTACAGTTCAAAGTCCCGTGTCACGTTTTACGGTTCTTTTTGTTTTGATTCTGCTCTGCCTGATGGAAGGCATGAGCAGTATGCAAGAGTGTTGGTGACCATCCTCAATGCAGCATGGTGACTTTGACTATGGCGTCCTAGTGAGATGCTTCCACGTATATGTGTAAAGCAGTATAGTGTAAAGCAACACACTTACATATAACTAACCTAACTTACAAAGAAATAAAAATAGTATGACTTTAAAGATCACCAACGAAATGCAACAGGCATTTGGTTGGTGAGTACGGTACCGGAGCCCCAGTTAGTATCTTTACGAATGCTATCATTTTTAGGTTTCTTCTATGCCAGGGTTGTACCGCCCTGGTCGAGCCGAGCTCGTTCGTGCTGTTATCAGCGTGGCACTACTGCCTCGAAAATAAAAATTATTAAGCCTGTGCAGTATTGTTAGAATTCTGGTTTAAACCTACATAGAAATACTAAGAATCTTTACCCGCAAAAATATAATAAAATTTTTGTGTTATTACATTTACCTATTTCGATATCTGATATTGCGCATGTGAGGTCACTCGTGACACGTGGTCACGGTCTTCATATTTGCGGAATTAAGTTGTTACATGCAAATATTGTAACTGACAACGTTCGCCAAGACTAATGGACAATGATAATATACATATTATGAAATGCGTATTAGAATGTTATGTAATTAAAAGTCTATAGGCGAGATAGACTGAACCATTTACTACGAATAGAAGATTAAGAGTTCGTTATTTTTAAATTAATCAAACCGTTCTTCGAAAATGACGCTCGAAGTTTCGTTACGAACTGTAATCAATGTATTGTAGAAAAAAATATTACATTTGCCTTTATGTTCCGCACCGAAACTACAATCGATAAAATTATTCAATTTAATTAAAATTATCATTACGTGAACACTCTTGATTCTACGATTTGAAAGTAGTTGAACAAATGATGTAGGAGCTACCGAATTTAAATAGAGGAAGGGCCTATGTCCAGCAGTGGACTGTTAAAGTCTCATTTTGATATTTGGTCTTGTTTCAGGATTTTACGGGGATCATTCACCTTATAGTAGTGTGGGGTCTACCAAAGATTACTTTTCCATATTCGACAACGCCAACAACAACCAGGAGGACTGCTATTCTTTTCATTGTGAGTGGTTATTTATTTCTATTTTTGTTTTAAATATTTACGAAAGATGGCACGGACTGCACAGTGTAGTGGTTGAAACGCCGTTTTTTACTATTCTGAGAGTCATGGGTTCAAACCCCACACAGTACAATATTTTGGGTGATCTGCAAAGCACTGTTTTGAGTTTGGGTGTTGTTTGAACTAATAAATATTAGTATTTTATTATTATGATCATCCTGATGAACATTCATAATTTTATAAAATTGTTTCTTTGACGGAAATGATTGGTTTTGGTATGAAATTTTATAAGCAGGCATTGGTGTAAACTAATGATAACAGAGCATCATGACTAGGTGTCCTGACTCTGCCATGTTCTCGGTAGCTTTCTTGCACGGGTATACCAGGTCCGCTGTAGTAAACACATTTGTGACGAAACATTAGTAGGTTCCAGTTCGATATATGGCACTTAATCAACAGCTCTGGGAAGATGATAATCGGATGTAGCCCGATATGAAAAAATGGCAGATAAATCCAGGATATTTAGAGGAATGTTAAAGTTTCCTTTAGTTATTTATAATTAGATACATGTGACTTTGTCCAATCAGGTCACGATCAATTTTGTTTAATTTTCACATTGTCACATTTCAATATTTGCTTTATCGTTTGCGCCTTCTAAATGTAAAATAAACTAAGATTACGAATGTGCTTTTTTTTTGTCACCAAATTAATTGCTACAACATTTCACACGATCTACAGACTTAATATTAAGTTTGCCAGTAATTTTAGCAAAATTGGCCTGGCCAAGACCTGGCCAATCGGCAGCACAGGGTCGATTTTTGTCGAGATCCTAAGAGGATACTTATCAATATAATTTTTTTGCATACCATCTAATTAAGTGAACTGAATAATTATTAAGAAAAGTAGCACTATCAATTTCGAATACATAATGCTATAAATTTCCATCGCTGTACCGATTAGGTTAAAATCCCAAGAAATATACATCTCGACGGTTGACAAATTCATACCAACATAAGAGTCACATATGAAGAGTTCTTATCTCTGTTAGTGCCAGCCGGACGAAAGTTGAGCACTTCAAGCAACGGCAGCTGGCAACGCAGAACTTTCCAGAATATGGCGACCAAGTTTGATCTTGGTCGACAGAGTAACAATCTACTAGAAGTACCAACATTCTCCAGCAATGGCGGCAGTTCGGATTCACAGGTAAACTCTATCGTACTTATTTTGTAGTGTGTGTATATATTTTTATAGAATATGCTAAGTATTGGAAAAATAATGAAAAAAATTGTTCAAATAGCGAACAGATTTAAGTAGAAATAATATTTCCAAGATCCGCTTCATCAGCAAACTGTAATTGTAAATTCATCTATTAGACTCATCTATAAAAAAGTGCAAACTTTGCTTTCTGGATTTTGTAGTTTGAGATTAACGAGACATTTTCGATTTCGATTATCGCAGTAATCGCCAAATATCATTGAAATCGATGTAGTGGTTTAGCCGTGAATGCGTAACAGACAGACACAGTTACTTTCGAATTAGGTATTTTTTATTAGTATGTAAACATACGTTAATACGACAATCAATAGTATGTAAACTGGAATTGGGGGTTTTTTTAAAACCTACTTACAGATAAATTTGATAATAGACTGAAACTCTTACAATTGAAAAAATTATAAAACAATTCGTCGACAACTTTATCTTATTTAATACTGTCTGTGTGATAATATTATTTCAAATCTCTTAATGTAATTTCAAAAGGATTATCAAACATAATGACAAAGTCACATACACACGCATACACAAACTATCTTAATATCTTTTTTCCTAAGAACCATCCTCGTACTTCAAGAAATATTATAAAGAAATAATTAGCGAAATCAGTCCAGCCGTTCACGCGTGATGGCGTGACCAAGGGAAATAGGGATTCATTTTTATATATAGATTTTCTAGTGCACATCGTTGCAAATTCTGTCAAAGAACTCTAAATTAAAATGTTCGTGAGCAGGTTACGTTTTAAAACGTCTTAAAGACGATGATTTTAGCTTCTAAAAAGTTTCAATTTGAGTATTATTCACAAAAAGTATTGAAATTTGTTCTAAAACATAATTGTGGCCATACACTTATCTGGTAGCCATGTTACAACACGTCGTGCCCACATCACTCAATCAACTTGGTACGACTCCCTCGGGCAATGTGTCAGGCTACGTACAAAGTGGATATATATGTGTGTATGATAAATGAAAACGGGCAGTCGGATCAAAACAATTTATTTATACCCTAACGAAATACAGTTATACTAGTAGGTATGTTCTTGTTTATATTTGAAATTCGTTTATCTACAACAATCGTTGCATTAAAATGTAATGTAAATATAATGCCACGATAATTATGAATTGTGGTTCTAACATGTTGCAGCTGCGATTTTTTATTATACTATTTCCGTAGGTTTTTGGTATAATAGTAAAGAATATTATTTAATATAGGTATTAAAAGCAGAGCAACTAAAAAATTAAGACTAATCATCAGATATGTTGTGATCAGTTGGATTTATTATAAAAATATTTAATTATTAGTAAGTTCTGGATTAAAATATTGAAGTATAATTAATAGATATAAGAATAATATAATTTATTTAAGAGATAATTGTATTCTCGTGCTCAGCAACACTGAAATGTGGGACGTGACGTAATATTGTCATTTCTGTGGGTGGAGAGAGAAATGTTATAAATAGCAGTTATTAGTTGAATGAAGGCATTCGCTGTTTGTCAGTCGAGAAGCTCAGTTGTGTTATCAATATTGACTGTGAATGTGTACCTACCCTAAAGTGTAGAATATTAACCGTTCAGTAAAGCGGTTTCGTCATAGATAATTCTGTCAATCAGTATTCGTTTGTATTACGAGAAAATTAAGTGTCTTTTTACAATTATTAGCAGACACGACCGATAAATTATAAAATGTCTATCTACCCACAGAGTTTGAATACTGAGATTCATTAAAATCCTAAGAACAATATAAAATGAATATTTTTATATACATATTTAAGCCTACCAAAGTAAGTCTACTATGCCTAATAGAAAATATGAGTAGATTCCAGGAGTAGGTATCACCATCATGTGTGACCACCACCATTTGTGAGGGTCGGCAATGCAGCATGGTGACCCATACCATGGTCAGATATTCTGCATCATTCTCCCTGCCTCTTCTTTTTACTGGCCAATAGCTTTTTACTAGTACTAATTTTATATTGATCTTAACTTAAATCACTATACTCTGTCCATTCCTTTATTATCTTTTTGACAGTTCAACAAATTTCGAAATAAGTGATGCCCTCACACGTTACCGATTCGATTTGAAATCAAAATTAATCGATGTAATATTCTTTAGGTCAGTATTGTAAATAAATAAAATGTGCACTATTATGATATATAATTGGACCAGAACAAAGAAAAGTTCCTAACACAGTCACTTGAAGGTCGGTTTAGTAAGTACTAGGTGATTTTTCAAATGATTTAAACATTATCAACCACGCGTTTCAAAGTTAAATTTAACTAACGCTTGCATAGTTACATTTAAGTCAGTGGTCCAAACTTATATTAATTAATGCACAAAGTTGTTTTTTATTTTTTATTCTAAGTTTGAACTAAAATTCCAAAATTTCGACTTAATTCCTTGCAAATAATCAATCCTGAAGTCATACTATTTTAATTTGTAAAATTTACAGAAACAATACTTTGCCTTTAAGAAACAATACTTACATGAAGTCAAATTATTTTGATCATATATTAATATGATAGATTATTTTAATCGATTTATCGTATCTCAAGAACTGTTTTATAGTTTGTTGTTTTTAGCTATGCACAAGCCACTTCCCTACCCGTCTTTAAGAACGACATTACTGTAGTACATTATTACGAATAAAAATACCGTTAATTTATAGTCGTGTTCTGTCAAAAAGACAATAAATGAATGGACAAAGTATAATTAGGCTGAAAAGTGGAATAAATATTGTAACACTGGTCGCAGAATACAAGAAAAAGTTCAATTTTGAACTATCAAAACATAAGACAAAGTACCCATTCAAAACATAGAACCATACAAATCTGATGAGCGGGTTAAGAGAAATTCTAATATAAAAGTTAGATTATAAAAATCTGCCAAGTGCATGTCAGGCCACGCACAGTAAAGGGTTCCTCAGTCACGTGGATTTAAAATCGTATCCAATAGATAATTATTATACTCCAAGATCCCAGAGCCGCCGGACCTACGTCATTTGTGCAAAGCTGAAATTTTCAGGATTATTAGTACAATGTCTTGTTAAGATGTATGCGTACCCATTAGCTTGAAAGCGGGGCCGTTTGTGAGATAGCGCGAAGTACAGATGGTAAAAAACCTTACTTACCTACGTTAAAGGTGCAAAGCTAGTATTTACAATTGTTTTAAGAATATTATTTAAAATTAAAATTCATTACTGCCAGACACATTCCGTGGGCCATTACTTCTGCCAGACGTCTTGAAAGTTGTGAAAAAATTACGTAAACTACGTTATAGTAGCAAACCTAAATTTTATAACTATATTATATAACTATATTTTATAACTAAAAAATGTATACATATTATCTAAGGTACAGGTAAATTAGCTTGGAGAAATTTTTGCGTTTGTAGTAGTGTATGGTCACGTGGCACCTGCGGACAGCGTAAACTGGTTTATTCTGGTTTTGTGCATGTTTCCACTTTCCACTATCAAGTGACGATTTTTTGCTTTAAAAACAACAAAGTAACAAAATTTTTGTCCCCCCCGTAGACCCCCCGAAGTTTAAAAACCTAGATGAAAGGAAAAAAAATTTTTATCGGTCTCTCCTCTTTGAAGTTTCACTTCTATCGTGTGTGAATCGCACACACACCTTTTTTTTCATAAAGTCAAAACCTTTTTCCTTAAAATAAAAACTTGTTTTTATTGAAAACAAAAATCAGTGTTGCTTGGGATAGGTATAAAATTAAATAGTAATGTTATTATATCGAAACATTTTTGTATAGGCCAGAACGATATAGTGGAAACGCGCTCTAAGATCTGAGTAATATACACACCACTACATATGCAAAAATTTCTCGAGAATAATTTCACTGTAGGTACTATTTTAAGACCCTTTGTATACGGCCAGACCAGTCCGAAGGGCCAATCATCCCCCCAGATACCTTTAAATATTTGTAGTAATTAGGAAGCTGAGGTATATCATCTTTGGTATTATTTCAAGAATAGAATTGTAAATTATTAAATGGTTTTTACACGCTCATTTATTAGCTTCACCTGTATGTTTGTTTGTTTGTAACCAACTCCTTTAGTTGCGATTTTGACCCCACTTTAAACGGCCAGATTTCGTTGATGTTGTGAATAGCTACAAGTATATACAAGTATACGAAATCTGGCCGTTTGAAGTGGATCAAAATCGCACCCATAGGAGTTGGTTACAAACAAACAAACATACAGGTGAAGCTAATAAATGAGCGTGTAAAAACCATTTAATATTTTACAATTCTATTCTTGAAATAATACCAAAGATGATATACCTCAGCTTCCTAATTACTACAAATATGTAAAGGTATCTGGGGGGATGATTGGCCCTTCGGACTGGTCTGGCCGCATACAAAGGGTCTTAAAATAGTACCTACCTTAGATAATATATATAAAATTTAGGTTTGCTACTATAACGTAGTTTACCTAATTCTTTCACAACTTTCAAGACGTGTGGCAGAAGTAATGGCCCACCGAAAGTGTCTGGCAGTAATGAATTTTAATTTTAAATAATATTTTTTTAAAAAATATGTAAATACTAGCTTTGCACCTTTAACGTAGGTAAGTAAGGTTTTTTACTATCTGTACTTCGAGCTACCTCAGAAACGGCCCCGCTTTCAAGCTAATGGGTACGCATACATCTTAACAAGACGTACTAATAATCCTGAAAATTTCAGCTTTGCACAAATGACGTAGGTCCAGCGGCTCTGGGATCTTGCTCTATTATGTTCACGTATTAATGTGTTAATTTTGTATGACGTTTTCCAAGTGAGCGCATTTTACAAGTTAAGTCTCCATAACTCCTGAATTAATAAAGTCATCTAATCCGTTATAGTTTTCCTTGAAAGTTCATTATGTGGACCACCATCACGAATTTTTCCAGATTTTTTGATCCAGCCGCTTAGCTTTTAGAGGGGGGGGACGCCCTGTTTTTACAAAAAAGTGCCCTTTAAAGTGGAATTTCTCGCAAACGGATACCTGAATCAAAAAATCGTCTTAGAAACCCTGTATTGTTTTTAAAATACCTATCTAATGATACCCCACACGATGGGGTAGCCGCGAAAAAAATTTACATCCCCACTTTACGTGTAGGGGAGGTACCCCAAATAAAAATATTTTTCAAAATTTTATTATAGCACTTTGTCGGCGTAATAACAATACATATTCATGCAAAGTTTCATCTTTCTACCACTTACCGTTTGGACGGTAAGTCGAGGACGGACGGACGGACGGACGGACGGACGGACGGACGGACATGACGAATCTATAAGGGTTCCGAGTGATATACTTCGGAACCAACGGTAAGTCGAGGACGGACGGACGGACGGACATGACGAATCTATAAGGGTTCCGAGTGATATACTTCGGAACCCTAAAAATCAGAAAATGTATCTTCAAACGCAATACATTTGAGAAGACTCGCGTGAGAGCGTGTGAATCTTTGCATAATGTATCCATGATAATCTAGTTAAATATATAAATTAAATAAAGTGCCTCATAGTCGGAAGTTAGGCGGACACAAAAAACGTGAACTCAATATTAACACAAGTATTTAGCTTAGGGTGGAGATGATAATGAGATTACTACTACTACATGCTGTATGATTCACCACACGAAGTCTCGGTAAAATGGAAAGTACTTATTTCAAAGGAGTATTTTGTCCATTTAAGGCTCAAGGTAGAATAACGTTGATTTCAACACGAACGGGTCTGCTCGATTGGGACGGTACTAGCCTCTGGCAGAAGAGTAACATAAAATGACTGCATTTGTGTTGTCGTGTTTCGTTGTTGAGTGCGAGGCCGGAGGTCTAATGATGCAAAATCTTCTCAATATAGTTCGCCATAGGTGAACCATTATATATGGTTGAATTCCCAATGGGTATAATGAAAACTTTTCTTGGATTCTACTCATGCATTCCATCAGGCAGAATTGTCAGGTTTTGGCAGTCTAATATATGTACATGATAAAACTGGACATAAATCCTATACGTCTGACCAGCTCGCTCCAAACCTCCTTTCTGGCCAGCTGTAGGCTATTACCTAAATGATATGACGATGTGATATAATGAAAAGGACTACTTGTCAAATATATCTAACATGAGTTAAAAAATCTTTTAGTCAAGCTTGTATTAAGAGCTAGTTGCGATTGTAGATTGATGTCCTGTTTCCAGAATCAACATATCTTCATTCAAAATTTCATTGAAATCGGTACAGCGGTATAGTCGTAAAATCATGAAAACACAAACAACGATTTTAGAGCCGTTTCACTAATACCACACCAAATGAGAGAGTTTTCTTCTTGTACAAAAATGTACTCGTAATCTAGTACGAGTACATTTTTGTACAAGAAGAAAACTCTTGGTTGATTTAACCAAAAAATACGATCAATTGCCTATAGACGGAACGAGCATTCAGACCCAATGACCTAGCGATCCTAGCTCACGACCTCACACGGCTCAAAAACATAATTACTAAGCTAAGTTTTCTGCAGATGATGTTGACACAAATACTGTAACCTCTTACTTAGTTTATCGAAACATAAATTTTAATGTCACTCGTTTTGATATTTACTATTAAGGTTCAATATTGTTGACCACTTAACTAAAGCTTGTTATATAACCCGTGTAAAATACAGTGCCTGTAAATATCAGTAGTAAAAATCGATGCTCAAATTTAAAAGGAATACTGGAATAAAAGGCATAAGATTACCCTGATTTATTTTATTCTGCAAACTGATTTATTTTATTCTGCAAATACACAGGATACAAGAAATATTTTGCATGTTATACTTTTTAAAGCAGATGAGTCCTTAACTTTAGAAAGAAAGAAAGATACGAACCCGAGAGATTATCGAAAAGAGACCTTATAAAGATTACAAAATTCACTTAACTTTTAAGACCAATAACGTAGTTTTAGAGAAAATAAAAATAAAAAAAATGAAGGCGATTTACGCTCGTTTGATAAACATACTAAAATTACCGTAATAAATCTATAAGTATTTTATCTACCGTAATCAACACCATAATCTAGTTTGTCTGGAACTCGCATTATCTTTTTATCTGAACATTAAACCGCGTGATGTCTATATCACATGATTGTCCACTATCGTTCATATGACATGTTATCAAGACAATGAATTATACTCATTAAAGTTAATAGTGTTCCAAGTGTAAAGGAACATGATTCATTTTAAACAGTTCAATAATGTATCTACAGTATCGGATTAACCGGGGCTTATTTCCAGCAGTGGACTGCGATAGGCCGTTTCTGATGATGATATTATATTGATAATGATGTTTATGATTACGATGATCGACACCTTGGTCGTCTTCTTTATTGCTGAAGGTTATGTTCAATCTTGCTGATACTGCCCGGATTTGACTTTTCTAAGCGCAACGATTATTAGGAGTCGCGGTAATGATGACTGATCGGACCATCCATCTGATACTTAGCTTCGAGGCCTTTTTCTTTTTACGTTTTCCGATTACTACCAGCTTTTCAATATCATCCGATTGGCTTGAGTTCAAGTTTTTAATACGAATAGGACACAATACACGGAAGTAAGTCTTTTCCAGACAGTGTTCCTTTTTGATTCATCAACATCATACCCCCCTGCCCTTATCCAAATTTTATTTGGGGTCGGTGCAGTATGATTTATCCTTCCATTCCACTCTATCACTCGTCATTTCACTGTTAACTCCCCTCTTAGTCATATTTTCTAACACACAAAACGCACTAGAGCGAAACGGTTCGGCTCTTCCTTCTTATGCCGAGCAGTCAAAACTGGTACTTACTACCCTTCTTACGTGTTTCCTTCCCACTATAATCCCGGATCCTTTAAGCGGGGCGTGAAAAAACATTCACTAAGCGCCATAGTGTGGGCCGCCATATTTTATTGTCTGCATTCGCGGCAGTGGTGTGTGGTTTCCCCCACTCTTGAATTCTGCTCGTGCTTTTCATCAAGCAGGGTAGAGTCACTTCGGAAGGCTAAATATTCTGGATTCTGTTCATGCTTTCCATCAGGCAGGGCAGAGACGTTTTGGCAGCTAATATAAAAAAAAAACAATCCCTCCACCTTTTCTTTGGTCTTCCTCTTGTCATATAACCTTCAATTTCCATTTCCAACATTTGTCTCATCCCTCCGCATAGCATGTTTAAACCAAGGTAACATTTTACTCCAGTGGCGCTACTTCCAGACTTCCTCGTATGTATTCATTTCTGACCTTGTCCATCCGAGTCACACCACACACCCATCTCATCATTCGCATTTCAGCCGTTTCTCATCCGCTTTATTAATGGGAAAACTTTAAGAACCATACAGGACGGCAAAATTGCTTTCCTTCTTGATTGAAAATAGTTTAACCGAAGGACTGACAGGAACACGCTTTCTGTAACATACTTGTCTTAAGCCACTGGTTCATTTTAAGCCTGTTTCTTGTTTTCAAAATTTCTCTAGAGATACTCCTCATCAGCACAAAACGACAGTAATAAGTCAAGGAAATTGACAGTACTTACTCAATAAGATGATTTAAAAACCTTATCACAAAAATGCTTCCAAATAAACTATCTCAATCTTTGAATTTACTAGAAGAACCAGTTGCATTTATGAATTACTTGTAACTGCTGATAATGCGTACTTGTTTACTGTGAGATATGGAAATTTCTTTATGATGCATTTTTATTTGTATTTGATTTGCTTGCCAAATGTTTGAAAGTGCAAAAGAAACATTATTTCATTCACTTATATAACTATTGTTTTCCATTTATTTATTTATTGTATTAAGCTTAAATACACTTTTACTAATTACGGAAATACTTCTACTAGCAGATTGTAGACAACTGATAAAAAAAAACCCTTTTGCCTTTTTACATACATGTGTACGTGTCCTCGATACGAAAGTAATGAACAAAACTATCGTTTTCTGGATAATATGTCACAAAGACGATGACTTGAAAAGTTGTGTGAGATCATTAGTAATCCGAGCACTGCTACAAAAACTACTTTTTGGGCACCGGTAATCTTTTTAAACGGCCTTGTAATGGTTTGTTTGACGAACAACATTTTATAACACAACTAGACAGCTACAACTCCTAGTTATTTTGTAGATGTTTAAGCTATAAATATCAAATAGTTACTACTACATAATATACACATTGAACCGATCAAGATGCTGGGCAGACATGAATTATTATTAACAATTATTAGTAACAAAGAATGAATTATTATAATACACCTACATGTTCAAAGTACCAGCCCCCGTAGCCAAGTTAGAAACGTTTCTCGTTATGTAATCGCTGACGCGTCTATTCTCTTATTTGATTGGCTAATTTTACTCAGTCACGTGATCAAAACAAAATATTAGTCAACAAACAAGAGAATAGATGCGTCGGCGATTGCAGAACGATAAACGTTTGCAACTTGGCTAGCGGGGTTGATCTACGTCATTTTATCAATTGAAAATTGATTATCACAATGTAATGTAACAGTAGAATACTTTAAATGCCGAACTAAGCAAAGACTAAGGGCAATCTCAAAAAACCGACATAATATATGTAACAAATATTTTTCATTTCAAAATTTATCAGAGGGTGTTAAAAGTTTTACTATAAGTCGTATTAGATCAAAGTACGATAAATAGAAAAGATAGGTATCAAACGGTATTCAAAGGACAGTATAATTTAAGCTCAAATTGAGATTAAGCTACTGTTTTTGCCTACTTTAAAAAAACACTTGTTGAAATTGTTAAGAAGTAAGTGTTTGATGCTCGTTATCTAACTGTATAACCTCAAAACTATGATATCTAAAGTATACTTTACCTTCGACTTCGTTGTTTTCCAACAGATGTACAGCAATAGCTCAACAAGCGGCACAAACGACAGCATAGCAAGCTCTGGATCGACGATGGTGTACAAGAAGAAAAAACTGGGATTAGCGTTGTTGATAACGGTCACTGAAACTACGCAAATGTGAGTAATTACTAAATATAACTTTTTACTCGTTGTTTTAAGACATATTTTTGTAAATTGTTTACTGTTGTTTCTTTTTTGTTATTTGTTCTTGTATGACAAACGGAATATGAAAGGAAAGATTTTTCTTCATAAACCTTTTCTGCCCAATAGTCTTCCCACAGATTTCGCCGATCTTGCTCTACCGTTCCAATTCGTCTCTGGTGCTTGTTTAAAGTCACTCTTCCACTGTATTTCGGATCTTCTCTTTTCTTCTCAAGTTGTTCATTTCTGTGTTTGAGTTCCACTGCCAAAAACAAAAAAAAAACCCGTCTTAATTTAGTCTCTGTTTAATGAGACTTATTACTACAATTAAAATCATTGGCCAGATCACCCACTGTCATAATAGCTAAACTCCTTCTTGTTCAAACCGCTCAATCTTCTTATTCAATCAGCTAGTGATTCTATTTTTGGCTGACTAAGAATAAGCTAGATTAAAGGGTAATATTTATTGACAGATTTGTGATAATGGCATGACACAAATGACATAAGCCATATAAATCTTATCAAAAGTTTTGACGTAATCGAGTTATAGTTTCTTTTTTACTTTTTCTTGTTTATACCAATTATTACGTATGAGATAAATTTAACACATTTTAGAAAATACTACGAACTCTTTTCGTCCGATACTCTGATCCCATGATATGCCTATCCTAAGCTTCATCGTCATATGACTGTGTAGAGATTAAGTCACTTTTTTAAAGGTGGTTTTATTCATATTATTTTCACCCACGAATTCTTAAAAAAACTTTTATTTTTGTTAATTTTGTTTGCTTTTGTGTATGAAATATATAAATAAATTATATCTGTCTGTCTGTCTGTCTGTCTGTCTGTTCAGCTTATATATGGTATTGTATAGTAGGTCAAAAGGTTCTTTCTAGAGATGCCCATATTCAGCATTGATCAAGTAAAGGTTGTTGATGATGATAAATAAATTTATAACATCATATGGTATGATAATAGTCTTAGTACACTATGCCAATTTTTTAACAATTCCTTCATTATACACTGAATAGTTGAATACTGTTGAATAATAATTCAGTTTTTGTACTGTATATACCTACTGTTTAATTATAAATTCTGTAGTAATTGATTACAGCTAGTAAGTGAGTAGTTTGAATAACCTATTCTAATTTTTGACATACCATCCATCAACAGAATGAGACTGCCGTGACCGAATATATCCCCTTCTTGGCATTTTCTTATTTGTTTGAATCTAAAAAAATATAAATCCATTTTTTAATGGTGCGCCTATTTTTTTTATTTGAGTTTTTCATTCATCGGGAAAATGAGAAGATAATCGTATAAATTACGTAGTTACGTAGGCAGCAGACTAAATACAAAAGAACAAAGAAACATTCAGAGACCATAGAACTAGAACTACTATTCAACTAGAACTATAGAAATAGTATTCTTTAAAGCATCTCCCAGAGTGAGTCTTAGGAAATGCCGGCTTTCTACCTTTAAAATCATTTATCATGTCCTGTAACTAGTTTAATTACAATAGGGACTATCGGAAATAATTTCTAGAAATACTATTCCCGTTCGTCAAAAGCGTTTTGACCTTAGCAAAACGATTAGCAATTTATCTTGAGGATATAATTCGTGTGACAGCGAAGGTTCTTTAGAACTCACGTGCATTCCATCTGTTAGAATGTAAATAAATACATGTCATTAATAACCTTGTCACGTGAAAGGATTTGTTTATACTCTACAGGTCTATACTCAGGTGTAGATGAGACAGAAGGCCACTGATCTCATCATCATTAGAATAAATAAAATTAGTTTCACTGAACGCCGAAATTGTTTTTCGCAATCGGTGTAATGACACATAAAATAGTAACGTTAATCTTACACGAATCTTGTTTTTTTCTTGTCTTATTTTTAATTTATATTGTATGTTAATTAATTGAGATTGGTATAAAGTAAAATAGATATAGGATCAAGAAAAGAATAGTATTTAAAAAAAATGGTACTGTTCTTTTTTGAGAAAATATCTTATTATTTGTAAAAGAATCGTGAATCTTATATCCCAGCTAAACTAACTTCGTTGTAATATTAATTACTACAACATCTATCTCTCACTACCATTTCAATTTCAACTGCGAAAGGAATTAATTTTCCCGTTTTTTTTACAATATTTTTCATTGATGATCTACGCCTATTGGCTGTAGCGTGTTTTTATACCTACAGGTTCAGGTCTTGTTGACTTACTTTAGGTACTCTGCATTGACTTTGAGTTTTATTGGTAGTGTAAGTTTTTACTTAGGCGTATATTTATATTTATGCGTCAGGATACATCTGATAACGATATGTTTCATTTGACAGTGATATAGTGCGACAATGTCTGGAGCACTCGCCACAACTACAAGCCTTGGTGTGCAGACTGCGGTTGGCGACGATGGCAGCTGGTGCTAGCGGCGGGTTCGTGGCGACCTTGCACCATGCCGCCGAACATGCTGCCCAGTGGTAAGAAACATTGCAAATTACGCTTTACTGAGGGGTAACTCTCTCTTTTTCTCTTCTCAATTTAAGGCCCTCTTTAAAATTTAGGGACCATACCTATTTCGATAGCGCAATCGCTATGCATATCCATATCTTGCAATTTCTTTGATCTCTTGTTAGGTCACGACGAGTCTTTCATTCTCCTTTACCTAGTCATATGTACGTTTACCTTGTTTCTTGTACCTTCTCTTTATTCTTGCAGTTTTTATTTTATTTTATTGAGGAACAAACAGTAATGTACATCTTAAAACTAAACATAATTTTATGTACTTATAGACCTAATAGAAAAAAAACTAGAGAAGAAAATGTATCTAGTGACATATAATAAAAGCTTGAAAAATGGCTTTACGAAAAATTTTAGCATCTCTCTCTTTGAAATCTACCTGTACTTATTTTATTTTTTTAATGAATCTACCTGTACTTACTTTATTTTTTAAATAATCTACCTGTACTTACTTTATTTTTTTAATTTCATCATCATCATCCACAGCCTTCAACAGTCCACTGCTGGACATAGGCCTCTCCTTAGAAAGGAGGTTTTGGCCTACTATACCACGCTGGCCAGACGGGTTGGTAAAGGGTTTGTTTCTAGTTTTCCTTCTCTTGGCAGTGATGTTAGCTGCTTATTTTGTTCCCTTAGTCGCCTATTTTTTTAATTTAATAAAACTGAATCGTGTATATTCTTGATCAGGTTATCGGACTTAGTATACGGGCCCCGTCTACAGCCGGTGTGGTTAAATCTAGTCATGGCCGATACAAGAAGTTCCAACCGTATAGCCGAGTCGTTACTTTGCGATTTCTGTTCGGTGCTATCAGTCGGGGACACCAAGAACACCAACTTGTAAGTATACCAAATAAACGTATTCTCTTATTTTCTTTTCTTCTTTCTTTCTGTGTCTTCCTTCTGCTTCTTTACTCTTTTTGTACTGCTAATTGACGGATTATTGAAAAGCTAGTCTTAGGTCTAAAATATTATATATAACGGAGATGTTATTATACAAAATGAATTTATTGATTGAGTAAAATTTTGGTATGTGTGTAGTTTATTAAAATTTCTTTGACTGATTAAGATTTCTGAATTCAACATATACTTAAAAGCCTATATTACCCGGACCATTGTTACAAATCTATTGCCGTTTTATTTATTGAAATCTGTTTAGTAGTTTAAGGACAGTGGAACACACACGCTTTTAGTTTAGTTGGGTATAAAGAAAGATAGTCTCTTTAAAATCTAAAAGCAAAGTAAGTGTGCCGCCTGATAAAGTTATTTTACCTTTTGTAATGTGTTTTGGGTTTAATAAATGGTTCTTTTTATATTTCTTTCTCTTGAAGTTCTCATATAAACACCGCGTTAAACTGTTACAAATGTTAAATCACTCATTCCTACGTATCAAAACCACTTATAGGTTCTGTGGTGTCGGAATGACTAATGTAAGAGGATCTTTTTATATCAACGCGAATTGTAACCGCCAATTGGGAAAATGGGCCACTTTGATACTCGCAAACAATCGCTCTGGACCAAGTTGTTTACGGCTATAATTTGTTTATAATTTATAGATCAATCATGAGTTCTTATATAAATATGCATAGAGATAACGTTCCAGTTCACTTGGAACACGATTCTTAATATTTTTAAAACAATAATAGTTTTAATCACAATTATTTATAAGGGAGTCTAAGAGTTGAACTAGGTTATAAAAGGCTGAGACGGTGCCCGCATCAGGAGCGGGCAGGCGCTGGGAGGAGTCAGAAGGAGATCTCACCCTGGACTTCTCCTCCTCCTAAAAAAGAGAAGCGCAGAGAGGGCACACTGGGTGGTTTTTAGTCGGTTCAAGTCCGACACACCACCTCGCCGTAATAACCCCCCCGGTGGGGTGGCGGTCTATAATGATTTTCCACACGAAAAAAAAGAGATAAAAGGCTACAAAGAAGTCGAACATATGATCCTCTTTAAGGAGTTTTAGCAGGGGGGTGTCACTCCGCAGTTTAGGTATAGTTGGCCGGCTGCCTGCCGGGTCAGACACGCCGCCGGTCGAACAGACATCGTCAGAACAGTTTAGAGTTACACGATAGAAAGAGACGCAATTGTAGGTAAATAATATATAATCGTAGTGATTCGGCGCTGTGCGATCTAAATTGAACTTAATCTTTTGACACCGAGGGTATCTATAACTTTAATTTACTTTTCGGAGTGAGTCTTCTGTGCTGGTACTATTATGTATTCTGTGGTTTTAGTCCTTTATGACTACGCCACTTCATTTCAGCTAAAACATATGATCTTCCAATAATCGATTACTATGGAACTCTATTTGAATTCTTGTCTATTCGTAATACAGGATGTATATTCCCTAACGCGGTAGTTTCTTTAAAAAACGTTCATTCACTGAAGTCCCTCATCAAGACCAAGCAGGTGCCTGGCTTTTGTATGAAACAATAAATCCTTTTTACCCAGCTAAGGCGAAACTTAAAGAAAGGATAAGAGATGTGGCAGTCTATGTATGTTTGTTTTGTATTGTAAAGTACTGAATCGATTTTAACGAATGAGGTGTCAATAGATTGGTTATAATGGCTGGATCACAGAGACATTTTAAATTTAATCAATAGTTATTACGTACTTTTGTATTTTTTTAAACTTGGTTTATCAGGAGGTCGAAGATTAGTGTATACATCACTATTTTCTTAAAACGAATAAACACCGTTTAATTTTGAAACTGGTATTGCACACCTTGTAATTTTAGTTGATTCAATTTGACAAGATAATTTATATGACCATTATCTCAGAGTATTGCATGAGGGGAAAAAGTATATTGTTTTAAAATAGTTTTCTGATAAACGTGTGATACAAAAAAAACTACATATATTCATAAACATCATATGTTTCACCCATAAAGTAAGTTGTTTTAACATATAATCGCAAATGGGTTTAGCAAGGTTAGTCGATACGGGAAAAGTCTTGTAGGTTTATGTTCAAAAAACGACAATGATCTTTAGTCACGCTTTCATAAAACAGTCATTTAAGATGGTACTTAATATCTCGAGTTTCACACAACTCGTTTAAATCTCTATACGGTGTCTATGTACCTTTTTATTATCACATTTTACTACTTAAAAATAAGTATGTGTGAAACCCAATGTTTCTAAGAATATATTTAAACTGTTACGTTAATGCCTTTTTTTCATATTGTTTAATTTTGGTTCAGTTTTGGTGGCAAAGCAACCTTTTTTTGACACCAGCATTAGTTTGTTAAAATAATAATTATTTCATTTTTACCATGCATCATTCTCCCGGCTTCCAGAGGCCGGGAGAATGATGCAGAATGATTAGGCTTACGGTCTTAACAAAGAAATATGATAGCAAAAGTGATGTCATTATTAGGATGGTCTTTTGTGTGAGGGTAGTCCTGCCCCGGTCGACCCGGCCCATTCGTGCTGAAGTTAGTGTAACTTCTCTAGTCCTATTAATTTTTAATAAAACTATTAAAACAGTGCTGCTGACCAGGGCGGTACTGCCACTACACAGATCCCAACCAAAAATGACAGCTTTAGTGAGCGGGCTCATTCAAAAAGAAAAAGTTTCTACGCTTTCGGATTATAGTAAAAAAAAAACCTGTCTTCGTAGTCGGGTAAAAGTACTTCAGTTAGGTAAATAGCAAGTTTCCTATAAAATTCTCATGACACGAGCTTACGCCGTAAAGATATAATTTACGGTGTACATTATACTACTCAATATACGAGGATATTTAGCATCGGTTTATTGCCCATCAGATAACACCTGGCTCATAAACACGATCACATGATTTTCTAAAAAACTTTAACAATTGAGTTATTTTAGAATTGTTATGTAAATTGTCTGGCACTATTTAAACACTATTGTTTCGTTATGTATGAGGAAAGCTGTTGTTATTGACATTCAGGTCTACGACTATTTAGACAACGCTCTGTGTGCACAATCTTTGTGACTTACAACATTGAATACGTATGGCATTTAACTCAGTTACACGTTTTAACTATTATATTATATATGAGATATGTAGAAGAATGTAAGTATGCTACAAATGTTGTTCATTTAATTTTTCAACTATCGGAGAGGCGTATGCCCGGCAGTGGTCTGCGGTAGACTGATGATGTATTTTAAGCTTATAGCAACACAGACCCTCGTACCGGAGGGGAGTACCAATAGTCTTTTTCCGATACAATACAGTCTGTCATTTTTGTGCGGGTGTGGGGAGGGGGGAAATCCTCACTCATACAAAACTTACAAAAACAATCACATACAAAAAAATCGTCTGACCCTGTCTGACTGTCACTATGAACTCACACAAAAGACACAAAAAAATCAAGATTTCAGACACACAAAAACATTCTGCGTGTGTCATAACAGTGTAATGCGTATGCCCATTTGGGCTTATACTTTGACAGAGGAAAACGTCAAGTCAGTCAGTTCAAGTCGAACCAGTATTTCCTGAAAATAGCGGCTTCAAACAAACAATTAATTACTAGACAATATTTATATCATTGAATTGAAAATTAAATATACCTACTACATACTTATTATCGTATTCATTTAATATGTCGTGCAGTGGAAACGCTACTAATATAACGCGATGGTAAGACAAAAGACAAAAAATATCGAACTATTCCCTCTTAGTCATTTGTCGTATCAGACCGCGTCGCATCCCACGCTTTATTTATTCGATTATATCAACTACATGCGCGTATTACCTATGTTTACTGTAGAACTGTAGAATACATTAGGAATTCGTTTCTCTTCAACTCGTAGATGACATACTCCGTGACTCAAACTCATCAAATTCTGGGGAATGGGGAAACCTATGCATTACAATTTGATTTTTAGCCATACTTAACCGGCTTGATAGAAGTGCTAGTAAAGCTTCGTAATGAATTGGTGTAAAGATTTTGTTGCATTGCATTTTACTTACAATTTTAAAACTAAAATAAACTACCAAACATAAGTAAGAAAAATAATTTTCAAGTGAAAAATTTTGCTATACATTTAAAGAATACCTTCCAGTATAATACTATAATATTATAAAAGCGAAAATAACTATGTCTGTCTGTCCGGCGTTCACGGCAAGACTATTGAACCGATTTAAATGAAAAGTTAGGTACACAGATAGAGCCTGGCAAGAGGACATAGGCTGCTTTTTATTGAGATGACTGAATTACACGCGGGTGTAGTCAAGAGATTAATCGAAACTAATACAAATAATTTAAAATAAGCCTTTTTGATGCAAGTACCGTATATCATCATCATCATCAGCCTATCGCAGGCCTCTCCCATTGCACACAACTCTGCTGCCTGTGCCAACCATCTTACGCAGGTCGTCACTCCCCCTCGCCTTTGGGCGTCCTACACTAAGTTTACCGAGACGCGGTCTCCACTCCAGTACCGTATATACTTGCCTACTATGCATTTACAAAAAAACAATCGATTTTATATTACAAAGAGATACTTCAAATTTATTTATTAGTGTATATTAAATATTAATAATGAAAGTACCACATTTCTGAACTACACGGGTACATTGCTTAGAAAGATATTTTTGTCTGATATGTTTACGTGTGCCGGTCGCCTCACGTGATTTCAGATGTTGTTCTTTTTAATGTTTTGACGTCCGCCTTTACAAATTGCTCAACATTTATTGTGCAACTGTAGGTTTCGTTTTCTAAAAAATATTGTTAAATTTTAAATATGTACTGTAATTTGTTAGCCATTCCGCTAATTTGTTAGCATCCGTTCCATTTCCGTTTCCCCATCTAAAAATAAATCAATTTTTTGGTATCTTTCGATACATTGTATCAGAGCTTGGTTTCCTACAGCGCTATCATTTAAGAGTCACTTAATCTTATATATAAAATTCTCGTATCACAATGTTCGTTCCCATACTCCTCCGAAACGGCTGGACCGATTGGTATGAAATTTTGTGTGCACATCGGGTAGGTCTGAGAATCGGCCAACATCTATGTTTTAAAACCGTAGGAGCCGCGGGCATCAGCTAGTAATAAAATAAGATTTTACGAGTATATCTAGAAAACTTTCAAAGCGTGTTATGGATTTAAAATTGAGTAACTGTACTCAATACGGTTTGAATATGCTTACAATTGATCTACAGGCACGGGGTCTTGGGTATATGTTACCCTCTTATAAAAGGAAGGTTCTAAAACTTCACAGCTTTTCCACACATTTTGCATTGTTAGTAGCGTATCTTTTAGGTTCACGGTTTAAGAAAATGAATAATTAGAGCTATAAATAACTACTTTTGAATTGGTTTTACATTTTAAAACAAACTGATGACTCATAATTATACCGTATTCTACAGAACTAGTTTTTAAGAATGAACGGTTAATTTCTATTATTGAATTCTCGAAGGTCAAGTTTAAACTACTGCAATTAATCTATTCACTAATCATCTTGCGCAACGTTTATATTTAGCGATTTCATCAATTATTTTTGGTTGACAATGACGATATCGAATTCTATCTTAATATGTCTCAAATATATATATTTTAATTTTAAATCGTGTGATGTAAACGAACTTTGCATGTATTTATGTACGTTACCGAACAGCAATTAGTTTCACTCATGTATGTGATTAACATACGAGATATAATCATGTCAAATTTTTACTTTCAGTTTCATCAGTACGCTGTTGACGCATATGTTAACTTACCACCTTGGCTGGGTGGCTACAGTTAGTCCCTACGACACTATCGATCACCAGGTGAACCAAGACTCTAGAGCGAACACAAGAAAGCCATACAACGCACTCTGGGCTCAACTCAGTGATCTCTGCGGCTGCATTGGCTTCCCGCCTCGCGCAGCTAAAACCATCATAAGTGGTGAAGCTAATACGCAGTTTCTCAATAGGCTGCTCGTAGTCTTAACTTACTTTCTCCGTTGTGGCGATGTTAAACGAAATAGCTTTCAGTTCCAAGAGTGCGTCATCAAGGAGAAAAATATAATAAATATATCATCAAATGGTGAATGTGTCGTGTCTGAGCCTACTGGACTCCGGAGAATAGCCACACACGTGACCAAACTTGAACAGTGCGATGAGCAAACTTTACAAGTGCCAGTGAATACTCAAAGTAGTGATAGTAGTGTTAGTACATTAGCGGCGTGCGAGGTCAGCATTAAGAGGACCTCCACGCTCGCGAATTTAGTTCAAACGCTCTCTAATACTTTAGACAATTCCATAGGGGATGGCAGTTCCACGAGTGATGTGCCAGTTGCAAGTGGGATCAAAAGGATCCCAACAGCCATGGTGTCTCTAAAACCCTCTTTGGATTCTAGTCCCAGTTCATCTTTTTCCGAGAACGAGCCAGAAAGCGAGCAAAAAGTTGTCTTTGTGTTAGGTGATAGCGATAAACTCATAGGATTGAAAAACAAGTCAGTCGGTGGCAAAAGTGTGAAGAAGTCTTCCAAAATTCACAACGAGCCCGTAAACCTTGACACCCAAGAGAAAACAACGGAACCGTGTAATAATGTAGGCTGTGAACAAAATAAAAGGACCGATTATCCGACAAAGTGCTGCGGGCAAACACTTCAACATTCCAAACCCATCAAACATTCCGGTTTTAAGTTCGAGTTCGATAAGTACCCTCAGATAGTCACTAATTATATGAAGAGTAAAAACTTAGAGATATTAGATAGACACTATATTGGTAAACCGGGGAATTTGAAGTTGGATAACTTTCAGTTTGACCCCACGATAGTTCCGCCTATACAAGAGGAAAGGTGCGAGACTTGTGTCAAGTGTCAAATGATGGAATCGATGCTGCAGACTCCAACCAACGCTTCTGAAATGGAATACCTGAACGATATACCACGTCAAACAGAACCTCAGTATGCCAAGGAGTTGGTAGTCGAAGATAAGGCAGTGGCATCCCGAGAAATGACACCAAAAACTTTTGTGAGACGGCGGAAAGAAAACACAGTTGTGGTGAATCTTACTAAAGATGTAAAAAGTCCTTTGCTTGACGATAAAACAGAGATAAAAAGGCCAGGAGGGCGAAAGACTGTAAGAGGGGTAGAGAAGGATAAGGTGATGGAAGTGAAGCAAGTGTTGGAGTTTCCGATGCCGCGGTTATGTGCTACGTTTGAGGTTAAACCAACACGGTCGGGGTTCGACGGATCATTGCTAGGAGGCGTCACAGACCATTATGTACCTGATTTAATTTTACAAGGTAATTATTATTATCACTTGTATCCCTTTCTCTGTTATGTTTAAAAATCGAAAACAGTTCAATAAACGAAATTGAGATGGTTATTTTAACTTTTTAGATAAATATTTTTTTAATATAATAATCCTTGCGTTCCACGCCATAACTACCTACTGACTAAATTGAAATGAAATTTATTACACAAATAGTCTAGAGCTTAAGAAAGAATATGGGGTTTTATCGTGATGACCGACACACACGTTTGTGGAGCCCCGGGCTTAAGCTAGTACTAGCAATTACTTAACATTTCTAAACTTACTTTACCTGTCCATGAATACATGTTATTGAAATGCCACCAGTTACTGAAATTTCGAGGTAATTGAAATTTTCTATATAGAAGGAACTATTCAATAGATAATTATTACTTTAATTTTATTGGTCTATAAACTATCTTCAATGGTTGAATTCATGTAGAACTACATATTTATTCACAATAGTTGTGTAGTGTATTTCTTTCTTTCTATCATTAACGTTTGATAACTTTTTTAAATAGGAGTAATCACAAGGCCGAACGCTTGGGAGAGCGAACTGCGGCGCGACTTGGATCTCACATCGTATGTTAACAAGACACTGGAGTCTCCAATACAAGCTATCGCCATTATAGGGGATATTAATACTTGGTAATTATATTTGTGTTTGATAATTTCTCTCTTTTTGAACCGAGTTTCATAGACAAAGACCCCGATTTAGAAAGTCGTACAATCTTTTGGTTAAACAAATGTAACCCAAATATTAAAACTGTAATGTTGGAAACCTTGAAAAATCAATTTTCGGAATATATTACTACATTTATATAAGTAGGTTATGGGGCTCAGAATGCATGACAGTAAACTTCTCGCTTGTAAAAGTAATTGTCATATCTTTTCTAGGCAGGTGAGAGTGATAGGCAAAGATTGCGGTACAGGCGGGATGTCAACACTGGTGGGAGCCATGCTGGACACATTACCCGCTATGTGGAAAGCGAAGGTTCCTGCACAACAGGTAAACGTTTTCTTAAATAATAATCTATATAAATAAATTATATTTAAGTGCCTAATTGTAATATCAAATGTACAATATTTTACTAAATCGAGTATATACGACAATTACATCAAAAACGTAATTTTTAAATTTTCTCTCTGTTTGATGCTAACCGGAATAGCTGTACTAATTTTGACGGGACTTTGGTCGATAGTTAATGACACAAGGAGTAACTTAGGTTATTTTTTTTAAGACTAGCTATTCTCCGTGGCGTTACACACGATTTACAACAATAACCGCTGGTAACACTACTGAAGGACTCGGCTAGCTCGAGTGAAAATCATCTACATCTGCCTTAGCTCTCAAGGCCAAACCGCTCGACCAACCCATTCAATAATAATATATTTTTCTTTTCCAGTGCATATCCTTCTTAGAAAGCAAACTACGTGAGTTTTGCGTCCTCTCGAAGACGTTAGCAGACTTGTTGATGTCTACAGACTTCATCGACATCGCTACCCTCACGAAATCTTTAAACATAGACATTAACGACGTGCCTCTACTCCTGGCCGTCGCTACCACACACACGCCGCAAGTCGCTACTAGATATGGACTAAGTTATGGATGATATGTGATTGATGGAAACTCAAACTTTATAAGTACGTTTTAGTATTATGAGGATACCACCATAATGAAATACTAAAATTATTAAATACTAAATGTAGGTTCGTTGTGGCTGTATGTTGTTTCTACATCGTATCAAAATTTCAACTCAATCGGTGTAGAAATGTTTATAGTGTACAAACCAACAACATATTTATTTATTCTTCTACTATTATAGTGACCAGTATAAAACATCGTTTCAAATTCTTGAATACTTAATTTTCTTTACTTTATCTGTTTAAACTGAGTCTCTGTAAACTGAGTCTGAGAGTAATCCAGTGATATAATATAAACTATTAAAATCCAACGCTGATGTATAAAAACATTTTTTTCATATTAGCTAAAGTCTTATACTACCCCAGTAAGCTCGTATAAAAACAATCTAGGTCCCGTTTTGACAGCTATAACAATGTTATACAAAATCTCTATTCAAGTGACTTACGGTAGAGAAGCGATGTTTGAAATTGAACAAATCTTTTAAGCTAATAATCAACACCCTATGTACTTTGAACATAAAATGTATAACAATCGGTATTAATAAGCTAAAAGCTTACACCGCCCCAGTAAGCTTGCAGAGTGACGGTATAAAACAGTCTAGGTCACGTTTTGACAGTTATAAAAATGTGACCTTAACCAAATCCTATAAGGCTATCTATTAATAATCAACACCTATATGTAATTTAAAAATTAAATGTTTAAATCGGTATTAATAAGTTAAAAGCTTACACCGCCCCAGTAAGCTTGCAGAGTAACGGTATAAAACAGTCTAGGTCACGTTTTGACAGTTATAAAAATGTGACCTTAACCAAATCCTATTAGGCTATCTATTAATAATCAACACCTTTATGTAATTTAAACATTAAATGTTTAAAGTGGTATTAATAAGTTAAAAGCTTAAACCTCCCAGACAGCTCCTAGAGTAACGATATAAAACAGTCTAGGTCACGTTTTGACAGCTATAACAATGTTATACAAAATCTCAATACAAGTGACTTACGGCAGAGAAGCGACGTTTGACCCTGGCCAAATCCTAAAAGCTAATCCATTAATAATAAACACCTTTTAGGTAATTTATATATAATATATATAATTTGTACATAAGTAACGCTTAAAATTATTCAGTATTTAAATTTTAATTAATAAAAAACTCTTTAGTGATCTACATATCGAAAATAAAAATTTATTATACATGCATATATTCCTCTATAAATGTGTCAAGTTGATATTAATTTATAGCCTTGCGGAACGCTCATGAAATCGTTTATAAAATATAATAAACGTGAAAGTTTGTATGTATGTTTGTTGCTCTTTCACGCAAAAACTACTGAACGGATTTGGATGAAACTTTGTAGTAATATAATTTTATATCAGAATAGCACATAAGCAAATTTTTACTGCAATAATCCAGTGCACGCGGACCGAGCCGCGGGCGAAAGCTAGTCGATAATAAAATTTTGCTACATCAACTAGGGTGAAAGAGGATGTAATACAAAAAGCATGTATAAGTGTAAAGTAAAATAAAATGTAATAAATATTTATTTGATGTGATATGTAATGAATGTGATCATGAATATGTATTTAAAAAATAATTCAATATAAAAGTGAATAGGTATATAAGTTGGAATATAGATGCCATCTTATTTTAGGAACGCGAGTGTTGATGTGTCTTATCCTTGCAAAGCAACAGATGATCCATAGACATTAAATAATATATTTTATTCCATAGAAAGATTCTCTTTACGAGGGATATTTATATTTCTTAAAATTCAAATTGTAATTGGTTATCGTGCTATGGATCATATTATTTTAAGATACTATTCGTAATGCAAATATCGATATCTTGAGCAATCGATATCAAGACATAATATAGAACATATTTAAAAAAAATACCACAGAGATCACTGTCTTAACGTCTTCCTTTACTTTACTTCATAAATTAGGTATTAGATACCACTTATCACCTCAAGTCTCCTTAATAAAATAAGCCAATAATGAGATTAAAAAATAAATCATAGGTACGACCTATGATTTAAATGCATTCTTGTAATTAAACTTAAATACCACTATTTAATGAACTCGAAAGTCAAGTGAGTGTCAAGAATGTATTTAACAAGTTCCACCAAGTACCGACAATTAAGAATATGATTATATATTACGTAAGATAATGGTTTATTGTATTATGCACTAGCCTTATTATTATTACTATTGCTTCCAGTGTGTAACATGTGGCTGCAAGAAAATGAAGTTACCTACAATATAATTGTGTTTATAAAATACCATATTTATTTATTTAATAATGCTAATTTATTTACAAATAAATCATATTTATTAAAATAAACTCTTCCTATAATTATTAGTAGTGAGAAAAATCACGAACTACAATTTTATTTATTCAATAGATTGTGACGCGTATATCTGTGATGTATATGTTATGTATATAATCTGTATATATTAATTATGGCATACTAAATACACTGACTCATGTTTTTACTGTAAACGGGACCTATTCGGATAGTCTACCCGTGACCACGAGTGGTATAACCCGTTCGAAACGTTGGAAAATATATGGTATCGCAACCTTTTTAATTTTATCGCGAATAAGTCCCGTTTACAGTAAAAAACACGATTATGTGAAATCGCAAAAGTCTAAAAACAGTTAAATACACTGATATGATGTGATGAACCTGATATCTGAAATCCTCATCATTTATTTATTTAATGAATTTCGACATTGTCCAGCGACACACATATTCCTCGCATAGTGAACTTTGTACGTACCAAAAATAGTATCTGGATATATGTCAGATTTAAAATCGGAGGGCCTAGTGTGAGTTTAATTCACTTTAACTCGCTCTCAGAGAGTTTGCCTTGAGACTTCAGTACGGGCCAATCACAATCGCCGTGACGATTTAATTAATGTGAAATAGATTAACATTGGGCCTTTAGAAGAGGTTATAAAATAACCTCCTAATTGTTATTGTCTACAAATTTTAAATGTTATATATATATATTGAAAGATGGAAGTTATCTTTTATAATTTATTTTCTTAGTACTTTTATCGGTTAAAATCTTTGTTTGGGCAGCAATGAACGATTGTAATGTAATTTAATGATATTTTATTTACATTCAAGACTAGTCGCTGAGGTCATTGAAAACTTCTGCAACCAACATTTATATCGCTACATAATTCGATATCAGAATAAAGGCTTTGTCGTGTCCGGCTATACCCATGCCTTCAAATAAAATGTAACAAACAAAACATGTTAAGCATTCTGAGAGAGGCCTTCATTACTTTGGCTCTTTAATTGTAAGTATTGTAACTTATATATTTGAAACTTGTTTTACATTCTACGAAGGAATAGGTAGCAGGTTGTATCAAGTGCTTTACAATTTTAATGTAATATGTGATTTTTCGAAATTAAAACAAAACTAATATGTTATTTTATAAAATAACATATTAGTTTTGTTATAATTTCGAAAAACCAGTATCAAAGATCAATGTTGCATAATAGTATGTAGGAATCTTATTATATAAGATGTACATTATATCTATCTGTACCTATTTTTCTATAAACTATTACCTGAAGCTATATCTGTAACCTAAGTACCTTGTATGTTTAGAATGAGAGTGAATTTGTACCTACAGTTTTATTTAAATCTCATTTTCAATGCAATGAGCTATCACTTTTTATACTTTAATCTGCAAAATAAATTATTTTTTTCATATTGAAATTAAGTTTTGTTACTATATACCAATGATACTCTAAAGTGATTCATGAAATTATAAACAAAATAAAGCACGTAAAGCCATCGGTCCCGGTTGTCTTGAATATCTATGGCAATCGTTATTGGGAAGTCAGTGCCCTCAAATTTACTGACCTACTTGTCAGTACTACTGCTGACAACTATTTCAACTTTCGAATCTCAGTTCTCCTTTAGGGTTGCGGAGGTCTGATGCCAGTCGCTCCGTGGAAAAACTGACATTCAGGTATAACCGGTTGAACTAGTAGCTGAGACCCCAAAATACATTGGTAATAAGACTAGGAAGAAGAAGATGAACAATAGTATTATTTTATTGTGACAGAACGGGCAAAGTGCAATCGGGGCAGCACTACCCTCACACAGAAGACCAACTAAATAATGACACCAGACCAGGCCCCTATGGTATGGGTCACCATGCTGCATTGCCTACACTCACACTGAGGATGGTGGTTCCTACCTTTGAATTCCAATCATGCTTTCCATCCTTGTTCAAAACAAAATTGTTCCACTTGAAAAATTTCAAAAGATTTCGCGACAGCATGTCTTTTATCTATAAGGTTGGCTCACTATAACCACTTTTATAGGAAACATTTGTTTCTGCGGTATTACATCAGGTTAAGTGCAATAGGAAACGCAAATGTGGCTGCGTGGTTCATTTAATTATATTTAAGACATAATTCTTTCCCCAAACAAAAAAAAAATCGAATCGAAAATAATTAAAGTTCCCACTCATTAATCTTCTCGGGATAAAACGAACGATGGACAAGTTTTAAACAGGCTCCATGTAATTACATACAGAAGTTGATACACCCTAAACTTTAGTAAAACAAGTTTGGGCCAATGTAAGCCAACTCGGAGAAACGGCTCAAAAGTTGAACAACTTGGGGTGCGTACATAGTTTGAAAATTGCCTTAATTTAATTACGGTGTATAAAAGGACAAAAGTTACCACGCAGTAAGCTGATATTTATTTTACGAAGTTTTACGTTGTCGTACTATTTATACATTTATTTATGTAGAGACGTCGGAGAACCATGATGCTGAACATATAATGGGACTGGTCGATCTAGAATGATGTGAGTGACCGTTTTTGGACGACATGACCCTGTTCTAAAATTTTAGAAACTAAATTAAATTTTAAAGACGGCACGACTTCATCTAAGCATTTTCTAATGGGTTTTTGCTTTTTGCTTGTAGGTGACTAGTGCTTTCTTTTTTACACATACTGCTACTAGTGATTTATTATTAAATATTAAATCAAGCCAACAGTGTAAACTTTTTACGGGAACACCTTGATTCTAAACATTTTGTCTGGAAATGGAAAATAGTCTCCATTATCACCAGCCTTAAATAGTCCACAGCTGTACATGGAATCCCGTAAGTAATCCAGGTTTCTTTGTTTTTTTTTTTCAAAAAGTACCACGCTGATCAAATAGCTTGGTATTTAGTTTCTTTCAAGTTTTCATTCGTTGTAGCGATGTTGTTCTGCGTAATTTGTTCACTAGTTGCCTCTTAAAAATCGTCTTCACACCATCGCAATGTTTTAATAAAGTCTTTCGTCTACCAAACAAACAAAATTTTACATACAAACGTAATAAAAAAGAAAATGAAGTATTAAATTTTAGTAGGAAAATGATTAAAGTAAACCAGTAATATACATTACGTGGGTTCAAAGCACCCTGTTAGAACTGAAGGTCGTACATCTTTCAAACGCGGTTTGCGCCAAATAATTAAAAGTTAATTTCATTTGGAGGAAAAAGTATAAGAAATACACCAGTTTTAATTTAGCCCTGGTGAAAATTTTTGTACTGACAACTTGTATTTAAATTCCTCTATAGTTTGTGAATGGAATAATCGCTGAAAATGTTAAATTATATTAACCATATAGCTGGACGGCAAGTAGATGAAGTTAATAGGCAGGTGGTCATTTGATCAAATAAACAACTAATAATTGTTGATAATTAATTGACTGCTTCAGTGCAGCAGTGGTATCGTAAGGGGATGCTATGCTTGAGGTCACGGTCTCGATTCTCGGGTCGGACCAAGTGTTTGTATGATGTGAAAATTTTGTTTTGGAGTTCGGGTGTTTTCTATGTAATAATATGTTTATATTTAAAAAAAAGTATATATGTATTTAAATCGTAAATGTTTATATCAGTTTTCTATTACCCATAGTACATGCTCTGCTTAATTTGAGACTAGATGGCATTGTGTCAGATGTCCGAAAATTTTATTTTATAAAGTTGGGTATTATAACAATTTGTACCTAATGTTGCTTGTTAAGTAGTGTTAAGTGAAATGCATACTTAGTAAATTTTATATCGTGATGAAATTATGTCCGATGAGTGTATGATGGCCTTTTTCACCAATGTTCCCCAAATGCAAAGGCCTACTTCGAGAGAATTAGGTAACAATTATTGATACTTTTATTTTCACAAACGTTTAGGGGACATCTAAGTGGTTCTGGGAATTTCTTGCTAGGGTACACCTTGTTCCCCGCCTATTGGTACTTGAGACGGGGTGCGGTTTTGGTCGGTTCGAGTCCGAAATAACTACCAGCTGGTGGTATCCGAGGGAATTTCCACAAAGCCAAAAAAAATGGGGGCATGTAAGTGCTTTGAGATGTATTTTAAAATTTAGGGACTAATTACGCTAGGAGGCCCTTAGTAAGGAGATGGTTATAGTATAGTTTGTAAAATTAGTCTTTTAAGTTTAAAGAAAAAACTGACCTGATACATTCATCAACAAATATGTTTCTGAAACTAGTATAAAATCCATTACAGAAATTAAAATACCTATGTATTATATTTTCGACGCCAACAGCCGCATACGGTGTGCACTCATACGATACACGAGTAGAATTTTCCTTTCATAAAATATTAGCTGAATGCGAAGTAATCTCACTAATGGCACTCTCACTTGGGTCGCTGAGCTAATTACTGAAATATGGGACTTTCTGGTTATTATTTACTACTTTATGTGGGATGAAAGTATTTACGTGTTGCTTTCAGGGAAACAGCACTTAATCACTCCTTTTTACTGATGTGGGTTACTACTTATGTAGGTTTTTTTATTAGCTTTTTTTCATGGCTTTTATTGACATATTGTATATCAGATATCGAGGTATATAAGTAGTGCTATTTTTATTTTATTTAAGACTTTATATACAAATGTGACAAAGGTGGACTTAATGCCGTAGGCATTTTTTACCATTCGACCTTAAGGCGATGCAAAGCCAATCATGGTAATATTATGTGATTTCGCGTCTAGTCGCGAAAAACTAAAAAACTACTGCACAGATTTAAATGGTAGTCTAAAGCCTGAGAAAGGATGTATATCGTTACACCGCGATAACCGACATAGACGCGGGCGGAGCCGCGGGTGAAAGGTAGTATCTATAATTTTTCGTTTGGGATTGTTTATAGTTGAGTAATAGTAGTAAAGTGCAATAAATATTTATGGGTTTCATATGTTTACATACATATTTTCATTTCAAACAAGTTTTAACCGTACCTACCTATACTACTACTTAAATATAACTAACCTTGTAGTACCCAAGGTTACAAAGAATTAAAATTATAGTATAACTTTAAAGATAGATAGATAGACTTAGAGAAACATTAATTAATCAATTTTAATTAGCGTAGTCGATCCATGTCAGAGAAAATGACTTAACAATTTAATTTGACAAGTGAGACGTCTCTACCATGACGTTTGAAATTTATTGGAATAACTAAGAATAATATAATATCCATAATAGTAACGATATTTTAGAATAAATTAAGAATATGAACTGACAAGGATTAAGAAAGGGTTTCTATGATGGTTTAGACAGGTTGGAAAGATGAGTGAAAAGTGTTTCTAAGGCCCCTAAAAGTAGACGGGTACAGTAGTAATACGTAACAGGTTCTCTGAGGGCTCGTATCAGGAATGAGGTGATCCGACAGAGAACTAAGGTCATCGACATAGCCCACCGGATTAGCAAGCTGAAGCGGCTGTGGGCTGGCCATATTAGCCGCAGAACTGATTACCATTGGGGTAGAAGAGTTCTAGAGTGGAGACCGCGTCTCGGTAAACGTAGTGTAGGACGCCCAATGGTCAGGTGGAGTGACAACTTGCGCAGGTTGGCTGGATGCTAGAAGCTCAAACTTCATAGAGTGGTGTGCAATGGGAGAGGCCTATGCCCAGCAGTAGGCTGATGATGATGTAACAGTAAAGTACTAGTGCGGGCAGGCTTTAAAAACATACAATGAATGGCCGTGTACTAAAGGAGAACCTCATTAAGCGTACCTGTCATCAGACTGGTTAAGAAAAGGCCTGAGGAATGCAGAAGAGGAGCAAGCTGTACGTTAGGATCGTGACAAATAGCGTTTGTTTGTTTCGGTGGTACCAAGAAACGAGCTGTAAGTGTTGAAGCAGTTATAAATACTGTTTCTATTGAACCAATATGAGTAGACATTCCTAAATACTCTTACATGATCATCAACAGCCTTAAATGATCTAATGTGGGACATAGGTCTCTCTTTAGAATCTATACAAATAAATAAAATTGGAGTGTCTGTTTGTAATAACAAATAACCAGTTTGATACTAAATACCTATCAATGTATTTACGGTACTGACCTTCGATCAATTTGTGATCGAAGGTACTGACATCCAAAATTAAATTTTAATTTTTTTTTGTCTGTCTGTCTGATTGTTTGTTACGGGTAAATAATGGAACGGTATGACCGATTTTGACGGGACTTTCAGTGGCAGATGGCTGATGACATAAGGAGTTACTTAGGCTAATTATCTTTAGACTAGCTTCACTCCACGGCGTTACTCGAGATTGACAACAATAACCGCGGGTAACGGGTAACGCTACCTAAATCGGCTCTAAGAAAGCTCATGGAATGAATAAATAAATAAATGTTTCGGACATATTACACAAACCGCCATCTATGCCCAAACTAGGCAGAGCTTGTATTATGGGTACTACACAACTGACATTAATACATAAACATACTTCTTTTTCTAATTACATACAATATATACATAGAAATCACCCGAATTTAAAAAAATATATATTGATAACAACACATACATTTAATCGGACCTGGGAATCGAACCCGAGACCTCTTGATCAGCAGCCGCATACGCCAACCACTGCGTTACCGAGGCAGATCACAGAGACAGGTAGATTTTTGCCCACTATACCACGCTGGCAATACGGGTTAGAAAAGTGTGTAAATTTTTCCTTCTTATTGCTTAGTGCTACTTAAATCGGCTCTAAGAAAGCTCATAGAATGAATAAGGCTGGTGACACTGACTGAGTGACACTGTATACTTAATCCGCCACCACTCACACAATTTTTCATAAATATTCACAAATTAAAGACATAGCTAAGTGGCCTCAGGTGATTGAAAACAATTACCGAGGGCAAGCAAAGTCGGCGCGGTCAGTAACTAGACGAGTTACCGTTCTTGGCATGACATGTTATGTTCGATTCCGTGATTCGGACGTAACGTGAAACAGTCGGTCCCGGTTGTTATCATAAGATAATAGTCGTCAAGCTTAGTTGGAGGTCTTCGGGGGCTTACAAACATCCCACGACGAGATAACGTAGCCGCAACGTGGATAGCCAGTACCTAATTCGCACTCCAAGGGCAGCGTGGGGACGTATGGTCTTAATCCTCAGCTGTCAAGAGACTCGGGCCCAGCAGTGGGACGTTGTGGGTTGTTGATGATGATAAAAACATCCGAACCGATTCTGTCTCATGGGTAGTAAGTTTTACTGAATGTCACCAGCCCAAATGGTAAAGCTCAACTGTTCTCTATATTGAAGTAAATACGCATAAGATTATACTCCATAATTATCTTATTTTTCGTAGTGTGAAATATTTTTTATGATGTTTTAAATGCCAAAGACTGACAAACAAAATAGTTTGTTCTCGTTTCTGTTGAGTAACAGGCAATAAAACTGTCCATTAGTGATATTTAAAAATGTTACAGCTATTCGTAGTGTTTCTAGCTAACTGACATAAACATTATGTACGAGTATTTTATGGGGTTTTAACGATTTCACTTTGAAGATTATAAATAATATCATGGCATGTAAACAGATAAATTAATTAAAGTTCGAAGAGTCTTCAAGGAAATATCTCGTATAAGTATCTATACATTATTTTAAGCTATTAATATTTTAGTAAATTGTCACATGACCACAATATAATTGACTGCCTGGTTGGTCTAGTGGTTAGCGTATGCGACTGCTGATCAAGAGGTCTCGGGTTCGATTCCCGGGTCAGACCAAATATTTGTGTGATCCACAAATGTTTGTTTCGGAGTCTGGGTGTTTTTCTATGTATAATATGTATGTATTTACAAAAAAAAAAGTATGTTTATGTATTTATATCAGTTGTTTAGTACCCATAACACAAGCTCTGCTTACTTTGGGACTAGATGATGTTGTGTGTAAGATGTCCAAAAAAAAATACATTATTTTATGCTAATAATATTTTAGTAAATTGTCACATGACCACAATAGCTCTTTTGACAATATTCGATAACCAGTGGCAGGTATGATACATATACCTATTTTATAAGTTTCTGAGAATTTTATTAGACAACTAAACATAAGCCTACTTTAGATTTCTAACACAATACATTTACCGATTTCAGTTCGATCGAATACATTCCTCTTTTAATTTATTTTCAAGAATGTGGATTAACACTTTTATTCAGTATCAATTTTAAAATTTTTGACTGCACTCTACACAGTAGTCTTGTGACTTTCTACTGCGCCAAGTGTTGCGAGTTCAAATCCTACAAGAGACAATACATTGTCTGAACCACAATTTGATGTCCTGAGTCTGAGTGTTATTTATTTCCGTTTCACGTATGTTTGTAAAGCCCTTCATGAAACAGGGTGTATATTTCTAACAACTAATTAAATAAACGATTTCCGTGCCTTTCCATCAGTAAAATGTAAACGCGATACTGGCAGCTATTAAACCCTCAGAAAGTACTATCAATATTCAAGTCAACTGTTGTAAAACATGTTGTGATCGCAAATAATAGGCCACGTTAACTGCACGTCGCAAGTATTAATGTTTTATATAGATTAAGTGCAAGCTAGAATGTACTTTATTCTATAGATGGGAACGTCACTTTTCATTTAAGTGAGTTCAAATGAGTGAGCTTTCGGAAGTATTATCTATCTATAATGTGCTCATTCTATTGATAGCCTCAGCTATAGCCTATTCTATACTTCTTTATAAACTGCGGCATGATTTACATAAACAAAGACGTATAAATAATTTAAGAAAAATTTACTGACTCCAAAAAAACATCAAACGAAGGCTAAGTACACACGAAGCGTTTTTGTCCCGTGCCCGCTGCGGTTGCGGGCCCGCAGCTTCCGTAGAAGGCTAAGGCTAAGTACACACGAAGCGTTTTTCTCCCGTGCCCGCTGCGGTTGCGGGCCCGCAGCTTCCGTAGAATGCAGATTTGTATTTAAAAAAACAAAGCACAACACACGACGCGTTTTACGCCCGCGGCGTGCGCGGTTGTTTGCGGCTCCCGCTGCACCGGCGGGCAACCTGTAGAACCGCGCGGGTCGCGGTCGCCCGCGCCCTCGGCGGGTTGCGCCCGTTCGCTTGGCGGGCGACCGCATCGTGACATGTTTGTATACCTCGGGATGTTTATATATTTGAATTAGTGGATGCACCCAAAACCTTCTGGTCTTTCTTTTTTTAATTCTTCTGTGAAGTAAATATATTGCAACAGCTCGTTTCTGGTGTGTGTCCATGGCGGTCTGAACCTCAACTGAACATTACCGCATCTTGCAACCGCCTGTATTGCGATCATTGCCCGCAAACGTGGCGGGCGAAGATCGCAACCGCGACGGCCGCGTAACCGCGCAAATAACCGGTTTCGTGTGTATAGAAAAAAAAACCGCAGTTCCACGACCGCAGTGGGCACGGGAGAAAAACGCTTCGTGTATATTTAAAAAAAACAAAGCACAACTCACGACGCATTTTAAGGCTAAGTACACACGAAGCGTTTTTCTCCCGTGCCCGCTGCGGTCGTGGAACTGCGGTTTTTTTTCTATACACACGAAACCGGTTAATTGCGCGGTAATGCTAAGTACACACGAAGCGTTTTTCTCCCGTGCCCGCTGCGGTTGCGGGCCCGCAGCTTCCGTAGAATGCAGATTTGTATTAAAAAAACAAAGCACAACACACGACGCGTTTTACGCCCGCGGCGTGCGCGGTTGTTTGCGGCTACCGCTGCACCGGCGGGCAACCTGTAGAACCGCGCGGGTCGCGGTCGCCCGCTCTTCGTTCGCTTGGCGGGCGACCGCATTGTGACATTATTAGTGGATGCACCCAAAACACCAGCGGGATAACTGCTGTTTGATAGTTGATCTGATAATTGCTGTTTGATGCTTGGGTACTGATAATAAAATGTTTGATTGATAATTAGTCACTGATAAAAGATGCAGTGTACCTGCGATCTCTCTACAAAGTTTCTTGACGCTCGTCTCAATCTACTTAGTGATTCCCGCTTGTGGGAGGCCAAGTAGACCGATGCACTTGTAGGAAACCACAGAAGACACTTCACCGAAGTAGCTCGAAGGACCAAAATCTACCTAGCTGTACCATAAACAAGCAAAATTGGCCACATTTACAAGGCTTACAACTAGCAGATAGCGACTTCAACGTCAGTCGCCCAATTGACATGATACTGGGGTCGGACGTGTTCCCAAGAATAATTTTAGACGGCCTTCGTAAGGGTAGCAGTATCTCAATGCCGGTTGCGCAACAAACAGAACTCGGGTGGATAGTTTGCGGTAGCATCCTGACGTCACAAAGTCGTCAGTGTTATGTGATCGTCAATAGCATGGACAACTTGCAACGCTTTTGGCAGATAGAAGATATTGCTGAAGATACAGAGTTATCAGTGGAGGATAAACAATGCGTTACTTTTTTTGAAAACACCACCGTTCGAAAGCAAGACGGCCGGTATGAAGTGCGCCTTCCTCTCAAGCAAGATTACGAGAAACAATTAGGATCATCAAAATCAATAGCCATCGCCCAATTTCATCAATTAGAGCGCAGATTTAAAAGGAACAAAAATACAGAAAAAGAGTACAAGTTATTTTTAAACGAGTACATTGCCCTCGGTCATATGAAACGATCTTTGTACAACATGCAACCTGATTATTATTTACCTCACCATTGTGTATTACGAGCTGACTCGACGACAACAAAATTACGAGTCGTATTTAATGCGTCTTCTAAAACGTTAAGTGGGTCAAGCTTAAACGACATTATGTACAGGGGGCCGAATTTACAAAAAGACCTGCAATCTTTGATTTTAAAATGGCGTCAGTATAAGTATGCCTTTACGGCTGACATAGAAAAGATGTTCAGACAGATATGGATAGCCAAAGAAGATCAAAAGCTGCAAAAATGTATATGGCGAGATACACAGACAGGAGCCCTAACCGAATATCAGTTAACCACGGTTACTTATGGCACAAAGGCTGCACCGTTTTTAGCCATGATGACCTTACAACAACTGGCGAAAGATGAGCAAGGACAGTATCCAGAAAGTGAAGCTATCAGAGCATTAAAAGAATCCTTTTATATGGATGACGTACTCCATGGGGCCCACTGCATACCTTCCGCGAAGCTTGTACAAAGAGATCTTTCGAGAATATTACAGTCGGGAGGTTTTAACCTGCGCAAATGGTCCTCTAACTCATCAGAACTACTCAATGACATCAGCCCAGGTCAGCCTGAACAAAAGGGCTACGACTTTAGACAAGCAGAGTCGACAAAGACCTTGGGACTTCGATGGAATTGTAAACTAGACAATTTCCTGTTCGAGGCAAAAATAAAACCGAATACCCTAACACCTACAAAGAGGTCTATGCTCTCCGATATCTCAAAACTATTTGACCCACTAGGGTGGCTTTCACCGCTAACAACTAAATTGAAAATCATGTTTCAATTAGTTTGGCAGACTTCCTTACAATGGGATGATAAGCTACCCGAAAATATCAAACAACAATGGGTCAAAAGTATGGAAGATATAGATCAAATCAAACATTATCACATACCGAGATGGTTAGGCATTCAGAAAAATAAAGACTTTGAATTGCACGGATTCTGTGACGCATCAACCAAGGCATATGCGTGCGTCATCTATGGCCGAATCACGTCACAAGAAAATAGCAAAGTCTATTTAGTAGCAGGAAAAGCTCGATTGGTTCCCACCAGTAAAAATATATCGCTGCCTAAGTTGGAACTAATGGGGGCTCATTTATTATCAAGATTAATGACTAAGATCAAAACTTGTTATAACAACTATAATATCAAGATATATGGTTGGGTTGATTCGATGGTGGTCCTGGCATATATGTACGGGTCGCGTACACAGCTTGTTGAATGATAGACGTTTCTTGAAATGATACTATTTATTGTTGCACACAAAATGACTTATTAATCTAATGATATAATGTAAATGATATGCTAGTGAGTACACCCTGTGACTGTTGAAAGTGCACTAATTTATAAATGTAATTAATCGACGATGTTAACGTAAAATGCTGACCGCGCCAAATGTACGGTCATTGGCCCGTACATATTCCCGGGCAACAAAAGAAGTGAAATGTTTGATGTGTGATGGTTTTATGATATATGATTATGATACAAGGTGAATCACTAGGTCCTTAATTGCTAAGAGGGTGATAAACTTATAGTCTCTAATAATTCGTTGTTATTATTAATACACTACACTACACTACACCAATTGCTCACCCACTTTGAACACAGCTTTTTTCACAAAAGGCGACGTGCCTCTGTCACGCTTAGATTTCCGTCCACTTCCCGATTTTTGAAAACCTTGCACTACGTTTTGACACTGATCACTAGTACTGGAACATTCGTGGTTGACCACCAGTTCCATCGGTGGGTGCGCCGTCTCCTCCCTGCTAGGTGAAGGTACGCGCGCCGCGCGTCCTCGCCTCCACCTCCAACCAACGAGTCCGACGAGTATCACCACAAAACCTGCTACTGCGTATATTGCCGTGTAGTGATGGAAGTCATGGTTGTATGAAATGTTTTCAAACTGTTCTTGGTTTTCTTTCATGTATAGAATTTTGTTTTGTATTTCCTTGATCTGTAGCTGTGTTTCTGATACTTCGGATGCGTTTGAAACTTGTGACTGAACAGGTACTGAGAAGTTAAATAAATTATTAATAGGTGAAATGTATACTAAGTTGGTAACGGGTGATGAAATCTTTACTTTACTGCTCATGTCTTTATGTGAGTAAATTGTAAAGTTGTTTGTTTTCATCATGCAGCCTTGACCGAGGTTGATAATTCCCGAGTGCACCAGCTGTTTAACGGTAACTTGATCCTTGCATAATATTCGCACCTGACACTCGTGACAGCAAAAATAAACAAATGAATTAACTTTGTTCATTTTAATCCATTCATTACTACATGATTTGAGAGTAGTCTTGCATTGATTTGTTTGCTGATTCACCTCACAAAGGTCGTTGTCACTGATAAGGTGATTAACTGGATTTTGTATGCGACAAAGGGAAGTAGCAGAGAACTCCAGACACTGTTTTAAGTCGGTTTCCGTTATAATCATATAAATATCCTTTTGTAGATTAATACCAACGTATTCGGATTTTGGTACAATACTAATTTTATTGCTGCTTGATTGTAGGGGAATGGGAATTAAGTTATAAATTTCGAAAAAGTCCTGGCTCACTAAAGGAACCTTGATTTCAAAGAGGCAGTATTTCTTTGATAGTCTTGTTTTAACTGTGAGTAATTGGTACATGTTCTTGAGATCACTTTGTACAAAATCGACTGGCAAAACGAAGTCCTTAGGTAATTGACTTGCAATGTTACTCAATTCGCTCTTCAACTGTTCCGGTGCCAACAAATGCGGATTAAATAGACCGTGATAAATATCAGTTACGGTGTCCAACAACACCTCTTGTATATTTTTCAGATTAAGTAACATATTGTTAGCGATAAGAGCTGTGAACGTGAAGATATTCATGTCATAGTTCTCTTGTATTTCTTGTTTGATGCCGTCAGTCTTGGCGTCCAAAGTCATTAAATGCTGATTTATCGCTTTATGTTGTTTATCGATCAAAATAGTCACTCTTTTCAAAACGTTATTTTGTGATTCTATAATAGAAGTTTGATTTTTCCACAGTGAAAGCATATGTTTTTGATTTTCTCGAATCAGCTGTATGTCCTTTCGATACTGCTCCGCGAAACGCTGATCCAATACGCCGAATAAGCTGTTTGCGACGTAACCGACACCGTCGATGAGACCTCGCCGTTGTCGCGTGCCCGATTGCTGACTCAGGAGCATATGATTGTAGTGTTCGAGTTCACTGTACCCGTGCTGTAGTTGTAATAGGAGTATTTCGCATCGCATGGCTTTGTTTATTTTATCACATTCATTGTTTAAATATTGTATGTATTTATCTAAAGCCGTAAGTCCTTGTTGATACGGGTCCATGTCGTAATATGTTAATATTCTCCATTCGTCTCTTATAAGCCGCATATCCGAAATTTTATCGAAATATATGTAACGATCTTTTATTTCGGTTATATTGTATGAACTCGCTGCACTTGATATTATTGTCATGAAGAATAATAACGCCATAACAACAGAACTAAAATGTGAGCCGCGTTTAGACTTTATATTTTGCTGTGTCTGTGTATTTGATATGTTAACTGAAACTTGATTTTCACTTTGCGTTGGTAATATAGACAGCTTGATTATAGGTCTTTTTATGAAGCCATTTTTTACCTTCAGAGTTACGACCCTGACGTAGCCATCAGCTCCTGGGTGTAATTCAGTAACTCTGCCCAGTAGCCATTTTCCAGCTGGGAGGTTGTCATCATGAATAAGCACCACGTCATTGATTTTTATATTTTCTTGCTGTTTTTGCCATTTGCTACGGGCTGTGATTTGGTCTAAATATTCCCTACGCCATCTTTTCCATATGTCTTGGAATATTTTTTGCGTTAAGTGCCATCTTGTGCGAAGATCCCTCTCTGTCTCCAGAACAGTTAGAGCAGAACCTCCTGTCAGAAAGTGTGCTGGCGTGAGGTAGTCCAAATCATCTGGGTCTTCTGATAATGGGCATATTGGTCGCGAATTAAGAGTCGCTTCCAATTGTGCTAATAAGGTGCTGAACTCTTCGTATGTTAAATTTTGTTCACCAATCACTCTTTTTAAGTGATATTTCAAGCTCTTCACAGCTGCTTCCCACAAACCCCCTGCTGAAGGCCACGAGGGAGCGTTAAAATGCCACTGGATTTCCAGCTCAGCGGCGACTGTCATGATTTCTGGATGATTGATTTGCAGCTGTTCGAATTCGTGTTGCAGAATGTTATTTGCACCTAAAAAATTGGTGCCATTGTCACTATACATATGACAAGGTGTTCCTCTCCGCGCTGACATTCTTCGTAAGGCTGCTATAAATGCCGAAGTTGTAAGGTCCGACACAAGCTCCAGGTGTACAGCTTTGGTTGCCATACACACAAATACTGCTATATAACCCTTCGTGGTTTTGACCCCACGGCCCTTGTTGGCCTTGATTGTTACGTATCCTGTGAAGTCAACACCTGTATGATAAAACGCTCGAGGGGACGGGTTACACCTTGCTTGTGGTAGGTCGCCCATGAGCTGCTGTAATTTCTGCGGGTTCTGTTTGCGACAAGTTACACAATTGCGTAACTGCTTTTTTACTGTTCGCATTCCACTAATAATCCAATATTTTTGTCTGATGAAGGCTAGACATAATCTTGCTCCGCCATGATATGTCATCTTGTGTGCGTGATCAATAAGGAGTTCTGCTAACCTTCCATTTGATATAATGATAGGCGTTTTCCTTTCTTCGTTTATACGAGCGTGTCTTAATCGGCCGCCGACTCGTAGAAGACCATGCTTGTCGAGGAAAGGATATAAACTAATAATTTTGCTCTTGTTCGATATGTTTTTTCCAGCTCGAAGACTGCTGATTTCATGATAAAATTCCGCTTGCTGATGATTTTTCATGACTATAATAGTTGCTTGCTTTATTTCTAGTAATGTTAGGTAATTAATTTTGCCTACTTGTTGTTTTGTAATAATTCGACGCAGCCAGGCCACTACGCGAACTATAAATGAAAAACTGCTGAATCGTGTAATCAGCGTTGCTATGATATCGCTGTCCTTGTCTTGATTTGTGATGACGTTCACTTGTTTTGGTACCTTTTTCACCTCTTGATCGGTGAAATATTTGGGTAGCTCGGAGTCAGGACTGGTGTTCATGTCTTGTAACCAACTCGGTCCATGCCACCAAAGATCGTAATTTTTTAGCTGTGTTGCTGACATGCCTCTACTGCTACAGTCGGCGGGATTTTCTTGAGACTTGACATACCTCCACGACTCAGCGGGGATTACCTCTTTGATTTGCTTTACCCGGTTTTCTACGAACGGCTTCCACTTGCCCGGGTCCCCGTTCAGCCATCCCAGGACCACCATCGAATCAACCCAACCATATATCTTGATATTATAGTTGTTATAACAAGTTTTGATCTTATTCATTAATCTTGATAATAAATGTGCCCCCATTAGTTCCAACTTAGGCAGCGATATATTTTTACTGGTGGGAACCAATCGAGCTTTTCCTGCTACTAAATAGACTTTGCTATTTTCTTGTGATGTGATTCGGCAATAGATGACGCACGCATATGCCTTGGTTGATGCGTCACAGAATCCGTGCAATTCAAAGTCTTTATTTTTCTGAATGCCTAACCATCTCGGTATGTGATAATGTTTGATTTGATCTATATCTTCCATACTTTTGACCCATTGTTGCTTGATATTTTCGGGTAACTTATCATCCCATTGTAAGGAAGTCTGCCAAACTAGTTGAAACATGATTTTCAATTTAGTTGTTAGCGGTGAAAGCCACCCTAGTGGGTCAAATAGTTTTGAGATATCGGAGAGCATAGACCTCTTTGTAGGTGTTAGGGTATTCGGTTTTATTTTTGACTCGAACAGGAAATTATCTTGTTTACAATTCCATCGAAGTCCCAAGGTCTTTGTCGACTCTGCTTGTCTAAAGTCGTAGCCCTTTTGTTCGGGCTGCCCTGGGCTGATGTCATTGAGTAGTTCTGATGAGTTAGAGGACCATTTGCGCAGGTTAAAACCTCCCGACTTTAATATTCTCGAAAGATCTCTTTGTACAAGCTTCGTGGAAGGTATGCAGTGGGCCCCATGGAGTACGTCATCCATATAAAAGGATTCCTTTAATGCCCTGATAGCTTCACTTTCTGGATACTGTCCTTGCTCATCTTTCGCTAGTTGTTGTAAGGTCATCATGGCTAAAAACGGTGCAGCCTTTGTGCCATAAGTAACCGTAGTTAACTGATATTCGGTTAGGGCTCCTGTTTGTGTATCTCGCCATATACATTTTTGCAGCTTTTGATCTTCTTCGGCTATCCATATCTGTCTGAACATCTTTTCTATATCCGCCGTAAAGGCATACTTATACTGACGCCATTTTAAAATCAAAGATTGCAGGTCTTTTTGTAAATTCGGCCCCCTGTACATAATGTCGTTTAAGCTTGACCCACTTAACGTTTTAGAAGACGCATTAAATACGACTCGTAATTTTGTTGTCGTCGAGTCAGCTCGTAATACACAATGGTGAGGTAAATAATAATCAGGTTGCATGTTGTACAAAGATCGTTTCATATGACCGAGGGCAATGTACTCGTTTAAAAATAACTTGTACTCTTTTTCTGTATTTTTGTTCCTTTTAAATCTGCGCTCTAATTGATGAAATTGGGCGATGGCTATTGATTTTGATGATCCTAATTGTTTCTCGTAATCTTGCTTGAGAGGAAGGCGCACTTCATACCGGCCGTCTTGCTTTCGAACGGTGGTGTTTTCAAAAAAAGTAACGCATTGTTTATCCTCCACTGATAACTCTGTATCTTCAGCAATATCTTCTATCTGCCAAAAGCGTTGCAAGTTGTCCATGCTATTGACGATCACATAACACTGACGACTTTGTGACGTCAGGATGCTACCGCAAACTATCCACCCGAGTTCTGTTTGTTGCGCAACCGGCATTGAGATACTGCTACCCTTACGAAGGCCGTCTAAAATTATTCTTGGGAACACGTCCGACCCCAGTATCATGTCAATTGGGCGACTGACGTTGAAGTCGCTATCTGCTAGTTGTAAGCCTTGTAAATGTGGCCAATTTTGCTTGTTTATGGTACAGCTAGGTAGATTTTTGACTATTTTAGTCATAATATAGGCTTCTGTTGTAAACTCGAAGTATTTATTGTATATAGAAGAGCAAGTCAGCGTGATAATGCCTTTACACGTGCTTTCTTTCTGTCCCACTCCTGAAATAATTCCCTTGCTTCTACTTCTTGGTAATCGTAAAATTTGTGCAGCGCTTTCAGTTATTAATGTCATCTGGGAACACTGGTCTATTAAAGCACGCATTTTGTGGTAATTCCCTCCTCGATCTCTGACATTGACTATTGCAGTAGTGATAAGTATTTCCGAGGAAGCTGATTTTTGTGAAACATATGAGTTCCCATGAGGTGTTTCGGGGCTTGGTGGCTTCTGTTTTCTATGATTTGAAAACGCGTCATGCAAAATTGTATTATGCTGGGCATTGCACGCGCGACATGTTTTGCTTGAAAGGCAATTCTTGCCTTGATGATCGTATAAACAGTTTTTGCATAAATTGTATTTCGAAATTGTTTTTCGTTTGTCATCCGGTGACATACTTAAAAATTGCTGACAGTAAAAAATTCCGTGTTCTTCATTACAAATTGCACATGTTATATTTAAATTACGTGAGGAGGCCTTCTTATTTTCTTGAACAAATGATTTTGATGCGACTTGATTGGTTGCGAAGGACTTAATATTATACGGCTTTACGGGCCTTTGCGCCCTTATGGGTGTCAAATTGCTTGATTTATTCATATTATCTTGCTTTTTCCGTGTAGCAGCCGACTCCATTGTTGTAAATTTCATTTCTAGGAACTCCAAAAAATCTTTTAAACTCGGTAATTCACGAGGCTGCTTTAGGGACTCTAAGTAGTCGTTGTAAGTATCCTGATCTAACTTTAACGACATAAGCTGAACTAACAATGGATCCCAAGAGCTGACGTCGACTCCTAGGTTCTTAATAGAGTTCAAACATTCGTTTATCGTGTCATGTATTCGTTTGATATGTGTCACATTAGGCTGCTGCATGACAGGAATGTTCAGAAGAATGTTTACATGCGACGTAAAAATGAGTCTTTTGTTGTTAAACCTGTGGTTTAACAGCTCCCAACAAACGTGATAATTGTCAGAGTTGATTCCTAGATGCTGTATCAGTTTTTCAGCTTCCCCTCTAACTTTACTCTTTAAAAATTGCATCTTTTGCGCATTATTGAGAGAAGGATTGCTGTGTATAGCCTCTGTGAACAGATCCTTAAAGGACACCCAATGGTAGTAATTGCCACTAAATACTGGTATCTCAATTTTAGGTGTAAAGTGGTCTCTATGAGATGCTGACCATAATTTACTGTTTATTGCCTTTTTCATGGTTTTATATCGTTTTTCATTCGCTGTAAATGCCATTTCATACTCTACGTCCGTACTATTAAGTTCATTGTCTATTTGCCAGTGAAGGGAATCTATAACCGACCATCTTGATTGTAATTGCTGTAATAGGTCTTCAAACTCCCACTTCTCTGTCACAGCTTCCAGATCAAAATCTTGTATAGTACGAAGGAAAGCTTTAAAATTAGTTGCCTGTTTCTTCAACAACTCTGCAGTCTTGCTATCTGTCCCTTGGGATCTTGTTTCCTGATTTTCCCTGGCAGGACCCGCCGTGCTGGGGCTAGGCTGAAGAAACTTAGTGTCTCCCGTAACTCCTATCGGAGTAGTAACTCTCGGTAAACACTGCTGTAAATAGGCTTTGGCATTGTTGTAGAAGTCCAAAGCCTTGTCGTAATGATTTTCCCGGTGATAATTGATGTCTTCATGTTCATATATTTTGCTAAACCGAGAATGATTTGCTTCGAACTCTTTCCAATAGGAATCTAATGTATCTAGTTTCCTAAGGATATAGTCAGACGTACGACGGTCACGTCCCATCTTCTTGAATGACGAAAGCAGTTGTTCCATCGCGCCGACTAATTGTTCTTGGTTTGCTACAAAATCCTCCATTTTTATAGTAAGTTAAAAATAGGAAAGATCTTACTTGATATGCTTGATATGATAAATTTGATGATTTGATTGGATAATTGTTGTTTGCTGCTTGATAAATTGTTGTTTGATACTTGATAGATAACTGCTGTTTGATAGTTGATCTGATAATTGCTGTTTGATGCTTGGGTACTGATAATAAAATGTTTGATTGATAATTAGTCACTGATAAAAGATGCAGTGTACCTGCGATCTCTCTACAAAGTTTCTTGACGCTCGTCTCAATCTACTTAGTGATTCCCGCTTGTGGTCGGTACGGCCGCGTAACCACGCAAATAACCGGTTTCGTGTGTATAGAAAAAAAACCGCAGTTCCACCACCGCAGCGGGCACGGGAGAAAAACGCTTCGTGTGTACTTAGCCTTACGCGGCCGTCGCGGTTGCGATCTTCGCCCGCCACGTTTGCAGGCAATGATCGCAAGACAGACGGTTGCAAGATGCGGTAATGTTCAGTTGAGGTTCAGACCGCCATGGACACACACCAGAAACGAGCTGTTGCATTATATTTACTTCACAGAAGAATTAAAAAAAGAAAGACCAGAAGGTTTTGGGTGCATCCACTAATTCAAGATAGAGATCGTACCCGCCAAGCGAACGAAGAGCGCGCGGGCGCAACCCGCCGAGGGCGCGGGCGACCGCGACCCGCGCGGTTCTACAGGTTGCCCGCCGGTGCAGCGGGAACCGCAAACAACCGCGCACGCCGCGGGCGTAAAACGCGTCGTGTGTTGTGCTTTGTTTTTTTAATATAAATCTGCATTCTACGGAAGCTGCGGGCCCGCAACCGCAGCGGGCACGGGAGAAAAACGCTTCGTGTGTACTTAGCCTACGCCCGCGGCGTGCGCGGTTGTTTGCGGCTCCCGCTGCACCGGCGGGCAACCTGTAGAATCGTGCGGGTCGCGGTCGCCCGCGCCCTCGACGGGTTGCGCCCGCGCGCTCTTCGGCTAAGTACACACGAAGCGTTTTTCTCCCGTGCCCGCTGCGGTGGTGGAACTGCGGTTTTTTTTCTATACTCACGAAACCGGCTATTTGCGCGGTTACGCGGCCGTCGCGGTTGCGATCTTCGCCCGCCACGTTTGCGGGCAATGATCGCAAGACAGGCGGTTGCAAGATGCGGTAATGTTCAGTTGAGGTTCAGACCGTCATGGACACACACCAGAAACGAGCTGTTGCATTATATTTACTTCACAGAAGAATTAAAAGCCTTGCCAAGATACGTCGGCCGAGGTATACAAACATGTCACGATGCGGTCGCCCGCCAAGCGAACGAAGAGCGCACGGGCGCAACCCGCCGAGGGCGCGGGCGACCGCGACCCGCGCGGTTCTACAGGTTGCCCGCCGGTGCAGCGGGAGCCGCAAACAACCGCGCACGCCGCGGGCGTAAAACGCGTCGTGTGTTGTGCTTTGTTTTTTTAAATACAAATCTGCATTCTACGGAAGCTGCGGGCCCGCAACCGCATCGGGCACGGGAGTAAAACGCTTCGTGTGTACTTAGCCTTCGTTCGCTTGGCGGGTACGATCTCTATCTTGAATTAGTGGATGCACTCAAAACTTTCTGGTCGCAGCAATCGCAACCGCGACGGCCGCGTACCCGCGCAAATAACCGGTTTCGTGAGTATAGAAAAAAAACCGCAGTTCCACCACCGCAGCGGGCACGGGAAAAAAACGCTTCGTGTGTACTTAGCCTAAGTGCACACGAAGCGTTTTTCTCCCGTGCCCGCTGCGGGCGCCGAGGGCGCGGGCGACCGCGACCCGCGCGGTTCTACAGGTTGCCCGCCGGTGCAGCGGGAGCCGCAAACAACCGCGCACGCCGCGGGCATAAAACGCGTCGTGAGTTGTGCTTTGTTTTTTTTTATATAAATCTGCATTCTACGGAAGCTGCGGGCCCGCAACCGCAGCGGGCACGGGAGAAAAACGCTTCGTGTGTACTTAACCTAACTGCGCAAATAACCGGTTTCGTGAGTATAGAAAAAAAAACACAGTTCCACCACCGCAGCGGGCACGGGAGAAAAACGCTTCGTGTGTACTTAGCCGAAAAGTCCCTGCCTGTAGTTTGGCTGGCTTTAACCTAAAATCTGTTTAAAGTCGGTGCCAATCCAACAGGTAGGTCAGTTATAAAAAAAATGTTGGGCTTGGACTTTAAAAGAAATTTAAAAATTTTGAAATCCCTACTAATATTATAAATGCGAAAGTAACTCTGCCTGTCTGTCTGTCTGTTACGCTTTCACGCCTAAACCACTAAACCGATTTTGAGAACTGAACTTAGGAAAGGACATAGGATACTTTTTACCGCGATAACCGACATACATGCGGGCGGAGCCGCGGACGAAAAATAGTAGTTTCATAAATGATGAATATTTTGTTAAACATACATTAAAAAATTCCGACGAATTGAGAACCTCCTTCTTTTTGAAGTCGCTTAAATAAAATAGAACTCTGTTGCCTTCTTTCTTATGCTAATTGAATAGGATTGCCTAAAATATTTTAAACAATAAAAATAGATCTCACATACGACTGCCTGATTCCAAATAAGGCAGAGCCGATAAACTTCCATTTAATTTTCTAAATACTATGTAAGTAAATAAATAATACACCTCAATAGGAATCTAACCGACTACCAATTGATCGCTAGACCCACAGTTGCCAAAGGAATAGTACTAGGTCAGTGGGACAGCGGTAATTGAGATCAAGTGTGACACACGTGGCTGGCAGGAGCTGGATGCGAGAAGCCCAAAATCGATCAAAGAGGTGTGCAATGGGAGAGGCCTATGTCCAGCAGTGGACTGCAATAGGCTGATGATGATGATGATGTGACACACGTCGATTCCACAATAATTTCACTTAAGATTTTTGAAGCTAGAGTTACATTATGCATTATGCAGTACCTGTCTGGTTATATAAGCGGATATATATCGCTCAATATAAAATGCTTGGTCTTGCAATCAAGTGCCTCCGCTCTCCCTAATCGAATTATCCGCTGGTTTGTTCGCCTGTAAATTTGGCAAGTTATTGCTCTCAATTGCATTTCAAACAAACTCGATCTACCTAGGAGCGACTTAATGCTGATTTAAGAAAAATATGTTATGTTATACTTTTTAATTAAAAAATAATAATTATCTATTTTTTAACCAACCTTAAAAAAAGAGGAGGTTCTCTGTTTTCAAACATGTATTAAGTAATTCGTTTCATATATTCACCTACGACATGCAGCCCATAATCCACAAGGGTTTGCATGAGAAAAATATCTACGGTATCAAGCCTGTCTTATACAATTTATATGCAGCAAGTTTCTTAAAGGAATTAAAGTGTTTAAAAAATTTTAAAAATTTATTTCGGCCATAGATATTTTGTTACGATATTGATTTTTCTTCTGACTCAAGAATAATTTATATCAGTAGTTCTACCGTCTATCTTTCGGTTCGGTTCTTATATATTTATAATTACATTATATGCATGTAGAATTAAACTACTAACATTCATTATTTAACTAAATGATTAATATTCAAAATTCCAAAAAAAAAAAACAGTTTTTTTACTAAATGTAAATAAAAGCATTTACACTTACACCAAAAATGCAATTTTATTTTCTTTGCTATCTGTCTGTATGTTCCTGGTAGTCTCTGGAACGGCTGAACGGATTTTGACGCAACTTTCACGGGCCGACGACTAATAACAGGATATTTTTTAGACTAGATATGCTCCGTGGCCTTTACGAAAAAAAATGCGGGTCACACCGGGACTCGGTAACATATAAAAATACAGAAAATAATATTTAGGTGACCCAATTGTTTGAACTACATAATCAGCAGATCTTACACTAAGACATTCCTTACTTTATGTCAGCAGCAATTAAACGGTTCCTGTAAATGAGTTTTATCTCGTAGAGCCACTGTTCTAATGTACTTGATGGCTTTTATTACAGCACTACATATCTATACATATCTCGTAGTTGTTACGTGCGTTGTACTGTATTATTGGTATGTATATACTTCATAATATGAACTTGCTTTCAACATCAATTAAGAAGGTACTGCACGAAATTGTGGGATTTGACGTATTTTCAAATGAGTAGTACTGTGCGCTGCATTAATTAAATACATCAAAAGTATTTGTATAGTTTAGGTCGATCCTTGCACAAGATCTCCGCCGAAGTTGGAATTTGAAACAGATACATATAAAATTAAAAAACGATACATATATGTTGTGTGTCAGATGAAATCTTAAAAACATTTTTCTTCGAAAAGATAGTAGATTTTACGTCTAGAACAATAATTTTCATATGACAATATTTGTATTTACATCGTGCAGGGTTTAGCCGGTGTATAATTTAATTTAAAAGTATAAATCTAAAAATATTGAGACTTTTCAATTTTTAACACAAACGCCTGATGTACATTGCACATTGCGCAGAAAAAAATATTGCTCTAATTAAATTACTAGGTCTGAAACTTCAAAGCAGAATGGGTCTAATTACTAATATTAATGAGATCAATTTTGTTTTGAAGTTTTTTTTATTCAAATTCAAATTCAAATTCAAATTCAAAATTCTTTATTCACTTAGGATGCAATACATCTCTTGTGACAGGTCAAGATTCTACATGTACATTTATGCCATGTTCGCAAACAATAGGTAGAGCCGGAGAAAAGAACATGGCAATAAAAACTCGCGGCCACTCCTTTCAAATCGCCAATGTTTACATAGTTTTAATGTTTATAAACCTGATATGGGGGTAAGGTGCTGCCACTAATATACTATACACCATGTTAGAGGACTGATGCAAATTATAGTGATTAAAAATTAGAACTTATGCTAATTTAAAAAAAAAACAACAGCCTCAGTGGGTACAACATAGTAGGAGCATCTACTTACAACAAAGGTAAAAACTATATGTGCTCAAATATTGGCCAAATTACTGGTAACGAAAAATTAAATATAAAATATTAACTATAAGATCAAAAGAGAGAGAAGAATGGCCTTTATTAGTCACGTAGAATCTTTACTTACAAAAGTAAAATCATGTTCTTAAACAATGTGATAACAACATTCACATGAGTAGAATAAAATGATAAGGAGCAAGTAGTCAAATCCATTTTTCTTTATCATTTAAAAATTCGTCAACTGTATAATAACCTTTACATATAAGATAAGTTTTGACTACATTTTTAAACTTTTCCACTGATAGACTCATAACACTAGCTGGTAACCTATTAAAAAATCGCACGGAAAGACCCATAAATGAATTATGCGTTTTATGTAGCCTATGATATTGACCTACTAATTTATGCTTATGTCTCGTGTTTACCGAGTGAACGTCACTATTCCTGTGATATAAATGCATATTTTGTTTTATAAACATAATGTTTGCAAATATATATTGTGATGCAACTGTCATAATGCCTATCTCTTTAAACTTTTCTCTAAGGGAAACTCGTGCACCTAGTTTGTAAATCGCACGCACTGCACGTTTTTGGAGAATGAAAATTGTTTGAATATCAGCTGCCTTGCCCCATAGCAGAATGCCATACGACATGACGCTGTGGAAATAACCGAAATATACTAGCCTTGCTGTTTCCACATCCGTAAGCTGTCTGACTTTGCTGACAGCATACGCTGCAGAACTGAGTTTCCCTGCGAGACACGATATTTGGGCGCCCCACTGTAACTTACTATCTAAAATAATTCCCAAAAAAACCGTTGAATCAACAAAATTAATAACTTCATTGTTTAAAACTAGATTTGTACTGATATTCCTTACATTTGGCAAACTAAACTTAACACATTTGGTTTTTTTAGAATTCAAAAGCAAGTTATTTGATGTAAACCAGTCAAGGACTAATGCGAGGGACCTATTTACTTCGTCAGAGTAATCGTTTTTGCGATTGGTTTTGAATATAATAGAAGTGTCATCAGCAAATAGAACAATATCGCATAACTTACTAGTAAAAAATGGCAAATCGTTTATATACACCAAAAATAAAAAAGGACCCAGAATTGAGCCTTGTGGCACGCCCATACTCACTGGTGATCCGGAGGACCTTATTCCATTAATATCAACATACTGTATTCGCTCACTAAGATAAGAAGCAACAAGATTAAGCGCTGTACCTGTTATGCCATAATGCCTAAGTTTCAGCAGAAGTGTACTATGCATCACACAATCAAATGCTTTTGAGAGATCGCAGAAAACACCAATGGCGTCCTGCGAGTTTTCCCAGGCACTATATATATGTTTAAGTAGTTTAGAGCCTGCGTCTACTGTTGAGCGACCCTTTGTGAATCCATATTGTTCACTATGCAGTAGATTATTAGAATTAAAATGTGTTTCTAATTGCATTAGTATGGCTTTTTCAAAGATTTTACTAATAGCTGGTAAAATAGAAATAGGTCTAAAATTACTAGGGTCGCTTTTTGAACCGGCTTTAAACAAAGGAATTACTTTACTGTGTTTCATCAAATCAGGAAACACACCGGTATCAACACATCGATTAAATATTGTTGCTAAATGTGGTGCTATCTTAATAATAATGCCATTAATTAATTTAACAGAAATACCCCATAAATCTGCTGTCTTTTTGCAATTAATTGACTTAAATATTTTTATTATGTCAGTGGGGTTTATAAAATTAAAACTGAATGGTACAGTACACTCTTTCACACTGCTTCTCATAAGTGATTGAGCATCAACCGGACATGATCTTAGGGAGCTGGTTGCATTTTTAGGTATATCAGCAAAGAAATTATTAAATGTTTGCGCCAGGTCTAAATTGTCAGTTACAGTTATATCACCAATACTTAATTCAAAATTATGTTCACGTGGCTTGACCCGCCCAGATTCAGCATTAATCATGTTCCAAGTGGCTTTAATTTTATTCTCTGCTTGTTTAATATTTTTACTTAAATATAAAGACTTGGCAGCAGCGCAAGTCTTTTTAAATACTTTGGAATAATTTTTAACATATTGAACAAACTTATGGTCAAAATTATATTGTTTCATGCCATACAATTCATACAACTTAGCTCTACTTATTTGTATGCCAGTAGTTGCCCAATCACAAAAGCTAATTTTTATATTTTTATAAAAAGTCTTAGTTGTGAATATGTTATTAAATTCCGATTTGATCATGTTAAACAAAGACGCGTAAAGGTAGTTCGGATCATCCTGACTAAAATCTATATTGGTGATACGGACAGAAACATTTTCATTAAATTTGTTTAGGCGAGCTGTACTCATTGGCCTACAGGTGATCTTATTTACTTTAGCCACTGTATGAATAGGAAAAGTGACTTTCTGTCCACAGTGATCGGATGTTAAATCACTCAATATAACCTCATTATAATAACTACAGTTGCAAAAAATATTATCTAAGCAAGTAGCAGAATGTGATGTTATCCTTGTGGGTGCACAAAACAAATGTTTTAAATTAAATGATTTAAATAAAGTACATAATCTAATACACATAGGTGACTGTTCTAGTATATTAACGTTGTAATCACCACATACTACTACATGCTTTTTACCATAACTAAGTACTTTAAGTACATCTTCCATTATATTCTCGAATAAATTAAAGTCACTCTGTGGTGGACGGTAAACACAAACAATAATATGCTCCTTTAATTCTACACATGAGAGTTCTATAGTACGCTCGACAGAACGAGCAACAATATCCTTGCGTTCTTTACTATTTACACTATTAGAAACAAAAATCATAGAGCCACCATGTATAGCTTTCTTCCTGATGAATTTGCTTACCATACTATAATATTCATTATTAAAAATCAGTTCATCGTTTTTTAACCAGTGTTCTGTGACACAGAAAACATCAACAAGGTGGGTCTTTAAAAATAATTCTATTTCCTGAAATTTGCCCGATAAGCCCTGAATATTTTGGTGTACTATGGTTAGACTACCAGTTCGCTTATCCGTTGTCTCATTTACTAGTTTAAACTAGGAGCTACATTATTGATCCTAGCAGAATTGGCACAAAAAAGCGATTGCTTTGATACACTATTTGTATCAGAGTCAGCATATACATTAAAAGATTGCTGTGATACACAATTTGTACCAGAGTCAACGTGTATATTAAATGCTAATAATTTAGCAACCTGTCGCTTATAAATAGAAGACAAATACATAGTATTTTTTGTTAAAATAAAGTTACGAATAAATTTATTCGTGTCGAAAAATAGTATAAACTTACCATACTGGTAAGTCGCGTTGTATAATAACAAATTCAAGCTCTGTATGTGCTTGTTGTGTATATCAGATACAGACTGTGAGTAAGGTAGACCACATATAATAAATTTACAACCTACTTTTTCATTAATGGATATCATAGACTCTGTTAAATTAATTATATCTCTCTTGGTAGCTGAGAAGCTATCACCGAACAATACAATAACCGTTGATTGGTCATCTAAACTAATGCTATTTAATTTACTAATTAAACTACTATACTTTGCTCCTGGTGAACAATAATTTGTGACCTTATAGTTTAAGTGGCCTTTAATTAACTTTCCAAAATCTATTCCCAGCTGATCGGAAAGAATTACAACTTGTTTCTCTGTAACAGTATTATCTAAAGATTGTGAAATATTTAACAATGCGCAATCACAATCAGACTCACTGTCAGTACTGTTATGCAAATTTGATGTATTTGTGAGTGTATTCACAATGTTTGTGGGTGTAACAGACTGTGGTAGCGAGCAATTGTAGCAAAGATTGTTTTTGATAAGAGAAGTTAATTGATCTGTATTCTCTCTTGCTACTTTGGCTACTTCCTCATACTTGAGAATGTATTGTTGTGTTTCTGATTCGTGTTCAAGTATGAGTGATGACAGACGTGAGTGCAAGTTGGTAATTTGAGCATTGAGCTCCTGAGTGTGTTTAGACTTATGTCAGTATTGTATTGTGTATCATGTCTATATGTCATTGGTTATACTTACTGGCAAATAAGAAAATTGGAAAAAAATCAAATTTCGAGTCGAATCTGTACAGAGTAATGCGAACGCAGAGCAACAAATGTACGAAACACAATACAAACGTACAAACGCAAATAGGTAAATATCTCAAACAGGTATGTTTAATGTTACTGTTATAATTTTAATGTAAATGCAATGTTCCGTTCACAATTATTCGTCAGTTGCTAATCAATCAATACAAGTAATCAAGTAATCAAGTAATCAAGACGGTAGAGAACTTCAAAACGTAAATATTTACCTTTGATTATAAACATATATTTAATCAAAGGTACCTACTCTTATCAAACTCACTTTATTATTATAGGCCTATTTTTTTCAGGTTACATGTAATCTTATGGTCAAGAAAGAACTTATAGTAGAAAAGGAAAACACAAATGAAAGCAAAGCCACAATTCGGGTACTTGTTTAAACCAAGAACTTACTCACCACAACTCTCCATTTGGTTGCAACTTCAGTAATTTAAAAATCAATGGAGAATATAGAAATTGTTTTCAGTCCTCCTGTTTCATAGTATGCAATATGTGTAATGCAAAATTAAGATTGGAAAATTGTTGAAAACCTAGAAACAGCAAGGAACTTGCACTCAATCAAAATATCGTGAGTAATTAAGTGTATAGATATGGGATTCAGTGCCCTGGAGCAAGTCAAAACTTCTCTTGATATACCCTGCATGTCAGAACATTTTTATGCCAAATTTCATGCTAAAGTATGTGAACTCTGGGAACTGGCCAAAGTAAAAAGCATAGAGGAAGCAACAAAATAAAAATATTAACTGGCTGAAAAAAATAATGACCTTAATGCAGATAGCGTACCGATGATAACAGTTGTATCTGATGCGTATTGGAGTAAGAGGTCATACAGGAAAAACTATACGACCTTTTCAGGAGCTGCAAATATCATTGGCTACAGAACTAAAAAAGTTCTCTACATGACTGTTAAAAATAAAAACTCTATGGTTTGCGGGCGAGCTCAGAAGCGCAAACTTTACTTCAAGTTTGTATTTCTGAGCATGTATGATATAAAAATTACACTCGATCATCTAGCGGTATGTAGTCAACTGCCATAGTAGAAGGCTTCAAAAGCAACTCAAGGTTTTATTTCTTCTAAACACATAGCTAATGGTGATTCCAGCACCTACAAAAAATGTTCTGGATACCAAACCATATGCCGCACTTATTGTCGAAAAGATAGAGTGCTCTAACCACCTCCTCAGAAACTTTTGTACAAGATTAGATGAATTATCAAGAAATACATGTTACCAATTAAAATGCCAAAAAATACAGCTCCAAAACGTGCTACGCGTACGGCGATCGGTGAAAGGTGCCATAAATCACATTGATTCTCAAAATGAAAAATCTTTCGCTGAAACAGTTATAGATTTAAAACAAGACCTTTTCAATGCACTTATTCACGTTTTCCGCGATCACAGCTCGTGCAAGTCTTATATTTGCAAGTACATCCTCATAAATAAAGGCCATCAAACTGATAAAAACGTATTTGGTGAAATAAAATCAGATGCGGTCTTTGCCACCATAATAAAAGTACTTTGTCGATTGATTAAAAATGCCAAAAATTTTATGGCGAATAAACTATTCACTTAGACAATCATACTCAGGACGGTGTGCTGCATCTGTTGTTTCATTTAATCCCGCAATACAGACATTAGTGATAAAGACTACGGTGAAACTTGCACAAGGCTTGATTTTAGTAAAGCCGATTTCAACTTTGCTAAATCTTGTCTCAAAAATACTGTTACAGCTATCCAATGAGGATCGTCACGCACTTGAACGGCGCACTGTATTAAGCTGATTCGATTGAATGGCTTCAGGAGCGGAAGCTTCTTGAAGCTAATTTTGAAAAAAAAGAACATGTAAAAGGGGCTTTATAAGATGTGGACCGGTCGTCTTTGTCTTCTTCTGAATTTCGTCAAGCACAGTGTCTTGTATATTGATATTTGCTATTCTCCCAGTGCTCGTACCACCTATGCATTCTACCTTCCGAATAACATCTGTACACTCTTATGAATACGCGGTAATCTGGATGACGCGCTGTAGGGTATCTTTCCCTATAAAGGAATGCATCAGCACTTGCGCTACTTCTACATTCACCATAAATAAAGTGCATGTTTGCGTATTCTTGTGCCATATATTGAATACGCGGCATACTGATACACGAAACCAGTCCAGATACAAGCCAAGTCGTCGTAAAATCACCAAACTAAAGTCCAAATCAGTGAGCAAAACGAAGAGTCCAATGATTTGACTCTTACTTAAAACGATGACTTCTGGCTGTTTAGCCAGAAATCGTCGTTTTAACACTGATTGACAATCACAGAGAACTGCAAAAGGAATGGGAACATGCGATACCGAACAAGTCAAGCGACGCACCAAATACTTGCCATTGCTATGTGCCATGGCGCGAGAGAGATAAGGTACAATAGTACAAAGGTACAATAATAATATACTCGTCTCTCGCTCGCTTACACTGTACTTTAGTACTGAATTTATTCACCTATCTCTGTCTCATAATTAACAAAAAATTACTTCGGCCACACTCAGGTAGTAAATAGCGAAATAACATTATCACACGTCCTTTACTACACTAAAAAGGAAGCTTTAATTTTCTCTCTTTGGATAAAATTATGTATTATACCATTTTTTTTAATATAGTTGCTGCTTAGTTTTTCATACATATTTTTTTCACAAAAATCTCAAATTCTGTCATAATTTATTTTGATCAAATTTCATGTTAATTTTTTTCCAAAAAAGTATAATAGGCACTCATACTATTTACTGCATTTCTAATAAGATTTTTTGTGAGGAATAAGATAACTTCAAAATTTGGGCAACTATTGGATTTCTTTTGGGTTTTTTTTTTGTACGCTGGATAGCTATACTACTACGTGCTTAAGGATTACCCATTCTTTCTGGGACACCCTGTATAGATGATATACTTATATTGACAGGAGCTGGATGTGAGAAGCCCAAAATCGATCAGGGGGTTTGCAATGGGAGAGGCCTATGTCCAGCAGTGGACTTCGATAGGCTGATTATGAAAATGAATAGATTCTAGAAATTATTACTTTTGAACAAAACTTCCATAAAAACGACTGAATATTTAGAAGATATGTATTACTCTGTGTGGAGCCTACTCTGTACAATTATTTTACATATCTTAGATAAAATGTTTCACGTAGGAAGCGGCGACGGTGCTGCCTAGCGGCGCTGCCGCGCAACTCTGCTCGTAAATACCTAAACTCGGCGTTTTTTGTTCGCGCAGCACACTCATAATGTTGATAATCTATAATTAAAGTCATAGTATTTCATGTATTCGATTACTTTAAATCAATGTTTTTGTTATTCAAATCAAATCAAATCATTTATTCTGCAATTAGGTTACATGAACACTTTTGCAAGTTACACTTTTTTTTTTGAGCAGATGAGTTCGGCTTTTCCTAACTGGACTAGCCCTGAGAAGAAAGGACGAAACAAACTCAGGGATCACAGTCTCTTTTAAAGTCCAGACAATATTCTTAAATGCAAAAGACACAGATAAAAGTGATAATTACAATATGAGTCACAACTATAATAATTAAAGATAATAATTTAAAAAATATCAACAATTTAAAATAAATTAAACATTCAAAATAAACAGCATGTGCAGAATGGGCAGCTCAATCCCAGGCGTTTTTATCATTAATATATTCTGCTATGGTATAATACCCCTTTGCGGATAACTTAGATTTAATAGTATTCTTAAATTTCCGCAATGGCAAATTCCTAATAGCAATAGGGAGTTTATTGTAAAAACGTATACATTGTCCCATGAACGAGTTGCCTACTCTGTGGAGACGAGTGACGTGCACACAAAGATTTTGTTTATTTCTGGTATTTACCGAATGAACATCACTGAGTTTAGGAAACTTTGCTAAATTTTTTTGAACATAAATTAAATTTTCGTATATATATTGTGAAGATACAGTCAGAATATTTATCTCTTTAAATTTGAAGCGGAGAGAAACTCGAGGGCCTAATTTATAAATGGCTCGTACGGCACGTTTTTGTAAAACAAATATGTCATTAATATCTGCACAGTTACCCCAGAGTAGGATACCATAAGTCATTATGCTATGAAAGTAACTGAAGTAAACTATTCTAGCTGTATCAACATCAGTTAAATGTCGAATCTTTTTTACAGCAAAGGTCGCTGTGCTTAGCCTACCGGATAGTTTTTCTATTTGGGGACCCCATTGTAACTTAGCGTCAATAGTTATACCTAAAAATACAGTAGATTGCACAGGATCCAACTCCAGTCCATTCAATCGAACATTGGTTGTGACATGTCGAACGTTTGGTGTAGAAAATTTAATGAATTTAGTCTTCTTCTCATTAAGGAGAAGGTTATTTGTATTAAACCAATGTACCACTTTTGAGAGTGCACTGTTGACTTCATTAAAACTGTCAAGTTGGCGCCTAACTTTAAAAATTAAGGATGTGTCATCCGCGAACAGTACAATCTCATGATTGTCACTTACATAATAAGCTAGATCGTTTAGGTATATGAGAAACAGAAATGGACCTAGAATAGAACCCTGTGGGACGCCCATTGTTACCGGGGATCCTGAAGATGTTTTGCCATTGATATCAACTTTTTGAACTCTTTTATTCAAATACGACGTTAGAATATTTAGAGCATTATTTCTTATTCCGTAATGTTGTAACTTCCTGATGAGTGTAGGATGATGAACACAATCGAAAGCCTTAGACAAGTCACAGAAAATACCAAACGCATCCCGTGAATCCTCCCAAGCGCCATATATATGTTTTAGCAATTCCACGCCCGCGTCCGTAGTTGAACGACCTTTAGTAAAACCAAATTGCTTTTGATGAAGCAAGTTGTTCTTAATAAAATGTTGTAACATTTGGTTTAAAAGCAATTTTTCAAAAATTTTACTCAATGTTGGAAGTATTGAGATAGGTCGGAAGTTAGATGGATCTGAACTGCTACCAGATTTGAACAATGGAATCACTTTACTTTGTTTCATCAGATCAGGAAACACACCAGATGCGATACAAGAATTGAAAACAGTTGCTAAATATGGGGATATCATATCAATTATTGCAGATATAGTATCTTTGATCTTTTAAAAAGACAACTCCCGCATTAGGAATATAAATTCCTGTGTCGCGGGGGACTTTACAAACATACATGAAACGGACACAAAGAACACCCAGACTCAGAACAACAAATTGTGAATCACACAAAGTGTTATCCCACGTGGGATTTGAACCCACGACACTTGGCGTAGTAGGAAGCGGCGTGGCGACCGCTTAAGCCACTAGGCCAAACGTGCAGTATGTACTGAATGTCCCCATAAATCAGTTGTCTTCTTTACATTTATGCTTTTAAAAGCCTTGATAACATCATTTACACTAACAACTGAAAATTCCAAACCTGCATCACACCGGTTTACACTATTTTCTAATAAACAACAAGCAGAGACAGAGGATGACGAGAGAGTATTGGTTGTTCTAATCGGAATGTAGGTAAAAAAATGTTCAAACTCAGTCGCAACCAATATTGAAGCAACTAAGTTGTAAAGAAAACTTATTTATTCGATTCTAAAATTAATACTGCCTTGTTGGTCTAGTGGTAAGCGTATGCAGCTGCTGATGAAGAGGTCTTGGGATTTGATTCCCGGGTCGGATCAAATATTGTGTGATTCACAAATATTTGTTTCGGTGTCTGGGTGTTTTCTATATATAATTATTTACAAAAAAAATATGTTTAAGTATTTATATCAGTTGTCTAGTACCCATAATACAAGATCTGCTTAGCTTGGGACTAGATGATGTTGTGTGTCAGATGTCTGAAATATTTGTTTAATTATATTTAAGTTTAGAGGAAGCCTGAAAGTAGCAGCATTAGATGAAAAGTTGAGAAGCAAGAGATTATCCTGGTATGGACATGTGATACGTAGAGAGGAACAAAATGAAGTGAAGAAAGTTTTAAGGATATAGTAGTAGAAGGCAACCAAAAGAAAAAATAGATGGACGGCGTGAAAGAGGATTTGGCCAGAAAAGGAATAAACAGTGAACCGACGAGTAATAGGGAAAGAATGGAAAAAGAAAATTCATTGCACCGACCCCAAATAAATTTGGGAAGAAGGTAAGAAGATGAGATGATGAAGTATACGTTAGCAATGATAACAATTTTTTTACATGATTTAAAGATAGTAGAACCACGCCGATTTTAACAAAAATGGGCGACACTGGCGGTACTAGTCTACTCTCACAGAGAAGACGTACCTGAAAATAACAGCATTCGTGTTTTTGTATTCTGTTGGTGAGTGTAAGACCGGAGGCCATATGATAAAGAAGGATCTCACTATGCCGCTATGATGTGGGTTAGGATGTTACATTGTCTGTACTCACAATGAGGATGAAAGCATTACTAGAGTAGAGTCACTTTGGTAAGCTTAAATATAAAAAATAAATGTTTTAGTTAATTACAGAGCATATAGGTACTTAAAATAAATTCGTTTCCTACATTTAATTGGTTATTGTTTAAGTTATGTTTAAGTTAATAGTTATTTTACTTTAATAGCTAATGTTGTTACGACTAAACTCAACTGATTTCATTAATATATTTACACTAGCTTTTACCCACGGGTCCACCCACGTGTAGGTCCGTCATGGCGGTAAATAGTAGCCTATGTGTTATTCCGATATGTAAGCTATATTATTGTATTTTCATCAAATTCCATTCAGTAGTTTTTACGTGTCAGACCAACAAACATATATAAATACATCCTCACAAACTTTCGCGTTTATAAATTAGTAAGGATATAAAGGTCTCCATTTGATCGGTATAAAGAATCGCTGGTTAAAACTACTATCAAATAAACTTACGTATCTCATATCTGTAATCGATAATCGTCTCGGTAACGAAAATATCTAACACATCGATCTCAATTAAGAGATCGATTCGACTTCGAAAGGGCTTAAATTTACATATAGGTACGTTTAATGCATTTATCTTGTGTCACTTTGGCGGTTCCACACTTTATCCGCTGGGATTCTAGTAAAATATTTATACAGCATTTTGCTTTCGCTTTAATTGGATAGGTCTAAAGATAAATCTCACTAAAACTTTCATGTTGATTGTGATTTTTTTGTAGCTGTTTTATGTTTGCGCAATAAACTGAATACACTACTAGGGTGTTTAAGTAAAATAGGGCAATAAAATTAACTGAATGAGTACTATCTTAGGTTTAAGGAGCTTATGGTTCTTTCACAAATCTTGTGCTACTTTTCTCCCAAATTTCATCAAGATATAATCAAGATGTATCAAGAAAAATTTTAAATACGTGAAAAATAAGTAGTCAGATACATTTTCAAATGTTTATCATATTACTTGGCTTAGCTCGTTTTTACGAATCAAATAGCATTTACATTTTAACACTGATGTTTAAAACGTTAACAAACCAAATTGATTATAAATATGCTGAATTCTTAATGGCAAAAAAAATGTTACATTACCGTGACTATGTCTGTAAATACGAAAATGACATGTCATAATTATTTACGGATGAAAAATGATGATAGATGCCGAAAGGTGTACGGCGAGTGCTATGAGACACATTATGAGATGTGCAGCAGAGGTTGGAATGCTAGAGGCTAATTGGATGATTGATTGTCAAAAATATCCAGAAGGATCTTTTGACTGACGACCTTCGGAAAATTGATATTACTCTATTACTCCGTGAGTATTATAACTAGCTTCGTTGGCGCAGTGGTTGCGTCTACGACTGTTGAACTTGAAGTCTCAGATTCTATTGCCGCTCAAGCCCTGTTTAGTTTGCTTTGAGATGACTTCGTGTCATCCGAAATTATTAGAATTTATTAATTTAGTATCCAAAGTTTTTTATAATTATTTGGTTTAGAATTGCACTAATACATATGTATATTAAACGATTACGATTAATTTAATATACGTACCTAAAATCTTATTAAAAAAATTAATATTAATAGAATGTAAATGGTACTTAACATCGCGCTCTAGGTGCCGAACTATCTATGGGTAACTTCAATAATACTGTTACGAGCTAACTGGATAATATGAAGCGATAAAACCTTATTAAACGAACAGGGCCCATCGTAATATACTAGATTAATGCAACAGATGCGTTCTATAGCAATCTGATTTTACGAGCCAACTTCTATTGATATCGCTTGTAATAAAGTGTCTAGTTTATAGCCTCTTTCATGCAACTGATGCTATTGATATCAGAAATATTCGGCTGAAACATATATATTTGTTAATTAACGTACATATAAGGAGATAATTTATAATTGGGACATATATTGGCGACTGCACGATTGGCCTAGTGGTTTAAGCGGTCGCCATACCGCTTCTGTCGCGGGTTCAAATCCCAACGCGGTATTACAATTTGTGAGATTCACAATTTGTTGTTCTGAGTCTGGGTGTTCTTTGTGACGTGCCCCGCGATAGGAAAATTATATTCCTAATGTGGGACTTGTTTTAAAAAAAATTTTTAACTAAATGTGCCTGTTACATGCTCGTTCATATTATTATGATTATTAAAAACTAGCTTTCACCGGTAGCTTCGTCCACCAGTATGATGGTTATCGCGGTAAAATGTAGCCTATAACCTTCATCAAAAACCAAAGTATCCCTGTACTAATTATATTGAAGTCGATGCAGCAATTTAGCTATGAAATTGTAACAGACCGACAGAGTTACTTAAGAATTTATAGTATTAGTATGGATATTTAATATTTTAGAGTGCAATTGATAATACGCAAGAACATCGTGTTTCTAAAATTTAAAACAAAATTTTCCACATCTTATGCTACGTTTATGTTCACTTCCTGCTGAAATATGTCAATAATAGTGATGACTTCTAATTTTATAGGGTAGACATATTGGATTCGAATAGACAAATGAATTCGAAAGAAATATGGAATAAAAAATGAAAATCTTTTCGTATAATATTCTAAAATCTTCTTCTAAGCCTTTATTCCCAAGATTATTTGGAGTCGACTACTAGTCAACGGGTTTTACGGCATCGGACCTCCACAATCTTGAGGGAAATTGAAATTCGAAGGTTGAACTAGTTTTCAGTATATTTGAGGGTGAACATCTGTGGCAATCGTCCACAATCGTGGATGCCACAGATGTTCATGACAATCGAGACCACGGTTGGGCGTGAATCACCGCCAAACTTCCACACTCGTGGTTTTTCCTGTTAGAAAAATCCAACAACACTTTTGACCCGACCAATAAAACAAGTACTAACAGAATAAAAACAAAAAAGGCTTGTGTTAAGTACAACACCGTTCTGAGTGAATCTGACTGTGGTCTGAATGCAACACAATAGGAAAATGTTTTCAAATTACTCTTATTTATCATTTACATACGGAATGGTGCTCGCACTCGAATAAAAGAATAAAGTCCTGTTTAAAACCCACTGACCGACGAAAAAGTTTTCATAAAACGATTTAAATAGAAATGAGACTCGCGTGGTCTGGAGAAAATATATTTTGGAGAGTTGAATTAAAAGAGTAAAACATTGACTAATGGATTTTTATTTAAGAGCAGTTATATTTTTATTAATACAGTGTAAATTAATAATTTAAATGTAACAAAGCGTAGGGCGACGTTATTGATATATTTTCAGGAAGCACCCCACGCTTTGTTACATTAAAACTATTTTCTACTTTTTAGTATAAAAGCGTGTTTGTTTAGTTTTTAGTTTTTTTTTCAAATTAGTATATTGTCATCGGTCCTCGATAAATCTAAAAAGTTTGATCGAAATCTGGCCGTTTAAAGTGGGTCAAAATCGCACCCAAAGGAGTTAGTTACAAACAAACATACAGGTGAAGCTAATATAAAACGTGTAAAAATATAAAAAAGTTCTACTTTCATCATAAACAACAAACTGGGCTCGGGTCTCCTCTCAGGAGAGAGTTAAGGCCATACGTCCAGGTGAGTACGCAGGTGAGCGCGCCTCATGCCTGGATCAACATGTACCATGTTAAAAAATCATTTTCGTAAATTATTTGTTATTTTTCCGTAAGTGCAGTTTTTAAATGCAAAAGCCGTTTAATTGAGCCCATAGAAAATACAACTGTGCCGCAAAAGCTTAGGGTTATCCAGCTTAAGGTGACAAGGTTTTATAATTTTCATGCATTTTCAGCATGAAAATTATAAAAACTTGAAGTTCCAAAAACATATTCCTGTGTAAAACTTTAAGGAAATATTTATGCAGCAGCTAACAGCGCTTACAGTATTTGCGCGTTATAACATCAAAAGAAACAACAAGTTTATATCATCTCATCACCAACACTCGTTTCAGCTAATCCCTCAGGAAATAAGATTTTTATTCTTTTAATAGTAGATGAGAATTTATCGCAATTTATAAAAAGTCTTAAACTCTAAATGGTTTAGTTTTGTGTGAGAAAAGTGTGACATACAACTGTCGTCTCAGTTATTCGAAAAGTTTTAGTAAGAAATAAATATAAAAAGTGCTCACTAAATAAGTAGGAGCAGAAAAAGGACAAGTTTCAATGATTCGCTTAAATATAAAAACTTTGCGATGTTTGAGTGTCTCGCAACTTTTAAAAAGGCAGCGTCTTATTATTCTCTGAAGTTCAGTGGATGTAACCACAGTTTCGCTATGCGTCAAGTTTAATAACATTGTTGGTAAATGGTATCATCTTGTCCGGAGATCAAATATGAAATTGAATATACTGTTATTGTTTTTTGAATGAGCAACAAACGAACTTTAGTAAATATATTTTGATGCCCCAAGAATTTATCTACGATACTACCAGTACAGGCAAAAAATCCCCGCTTAAGAGAATACTGACCGGTCTCCAAAAAAATACTTAGTCCAGGATTATAATGATGAGAGGACCGTATAAGATAGATTTACAAATAGCTCCGCTTCCCGAGCCGTTACGTAGATGGGATATAAAATTATTTGTCATTTCCTTGAGCACAACCGTGACAGTGACTGATCTGGTGTGAAATATTGAAATAATGTAATGCAATAATAGTAAGAGCGAACACTATCACTAATAGCTAGTAACCGTTAGGGTAACGTCACACAGCAGGGGCTATCTACAAATCGTAGATAGCCTGGGGTATTTCGGGGTTACAGAGATTTCCTTTCGAGGGTGCACCTAGTTCCACAGCTTCTAGTACCACAGTTTTTGCTCAGTACAAATCCAACATAACTGGTGGTGTTGTCTGGGGAATTTCCGTACAGACAAAAAAAGGGTAATTTTAAAGTAGAACATTACTCGGACTGTGGTAGGCAGTCTAACTAATTCACCAAAGATTAATTTCTATACGAGCCTGCTATAGTTTTTTTTTTTTTTTAAATATTATACAATTAAATAAATATAAATAAATAAATATTTTGGACATCTGACACACAACATCATCTAGTCCCAAGCTAAGCAGAGCTTGTGTTATGGGTACTAGACAACCGATATAAATACATAAACATACTTTTTTTTTGTAAATACATACATATTATACATAGAAAACACCCAGACTCCGAAACAAATATTTGTGAATCACACAAGTAATATTTGGTTTGACCCGGGAATCGAACCCGAGAACTCTTCATCAGCAGCCGCATACGCTAACCACTAGACCAACGAGGCTGTCGATAGTGACTGTACTCTGCTTGATGTGTGATGATCACCATCATCATTTTGAGTGAATACAATGCAAAATGTTGACCCACACCATAGCGGCTTAGTGAGATGCTACTGCTTCAATGAGCCTCCGCATTCAGCAATAAAACACAACAGCACGAGTGCTGTCATATTCAGGTTCATCTTTTATGCGATATATATAGATAGGATAGAGATATCATCCTAGTATTATATGTGCCTTTGGGCGACGCATATAGTACTTACGATGGATTAAGGTAGGGTGAGAATTGTATGAGCTGGTGGCAGGAATCCGCGGGTGGTCGGCCTCATGGTACTGTATCGCACTGATTGTTCGTGGCACGGCCAGTCACGAGCTGATTGGGGTTGGTTATCGCGGTCTACCAGTAAACCATGTATAATTTAAAAATATTTTAATACCAAACATGGTTCTCGATGTATATTCAGAGATAAAATCGTCAATGCTTAAAATAAACACAGCACATACAAACATAGGATTGTTCGTTATACTCCATTATATAGCCGCTTTTAGCCTAACATAATAGGTTAAAACGTGGGTTTAAAGCCCTGATTTATGCTGCACTTAGATGCAGGAATAAATTTCATCTCGCCTAACAACCGGTTACCACGTTGAGAGCTTAAGCGAGGCAACTAATTACTATGGAATATACAAAGGATTGACGTAACACACATATTTTGTAGGTAACTTTAAAGAGGCTTACATATGATCATTACATTAGGTTATTTTCTTTTAAGCCTTTGAGTTATATTTTACGTATGCATTATGTAATATGTATTAAGATTAAAATGTAAACATTATAGAGGTTTTTTTTTTATTTCAAAGTAGCCTAGTCCCCTCGTGAACGTAAATCGGGAGTAACACCGCGGAGTGATGCAAGTCTAAAAAAAATCGTCTTGGTTACTCCTTATGTCATCAGCCTTTTGTCAGTGTAAGTCCCGTCAAAATCGAGCCAGTCGTTTCTAAGATCACCTTTAAAAAACAGACAGACGGACAGACAGACAGACAAAATTAAAAAAAATTACATTTTGGATATCAGTACCGTATATATTTTATATGCATTTAGTAAAAAATTGTGCATTTTATATTACAAATCAAATCAAATCAAACGTCAAGTAGTCAGTCAGTAGTCAGTCGTGAAGTTAATCGTCTGTTCCAATTCGTAGATCCTATGGAGAAGAACAGACAAGAAACTCCATGGACACTCTTTTCCAACATTGTTATTACAATTTTTGGTTACATTGCTTAAGGCATTTTATTAAATGTGAGCACAATGTAACGATGCTGATTTTCACACAGGTAGTGTCCAAAAATAATTAAACAATAAATAGAAGTTGTGAGATGACCAGCCCCGACTGGCGGCGCCCGTATCAAGAGCATGACCTATGCATCAGCCATCGTCCAGTTCAACCATATCGTCGGGAGCCGAAGGACCCGCTACACACGCCACCGATAGCAGGACTTTTGAGCGAGCATAACATACCCACAGCCGCCATTCAACAAACAAACTTATGCTACTAGTGACTACAAAGTGCTTACATGTTCAATTCAAAATGTTTGCAGTTATACAATAATAAAACCATTTATATATATGCTACTCTCTAAGAGTGCGATACATATTTGAAACATGTAAATAAAAAGTAATTTATTATGCAATAATGTTAATACCAAAAATAATAATAATATAATGTCAAACAACAAGATACAATTAAAATATCAATAATACATGTCAGAAATATGGGTATCCAATGTCAAAAAAAAAAAGAAAAATATAAGAATGTCAATCATTAAGATAAAATTAACATATGTCAGAAATAAAAAACTAACTTCTAAATAAATTGAGAATTAATCATGTGGGTGTGGAGCAGGACCAACATTAAGCCAAGCATTCTTGTCGGCAATGTAATCCTCTAATTTGTAATAAGCTTGCTTACATAGTGCTTTACAACATGTTTAAAACGTTTCTCTGTTAAATCTAGTATGTTTTGAGGTATTTTATTATAAAATTTAATACAGTACCCCATAAAAGATGTATGCACTTTTGAGAGCCTAAAACGTGGTTGAATTAATTTATCCTTATTCCTAGTATTATACCCATGTCTATCACATCTTTGATTGAAAAGATGTAATTTTTTGTTATCATAGCATTATGTTTTCATAGATGTACTGACAATCTCTGTGACTGAAGACTGATCCTCTGTGAGATTATGTACGACGGTTATCATAATAATAGGGGTTAGAGTATGAAATTACCGTTTTATTATAAGAGGAAGGTACTTTGAATTGATATAGAACCATCTTTTTTTGAGATTTTTGAGTGAAACTTCTCTCGAATCGTACCTATGAGGTTCTTCTTTAAAAAAATGTGTAATATTCGATTATTGACTTTAAGTTGTATTTTTATTCAGTTTAGACATAAAAGATAGATACTCAAAAATTCGAGTGATTTTTGAATACGAACTAACTAACGCTGCAGAAATAGCTCGCAATATGAATGTTGTTATGCGATTTCGGTTTAAAAGCTTTCGTGATGGAAATTTTGATTTGAAGAACGAACCATGTGGAACACCGCCCACACATGTGAATAACAATGAATTAAAAGAGAAGGTGGAAGGCAATTTCATACCTACATATGTACCAATTCTAAACATCGATAGGTACGTATACCTGACTAGTACGTTCCTAAACTCATAAAATCTTTATTTCATAAAGTGATTGATACCATGTCTTACGCAGACTTTGAGAAGTCAGACATAACGACCAATTACTCATATACAGTAAATATTGACGAAGAAAATATTTTTTTGGTAAAATATGGTATTTTTATTATTCATCTTAGTGAAATGAGTATCTATGGAAATCGAAATGGCATCATAAATCAGTATCACAGAAATCACTTAGCAAAATTGAATAGATAGAGCATTACAGATTTTTTTTATAGTGTCCGATTTTTTTAATTTTAAAATCCAGTTACGAGAAATACCATTTGCTGCAAAAGAACGCTTACAGCGTAGAAAAGTTTGTGAGGAATTAACAAGAGAAACTTTTAACGAGGTCTATAAAAACAAAGTAGTTAAGTATTACAATGCAGCGCTTTTTCTAGCCAATATTAAATAACATAAAAGGAACTTATTCCTGCGTGATATATTGTTTAAAATAATTTTAAATCTCTGTATAAATTCCATCAATAATTATTATTGATGGAATTTATACAGAGATATGCTTGATCAGTATATTTCAGATATGTGTCTATTATCGAGCACGTAGAATTCTGGCAGTTATTTTCTCGTTGAGATCAAGAAGTGATATAGCATTGTAGCGATAGGTTTTAGAATATATAATGTAGCTGTAAGATCAAAAAATATTCATACCTAATTTATACGTTAGTAATGTTAGAGTAGTACACCAGTACTTAAATAATAAATATGGCTGCAATCGTGTACTCTGTATTTGTTATTCGCTATCCACCCATAAGTTCGCTATAATTGGTGACTCCGACAGCTGAACAAACCTGAACATATAAGTTCGCTATAGAACCCACTTTTTAAGTTTTAGCAAGTATCATAGAACGAGTAAATTGTGTCATGTCACTTACGAGAAATGTTCTTGAACAATCCATAATGTCCCACAATGTAATACTGTCCCTCATAAACACGACAGTCTGATTTCAAATTAGGTAAAGCCAGACCACTGATCAATTTAGTTTAACATTTCTAAATATACTGGCTATAATTTGTATATCATCAAGAAGCTATAACGTGCCACTGATGGGCTCGGGTTTTCTCTCAGGAGAGAGTTAAGGCCATACGTCCTCCAACTATGCTTCAAGCCTATTATCCTATGATGATGATCGGAACCGACTGATTAACGTGACCTCCGAATCACGGAGACAAGCATGGTTTCTAATCACCTATGGCAACTTACCTATGAGCGCCTCTTATATGACTCATAATTTTCCTAAAAATAAAAATAATTTAATTTACCTACACGCTATATCTCTCGCACATACACACTTACACAAACACATCTAGAAATTCAGATACGAGGCATTCTCAATGGATGTACGCTATATGATTTGTTAGTCCTGTTTAAAAATTCATTGTTATTTGCAGCACAGAACAAGTGTTCTACATTCAAAAGTAACATTAGAAGTTTTGCATGTTGGTTTGGTTGGGTAAATATGAAATTTACATCGTTGTTAGCTCACGGTCCGTTCGTGTGGGTTCGTCTGTACAGCGTTGGTAGGGCGTACGCTTCGTTAATTTTAAATTATTCAGCCGTTTGCGACCAACGGTCATCCACGACTTAGCACACAGCTGTATTGAATTTACTATTTTCTGACTATTTTATATTTTATGGAGCGGTACTGCTATTTCAAAGTAAGTAGTAGTGAGAAACTCAAATAATTTACTATATGTTATAAAACAAAGTCCTCTGCAGCGTCTGTCTGTGTTTTTGCGATAAATTAAAAATCAGTGAACCGATTTTCATGCTGTATTCACCTGTTTACGAGGAACGTTCTAGTATATAATTTGTCAAGTTTTAAAGTTTTTAAAACACCTAAATCTACCCGTTCAAAGCCTTGACGGGTGGCTAGTTATACATAATTTGAACAAGTTCTCAGTATATTTGATGGCACTGAGTCTCCAATAATGATTACCATAGATTTTCAAGATAACTGAGACCCAACGGCTCTTCAAGTCACAATCGTAAAAGAACTGCCAAACTTCCATACTTCTGGCTGATATTTAGATGCTTTTGTAAAAAAAAAAAACAATTTTGATCCAACCCAGGAATCTAACTCGAGACCTCTCACATACGCTTACCTAATTAGACAGTCTATGAAAAATATGATTTGATATTGAATACTGATTTGAATACTGATGAAAAGTATAATAAATAATAAAATACTGTTGTTTACTTATCTCTTTGCCAAATGCGTATAAAAATTTTGAGGATATAGATAGATCGTTAACTTTCATATCAGTTTTCTTTTGTTTTAGACTTTTCACCCACGGCTCCGCCCGCGTGTATGTCGGTTATCACGGTAAGAAGTAGTCTATCTCCTTTCTTAGACTCTGTCTCTCTATCTGGGTACCGAATTTCATTAAAATTGATTCAGTAGCTTGAATCAATTTAATCGTGAAATCCCAACAGACAGACAGAGTTCCTTTGCATTTATAATATTAGCAATAATTAAAATTCAGCACACCAACTAGATAGTTGTAGTTATTTACTCATATTGTTGCTATGTTCGTAGCTACTTCTACACCGTAGACATTAAAATTTGCTACGAACGTAGTATTCGTGACTATGCACGTACTCCAAATGTCAATTGGTAGGCATCGTGTATCGATTGTCTCTCAATATTTCAAAGCGATATTTGAATCTGACTATCAATTTGATCACTCGACTCACAGTGAATGCCATACAGTCTACTGTATCCAATACTTTACTAAAAGTAAATAATATAGAACAGAAAACACCCAAGACCACGTATAATATCTCATTTGAAAGAAAATAAATAAATATTTCATCTTATACACAACGCCATCTAGTCCCAACTTATGCAGCATAAGTACATAAACATACTTTTGTTAATATGCATATTTTATACATAGAATACACCGAAACTCCGAAACCAATATTTGCGGATCAAACAAATATTTGGTCCGACCCGAGAATCGTACCCGAGACCTTAAGCACAGCAGTCTCATACGTTACCACTGCGCCATCGAGGCAGTTCAGTTTAGAGCAGAGTGAAAGTAGCTGCCCGTAGAATTACGCAACTGAAGAGACATCAGTGTATTACTACCATTAGGTGCTTCAAACTACTAGTGGTTTTGTCGGACTCGAACCGATATAAACACACCGCACACCGTCTCGGGAAATAGCTGGAGAACCAGGTGCATCCTAAAAAAAATCCCTAAACCACGTCGTATGCCGAGCCTCCTGCGGCTTGACAATACTTGAACGAGGTAGGCGCGCCACCGTGGCAGTCATATTTATATACTCTAACAAAGCAAGTAGGTAGAGAATCTTCAAAAGAAATAATCAGGCGGCACAGTTCCACAGAAAACATGGAGTACATGGTCGAAGAAATTCTTTATAATACCGACCTGTTGAAGACCGCTTTGTGCAGTGAAAGCTCGGCGAAATGAGAGCGAGCCTCCTCGAATGAGTTCTTTTGACACACTTAAACATTTTCATTCCACGGTCGAGAATTTTTCATAGCTCGGAATTAAATACTTTCTCGGCCTGATAGCACTCATTTTGTTAAAGTAATGAGTGCTTTTTGGGTCGTTTTAGCGTATAATGAAACGAAATAGAGGTTCATTCCTTACTTGTTCTTGGCAATTATTACATTTTCTTCATTTCTTTGGCTATTAATTAAAGTTATAATATCACATTAAGTAAGAATAATTAACCTAAGATTTTTTATATAACATATATAATATAAAAATAAAAGATATTAGCCATTATGTCTTTCTAAAATGTTATATTCTTTTCATATAATATTTTAAAAATAATGTTGACATTCCTCTCTGAACAATCTCATTTTCCTAGTCTTTAGTATTCTTATTATTACAGACCGACCCGGGATTCGAAACCGAGACCTTTTGATCAGTAGTCACATACTTTTCATATAACCGCTAGATCAACGAAATAGTCTTCCAAACAATCAGATCCTGTCAATTTTATGGTAAAAGGTCTTAAGTTATTACACCGTTAGGCTGCATAAACATGCTTTTTCCAAACCTATTTAATAGTACAAGATCCCACCGCTTGATTCTGCAGCTATCTGTTTTTTCGATACAACTAATTTTAAATGAATGTTTATAAAGTATACAATGCATTAGGGATAGGTTGCCTATCAAAAATTAGCCGCAATTACCTGAAATTAATTTTAGTAAAATTATTTTGCTGAAGAAAATTGCAACTATATGTTTTTTTAGTGAATTTTACGACATTTGAAAGAAAATAATGTTACGAATTCAAAAAGAATTGGTTGCCAGCTCTCAGTCAGCCGCAACGTTAGGGTTGCCAGGTATAAACATTTATATTAATGATGTTCCATACACGATTAACCGACCTCTAGAACCCAGGCCTGAAAACTTCTGCGAAATTTTATGAAAAATCAGTTTCAAAGAAGCTCTTATCAAATTTTTAGCTACATTCTGGGAAAACTATTGCTTAAACATTAATAAGAAAATCGGAGTTTTTTTGTTTATTAGTTCAATGTTCATGTATAGTAATATTTCTGATTTTATTAGATTAATAACGGCTTTTATTATGATTAATCTTATTAATATTATCATTTTTAATTTGGGATAATTAGTACACATCAATTCATACACACTAATTTTCATTAGTCAATCAGAGCAATGGAACATATAATGATGACGTTAAAGAATGATTTTTATTTCAAAGTTTTTTTATTATAAAAGTAAAAAGTTTGATTTTTTACTAATTATGTTATATTTAATTATATATTTAATAATGTTGAATCATTATACTTATTCTTAATGCAAATCTTATAATTATACGTCTTTAATTTTTCTTATTCATTGTATGTATCGGTGTCAATATCATCTGAATCATCAGAGTCATCATCTACTTCTATATTTTCATCTATGTCTTGTTGGTAATTCTTTTTATGCTTACAAGATATCTTCTACAGTCATTGGAGTTGGATCGCCAATGAACCATATTGGTTTTAAATTACCAACAATTACTAACCAACCGTAGTCTTCTGGATTAAAAGTAATACAAAATGGCTTAGTTACATTTTGCCACATGCAATTTATGAAACAATTTCTCAACAAATTTTGTTTTTATAATTTCCAATAAGGGAATCAATTTCGAGTCAAAACTCGTGACGTTCTTTAAAAAAAAATTTTCTTCTTGTCCCTGAATATTATTTTTGGAAGATCTTATGCAAATGCAAAATCCTATCCTATCTTATCCAAAAAAAATGCAATAAGGCTACGCTCTATTAACATATTGCATTTTTTACGCCTTACAAAAGTTTGGTAAATTTCTGAACAACAGAAATTATTTCATCATTAAAAAGGACTTGGCATTAGTCAACGATGCGAAAACTATTTGAAAGGTCCTATTATTTAAAAAAAATTTGAATGGCCTGATCTTTCCTTTATCATAAAACGCAGCTGAATAATTACAGCAACTAAATGCATGGAAGTAAGTAAGTAATGTAAAAGTTTGTAGGCCTGGGTTGGAGAGGTCTGTGAATTGTAAGGAACATTAATTTCTTCTCGATTTTCACGTTCGTTTAATGTTTGATATAAGGTGACAGATGCCTGTCAAAAATTTAATGTATTTATTTTGTATTAAGATTTAAAAAAAACAAGTGTGTGTATATAATTAACACTAATATAACTGTTTACACCTGGCAACCCTAACGTTGCGGCTGACTGAGAGCTGGCAACCAATTCTTTTTGAATTCGTAACATTATTTTCTTTCAAATGTCGTAAAATTCACTAAAAAAACATATAGCTGCAAATTTCATCAGCAAAATAATTTTACTGAAATTAATTTCAGGTAATTGCGGCTAATTTTTGATAGGCAACCTATCCCTAATGCATTGTATACTTTATAAACATTCATTTAAAATTAGTTGTATCGAAAAAACAGATAGCTGCAGAATCAAGCGGTGGGATCTTAGACTATATTGCCTTCTCTTCTATTGCCTTCTCTACTATTGCCTTCTCTACTATTGCCTTCTCTACTATTGCCTCTTCTACTATTGCCTTCTCTTCTATTGCTATCTCTCTTAATCTGTGTCTCTTTTTAGGGTTCCGTAGCCAAATGGCAAAAAACGGAACCCTTATAGATTCGTCAAGTCTGTCTGTCTGTCTGTCTGTCTGTCTGTCCGTCCGTATGTCACAGCCAATTATTTCCGAAACTATAAGAGTTATACTGTTGAAATTTGGTCAGTCGATGTATTCTGTGAACCGCATTAAGATTTTTACATAAAAATAGAAAAAAACAATACGTTTTGGGGGTCCCCATACTTGGAACTGAAACTCAAAAAAATTTTTTTCATTAAAAGTATACGTGTGTGGTATCTATGGATAGGTGTTCAAAAATGATATTGAGGTTTCTAATATATTTTTTTTCTAAACTGAATAGTTTGCGCGAGAGACACTTCCAAAGTGGAAAAATGTGTGTCCCCCCCCCTCTAACTTCTAAACTAAGAGAGTGATAAAACTAAAAAAAATATATGTTGTTCATTACTATGCAAACTACCAACGAAAATTGGTTTGAACGAGATCTAGTGAGTAGTTTTTTTTTTAATACGTCATAAATCGTAACACGCAATTTACCTTTCATCCAATCAATACACTAGTATAAAAACATCGATGAAAGTTACAACGAACTACAAGAACTTTTATATGATGTTACTTGCTAATACGGAACCCTTAATGGGCGAGTCCGACTCGCACTTGACCGCTTTTTTAATAGAGTTTTAAAGTATTTTAAGAATGATCTACTATCAAGATACTCGTGATTTAGGAAGTATATATGTACGTAACTTACCTAAATTACATACATATTACAAATAGAGTACCTACTCTCAACCCTCTGCCTGTCTATTAAAAAATGGGCTGAGCTCTTCTCATAAAAATGTCACGTCACGTCGGTGTTCAGAGGTCTTTAACTATATAATGGAAATGTAGGATCGTGATATAGACCTGAGAAGAGGTATTATGTGAACAGAGAAGAGTAAATAACTTTAAGCCTAAAACAGTTTTAATAACATAATACTATAAGGTCTACCTTTTGTTTAGACTTTCATCGTATTAAGTACTTAATCTTCGTGTTAGAAATGTTATTGACATTAAAGCATGTCAAAAAATTCGCCAAGTGCGTGTCAGGCCATGCATAGAATAGGGTTTCGTAGTCATCAATAGTGGCACGCGGATTTAAAATCCTGTCCAAACCAAGTCTTTTAAAGGGGGGATGTTGAATAACTTGCAATTTCAGCAAAATCTCATTTTTTTTATAAAAGCTATATAATGATAGCTAGCACAATGGGATAAACGACAAAAAATAATAATCCTCGTTTAATGCGAAGGGGGAAGAAATAGAAGTTTTATTTTAGCACTTCGTCGACGTGATATACACACATATCTAGTACATGCGAAGTATCATCTTTCTAGCAGTGCCCGTCTGGTAGGTAATTCGAGGACAGACGGACGGACAAGACAAAACTATGAGGGTTCCGATTCGTGATTATTATTTTTTTGTATAATTGAACCGGAAAACGGTTTTTCTAAGATAAACGTAAATAATACATAAAATAAATGTTGGAAAACACTCTAACAAAAGTTTGATTACAAACAATTATAGAAACATAAAAGTGAAGCTAATTAAAGCGTGTTATAATAGAATCCATTCTATCCAATACAATAACAATAATCTATTCTTACATCAAAAAGCTTTAAGAAAATAAGTTTAATGATATTTCTACCGTGAATGGCTGAACCTCCAACAAGCTTAAAATAGGCTCGGTACAAGTCAAGAAAAAGCCTTATCTCTATTCCACAAGGCCTACTTTCACTGTTGGCTTTATTAATTTAATTAATTAAATTTCCCTCAGGCAACACTCCTTTCGTTCCTTCAACAGACAGGCTTGGCATTAACTTATAACGTTGTGTTAAACATTTAAGGCAATGGAATAAAATGAAGAAGTTCATTTAAATAATAAAAAGCTTTTCTCGTTTTGTTTTTCGATTGGAAATTATTAAATGACTTTCGAAGTAATTGCAGCAGAATAGCAGAAATGATGTGTTTTTAAATTAATGGCTCAGTTATTAAGCTTTTCGTCGTTTCTCTAAACTTTGCATTGTAAATTGTGCATTTTTATAAAAAATAAATAAATATCACTGGTCTTTACATAGCAGACTCTTCAGACATCAGAAGGCTGAATTTAATTTTTTTAAATTACAACTTCATTATAAGGTATCATAATGCTACATTGCACTGTAATACTCAACTTACATTTTATGACAAATTATTCAATTTTATTGCATTATGCAGGTAGTGATTAAATCCTATGAAAAGGTCAGGTGCCTGTTAATGTAACTTAAATCAAAGACCCTTTTAAAATAGTACATATAATAATATGTACTTGTACTTATACTTGTACATATAATAAAATGTAATAATATGTATAATATCTATAAGATATCACGTATTTTAAGTAGGTCAGTAAGAATAACAGCCACTGGCTCTAAATAATGGACATCATTTTTTACTAATCGAGAATAAAGTGGTGTGCAAGGGGATAGACAATGTCCAGCAATGGACCGCGATGGGCTGATGATGATGATGATGATATTTAATTAAAGACCTACTCTAATATATCAACTGGTTCATTTCAATGTGTAAGAAAATAGTGAATGTACTTGATATTTTTATCAGGATGCGATGGTAACTAGGATAGCAAGCAAGCAACACTATAATTTGCAAAACTGCTGCTTGATGAATTTTCATCCATTTCTTACTTTGAAAAAAATATATTATTCGTTTAAAAATAGCTCTTTTATCTGATAATCTAGGGATGACACAATATTTTTTTCTAAGATAATAAACTACAAAAATTAGTCACAATATAAAACATTTTTTTATATTAATCGCCTATTTCTAATCTTTACGAACATATGCCTTCCAAAAATTTCACTGTAATAAGACGCGCTCACCTGACTAGAACATTTTATAATTTTTCATCTCACAAATGAAGGTGAATTTTCCCCTAAGGTACTCTCCATAGTAGTAAGTTCATTTTATTAAGCATACCGCAAGCTCTTCGCAATGTCCTTGAGGAGTGTGGGCGTCTGAGGCCTCGCAGAATAACTCTTTGTTATCTCAAGAGTCCTCAGGTGAGATCACGACTATCTTGTGGACATTTTTCGTATAATATTTCGGAACTTTTAAGTCATCTTGTAATAAGGTGGGTTTTTGTGTTTCAATGGCAGTTGTTGAAAGGAATTTGATAGTTACTATATTCAGTAAAAGTATTCGAAAGTAGAGCGTGTTTTTTGGTGTTTTGAGTTTATATTCTTGTGCCTATATTTCACTAAAACGCGGTAGGTAGAATATGGCCGCATGTATTTACTAAGACTGACTGCCTCGTTGGTCTAGTGGTTAGCGTATGCGGCTGCTGATCAAGAGGTCTCGGGTTCGATTCCCGGGTCGGAACAAATATTATTTGTGTGATTCACAAATATTTGTTTAGGAGTCTGGGTGTTTTCTATGTATAATATGTATGTATTTACAAAAAAAAAGTATGTTTATGTATTTATATCAGTTGTCTAGTACCCATAACACAAGCTCTGCTTAGCTTGGGACTAGATGATGTTGGGTGTCAGATGTCCAAAATATTTATTATTATTATTATTATTATTAAATAGTTGAAATGCTCATAACCTTTAGGTGATTGGGGCTTTAGGTGATTGGAAATAATCACCGAAGGTAAACAATGACTGCGCGGTCAGTATCTAGATGGGTGACCGTTTGTGGAATGATATATTATGAGCGTTTTCGTGATTCCGAGGTCATGTTAAACAGTCGGTAGCGGTTGATAACATGAGATAACAGGCGTAAAGCTTAGTTGGAATAATTCGGGCGGCTTAACAACATTCAACGGCAAGATTACATAGTCACAACGTGTCTTGCCAGTCGTAAACCTGCACTCAACCAGCGTGATGATAATTTTATATCTGTCTACTTACCAGTTTAAGTGCATGTTTTCTTGTTCTTCAAAACCGGGAAACCAAATATTTATATACAAATGTTTTGTTTCTAGCGTACATTTGTATTCTCAAATATTCCTTAGAAACATTACTATTTTCGATAAAATGTCACGCTTATATGGCTACGTACAAAGCTGCTGTTCTTTTGAAATTTTTATTAGCATGCTGCTTCCTATTCGCACGAATATATCCCTAAAGGAAGATTACGTGACCCTTTTGTATGGAAAAAGAAAGGTATTGAGGAAATGGTATCTAACTTATAAAGGGTGCTTTTACATATGCCGGAAAATATACGCGACGAATTTCAATCAGGATGATACATTTTTATTACAGTCACAAAAGATTTTCTGCTCTTGTGCTATTGAATAAACCTCTACCATTGCTTTACTGTTTGAAAATGTGCCTTCTTAGTAAATAAAATTGAATAAAACCTACTGTGTCAACTGTCAAGTCTTCTTCCTAGCCTTATTCCAATTATTATTTGGGGTCGACTACTAGTTCAAACGGTTTTACCTGAATTCAGTTTTCGACGGAGCGACTGGCATCGGACCACCGCAACCCAAAGGAAGATCTGTAATTCGAAGGTTGAACTAGTTGTCAGTAAATTTAAGGGCACTGACTTCTCAATAACGATTGCCAAACTTCCAAACTCCGGGCTGCTATAAGGCCAAAAACACTTTTTGACCCGACCCGGAAGCAGTCAAAGCCTGGAACTCATTGCCGACGAACATGGTTCCGCCTTATTACGATCCTGGGTCTAGGTTCTTGTTATAAAATAGTGTTTTTCCAAACATTCACATAAACATAATTTTCTCATATAAAAAAGTAACTCTTTAGTAAAATAAATCTGAGATCACTGTTGCGTAATCTTACTTAAAGAGAAAAAATAAAAAAAAAGGTTCAACTAAAATCTTTTAAGGGTATGTAACTCTTCTCTAACATAGAAGCAATATTTTTATCCTCGCAGGAAATAGGGTACGTGCACATTATTCATTTGATCCTTATATGTTGGAAGCTCCACTTAATGGTTGTACATTTTAGTGAGCCATATATTTTGTTGCATCCGATCGCGTTTTTATATAATCTTTGCTATATCGTCGAATTGTTCGTATGTCTTAAACGTTCCATATACACAATGATAAATTTAGATTTTGTGTGTTCAAAATATAGTGCTGGTATTAAATATTTCTTATATTTTTTTTTTAAATTTGTTCATAAATATTTTAATATTGTTTTATGTACGAGGAAAAAAGGTAATGAAAATACACTCGGTTCCAAAAATAACGGGTCAGTCACATAAACCCGAATATCTCCCGAACTACGTATGCCATCCTAATGAAACGAAGACTGTTCAATTGAGAATTTAATTATACAGATAAAAAATAAAATAAAACTTAGTTACACCCACAATATTAATCTTAAATTAAAAAAAAACTAAAGTAGTCATATTTTTCTTAAGATTACATTTTTTTTATGATTGTTTTTTTTGCTGTTTTTCATCACTGGAGGCTTCATCACGTGGAGGCAATACAAAGTATTAAATGAAGAAAGTGATGAAAAACAGCAAAAAAACAATCATAAAAAAAATGTAATCTTAAGAAAAATATGACTACTTTAGTTTTTTTTTAATTTAAGATTAATATTGTGGGTGTAACTAAGTTTTATTTTATTTTTTATCTGTATAATTAAATTCTCAATTGAACAGTCTTCGTTTCATTAGGATGGCATACGTAGTTCGGGAGATATTCGGGTTTATGTGACTGACCCGTTATTGGTTTATGTGACTGACCCGTTATTTTTGGAACCGGCTTTATTTATAATATAACTAGCTTTCGCCAGTGGCTCTGCCCGCGTATATCTCGATTATTGCAGTAGAAAGTAGCCTATATGTTATTCTGATAAATAAGCTATATTACTGTAAAGTTTTATCCAAATCCGTTCAGTAGTTCCGTTTTTGTTTACTCCTGTTAGTTCCAAAAGACTGGCACTATTGAAACGTTTTATGTAAATGTGTCTATTTCTGTAAGTAAAACCACTAACAAACTAAACCTGAACAAACCGACGAAACTGGGCGCGGGACCTATCGTAATACCAGCGCAGTCCCTGAGGCTGCACCAACGTTCTGAGATTGGTACTTTTTCTGGCGCTGCACGGAGTATTTTGATTGCTAGTTTATTTCTTTAAAATTTTTCTTACTCTGTGTTGTCTTATGTATAAAAAATAAATATTTTTTCTTACTCTCTGTCAAAAATGTCAGAGTCATGATGTAACAAAAACTAGATAAGTTCAACCTAATCGAAGACCTGCACCTCTTTAAAACTTTCAAGTCCATTAAAAGTTAGATTGTTTAGTAATAAATGTGCCATCACCAGAACACTGTTTTATAATAGCAATTTAATTAGGTTAGTCAAGTTCTTTGGATTAGAATTCCAAGTTTAAACTGATTGACACATGAAGGAAGAGTCGAACCATTACTATTGTAGAACCTGTCAATCCTATATCCCATCCTATCCTTTCCTGTCTTAACCTGTCCCGTCCCTTCTGTTTTCTATTAAACAGAGTACAGTCACTTTAGTGGGCTCTAAATAAAATAAAAGCCATTAGAGATAAATTCTGATTGTAAATGCAGACAATGCAGCACGTGGGAATTTAGTGAGATGCTGCTGTATTATCATAGATACCTATCTGAAGTAAGACAGGTTAAAAAAAAGTTACTTATTATATTATTTAACATTTACTGTTCAAATAAGGTTCTAAGATCAATTTGAATTCTTAAAACTTAATATCATATTACTTAGGAGATTCGACAGGTATTAGCTATTTCACACTGTATCACACCAACAACAATAGTTCACAGCTGAACATAGGCATCTCTGTAGAAAGGAGGCTTTCGCCTGGCTCAATAGCTACTTATGCAATTTTATGTTTTGTTTTGAAAGCAAATTAATTTTAAAACAACTAATTGCTTTGCTTTAATACCTATGGTTTTAGTTTTTCAGACAGGTTTATTACTTTTAGTATTTCATCTATCACCACCGAGTAGTATTATTAGCGATAGAAAAAATACTAAACCTAAAAAAATAAGTCAATAGAAAAGTAGCGCGTAAAAGTTAAAGGAAAAGGATAGAAAAATAGTTTATAGCAAAACAAAAAGCTACTTTCGCGAACATATACAATTGTACATTGTCGTAAAGTGTTCTTAATATTTAAAGAAATAAAATAGCACGAACGTATCTAACTCAGCGTAAAATTCACAAAAGATACCCACTGAGCATGAATTCGTCTTCGGTGCTCACATTTGATGCGTTCTCGCAAAAGAAAATTAAGCTCATCCTACACGTGCCAGTAACTACATACGCTTGCTGAAAATGCAAAATCTTGATTGTTTATTTACATTACTTATATTTATGGATTTTTGATACCAAAATACCCATACCAAAATTAATTTTTTTTTTTATTAATTTAAATTACAGGGATACAGAACTACTTTTAAAATCTATAAGTTAATGTGTCACTTATACACAAACTCGCACATACATTTACACACACACACACACAGACGCCCACTTATACCTACTGAGTATTTAAAATAGATGTTTTAGTATTAACAAATATATATAAGTCCTAGGCATAAGATGATCTTAACGTTTGATAGCCACAACACGGGCTCTGCCTAGTGTGACTGTAACAGTAAATGTTAACATTATTGTATCTTGGTTTTGAAAATAAACAATTATTATTATTAATATTATTTTCTGTCACAAAACTAAGTTAAAAAGGTGATATAAAATATTACAGGTTAGCTGCAATGTAGATTTGAGTTTGGAACTAGTTTGGAACACAAACCAACACAAATTTTTTTCAAAATACTTTATGATTTATCTACTATATTAATGGTAAAGTAGGTGTATTATATGTGGCAGAACTTGTTTCGGTAAATATGAGCGAGTTATACAAGTAGCGTAGAACCTATCGAAAACGAGATATTTACGAAAAATTAAAAAAAAAAGTTTTGCGACTTTAAAACTTGTTTTGGGGCCAGTTTAGGATACCAAAACACGAGTTTTTCGTGGTAATATACTGGGTATGTCGATTTTTCGAGGTTAAACCCTATAATGACTGTATATGTGTAAATATGCACGGAAAATTCGTTTGAAATCTTGTATTTGTTTTGTTTTTGAAGCGTATGCGTGCATCGTTGTAAACGTGCACAAGCGTGTGTTAAAAGTGCCGTCTTTTCTTTGTTGTTTTACAGCCTATGTAACCCTCTAAACAGGGATCTAACAGGCCTTTAGCTAACGGCATGGGTGTATTTATGAGACTCAACTGCGGATTTTTGTTCACATCTGAAAATGAATTCGTGTCGTTGAATAATTGATTTTATTTACGATGAGATTGTAGTAATGATTGACAAAATTAACTTTCTTAACATAATATAGATCTATTCTAAATTAATAATATTATATTATAAAAAAAAATTATAAATTATTTCTTAAACTTGTACCATGAATACATAAATACAGCATACGAGTAGTTTTGTTTTCGTAAATATTTGCAAATACTATTAGTTTGATTCTAAAACATTTATTATACTTATGCGAAATTTGTCTCTATCGAATTAACCAATTAAGGGGCATTAATCACATAATATGTAAAAGGTAAGGTGTTTTAGAAAATAATTGCATTACTGAAATCGGCAAGCTTAAAATGATCATAGGAATTATCCTAATCAAGCCAACAGAAGGAGATGATACAAATAATTCGAGAGCAACCATTTCTACCTAAAACCACCAATGTCCAAAGTGTATTGCTATAAATTAATATAGAACTTTTCACCACACGGCACTGTTTTTTTTTGTTTTTTGGGGGCCAAGGATGTTTTCACTCTGCCTGATGGAAAGTATGAGCAAAATCCAAAAGTGGGGGTCGCCATATTCACTGCGAATGCAAGCAGTATGGCGACCCACATTAAGGGGGCCCAGTAAGATGCTCCTCACGCCCCGCTTAAAGGACCCGGGATCATAGTGGGAAGGAAAAACAAGAGCCGGCAGTTAGTTGCAGTTTTTAACTGCTCAGCACAAGAAGGAAAATCGGAACCGCTTAGTTCTGCAGCGTATATCTTCCACTCTTATTTTATGTTTAAAAGACATTAAATATACTACATTTCTCGGCGTATTTAGTAAAACCTTAAAATACATGTTTACACGCTATTTACCCTCTCCTATGCAATGAATCGTCAAATCAAGCATCCTTAAATCTTCTAGAAGTACTTCGTATCTTACAAACACAGTCCTTGGCCCCGTCACTAACAACATTACGGTTGTAATGGCCTCTATGTACGTAATTAGGGACTAGCGTCGAGAGAAGCTCTCTAGTGCTCGTTTATACTGGTGTATGTACATATATTTACATCTAACTAATCTAAAATAAAAATCTAGTGTGCACTTAATTCTCGTTTTTGCGTGTGTGAAAATTACAAACTAAGACCGCCCGAAATATTTCACACATGGTGTTATATAAATAAGAAATTTTATGCTTAAAAGTCTTGAAATTCACGTCCAAACACAAAACAACATACCAACACATTGTTTGAAATCACGCATTGATTGAAGAGACACCATCATGATTGGGTTCTGTTTTTTTATAAAACAAGTATCAAAATCATCATGAAAACCCCAAGTTAGTAAACATTGGAATAGGCAGACTGTCACCGGATAGCAAGTATTTCTCGGGAGGGGAGACAAATTCGAATTCCTACAATTTAAATAGTGTTCAGAACGCTCGAGTAATTCTATTTATTCGGTTTAAATCACTTCAGAACGTTTACTCAGTGAACTGACACCTGGGAAAAGTCGTGACGTACATTGTATTATTGTATTGGCTTTATTTTACGTTTCTTTTTTACATAATAGAAAAACTTACCTTTAAATGTCAGTATCTAATCTAATTTCGAATTTGTAGAGATTTGTAGCTTAGAATTATATACAGACAAACATGTCTAAAGATATCTTAAAAAAACTTAACGAAAATCGGTTCATTCGTTTCACATATCGAAACATAGATACACAGACAGACACGTTAAACTTAAAACACCCGTCTCTTCTTGCGTCGGGGGCTCAAAACTACACTTTAATATCAGCTATATTCATTTTAGCTTTTATCATATTTTTGTTATTTATAGTCGGTACATGTGTTGACTGCCTCGTTGGTCTAGTGGTTAGCCTATGCGACTGCTAATCAAGAGGTCTCGGGTGCAAATCCCGAGTCGGGCCAAAAAGTGTTTTTAGGATTTTCTTAGGAAATTCCTAATAGCTGCCCGGAGTTTGGAAGTTTGGCGGTGATTCACGCCCGTGCCTCGGAGAGCACGTAAAGCCGTCGGTCCCGGTTGTCATGAACATCTATGGCAATCGTTATTGGGAAGTCAGTGCCCTCAAATATACTGACAACTAGTTCAATCTTCGAATTTCAGTTCTCCCTTAGGGTTGCGGAGGTCCGATGCCAGTCGCTCCGTGGAAAAACTGAAATTCAGGTAAAGCCGGTTGAACTAGTAGCCAACCCCAAATAAACTTGGGAATAAGGCTAGGAAGATGATGAGTCGGTACATGTGTTACCTACTAAAAGCATACCTACCAATAATCGAATTAGAAAGCTACTCTAGAGGTCACTCAATCGTACTGAAACGTGAACATTTGTTTATGACCTTTATACATTCAGGTGAACAATCTGCCTTGTCTCTTTCATAAAAACAGTTGAGTTGAGAACCTCCTTCTTTTCCGAAGTCCGTTAATAATATATACATTATATGCAAACCCATGTTCATAACATCGTTTCAAATAAAAATAAACACTACCATCACCACCACAGAAGCTCTTCCATGACTACGGGCCCTGATAATCCCGCATTACTCAATTTTAATACGGCTAGGCGGTTCTGCGTTACAAGTCTTCGTAATCCTACATTTGTGGAAAATACAATATTTACATACCTTCCATTCGGGTTCCGCTACGGAAAAATGACGAGAATCGTGAGAGGATTTTTAGGAGTTCATATAAAATGTTTTATTACAGTGACACGCACCAGAATAAATAATATTTACGTAGCTAAGCGTAGTGTGAGGCTTTTTTGTAACATCTGTATAAGATTTAATGAAGGCGCTGAAACTCACGGATAATATGTTCCTTTATATATAACGGCTAATTGAAGCAAATTTGACTCTTATCTTGAACTTTACTAACTAATTTTAATCAACGTTATAATATTATATGTATTTCTAATTTATTATTAAATCAGTCAATTAATATAAACAAAGGTATGGATCATTAACAAGCCAATTATATGTTATTTGACATCAAATTTCAGCTTAAATTGATGTTAATATTTAAGCAAAAGTGCTTAGATAGATGGCAGTGTTTAAAAACTGGTTTTAATTTTTTTAGTTATTTTTAATTTATTATGGAAAAACTTTTTTTATAGTAAAGTATTTGTACATTCTATGTAAAAGACCCACAATAATAGTGATTTAGATTTGATTTGAAGCCTTTGGGTTAGATGCAACAAAATATATTTTATTAACGTAGGAATATTCTATGCTGGTTAACATTACATAAAAAACTTTTATTCACAATACTTTTATTGAGTCATTATTTGCACTCGATAGAATGTATATAATTCTACGTTATCGGCAAAATGTAGAGAATTAGAGTGATGTTATAAATTACACGAATTAATTCGAGCCCTCAGTGCTAATCGATTGGTGGGAGCCATTCAATTGATAGATATATTACACCAGGTGCGATTCTCGAGTGGTTCTTTGAAATGAATGGTTTTAATTACAAGTCGTTTTAAAAACTTGGTATTTTAGGAGCTCATCAGTAGAATTACGGTTTCAATTATTTTCTATGAAAGTAATAAAAGAGATATATATGTCGTACCCAACTAGCTTAATTAAACGGTCGATCAACAGCCTAGTTTTATGAATTTATAGCCTTTGTATAGATTAATTTGACTTCTAGGTAAGGTTAGATTAGTATTTTTTTGTTTTATATATGGGTAGACACCTCTCTACAGCGAGATGTATATAAATTGTTTCTGCTACTCAGGCTAAGGTTTGACTTTTGGATTCGGTTAGTATGTTGTTTAGTATGTTAGTATGTCGCTAGGCTGCGAAATATATAAATTAAAATGACTTCAATAGATATGTGCATATAAATGGCCTAATAAACATTGGTACAAGTTAATTAAGGATTTCTCTGACTCTGTATATCTTAAGGAATAATTTTAATTTTAGTCATTTGTAAACTGGAAGGTATCTTTACTTAAAATGGTTACATTAAATTTTAATTATTTCTTTCTGTTACATTACCTTCACTATCGTTATAGGCAGACCTAATGTGATGTAGAGGCTATTGTCTTATACTAGTTATTTTACAAGTATATAAAAAACATACATTTTATATAAAGTAACAAAACATAACAAAGACAAACAAATCAAGACAAGAATCCAAGACAACCAACAAAAATGCTTTCTTTTGTTAATTTTAATTTAAAAAAATCATTATTTTTATAAATTTACTGGCATCAGATTTATCTGTGACATTTTTAAAATTTTGGCACAGGACTGCAATGTGCAGAGGCCGGTAGAGGCCGCTAGCTCCCCAATCGTCGCTTAAGGGTCGCTGCGATCACATCCTGGGGAAATGTGACCGCTGCAAACGACCCGAGATAGGTGACACCCCCGGTGCGGCCGGGGGGTGTCGTTTAAGGCGGGTTGATGTTTTGCCTCTTTCTGTACAGAGCGGTGAGAGGCGCAACAACATCCTGCCCCGGGGGTGAAACTAGTCACCCCGGGATGTACCTCAGACGTTGAGGTACCGCAGGGGGGACACCAGAAGCTGCTGATGCGATCCTGGTGTTCCTCTCAACTGCCGAGGTAGGCCGCCGCGGGGTTTAGTTGGTAGACCGGTTGCCCGGGAGTCCCACACACGCCCTTCGTTTACCCCACGAAGGGTATGGTGCGAAAAGTATTCCCCGCGTAAAAAAAAAAAAAAAACTGACCAGGCCGCCATGGTATGGGTCACCATGCTACATTGCTTCCCCTCACAGTGAGGATGGTAACCACTACACCTGGATTATATTCATGCTTTCCATCAGGCTAAGTAGAATAATTTTGTTAGGCTTAAATAAAAAGAAAATATGAAATTCCATGAAGTTCGAAAAGAAAATTCTAGATTTTTGTTCCGAAAATATTTAAATCAATCACTTGTGAGTTTTTCATTGAACGCTTTAGAAGTTCAGAAATATTTTTACGTGACCGAAATACTTTTTACAACAATTTGTTTCGAGGTTTACTTTATACAAAAAGAAAGTTGTCTGGGTATTCGGCTTTGAATATTAAAATACAGATTTATGATAAATCAATTTTCATTTTAACTGCAAATTTAAATTTATATTCGAAGTTAATGTTTTGGAAATATTTTTAGATTTTGTTTTTTAAATAGGTAAACGGTTGACTTTAAATTATTTAATAAAAACATGTTTACTATAAAGTAAATGTGCTTACTGTGTTTATTAAAATGTAATCTAAATATTGAAACATTTACATTTACATGACTACTTTGATATATTGCTTTTAATATAATTGGTTTTCTCCTACACCTCTACACTGGCCAAGACACCTACAATTTAGTTCAAGTTTGAAATATATATATAGACAAAATTAGTAAAACATCTTTATAATGTGTTTGATGTTTCTGTTTAGCTCCTTAAGAATCTTCATCGTTAATTAGTGTTGTATTTGATTCAACAATGAGTTTGTTATCTACTGATGTTGGAGACCTGGTGATTCGATGACATAAATATGAAAATACTTATCTCGAGTACCAGTCTCTCACAAACTTTCTTTGTAATATATTTTACATTAAACGTCCACATTGTACTGCAAACATGTGTGATGAGAAATAAACTATTACATTATTACGACGATATTAGACAATAATTACATATAATAAGCTTTCTCGATAATTTTGCTATAACATGCAAACAGATCCGTCAAAATAAATCCGACTTATAGCCTTAAAAGATTAACGAATTCAATAAACAATGAAACCAAACCCTAGAGAATTATTACGTTAATATAGATATCAATGTAAATGCCAAAATTCGAAAACTTCATAAAGTCAATTGTTAGAGTTGCTCATGTTTATTCGAGCAGCCTTCAAAAATAATTCTAAAATATCCTCATATTTTTTCAAGAACCTTGAAATACGGATATTTCGTATCCGCGGCACGTAATGAATAATGAAACTGAGAAACGGTTGCGAATTAAGAATTTAATCTACTCGGCTCCGTGGTAACAGTTAAGTTCGTTTAGTACGCACGAATTTTGTAACTGCCTTAGAAAGCTCTACTTCAAAGATAAAGAATTACTCTTAATTCTTTCAAGTAAAGGGTTAAGTGTCTGCGGTTTGTGAAACTTGAGAATTGTATAGCTGAATTATTTTCGTGGTAACTAAAATGTTTCTAACATTTATGAGATTTAAATATTTTGTACTTACAATAACTCAAATACAGCTAACCACACAGCTAACGGATACAAAAAATTCACATAGGATGGTATTGGTTAAGTTGTTCATCATTATTTTTTATTATTACAAATAAGCAAGCTATATACTGCTTTCCATTTTATTAAAAGCTTAATAAGTGCCGAGTGTAAATTATACCCTAAAAATATTTCTCTTCTTTCATAATTTTCTATGTGTTTCTGAACCACTCATCAGATTACATCAATTCCATAAAAACAAAAAAGAATTTGCAAAGTTATGATTTCGCACTTCAACTTTTGACAAACAAAAACATTTTAGCACAAATAAGCGGTCATCTCTCGACGGTATTTTTGTTTACCACTTCTCCTCCAAACTTCGAGGATCCCCATAACATGTTAACAAGGTAAAGGGGATTAAAACTGTTTCAGAGACAATTATTTATGGTTACGGCATTGTTCTGGACTTCGGCTGTAGTTCAGAAGTTGTTCAGTGAATTGATTGCGATGGAATTTTAACGATGTGTTTAATATATGTGGATTCTTGATTTCCACTTAGTCTTGGAATAACGTGTATTATGTTTTTGGAAACATAATAACAAGTGTTCACGCGCACAGCGCATGAATCCTTCCCCTCGCGGGGAGGCGTGCGGAGGGCGTGGTGTGGCCGGCATCGACAGCGCGCGTCGCGAGCCGGCACTTCGCTTCAACTCGTTTTACTGAACGACAACCGACGCGCGCGCATCAAAGTCTCCAACATAGTATTGTCTACTAAGAACGAATATTATAAGTTTACAGTCCACTTTAATAGTTTTAATTAACTACCGAAGCCTAAACATTGGTTCTTCAAGCCGTCAATCAAATCCGCGTAACGTTATATTACGAAGTAAGAAGACGTTCGCGCGGTGGCAGTACGTGGGACGTTGGTGGACTTTGAACTCGAAAAATTGTTCGAAGGCGACGTGTCATTGTAAGCTGCGATCAACGGCAGGCAAGTTTGAAGTTGAAGTGGCCCTATTACGAACGAGGAGAGGACGTCTACTACTTCCCGAGTTTTTTCACGTCGACGGGTGGTCAAGTCTCGACTACGTTGGTCGAAACCGCCAAGTCATTTAAGTTGCTTCGTGGGAATCTTCACAGTCCGCCTTGTGGATAAAGATAAGCATATTTGTGTATCGTTCCAAGTTCCTATCTATTTATTTCTAGTATTTTATTTCAAATTAAAAAACCGTTACAACCGTTTCAGTTCAGTTTCAAATTTGAGTGATCAAGTGATCGTTTTTTCACCTCTTCAACATTGTACATTAAAGTTTGTCGTAAGTTGTTTACATTTAAGAATACTAGCCGCACGGAAACCGGTTTGCTATCGCTTCTTTGCTAAGTAGGTCAAAGTGCACGGCTATTCATTGCAATATTCACATTATATTGATGCTTATTGTTCATACTATTTTTTCACACTATCTATTTGGAGCTTTATTTCTCTTTTCTATTTAAATAAAACCAGTTTCTTGACAATGACGAATGATGAAATATTACTTAGAAAACGTAGTGCTATGAAAGCTAAGCTCACGAACTTCTGCAATTATGTAAACGTACTTCTTAGTTGCGAATCGCTTTCTAGCTTGCAGCGCATTGAACTCGATAGTCGCCTTAGTAAATTTGATGCCTTATATGATGAATTTGATAATTTACAGTTGGAAATTGAGGTGCTCTCGGACAAACCAGATGATGCGTATGGGGAACGTACCAAATTTGAGGAGCGTTACCATGCAGTGGCAGCTCAGGCGCGCAGTTTGCTGAACAGTGCTGATGCCGGCAACGACACCGCGTCTGTGGCGGGCTCGACAAACAAGAATACAGGTGCATCGTTGCGTCGTAATTTTGTACGCTTACCTAAAATTGATTTGCCCCAATTCGATGGTAGTTATCAGTGTTGGCTTGAGTTTAGAGACATTTATATTTCTTTGATACATAATAGCAGTGATATCGATAATATTAGCAAGTTCCATTACCTACGTGCATCGCTCAAGGGAGATGCACAACAAATTATAAAAAATATTGATTTTAAAAGCGATCATTACCAAATGGCGTGGAATTTGTTGTGTGAGCGATATAACGATAGCAGGCTTTTAGTGAATAATCACGTACGGGCCTTGTATAGTGTTCCCGCTGTGTGTAAAGAATCTTATATGGAATTGCGTCAATTTATTGACACTATTAACAAAAACATTAGAGCACTAAAAACATTGAACGAACCTACCGAGTATTGGGATACAATCTTACTGTATATGTTGACTGAGAAAGTGGATAAAGTCACTAACAGGGACTGGCAGGAGTATTGCGATAGTTTACCTAAACCTCCTACTTTGTCGCAGTTTTGTTTATTTGTTAGTAAGAGAGCTGATTTGTTAGAGAAGGTTGAACGTAGTGAACAATCAAATCAAACGGATAATAATAGTACTAATAGTTATGCGGTAGTTACACAACATTCTAATAAAATCGATAATTTAAACAACAATAAACATCAAAAAGATACAAAAAATAACAGTAAATGTCCTATGTGCAAAAAGGACCACTTAATGTTTGTTTGCGAAGATTTTCGTAAGTTGACAGTAGAAAATCGCTTATTAAAAGTAAAAGAGCTTAAGTTGTGCTTCAATTGTTTACGTTTTGGTCATTCTAGTAAAAAGTGTAAATTGTCGCATTGTAAATATTGTAAACGTAGGCATAATACTCTTTTACATGTAGACCAACCTAGCTCAAGCAACTTCCAGGATCCTATGCCCAGTATTGCTTTGCCTAGCTTGCCTACTGACATTTCTAGAGGTACACACTTTCAGAACAGCACATCTGAAAGCGTCGTTTTGTCGGGTGACACTACAGAAAACTCTACCCGTTCTGTTTTGCTATCCACAGCTCTGGTGACACTGGTCAGCAACCGGGGTGAGAAGCTCGACGCCAGGATCCTGCTCGATAACGGTAGCACAGCCAACTTTATTACTGAAACACTGTGTAACAAGCTGGGATTGTCCAAGCGTAACGCTAACTCCACGATATCAGGTATAAATAATCAGATGACTAATAGCACACAGTCTTGTAGGTTTACAATTCAGTCCCGTAATGGTGTCTACAGGGAGACTATAAGTTGTCTTGTACTGCCTAAGATTACTAGGATATTACCTTCGTCTATGGTGGACATTGGCAGCATCAACATTCCAACAGATATTCAACTGGCTGACCCTTCATTCTACATTCAGTCGGCTATTGATATTCTTGTTGGCGCTGAAGTCTTTTGGAATGTCTTAGGTACATCATCGATTGACTTAGGTAAGAATCAACCCAAACTTCATGACACAAAATTTGGATGGATAGTATCAGGTCCAGTTCCAATTGTTTCATCGTCTAGAAAACAGTCACACTATTGTAACGTGTCGATGGATGAACTAAATAGTAATATGAACAGGTTTTGGGAGTTAGATTCTGTACCATCAATACATTCTTTGTCTCGGGAGGAACGTATGTGTGAAGAGAACTTTCGCACTAACACTATTCGTGATGAACAAGGTCGTTTTGTTGTAACAATTCCATTAAAGAATAACCCTAACGTTTTAGGTGAGTCTTATGAAATGGCTAAACGTCGATTTTTATCTCTGGAGCGTCGTTTCCAGCGTGATACAAGTTTCAAGGAACAATATGTTGCCTTCATGGAGGAATACGAGCGACTTGGCCACATGTCAGAAAACCAAACTTCTATGAAGCCTCACACAGGTGATTATGTTGAGTATTTCTTGCCTCATCATGGGGTCATAAAGGAGTCTAGCTCAACGCCACTCCGGACAGTCTTCGATGCCTCAGCGGTAACTACTTCTGGTATATCGTTAAATGATATTCAGATGGTAGGTCCAACTGTCCAGGAGGATCTATTTTCGATTTTGTTAAGATTTCGACAGCACAAATATGTCATTTCTGGTGACATAGCTAGGATGTACCGAGCTGTTGCTGTCACGCCTTCACAACTTGCTTTGCAACAAATCATTTTCAGGACTGATCCCAAACTACCGTTGAAAACTTACAGTCTCAATACTCTAACCTATGGTACAGCTTCCGCTCCATATTTGGCAACAAAGTGTTTAGTAAGTTTGGCTAAAGTTGCTACTAGTAAAACCGTCAAGTCCTCAATTGAACGTGATTTCTACGTTGATGACTATATTTCAGGGGGGAATTCAGTATCAGACGTGGTAGATATGGTCAGAGAGGTTGTTTTTGTTTTGTCATCAGCGAATTTTCATTTACGAAAATGGCAATCTAATAATTCGTCTATTTTAAATCAAATTACTGACTCCTCAGAGGTTTCAGGCTGCTTAAACTTGGCTGAGAATAGGAATGTGGCATCGAAAACATTGGGTTTACATTGGATGTGTGAAGCAGATTATCTATCATTTTCTATTCACATTGACCCTAAAAAACAAGTAACTAAACGTCACATTTTATCAGTCATAAGTCAGATATTCGACCCATTGGGATTGGTTGGCCCGTGTGTACTCGAGGCAAAAATTGTAATGCAACAATTATGGCTAGTTAAGTGTGATTGGGATGAGCAGGTCCCAGAGTCGGTTTGTAGTCTGTGGTACGATTTCATAAACACTCTCCCAAGTTTAAATAACTTAAAAATTCCGCGATGGGTTGTGTGTAACAATGCTGTATTACATGAGATTCATGTTTTTACAGATGCATCAGAGAAAGCTTTTGGTTGTTGTGTGTATTTACGATCAATGAACGAGCAAGGGATAGTTCAGGTGCAACTTTTTACGTCTAAGAATCGTGTTGCTCCAATAAAGCCCACAACCATTCCTCGTCTTGAACTTTGTGGGGCGTTGCTAGGTGCAAGGCTGTGTGCTAAAGTCCTAGGTTCGATTACTCTGTCTATTACCAAATGCCAGTTCTGGAGTGATTCAACAATTGTGTTGTGTTGGTTGGCAATGTCACCGAATCTATTAAAACCTTTCGTGCGTAATCGTGTCAATGAGATTCAGGAGAGCACGGCAGGGTATACGTGGAGTTACGTCCCGTCTAAGGGCAACCCAGCGGACCTTGTTTCTCGTGGGCTGAAGGCTGACCTTATCAGCGAGTGTTCTTTATGGTGGTCAGGCCCTCAATTTTTATTGAGTCCTGAAAAAGACTGGCCCGTCATGCCCAATAGAAGCGTGAAACAGGATCTACCAGAAGTCATTAAATCTAACTTTATTGATCATTCATTTCTTACACAGTCACAAAATTACGTCCATTCGTCTCTCACAAATCCATCAATTATTCAATCACTAATTCACAAACATTCAAACTTAAATCGTTTACAAAGGATAGTGGCATATATACATAGATTTATATACAATTGCAAAAATCCTAATTCTAAAGTAACAGGTTCTCCTTCTATTAGGGAACTCAAAAATGCCTTAACTATAATTTTACGTGTAGTTCAATCTGAAATGTTTCCAGATGAGTACGCGATATTGCGATCGGGGAAGTCACTACCACGCAGAAACAGACTTATTTCTTTGACTCCCTTTTTAGATAGTGACAACATTATTCGTGTAGGTGGTAGACTAGACAACTCACCATATGAATATGGGGTAAAGCATCCAATTTTACTTTGCGGCAAGCACCATTTCACAAAAATGGTATTTCAAATGCAACATAGAATTCTACTTCATGCCGGCCCTCAGCTATTGTTAACAAACATACGTCAAAGTTATTGGCCTCTTGGCGGTAGAAATTTGTCTAAGTCTGTAGTGAGACGCTGTATAGAATGTTTTAGGTATAAAAATCAAAATGTGCAACCAATCATGGGACAGTTGCCCACTGATAGAACTCACTTAGAGTTTCCATTTTTAAATAGCAGTGTAGACTATGCCGGGCCAATATTGATAGCTAATCGAAAAGGGCGAGGGTGCAAACTTTTGAAGGCGTACATATGTATCTTTGTTTGTCTGGCAGTAAAAGCTGTTCATATAGAGCTCGTTACAGACCTTACCAAAGAGGGTTATATAGCAGTTTTAAACCGTTTTGTTGCTCGTCGTGGTAAACCCAAGAGCATCTTGTCCGACAATGGCACTAATTTTGTTGGCGCTTGTAATGAATTACATAAGTTTTTACAAGACTCTAATATCGCGTATGAAGTTGCACAGAAAGGCATTGAATTTAATTTCGCCCCACCATACTCTCCACATTTCAACGGTATTGCTGAGGCTGCTGTTCGTTCCACAAAATATCATTTGAAAAGGTTACTAAGATTAACACATTTCACATACGAAGAAATGATCACATGTTTAACTCAGATTGAAGCTGTTCTTAATTCACGTCCTCTAACTCCACTTTCCTCTGATCCACTAGATTTTACTGCCCTTACTCCTTCCCATTTTTTGATTGGACGATCGCTCATGGCTGTTCCGCAACCACAGGTGGCTGAAACCGACATCAGTCGTTTGGAGCGATACCACAAAATAGAGTTCATTAAACAACACTTTTGGAAGCGGTTTCATTTAGAATATGTTTCTCTGCTTCAGCAAAAAACAAAGTGGCCTACATCAGCAGGACAACTATCCGAAGGGACTTTGGTTCTCATGAGAGAACGAGGACAGCCTCCGTTGCTGTGGCCACTGGGACGTGTAACCAAGGTCTTTCCGGGAAGCGACGGAACTACACGCGTGGTCGAGCTGAAGACGAAGAAGGGGACGCTACTGAGGTCTTTTAATAACATTTGCCCACTTCCTATAGATTGAAGTCTTCAACCCGGGGAGTATGTTCACGCGCACAGCGCATGAATCCTTCCCCTCGCGGGGAGGCGTGCGGAGGGCGTGGTGTGGCCGGCATCGACAGCGCGCGTCGCGAGCCGGCACTTCGCTTCAACTCGTTTTACTGAACGACAACCGACGCGCGCGCATCAAAGTCTCCAACATAGTATTGTCTACTAAGAACGAATATTATAAGTTTACAGTCCACTTTAATAGTTTTAATTAACTACCGAAGCCTAAACAACAAGATCTTTTTGACTTCATGTAATGCGAACACGTTATGTATAAAATATTTATGTATTAAAAAAATATTTATGTATAAATTTTCACAAGTTTCAAGGAACCCTCAGGTAGACGTTAAAAGATTTCTCGGCAAATTAAATTATATAATAAATTATTAACCCAAGTTAAATTAAAATGAGATCCGATAAGTAGATTTTGACGTCATAGCGAGTTTATTTTTGGTATTCCTCCTTTAAAATTAGCCTGTTTACCCGATGTTGAAAAGTTAAAGTACCTTAACCGTTTTCGTCCTTTAATTCAACGAGTTTGAGACGACCCAAATTCAGTCACGCACACGACAAAGCGTATCACCCGTGATAATTGTAGGATCTCAATCAATTAAAACTTTTGTACAGGGCATAGTTGTGGCTGTATACGCAATCGGAAACTTTCCTCATTTTACTCTGCAATATCTCGCTTCTGATTATGTGGTTGGATAGAAAAGTGATATGGGATACAAGATTGTGGAGCCGTTAAGCGTCTTATCAGTACTAAAGGTTTGTTTTTTGTTATTTTAGTCTTTCATTACGTATAAAGATATATACTGCATGAGGTTGTTATAGTCTTACAATTTTTCTTTAAAGAAATTTATAAATTAATGTAACCTCAAGTCAGTCACTGATAATTAATATTGTTAACATCTTTTAGAACGTATTTTACATTGGCTTTAAAATACGATTTAAAAGAATTCATTTCATTAGAACGAATTGTCAAAGTAAGTTAGGTATCATTAAGTTCCTACCTATGGTATGATATACACAAACAATTGTCCTTATTGACTGAACAAAAATCATGTAATGAATGAAATGAAATATTTTTATATTTAGCTACATATTATATAGTTAAACCCATGAGCTGACTCTGACAAGTGTAATATATTATGTATATTGTTACCTTTATACGGAGCTTGTTGTCAGCAACTTGAACATGTTTGTATTTACCAAAAGTTTATTAGTCTGTAAGCCTTCTTCAAAACAAATTAAATACTTAACTTTCTGTACACTTTCGTTCCACCTTTGGTGCAAAAGTTTTCTGTATATTTGATAAAAAGTAAGCAAATAAAAGTAATACAGAAAAGTGTAAGTTCTTTAAAATATCGAGAGCACAACCCGGTTCAAACGTAAGACCGTTAAATAGCTGCAGTAAAACTTGGATAAAGCACGTTGAGAGGCAAGTTTTAAAGCGCGAACGTTTTTAACGTAGGCCGCTTACAATGTGGGTAAAACGGTGAAACTAAAATGTTATTTTTATTTATTTTATAGGGCTGTTTTGTTCTTTAAATTTCAAAAATAAGTAAATTTATTGGGATATAAAACTTCCATTATGATAACTGTTAGTTTCCCTAGTATAAACAAACAATACTAGTTGGAGAGCCTAATAGTATACCTATTAATTATATGCTTGCAAAAAGCTTTTCAGATTTAAGTATATTTCATAATAAGACATCCGATAACATGCACTATCAAAATGGCAAAAGATCATGAATCACACACCTCAACACTATTAACTACTTGCCCGTAATATTAGAATTGAAACAAGCAATCCTTTGACATTTTGATAGTTCTTATTAGTAGTCAGTGACACCAGAACTGAAATCAGCCATCCTCCGCCATCTCGATAGTGCATATAACACGATAGATAAGAGAATAGTGCATACGTATGATAATGCATAGAATCTGTCATAGATACAGAACAGCACAGCCATAGATAGCTCTGTACCTTTACCTATCTTTGAGTAATAACATTACCAATCTCACTTCACCTTAACGTCTCAAACAAACATTAACTTCGATCTTATTACATCATTAATGGAGAATTAAGTCGACAGTTCCAGTGTCGATCATAAATACTTGCAATAACTCGCTAATGTTCAATAAAGAGCTCGTAAACAAATCATTGTCTTCGACATGATATACAGCGTAGACAGATAGTTACAAGCTATCAAGAAAATCAGAGTGATATAAGTGAAGCTAGTAAATTTATATTGAGCGCTATTTTGGCCACGTTTCAATTCATAAAATACTGGATGCGCCTCGCGATGTTGCCCGAGGTTGTTTTTGGTAAAATAAAAGATCCTTCTTTAAAATGAAAGTAGCTTGAGATAGTCCTTATGTTATTAGCTACCTGCCAGTGAAAGTCATGTCAAAATCAGCTTAGACTGAGAATAGATTTGATGGAACTAAGAAATAGACAGACTATATATGCAGTTACCACGGCCTCTAGTTTAGACGATAAAGTCGAACCGTTGCAATCAGATGATACGCAATGCTAAACGCCGTTATATTCACAACAACCTTGCCTGTCTTTCCCCCGCCAACGCCTGGAAGTTCCTTAGAACCCTGGGTGTTGGTAAACAGGCGCCTTCTGGCTGGTCGGGGCCGATTGGCTTGGAAGACATTAATCGCCATTTCTCCTCGTCCTCCTATTTGGACCTTCAAACCAAGAATCTCACGCTCAGTTACTTGGCGAGCCTTATTTCTCCTAATATTAACCCTTTTCAATTTGTTCCAGTCGCTCAGGGCGGGATCAAAAACATTATCCTTTCCATCAAATCCAACGCTGCTGTTGGTTATGATTAAATCAGCAGGCGTATGATCATGTCCACCCTTGAAGAGCTCTTGCCTGTAATCCCACATATCATCAATTATTCCCTATACTCCGGAACCTTCCCCTCATTATGGCGTAAAGCTCACATAATTCCTTTACCCAAAATCACACAACCCACACTTCCTAGCCACTTTAGACCCATATCAATTCTTCTCTTCCTTTCTAAAATTCTTGAATCCTGTGTATATAAACAGCTATCTGATTATATATACGAAAATAATTTGCTTAGTCCATTTCAATCGGGTTTAAGGCCCAGCCATAGTACTACCTCTGCTCCCCTCAAAGTGACAGGCGATATTAGAGAAGCCTTGGAAGAAACAAAGGTGACAGTTTTAGCTCTGGTCGACTTTTCGAACGCCTTTAATACCGCCAGTCACGACATTCTCTTGGCCATCCTTTCCTATCTTAAGATCTCGTCTCAAGGCGGTATACTTTCTCCTTTGCTTTTAATTTTTTATTAATCTCCTATGTCCCGAACTTCGCAGTGCGTATCACCTGTATGCTGACGACCTACAACTGTACTCTCAGGCCAGTGTCAACATAACAACGGCTATTGATAATATCAATGTTGATCTCCGGACTATCGAGAACTGGTCTGCGCGGATCGGTTTAGCGATCAACCCGACAAAGTGCCAGGCTATACTAATCGGTAGTAGGCGTTCAATGGACAGGACTGATTTAGAAATGTTCCCTAAAATAATGCTGAATGGTACCACTATACCGGTCTGTCAAACAGTGAAAGACTTAGGCTTACAACTCGACTGTACTTTGAACTGGCGTGATCAAGTTACATATGTATGTCAGAGGGTCACCGGCATTCTCAGAGCACTACATCGCTTGAAAAATTTTCTGCCCGTGAAAACCAAGAAAATGCTTGTGCAATCTCTTATCTTCCCTCTGATCGACTATGGTGACATGTGCTATTATGACCTGAATACAGATCACCTCAACAAGTTAGATCGTCTTCTCAATAGCTGCATTCGATTCATCTTTAATCTTCGTAAGTATGATCACATTTCCAGTTTTCGTTCCCAGTTAGGTTGGTTACCGATTCGTCAACGCAGAAAAATGCGCGCACTCACATTCCTGTACACTATCCTCAATTACCCATCCCCCCCAGTTCATCACAACCGAAACCTTCGCTCGGCTAACAATCTCCTCCTGCTTTGCCCATCACACACTACTGGTTTCGTTGGATCCTCATTTTTTGTCCAGTCTGTGCAGTTGTGGAATGCGCTTCCTCTCGAAGTCAGAATGGCGAAAAATCGAGACACATTTAAGATGAAGGTAAAGAAGCTTTTATTGGGCGAATTTGCGGATTCAACGGGGTATTATTTTATCAAAGATTCTTATTGGATTCTACGTTAATAAATGTACGTGTATGTATGTGTATAAATATAAACGTATATATGTATGTTTATGTAGGTATATTACTTAATATATGATATACAACCTATGACTTTTTCTACTATAATCTACCCATTCACCCTATATGCACCTACCTCATTTTTTCTCTGCATCGCCCAATCGGTCGACTGGTAGAAAATGCCTAATACATTAAGTCCGCCGATGCATGTATTTGTGCATAAAGTATATAAATAAATAAATATTTTTTTTGGATATTTTTTTTAATAGGCATTTGGTGAAAAGCTATTCATTTGAAATTTTAAACGGACACAATATAATTTCATTTATATAGTTAAATGAACTATTATATGAATTAACTTTTAGTTATAATTTTAGTTCCGATTTTGCGAGAGTTATGATGTAACAGGAGGAGTATGGAGAGACAACAAAAAAGTGCGAGTAACCAGGGCCGAGAGAAGGATATCTTCACCATCATCGCAGCTAATTTTATACTGTTTATTATTAATGGGTAAATAGTGATAGTAGAGTCACATTCTTAGTACGAACAGCCGGTTCGATCGGGGCGGTGTTAACCTCTCATAGAAGAGCGATCTAAAATGATAACATTTTATAAATAAACATCATTGTTGTTAATATTTTATTTTTACTCTCCCTGTACGGGGTAAAATTTGCTGAGTACACGGGCCATAGCCAAATGTAATCAGAGCTTAAGTGATAGTGTAAGTTGATGAAACTGAAGATGTGGTTAGGAACTTTCGGTTAAGTCTACAGGTGTTTAATATAACTGCTTTCTGGAGTAAGTGTAGTAAATGTTGTAGTAATTATTATTATTACATTCATGTTTTGTTGCCTAGTAGGAGACCGGGAGCCTCTCAATACGCCGCCATAGTATGGGTCACCAGTCACCATGCTACATTAGCAATGAGTCCGATGACGACTACTCTTGGATTCTGTTCATACTTTCCGTCACGCAGAGTAGGGTCACATGCCAGGTTCATATAAAAATATATATAAAAGCTTGTAGTCAATCTACCTGTATTCGAAAAAGCAATATCCTCCGTGGGTACACGTACATCGATTCTCCGCGTCTGTCAGTGAATGATAACGGCTTTTGTCTTCCCTCCGTAATTGAAAATGTGTCAGAAATTGAAATCGTGTCGGATCGCCTCGCTAGTTTATGAATTACAAACATTATGGGCGCGGCTGTTTTTGACAGGTAATGTGGGTTAGCTTGAAAACACAACCTTTTGTATTGTATTGATCAAAATATTGTAAAAGGGTAACTTGTACACTGTTTTTGTGATTGTGTGAGCTTTTTCAATAGCTTTGGTACTTATACTGAATCTCTATTCTACCTCATATAGTGTAATAAAGAGTACGTTCAAACTGTACGTGTTTGTTGTTATTGTTACAATGATTTTAAAAGAAATGACTGATCTGCTCTTAAAAAAATGTGTAATATTGATCATATTGATAGAATGATTGAGACCATTAGAGATCCGACTCCCTGCTTTAATAGAGGGGAGTATGCTTAAATGCACTTTGCACACCATAACGTGGCTGAACTGTAGGTGGATATCCACCTACTACTCTTCTCGTTTAGTTGAAGTTATTTAAAGCAGAACTATTCAAAAAACACATCGTAAGTACATTTTTGGTTTTACTTCATGTCTATTTTTTACTTTAATCTAGCGCGCCTAAAATGTAAATCTAAAATGTAATCTATGTGTCATTCTGACGATTGAGCTATTTAACCGTAGGTTTCTAATATGTCGATTATGTATATATATGTACATCCCCAAAAATTTTCCCATTAATATTATTAATAGGACGTATCACACGTGATTGTATACTTAATATTTTTCATTCGGCAACATCACTTCATTAATTAAAAGTGAAGAAGTAATTGTATAACATTGTTTTACGTGACTCCGATTGAACCCTGCCGCAACATAGCTGTTGTTCTTTTAAAAGCTCCAAAACCTGCATTAAAAGTATAAGGTATAAAAGTTTTTAATACTTTCAGAACAAACACTTTAGGAGTAATTTCATTCTATGGAATACGTATATTACTTTTATATTCTGGCTATTAAAGCTGCGGATAAAACGTAAAATGCAGACGGCTTGCTTATTTTTATGATGCAGTTATAGTGGGTAACGGAAATGGCATATTTAATGGCTCGTACTACCTGAATACTATATGGTATCTAAAATATTAATTAAGTCATCCCTTTTTATTGATTTTTGTTTTTTGTGGAGGTATATGATTTAAAGTAAATGTCTCCATTGATTTTTATATTGCTTTTAAAATATACCGCTGTTTTAGTTTTATCATAGCCTTACTTTATGGTACCTTATGGTAAGGCTATGTCAATTATGGGTTACTTCATTTCGAGTCACATTCACAATCGCCGATCTTGAAGATATTTATTTCAAATTACTAAAATGTATATGTCTGTCCTGTCCCTGTCTCTCTGTTTTTATATAAAATCAATATTCTAATATATAAAATTGTCATGTCGCGGTGTTTGTTAACAATCTCTTCCGAAAGACGGGATCGATTTCTATGAAATTTGTGTGTGTATATCGGGTAGGTCTGAAAAACGGCCATCATCTATTTTGCAAACCCCCACGGACATCAGGTAGTGATATACAAGATCAGGATTTTTAGGTTCTCTAGCGCATTCTATGTTGTCATAGGACCTACTAAATAAGTCTAAAAGATATTCATAATTCTCTGTGATACGTCGTATATCCTATGAAAATAACTAAGCAGAATACATTAAGGGATAAATGGGTACCATATTTTAAATAGAAAATGGTACTCTCACCGTACATAGTTTAAATGGAGAAATATTATCCTTCGTGAAGATGTACATACATCAGTCAGTTTACCCGAAGCAGGAAAATAGAATTAAGCCGCATCTGTCTCTGCTATCTCCTATAGCACCCTAAAAAAATATTACGCAACCTTTCTATCTCAGAGTACCGCGTAATAATACGGTTGTATTTTATATTGTATGAAAGGGTCTTTGAAATGGGTACGAGTGTATTATGACAGTTTTAATTTATCGATGACTATCTTTGGCTGTGATTTAAGTCACGTAAAAGTTTTATATTTAAAGTGTTTTTAACCGACTTCAATAAAGGAGGTTCTCAACTAACGTGAAAATGTAAATTTGTATGCACAAACATAGAAATTTACATTCATATGTTTATATTATACTTTATTCCTAATTGAGGATCTTAAACAAATCTTAAAATAGATTTTCTACGTATCGAGACTACCCGTAGTGCCTACCGTAGGCATGAAAGTTTGATAATCACACTCTAAGTTTTAAGTGGTGTTTCACCCTGAAAAGCAACCTATATGATAATCTTATTACCTGAAGTGTAATACTTTACATATAAAGCACTAAACTTTAAATAATTTATTTAAGTGAATTGTTACTGTAAAAAGACTTTCAATAAATGATCTTAATACATTTTATATAATGTTCGTTGCAACAAACAATGTTAAAAAAAATAAGTGTCTGTAATATAAAATGTTTTTTTTTTCTACATGCATATCAAAGTATATTACAACAATAATCGCGGGTAAAACCGTGGGACTTAGCTAGTGACTCAAATCAAGTATATGAGTCACCAGCTACTAGCACTACTACTAATCTATATGGCATATTGCTTTATAATATATACATCTGATGAATGTTATAACGACACTACAAGTACTTACTGTACATGTTACCGCAACCATGGATTGAAAAGTGAAGGCTATCACCCGGTTTGTTAGAAAGCGGATATGAAAAGAAAATTAAAGTAAACATAAATTGTAATAATAGGTCTTTACCTATGAAATTGCCGTTTTGTAAGCAATAAGTGAAAGTACTTATTTTTTCAATCTTTTTTATTTCTGTTATTCGTAGTAATCACCCATGCAATCGACGCATCTTTGCCAACGCATTGGCAGTTTATTGAAGCCCTTATTGTAAAAATCAGCTGGACGGGAGGCAACAAACTCTTCAAAGGCATTTTGTACTGCCTCTCGGGAATTGAATTTTTTACCCACTATAAAGTTGTCTAAAATTTGGAAAAAGTAATAGTCGGTAGGTGCAAGGTCTGGTGAGTATGACGGATGAGGGAGAGCTTCCAACCCCAGCTCTTTCAGCTTGGAGACTGTCTATTGCGCAGTATGGGGTCGCGCGTTGTCGTGAAGGAGCAGTGGGGACGACCGATTGACAGTTGCAGATGTGCAAGCTTCTCCATCATTCTCTCCAGTTCTTCACAGTACACATCTGCATTAATGCTCATGCCGTTTTGTAAAAAGCTGTGGTGAATCACACCCGCACTAGACCACCAAACAGTGACCATCACCTTTTTAGGGGTCATTTTTGGTTTAACCAGGGTCTAACCAACTTGCTGAGCGCTTTCGATCGTCGAACAGAATCCATTTTTCGTCGCCGTAACAATTCGTTTCAAAATTTCCAGAACGGAACCGGGAAAACCAATAACGGGTTGTGCGTTCGTTTGTACAGTTCTCTCCGTAAACGTTTTTGATGTACGTGCCGTTTGTGTCGCGTTGGTGCCACGACGGAACTCATATTCCATAATTACACGAATTTTTAAAGTATCCATTATGACGAAACATGTTTAAATGTAATAAAAATTCAACGCTAATCAAAAAACAAAAGGCTGAGTTTGTAAATAGAATGTCTTCATAGACATTCTATTTACAAACTCAGAGCTCATGCTCTGAACACATTTAGGTTTATATTTAATTCAGCAACTTTGAATCATAAAGTAGAAACAAAAGAAGTAAATTTTGCCAACAGTCTGATTAGGGGTCTTGTTTTGTTTAAAATATGTACACGCCTGACTGTCCTGTCTTTGTTTGCATAATTTATTCCGGATTTAGGCTGGATGACAGACGGTCGCTGTGGTCAGTAACAAATGGAAAGAAAGGCCCAGAAACATGTGCTAGCTTGGTGTATTTTTCATTTTATATAGTTTTGGAACGAACCATATTATTATTTAACAAAATATTTAAATGATTAAACTTTCTAAGCAAACTGCAGATTTTTAATGAGTCGTAGAGTAAATTCTAATTTATTAATTAATTTATTTAATATACTGTACGTACAATGGCGGACTTATTGACACAGGAATTGTTTACCAGTCTACCGTCAGGTGGTGCGGAAATGATATAGAAGATGCACTACAATTTGGTTGGAAGTTGTAAAGCAGACAAGAAGAGGACTAGAAATTATTAAATAAATGACAAATAGGATACGAGTGTCTAGATATACTTAATAGTTTATGTGAAATACATACACACATACATACGAATACAATAATTACATAAATTTACTTGCCTATTTATTTGCCTATTTACTTGCCTATATACTTGCCCATTACTTCCCTTTTAATTGCGTATTTACTTACCCATTAACTTGCCCATATACTTGCCTACTTAATTGCCTATTTACTTTCCCATTTTCTTATCTATTTACTTACCTATTTACTTACCTGTTTACTTGCCCATTTACATGCCTTTTTACTTAACTATTTACTTACCTGTTTACTTGCCCATTTACTTGCCTTTTTACTTGCCTACAAACTCGCCTATGTACTTACCCACTTACTTGCCAATTGACTTGCCCATTTGCTTGCCTATTTACTTGCCTTATTACTTGCACATTTACTTGCCTATTTTCCTGTTTATTTTCTTGCTTATTTACTTTATATAACACAGGTAAATAGCGTTAACAATACGTCAAAAATAGAAGAAGTATGCTTATCAGACGAACGTACAATTATTTACGGTGTCCCACAAGAAAGTGTACTAGGATCTCTTCTATTTACAATATACATAAACGACTTGCCTAGATCAATCAAACATCAAATGATAGACGATAGAGATAGACGATAGTACACCTTACGATAGTACGCCATAGTACAATTGTTACACCTTGTAATAAACAAGGAAAGGTATAAAAATTATATTACCAACACTCTCAGTAAAATTATTGCATGGTTTTATAATAATTAAAAAATTTACATTACTAAAACATTAATTACCTATGCATTTCAGTCAACGTCCACTGACATTTGATATGAAAATCGCTCACAATAATAATAATTTTGACGCAGATTCAACTCTACTAAATTTCTAGGATTAACTATTGAAAGAAATTTAAATTGGAAACCTCATTTATATATAGTATATCGCAAGTGCTAAATACAGACGCACTTCTTACCGCGTACTATGGACTAGTTAGTCTAGTCGACAAATTGAAAATGGTACAAAATAGAGATACTGCTCTTAAAATTATGTGCGGATAGCTCATTGGATCCGGAATGACGCCTAGAATAAGTGCCAAAAGCGTGTATTAGCACATTAAAAATTGCAAAAGTTATAAACAATTAAAGATGAAAAAAAAGTGGCATTTCGTTTTTTGCCAATATTTCATAAACTATTATTATTTAAGAAATTTCAAAAGAAGATTCTGAAAGAGGAATAAATAAAATCTAAATTTGTTTTCCCGTATGGCAGACGTAGTACCTAGGAACAGACGTAATAATGTGAAGCTTTGTTTACATAGCGCTAGAACTGCACTTGTGCGCAAAAGTGTCTTTTGCAAAATATAAAATAGTTTTTTTTTAATTATTATTATTATTTTCTTCGCTTTTTTTATTATTGTACTCTATTTTTTGACATGTACGCATCATTTATACCCTTTTTTTAATATTTAGATAATTAATATTTATTTTTTTAGCAATATTTGCACGCCAATTTATGTGGCAAACATGTAAGAACTTTATATATACCTTTGTAACATTCTACAAGCCTTGAACTGTATGTGCACACATGTTTATGCAAATAAATATTATCTTGTCTTATGTTATTTTGTCTACATACTTGTCTATTAACTTGCCCATTTACTTGCCCATTTACTTACCTATTTACTTGCCTAATAGCTTGCCCATTTACTTGCATATTTACTTGACTACATACTTGCCTTTTAACTTGCCTATTTACTTGCCCATCTGTTGGTTTCTCCATCCAGTCCCCTCCAGCTCACCTACGCAAGTTGTCCCGCTATTACATTAGCCAAGACTCTGGTCTGTTTTTCTCAATCTGTTCAGCGACACATGGCACCAGCCCATAGTCATTTCAAACTACTAACTTTACTTTCTTTGTTACTAACTAACACTAAATTTTAATTTATATCAAATAACAATTTTTAACAACAACTAAATAATACCGAATATATTTGTAGAAATAATAAAATATGGAAATATTAACTTATTTATTAATAAGAAACTACAGCTTTTAATATTTTAACTCTTAGGCCATTTACGGATCTTCATGACGTCATGTGTACAGTAACTAGACACAATCAACAATGATATAATATTAAACTTAAGAGACTAATCAATTTAAAGAAAACAAAACAAAATCCCAAACAAACAAAATTGTACCACAAATAAAGACCAGATAAAGTAACATACATTTCCTTTTTTTTAACAAATATATGTATTGAGTTAAATTATTCAATATATTAATTATTTAATACAAGCGTCTTAAAATTCTTATTTTTACTTTCTTCATCATTTCAACTGAGATTGTCAATCACAAAGCCCACCTTATTGTTTTTTTGAAATAGTCTGAATAAACAAATAAATTAACTAGGTACATAGGTTTTCAGGTTTCAGGTATTTCATATACATACATAACAGTGGTCATCAGTTTTATCATATCTATTATTTAATTCCTTTAACGGTTGATTGAAATTCCTGATTAGATAATCGACAGCTGTAATGAACCCGTTCAAAAAAAGAGGTACAGTGATAAAACTAATAATTAATAGCTAATATAATGATCAAGTTTGACATTTGTTTTAATATTACATATTCACTAAGATTATATAGCTGAAGAACTTGTGGAGGTACGGGTGACGTGTTCCTCCAACACAAAGGCGACCAGGCGAGGTGATCATGCCTGGTGGGACGGTGGATTGGGATGTTGTTTATGCTAATCGGCGCGAGAATGTCTCTTTCGCGATTCAGGATAAGTAGTTACTCCGTATTGATCATTACGTGTTTTCTTCGTAGTTCCGCGTTTCTTCGCCAGATGGCGCTGTCCACACAAACTCTGTTTGAAAGCGCTAGTCTTAAGAATTGCTAGTTCTATAAAAAAATATTTAGTAACCAATTTATGGTAAAAGCTATCCATACCAACATTATAAAGTAATCTGTCTACCTGTTACGCTTTCCCATCGAAACTGCTTTGATAATTGAAGACAGGCATAGGCTATTCTTTTCCACGATAACCTACATACACGTGGGCGGATCCGCCGGCAAAAGCTGGTTTAGATATAAATATGCAACATAAAGCTACTCCGATTTCATCACTCTTATGTCGGTAGTAGGAATACTAAGAATTATTCGAGGTAAGCTTCACATAAACATGTAACTGCAGACGGAATAGGTAGGTACACTTTTATGTTCATATAATCTTAAGAGCTTACCTGGAATATATTTGCACGACGCCACTTTGGAACACTTTAAGAGTCCCTTGTGTGGTAAATGTTCCGACTTTGCACAGTGGAGCTAACCTACTTAGTTAGGCCAAGTTAATATCTTTTAATGATGTATTTTGAAGGTAATTACAAGCATGAGAAGCACTATATTATATTTACTTTATAATAATTAAGTAGTGTATTTGGCCTTGGAACGAGTGCCAATTTGACTGACGGATTGATAATTTACTTGATTTTACGTATCTATACGGTATTGCGAATTTTGGTGAGCTAGTACTGTTTACAGTGCAGTTACACAATATAACCAAGTTAAAAGAAAAAGTTTAGTAGTACAGCGTTTTTAGCAGACATTCTATCGTATGGGTACAAACTTGATTTAAACGCTTTATCCATCATCCAATTCAGCCTACTGCCGTCCTCTGTTGAAACAAGAGCACCAACCATTCTGGTCTTGGATAGTCCGTATTCATCCGCTGCAAGCCATTTTTTTCGATGGATCGATAGACTACATTTCTGCAAAACTATTTCTGAAAAAAAAATGTCCCTAATAATGACAGCATTCTTTGGTGAGTATGAGACCGGAGGCCCAATCATTCTGCATCAATCTCTCAGCCTGCATTGCCCACCTTCAAAATGAGGATGGTGACCCCTACTCTTGGATTCTACTCATGCTTTCCATCAGGTAGAGTGATTTTGGTAGACTTAAATATACAAAAAAAAGTTTAAGATCAGAAATTATTACCTTCAAAAGTTGGTTTATAAAATAAAAAAAAAAAAAAAAAAAAAAAAAATACGAAAAGTAACGGGATATCTAAATTCAACAAATTTTAACTATATAACCATTTCAATCTCATTTCAAGAACAAAACATGAATAATATTGTACAAATATAAAAAAACAACATGACCATGCTGTTCTGCACGTTGCAGCGAATGTTTTCGTCAATCCTTTTTATTGAGGTCGTCATTCAATGTTTTCATTTTCTAGACCAGATTTTAAATTAATGCAATTCTCGAATGCATTTTTATGACAATTATTTTAGGGTTTCCTTTCGAATGACTGGTGAGTATTGTCCTTGATTTCTTACAATTGTTTTGAAGTTACTGAGACAGTGGCATCAAAGATTAAGGAAACCAATTGAAAATCCATAAATTTGTACTCTCACTGACTTTGATTAAATAGATATATTTTATACTAGCTGAGTCCCGCAGTGTTACCCACGGTTATTGTGGTAAATTGCGAGTAATGTCGGGGAGCTAAGCTAGTCTAAAAAAAATTGTCTCACTCTTTAGGTTATCAACTTTCTACCAGTGAAAGTCCCTTTAAAATCTGTCCAGTCGTTTCTTTGCTTTGCACAAAAATTAAAAAAAAAAAGAATTTTTTTAATGTAAGTACCGTAAATACTTTTTAAATTTAGTAAAAAAACTGTTAATTTGATAAATTAGATGTATAGATGTGTTTCTTTGAAAATTACCGTTTATGGTATGCTACGATTGATGTTTATTTTTTTAGAATGGAACATGAATAGCACATAATATAAGACCATTATCATGTATCACAGTGTCGGGTTCACTTTTAATATGTGGTACAAACTGTATTCTGTCACGATTCCCTTACCTGAAAAAATGGTATGTATGTTGTTATGCCAACAACAAATAGATAAAAACCCATTTATAAAGGACGCTTACAACATTTGATAATTGAGTTTATGAGTAGATTTGATTAGACGATTCATGGTATACTTGAAGTAATGATAATTATATATATGCATGGAAACAGAAACCAATCCTAACATTTAACATAACATTAGCTCTAAGCTAGAATCAAGCCTGGGGTAGCAAATCGTCAATCGTTTCACTTTAAAGGTAGAAAAAACATGTAGTTCATAATAATTTAAGCATTTCAATTAAATAGTTTCTGTGTAAAATTTGGTTCAATTGTTATTCATGTGTTACACAGTGCCTTAGATAAAGAAAAGTTATAATCATAAACAGACTCAAGATACAGTATGACCTGGTTTTTAAAGCTTTTTTGTATAAGAAATACGAGTGTAGGAACGTGTCTTAATGTTTGTGTCTTTATTGTTGCCGTATTGTACCCCGCTTCGTTGTGTGCGGTCACGCAACGTGGTCGAGATTAGCTCGGTTCACTTAAAAATAATTACAATATAAAAACATTTCTATGACAAGGGCAGTAAAGTTTATAAGTATAGTAGCTTTTGTTTTTATAATCGGATTATGTAAATCAATCCCTATAACTCCGCCAATCTTTATTAAATGTATTTTTTGTTTCTGAAAGGTTCAATATTATTAAGGACAAAATAATTTTGCAAATATTAATATCGTTACGTGTATACTAAACCTACAGATTAGCAACACACTTGTGGCTTATACATATAGATCACAAAACTCATGAATCGATTGTTTAAAAAGTCATAAATTATAAAACCATCCGCATATTTTTGTAAAATTTAACGAATTTCATAGTCTTAAAGACTCTTCGCGCAAATGCAGTATACGCAAGGGTACAAAATGAGATTCTTTCATATACTTATGAGTTTGCTTTTGCTCCTCTGGGCTTCCGTTGAACCTGACCGTACTCATTTTAAGTAACATGTTGTGTCACAATTTCATATACCTTTATACTTTCACTTCGCAATTTATCCCAAGCTAGATAAATGAGAAGCTTCGTGACCCCGCAATTCCGAGACAATAGCATCAAGTAGTCGTCTACATAGGTATTTATATGAATTGCTGTCTAGCTTGCGATTTTTCTCTGTCGTGTGCGAATTAAGCAACGACTTTTCCGCGCTTCTCATTAGCTCCGAGATCGATCTTGACTCAGCGTTATCCGTCTTATGGGCTTATGAGATTTTATACGGTGCATTTTATCTTGAAATTCATATGAGTTTGCTACTTTTATTTGTAGATAAATAATAATACTATGTTGTACATATTATTTGTAACTCATATTTTATGATTCTTTTCTTTTGTACTATTTTGTAATAACAATGAAGACAATAAATAAATAAATAAAATAATGGTTTATTTTCCCTTCATAATTATTCAACTATGATATATCAAGAGCTTAAAAATAATGTCGGCAATAGAAAGTTCCACGTTTATATTGCTTTGTAAGTTGGATAAAAGTACAATCTATACATTATACATAGGTAGATACATACAAATAAATAAAATTGGAGTGTCTGTATGTAAGGTATATCAAAGTACTTACGGTATTAACATCAAAACTGTCCGTCTGTCTGTTCGTTCCGATTAAACTCTCGAAAAGCTGAACTGATATTAATGTGACTTTCAATGGCAGAAAGTTGATGTCATTAGAAGTAACTTAGGCTACTTTTTTAGACTAACCTCTCTCCGCGGCGTTACTCGTGGCTTACAACAATAACAACGGGTAACACCGCGGGACTCAATATGTATAAATCTTATGTACATGGGAACTTCATGTATACCTGTCGTGCGAGCATATCTACTTAAAATCAAAGAAAACTAAACTTACATACTCAAAAAAAGATTCTGAAACCATTTTTCAAGCATAATATGCAACCCTTTTTCTTGTAAAACTTAATAAAAGAACATTATTTTGTCGTCAATAAATTACAAGAGCGTAGATCAACAAGTGCGAGTTCCACTTTGATGATACGACACCGATAGCAGTCGTGATGTACAAGCCATTAAGAAGTTAAAGTGGTTGTCTTTGCAGTGCATTAAACTTGCAACTTGAGTAATGATAGCACTTTCATGTTTGAGCACGTTTTTTGCATTTGTAAATTCTTTTTATAGCCTATGTGTAATATATATTAGAAGCGTGCCATTTTCTAGAGGTTAAAGTACAAGAGTAGGTGTCGGTACAGATGGCGTAATAACAGCTGTTCCAGGACCTCTCCTATTTCAGGCACAGAATAGCACACCGTGTAGTTTAAGTCGGTCCGATTCCGATAATCTCGGTCGTAAACCCCGGTTGGGTGACGACATGGGGGTTTCCACACGTGAAAAATAAAAAGGGGTAGGTGAAAGAATTTTAAGGTGTAATATCTTTATGATTTTAATTTTAACGGCAAACGCAGGCCAAGTGGAGTGATTTGCGTAAGACGGCTGGCAGGAGCTGGATGCGAGTAGCCGAGGATCGAACTAAGTGGCGTACAATTGGAGAGGCCTATGTCCAGCAGTGGACTGCGATAGGCTGATGATGATGATATGAAATTAAAATCTAATTACTATTAGAAGTGAAAAAAGGGCAGAACAGTGCAGTGGAGTACAGTGCAGTGCAACATAGTGGCAAACTCTTATGGTACTAGTACGGTTACTGATTGACTTATGATAAACACAGGCACGGCAAATTTTGTGCACAATTTTCAGAGTATCAGCAACACTACGATACAACAGTATTCGATTTATTAGGTAGAAATTTTATATTCGTCATTGATAGTAATTAATTAGCAATTTCACTCCTTATCACTAGTTGTTGACTTATTATCATTAATTTAATGTTACGTTGTGTTTCTTCGAGTCTGATTTCAACCAAGACAATTTAGAATATATATTTTATTTGGACTTATGTTAAATTGTAAGGGTAGGCCGCACTGTCAACGCTGTCACGTTACTTGATATCCAGCCAAGGTCTGGCCAAGCCTGTCAGTTACGTCTCTACGTGGTACTTACTGTATACGCACCGAGTAGTAGAAGCCGGTGTAAGTGACAAGAATTTGTGATTAAGTATGGTTAAGTGTACCTTTATTTTTACATACATTTAAAATATATTCAACTAACTGTACATGGTGTGACAAAATACATTTTATTTGAATATTTTAACGTCTGTGCAATATTAGAATGCTATTTATCTTTTCTTTATTTTTTTTAATAAGACTTCTTCTGCATTAGGAATATATATCTAGTGTTGCGGGGGACTTTCCAACAATTTTTAGATCACACAAAGTGTTGCCTCACGTGGGATTTGAACCCACGACACTTGGTGCAGTAGAAAGCGTCGTGGCAACCACTTAAACCAATAGACTACTATTAACTACTGTCAAAATTTATGTACTTTTTTCATCTTAAGTATAGTATATCGTAATACTAGATAATATATACAGAAGGGCATTTTTGTTGTATCCTTATCTATATGTAACAGGCAGAAACTTGGTACCTTGTTTTCACCACTAGTAGAGTACTAATATTTTTCTAACTGGATAGAACACACACGGTTAAGGGATTAAACATTGAAAAACCTAACGTCGCTGGTTCATATTACAGTCGATAGTATACTGACAATCGATCTTATATCGATATTCTTTAGTCTTGTGTTTTTCAATAAAATAATTGTTGAACCTTCTTTGTTATAAGTAGTATAGTAAATCATATCACTGCTAGCTCGTAAACACTCAGCTTCTGAAATAATTAAACTTTTATTAAAATAATGTAATGATTTAACTTTTATTTGGCTATATACAAGGAATAATGGTGCCTATATTTGAAAAAAAATATATTTAAATCTTTCCAGCCGAGCTTAAGCTTGAATAACGAAATTAAATATTCTCAAAATTATTTGGTGGTTACTATTTTAGCAGGTTTTACGAGAATATCGGAGCGACTGGCATAGGAGCAACCTTGAGAACGAATTAAATTCGAAGTTTGAACTAGTTGTCAGTATTTGAGGGCACCGACTGCCCAATTATAATTGACATGTGTTTGTGATAACCGGGACCGACGGTTTCGCGTGCTCTCAAAGGCACGGCAGTGAAATACTTTCTTTTAACTTTCATACTCCGGGCTGTTATTAGAACTTTCTGGTTAGAAAACCCAATAACAGATTTGGATGCTACCTATGAATGAGAAAATATGCTTACATAAATTTTATGTTAAAAAATATATAGGTAGTAAAATGTTTCAAGAATTAACCCATAATTGTATTTCAATTTTAGTATACTTTATCTATAGTTTAACATTACTCACAGAATCTAATACACTTTTATCATCTTTCTTCTTAAACTTCCACAACTCCCTTGTGTTTTGGTTACCAAACAACCAAAATAAAATAGAACATGCACATTGGTACATAGTCATAATGTCACTAATTACCATAATAAGTCGAATACCACACACTTTGCCCACTATTATAGAAATAAGTACATAAATATCTTTATAAATCTGTTGAAGACAAAATATTATAACCATCACTAGGGTTACTAAAATAATTTTTAAATTCTTTTTGAAATTCTTTTTATTCTTAAGTACAGACTTAAGTATTATGATCAGCAAAACTCCATTAGCTACTAGTACTGGCCACGTTAAGACTATTAAAATAGCACAATAAACTATACTATTATAAAATTTCTTCGTATACCAATACAGTAAGAAGGAAATCACACCAGGTGGGATCCATACGTAACAGGATACTTTCCATATATTCTTCTTCTCAGTATCAAAAACTTTCACCAGACTTAAGTACATTTGTCTACTAAAGACAAACATCCAGCTGATGAGCGCCATCTCAGAATATGCGAATAGTACCACATCTAATGTTATTAGCGATGAAAAGAATCTTACAAATGTGTACAAGAATCTGGCGAACATAAATTGTATCAACAACTGATTTTTGTAGCTGTTCCTCCATTCAACAAATAGTATAGCGGTCAAGATCAGCAGTAACATAGATATAACTGATACAGCCATTCCCACAGATATGACTATAAATATCAAATGGTTTAATGTTGAGTTGTATGGGTCTATTATTTTATTCATGTCTAATTTACACAATGAGGCGACATGGTCAATTTGCGTCATATTAGTTACATCAAAAAGCTTCTTATATTTTTCTTGTCTTTCAAATTATTAGTTCCTCACAGCGTAAAGTACGACTGTTTCTTTATCTGTCTCTGTTTTATATGAGAATTTACTTATTTGTTATTTAAAATTGGAGCTACTTTTTTATTTGAAATTCGTGAAGTGTAATATTTCATCACTGTTGTATACACTCACCGACTTATTTTTTAAATATCTGATGATTGTTAACGTCAAACACGTCCACTTTTAAGAGTAACTTTGGGTTGTATGGGGATCGATGGCAATTTTTATCTATAAATATATAGAGTACTTGAGATATACATTTATTATCAAGCTTAATAATGCTTTGGGATTATAATGTTTGGTTACTAATTACTTCAAGTAGTTCAGAAGAATGCATTTTTTTTTTAGTTTCTGCTAGAGTACAATTTTCTCTAAGACATTAATAATCCTGATCACTTGTTAGTTACTTCTAGCAAATGTATTTGTAGATGCTTTTTAATAAATTTCTAAATATTTTGTATTAAAATCGATGCGGCTGCGACTTTAAATTGTTGAACAAATTAATGTACTTACTTTCATAGAAATAGGATGAATCCTATTATTGATACAGTAATGTTATAACTAAAAATAAGAACATCGAAAAATAAAAGTGTCTTTAAAATAGTATTTCTCCAACGATTACGAAACAAATTATACTTCTAACGACGACATAGTGGGAAGTAATATTTAATTGAAAGCGGCGGCAAGAGTCTAACTTTGGTTTTAAGACGGTCATATCTTATCATCTGGATAAGGTAGTTTCAGTTAATTATGGAGATAATATTGTTATGCTTATAAATACTAGAATTAATCAGCTTTTCCGAAGAAGAAATCGGTCAATACCATCTTCTTCCTCTGGACAGGCTAGACTAGAGACGAGAGTAGTGTTTTTTTTTTAATCTTTATTCACGGAGCTTAGCCACAATTATGACTATGTGGCTCTAGAGTAGTGTCATGTAGTCGAACTTGCGCCTTATGGAGATAATGAGCCGTAGTCAAATACTGTCCAGAAGCCTGTATCGTAAAAAACCACACGAAGGGCAGACACGAGAAAAATGTTATTTCCACGTTACATGTAGGGAAGGTAAGGACATGACGAAACTATAACGGTTCCGAGTCATGATCTACGGAACCCTAAAAAGCGTATTATTAGTACTAATTATATACAGCGATTACAGATAAAAAATATGAAAATAAAATATTAAGAAAAGGTACAAAAGTAAAACAATAAGTGAAGAGTAAAGTAAGAGTGAAAACTAAATAAAGTAACAGTTACAACGTAAAATATCATAGATAGATAAAAATAATATTACCGACAACACAACCAACCGATCGCACAATGTTATTATTGTCTGTGTGATTATCTATGCTCCCACGCGATTATCTATGCAATTATTAAGAAATGCGATCGTACCGCCCTTCTGCCGCTGACCGCAGCAATTTATCTGCTACCGGTACTCCATGGCAGCTTGCGGCCTGGCCGACGACTCGGCTCGGCTGTCACTGCCGACGTTTTCTACGCTCGTGCTCAGCCTTCTTTCGGTTCCGTCGAGCAGTATTTTTTTGAGACATTACATCGTCACAGAAAGAGACCACGGCTTCCCAGTTCTTTTTACCCGTCAGCATGGCAGCAATAATAGCTGGCGGAGAAAGGTCTCGTCCGATTTGATCGACTAGGGCTTTGCGTTCAGACGACCACGCAGGGCAGTACTCAAGTGTATGCTGGGCGCAGTCTCTGTGGGCTGCGCAGTGGTGGCACTGTGCCGTCCTTTCACAGTTGGTGTCTTTCAGATATACACCGAAGCAACCATGTCCGGTAAGTATCTGCGTTAGTCCAAAAGTCAGGCGTCCTTTTTTCCTGTTTATCCAATCTTCGAATTTAGGCAAAACTGCACCGATAGCGCGTTGATTTGCGTTTTGCGGCTGTTCCAGACGTTGGCGCCATCGTGTCAGTGCCTGTTGCTGAGCGTTGCTCGTTGCTCCTTGTTCCTCGTTCTCTCCCCGGCGAATTGCGCAAGTCTGATCATAGACACTCGCGTCCATATCTGCACAAATATCAAAAGGCATGAAACATGCCAGAACTGTTGCCGCTTCGAACGTAGTGGTGCTGTATCCTCGTACGATCCGAATGGCCGCTTCCCGTTGCACTTGATTGAGTTTGACTCGGCAGTGTGAATTGGCTGGTAGGCGCTTGGCCCATATCGGCGCTCCATATAGAGCTTTGGATCGTAGCACCATACAATAGAGGCGGCGAACTTCCATTCGTGGTCCCCCTGAATTAGGCAATAGATTTCGTAGGCAATCCGCCATCTCCTTAACTTTAGGGATCAAATATTTGAAATGGTCCTCGAAGCTCCAGCACCCGTCCAGAGTAAGGCCAAGGTATTTGATGTATTGGTCGAACTTAACCTCCATTCCTTCCACTCTAATGCTGGTGGGAATCGCATGCCCGAGTTTTCTGTGGATCCACAAGGCTTTCGTCTTATGAGGAGCAACCCGTAGACCCATACTGCTGATTTTTTTAATCACATAGATCATTCCTAGCTCGGCGATCTTAAGAACTTCCTGAAAGTCATTCCCGCTTGCCAGTACTAAAGTGTCGTCTGCATAGCAGACAACATTCACTCCGAGGGGAAAACTGGTCCTTAGGACCGCATCATAAGCGAGGTTCCATAGCAGGGGTCCTAGAACCGACCCTTGGGGTACCCCGCATGTGACCTCCCTTCGATGTTCTTTGCCGTCCCGACCTGTATAGGATATGGACCTATCGCAAAGATAGGCCCCTATGATGTTCCGTAGGTAGAGGGGCAACTGGTGATACACCAGCGCCTCTCTAATCACCCACCACGGGAGGGAGTTAAAGGCGTTGACTATATCAAGACTGACAGCCAAAACCACTCCCCCCCGACAGACAACATCTTCCGACAAGGAACGAACATGCTCAATTGCATCCAGTGTCGAGCGACCTTGTCGGAAACCAAATTGGCTGTCGGATAAGTCGGGGCCCACTTGCGACAAGTGCTGATTGATGCGAGTGGCAATAACTCGTTCAAAGAGTTTCGCTACCTCGTCCAGCAGACATATGGGTCGGAAATTTGAGGGAGAATCATCCTGCTGGACTTTCTCAGATTTTCGGACAAGTACCAGCGTGGCTTTCTTCCAGTCAATAGGGAATACGCTGTTACGGAGGCAGCTGGTAAACAGCCGCCTTAGTTTATTCCCTAGAATTTTCAAAGCGTGCACCAATGCCTGACCCGGGATCCCATCAGGGCCCGGAGCTTTGCTACCGGTGGCGAGTTGCTTTACGGCTTGGTCCAGCTCATCCTCCGTCACGTTAAAGGTGTCGGCCCAATTAATTGTATCCGTTGTTAGTAATGGAGAATATAGGGGACTACCCTGGACCTTGGGGAAGAGGGTATCTACCACTCTTACCAGAAACTCGGGTTCCATGGTCTGCGTTAGCGGTGGGCCATACGGTTTGAGCTTGCCCATTACTAGTTTGTACGCACGCCCCCATGGGTCTCTATCCAGTTCGTCTATCAACTCCTTTAAACTTGCTGTAGCAAGGTTTAAAGATTTCACTGATTTGCCATAATCCTGCCTCTTTTCATTAATCTCCTTGGCTGTGACTCGCCGCTTTCTTCGGGTTCTCTGAAACTGGCGACGAGCTCTTGAGCATGTTGTGCGTAGTTGATTAATTTCCGTCAGGCAACAGTTCGCAGAACTTCTTTCCTTCGGCTTGTACTGTGGCATTGATGCATTACAGATATCAGTCATGATATCACGGAACCAGGCCGCCTGCGCTTCCGGATGGGACAAAACTTGTTCTTCCTCTTCCTCTAGCCGATTCGCAACCTCTGCTGCGGCGATAAGATCCTCACGTTTCATCCCCTTGAAGAACCATCGTCGCGGATTACAGCTACTGCAATGGTCTAGTCCTGGATCTGAGCTACAGATGGACATCTCACCGATGATTTGGCTATGGTTCGTTAGGCCTCCACTTGCACCTATTTCTGGGAGAACAAAAGAAGTCGACGGACCTTCTACGCTTTCACTCTCCGTTTGCCTCTCTGTTCCTGTTTCGCTTTCTTCACCACATACTGCATTCTCACTAAGCCGCGAAACCTTAGCGGACGAGATCGGCTCCGCCGGTCCTTCTGGTTTCCGCTTGTAGTATTGGGATGGTCGCGAGGAGACAGAAAACATCGACGAAGTGTGGCTGTCCCTGGAATTCACTCGCTGCCATTCCATCATTTGGCGTTCTATAGGCTCTGTAGTTGGGCGCTCAATCGTTGGCTGACGTCGACTTCCTCTTTCTCGTTCCTCTGACCGGGTGCGGAATGACGCCGCGCTCGGCGTTCTAGGATATACAAAATTAGACGTATGTACCCCGATCGTTATATCCGGGTTCGGACATCGCACTGTACGCAACTGTGCCCCCCCAGAATACGGTGGGCTGAACACTACGATGTCATTCGAAGTGCTGAGGGATTCTCCAACCGCAGTGCGGTAGGTACCCTCCTGGGGTATTTCATTTTTATAAGTTGCTTTCATTGTAAACTTTGCTCTTTAACGTGAGCTCACGTTGTGTTGCCCTAGTGACTGGGATACCCTCCCAGCCTTTAACCTCTTCGCCGGGCTTCCTCAGCTTGGGTAAGGAGTAATTTTTTATTGAGATTTTCTTCCTCGTAGCCTTCTTTACCCTACCTCCATTCAATAAGACCCCCGCTCCCGATTTCTCGGTGTCTATGGGTTGAACCGACTGATTGCCGGTGTTTGATTGTGACTACCTACGGTTGATCCATGCGGACTTACCTACGGCGATCCCGTCGCCCCATCACTTCTGTAAGACCTGCAGCATACGAACTTTTTTTATTTTACGTGTGGAATTCCTCACGGCCCGTCATCCCACCAGAGTTTGCGGCGGGTTGGTGTGTCAGAATTGGACTGACTAAAACCACACAGGAAGATTAAAAAATGAAATTATCTACAATTTTTTGGTATTAATGCCGTTTGAGGTTTTCTGTATATGTAGCAGCAGCGTCGGCATACTGGCTATACCATAGTATGTATACTAGATCATTGGAGTCACGTACCTACAGCACTTCTAATACAAGAAAAGGCATTATGTCTGAGACTGTCAGTTGATTAGTGAACAAGAAATATTGTAATAGTAGGATCGAACCATTGTTACAGCAAAATTCAAGTATTTTAAAACACCTTTGTTTTACTTTCACATTTTTAGTGGACGCTCTAGTCGATATATTAACGAAAAGTAAATCTAACCAATGACTGAAGTTCTTAACTAAAAAATCTAAAAGTGGAGGCCACCACACTGATTGCAAATGCGGTATGGCGTCCAACACTTTGGCGGCCCAATGAGGTGCTTTTTACACCCCGCTTAAATTACCTGGAATCATAGTAGGAAGGAAACACGTGAGCTGGCAGTTCAATATACATACAATTTTACAAAAGTTTTGAATTATACTCCAGAAATCTTCCAGGAATTATGTTATTGAAATCACTCACGGTACTAAAATGATAATGGAATGGAATCGGAATGTGATTAACTGTCAGCTCTAATTACTGGGTGCAATGACCGCGTAATTCAATTATACTTAATCTTTAATCAAAACTAACCAACCGAAGATATCTACCACGCCCCACATGATACGATTTATTTTATAATTACTGATATTATAAACGCGAAAGTAGCTCAGTCTCAGCTGTCTGTCGGGTTTTCACGTCAAAACTACTGAAGCGATATAAATGAACTTTGGTACAGATCTTTAGTCAGAGAAAGGACAGACTACTTTGTACCTCGATAGCCGACATACACGCGGACGCAACTACGGAAGAAAGATAACTTCAAATATAATTGAAACAAAACACAATCCCAAGCTGGCAAGTAAATTTGACAGCAAACGGATTAATAATTTAATTCCCCAATTCAAGTATCGTAGATCATCATACTAAAATACTCGTTCAAACTACTCAATGATAGTTTTATTCCGGAGTTATCTTAAAAACATTATTATTAATTTATATGTTGGGGTCTAGAAAACCAGGATAACACAAATTTGATCCCGTATTGACTAGTCAAGCAATTTATGTTGTCTCTCTAGTAGAAAAGTAGTATTTTATATAGTAGCAAGGAATTACTGCTGTAGTTACCTACAAGTAGTAGTATAATCTAACTCTAATGAATTACATTCTTATATTATAAATACAAAAGTGAGTTTATTTCTTACTACACAAATACAAACTGTAATTAAAACTTTTGATTAGAAGTGAACTGCCTATAACCAACTCGTAAAATCTAAGAATCATAAAAAAGGATTGTGTTGTATATTTATCTCAAATGTCTTGGATTTTACGTACAATAATTATTTTTACATCCCACAATCTCCCTCTGGGATTTGCTTAACAATCTACCTTCCTTAACTATGATGCTCGAAACCCACATAATTGTACTTGATAATAATAATAATTTATTTTGAATTTTTTCGTAGTGTTCTTTCACTTGAACCAAAGTGTTAATCATTTGAATAATATAGCACATTATTTAGAAAGTAAGTGTAATGAATTTGTAGAGAGGACACTACTGGAGGAGAAGGAGGATTGTCAAATGTGAATTACTTCAGATTTTAAACAAATTAATCTGAACAATGGATTGCATTAAACTTGAAATTGTAAAAATAGATATTTGGATGCGGTATAAATGTTCTTAATAGTGTCGAAGTACTTTCTGCTTAAACTGCCTCGTTGATTATCATATTATTATGCTACTGCCTATCAAATGATCTTGGGTGCAAATCCCGGATTGGACCAACTCGTGTCGTTATGCTTTTCCTACAAAAGAATCTTAATTTAACACGTTAAGCCATAGCCGTCGGGACTTTGACTCTGATATTGGGGAAGTCAGTGCCCTCAAATATACTGACAACTAGTTTAACCCTTGATTCAGTTCGCCCCTAAGGGTTGCACAGGTCCGAAGGCAGTCACTCTTTAGAGAAACTGATATTTAGATAACTGTTTTAAATTAATATCTGTTCCCAAATAATCTTTCGAATAGTTATTTGAATTTCATGGGGTCGAGTGCGAGATTATTTCACCTTAGTCTGTACGTTATCCGCTTTTGGCGATATGATTGGTCCATACTGAACTCTTCACCACTCTTAATTAGTGTGACGAACAACTTGATGTGAAATATACTCACACAAACGTTCCCAATGTTTTTAATGCTAGTTTCGAGCCAATTAGGCTTCTCGTTAAATACATTTTCAGTTCACTTACTCGAGGTTCATCCTCATGTCACACTTAAACTATTTACAAATTATGTAAGCTGAGATAGCACCAGTTGTAGCACGAAAAGACAGTAATATTTAAAAAATAAATTCTGAGGGAAATTATGACGATTATTCGTAAAATAAAATACTATAGCTTAGTTGTACTTTGTCGGTTTTAGTTACAGAATGTGAACAAGTTTTTCTAGAAATTTCTTCCGGTCTATTGTTCTTAGTATATTAAGTGCTGTACCTCACGTTTAATGGCGGCTTACTGTTAATATCTTTACTCTGAAATTTCCATAATTTTCGCGTATTCTCATTACCAAACAACCAAAATAATATAGCAAATGCACATTGATACAAAGTTAGTAAATTACTGTTTAAAATTGTCAAAGCTATAATGTCGACCTTCCCAGTCACTATATGAATCAACGTGAAAATGTCTTTAAACAATTGTTGAAAACAGAATATAAAAATCATAAACATCATTACCACAATCATTTTGATATTGTTTCTATCTCTTTTTTTATTGGACAACACTGATATCAGTGTTGATATTAAAAGAAATCCATTGACAAAGATTATTGGCCACTTAATAGTAATTAACAGGGTACAGAAAAGCATGTTGTTATTTTCTCTTATCAAATGATGTAACAAGTAAAAGAGAAGTGCCACAAAAACTGGTGATATCCATCCCCAAAACGATATTTTCCAAATACTTGCGACTTCAGTATCAAATACCTTGACGAGACTTATGTACATTTGTCTACTGAAGAGAAACATCCAGACGATAAGGGTCATTTCTGTATATATTATTACAAAAGCGTTAAACGTAACCCATCCATAAATCGAGGATAGGACATTGAACTTGTTTTGGACGTCCTGTAGGTATCTTATGAGTGTATAAATGTATCTGGCTAACATGAACTGGATAAGAAGCTGGTTTTTGTAGCTCGACCTCCATTCCACGAACAGTACCGCAGTCAAAAACAGTACTATTAAAGCCATCGAGGATAGCGCCATTCCAATGGTACTTAGTATAAAAATCACATTGCTCCATGATGTATATTTTGATTCGTAATCACTGTCCACTTGGTAATGCACAAATAACACTGAATTTAAATCATCCATTTTATTTTTTCACTAATCGCTTTAAATAATTTATAAAAGTATACATGATTTCGATTGTCATGAAATACGTCACAGCATAATTAGTTTTTTGTTTATAGCTTCAGATAATAGTCACTTATAATTTTTATTATTATTTTACTGTAGCTAATTATCGTAACGTAAGGTTGTCTTCATATATAAGTTAAGCGATTTTCAAAATGTTTTATACACTAATTTTTATAATAAAACTGTCTTCTGTGACCTCTTGAAATTAACTAAATTAAGGGATACATTAAAGCCGATACGATAAAAGTTATTATCTAAAAGCGATAAGATTGGTGTGCTAAAATTGAGTAATCGAATGAAATGGCGATCGAGCATTTATGTGCAATTACATTGGACTTACAGATAAACATGACAATATTTGTAAATATTTTTTACAAGGAAAATGTGCAATAACTCGTTCTCATATTTCTGAAAAAAAAATACGATATACACATAGAAACATAAGTTGCTGTGTTTTGGACAATATAGTAACGATACTTAGTCAGGATTTAGATAATCATACAATGAAGAGATAAATGTGTAATATACAGACATTTGAATAGCTGTGTATTATACACGTATCAGAGATTGATTAGATTAGATAATGTACAGATTTGAATTTTCTATATATTTAATGACAATCCATTTAAAAAAAAACCTTAAAGCGAGAAATCTTCAATATTTGCGTATGTGTGAATGTATAAATATATTTATAGATATTTTTGTTAGGTTTTGTGAATTGTTGTTTTGTTGATTTTCGAAAAAATTTAATCGATTATGTAGCTCACGCAGCGAAAGCTCTCAAGGGGTAAAAAAACTCTGATTTTGAAACATTACTCTTTGGTGCTCCGCTTCTATAGGTCTCAGCGTGATGATAAATAGCCTATAGCCTTCCTCGATAAATGGCCTGTCTAACAACTTCAAGATTTTTTTTTAATCGGACCAGTAGTTCCTGAGAATATTAGCGCGTTCAAGCAAACAAATAAACTCTTCAGCTTTATTATTATAATTATTTTTAAACCGATTTTAATGAGTGAGATATCTATTAATTCATCAAAACAGCCTGGGTAATATGGGTTAAATACATTTCAGCAAAAAAAATGTGATTGGGTTATACTTTTTTAAACTTTTTCTTGTCGACATAATTAGATGTCCAATTTACTACTGAGTATCATAACTCTATCTATTCATACACGGATACCACGGATAAGTCTGTTTTCGGCTTAAAATTGAAAAAACAATATTAAAAAAACAAAATTTGTCATATAATATCTTTCAAAATCAAGAAAGAAATACATTCGATTCTATGTTATATTAACTTTGCCAGTCTTCATTGATTCAGACGCGACAAAACAGCAAAATAAATAGAGTCACTTACATAACCGTAGTTTTCTTAACTAATATTAAAAACTAGCTTATGCCCGCGGCTGCGCCCGCGTCTATTTCGGTTATCGCTGTCGGTATGTTATGAGTTGGTTTACGACGAAACTGCATTGAGTGGCTTTCAAGATTTGTTTGCAAGGAGATACATATGCTTCAGGAATAAAATGGAATCTAGAGGTATCACGGCAATAAAAACACATTTAAGAAACACAGAAGATATATTTTCAGATATAATGCCACGACAGGTCAAAAATAAAACTCACACATGTGAGGAATAAGAAACGATAAATATATAAAACTCTATATAAATAGTTAACAAGGTGACAGTGTCTAACGATTATATGTAATACATAGTGAAAGTTATTGCAATTATTATTTACACTTAAGGACAAGAGTATTTCGCAGTTTGGTACAATGTTCATATGTCTGTAGCTTTACATTTCAAAAACCATAGGTGCTTTCGTTGTTTTGTTTATTCAAATGTCCTCAAGTGTATTATTTTTAATTCTCCTTCGAAATATTGATATAATAGCTGGTTCGTGAAAAAGCTTAAATTGTGCTTGCTCTGTCGGCAGAAGTTTTGTTTTGAAGATAATTCAGCCTATACAGCTACAAGCACGTGCATCTACTTATGAAATATTATTGCATTTTCTAAATTTTATACATACATTGTAACGACTAGTAGATATCAACATTAAACTTTGCTACTCTAAAACTTGCATTATTATTTAAAGTATAGGGTAAGCTAAATAATCAACACAGTAGTCTATTATCAAAACTAAAAACAGAGAAGTAACGAAACAAAAACCATTAATCACTTGCAATACAAACACGAAGAAAGAAACGATGGGTTTATTTTTTGTATTTCTCTTAACAGAAAATAGAGAGTAGAGAACTAAATTATTACTACGATACAGAGTGTTAAATCCACTCGGTAAGCTAATTGTTATTACATTAAAGAGTGTATTTAAAACTGTTTCTAATGAAATAAAACGTTAATCATGAGTGGTTTATAACACAGGTTTTACTATTTTTTCTTAGGTACTTTAGACGTCGAAAAAATGACACAAATATTTTTTTCTGTTGGATAGATAAGGAATTCTAAAAGAGGTTTGAGTTTTATTTTTTAAATTTAGTTCGTTAGAAAATATTTCGATAAATAGAGTAACAGACGTTTATTAACACTAACTATTCATAAAGGTTATTAAAGTAGTTTGAATACTACGTGTACTTATGTAGAAGTCTTTATAAGGGATCACAGTTGGAAAACACTAGTTCAATACATATCGGGGAGATTACTTCTATTTCTATATAATAAACTAGTAGTATCTTAAGCTACAACTATTTTTTTTATAAAATACTATTATACCTATTAGACAAAAAAACAGGACAAACTTTAAAAAAAACACAATTTTTACTATTTTTCTAATTAAATTAATCATTTATTTTGATGAAACAAAATAATAAATCACTTGTAATACAAGGCATTTTTTTTCACATATTTAATTTTACTATTGATATTATTTTAATTAATTTAAAATATGTATTTATTCAACAAAAATATACAAAAATAAAATAAAATGTGAACTTAATAAAACAACAACAGAATTAGCACTTTCTCAGTAAATAAGTTAAAATAAATAAATGCAAAGTTTACCTATTTAGATTTTATTTTTAAAATTATTTACTACTTATCTGCATAGATACTAAGTACATTTTAGAATGTGCAGTCACAATTTCATAGCGTGATTTCTTAACAGAGTAAACTACGACAGGGCCAATTCATAGATTTAACATACTTTGCTCACTATTAGTAATCTAAATGACATATGTATGTATTTCCAATTTTTTTTGCAACTCAACAGTTCTATGGCTAATTTAGTTTCTATTTTCTGAGAGAAAAAAAAATTGTTAAGTGAACACGCAAATATATTTAATCGGAAAATCGTTATGATTTTACCTGAAAGTTGATCATATATTTTTTAGAAATTTTTATTAATAATAATTATCCTTTTTTGTTCATGTCATTACACGATATTTCTATGCTTTGAAGTGAATGGGTTTAGTTAAAAAAGTGACAACTAAAACAGCTATAAATATAATAGAGGATCAACAGGAATGTAAAGTCGATCATGTAGTATGGATGAGATTTTTTCATTAATCTATCAGACCAAAGAATTTTTATTTCTAGGTGTGAAAAACAAAACAGTATTTGATTCCATTATTAGGAACAGCTTACATGGTGGTAATAGTTTTATAAGAAGAAGGTGATAAGACTTACAGGTATTGGTATCTGTTAACCTATCACAATATTTACTATCTTAGGCATTTTGGTTAATAAAAACTGAAAACTATATTCATATCCTGTGTAATACGATCGCGAAACAGAATTTTTCATTGTTGTTGAGATAACATATAATATGACAATCATTAAAATTTAAATCACTTAATAGAACTGGCCCAGAAACAATGGTATATTGTGTACTTAGATGTGGTTGAAATATTAATATCTTTAACTAACTGTATGTTACGAAATTTTAGCAACAATATTCTCTATAACAACGATAAGATCCATTGCTTTATGTAAGTAAAGGGTGTAAGCCCCTTTGAAACATTTATATATAACTAGAATAAACTTAACAAAATTATTTATAAATAAATTATTTTAAAACGTAAATAAACACAATGCAATTTAGTGAAATCGCAAGTCAACCAAACGATAGAAGTTAAAAGTTTTAAACATTTGTAAAACACAGTCGTTTAAATCAATTAATTTACAAAAGAGACCAGCTCTTTAGAAATATTCAATTATAGACAGCTTACAATAGATTTATAGCAGAATTATTTTCAGTGACCTTACTCAACCATGTGCTCTGTAAAAAGAAATATACACTTTAATACACACAATAAAATAGTTTAATTTAACTGTATCTGTCAGGCTATGCATATATGCATGCCTTTGTAAAAGTAGTTTGTTGGTTCAGAAGTTTTTAATCTAGGATCAATAGGGTTGTTTTTATTGAATCATGACAATATTCGATGTTTATAAATAAAAAAATAACATAGTTTTTTATATATTGTTATTGTGGTGTGCAATGGGAGAGGCCCATGTCCAGCAGTAAATAAATAAATAAATATTTCGGACATCTTACACACAACATCATTTAGTCCCAAACTAAGAAGAGCTTGTATTATGGGTACTAAACAACTGATATAAATACATAAACATACTTTTTTTTTTTGTAAATACATACATATTATACATAGAAAATACCCAGACTCCGAAACAAACATTTGTGGATCACACAAATATTTAGTCCGACCCGGGAATCGAACCCGAGACCTCTTGATTAGCAGCCACATACGCTAACCACTAGACTAACAAGGCAGTCGACTGTGATGGGCTGTTGATGATGTATTATTTTTTGGCCAACTTATTTATTGTAAAATAATCTGCTACGATGGAGAAATTCTTAACAGTTTACTCCAAAAATATACGTAATTATGTCATTTCTAACCAGGATGTCTTTTATGAAAGATCAAGATATGTGACAAAACACTGCTTTATTTCAGGCAAAATAATGACGTGACAACGAGAGTTAACAAACAATTACAAAATACATGCAGTTAGAGCTTTTGTTTATTGGGTAGCCACACTACAAACTTCAAGTAACATTACTTACTTGAAGTATTTGTAAACATGGTGTAAATTTTACAACAGATGAAGAAGTTATTATTGAGTTTAGTTTTCCTTAAAAAATTCTATACTTTCGCAAAATAAATCACTGCCCTTTGAACAAATATCAATACATATATAACGACACTTTATACAAGTAACATCTATATAATAACATCAATATTACTTTCAAAAGAGGAGGCAATAAAAAATCAAAACGAGATTATGATAAATGTCGATTCGCACGAATGATTCACTCGAAGTTGGAAGCGATAACGAACGTCAATTACACCACAGAGATATGAAAGCAACTAAAAAGAGATTGTTATATAGTTTATGACAAAAGAGATAAGATAGTGTAAGTAATAAGCGAGAAACTTAAACAAAGTTACCTTGTTCTTCCACTGGTGTGTGCTCTTCATCCGACGAATCAAAACGACTTTCGATTAACGAACTTTGTTTTGAAAGAGACTGTAACAAAAGTTACTCGTTAGGGACTAGGGAACCGCATGTCTCTTGGACTATTATGTATACATAATTAATATACAACTTATTTTATTATGTGTATGCAACTACATACTGTATATACTAGTTCAATTGATTGAATATTTTGGTGAAGCGCTGGTAGTAGTGAACAAATTTAACTATAACCATTTCACATGCATCCGTCTTATCTCATCATCTCAATTGAGCGAATCTTGCAGTATCGATAGATTGGTAACTTAACTACTGATACCAACACTTATACAACTATCAAAATACTGATACCTACTTCGAATATGTGTAAAATTGTTATAATTAAATGTGTAAAAATATACTTAAATATATAATTGTTAAATAATTTAAATAGATGACAATTAAACCTTGTCAGAAATGATCGTGCTTGTCACACAATTTATTTGTCTTTGACCGGGAATCGAATCCACGTCCTCTCGCTGGCAGTTAAGATCACTAACCACTAAACAGGCTCTTCAAATTCACTGTTGATATTTTAAACCTCAAAAATACCTCATATTTGGTTTATGATTGATACGATGTATTTTAAGGTATAAAACAAAAATACAGTTACGTAAGAAAAACCTATTTTGATATTTGAAGTCAAAAGCATTACTATTTTTATAAAAAACATGTTCACATAGAAAAGCGCACATTAAGTAATTAAAAAAATATGGGTAAATGGCTTCGATTCGATCTGTTATGATACAAAAAATATGCACGTTTAAATTATTATTGATCAATAAAAAAAACATTTAAATTAACGAATGACAACCAATTTATAATGTTTCTACTAACAAAACCAAAAAGTGCAGTAGAACTTAGAAATATATGACTTAATATAAAATCCTAACCTTGTTAGATCGTCGTCTTGGCGGAGATATCTTGTTCCACAAAGCTTCGAGCTGATCGAAGTGCTGTGATTGCGCTATAGCCGCTTCTTCTGGTCCTAAGCTTACCTGTCACGATACAATACAATGTTATATAGAGAAAGCATTGAATAATTTTAAGTCTAAATTGAATACATGAAAGAATAAAAAAATATTGTCGATTATAAATGAATAAAGTAATTAATTTTCTGAAAATCAGGATATGAAATTACTTTTAAGAAAATAGATAAAAATATTTATACTTTTATTTAAATTTCTTTACATTACCTGGGAACCTAAATCTTTGTTCTTAGCCTCCTGTATTTTTGAAATTTCCTCCATCGAAGCCGATACCGAGAACCTTAAAAACGTAATAGATTCATATTACAAGTTCAACAAAAAGTTTATTAATTACTTAAATTATGTAAAGATTCACCTTATTCTTGACTGAATTAAGCAAAAATGAACGAATTTTCATAGTAGATGATGATGATACATTCTGATAGAACAGCTTTAACATATTTTTTTAAAACCAAAAGCTATTTGTTATATACTCTTGTCTCTGTACCTAAATATATGCTAATATACAAAAGATATGACGTCATTTTTCATACCTCCTCTTCAGCCGTTCGTCCACTTGAGCCATCATAGCTGCAGAAGTAAGATGCCCATATTTCTTCTGCCAAGTATACGTGTCTAAAGATACTTCTTTCTTTAATAATCTTCGCATCGGTCGCTTTGGTGCCAAAGGCCGCAGTTCTGTGTGGCAACAGTTAATCATTATATTAAAATACCTGTTCAGTTTAGGTCTTAATATCATGTAAATTATACTTTAAAAGACTCTTGCATTAATAGTAGATTAGTAGCCAAGGGCTGTAAGGCATCAATTGCAGCCCGAGATATTTAGGCGCACGAGCGCAGCGAGGGTGCCTATAGTTCGAGGGTGCAATTGGTGCTTAAACTATTCTGCTTTACATCTCGATTGTGAGGTAAGTAGAAAAAAACCGGCATTATAAGAATAAAATATTTTATCTTCAGCTTCCATTTTCATTGAATCGGGAGTGAAGCTTATATCTTCATCACTTGAAGATCTCATGTTTTTTCCTAATTAGCACGTAATTATAAAAAAATCCCAAAAAAATACAATATTTAAATTAAAAGTTTATTCCCGCCTCTTTTCATTAAAAAGAATTAAGTAAAGAATTTTGTTTTCTTCAAGAATGAAATTGAGCTTCGCCGTTCGATATTTAAAATTGATGACTAATATACTCACACGAAGACAAGGCTGAACAGCAAAGCGACCTCTTTGGTCATTGGGCTGAATGCATGATATCTTTATCTAGGGTAATAATGTAGCTAGAAAAGCCCTAGGGCGGTAAGTAATTTAAAAAAAACACTTCTTCCTTTCAAAAAGTTCGTACGTAATGTATTAATGTACGCGAACTTTTTGAAAGGAAGAAGTGTTTTTTTTAAATTACTTACCGCCCTAGGGCTTTTCTAGCTACATTATTACCCTAGAGCGCTAATAAGTCACCTACAAGCCCCATTTGGAGGTAATAAGAACCTACTTACCGAACATGAGAGATGTAAATATCATTTAATGTGAAAACGTGATAACTGTTTTAAATTTCTTTTGCTGTCATTTAAATTATCAAAGTGGTAACAAGTAATGCAAAAAACATAATTATGAATGTATACAAAATCAACGCTTCCGTGGTGTTGCATATTAGGTTTTAAACTATCGTATTCCAGAATTCAAGTTGGTCTGTGTCTTTTTTCAATCATGCTCTATTGATTTAAGCGTGATTTTAATTATCCTGTATTCGGTACGTCAGTAAGACACATAATATTTAAAAAAAATCTCGAAAATCACTTCAATAGTTTTGTGACATGAAAACAGTAGGATATTAATTCCCGTAAATAATTATATACAGAACTTGTATACCACTGAAATTCCTAAATATTAACCAGGTTGTACTGAACTAGGTTACAACGCGTAATAGCAGATGACCATCTGCTACATGGTCGAGCTATATCTTATGTATCTTATGTATTAAAACATGAAGAGATAGTAATATTAACAACAGACTCACCATCCGCATCCTTGGTAGGTGCCGCGTAAGTTGGAATCTTGACATACGTGGCAGGAGTGTTGTGCAAACAGATCATTGGGAGACAACCTAGGAAATATTCATTCAATATTCATATGTGACAGACTAATGGCACATTTAGTAGTCTATGATTACTGAACTTATCGTGATTTCCTAAATAAAAACAAAAGTATTTTAGTGGGGTCTATTTAATAACTGCACACTCAGCACAATGAGCAACAAGCACGTCCACTTTGTGCTGTCTCTTACAATCACTGCGAAGGTGTACACACTTTCCTGCATTATGTGCGTAGGTACGTTTATCAAAAAGATCCGCTATATCGGCCAAGCCAGAGGCCACCAAGGAGAGTATAAACGGAGTTTAAGTAGATCGATGTGGCCAAAATCAGTCGAGTATGTGAAATTACTATGGCATTTTTGTATTTTCTTAACACACCTTTATTTCTTTCTTAAAACTTTGTCGTCATCTACTAACTTATTTGCAATATATTTTATTCTAGAGGTTTTTTCTATTTTGGTACTGATGAGTGGACTGACTTTGCGGGAACAAATGGGTCATTATTCAAACGTTTACCGACTGAAAACTACAATGGTGTTCCGATGTTTCACTATCAACAGAAAAGTAGACTACTGAAATTGAATTTGTCCATTTGTCTGCAATCCCCGATAGACGTTGACCCGTCTTACTCAAATGAGTGAGTCACTTAGTACAGTTGTCATTCATCAGTCGTAACCCTCTAAAAACATACATGACAATGGTGGATTGACACGATTTAAATTCACTTGTATTCGTACCTCAAAATTTATGTTATTTTTTTTAATTTGAGTAGAGACTTAACCTTTCCTATACAAGTTCATATACAAATTCTTAAAGTATATACGCAAAGAAACAGGTAATTCTGTAATTTAATTTTCAATTTTAACTAGTTTTCGCCCTCGGCTGCGTCCGCGTCAATGCCGGTTATCGCGGTTAAAAGGAGCCTATGTCCATTCTCAGGCTTAACACTATCTGGGTCTTTAGAAGTTTGTAGTGGAAATGAAGCATATTAACTGAAAAAAATCATAACATACTACAAAGAATCTGTGGGTTCATTAACTTACCCCTATCCAAAAGATGTACGACGATTCTTGCACAGTCGCTTGTGATCTGGAAGCCGAGTAGTGGCACATGCAGCGACAACGATGTCAATGCTAGACCTCTTTTCGTTTCCCAGATAATAAGGGTCTTATCTTCAGCACCTAGTAAATTTGAAAAGTGGTAAAACAAAGAAAATATTCACGATTCTAGTCACTTATGGAAAAATACTATTGTGCGCGCAATTATAGTTTCAATAATTATATTGAAAATTGTTCTGTAATGTAGAGGAAATTTAGGGTAATCCTGTAGGAAATATTACTTTCAGAACCATTTAGTAGAGCTGCCGTTGATTTTAAGTGACGAATGAATCAAGTGTGAAAATGTATCTTCTAATTATAATATATTTATACTGGTTATGTTACATATTTGTTAAGAAAGTAGTCATCATCATCAAACAACCCGTAACGTCCCACTGCTGGGCTCGGGTCTCCTCCCAGGAGAGGGTTAAGGCCCTTCGGCCAAATGCGGGTTGGGGACTGACAAGAAAACAGTACAGTGTATGTGCCTACGTTAAGTTAGTTACTTACTAGACACAGCTATAGTTCCATCGCCAGTGACTTTGACGCATGACACTTTGCCGAGATGTCCTGACAACAGGTGCAGGTCTGATCCTGTGTTGATGTCCCATACAATGAGATTACAGTCCCAAGATCCTGATACCACTTGCGTCTTATTAGTGATAGATACGGCTACGCAAGTGACTATGTCCGAGTGACCGACCAACACCTGTTAATTTTTTAAGCTTCTATTATACTAACAGATACAGTGATAATAATAAAATACAATGACATAGATTAAGAATAATTGTTACTAAACAAGATGATTTTTTTATTGTCTGACGTAAATACATTGTTATTGTATATTTATTCATTTAATCGTTTATGGGTTTCATGAAGATTTAAAAATTTCTAGTTACCTATATTGTAAAGTCGCTTGTAAACGGGCTATAAAATAGCATCTTGTTGACTAAGTATATTTGCAACTTTAAGCAAGTGGGATAAATCATTTGCAATATAGCCGGCTAGACATTAAATACTTGCAACTATATTTAAATAAATTGACAATATCGCTGGGCTATACAGCAATATTGCAGATATTGTTGCACTGTGTTGAGATATATAATCAGCAACTTCGCGGCTATAATATTGCAGCAAGAAATTGACAAAAAATAGCCCGTTTACGAGCACCTTAAAAGTAATATGCAACTCAATGCACCTTTCGTTTTATAAGAAGATAATTGTTTTTTTGGGAAAGAACAAATTTATATACTAGTTTTCTCAAACATATTAATCTAAATAATATTATTATCAAATAAATTATAAACAAATACAAAACTTTACACCATTACTAAACATTATCTGCATTTAATTTGCATTTCAAATTTAAATAGTATTAATGTGAACTATAATATTAAATACTAACCTGCGACAATTTGCCTCCGTCTAACTTCCAAACCTTCAAGGACATGTCCATTGAACCAGTTACAACATGTTGAGAGTCAGCAGTTAAAGCAAAACATGTTATTCTTTCCGCGTGAGATACCGATCTTTTCTCTTCACCGCTGTCTCCGCCGGCTAACGTCCAGATACGAACCGAGTTGTCACCATCTGATAATACCTTTTAGTGGACCAAAGTAAAAGTTAGATGGTAAAATAATATGTAATATGTAATATGTAAATATGTAAATCTTCAATGAGTATATTTCTGTTTAAAGAGAAAAATGATTCTAAAAGTGGCGTGCCCTGAAATTTACCAAAATAATACTATATCGAATAAATTTATACTAGTTATACCTACTTCATGTAATAAACCAATATACGTAACTATGTTACTACAAACTTTTAAACTAATGTAACGTAAAGTGTCCCGGAGACAGTCATTCGCAATTGTTAATTTTGACGTCATTGACCGTTTCAATTGAAGGTGCGAATGATGGAGCTTTATTTTTTTATTTTATTCCACTTTAAATTTTATTAACGCGTTGTAATTAGAATACTAGAATAGTAGAATGTTAAGATATAACTTCATATTATTAAACTAGAAGCTAAGATTTATTGGGCGCGGACTGTCCAAGATCGGAATAAAATGAATAAATGCTACTCCTAGAAGAGAACTTTGGTTGAGCAGCGAACGGTGATAGGTTAATTGAAATATAACTTACGGCAAACTTCATATTGAGTGTGACGTCGAGACTGGCAGACGGTGCAACAGTGGAGTGGAGCACAATACCTGAGTCGACGAGCCATACGTGGACATTTCGGGAACGATCTCCTGACATTGCCCGTCGACCATCCGACATCATCAATAGTGTTTGCAAGGCTGCAGAATGACCCTGCACGTATAACAAAACGATGTATGAACTCTGATTAAATTACTTTCATTCACGGGACAGGTAAAACTATTTTCGAACTCTTACTTTCTCTATAGGATACACAATAATTGAATTCCATTTATAATAATTGAAATTTCGAATCGAATAGGCCGGCTCGACCCGGCCAGTACTACCCTCACACAGAAGACCATCCTAATAATGACAGCATTCTTGCTATCGTATTTCGTTGGTGAGTGTGAGACCGGAGGCCTAATCATTCTGCATCATTCTCCCGCCCTTCGAAGGCCGGGAGAATGATGCAGAATAAGCTAACCAGGCTGCCATGGTAGGGGTCACCATGCTACATTGCCTACCCTCACAATAAGCATGGTGACCCCTACTCCTGGATTCTACTCATGCTTTCCATCAGGCAGAGTAGAGTCACTTTGGCAGGCTCAACTATAAAAAAAAAAAAAAAAAAAAAAAAAACACCGACTGTAAGATTGTCTATAGCTTGGCAATATTGCATATGATAATATTAAATTAAATATTTGATCAGGTGATTTTACAAAATTTGAGCATACTGTCCAGTTGAAGAAGATAAAATCTAAACTGTGTGTAATTAATATTTGTTTATTCTAAAACCTATGATACAACATATTATATATAATATTTCTAACTCTGCACGCGGTAAGTAATGTTTTGAAATATTTTTTCCGAAGTTAGGACCTACTGTATATTCTATTACGAGTACACATACTATATTATAATCCATCGCTAAATCAACTTACATTCAATTCAGCCGTATTCAAGTAACAGACTTCCATCCTATATTAAACCAAATTTCTAATTTATAATATTAGTAAAATTTCTTTACTCACCTTATAAGTCAATGATGGCGAATTGTCCGCCAACTGCCAAACCACGACAGTTCTGTCCTCAGACCCACTTAGAACAAGCAAATTATTTGCCGAAAATGTAACACAGGTCACATGACCTATATGTCCATTTAGGGTTGCCTGTAGACGATGGGTCGATAGCTGCCAGACCCTAACAAGGCCACGAGCACAACCACTAGCTGCTAGCTGACCGTCCCGAGAGACTTCGAGACAGCTGATCGGTATTAGTTCACTTTGTTCTGCCTGGTGGGAACACACAATCATCCATCTTAGAAATTTCATGTACTTAAGTATATAGAACTATGATGGATAGCAATAGTGGGTATTTATTCTTAAAAAAACATTGAATATCTGATAAAATATTGATAGCTTTATTGAACTAATTTAGTTTCTTACCTGTAGTAGTGAAACGTTTGTTGTAGATTTTGTTTGGCGTCTTTTAGTCTGTTTAGTAGGTCGGAAATTTGTCAGGTTGTCCTCCGTGTGAAAAGAATATATTGTTACTCTGTTACCGCCTGAAATAAGTGAACAGTCAGCAAAAATGTCACAATACGAATTGCGTGGTGCGGGTAGAAAACTTGGTTAAAAGTAATATATGTTAGACTACAGACGGGAGGTAAGTAAAATGTTTATTTTCATAGCTCATCATTTTTATGGTAGTTGTGTCTGTGTAGAGTATATAACATTTTTATTCACACACTTACATCCTTATACAGGATGCATGGAGTTTAACTACTTAATTACAATGAACTTGCACCATTACAAGTTCAAATCCATACCACAGTTTTCATTTTTTCCGATTATTGCAAAAATATTTTTTTAACTTATTTCATCATTCTCTTCTAGTGGTTTATACATATTTAGTAAATTTACTTGTAAAATGCTTTTGAAGCAAACAAAACCTTTCTAATATGCAAGACCACCATTGGTAATATTTATCAGTTGTATAATACCCGGCTTCATTTTTATCTTACCTGCAGCTAACAGGAAGTGATCCTTGTCTGCAATTGCCAGCGCTGCTAAGTCGTGAGCCACCGACAAAGTACGAAGTAGTTGAGCAGTGTGCAAACTGTACAAGTATATACGTTGATCTGAACAGGCAACTGCTGCCCTTGATGAATCATGTGCCACGGAGAAACATTTCACCTAAGATATTACAAAAAATGTATGACTAGTATAGAACGTGTAATAGCCGTTTCAGCTTTTGTGATTATAAAGAAATGATCCCTCTACCTCATGACAACGTAAGCAGGTTTGCCTAAATTCAACAGTACCGTTTGAGTGATATACCGCTCAAATAGTCCTAATATTTATTTTATTAAAGTATTGATATTATTTATTTCACATTAAATAGAATACATTCAAATGTGTTTTCACAATGTTTACTTTGTCATGTGTATTCAGCCACTTATAAAACTTTAGTTAATAGTTCAACAGAAACTAGACAAAAGAAATCAAATCTTTTAACGATTAAATTTGATAAAAATTCGACTATATAATACGAAAAATAACACCAAGTATTAATTAATGCTGTAAAAGTAGACACCGTCGTCGACAAATCCTCTTTGAATTGAAAGTTCATTATTGGTGGAGTTTAAGAGACTCTTGAAACGGATAAAATAATGAACGTGTTTGTGAATAGCAGACTTAAGGGCTTTGTGGTTTCACGTAAAAACAGCCATCGAGTTAACTTTTACAAACCGTAATATAAAGGCGGCAATACTTAGCTATGTTTTAATTACGAACTATTATGTGCCTATGATTTAATTGATACACCGGAAACTCTACCTTTATTCGATTAAGAGTAATTTAAAAAAACACTTTACAATTTAATAAACTTAAAAAAAATTGACTTCAATGCTCCTACGTCATGGTGAGTCGTAATTAATTGTATATTTCATTATTTCATTTTCTAGAATATAATTCTAAGCTGTGATGAATCCGAAAAGACATTATAAAAACCAACTTTGTTTCTATAATCTGCGGGATTACATTAAATACGACAAATCTAAGCCGGTTCATAAGTAACGAAAATATGTGGTTACAATCACAAAAACATTGTTTTATGTTTGTACGTATGTATACAATCGAATTAGGAACCTCCATTTCTATCATTTGAAAATAGTAGTAGATTGAAAATCTATATTAGAACAAAGCATCTATAGCTCAGTATCGTAGGTACGTAACATAATAGTGCCTGTTAGCGGCACATTTCCACCCAATGTAATAAGAAAGCTGGGTCTAAAAGCACTTAATAGAAATCGGTGGTAATCTATTTTCTTTAACGAATGAAGTAAAAGCTTAACCAATTTACTGATCCTCAATTACGTCGGTCGAATGTTGGGGAGAATGTCAAGGATCTTCTTGACACAAATGTGAGTAAGTGCGTTTAAATGTAGCTTATTATAATAGGAGTTACGGCGTTGTATAGAATTTACTTTTTCACTAATGTAAAAGTGTGATGATATGATTAAAAAATATTGTCGAATACTTTTTCAGAATTTTTATTAAGGTAAACTTATGATAAGCCTATTCAACAAATTCGATGATGTCATGATTAAAGGAGTATGCACCTATTAATAGGTATACTATACTACTATATATCCCATACCCATTACAAGAGAATTTGAGCCAACTTTTGAGACTACTGTTTTGAACTTTATCTTCAGTAAGAAATTCTTTCAATTTAATCAAAATATATTCTCGTATCTCGCAGAGAGATTAACGTTGTTCGAGATAATGGGGACATATTGCTGAACGAAGTTCTAAAGATAAAGTTATTGCGAGGCGCAACAGGGGTCTCCTTTGTAAAAACTTTTTCTTTTTTCTATAATCTACATTAAGAATTTCAAGTAAGGAATATTCTTTATCCGAAAGATGAAAGATATGGTCCATTTATATTTTCCCTGTTTAGTAACAGCTTAATACCAATTAAGCTTCATAGTCGGTAGGATAAATAAATTAATTTGGCTTTATACAACTTTGTCTTCACATTATTAGATTATGAAACTGTATAAACGATTGTTAGTCCAAAAGGAGTTTTCTATTGTGCGTACTAACTCCGTGGCTTTTAAACAAAGGCTTTCCTGCTTCAAGTAACAATAGGACAGTTGTTTGTTTGCAAAGTTAATTATTCCGTGACATTTACTTAAAAAAAAACAATGTCTTTGATTTGTTTTAAATTATGTAATATTAAACACTTATTTGAGGTTTCTTGTTTCTATAAAAATGGGAAAATTAAATCGAACACTATTAAAAAGATACAGTAATAGTTAGACTTTGAATTACCAGTGTAACACTTGTCTTGTAATGTTTTTCACTTCTTTTCCACAAGTGTAAAATTTGAATACTAATGTGATTATATATGATATTCTAGTTAGTGTTGAATAAATAAATTTAAAAACTTTCAAAATACATTTTTAGAAGAATTAAGTCGCCATGGGATCATAAAATATTTTAAAATAAATTCAGTTATTTATAGTACTCAAATACAATTTAAATTATCTTCCATTATTTTCTATAGTACACTCAGAACATATATGAATACATATGCATACCCATTACATATTTTATATTGTGGCTTTGCAATAATTATATTCTCCTAATTTTGCTGAAATTCGGGCTTTACATAATTAAAGAGCTTCCATCACCGCATAGATCTTTCATATGTATTTTAATATTTTAAGATTTATTTTAAACAGTTTTATTTCTAACTGAATGCTATGTTGAAATTTCATTTATTTTTGTAGCGTGTTCAGACATACCCTATTCTTATGCCTCTTCAAAATATGCAGGTGCGTTCCAGTTATAAAAGTTCTGATATGCAACTCATTTTCGCCTTGCAGTGTTATCAGGAATACATTGTCATCGGTTACTTCCATGGCTTGTATTGGCACACCAGCGGATACAGTGCTCAGCAATGTGAAGTTATCTACATTCCAAGTACAAACTGTACCGTCTTGGGAGCATGTCACTAAAATTTCTCCGTCTTGTATTACTTTAATTCCTGTGACAGAACCACGGTGATGATCTAGTTTTGTAACCTGTGAAATGTAATTTTTATTAATTCCAGTAGATTTCACTTGTACTCAAAGTGTAGTGGTATTAATTCTCGTAAGTTTTCCTGTGCAAGGCACAAAGTAGTGTTTTTAGTTTAGATTTTATGTTTATATACTCCTTAGATAATAGTAGTAATTATTTACAATAATACTTATTTATTTGTAGTCACATTCAAAAAGGCAAGTACATAACATTTTTGGAATAGCACAATACTAGGTGCATCGCCTAATATACTTTTTTCCAAAAAAATTGAAAGAACATTTCGTATGTTATTTATTCATTATTTATGGATATTATGTTCATAAGATGTCAGAATCATTAGAATCATAGATCATTATAATACAGTAATTCTGATAATTTAGTTTAAAAAAATAAGTATCGTGCAAAGTAAATATAGCTTCTCCTTTTTAATGATTAATACTATAATATTATAAAAAAAGATAAAATAAATTAATTCTAAATGTTTCAATAGTGCACCAATATCAGTATTTAAAAAAGAATCGGATCTGCTTTTTAATGATTAATACTAGAATATTATACTTGTATTTAAAACATCAGGATTTACGAAGATATACTAAAAAAAACTCTTAATGTTCAATAATGCACCGATTTCATAAATATTCAATGAAATTATTGCGCTCGTTATAATTTTAATATATTTCAATTTGAGCCATAAAGCTCTTAATATGAGTAAAAGTCGAGAAGAATTTAACTCACTTATGAAATATTCATTTGCACTGAATCTGTTCTGATTGCTAATATAAGTTAAAAGTACAGCTGATGAAAGTGGACAATACATAAATCTATTTTTGCTGTATATTGAGACTTTGCGTGATAAAATTATTTAAAAGGTTACGATAAATTTCATATACTGACGTTTCAAACGGACTTTACTGGTAGACTCTAGACGAGTAGTTCGAAACGTTGGAACGTTTACCTTTTTAATAATTGTATCGCGAAGTTTAAAAACAGTGATACATATTTAAATAAATAAGTCCTATTATTTTCTTTTTACCAAATATAAATTGTACCAGTTTGCAGTAATTGTTCTTAAAACACATGATAGAGAACTAATACACAAACAACGACCCTATTTAACTAAAATCAATTACCTAAAACACAATAATCCTTGCCGAATTTGGCAAAGCAATCGAAACATTAATTATCTGTTGAGTTAAAGTGATACAACCACCCATTAGTACAAATTGGATAACATTATGGTACTTACGAGTGCGCCATCCACGAGTGACGTCACGATAACAGCAGAATCTTCACCCCCGCTGATCACTAATGACCTGTTCACGATTGCAGCCACACACAACACTGGTGCTATGTGTTCTCTACGAAATAAGTACAAATGAGATTAATCGAATAAAGCCTCAAGTTTTTTTTTAAGACCTGAGGTTGAAACTGATCTAATATTTAGTGACCCTAATTGGCAAGTTAAAGGACGTGGGTCCGATTTTCTACCTGGACAAACTATTGTGTAATAAACACGATCATTAGTACTGTGTATTGGTGTAGTTCATCCATACAATGTGAGTATTTAAGAGTTTATGGGTATTAATTCTATATAATTCTTGCCTTCCTTTCTAATGAGAGGCCTATGTCCAACTGTGAAATATTTTATAAGGTGTTTTTAGTTTGATTAACACAGTAATAGTCTTTTTCCCATTGCTGCGTCGTTGGTCTAGTGATTAGCGTATACGATCCTATGCCAATTAAGACTCGGGTATGATTCCTGGGTTGGACCAAAAGAGTTGCTAACAAGAAATTCATAAACCAGACTATGAAAGTAATTTCACGTCCGTGCCTCGGAAAGTACTTTAAACCGTTGGACCCGATTGTCGTCGAAAAAATTATGGTAATTGTTATTGGGAAGTCAGTGCAGTTCACTCTTAACGTTGCGGAGGGCAGATGCTAGTCACTCCGTAGAAAAAGTTGTTTTAAGACCGCTTGAACTAGTAGTTGACCCCAAATAAAACAAGAATAAGAAGACCCTTTCTAGTTTAAGATCTGATTGCCACGTGTGTTATTCTAGAGCAACTACTTCAATTCAGAAAATTATCTGCTTTTATGTTATAGTCTACTACGAACACGACGCTTTTTTATATGTAACTACATATATGTATATTTTCATTATCTTAATGTGGCTTGGAGATAATGGACTCTTTTATATTAATTACTATTTCAACGGAGTAATGGTCCATGTGTAATGAACTTAATGTCTTTGGTCCCGCAGGTACGAGGCCAAGTCAAACTAATAAATTACTTCTAATTTATTTAAGAGACATCTATTTAGCTTTTACTAACTTTTCAACTTTCGTGATACTTTGGACATTTTAATAGAAAATAAATAAATGAGATTTAGGATTATTTTTGTTAGTATTTATTTAAATGGTTTTATTTGAATAAGTATTGCTTTTTAAATAATAATAACAAGTGGACATAGGCTTCACTTTAAAAAGGACGTTTTGGCCAAACTGGCCCGACGAGTTAGCTATTATAGGGGTTGTTTCAAGTTTTCCTTTCTCTTTGCGCTGATGTTGTTGCCTGTGACGACACCCATGGGATCATCAATAGTTTGCAGCAGTTGACCACTTCGCATAAACTAGGATTGGCTAGTATATAATGTCTAGGGCATTAAGTCCACCTATGTACATGTACAAGGTTTTTTTAGTATAAAGCTTTTGGTCCACTATATCATGCAGTCGATGATAGATATAAAATTTATATTATAACTCATATAATATTAGACTTACAAGATCTTAGTCTTCACAGCTAAAGTGTGGAGGTCCCAAACGATGACACTCGTGTCCTCGGAGCCAGTCAAAAGGTACTGCGATTCCCGTGTAACGCACATGCACAGAATTCTTCCCGAGTGACCTAAACAGTAAATAAAATAAATTTTAATTTATTAAACTACATTAGTAACATAGGTCGAATTAAAAGAAATCCTTTATGAAACACTGCATATGATTTCAAAGCACGGTAACTTTCAGTGCGTCAAGATGGCCGGCATGCATACTTTATAGAGGTTTTTTGGATACACCATGATCTAAATAAAATATTAAATGAGCTCACTAAATAACAAAAACTCAGCTCTTTATATTAATCTAAATCCCAAAATACTCAAGTTCGCATAGGTGGTCCCGCCATTGTGACGTGATGGTAGTAAATAGTATTAGTTATTCGTCTGAATAAATTCCTGAAGTGTATTAAGGTGTCTTTAAATTTATATTCATTGATTAATTTAATAAATTATTGGCGGATATACAAAAAACTATAGGCAAGTTTTAAGTGAAACAATTGTTGCATTACGAATCATTATATTAACAATTATTGTATTTTAAATACTCATCGACTAATGTAAACCTAACCTAAAATCTAAGGACAGTATAGATATTTAACATTTTAAACGTTAGGTATTTAATAATTTATTGTAAATACCTACTAATTCCAAATAGTGAAATTATATTCTTGAGTATGTCGTTACCTTTGATTATATACATGTCTAGATGGAGTGTTGCGCTGCATTTGCAATTAAAACAAAAGGCCAGATTTGCAGGGCTTGTGTGCATGTTACACACACATGCAAGCGTAGTCTACGGGCGCGCGCATGACGTGGCAGCGTTCTGAGTGATACCAGCCCTTGAATGTTTTCCATAAAAGGAGGGAAAATAATTGTGTATTGATTTTGAGATTTATAAGTATGTAATTTGTATTAAATTTAAAGTCAGTCAATATGTATCAGAGTTTTTGCTTTTGAGTTACTAGGTAAAATGTATGTTGGTGAAAAAGGGAATTGCTATTAAAGCTTATTTATTCTTAATACTTAACAACAATTTGGTAGAAATATACCCTGTGCCCTAGAAAGTAGTCTGAGGTTCCGGTACTTTGAAAAGCGGACGAAGGAAGGCCTTTAATTAAGTTAATATACAACATAGTTATATTTAATTTCAATACTATATTTTTAACTAGATGTTCCTCGCAATTTCTCGTAAATCTTGTTTTTTATATCGTTCTCGTTAAAAACTCAAAGAAGGTATAGCTTCCGATTAGTGAAAGAATTTTCAGAATCGGTTCAGAAATTCTGGAGATTATTGTGTTTAAACAAACAAACAATCTCTTCAGCTTTACGTCGTACATACTACTTTCATTAATAGCATCCATGGAGCGGCAAAATTGACACCCATATCAGATTAACAATATCTACCACCTTAGATTTAAAAATATATGATATATACATATATAATATGTATTAACCAGCACTATAGTTATGATTTAACATTTTGTAAATTGGCTAACACTCACATGGGAAATTTAAATTCAATTAACAGGCAACCCTGTAAACATGCCGTCAAAATGGTGGTCGAACTTTGATAAAATTTCACTGAGTTAATTTAATTATTTCTTTACAATATAGTTATTTGAAGTTTACTTACCGATGATAACTAATTTTTTTAGTTGATTTCAATCGTCCAAAGTACTTCCTGCACACTTTTATCATGCAAAACGTCATTTTTATACGCCACTCAATACGTGTTTACCGTACAATGACAGTAACGCCACTGATCGGCCGCGACGAGCTTAGTCTCTTACAGTTAAATACTATTTTTTTGGACGTTTAGACGCTCGAACTCTCTATCTAGACATGTTTATAATCAAAGGTCGTTACCTAGATATTGTAGTGAATGATTAAAATACTGATTAAATACAAAACTACCTACTGCTGTACTCCACATAAACTTTGAAGTACATTATTTGTTACAGGCTGAACATATTACTGACTTGTAGTGAGATGGAGTAAAATGACCTTTACTTTACTGCAAAGCCATCAATACTAATAATACGTAAAATAAAATCACTACCACAGTTAGAAGATTTATGAGTACTGAAAGTCGAAAATACAGAATTCGTATTGCGATCGTATTGTGAGAGGCATTTAAATTAGGAATTTGTATCGAGTCCGTTGTATTCTCTCCATCTACTAACGAAAGGGTATTTGGAGCAAACCCGAAGATAAATTATGATCAACAAAACTACCCAAGGGATTCGTGAGTTTCCTGCTTATTCTGAATTGGATTCGCGCAGTTACCGTTCCAGATTTATTGAGGGTAATATTAATTTTGACAGATCAATAACGTTATTTCATAGAGTGTTTGTTTTTCTCCTACTATTGTAACCTGTAGGAATTAAGGTAAGTAACAGAGTACAACTACAAGTTTGAAAAGCTAAAAAAGTAGGTCAAATAAAATGGTGGCGCTGTTAAAAGATTACTTTTCAATTTTCAATATAACTGCAAATAGGTAAGTGGAAAATTTTAAACCCAGTCTTTTGTTCAAAAACCCTGGCGACAGAAAGCATTTTCCATTAATTTCCGAACAAATTTTAGCATACAAAGCTATTTGACAAAAAGCTACTAAACTGTTTATTTCTATAAATTTAATTATTTTAATAATGGCAAGGTCCTTCATAATTTGAAAAATGAATATTGAAAGGGGTAATTGTACCTTTGTATATAAATATAATTACTGATGTGAGAATTGTTAGAATTATTAATTAAATTATTTATACGGTATATTTAGGTTTTATTATCGTTACAGTGTTTTTGGGCTTTGCTTTTTTGTTAATTCTTTGAGACTCATTACAGTTTCTCCATCCACAACAATATTTTACCATTTTTTTTGATACAGAATTACTTATAAATAATTACACTTAACTGAATACATAACTATCAACGTCAGTGGCTCAAAGCGGCACTGGTACGCCTAAGTAAAGATGAATCTCGGATCATTTTGCACCTTACATAATATATACATAAATTATTTTCCAAAATACCAACTGACAAAACGTCGCACTGATTTCGTTTATTAATTCTCTCAAACCAAATTGAATTTTGGAATAAACGTGCAAATTATCCAGGGAGTCCATTAGTTACGAAGATTACCTTTAAAATAATTTATTCACGGCCGGCTCAGTGATATCTTTTACAGCCGGTTAATGAAATTGTTCATTTCTACGATCCGCTTTCAGCTAAATTCCTTTTCAACTAAATTGCCTACCATAGATCGTTAAAAAATAAATCATTTTCAGCAGTAAAAAAAACTTTGTAATGAAAATACCCCATTACTCGTATCCATTGAGCTCTTGTGGAATAAAATACAAAGCGTCGGGCTTTTATATTTATGTAACTCAATTATAAATTTAATTAGAACCCAAAAAGACACCCACAAACAAACAAATAGAATTGGAAATCGTTGATAGGTTTTCAAAACGAATATTCAATGACGTAACGTACTAAATGTTTCAGTATATTGATTCACTTAGTGATACGAGAGAGGTATTGTATTGATTAAATACGTATCCACTTAGTCATATAATAACATTTCTGAGAAATAAATACACGCTGTGTTTGATTATTTTAGAAAGTTTATCTTGCCTTTTCCACGAAATTAAACCTCTATCATTGCGCTATAAATGTTAGCACTAAAGTGATGTGTCAAACGATCATTCAGCTGAAATATTCACTCTTGCGGAAAACCAGTTTATTTTTTCCCCACAATAGGAAAACCAAACTTTAATTAAATATGTAAATGAATCGCTATCATTAAGCTAGTATTTTAGACGTAAAAAAAGCAACAGGTCTGTTTTCACAACAGTTCAAAACACTATTAACTTTACTGGAATTGACAGCAGAGAATTTATATGCTTTAAGAAAAGATTCTTAAGAGAACATAATTTTCTTCATCCGTGTGGGACAACAATTTCCGAGGCAGCGGTAGAGGAAATAGATTCATTGTAACATTGAGAGGGGATGGCTAATGTTCCATATGCATGGAGTATTGAGACAAAGAGATGGTATATTACAAAAGGATATTTAACAAACGTCACTTCAAGGTTACTGTTTTTATTTTAGATCTATTTTTGCTGCTGCAGAGAATTACTGTTAATAGTGGATAGTAAAATAAGTGTTATACGTATTTTTTTGAGGTTTTCGAAAGCAGTAGCTGTTTGAGCTATATGTTATACTATTTTAGACTTCTGATTGTCAATAAATGTTTATATCGGACATCTGGCAAACAATGCCATCTAGTTGCAAACTAAGCATAGCTTATACTATGAGTAGTAGAATACATATTAAAACATATGTATTTTTTTGTTAATACAAACTTAAAATTCATCATCATCAACAGCCTTTAACAGTCCACTGCTGGGCATAGGCCTCTCCTTTGAAAGGAGGTTTTGGCGTACTATACCACGCTGGCCAGATGGGTTGTTAAATGGTTCGTTTCAAGTTTTCCTTCTCTTGGTAGTGATGCTAGCTGCTTAAATTGATCCTTAGTCGCCTCTTACGACAGTCATGGAATGAATAAGGGTGGTGACCCTTTGTATTCTTAATCCGTCACCACACGGACATATTATAATTATATAAAATTATTATAATTATACAGATACACCCTAACACCGAAAAAGTTTCGGATTTATGTTTTAAAAAAATGAGATTACTAGTGTTTTGAACTTGACATTGATAATTTCTATATGAATTAAAAATCACATACCTATTCATTTAACCGCATATCAAATTCAAAAATCTAAAATGTTTAATTGTCACAGCAAAATTACATACTAAAAGTGTCACGTAGCTTCCAAACTAAGTAAAACTTGCACATGTTCGTACCTTTCATAGTTTTTGAAGGGCTTTGATATTTAGGGAAATGTGTAAATAAGTTTCTTTGTTACATATATTTTTATTTTTAATGATAACATTTTAAATGTAATCTGTTCAATCATTTATCATCGATGGGGGTTGATAGATCTCGTAATCGATACGATCGATAATAAAGTCGAGAACTTTGACACAAAATCGCTCCTAGAAGCCGTTTACAGGCTTCTAAGCCGCTGAAAGGAGCTGAATGGCTTACCTTCTTAGCCTTACCACGACACTTAAAGAACTGTCGCCGAGTCTAAATGTGGAAACTTGGCTTTAACTGAGTCTCTCATTTAGTCTACGACCATGGATTTGGGTTTAAGAAAACGTAGTAAAGATTTAAAGGCTATCTAAAGTCTGTCGTTGCATGAATGTTTCTAAACCATTACCATTTAACTATAACCAATATTATTACTACACAAGTTACCTAAAATGTAATTTGTGGGTTTTGTAATCAATGAAACCATTTCATATAGGATTTATTTATCCGTTTACTATAAAAAGGGTGTAAAATACTAACCTTTGAAAACGTGTACTCTAGAATTAGACATGACATGCCAGAGTTGAGGGTCTCCAGCCGATGGTGCTAGCACCAGATGTTGTCCAGATGGCGCCAGCTGAAGTAGTCTTGCGCTTGCTCCAGGAGTTGAGCCTCCCACTGATACCACACGGACTGTTGAGGCTATCGGTGGTTGAAGCCTGTGAGAAAGCAACACTTATTGAAGAGGAGAAGAAGTTATAATATTCATTGTATATTATTTCAAACTCCATGAAGGTACTCGTAGTTTAACATTAATGAAGTTTTCTTGACGTAGATTACGTTTAATAATGTTGTGATTATGTACATACATTTATATATTTGATATACTATATATCTCTACTCGACGTATAGTCGTAAAATCAAGTTTATTTCAAACTCGAATAATGCAATTATTATAACGAATACAAAGAGAGTTTGCGGATATGTACATTATGCTAAAAACCAAGGTTCTGAAGTAAAATTGCCTCATACGTATTTTGAAACAGTAAGTTTGTGACCCAGAAGCTAACTGTTAATTTTTGGTAATAATATTTAAAATATGGAGAAAGTATGAAAGAACAAATAAGTAGTCACATTAAGTAGACAGATACATGATCAATAAATACAACAGCTATACCTAAAAGCGCAGTTCTATAAGGATTTCATGTTCCGATTACAAGTGGGGTCAGCCCAAACTTTAGTTCGTAGTTGGCAGCACATTGGCACGTCGTTCTCGATTCACTTTGCAATGCATATGAGAGATACAATACAGATGTCATAACGTGACTGCCACGACGCCAAGTGGCAATTTTGGTCGCAGAAAGTCTGTCGTCAGAGTGCCCATAAGAACTACGCCTCTGTGTAGATGTATTCATTAACGTTAAATTTATTAAATACCTTTAATTTATTTTTTAAGTTTAATTGCCTACTAGAAATGCCTACTACTACTAAAATACATACATTCAAATAAGTACCTCTTGAATGAGAACAAATAAGTGAAGCTCGCATAATATTACTTGTAATACTTAAGGCTCTCCTTTTTCTTAGTAGCCGCAATAAAAGGACTCGATTAAATAAAACTTCGGACTATGACAAAAGATAAAAAGAGACAATTTTTTTCGTTCCAACCCAATTATTTCTCCTGAGTTTCTCATTAAAGGTAATCGACTATGTAAGGTACGGAAGCTCAATTCACTTTGCCCTCGAGAATATTTGTTACGAAAAACTGAATGGAGTAGATAAGCACACCGATTAACAATTTAATTAATAGAACTGGAGGTAAAAGTAGAAATCTCTGTTATTATGAGCTATAGAATACGACATTGTAGAATACTATTATCATTCTCGTTAAGACAAATTATAACTCAAACATTTTAGCAGTAGCTCTTTTTTTAAAGTTAACACTGGAAACAACAAGAGCCAGTGTGGGTTTTTACTATCTGTGTTGGTTTTTTGAATAATATTAAAGTAAAATAGCCAACATACAGTTCGAAAGAGTCGCAAAAAAGCTAGTGAATAATACTCCCAGAGTTTCCAACATCTTAGTATTCTTTATCCCGACTCGAGGACCTCTTGACTGACAGTCGCAAACTCTAATCACTGGACCAGTGAGACTAAAGAAAATACACAAAAAACGAAACTCGAAAGTACCTAGTATTACTTTGTGCGATCCCCAGTTTTATATCGCTTAGTTCTATAAAGGAATATTTTCTTATAAGGCGGCTCGGCTCTACTACCTGTTTGAATCCAAACTGTCTCCCATCGGTGCAATCTCACAAATATAAGATCACACCTTTATAAAATTATTGGCCTCGCGATACGTAAGTGAGTTAGGAATAAGACATGATTCGTTTATTTAATATAGGGAAAGGATATGGAGCAAAATGAAAAACCTAATTTTTGTGAGATAGCAGTTGACGGGTAATATAAATTTATTATATTTCTTGTTGTATTGTACCGTTTCCTATGTGGGTATTGTAAAGGTGCCTATCTTAATGATATGTAACTCTGTATTGTGTATTCGTAGGTAGGTACGTACTTAAAATAAATATGTACAAGCAGAAATGTTTAGTACAAAATACTATCGTGTTTTTAATTTAATTTCAAAACGACAAATTTCCTTTTTAATGTGAATAGGTTGTTGTTGTTAATAGCCGGTAACGCTGCGGAATTAAGTCAATCTAAAAAAGTGGCCGAAGTAACCTCTTACATCATCAGCTATCTGTATCCCATTATAATCGGTCTAACCATTCCAGAGATTAGCCAGAACAACCTTTTAACGGCCTTTTATAATAAAGGGTAATGAAATTTGATTTAACATACAAAAACATTTCATTTATTTCTATGTATGTATCATCACTACATAGTATAAAACAAAGTCGCTTTCTCTGTCCCTATGTATGGTTAAATCTTCAAAACTACGCAACGGATTTTGATGTCATTTTCTATAATAGATAGAGTGATTCAAGAGGAAGGTTTTAATGTATAATACATGCATAATATAGTAGATAATAATTTTAGAGGTTTCTAATGTGATATCGTAAATAATCCAATTTTTTACGCTTAGGTACATTGCAAACGCTGGCTGTACCCTACGAGATAGATTAAAATAATGTACCACAGCATTGTACATCTACAAAACAGTCCGCCATGGTATATATCTATCTCTTAGGGATAACCCACAATAACCATTTTTGTAATTTTTCTTTTTACGAGAAATAATGGCTTATTTACGACGCGATACAGTATTAATCCTTATCCAATTAAGTACCTTAAATACATTGTGTATTTAATATAGATTAATATGGCCCTTTACAGTATGTAATTTAAATTAATACTTTTGAAGATATTACAGATATTACAGATCTAAAACATATCTATCATATTTAAACAATAAGATATAAAATCAATTACATTCGACATTTAATCAAACCCGAAACTCGGAATGTTTGGGGCATACGTGTGATCAGGTGTGGTTATGTCGACCAATTTAGCTAGAGTGCCCGATATACGTAATGGAATAATACTATTAGAATAGATAGGTATCGGTCTGAGCTAAATGCCCCGTGTAACAGCTTACAATTTTCGTTAAAGGTGTAAGTAAGTGCCTACTGATATTACCTGCCTCGTCTGGCACTCCCTTTACTTCGAACACATCTTGTCCAAAAAGTGTTATTAAATGTTCCTGATCATAGAAATGATTTGCCACAACTCGAGCTTGGCTTGGCAAGCACACAAAGTATTGTCCCACGTGGAATTTAAATCCACGACACTTGGCGCAGTAGAGAGCGGCGTAGCGACCGCTTAAAGCACTAGGTCAAACGTGCAGTCATATAATGTAAGAAGTAAGACCATTCTATAAAGAATACATTTATAATAATTTTAACAAAAAGGAACCGACTTCAATGAAAAACTATTCCGAGTACCCAAATCGCGACAATTGTGCCTATGATATTTGAGGATTTCCCTCGATTTCCTTGGGATTCCATCATCAGATCCCGATATGGTAACGATGGGACCACCTATAAGCTACGCCTATTCCAATGCAAAAAGAATTTTTGAAATCGGTTCATAAACGAAGAAATTATCGCTGAACATACATAAAAAAAAATAAAAAAAAAACCGACGAACTGAGAACCTCCTCCTTTTTTTGAAGTCGGTTAAAAATAAAATAAATTCAAACAATAAGCGATCAAACACAAGTTGAAAATAATTTAACATCATTTTTTAATAAATCTAGAAAAATATGACAAGTAAAACTCATACCATCCGTTTAGTGGCACCAGCAATGGTTTGTCGTATCCGTCACACCACGCCATGGCAGCTGTGACGAGTGTAGCAAGTACCCCTCGTCGTGCTACTGCCGGCCGCAGCCACGCTATTATCTACGAACAATATAAATATAATGAAAGAATTACAACATTTTGTGTTGTGCTATGGTTACTTAAACTAATATATTTGCTTATTTTATTTTTTCAGAAATACAACTCCCACGCAAAACCAAACCAACGCATTAGGAATATAAATCCTGCATCGCGGGAGACTTTACAATGTCATGAAACGAACACAAAGAACACACAGACTCAGAACAACAATTTATAAATCACGCAAAGCGTTGTTCCGTGTGAAATTTGAACCTTCGACACTTGGCGAAGTAGAAAGCGACGTTGCGACCACATAAATCACTAGGACAACCGTGCAGTCAGAAAGAAAATATAAGGTGATATAAACAACAAATTGCTTATATTACCTTAAAGCTACATAGATGGAAGAAGACCAAATATATCAGAGCGGTCGATCAATTGGATGCGATAGGCTGATGAAGATGATAAACCAATAAATGGCGATCAATCCTCTTAGTCCAGTCGCTTAGGCTGAAAAAGGTGGTGAACTTCGGAATGAGATATAAATAAACTGTAAATCCAACAAACACGCGTTTTTATTGTACCAATATACTCGACAGAATTAATCTCAACATTATGCATCTGAACTGTTTTACTTCATCATCATCCTCCTAGCCATTATTCCCAAGTTTATTTGGGGTCGACTACTAGGTCAACCGGTTTTACCTGAATTTCAGTTTTTCCACGCAACGACTGGCATCGGACCTCCGCAACCCTAAGGGAGAACTGAAATTCGAAGATTGAACTAGTTGTCAGTATATTTGAGGGCACTGAATTCCCAATAACCATTGCCATAGATGTTCATGACAACCGGGACCGACGGCTTTACGTGCTCTCCGAGGCACGGGCGTCAATCACCGCCAAACTTCCAAACTCCGGGCAGCTATTAGGAATTTCCTAAGAAAATCCCAAAAACACTTTTTGGCCCGACTCGGGATTTGAACCCGAGACCTCTTGATTAGCAGTCGCATACGCTAACCACTAGACCAACGAGGCAGCTTTACTTCATCATATAAAGGAAAATTAAAATTGATTATAGTTAAACATATATATGAATATAAATATAAAATGAATATAAATATATATAATAAACAACAGTATGTTATGTTGTCAGGCTCCTTGAGTTAGATAGTCCTAAATTAGTTATTCGGTATGTACAGTTTACTTGTCTTGATATTCAAATTCTAAACAAATTATACCGCTATAGTATCGAGTAGGCAGAGTAGGTAGATAGACCTACAAAAACAAACAACTTCTAGTAAGAATATCTGTTGTTTCTAATTTATGAGTTACGAAAGTATTTATTTTTTATAATACGTGTATTGTCCTCTGTCACGGAACCCTTCTGTTACACGAACATTGACGAACATACTTTATGGCTACACAATTTATGAGTACGCGTTAAGTCAATTTCCAAAGTTCGACTGGAACAAAGCCTTTCAGGGAACTTGTTGAAGGTTTTTGTGGCCGAGTGCTGACATCGAGGCCACTTTATTGATTAATGTTTGATCTGCAAATATATATCGTTTAGGTACCGACCGATGTGTAAAAAATATTATATTTATTTATAAGAACTTTCCTTTTTTATTGTTTAAAAAAGGTTTGTGTTACGTAATGCTTATGAAAGTTAGTTAATTTTTTGTTAAGTAGTCATTTGATGTTAGCGCTAAATTATGATCTATAAATAGAATAGATTTGCAATGCACTACTAAGGACTCTAGGACTAAAACTCTAATCTTTTCGTATTATCTCTTATATCTTATTTTCATTTATGTGGGTCAATACGTGGTGGTTACAATAATGTAATACTAGGCAAATTTAAAAAATAATAGGTATTTTAAATTAAATAGATTTGTAATATCATCTACTCTATTATATGTAGGTCAAAAAGTATTTAATATTTTAAAGCGACTAATTCTTGTATAAATATATACAAGAATTAGTCGCTTGTATACTAGCTGATTAGCCCGCGGCTCTGTTCGCGTCCTAGGGGTATGAAAAATAGATGTTGACCGATTCGCAGACCTAACCGATATGCATACAAACTTTCATGAGAATCGTTCGAGCCATTTTGGAGGAGTTTATTTACAAACACCGTGTCACGTGAATTTTATAAATTAGATAGTGGTTAGTACTCCAATACAGCTTCTTGAGAGAATAGGTGGCGTTGTGAAACAATTAATATGATAACCCAGATAAGCTCGGTTGCCCCGATACTATCATAATAGAATAGGGATCGTGTTTAATAACGTAATTACAAAAATATATAATGTGGCACTGTTCCTCTTAAGAAAACACTGGTAGTTATAAAAATGTTGATATAGAGATAGTAATAAGGAAAATATAAAACGATACTTACTTGTGCCCCCAGCTGCATCGGGTCCCTAGTAAGTATATCGCTGGCTTTCCTTACAGCTCCGTATACCAATTCCACATCGCGATCCAGAATGTAACAGCGAACGTGTTCCAGTATGCATCGCAGATACGATATCGTTACGGTTTGTACCTGAGTAAATAAATAACTTTATCATTTCTGGCTCAGAAGCCAAAAACTACTAGTAATAGTATTAGTACTAGTGATAGAAACCTATTTTTTTTTAAGTTGTTCGTCTATACAAATAAGCCAAGCCTAAACGCCTGAATTCGTTTAATTAAATTACGTATAAAATATTTTAATGAAAACAATGAAAGCTTATAAAGAAACAATAAATAAGTCCATTTAATGTTTTATTATACTATTACATTAGTACATACTATCTTGTCCAAGCATAAATACAACACATTTCTGTTATATTAGAGAAAAACAAATATCAAGAAGAGCTTATAATAAAAGACGTTGATGTATGTCCATAACAGATAATCTGCTTTGTAAGCGGATAATAAATGAAGGCGATACGAACGCTTTGTCCGGGCAATATCGTACAATTATCGCTCAACCAGACAAGTACATTGATCAACATGTCTAAATAACTATTACGGATATTTGCTTTGTTTTTCTTTTCTATTATAACAATGATAAGCCTCGCTTGTCATAATAATTAGGTATTAGATATAGATCGAACATTAAATAATACTCAATTAATTATTACGTTCCTTTGTTAAACAGTTGACATGCATAGTTTATAACACAATGAATACCACAAACCAATATAATTATAGCTCACGAATTTGATATAACTACATAAATTATATACTCACGTATCTGTAAAAAGTAATCCACCAATTATAATGAGTACCAATACAGCAAGGTGGTTGATATGTAGTTTATCAAAAATGTATTTTAATGAGTCTTGTTATGGTTAATTATTGCTTATCGTCGATTAGTGTAATCTTTTGTAGTTAATAAGTAGGAGAAACACATTCAGGTGTGTTTTCACATGAGGTATTTAGATTTAAATCAATGTGTGTATAAGTACTCTATGTATGCTTATATATGCTTTATATAATACTAGCTTTCGCCCGCGGCTCAGCCCGCGTGTATGTCGGTTATGGCGGTAAAAAGTAGCCTATGTACTTTTCCAAGTTCAGTTCTATCTTCATACCAAATTTCATCAAAATCGGTTCAGTGGTTTAGGCGTGAAGGCGTAACAGACAGACAGAGTTACTTTCGCATTTATAATATTAGTAGGGATGTACGTATTTACAAAAAAGTATAAGTAAGTAAAAGTATATATATTTTATCACTTACCGCAGCCAGTAAGAAGTCGAAGTTACAGACAGTCAAATCCTTCAATTTTGAGAAGTCTCCGGCAAGTAGTAAATGTAACCAGGATTCTTCTACATGACGTTGAGTAAAAGCTGCTGCTGTTCTACTTGCTGAGTGAAAGGGAGTTGAGTCCAAGAGGGCATCATCGTCATCTACACAGCCTAGAGCAATCGTAATAAAAAAGAGATTAAAATGATTATATTGGTTATGGTGATTCAAAAAAACTCTATTTATGCCAAATTAAATTTTATTGAATGAGTAAGAAACTCGTTCTAAAAATCATCTAAATATTTGACATGAATTATTCTCATTTAATAATATTCAACAACTAAAATATGAACACCTACTTAAATAAATTATTGTCATACAACTATACCTTGTCACATCACGCCTATAAATTACCGTTTTTTTTTTTCAAAATAATGTATTACAGTAATATCGTACTTTATAGACTCGTAGTGAAGTGCCCCGTGCATAGCTAACAATCACAGACTATAAAACTGTTCTTAAAATCGATAGGTCGATTAAACAATTAAAAAAATCGATCATTTTTTAAAATAATTTAACTTGTGTAAGTATTGTTACTGTTAATTTAATAAAATAAAAGTCGTGTGGCACACGGGGACTGCCTCGGTAAAGCTATTGCATAGAATTTTTTATCAACTTAAGCAATTATAATTATTTATTTTTCATTTATAATGCATTTTTTTTATATTATTTCAAGTTTACAAAACTATATACACTGTCTTTTTACCAACATACATTCTAACAAACTAAATCTTTCTTTCACTTTGGAAGTTAGGCCTTATTATGCCAGTCCACAAGGCCGGCGATATAAGCGATGTCAAAAATTACAGGCCGATCACTATACTATCTGTGTTCGCCAAGTTGCTAGAATCCTTGTTATGTCCTTACGTCATGGTATATTAAGAGTGTTCTCGCAGACTCTCAACATGGATTTGTATCTGCTCGCTCGACTTGCACCAATCTTGTGTATTTTATTGATGACATATCCCGTTGTTTAGACGATCGCACTCCCGTTGATTTTATTTATAATGACCTCTCGAAAGCTTTCGATAAGCTTTAAAAATAATTTGACTTCATTTAAATATTGTTTATGTAAATTTGATAAAACAAAAAGGAAATTTAAATAATATGACTTCAAGATTGATTGCTTGCAAGGAATCAACTCGAAATTTTGGAATTTAAGTTCAAAACCAAGAATAAAGAACAATAATTCTGCATTAATTTATTTATTTCTGGACGACTGACTTAAAATGTAACTATGCACACGATAGTAAAATTAAACTTTGAAACGCGTGGTTAATAATGTCTAAATGGTTATTAAGTTTAAATCCAGAGTTATGAGCAAATACATTCGAAAAACCACATAGTACTTAGGTACTAAACCGACCTTCAAGTGACTGTGTTAGGATGTTTTCTTTATTCTGGGCTACTTATATATCATAATAGTCACTTTTATTTAATATATATATTGACTTAAACAATGTTTACATACAAGCATCAAAAATTCTCCTGCGTCATCGCGTTCCCAAAAGACATATTACTTAATTATTTAACAAACTAGCTAGGGATATTGGGTATACAATTGAATCATGTAATATAAAATTATTACAATCTATCTATCCATTAGACTCTTCTTCATAATTTAAACTAGACTAGTCAGATGAGACTAGTTGTATTGGTTAAATGTATAAATATTTCTTATTTAGTGATCTATCATTTATACTTTTAATTATTTCATATATAATTTAAAAAACTAATTAACGAATAATAAATATTAAAACCTAAAAATATTTAATTAAATCGATTGAAAGTTCTTCCTCGATAAAATTGATTTTAATTTCAAATCGAATCGGTGACGTGCGAGAGCGTCACTATTTTCGAAATTTCTTGAACTGTCAAAAAGATATTAAACGAATGGACAGAGTATAGGTATATGTATATCTCTTAGGGATAACCTACAATAACCATTTTTTATTTATTTCTTTATGCGAGAAATAATCGCTTATTTACGAAGCGATTTTAAGCAAAACAGTATTGATCCTTATCCAATTAAGTACCTGAAATAAATTGTACCCTTTACAGTGTGTAATTTAAATTTAAATTTTTGAAGATATTACAGATCTAAAATGCAGGCACAAAGCGATTGTGGCGGTACCGGCCGGGGCCGTTAGGTGGCGCTGCTGTCGATTTGTCATTATCAGTTAATAACTAAACACAATACTTTAATAACAATTAATATTCTAAGGTGGTACAAAGTTCGCGGGCTCAGCCAGTGTTGAATAAGACCAAGTTTTTCGAACGCATAGCGTAGTATGTTCGATATTAATATTATCTTTTCAAAATACATTTTCATAGGTAATATTGTATACTACAGTGTTTTATCTAATCACTTAATTTTACAGCACTAACCAGGTTCTTGAGCTTCAGAAGTGTCAGTATCATCAGCGTCTTGGAGAAAGTTGGCGAAGTGTAACGCTGCGAGATCTGAATGGGCGTCCCTCAAGGCAGCTTGAGACCTCACGTAACGTCTTCGAGCCCTTGAACTTGCTGCTGCAGCACGCCACCTCCAAGTGTAACGTCCAGACACTACGTTCTCCGATATTAAGTAGTCTGAAAATGAAGTATTGTCATTAGTTTATCCACCCTGAAACATAACTAAAATCATACAAAATAGTCTTTTAATCTGTAAAATTGTAAATAAATTAAGTACTTTACAAATAACATTTTTAAGACTTCAATTTCAAAATATATTTGTTTAAAATGGCAAACTTTGTCATAATTACATATTAATCAGTTCTGAATTTTACTTCCGTCCGTCCAAACTGTGTCTTACAAACTTTTTACATCCATGACATGACGTTTGAATTCTAGAAGTTAACCAATAGTAAGTATAATATAAAAAAATGACTTTGATTATTACAAAAACGTATTTGAAAGATTTAAAATTATTATACTATATGTGTGTTTTATATCACAAATTTCACTGTAGTTTCACCTTAGCACGTATTAAGTTATCATATAAATATTTATATAAATTGAATATACTTACTCATCATACATTTTGCTACACAAATAGTGGAAAAGTTGAAATTGGCGTCTTTGAGTGTAATAACAGCGTCACTATTGCTCGTTGGCATTAATAATTCCAATAGTTCCAACTCGGTGAGGCCAAACTCTGAACACGTTATGTAGCCTAAGAAATTACACTCCATTAATTAAGTCTGAAGGCATAAACCTTTATCTACTCACAAAGTAACATCAAGTTTTGTTCTAACTCTTTACAAGAACATATAAAGATGAATGAATTATTAAACCTCTACTTACTTGCTAATTTACTAAACGCTTTAGAGCCGAACACAACTTCTAAGTTATCGAAGGCACTATCAATATAGTCTCCGTAGCTATTATTCTCAGGGGTTTCCTCTATTGCGTCCAATAAATGGTAGCAGTTTTGAACTTTAAACTTTTCTTTTTGTGCCGGTGTTAATTGCAGTTGCTCCAAGGATACGGCACTCGTACAAACTAAGAACACATTTCTTGGCAACGACATTGGTAACCAAGATAGACCAGTCACAATATCGCATTCCAAAGGATTAACTCTATGCACATTATCTATAAAAATCAACAGAATTTCATTTTCCATTTCTTCACATTTTCTTAACAAACTTTGGAACCAATTATTAATGTAAAGAGGATCAAAACTCGCATCCTTTGGCAAATATCCCTCTGGAATGTTCAAAATTATTGAAATTTGCTGACACATAACTCTTAAAAGTTCTAAATTATAGGCCGATCTTGGTGTAGAAGCAGAAAATCGTACTATCCTCAATACCGGTTTTGGGAATATTTCCTCACAATGAAAATATAGATGTGTCAACAAGGTGGTTTTTCCTGAAGCATCAGGCCCATATATTAATGTTGGTGGATGTCGTGTTCGATTTTCATAATGTTCCTTAGCGTTATGTAAAATACTTTTGGCTGTTTCTTCAATTTGCTTAACATTAACCTTATACAAACGATTATGTTCTATACATATCCTAAGATGAGTAATGTGCTCCAGAAATACTTCCTGCAAATTGAAATGAAAGTTAATGAGTTATTCATGAGTAAGAAGTTATCGTATGTTAACTTATAAAATATTTAAGCGAACATTCGAGCCCTCGAAATGAATGTTTTCAATTTTGAATTTAACGACTTTGAAAAAATGTGAAATGAGATTTTTTAACCAACAGTCTGTGACATAAAAGATTTTTGTGATTGTTTGTGGTTACCTGTACAGTCTTTTTTCTTCCCTTGCCCTGATCAGGTTCAGTGCTAAGGCTGTCATCAAGTAGCGAACTAACCACAATTTGCACTTTATCCCTAAACGGGGCTAACTTTTCGTCATTGTCAGACGCTGCATCTGTTCTTGACGAGTCTGCTGATGAAGATCTAAAAAATATTAGGCTATTAAATTATCCAGATTTCTCAAAGTTTTACTACATAAATTTGAAGACACTTTTCTGCTTTTAATATTGAAGTTCATAATGGATTTTTATTTTCATAAATTAGTTTTGAGCGTCTTTGTCAGCCTTTCCATAATTAATTAAATTAATTAATGTTTTCACTTTAGTGAAGAAAATAAAGTATTAATATTATAATTTTAAATTTTTTAACATGAAACTTTAGAAGTTAAATGTTTATTCATAAGTCTTATTGTTTTGAATAAACTTTTCACTTATTAAATTAGTATTCAGTTATAAAATGTAATATTGTAGCTGTATCGTAATCAAAGCTTCTCAAATATTCAACATTTAAAATCAAGTTAATCTTGCTGAATCTTCAAAAAAGTATAAAATATGAATGCCGTTCCTTATTCTGAATATCAAAATCTTATTTCCTCTGAAGCCGGCATAACTTGTGTCGAATTTTGTGTATAAAGAAAGTAGAATCATTTTTTGTGACAAAAGAATGCCTCACAATGCGAAGTGATAAACCAGAACTTTTATTGTTTCATTTTTTATTAGTAGTATTGTTAGCTTAGATATTTCACACTGCAAAAAGTTTCTTCTAGTATGTATTCATTCATTAAGTAGTTTTAAATTACTATTCTACTTTTTTCATATATATATTATATTTAGGCCCACTAAATGACTCTACTCTGCCTGATGGAATAGAATCCAGGAGTAGGGGCCAAAAAAGGATGTTTATGTATTTAAATCAGTTTTTTAGTAACCACAGAAAGAAATATATATCATTCTCCCGGCCCCCGGAGACCGAGAGAATGATACAGAATGATTGGGCCCCCGGTCTCACATTCATTATTAGGATGGTCTTCTATGTGATTCTATGTGAGAATAGTGCCTCCCCGGTTGAGCCGGCCCATTCGTGCTGAAATCAACGTGGATCTACTACCTATTAATGTGACCTGGTGACTGTTATGTAGCATTTAGATTTTTTTAATAGTAAAATAACTCCTTCAAGTTATTATCATCATTTTATGGAAGCATATATTATGATGAATTAGTTAAAACGACTACAATCAGATTTAGATGTTAGAATTTTCCCTACATGTTAAATATCAGGAACACGTGAGTTGCTCTGGTGTATTTTATAAAGCTGTCATCATACTACGTATAACGCAGGCAGTACATTTATCAACAAATTCTAAACATATGCTTATAAACATAGTTACTGTTTTGTTTACCTTGAGACATGATGCTAAACTTGATTCGCTAATTAGTAGTATTATTCTATTATTAAGTATTGTTGAAATAGTATACTTACTCTAAAGTTATAATATGGGTTTCTGGTAATGCATCTTGTATTTTTTGTTTCAGTTCTTTTAATCTTGTGTGTGCTAAAACTGACAGCTTGGAGTCATCAGGTTCAGATTCTGGGAAGTCTCGAAACACTGCTATTATTCCTTTAGGATGATTACCATCTGATAGGAGTTCTGGAATAAAGGAATTTTTTAGCAAACTGAAAGTTTTACAAAATTTAAGTCTACTTTTTATGAATGATAACGATTCCTAGAATCGATTTATAAGACAAATAAATCATGATGAATACATTTTTCGCACTAAAGATTCTGATTCAGCTAATATAATAACGATAAAAGTTATTTTAATCATTACGCTTTCACGCAGGTGAAAAGAGCATAAATTAGTACTTTATGCTCTTTCATCATTCTCTCTCTCTTTCATCCTGAAAAAGGGTGCTCCCGCGGAATAGTAAAGTTGATTAACTAAATCTACGTTTGCGAGAGCAAAACTGTATGCAGGAGCTAGTTTTATAAGTGTCAAGGTAGTTTTTGAAGGGATTTGTTCTTTTTCACTTTAAATACTCTTTAAGCTAAGGTGTTTAAACTATCTTAAGCTGTAATATTGTACTTTATTGATCAAGTCAAAATAATTTAAGAACGGGTGAAATTGTGGACTTAAGTGTATCCGAAATGGTTAATAAATATATAAAAATATTCGATGGATAAAAATATATAAATATCATTTATAAAATGCGGTTATTTCAACTTAATTTTATAGAAAAAACAGTTTACAGTGTATCAGTGTGTAGTCATAAACTATTTGTATCCTGCTGCAAGTAGCCTTATGACAGTATATGTGTTGTCATGCGAGAAGGCTGTGTGATAATGTTTGTATAGCATTTCTCTCTTAATTAGGTTAAGTGGCCAAAACCTAGTTTTATTTAGAATAAATATTTTTATCTTCAATTTTGTACCGTACATTCTACGTTTTGTACGGAACCCTCAATCTGCAAAGTCCAATACGCGCTTGACCTGTTTCTTTTGTTTTCTTTCACAAGTTCGTTTTATTTCATACTTCAACTTTAAATTGGGATGTTAAATAAAGTACTCATGAGAATACCGCAATGCCTCAGGCAGTGGGAAATAATTTTATCGTACTTGTATTTGAAATCACTCTTTTAATTTCTTTTTTTTAATTTAATTTCTTTTAATTTTTCTTCGCCTAAATTCTTTCATAAATCAATTCAAACGGTTTGATAAATAAATAAAAGCGAACCATGCACAAAAACTCTAGCACAACAGATTGTTTTTCACAATAGACTGAACAGAAAGAGGTATGTGTTCCAGTAACTCGAGTGAGGTAAAAATCCTTTATGTTAGTAATACCTATTGCAAACAAATAAAACACAACGGTTTCGAAGCGGGTTCTTGCTGTTGTTTTCATGTAATTGGATCAGGCAGCTACGATCCTTGTTTCAAGATTTATACCGTTACCTTTTTGGAATTTGGCAGTCGTGTCATGTAGCTCAAGAAATTTCTTAGAATTTCGGTATTAATATTTGATTTTAATAAAATATGTTGTTCTGAAAATTCTAGATATCCTAAAATTTAAGTAAAACAACGGTTCATTTAACAAATGTTCTTTTGAAAGATTGACTTTATTTGCTGGGTTTTCGTTAAATTTGATATCACTCATTAGTTGAAAAACATTAAGGAATACCTACGTTTTTAGTTTTGAAGTATTGATTACATGCCCTGTTTACATATAAGATTTGACTTAAAAACAAAATCGTAATCTATTCACACAAATAACTTTAATAACATTTTTATTGAAGATCGCAACGACTTTTGAGATCATTAAATTAATTGACAAAAAACACGAATGGTTTGGAAATACAGTTTGTTCCCTCCCATAACGTTTGAATGATTCAACGAATATTGTTTTTTTTTCATTTCAAATCCAGTTTTCATATAATTTAAAAACAAAATCTGTAAGAATTAGTTTTTTAATTCGTGTGATGATTCATATTTACGGCATTGCCCTAAAAACTCTTATAACAATACAACTTATATTTCAAAGATAAGTAAGATTAGCATTATAAATATAATAGGAAACTTAAGAATTCTTCGTTATTAGTAAGTTTATCAGTGAAGAATAAAAATCAAATCTTTGATTACCTAAGGCCAGTTCGCATTGAATCTCCACGGCGCTTCGAAGGAAGTTAGAAACTTCAGTGCATTTTGGCAAGGCCTCAAGTGCTATAGCATTGAAAGCCTTTTGGACTTCGAAGAGTCGGTTTCGTTGTTCTTCGCGGTCAAGCAAATTGCTAAACCTGTTGAAAAAAAAGAAGTGTTTTTGTTATTTAAAATTATTGAATAACTGTTAATGATCACACTAATATTATAAAGGCGAAAGAGTATGAGTTTATGTATGTTTATTACTACTTTATGTATGAACTGTATGCCGCTAGTCCCAGTGAGGCGGGCGTGCGGTGCGCGGTGCTGCGGTGATGTCCCCAGTGAGTCGGGGTGGTTGTTGCGTAGTGGCTGGGAGAGAGATGCTCTGCTTACGTGGATCGTGTGTGCAGTGTGCTGTTCTTAGACGCTGATGAGGCCGTAGGTGTAAACAGGCTAGAGCGGTCGCTTCCTGAGTGTGGTATCCCTGTGGAGGCCGAGGTTGCTGGCTGGCTCAGACTTGATAGACAGTTATCGCTGTGGGAGTGAACAAGATGGCGCTGCTGATCTGCTCCCATTAAGGCTGCTTCCAATCACGTCGGGGTCACCACTGTGGAGGAACGGGTATCGTGTTCCTCCAACACAAAGAGAGGATCCTCCGACCAGGCGAGGTGATCGTGCCTGGCGGGTAATTGCCCAACGATTGATGTTGGGATGCTGTATATATGCTAATCGGCTTGAGAATCTCTCTATCGCGATTAAAGATTAGCAGTTATGTTTAGTTCATTCCGTGTATTCTTTGTGGTTCAGTGTTCCTTCGGTAGATGGCGATGTTGTATGTTTTTCGATTGCGCTGCATGTGGAAGTCGCCACAATACTTTGAAAAATGTCTATGCGATTATGAAAAGCATCGGAGGAATCTCTAAATAAAAAAGCTTTATCAGAAGATAGATATCAAATAACTGCACCTGCCAACCATAGTTTAGTTTTGAACAAAGCGCCCAAAGTTATCTAGTATAATTTTTTTGCGATGGTTGGGAAACTATTGTCCGATTTCAATTTACCTACTATATAAAGAACGGGAGAGCTGTCCATTGATATGGCCAGAGAGCTGGGTTATGATACTGTCGCCTTGGGTCTTTCAAACAGAGCCTCTGTCCTACCAGAACAAAGGCAAATTTTATTTGTAATAGGCAAAAGATAGGCTATGGCGTAGTCCCGCATAGCTGCAAGCTTGCTGAGTAGTGGCTATACCCCACATTCAGTGTTCAAGCTCCCGTTGAACCTTACAAGGGAAAAAAGCCGCAACATCAGCAAAAGTAGTAGTCTCCGTGTTCTACTGCAATGGTGCAAATTGATCGTCTGAGGTGAATGAACATTTTAACACCAGCGAGCTATTGAAGTATTAGAATCCAGCGGCTGTAGTATCACTCCAGTTGAGCTAGCCCATTTGTGCCTCAGCATGGCTTTCTCAAGTCGCCCACAGTTTCCGCTTGTCCACGCTCTATGTATGTTTGTGTTTTCCACAATAGTGAATAAACTGTTGAACCGATTACATAAAAAAGGTATCAATTAATTTGATATGATAAATGGTCCGATTGGTATAGGCTATACAAATTTTATTAAAAGTTTTTACATTCAAAATGTGACGGTTTTGTATTCTTTTTTATATTAAGTGGTTAGTTGAATCAGCTTCGCGAATACAATTACATGTAAATATTTATACTTTCGACAAATATACAATTTTTCTTATAATTATACTGAGTTTGTCACCAACACATAAAAATGATAAATTATGATCACAATATGAAAGAAAACAAATAAGGTAACAAAAGAACTTCCTCAATATTTATTTCTAACAAGATAAGTCTATAACCTCAAAGATGAAAATGCAAATATAGAACCAACGGGCAGAATTTCTCAATAACACACCTATCTCGATCTTTCTGTATTCCTGTATACGATGGCGATTTCTGGAATAGCCCATTTCTCCGACTCTCTATTGCTTCTTTATAACCTTATCTTTTGAGTTCCCTTGTCGGCACAATAAAAGATAATCTGCGGGACGTACTCGGAGGTAGTATACTTATATGGTACGAACCTCTTTGGCTGAACGATAAATTATTTATTTTACGATCCCACTGAGTAACGTCGTCCTCAGGCAACGGTCGTAAATTGTTACGGTCTAAATAGATGAAACATGATGACGAAATTGATGATAATCAAACTCTTTGCAGTAATTGAATAAAAAACAAGGAGAAGAAATTATTGTTCTATTAAAAAAATATTTAATTAACTACAATAAGTATGTATTCCTGCTATTGTAAATTATACTGGCTTGTGAACTTGATAACTTAAATATATTGTGTATTAAAATCGCAAAGACAGGGTTTACAATTAGCATAACTTAATATTTTAGTGACGTGATTCAGGTTGCTAGAATATTTAACGTAAACGTACATAACGTAAACGTACGTAACATGTTATTAGGAAACCACACGCCCACACGCAAGCACATAGTCCTGCAAGGTGAGCTTAGGAACGGCAAACGTTTCTCCATTTCTCCACATATTATGATTTCAAACAACACATCTGTATGTACTGCTTAATATTTTACTATAGTTAATAGCTATTGCTTGTTGCTATTGCTAACTGCAATCTGTTTTACCTTATCTATTATCGTCAAATATATTGTCGTTCGATAATATGTTCAATGTTGATATTGTGGTCATGTAAGGGTTACATATTTATTATAACATACCATTTGTCATCTCCCTCAAGATGATAACTTCCATCGCCGTTTAACCTATAGCATGCTCGAACAAGGGCAGACTGTGGTGAATCGGACTTGATCAGTTCATCAAATGTCGCTTCTGGGATCTTGAAGGGAAGTACTGGTTGGTACGACGACGGGTATCCGCCAATGAGGCACTGTTGACAAAAAAAAATTATAACAAAACTTTAGGTTAAGTAAAGAGAAACAACATCTACTAACTTCTGTGCTTTAAATTGACCCAATAACTAAAGTTATCGGAGGTTTACCCCACTTCCTCATCTGTTATGTTACAAAAAACGTGCTCGAGACACATGAGCTACAGGTTCCTTGAACGATGATACTCACTGATATTGATTTTCAGAGTAAACTGAAGGTTTTGAAGTTCTTTAAATAACTTTTCATCAGAATATTTATTCCTCTGATAGAATTTCCATCCACTGAAGAACTTTTTTTTTGCGAAATGAACATTTCCATTAAAAGTTTTAAATGGTTTGGACCACTAATAATTAAAAAATATGTAAAAAAATTAACGAGGGTCTATTAAACTCAAATTACCTTCTCCAATTAAAAATTATTAGCATAAAGCCTCCGCGCTTCAGCACTTTGTAATTTAGGGGGATGGTAAAATAGTAATTTCTTTTTTAGACATCTAAAAACATAAACTTTGCCGTCGCCCTTATAATACCAGCTTTTTAGTAAAAACAAGGTGTCAATAATGGAGATTGTATAAAAAGTACTCTTATTTTTATCTGACGAAAAAAAACGAAGGAGGGAATCAACTCATTTTTTATGTATTTGTGACATTTTCTTTTTTATTGGAAATGATGTACTTAAAAAGTTATTCTAATAATTATCGGAAAAAAAATTCAAATCTAATAGTAGGAAAACGGGATGATTGATTGTTCACTCCTTGATTGTTATATTATATGACCACGTAGAAAATTGCTACTAATATTATAAATGCGAAAGTAACTCTGTCTGTCTGTTACGCTTTCACTCCTAAACCACTGAACCGATTTTGATGAAATTTAGTAACAAGATAGAACTGAACTTGGGAAAGGACATATGCTACTTTTTATACACGACATACACGCGGGCGGAGCCGCGGGCGAAAGCTAGCAATAAATAAGTTACATAATAAGTTGCTTTCAGTTTTTAGGGCGGTTTAATTTTCGTTTATTACATCGTCACCGTTTAATAGTCCCCTATTGGATCTGAATTAAAGGCCTCTCTTTAGAAAGCAGGTTTTGGTCAAATGGGTTTGTATCAAGTTTTTCTTTTCTTTGCAGTGATGTTGTAGTGCATAATTTGGTCCTGGTTGTAGTCGCCTCTTACGACACCTAGAGGTTGATATTCTTAATCTATCAACATAGAAATGTAATATATAAGCTTGTAATCCCTACTAATATTATAAACAGGAAAGTAAATCTGTCTGTCTGTCTGTTACGCTTTCACGCCTAAACCACTGCCGCGGGTGAAAGCTAGTTTAAAATAATCATTCATATTTATTAGATTAATACGACTTACCAGGAAGTAACCAGCTTTCGATATTTGATTACAACATCGTATTTCTTCTAAGTAGTGACGTAACAAAGCCGGATTGGTTTCGTCTCCACCGTCAGTGCCGTAGTGCATGTCCACGAAATCGATCTAAACAAAGATAAATATAGTTTAATCGTGACATATACTGTTTACATTAACTTAACTTTTTATAAGGTTAATACCATCACTAACTTTTCATTGTACTGCAATCCAGTGTATCACAATAATTAGGTAGGAGTTATGTACGATTTTTTTTATATGCAAGTCTGTCAAATTTACTACTCAGTCATGACGATAGGATGAATAGAATCCAAGAGCAGCATGGTATGGCGGCCTATTAAGATGCTTAATTGGGTACAACAACTTTAGTTTATTAAGAATCCTTCCACATTCTGATGAATTGTGATTGCAGTGATGAGAATCGAAGAAGAAAAATAATGCGATAAATAGTTGTCAACAATCCTCGAATTTTATTAAAATTTCAGCTCAATTGCTACAGTGTTTTAACTTTTGAGGCGTACACAAACCAATAAAAAAGTTTTTAACCAAAGCCAAAGGGAAGTTTTGTCAGACTATGTATGTTAATTATGTTCCACCGTAGTGCCTAAACTAATGAAACGACTCCTATGAATGAGGTGTCGATATATTAGTATTAATAAACCGGGTTACATACGTTACTAAAATTTTATTAGAAGTTATAGTGTAGTCGGGTAATAATAATAAAAAACTTGTACATTATAGATTCCTGTACAATATAAAAAAAATTAAGTGAAAGAAAATATTAATAAAACGTGTAAATTGAACAAAAGAACAGCGACAATTTAGTCTACGAGGAAATTCCTTTGAAGACTTTGCAGTGTTGCACGTTCCAAGAACGCCTTGAAGCCAAACGTTAGGAAGTTTAAATACAAACCGCACTATTCTAAGTTTCACTGTAGAACTAAAGATCGGCTTCTCTTGAAATGTTAGTGGCACTTGGATTCTATTAAGTATGTTTAAAGCTGGTATTGCTTTGAAACTAATTATTGCAATTAATGAATGTAGACTGTAATGAATATACATTTTCTCGTAAAGGATTTTACTTTAAATTCGTGGTTTTGATGACAAAACCACAAATTCATGCTTAGCATGTGTCTGGAGGAAGCAAAAGCTACAATTTTATTAATTAAAAGACTGCTTAGTCAAAATATGTAAAATGTATAATTTTATACTTAAAATTAAAAACCATAACAATTTCGAACTTTAAAAGAGAAGAAAAACTTGAAACCAAACGTATACCAAACCGTCTGGCCAGCGTGGTATAGTATGCCAAATTTCTAAGGAGAGGCCTATGTCCAGCAGTAGATTGTTAAAGGCTGCTGTTGATGATGATCGAACTTTATTTGGTTTGAATTTTAATTGCTGTAGTGCGTATTTATAATATATAAGAAAACATGTCAATAATTTATAGTATTTCTTATTTTTAAATGTGGTCATTTAGGTATAATGTAAAATTATTTTTATTTGTAAGTTGTAAGTTAAACTGCACATTAAAATAAAAATAGATTACTAATTAATTAATTACCAGTACTCGTTATGCATTGTAAAATACGTACATAAAGCCTAAGTATTAGTATTAGTAGTAGAATTACTATTCATCTAGCAAAATGCTTTATCATAGAAACGTTTTGAGTATTAATAATTGAGTCTATGACCAAAAGATCGTGCAGAGCTATATTTGCTTGTATAAAAAGATAGTAAAAGGGTTAAAGAGCGCATAAATATTTATTTTTGTTTCATCACAAGAAAATTACATAAGCAACAAGTGATCGTAAAACTCAATTTGCTAAGCTCTCTCGAATGGTAGTGCACGTCATTATGAGGAAAATTATATTACTTAGAATGCCGATTGTGTTATCTCGTAAAGTGAAGCTTAGGGAATATTTTTTGTACAACATTTGTGATAATAATATGTGTCACAAGTCGTAGCAAAAATAAATATTACTTTTAGGCAAGCAAACACAATTACTACACTGAAAATTTACAACAAAACAGATTAGAAGAATAAACCTTATTGAACACCCGTGTAGTACTAGGAAAAAAATAATACTAGGTATGAATAAAATAAGTATATACCCCGTATAGAAGAACAATCTGAAATAACAGCAATCGAGCTGTCGTATTTGATGCACTAGCTTCTCACTAGGCTGCCACAGTGTAAATAACCATGCTGCATTGTGTAAATTCACTATGAGAATGGTGACCGCTACTCTTGGATTCTCTTCATGCTTTCAGAGTTTAAGAGTTCTAGATTTTTTCTTAAACTCTAGTTATATATAAATATCTATATGTATAGAAAAAATCTAGTTATGATAACTAGATTTTTTAATCGAGTTATGTATACCTAACAAGATTTTTTCTATACATATAGATATTTATAATAACTGAAGAATTTAGTTATGAAAACTAGATTTTTTAATCGAGTTATGTATACCTAACTAGATTTTTTCTATACATATATATATTTATAATAACTGAAGAATTTAGTTATGATAACTAGATTTTATCTATACATATAGATATTTATATATAACTAGAGTTTAAGAAAAAATCTAGTTATGTATACATAACTAGATTCTTTCTTAAACTCTGAAAGCACTGTTCAAGTAAATGATTCTAATATTGTTTTCTTCTCATTGATAGGGATCCGTAGCCAAATGGCAAAAAACGGAACCCTTATAGATTCGTCATGTCTGTCTGTCCGTCCGTATGTCACAGCCACTTTTTCGGAAACTATAAGAGCTATACTTTTGAAACTTGGTAAGTAGATGTAATCTATGAACCGCATTACGATTTTACATAAAAATAGAAAAAAAACAATACATTTTGGGGGTGCCTATACTTGGAACTGAAACTCAAAAAAATTTTTTTCATCGAACCCATACGAGATACTTCCAAAGTGGAAAAATGTGTCCCCCCCCCCCCTGTAACTTCTAAAATAAGAGAGTGATAAAACTAAAAAAAATATATGTTGTACATTACCATGCAAACTACCAACGAAAATTTGTTTCAACGAGATCTAGTAAGTAGTTTTTTTTAATACGTCATAAATCGTTACTTGCAATTTACCTTTCATTCAATCAATACACTATTATTAAAACATCGATCAAAGTTACAACGAACTACAAGAACTTTTATATGATGCTACTTGTTGATACGGAACCCTTCATGGGCGAGTCCGACTCGCACTTGGCCGCTTTTTTATACAATATCTTTGACTAAAAAATTATTCTTCTAGATATTAGAATCAGGTCAATAGTTATTTAGTTAATCAAAGGAATATTTTGCGAGGCAAAATGTCTTAAGAATTTTGCCTTTAGAAATTTTCTAAATAATTTAGTCATTCTGATGGAATGTAAATAATTTTAGTTAGATAAAAGTAAAATATTTTAATAAAATCATGAACATTTTTTGCCCATATTTTGATTACGATTTACGTTCTGAGACAAGACAAAATAGACAAACTATGCAGAAAACAGTTCTGCAAAGAGTAGGAAAGACACCTAGCGTCTGGCCAGCGTGTTAGTGTAGGCTAGAACCTCTTTTCTAAGGAGAGGCCAATGTTCAACAGTGGAATATGAAATTCTGGTGATTATGATGATGATTAATTGAGAGTGAGTAGTCTAGTTGTATTATTTAGTTTCGTGTCTCAAAACAATAAAAACCATAATTTTCCTTTGGCTTGTTTAGATAATGATTTGTGTTGTATTGACCTAGATCTATCGATATTAGTGCTCTCGAGAAAAAAAATCATTCCCACTGTACGTATTATATATCTTTATATATATAATTCTTCTGTGAGTGTGTATGTCACTGAACTTCTCTCAAACGACTGGACCGATTTTGATGAAATTTTTTGTGTGTGTTCAAGGGGATCTGGGAATGGTTTAGATTCGCAATTGGACCCGGTAGGTGGCGCTGCGATCAAGTTCTGGAATTTTAAAGTTATTAGACATGATAAAACTATAAGGGTTTTAAAACCTGCAATACGGAACCAACATGAAATATTAAAAAATATTAAGCCAAACCATCTACGGATTTCTTCAATTTACCGCATTTATGTAATAATTTTTATGTAGGTATATGTGTAGTATGTATTAGAATAAAGAAACTGATTATGAACAACTGTGAGTGCTCATGAAATCTAAAACTTAGTCTATTTATTTAAAAAAATCTCGTTTATCACTGAAGTTAAAATGGCTATTGCAATTTTGATATGAGTGACTTCAAACTTACTTTAAAAGTAAATATTCCGACGTTGTCTTTTTTCTGTTCTCATTTCTATCAAATTTACATATAAAAAATTATAAGCCGTTTTAGTTTTTCGATAAAAATCCTTCACAAACTTTTAAAATGTTTCATTTACTGAAATTTGACGTCAGACCTAAAATTTGTTCAGAAATATTTATTACGAAAATATTGGTTTGGTTTACTTATTTGTTTTTAAACATAATATTTGTTAAGGTCACGACGCGACGGGAAGGCTGTGTTAGCTAAAGGCGTCATCGTTTACGTCACTAACCTATTTCCAGACTGAATATTTTGTACCGTGGGTACCTGTTACGAAAACTGAATACTTTAAGAAGTTGAATTATTTTTAGCACGAAGCCTACTGAAGCTCTAGTTCAACCAACATTTCCAGTATAGTTATGTTTGTTTACTCATTTATTTAACACTACACTTCAGTCAATTTTACAGCTCATAATAATAGCCTTTAATAACAATCACTCAACATATTTTGTATTATTTTGTCTAAGTATACATTAGTATGATTGCAGATAATTCAAGATTAGTTAACGTAATACCGGTATTTTTATTATCGTCGTTTATTGACTGTCTTATTTTTCAGCATAGGCCTCTCTAAGAGTTTTCCATACAGATCTACGCCTTGCCTTTCGAGTCCAAGTATAACTCGTGCGAGCCAAGATGGCATCTGGCTCAAAACGAAACATGATACCGTTCCCCCGCGTGATACCTCTCTGTCATCTTGCGAGTAGCGTTAGCATGACTATTACCGTTGCACGAATCTTTCCATAATAATTTTAGTTCATTAGGTATTACCTAATGTCATATAAATCACTCCACGAATTTATTTGATTAATATATCATTAGATTCTTCTGAATAACCCAATTGTTTTAAGAAAGGTCACACGGAAAAAAAACAGCATGACGACTATGAGACGCAATATTTTAAAATAAAGAAAATCCATATACATATGATATTCAGAGACTACGATTAAAAGGCTTATCATGACGATTTAAAATTGTATTTTATAACCATATTTCAGTTCCTAACTTCATTTAAAATGATATTAGGTAATAATATTATTTAAATCACTGCACGAAGAATGCATTCGGGTAAATAATGAATGCGGCCCTCTTCCTTTTCGTATGCATATGTATTTTCTTAACTCAGGTAGTAAAGTACCACTTAAGATAAAGTAGTATGTTATGAGAAACTACTTGAAGCAAAATAAATGTTGAAATTTAATAAAACTAGAATATTGTATATTTTTCTTGCACTCAGTACTTTAAACGACTGACATTTGAGTCAGGTGCCATCTTAGGTCGCACGAGTTATAACTCCAGCCACACAATAAATAAAATTTTAATGACATTTTTTTTCAACGAACCTCTCAAAGCCAGTCTACTCTGTCTGATGGAAAGCGTGAAAAGCCTATTTTGGTAATTTGGTAAAAATTTAACATTACTATTCTATTAGTAATACATCATCGAAGGCCTTTAAAGCTATTATAAAACCTAATTGAAATAAAGCGATTTACCATACTGCCAAGATATATTACATGCCCTAAAACAACAGCCGTCCGTCCTGTCCGTGTAGTGACGGATTAAGAATACAGAGTGCCACCACCCCTCTTCATCCCGCGCGTGTCGTAAAAGGCGACTAAGGGATAAACTACGCAAGACAGCATCAATGCAAACAGAAGGAAAACTTGAAACCAACCCTATACCATGTATAAGAACATGATTTTACTTTTGTAAGTAAAGATTCTACGTGACTAATAAAGGCCATTCTTCTCTTTCTTTTGATCTTATAATTAATATTTTATATTTAATCTTTCGTTACCAGTAATTTGGCCAATATTTGAGCACATATAGTTTTTACTTTTGTTGTAAGTAGATGCTCCTACTATGTTGTACCCACTGAGGCTGTTGTTTTTTTTTTTTTTTTAATTAGCATAAGTTCTAATTTTAATCACTATAATTTGCATCAGTCCTCTAACATGGTGTATAGTATATTAGTGGCAGCACCTTACCCCCATATCAGGTTTATAAACATTAAAACTATGTAAACATTGGCGATTTGAAAGGAGTGGCCGCGAGTTTTTATTGCCATGTTCTTTTCTCCGGCTTTACCTATTGTTTGCGAACATGGCATAAATGTACATGTAGAATCTTGACCTGTCACAAGAGATGTATTGCATCCTAAGTGAATAAAGAATTTTGAATTTGAATTTGAACCCGTCTGGCCAGCGTGGTATAGTAAGCCAAAACCTCCTTTCTAAGGAGAGGCCTATGTCCAGCAGTGGACTGTTAAAGGATGTTGATGATGATGATGATGATGAAAACAACAGCATTTCACTATTGTTCTTGTAACTTAAACGCCAATTAAAAAATAACATGACATAATCGGCTTGAATCAATATTAATGTGATCGTGAAGAGCACCTGTGGTGCTGTTATGAAACCGTTTTGGAAGTTTAGTTGAATACTAGCTGAGTCCCGCTATGTTACCCACGGATATAGTTGTAAATAGCGAGTATCGCTGGTTTTAATTTTTTTTTTGCCAGTGAAAGTCCCGGGATCCCGGGAGGAAAGGGGAAAAAAATTGGTCCAGGGATTAGCCCTAGGAAACAGACAGACACAATTTGTAAAATTACTATTTTGATGTAGGTACGGTATGTACTTTCAAATGAATTTATTTAAAACTGTTAATTTGAAATTACATATGGAGACTTCAATTTTATTTAGTTATTTAGTTACTCAAGTGTCCTGCTGGCGGCAGTGTCGTGTTCCGGGTTGTGGATCCTGAGTACATCGGTTAGGCTACACGATGGCTGGGGCCCGTATGCCGTCTGTATGGACAGGTCGACTCAAAATTATGGTTCTTTCTTCAAAAGGCCAACCCAGACCCTATACTGCACTCACATAGTTCTCTTTAATATTGTACACGGACTTAAAAAATAATTAAAGACACCTCTGTGGTTTGTTTCGGCGTTTCTTCCCAGAGTGAGTCATTTATCATTTATATAGATAAGTTTCAACAAATTTGTAATAAATAATGTTTCACATGTGCCAGATGACTCAATTTTTAATAAAAAGTACATATTTATGTACGAGACATGATAATAATATACAAAGAGAATTAAATTGTTATTCAATATGCTTTTGTGTACCGGCTTGTGTCGGCACTTGAATTTAGTTTATTGGGTTCTTGGTAGCCCGTGTGCTGAACTTAGGTTTGCGTTTGTAGGTGCTTAATAAAACAAGTGTTCAGTAGAAAAGTTAGATGAAGTCTGTATTGCGAATAAATCAATTGTACATAATTCGAGGAAAGTAGGGAGGTAGGGAACATTAATTCGACCAATGGGAACGACGCTGTATCACGTCATCCCCTGTTGGTCTGATTGGTTACAAGATTTACGTGGTGTTTACGGGGTTGGTTATACGCGTGAACATGCCCCCGGCCTTGAAAGCAGGCGCTTTCAAAATAAAGCGTGCAGCAGCTTCACTTCCCCTCGTGGTCATCATCGAAGAGAGGACAGATCTTGGCAAAGGCCCGTCGTACAACGCCTGAAGCCGTCCTGATGTCTGCGACTCTTGAAATTCCATCCTTTCCTGGGATGGAACGAAGTACTCGACCCATTGACCATATCAAAGGCGGAAGGTTGCTGTCCTTAATAAGGACAAGTGAGTTGTCCTTCAACTCCGTTTTGTTCTCCGTCCACTTTGTTCGCACCTGCAACTCAGACACATATTCCTTGGACCAACGAGCCCAAAAATGTTGGCGAATTTGCTCCACCCTTTGATATCTCTTCAGCGTATGCTCGGGAATGTTGCTGACGTCGTCACAAACTGGTGCAGTCAGCGATCGACCAACCAGGAAATGAGCGGGAGTGAGGGGAGAAAGGTCTCGGGGGTCCGAAGAAAGCGGAGAAAGTGGTCGGGAATTTAGAACTGCTTCTATTTGTGATAGCACTGTACCAAACTCCTCAAAGGTAAGGTGTGCATTTCCTACCACTCTGCGAAGATGGAACTTGCAAGATTTTACTCCTGCCTCCCACAAACCACCAAAATGAGGCGAATAAGGCGGAATGAATTTAAAGTCAATTCGTTGACTAATCGCGTAATCTTTGATTTCAGAATTGCACCTACGTAAAAAGTCAGAGAAATCGTTCATCAACCCTACAAAATTACGCCCATTGGCGGAATATATTTCTTTAGGTTTACCGCGCCGAGAAATAAAACGTTTAAGTGCCAATAAATATGCTTCACTAGTGAGATCACTGACGAGTTCCAAATGTATTGCACGCGTCACAAAGCATACAAACAAACAAATGTACGCTTTCGATGTTTTAGCCCCCCTACCCTTACGATTCAGTATGAAGACTGGCCCGCAGTAATCTACTCCGCATGTTATGAATGGAAAAGCAGGAGTGATCCTTTCCTTCGGTAAATTACCCATTTGTGGAGTTAAAGTGTTACCCTTATTGCGTGTACATTTAACACAGGCGTTCACTACGCGCCTAGACAGACTCCTGCCCCCTAAAGGCCACCAGGTTTCGCGTATATGGTAAAGTAATGCCTGAGGTCCAGCGTGAAGGAGCTGTAGATGCTCATGACGGAACAACAATTCAGTAAAATGATGTGTACTAGAAAGTAATATAGGATGCATTTTATCATAACCAAATTCGTTTGAATTACCTAATCGGCCTCCTACGCGAATAATTTTATTACTGTCTAAATATAAATTCAATCGTTTTAAATTATTTTTACCCTTAATTTCTGCGTTATTAGTTAAAAGGTTGTATTCGTTAGGAAAGCTTTCCATTTGGCACCACCGAGTTAAAATCATCTGAGACTCGCTCAACTCTTCAACAGTAAAAACACCAAACTGTTTATTATTTTTATTTTTATTGCGAATATTGTGTATGAAACGTAACATATATGCGACGGCACGCTTCATACGATTATATTGTGAAAAACGGTGAAATGAAAAAGGAGTTAAATCGCGCGAATGAGTTACGAAAGAACAAATAGCTGATTTAACTTCGGGGAGTTCTACATCTGTTTCTATGTCCGTATAATAATTGTCCAGTGTAAAACTAGGAGTGCTCAAAAAATCGGGGCCTTCCCACCATAACTTACAGGAAGACAGCTCTTCCAAGCAGACGCCCCGCGAAACGAGGTCAGCAGGATTATCTTTGCCACTCACGTGGCGCCAAAGTACATCTTGTGTGAGCTCATGAATCTCCACCGTCCTGTTTTGAACAAACGTTTTAAGTTTGTTTGGAGACATGCGCAACCAGCCTAACACGATGGTTGAGTCAGTCCAAAATACTGTGTTTCTGAACTCACAACGTAAAGAACTGCGTACCTTCTCGAGTACCCTGGCACCCAGCAGTGCACCGCAAAGTTCTAGTCTCGGTATGCTTAGTGGTTTCAATGGAGCGACGCGAGACTTAGAAAACAACAATCTTACGGTGATTGTATTATCTATATTTATAGTACGCACATAAATGCAAGCGCCGTACGCCGTCTGCGATGCGTCACTAAAAACATGCAACTCCATATACATAGGTTCGCTACCTATAACGTGCCGAGGAACGTTTATTGTTTTGAGCGCTTGTAGAGAGATAACAAACCGGTTCCAGGTTCGCGCGACGCCAGATGGAACCGTGTCATCCCAACCTATTTTAAGAAGCCATAATTGTTGTAACAACACCTTCGCGGTAATAATCGTAGGGCTTAGCAAGCCCAGAGGGTCGAAAATTTGTGAAATGGTAGACAAAATAACCCTTTTTGTTACCAACGCATTGTTATTATGACACTGTGTATTAAAATAAAATACGTCGCGAACATTGTTCCAGCCTAGTCCTAACGTTTTAGAGCTGATATTTTCGTTGGATTTAATTTCTTTTGAATAGTCGGTTTGGTCATTATTATATGGAAAATTGTAAACCCATTTTCGAAGGGAAAAACAACCAGACTGTAATGTATTTTTTATATCAGTGCATAGCTGTATTAATATCGTTTTATCGTTACTACCAGACAAAAAATCGTCGACATATATGTCCTCTAAAACAGCTCGTTGAACCTCAGGGTTGGAAGACTCAACTCCCAACTGTTTTAAGCATCTCACACTAAGGAATGGCGCGGACGTGGTACCATATGTAACGGTGTTTAATTGATAAATCCGCAGAGGTTTCGATGGATCATCACGCCACAAAATCATTTGAAACCGGCGCTGATCTTCGGCTACTAAACAATTTCGAAACATTTTTTCGACGTCAGCGCAGGCAACAAATTTGTGCTGTCTAAAGCGGAGAAGAATGGCTATTAAATCACCTTGTATAGGAGGTCCGACAAGTTGTAGGTTGTTGAGAGATATGCCGGAAGACGATGCTGCGCTTGCGTCGAAGACGACACGCAGCTTAGTTGTAGTGCTATGCCGTGATGCGACATGAAGTAGCACGGATGACTATAAGAGTCCACCGGACTCATATGACCTAAGTACAGGTATTCCTGCATAAATTGCGTATATAATAATTTATAGTCAGGAGAACGTTGTAAACGTTTCTCCAATGCAAGAAAGCGTCGTTCAGCTTGCGTATATGATTCGCCTAGAATATCAGGTGACTCCTTAAATGGAATGCGTACACAAAACCTTCCTTCACTATTGCGCGTAGTAGTACGAAGAAAATGATCTTCACATGCACGCTCTTCCTGAGTCCGCGTATCCCTAACCTTAGGAAGCTCTTCGACCTCCCAAAACAAGCGAAGTTGCGAATCTATAGAACTACTAAAGTTACAATGAACGCGCTTCTCATTTTGCGTATTATTACTAACTAAGCCAGAGATAATCCAGCCCAGCTTAGTATTTTGTAGGTAGGGACCGCTGGACAGTCTCATTCTGCCTTCTAATAATAAGTCCCAAAACCTATCTGCGCCTATTAAAATGTCTATATTTTTTAATTCCAAAAACTGTGGATCCGCAAGACTTACATTGTTTGGAATCAAGAATTGTGCGTTTAGTGGACATAAGGCCGGCAATATAGACGTTATCTGTGATAATACAAAACAATTAATGCGTGTTCTGAACGTATTATCAAATCGCGATTTAATTTCGATGTCACAAGTCTCCGAACATTGTATCACCGAATCGCCTATCCCCTTAATTACATAAGAAGAATTTATCACGGGAACGTTAATTAATTTACAAAAGGATTTTGTTATAAAACACCGCTGACTGCCACTATCAAGTAGTGCGTGTGCCCGATGATAAACACCGTGATCGTCAGGCACTTCTACGATAGCTGTCGATAATAGAACTGAGTGCATATCTATAGAATTATTATGCATTTGTGCGTTGCTTACTTGAATAGGGCGTGAGTCCGCGACGGTTGAGGCGGCGGGGCCGGAGGGTGTCATCGATGCGCCCACGACTTCAGTCCTCGCTAGGCCGCCAGTCGTATTATTGGAATGCAACGTAACTAAACTCTCGCCGCTTTCATTATGTATTAATGAATTATGTTTGCGATTACATTTACGACACGGCCCAAACGCGCATTTATTAGGAGTGTGACCCGAACGTAAACAATTCTCACATAGTTTGTTCTCGCGAATTAAATTTAGCTTTGAACTTAAGTCACTATCAATGAACTTCTGACAAGAATAAAGTTGGTGATTCGCGTTACATTTTAAGCACGTTCTTTTGTAGCGAGACGAACGGCTATCGTTAGACTTATGTGTCGACATATTACAGGTAGATGTGTTGTGTGAATAGTGTTTTTTACTTTCAATTTGTATTTGTGGTTTATTGTGTGACAAATGCAACGATTCCAACACATCCGCTCTGTCTTTAAGGAAGCTAATCAATTCATGCACTTTGATTATGCGTTTAGAATTATTCTCGCCCGATGTTAGTGTGCATTTACGCGTCTCCCATTCGCGTTCTGTTGTCCTATCTAACTTCAAAACGATTAAATAATTCACAAGCGTATCCCACGAGTCGGTAGGTTCGCCAAGTAAATTCAATGCGCGTAAGTTTTTTAATATAACGTCAATAAGATTTCTAATGCTAGACGGCGATTCTTTTGTTAATGCGTTTATATTAAACAAAGCCTTTACGTGATTGTGCACTAAAAGTCTATTATTATTAAATCTATTTAGCAATAATTCCCATGCGACTTGATAATTATCAGAAGAGAATTCTACAGAATTAATGACTAATTCGGCGGTGCCTTTTAGAGACGATTTTAAATAGTGGAACTTTTGTATATTACTGATGCGTTTAGAATTATGTACTAGGGATAAAAAAGTGTCCCTAAACTCCAGCCAGTGATCATACGATCCGTCAAAAGTGGGTAGTGAAATTGTTGGAAGTTTAACCGACTGCGATTGCTCGCTACAGAGATAGTTGCTGGTACCGTCAGTGACCTCGTCATCGGTTAGCATGTCTTCCGCGCGGGCTAATAGGCTGTAGTATGAGGTTTCGAATGATTCTCTGTTATCTAGTTGGTCAGGTATCTCACTATCGGAAACGATTTCTTCGATTTTGCTTTGAATCGCGTTAAATTCGTTACACAAACTAGTGACGCCTTTGATTCGTAATTTTAAGTCTATGCGATCTCGAGACGAGATTGAATTACCACTGTCTTCCAACGTATCTAAGTAGTTGGAAAACTTGGTAAGCCTACCTTTTATGACGCCGCGTTTTCTCACTAGGTCACGAAGTGCCGTAGGATCGGCACACCCTATATTAGGAGACCTATCGCGTGATTTACTTGTAGCATTGTTGATATCTAACACGAGAGGAGATTTATCGCCTGGCTTAGCACCTTCCGTCGTCATTTTGGTGGGTAGTAAGAATAGGAGTACTTACAATAGGAAGGCTTGAACGACGTGTAGCCGTTATATCACCAGCCACGGGACTAGATGATATAAGCAGTTCGAGACTCCGATGCGGCAAATCTAACTGAAATCAGGTTAGGTACAGGTATCACAAAGAGAACTAGGAGGTGATTGGGGAAGAGAGGATGGTTGGTCTCACCAGATTGCGTATGACTTGCGATGAACAGCCAATCCAGCTCTCGTCCAATGCGCGCTTAGCCTCCAGTTGCCTTCGCTCTAAATGTAGTTATGCGTTTGGGTTCAGCAGCAGCAGGTACAACCAGGAGATCCACAGGATGCTGATTCGATTGATTTGGCGTAGAAGGACCACATGTACCGGCTTGTGTCGGCACTTGAATTTAGTTTATTGGGTTCTTGGTAGCCCGTGTGCTGAACTTAGGTTTGCGTTTGTAGGTGCTTAATAAAACAAGTGTTCAGTAGAAAAGTTAGATGAAGTCTGTATTGCGAATAAATCAATTGTACATAATTCGAGGAAAGTAGGGAGGTAGGGAACATTAATTCGACCAATGGGAACGACGCTGTATCACGTCATCCCCTGTTGGTCTGATTGGTTACAAGATTTACGTGGTGTTTACGGGGTTGGTTATACGCGTGAACATTTTGTAACAATCATTCTTACACGCATAACTATTATTATCTACTATTTTGCTTCTTAGTATACCTTCCTACGTACACCCAAAGGTAATTAAACTTGTCACTAAATTATGTATACGTGTATGTATAGAAACGCTCATTGTCAAGTGGTCCTAGGTCATTGGAAATAAATTTACTGAGCAGCTTGACAAGGGACACAAGTGCCTATCGATATTTCTGGACCTCAAAAAAGCGTTTGACACCGTCTCTGTTCCTATTCTGATACACAAGCTGGAAAAACTAGGAATAAGAGCAGCTGAACTCTCTCTCTTTCGCAGTTACCTATCAGACAGAACGCAAAGGGTTAAGCTTAACCAATTCACTAGTGAGGACTCCACTGTGTCATACGGCGTTCCGCAGGGCAGTGTGCTTGGCCCTACTTTATTTCTAATATATATCAACGATTTATATAACTTAAAAACAAAAAATGCACACATTTTCTCCTATGCAGATGATACTGCGCTGGTGTTCACTGGTAAAACCTGGGCTACGGTAAAAGAGAATGCAGAAGCTGATATGAGAAATGTAGCAAAATGGTTAAAGAATAATCTATTGACGCTTAACACTACAAAAACAAACTACATCTGCTACAGTATTCAAAACTACTTGCAACCGCAATCGGAATTAAGTCTTCAAATACACTCGTGTAACCAGTCTACGAAATCAGGCATATGTGACTGCCCCACAATAGAAAAGGTTAAGGAAACCAAATACTTAGGAGTGATAGTTGACCAACGACTGTCCTGGCACTCCCATATTGACCAGCTCACTGCCAGAATCAGGAAACTGATTTGGATTTTTAAGACCTTACGACATGTTGTGCCTTCTGAACAAATGACACCACAAGCTTCACATAGGAACATTTTAAAGGAAATTTATACATCACTAGCGCAGTCAATTCTTACTTACTGCATTCCTATATGGGGAGGGGCTGGAAAATCAAAAATGCTGGAAATGGAACGGGCACAACGAGCATTATTAAAAGTAATGTATTTTAAAAAAAGGCGTTTCCCAACATATAATCTATATGCTATTAGCAATGTTCTGTCGGTGCGGAAACTATATATACTCCACACAATACTTAACAAGCATACAATTACATCTTCTAACTCAAGCACCGTGTCAAAGAGAAGACCAGAAACTATTGCGCGTACAAAAACAAGAACCGAATTTCATCATCATCATCATCAGCCTATCGCAGTCCACTGCTGGACATAGGCCTCTCCAATTGCACGCCACTCAGTTCGATCCTCGGCGACTCGCATCCAGCTCCTGCCAGCCGTCTTGCGCAAATCATCACTCCACCTGGCCTGTGGACGTCCTACACTACGTAGGACCGAATTTGCGAACAGACAATACAAAAGTCGGTCGGAATATTTATACAATAAAATGAATAAAAACGTTAAAATTCGCACAAAACCACTAAGAGACTGTAAAACATTACTAACTAACTTTTTGGCACCCTTAAGTTATGATGAAACGGAATCCTTCTTACAACACTTGGCGTAAAAAAAATAAAAAAAAATAAAAAAATAAATAAATAAAAAATCATAAAATATATATATATATACATATATAATAAAGGGCTTACAAGTTTTGGCGTACACCTCTAAAAGTATACACACACGCACGCACGCACACACACACACACACACATACACACGCGCACACACACACACACGTAATTCGTATGCTAATTTGTAAACTGTTGGTTTTGGTTTAGTTAATTAATTGATTTTATGTATTAATTGTATGTTCAAATCAATTCACTGCTCTAATATTAACATAGGGACATCTGCAATGGAAGAGTACAGTGACCTGCCACAGGCATTGTTTGCTTAAAAGGTCACTGTGGTCACATTTTTAAACTGTTAAAGCTGATATTGAAATAAAATATTTATTATTATTATTATGTTTTGAAAATATTGTAGCTTTAATTTCAAACTAAGTCTATATAAATGAGTTTGTTTAAATAATATAATCTAACAACTCTAAATTACCGAAGATAAGCAACGACAACGTGGTCAGTACCTAGATGGGCGACCGTTTGTGGCATGATATATTATGAGCGTTTCCATGATTCGGAGGTCACGTTAAGTTGTTATCATAAGATAACAGTCGTGAAGCTTAGTTGAAAGATTTCCGGCGCCTTAAAAACATCCAACGGTAAGATTTACGTAGCCACAAAGTGTCTTGCCAGTCCCAGACCTGCACTCGGCCAGCGTGGGGACGTATGGCCTTAATCCTCTCTTGAGAGGAGACCCAGCAGTGGGACTTTATGGGTTTTTGATGTATGTACAGTACTTCTTACAATGTTTAAGTGGCACATTTATACTCGTATTCTGCGGGCTAATACACTTTTGTGATTTACGAGGGCTGGTTACAGTGCTATATCATACAAAGTAAGATTCGAGGAGTAAGATTCTAGGTACTAAATTGTGTGAAAATATCTGGCAAATAGCTTTTAATATAAATCATGTCCGTGTGATGACGGATTAAGAATACAGAGTTTCACCACTCCTATTTATCCCGCGGGTGTCGTAAAAGGCGACTAAGGGATAAACTACGCAAGACAAAATCGATGCAAAGAGAAGAAAAACTTGAAACCAACCCTATACCAACCCGTCCGGCCAGCGTGGTATAGTAGGCCAAAACCTCCTTTAAGGAGAGGCCTATGTCCAGCAGTGGACTGTTTAAGGCTGTTGATGATGATGATGATGACATATCAAGTTCTATATAATTATTATAATCTGAATGCACTTCTGTACATTGCAGACTTAATGCCCAGGACACTCTCTACTCGTCCACCTTAGGGTAGTGTAGAAAATTACTTAATTACATATTAAGTATAAATGAAAATATCAGCACTTTACTGCACACAATCTTATAAACACATGCACACAAGACTCGTGTTTTTACATATGTAAATATACATTTATACATATACACACAACATACATTTAAACTAAAGTCGTATACTATCACAACTAGATTTTAAGGTAAAATTCTACCATCATGAAGCGTCATGTCGTGGATCGAAAACATTTTAAAAAAATGCCTAAGTAACTTCTTATGTTATCAGTCATCTGCCAGTGAAATTCCTGTCAAAATTAGTCTAGCCGTTTCTGAGATTACCCGAAACAAAAAAAAAATTACATACTGCCATATACTTTTATCAAAACACTGTTTATTTGATACTTCATACGGACACTCCAATTTTATATAGTTGTATAGATTATTAGAGTCCAAGAATTCAGGCATTCAAATGTGTCTTTTCTAGTTGACAACCCTAACGTGATTCTGTATCATAACTCCAGGTGCCAGCATTGTCCTCTAGAAGTTTCACTACGACCATGTTCAAAACATTCGCGAGTATTTGATTATGTAGTTAAATGGAAACTGTGTGTACTAAACTTTATCAGTTGTAATACAATATAGTTTAGTGATGGAGCTGTAGTGTAGCTTTATAAGGCTTGTTTCACGTTCTCAGGTATTTGCATGATATGTATTGGAGATAATTAGCATTTTGTAGTATAAGGTTAGGGGTTACCAATAAAGGTTACTTAATATTCTACTAATGTTGTTAGAGCTGAGAGACCCGCGATATTGAGGAACCGACAAAGCGAAGTAAAGGGCAAGTTTGGACCTAAGTAAACGTTATGTTTAATGAAACCCTGTGGATACGTTTTGTGTAACTAGCATTTTGTGGGGTACGAATGATACAGAAAAATGATATTGGTGGTATTGCGCTATTTTATAGATAGAACTAGCTTTTGCTTGCGGCTTCGCCTGAGTGTTATTATGATGTACAACTTTGATACCCTTTTTCATCCCCTTAGGGGTTTAATTATTCTAAATCCTCTCTTAGTGCTTATCTACGCACATCAAGGAACACAGTTTTGTCAAATTTCAGCTTCTTGCGCTTAGTTGTTTCACCCGTGTGTTATCTGTCAGTCAGTCAGTAACGGAACTGTTTTATACAATATGTATATTTTTAAATCGATTATAATCGTTTTGTATTTTAAGTAATGCCACAAATAGAAAGAATATAAATTTTATTCAAAGAACAAAAATGACCAAAAGTGTTAAATAATTCCTGAGGTTCAGGAAGACTAAGAAACAATAACACATTTTCATAACTAAACTAGATTAATAACTTCTTGTGTATCGACATACACACAACCTGATTTTTATTTTAGATCTCAAATTTGCTGTTGAAATGGTTGACTAATGGAAGGGTTTACGTTTATCCTCATTATGAGAACACCTAAACTCGTATATTTTCATTTAATTTCATTGTCGCTATCAGTGCCTTCTATCACAGACAATGTATGAATCACAATGTAAGTAATGTGTTAATGTGTGATCCACAATAATTTCTAGTTTTTTTTTTATTTAGAATTACTTCCTATTTTATATATGAAATTAAATTTCAACTTTAAATGATAAAGCTTATATAATTTCATATCATATAATCTCGATTGAACAAGTAGTGTTCGTAGATTTCGGGACATTAAAATTTCCTAATTTTCAGGGAGAATTTTTAACACCGATTATTTCTCTTTTAGGTTTTACTTGAATCGCTCATAGCCGAAAACACTCTGTCCTAGATGGGTGATCGTTTGTGACATAATATATTGTGAGAGTTTCCTTGATTCGGAGTTACGTTAAGCATTTGGTCCCGGTTGCTATCATACAAAGTGGCTTGCCAGTCCCGAACCTGCACTCAGTCAGCGGCAGCTATGGGACGTATGGCCTTAACTATCTCTTGAAAGGAGACCCGAGCCCAGCAGTGGGACTTTATGGCTTGTTGATAAGACTGTGATAGAGAAGTGTTGAATTCTATTTACAATAACTTTTCTCTATCAAAGAATTCTTTCACCTAATCAAAAACATCTTAAAAGATAACAATTTCAAAGGATTAAAATAATTATATGAGTAATCGTTTTAGAATCGGTAAATCACATTAAGACTTATACTGTACTGTGTGCTTTCATTTACCTCAATGTGTCGATCATCGTAAGTGGACTGCAATTCAGGCCCAACCAGTTCCAGGATTTGACGTCTTTCTTCACGGAATTCTGTAAAGAGCACACAGTAATATTAGATAACAATCATATAAAATAATATTATGTTTAATGTTATTGTTTAATTCATTATTAAATAAATAAATAATTAGGACATCTCACGCAACGCCATCTAGTCCCAAACTAAGCAGTACTTGTATTATATGGGTGTACAGCTAATATAAATACATAATCATTATTATTTTTTATAAAAACATACATATTATATATAGGAGACATTTGGTACGACCCGGGAATCGAACCCGAAACCTTAAGCATAGCCGTGGCATACGCTGCCATTGCAAACTGCAAAAGTAAAGATTATGAACTGCTTTTATTTAAACATTATTCAAAAGGTTATCCGAGTAAATGTCAATCAATTATGGTTAGATATTGTTGAAGTGTATTGATCCGTAAAAAGACTATGTAATGGGGTCACTACGGGTATACTGGTGATAGAAAGGTGTTATAATCTATAACAAGTGTTAGGTAGTGTCAATAAACATGTGAATTATTAATCGTTGGAAAATATGTTGATCATAGTTGCCAACGTATATAGTATATAGTGAATAATGTCTAAACTGCTACACTAATTATCATAAAATATGGCATGAAAATACATTGATTCTTGAAAAGGCTTCTTTTTACCGCGATAACTGATATACATGCGGGTTGAGCCACGGGACAAAGGCAAATGACATATAGTATTACAAATGAATACGATAATGTATCGTATTACACTACAAAACCAGTGAGCATTGTACTATTTTAAATGAAACATAGATAGTGAGTAATTTACTAATTAAAAAAAAACAGTCAAATGAATAATAAGACAGCTTCTGCATTACTGGATTTTACAAACCCATAATACTCAGCGCAGTAGAAAGTGAAGTGCAGGATTATTGTCTCATTATCATTTTCTCGTTTTGATTAACACAAACAACGTTTACTATAATAGGTTAGGTAGGGTACCATTGTAAACAGAGGCAACGTATATCTTGACAGCTCGAGGTCCGGGCCACTTATCGCTGTTTTCTGTGAAGCCCTTCAGTGCGTTGAGCACCGCCGGCTCCGGAGCGCTCATCGCACCCCGCACTCGAACTCAGCCCGCACTTCGGGTACCACGCCACCGCATTCTGTCAACAAAGGAACGATTGTGTTAATTATAGCATTTAATTTAACCACCAGTAACTATGTATATGCTTTAATATATCCTGCTTCTGCTTGCTTAATATTATAGATGCTAATGCTTAGCTTATACATTCGAATAACACATAGGTAACTAGTCAATGCGATACGCCAGTGAAGCAACGGGCAAAAGCTAGTAATGTTTAAATGTTACAGTTTGTGAGGATGTATGAATGGATGTTACTCTTTTACGCATTACTACTTGAACGGGTTTATATTGTCATATAAATAATATAGTAATATAGGTCATTCATCCGAATAACATAGTATTTTTTATCGCGATATGTAACAGGGAGTACCTTTTTTTTGTACGCGGTGAATGCTTTTTGCACCATACCCTTCGTGGGGTAAGCGAAGGGCGAGTACGGGACTACGGGAGGAATCGATCTATCCATTAAACCCCGCGGCGACCTATCTCGGCAGTTGGGAGGAACGCCAGGACCACATCAGCAACTTCCGGAGTCCACCCTAACATAACTCATAACTCACAACATAGTCGAATGAAATTGAAATTTTATCGCTCTAATCACAAATATATAAAGCAATTATATTTTTGGTAGGTTTTATATTAACGTATATGTAATACTTAACTATTTAATTTTAAATATTTATTTCTTTATATAACAACCTCGTTGGTCTAGTAGTTAGCGTATGCAACTGCTAATCAAGAGGTCTCGGGTTCAAATCCCGGGTCGGACCAAAAAGTTTTCGGGTTTTTCTTAGGAAATTCCTAATAGCAGCCCGGAGTTTGGAAGTTTGGCGGTGATACACGTCCGTGCCTCGGAGAGCACGTAAAGCCGTCGGTCCCGGTAGTCATGAACATCTATGGCAATCGTTATTGGGAAGTCAGTAGCTTCAAATATACTGACAACTAGTTCAATCTTTGAATTTCAATTCTCCCTTAGGGTTGCGGAGGTCCGATGCCAGTGGCTCCGTTTAAAAAACTGAAATTCAGGTAAAACCAGTTGAACTAGTAGCCGACCCCAAATAAACTTAGGCTAGGAAGATGATTTATTTCTTTATATACCTATTTATTTATTTATTTTGTCCACGAATTGATCACTTTTACTTTCTGTTTGTAATCTTTGAGTGGAATTGCAAGCTGTTAAGTGGAACTGACAAATCACAAATATTATGAAACAAAAAAAAGGAAACAATAATCTGAATATTTTCAAATGTAACAATAATTAGTTTCAAATGTTCAAACGTATTACTCATAATAATGCATATTTCTACCTACAGTATTATAATACTATTTCTCACCTCGCAGAGAAGTAAAATTTTATTTGCATTGTCTCAAATTTCAAAGATAATATGTCTATAGAAATTATGGCCCGGGCAGGTTCTTAGCGTACATTGTCTGAAATTCAAAAGAAGTACCAAACAAAAAGCTCCTTAGCAGAAAGACTGTGGCATTAAATCTTTGTGACTGGAATCGAAGATAACGTTTGATATTTGTAATGAATTAAGTTTTGGTAAGTATTAATCGAGAAATAAACTGATTATGAAATAGAAATAAGGAGTCAATAGCCGGATGATAGTGATGATGATGATAGGTTGACCTTACGGCATGTGGATGACCTGTGTGAAGTAAGCTGTAAGAAGAAACATATGGATCACTTGTGTGCAGTTAGTTACAATGGCTTTGTTGCAAGCGGAAATTTATTTGACGCCATGTGACAGACTCCGAAAAAAATATTTATTTATTCACACGGGATTCCGACCCGGGAATCGAACCCGAGAGACCTCTTAATCAGCAGCCGCATACGCTAACCACTAGACCAACAAGGCAGTGAGACATGATATATAGCGTCATCTAAGTTCAAACAAAGCATAGCTTTTCTACTATGAAAGCAAAATTGACTGATAGAATGTTATACTTTCTTTTAAACACCTTCATATTATACATTTGAAAAACATTTTGTCATGTTAGCTTTTAACTTCAATTAACATACCTGACGTTTCATTTAATATGTAAACGACCACAATTTTAAAACGTACCAGAATGTGCTTGTGTTTATGCACAATAACGTTGAATATTCATATAACCACGCGTAATCAAAATTTAATCTAAAATTCAAGTACATTCCGCCATAGCAGTGTTCTAGTTATGGGACTACTCAACAACACAATCCGATTTGCATTTGTAAAATAATTAATATTTGTCACCCCTGTTTGGAGCGAGATAACATTAATATTCACATCAAAATTGCAATTTGGGACGAAGTGAATATTATTCGTCCGTATTCGTTCGTATAAATGTCCGTGTGGGGACGGATTAAGAATACAGATTGTCACCACTCCTATTCATCCCGCGGGTGTTGTAAAAGGCGACTAAGGGATAAACTACGCAAGACAACATCGATGCAAAGAGAAGGAAAACTTGAAACCAACCCTATACCAACCCGTCTGGCCAGCGTGGTATAGTAGGCCAAAACCTCCTTTCTAAGGAGAGGCCTATGTCCAGCAGTGGACTGTTAAAGGCTGTTGATGATGATGAATATTATTCCTAATATGAAATATATTAGTATCATGATAGAAAAAGAAAGTGGAAAATACAGGTTTAAAGCATAGATAGACGACGTCGTTTTCTTGAATTTTAAGAAATTATAACTGTATCTTTATTAGCACTTCTATAAAAATATATGCATAGTATGGTCTCAATGTTGATTAAAATTGATATATTTTGTCCAAAATTATAAAATAATAAAAAGGCCCCTCCTTATATGTAAATACATACGAGTATAACCGCATCATCATCGTTGACAACCGTCAATAATCAACTACTCTACATAGGCCTCAGGAAAGAGTTTGTGTTACTAAACCACGCTAAGCACCACATTAATTAAGCAAGTATTCAATTCTCTACCTTTGACTGTGAACTTTTCAATTGTGAGTGCCCCTTTGAATAACTGCCTAAACCTATTTGTGAATTGGTTTTACTGTCTTACCTCTGAGAGAACTATAATGCCAATATTCGGTTTCTATTGTGTTGACAGTTTTAATTTGTATTCTAATGTGTTCCAATTATCTGTTAACCTTCTTAAGGTTATCTTGTTACACGGAGATAATTCGTTTTAAGATAACGATGCGAAGAACAGCATGAAGATGTTTTGCGTCTAAGTCTAAGGTAAACAACTGTTTTTATTTTAGAATTGTGCTAATTGCCGACGAACTTGGTTTTACTCCATATTGAATAATACAGATTGAAGCGATTGTAGCTAGCTTCTGATATAAAGATTTCAGAGTATGAGAATAAGTTCTTGATAACATTCTAATAATAATTTTTAAATAATAATTATTTAAAATAATAATTTAAAATATACATTTATCCGTCTTTTTGCGTTTGATATCAAAATTTATAAAAGAAAGTCAGAAGTAAGTTAACTCTGTAATATGCACTTAAAATTATATATAAAAGAAGCTGGAGCCCGCGGCTCCGCTCAAGTCCTAGGGGTATGAAAAATAGATGTTGGCCGATTCTCATACCTACCCGATGTGCAAAAAAAATCATAGAAATCGGTCCAGCCGTTTCGGAGGAATATGGTAACAAACATTGTGATACGAGAATTTTATATTTATGATAATCTTTAAGGATCATTGATTGCCTTTTTAGGGTTCCGTAGCCAAATGGCAAAAAACGGAACCCTTATAGATTCGTCAAGTCTGTCTGTCTGTCTGTCTGTCTGTCTGTCTGTCCGTCCGTATGTCACAGCCAATTATTTCCGAAACTATAAGAGCTATACTGTTGAAATTTGGTCAGTCGATGTATTCTGTGAACCGCATTAAGATTTTTACATAAAAATAGAAAAAAACAATACATTTTGGGGGTCCCCATACTTGGAACTGAAACTCAAAATTTTTTTTTTCATCAAACCTATACGTGTGGGGTATCTATGGATAGGTGTTCAAAAATGATGTTGAGGTTTCTAATACCATTTTTTTCTAAACTGAATAGTTTGCGCGAGAGACACTTCCAAAGTGGAAAAATGTGTGTCCCCCCCCCTCTAACTTCTAAAATAAGAGAGTGATAAACCTAAAAAAAATATATGTTGTACATTACCATGCAAACTACCAACGAAAATTGGTTTGAACGAGATCTAGTGAGTAGTTTTTTTTTAATACGTCATAAATCGTAACACGCAATTTACCTTTCATCCAATCAATACACTCGTATAAAAACATCGATGAAAGTTACAACCAACTACAAGAACTTTCATATGATGTTACTTGCTGATACGGAACCCTTCATGGGCGAGTCCAACTCGCACTTGGCCGCTTTTTTTTATGTTTTCATGGAACTAACTACTATTATGTAACTAACATGCACTTTTAGGTAAGTGAGCCACGCTGATTTCAAGATGAATCTGATGAATGATCTCGACTGGGCAGTACTACCCCAACACAGAAAACCAAAATTGATATGACAGCGTTCATGCTATCATAATATTTTGTTGGTGAATTTATGTTGGTGTAGATCGGAGGTCCAATCATTCCACATCATTGAGAATTTTGCAGATACATCTCACTAGGCTACCATAGTGTGGTTCACCGTGCTGCATTGTCTTCACTTACAATAAGAATGGTGACCCTTGCTTCTCGATTCTACTCTGGCTCTCCATCGGGCAGAGTAGTGTCACTTTAGTAGACTAAAATATTAAAAAGGAACTAGAGTTAAGCATGAATTGAAAACTTATTTTCATTTTATTTGCAGCTTGCCGGAGTAATACGAAAAACACCACACAACCGTTTTACTCTAGACTGTCTAGACAAATATAAATTCAAAATTGAATTTGTTTTGAGTTACTGCCAGTTCACATTATTGAATTCAAGCATACCATCGAACTGGAAAGCAATAGAATAACTAAACTAAATTTATTATTGCATAGTATGTACAATAAAATATGCAAAATAAAATGTTGTATCAGAACAAAAGAAGCGATCTTTTCTAATTCTAATAACAAATTAATGTAGTAATAAAACTGTGATTCTAACAGAATATTATAATTTGACTGAAACTTGGTATGATCAAAAATATCCTAAATCCATCCTAAGGTTGCCTGGAAGAGAATGCTTTCAACAATAAGGCTAAGTTCTGTCTTTTATTGTAAATCTATAACACGGTGTCCAAATAAAGTTTTCTAATCTATCTATCCTTTCTAAATAAAGAGAGGCCTATGTCCAGCAGTGGTCTGTTAAAGGCTGTTGATGATGATCGAAACTTTGGAAATTACTTGCATTATTAAGTACTATAAAAATGATATAAGTAGAAGTTTGTGGCTGCAAATAAATTATGGCTAAAAATTTAAAATCTTCTAGTCTGATATTTTTTTATTGTTTGTAAATTAATTTGGTATTTACACTTCAAACTGGATTTCAAATTAAATTTAAATTAAACCCAAAATATAAATAAAAAATGTAACAAGTTTTCGAACATTTATTTTTTATCATTCTTAGAATGACGACTTAATGTTTTTATTAACACATTTGCATAACAGTTTTGTTACGATAGTAGAACTGAAATATTAGAGTGTAATCTGAACCTTTAGTTTGTTGTTTGATAATATATTGTTAAGTTATACTACCCCTGCGTAACTTTTCTAAATCAATTAGTATTTTGATCATATGACTGTGAGAAAACCACACACATATTAGTGGACTCGACCGGACGATTTCATAGAAAACCCGTATTGTTTATTGATTTTCACCGCATAAAACTTGGAAATAAATAAACAATTTAAAAAAAGAAGCAGAACTAACTTTCTCCTTCTTTTTTATCTACTTCTACTTCTAAATCTACTTTCTACTTCTGATGATTTCATAATCAGTTCTCTATAGGAAAGTGACTGACTTAGATTTCTATCCAAGCCAGTCTTAGAGAGGGTCCTTAAAAAGCAATCCCTTGCTTAGCTTTGCAATGTTAACCTACTAGGTTACACGTCATATGAGTTACGAGCCTACTATATCTCAAATAATATTCTCAAAGTAATTAAAAGAAAAAAATTATACTTCATATATAAATATTTCTCGCTGTACAAATCAAGGGGTGTTTAAACCATTTCAGTTCATCTTATTTAACACTCTGAAATATATTGTTCTCTACTGTTTTCCGTACATTCTTGACCATCTGTAGGTATAAGAATGTAACTGTACTTTTTGAGACAAATGAACAAAAATATGGGGTCGTTGGTATATTCCAAATGTGTGCGGTTGTATGGAATTGAATATTATTCGAATCATTGGCTGAATTTATTCATTGGAATAATAAACGCTTGTCATATCGTGTATGTATTCATAGACATTTATATCGTCCGTCTGAAATAGAAATACGAAATGTACTTCGGATATAATAATGTGGGTGAATTATGCTGTGCCTTTTGTTTTTTATCTGACGTAAATCTACATTTCTCCTCTTTATATTGTGTAAGTAAATGGTAAGTAAATGGTTATGGTACATTTTATAATTATATTTCATAATTTACTTTATTATTGACCGATTTCGTTCTATGGCATTAGGGGAGTATGTATTATATTTGGTAATCAAATATTTGTTAATCTTAAAAAAAACAAGATAGATCAATTAAAATCAATTAACAAATCAAATCAATCAATCAAATCAATTAACTACGACAGTCCTCTATCGCCTTTACCACGGGAAGTGTACTGATGAGCTCTTCCAACTGATCCCACCTTCTCGCTTCCTTTACAGGAACACACGTGCTGGCCTTGGAAGTCACCGCTTTAGAGTGGTAGAAATACGCACTAGAACTAAACGGTTTAGCTCTTCTTTCCAGTGCCAAGCGATTACATGGAACTCGCTTCCATCCCACGTGTTTCCTTCCCACTAAGATCCCGGGTCCTTCAAGAGACGTGTGAAAAAGCATCTTACAAAGCCGCCATTGTTTGGGTCAGCATCGCCATACTTCCTGCATCGCGGGCAGTGTGGTAGCCCCCACTCTTGGATTCCATTCGTGCTTACCATCAGGCAGAGTGGAGTCACATTGGTAGGCATCAAATAATAAAAAAAAACATTTATGTAACTATCAAATCAGTTTCAGAAATCATTAATCATATCCATCGTGGTTTTTAAATATTTCTTTTAATTTAATTATGTATTCAGTTCAATGGCAAAGTATATTTGGGCCTGTCAAAATGACTCTACTTTGCCTAAGGATTGTATTTAATTATTATCATTTATTGTGGTTAAAAATACACATACATACATACATTTATATTTATATTCTTGAGGCAGTAAGGTGATGGGTATTAAACTTATTTAGTAAGAGGTAAGACTATTGCTATTTATTGCTAATTGGATGATAGAATGGGTAGGAAAAGGGTTTGAAAGAAGAGTTAATTATGCAAGGAATATTTAATGGTAGTAAAAGAAGTCTGCTTATATAAATGGATCCGAGCGTATTAACAAGCTTCAAGTAGACCATTCCTGTAACTCGAACTGTTTACAGTAAATCCGACCCTCTAACCTCTTTATATAAATAAATCTTACCTTAGAATTGTATTTCCAAGATTGTGAAAGTTATAAAATATTCAAGTTCTTAGCTCTAAGCTAACTGAACTGATTCGTCACAAGACAAATAACTACAAAATTATATTTAGTCAATAGAAATAGTAGGCACTATTTTGTAACCTTCAAGCTGATTTATTGGGTCATGTGACCCAAATATTCCAATTTATCAGTAACACACAATTCAAAACTCTCACAGCCGAATGGCCTTAGGTGGTTGGAAACAATCACCGAGGGTAAGCAACATCGGCGCGATCAGAACCGAGCTGGGTGACAGTTTATGGTATGATATGTTATGAGCGATTACGTGGTTCGGAGGTCACGTTAAACAGTCAGTCTCCGTTGTTACGTTAACAGTCGTAAAGCTTAGTTGGAGGTCTTCGGATGACTTTTAAACATCCAACAGTAAGATTTACGCAGCCATAACGTTTCTTTCCAGTCCCACATTCGCACTCAGCCAGCGTGTGAAGGTATGGCCTTAACCCTCCTCTCCCATACAAATCTAATAAGTAACGTCTTTGATATTTTATAACATACTCTAAGTTACATCTGTTTCCCCAAAGGGGTCAGCAAAGGCATTATAATTTCCCACTTTACAACCGTTTTTGACCCACGTAACAGATGACGAGCATTTTGCCGTTTAACGGGATATTTTGTTTGCCAGTGCCTCGTCCGTCGATCAGTAGGTGATCCCTTGGAGCCTTAAGTTGTTGGTTATAGGGTTCCTATGCCCATATGATATATTTATAACTATAATATTAAATGCGTCTCACAATAAACAACATCTTTAAAGTCTTATTATTTCGAATATTATTTGGGGTTAATTACTACTTCGCATCGGATCTTTGCAACTGTAAGGGTAAACCGAATTTGAAGTTTGAACTAGTTCTGTTTTTAGGCTTTCGGCTATTAGACTTTTACACATACTCATGTTTTTTACTGTATTATTTATTCGCGATAAAATTAAAAAGGTTACGATACCTTCTACTTACCGACGTTTCGAACGAGTTATACCGCTCGTGGTCACGGGTAGACCGATGTGAGCTTAGCGTCGCCTTCGTGATGTGCAGGTTGTGTCTACCCGCACTTCGTGATGTGCAGATTGAAATCAAAAAAGGCTCTTACATCCTAATAATGATTACCATATATATTAATGGCTACTAGGACCGTTCGAAGCGTGTGTACGAGCGTGAGAGACCGCCAAACTACCAAACTCCAGACTCTTATTAAGAACTCTTGAAAAAAAAGTGAACAGAGCAAGGAACCGAGCCCGAGATGTCTTAATCAGCAGTCGCGTACAATAACCGCTAAAACAACTTGCAATGAGACTTAATCTCCAAGAATACGTCTTATCTTATATTTCTTTATGTCATATAAAATGTCTGAAAGAAAGTGAAAGTTTCATATATGAAACATTACGTGATATTATTTCAATTCCAAAGAACTTAACATTCTACTTGTACTGAATGTTAAATAAAAATAAAGTTTCGAACAAAAGTTGTTGAACACGTCCAACTCCTTCTAACTATCCAACAACTAACAGAGCTAATGAAATGTGAATTGTTAGCCGTTATTTAGATCGTTTTCTTGAGTGCAGTTTGAGTAGAAATGTTTTTAGAAGAACTTTTATAACTTGTTGAAAATAATATATGAAAATTATGCATATTCCCATAGACATAACAATTTATAAGCAAACCTTTAAAAACACTTTTTTTAATCTGCGAATATTTGTGTAGAGACTAAATGGTGTAATCCCGAAGTGTGGTGCAGTGGTGGTGTGTGTGTGTAATCCCCGTGTGGTGACGGATTAAGAATACAGAGTTTCACCACCCGTATTCATCCCGCGGGTGTCGTAAAAGGCGACTAAGGGATAAACTACGCAAGATGACATCAATGCAAAGAGAAGGAAAACTTGAAACCATCCCTATACCAAACCGTCTGGCCAGCGCGGTATACTAGGCTAAAATTTCTTTTATAAGGAGAGTATATTACCTGAATGAATCGCTTATCCGTCTTATTACTCTTATTGACTGCCTGTGACCATGACGAATGTAGCTAGGAAATACTCGTATTAATTCTCTTTATTAATTTTTCCGAGGTATAACTGGTACGTAACATTTACTTTACATATTGTATAGACACTGACAATCACTATGTTTCAATTATTTTATTAGTTTTTAGATAGTTAGATAAGTCCAAAAGAGTCTGTTAAAGGCTGTTGATGATGATGTGGTGAAGTTATGTAAAGTGTACAACAGAGAACCAATTGAAGTTTCTATGTTTAACGGAACCCTACATGCACCATCCAAACTTACTTGTCCGTATTTCTCAGTGGAAATAATAAGCCATATTCTAGTGAACAAAATATTTTGTATCATACACAATTCTAACGTATAACAATTCAATGTCTGGCTAACCTTTCTGTGTTTATTGAGGCAATTTTATTTTATTTAGAGCGAGGTATTCCTATGATTGCTTAGAAGAGAATAAAATATTCACGTTTCATTTTTATTATTCACCCCTCACCGTACGATATTGGAAAGACTTTGAAGCATTTAAAAAAAATGTTTTCCGTTTATACTGTAAAAAGATTTCCTATTTACTCTACTTATTTCGGAAAGATACAGGTTTGACTATTTTGTATTACCCAATCTGTTTTTAGGGTTCCGTAGCCAAATGGCAAAAAACGGAACCCTTATAGATTCGTCGTGTCTGTCTGTGTGTCTGTCCGTCCGTATGTCACAGCCACTTTTTTCCGAAACTATAAGATCTATACTGTTGAAACTTGGTCAGTAGATGTATTCTGTGAACCGCATTAATATTTTTACACAAAAATAGAAAAAAAACAATAAATTTTGGGGGTCCCCGTACTTAGAACTGAAACTCAAAAAATGTTTTATACGTAAAAACCATACGTGTCAATGCCATCTATGGATATGTCTTCAAAAATGATATGGGGGTTTCTAATATCATTTTTTTCTAAATTGAATAGTTTGCGCGTTATACACTTCCAAAGTAGTAAAATGTGTCTCCCCCCTGTAACTTCTAAAATAAGAGAATGATAAAACTAAAAAAAAATATAATGTACGTTACCATGCAAACTTCCACCGAAAATTGGTTTGAGCGAGATCTAGTAATCTAGTTTTTTTTAAAACGTCATAAATCTTTCATTCAATCAATACATTATTAATAAAACATCGATAAAAGTTACAATGAACTACAAGAACGTTTAAATAACGTTACTGGCTGTAACGGAACCCTTCATGGGCGAGTCTGACTCGCACTTGGCTGCTTTTCTTCTTTTAGATGAGCTCAGATTGTGTAAATACAATTTAGTATGTTTTATACAAATATGTGTTGATATTTTATTTTGAAACAAAGGATACTAGGAACAATTCGTGTTATCCTCACTTTTGAAACGATTACGGTGCTGTTTTTAATTAAATTTCTACACGCAACAGTGCGGTATATAGCATTGACGTCAGAAGCAGAACTTTTTCTATACCGTCATGTAAGCCAGTAATCCTGTAATACACACACAATTTCGCGAGATTAAATTTGAAACTGTATGAACGATGTACTGAATATTTGGATTAGCTAAGGATTAAAAGGTTTTGTTAGCCTTTTATGGTAAGAAGAATAGTATTATGTTGCTGTTTATGTGTGTGTGGTTCATTTAATAATTATAACTGGAATTCGATTAGTTGAATTTTGGATGTTTTAAATGTTTTGTTTTATTTTAATGATCAGTTTTATGTACCAGCTGAGTCCCTTGGAGCTACCCGCGGTAGTTGTCGTAAACCACTCGAATCGGCATGGTGCGAAGCTAGTTTAAAGAAAGTAGTCTCAACTAAATCTAATAACTTCAGCTATCTATCAGTGAAAAAGCCGTCGAAATCGGTAAAGCAGTTCCAGAGATTAACCGGCACAAACAGACATACAGACTGAAGAAAATGTTTTTTTGTTGTAGGTATATCCTTTATCTATTTTTTTTATTATTTATCTATTTTTTTTAACACAGAACTTTATGACCGCTAGAGGGCGCTACATTAGATTCAGTGAAACGTCATATAGCCTATAACTAGCGGACGATCAAGAGGCTTTTAACGATACATAATTTGTCTAGTTCTAATTAATAAATGAGGAGCTATGAGGGAACAAACGAACATACATACCTATATAGCCTGTCAAAATCGTAAACCTCCCATGGCCATATTTGGTTAATAATATGAATCTTCTGATGGATGAATCTGTGGATATTGTTAATCAATTATGCACCAACGATTGAACGAAATTGGATGAAATGTAGCACAGAAATGGATCTCTATCTAGAGAGGATATAAGCTACTATTTATACCCAAAAATACTTAACAAAATAGATAAAACCTTGCTATGATTAAATAAACCCTGTTGAAAATTTACTTTTAAATGATGCTAAAAACTGAAAAAGGATATATGCCAACATTCACTTGTCCAAAAAAGCGAGAATACGAAACACCGCTTATGGAAATATGCAAAATTTTAATAACAGCAAACAATGGCCTACATGTTCGCATTAATCCCTGTGTATTTAAAAATGAAAATGTAAGCCTCCATTGTTCTATTCATGGAGTTATTTGTCTCTCAACAAGAGAACAATAATATTACCTTTTTATTTTGGGTCCGTCATAAAACGTTATGTTTGTTATCTACATGTTGTACTTATAGGTATTGTACTTGTTATCTATCTATCTTCTTCTATATATATAAAAATGGAACCCGTTTTCCTTGGTCACGGCATCACGCGTGAATGGCTGGACCGATTTCACTAATTCTTTTTTTGTTGTATTTGTTATTATTAGGAGAAGGTTCTTACGGAAAAAAATATTAAGAAAATCTCTCAGAAATATTGACAAATATACATTTAATTTTGCATATTTAAAAAAACGCGCGAAACGAATGTCAATGTCATTCACAGCCATTGAGTGACGTTGAATTGGCGGCACGAAGTTCGCGGGGTCAGCTAGTTAGTTATAGGTATTGACAACAATGGCTTTTTTGGGTTTCTTGTAAAATATTATGTAGCAGTATCATCAATAACCCATAACGTCTCACTCGAGGTAACCCGAGCCCAGTTCGGGTCTCTTCTCAGAAGAAGTTAAGGCCATACGTCCCTACGGTGGCCAAGTAAATAAATAAATAAATATCTTGGACATCTTACACACAACATCATCTAGTCCCAAAGTAAGCAGAGCTTGTGTTATGGGTACTAAACAACTGATATAAATACATAAACATACTTTTTTATTGTAAATACCTACATAGAAAAACACCCAGACTCCGAAACGAATATTTGTGGATCACACAAATATTTGGTCTGACCCGGGAATCGAACCTGCGACCTCTTGTTCAGCAGCCGTATACGCTAACCACTAGACCAACAAAGCAGTCAGTGCGAGGTGCGGGTTGGGGACTGGCAAGACACGTTTTGGCAAAGTTAAATCTAGCCTAAAATAACCCAAAATGTATTATTTGATATTAGTAAAAGTATTAAGACAATGAACTCATTTTTATACAACTAAAGTTCTAAAAGTTTTCACTTTAAGCAATCTTTATGTACATACGGGAGTTCAAACATTACGTCGCGTTAGATATTCATAGTTCAAAAAACCTTTTCAAGCTACGTACCATTAATTACTTCTAACAATGTATTATTCATGAAGAGGGAAAAAGCGGAAGAAAAAAATCATTGAATATTTAAAAGGCGGCCGTTTTTTTCAATATCTTTACTTACCTTTGGGGTACAAGCAGAAAAAGAGGTATTGCCAATACTCTGAAAAGATTTAAATAAAATACTAGGAATAATGTTCCGTTATGACTTTCTATGCAAGTTTTCGAGAGGAAAAAATTGTCACCTTTACTAATAAATATGAAGCAAATGAGAAACATGGCACGCCAAATTGCACGATAATCTATATTTCTTTATATATCTACAAATAACTACTATGGAAGTATCTGTATATAATGTCAAATTACCTTTTCTTAAATAAATGCACAGCAATTTTTCATATTAATTACCTATCGATCTCTTAAAGACAACATCAATGCAAAGAGAAGGAAAACTTGAAACGGACCCTATACCAACCCGTCTGGCCAGCGTGGTGTAGTAGGCCAAAACCTCCTCGCTAAGCAGAGGCCTATGTCCAACAGTAGACTGTTAAAGGCTGTTGATGATGATTGATGATGATGATCTATCTATTTGTTCCGGCCAATCTCTGAAATAGCTAGATTGATTTTGACAATAATTTCACTGGCATAAATGTACCTGATGACATAGGGGATAACTTAAACGAATTTATTTAAGACTTACAACAATAACCGCAAGTCACATCGCGGGTCTCTGCTCATCGTTCTTGAATTTGATTGTTAAATTATTATGACGTGTTAAAAAGTTTTTTCTGTAGTTTCAGTGCTATGGCGGAACATACAAACATACATACATACATACATACTTACATATATATGTGTGTATGTATGTTTGTATGTTCCGCCAGACATTATGGGTTGTTGATGATTGATATTTATATATATATATATATATATCTAGATATAGCCACTCGGCTAAGAGCGCATATAAATAAATAAATAAATAAATATATATATTTATAAACATATGTAAAATCCAAGTGAAGTTGTTACCAAAGTCATTGTGCAGGCGGACAATCTAACTAAGTGACCCTACTAAGGCGGTCTATTGAGATGCTTCTACATTATTGGGGTTCCGGTCTCGCACTCACACATGGAAAATGATAGCACCAATACTGTCAGTTTAGGTAGCTCTTCTGTAAGAGGGTAGTACCGCCCCAGCCAGGCAGCCCGTTCGTGCTCATATTAGCGTTTCTCCAATACCTTGGGAACGTCTCCTCATATTACGTAAATGGAACTAAATTACAATTACAGTTGGCAAAAGTTACGTGCTTAATATCCCTATACCTGCTGTTAAGGACATGGCAAGTGTAGTAAAAATTTAATGGTTATAAGAAAATCCGCCAATATTTTTAACCGACAAAAGCGAAGCCAAAAGGAAGAAGTTACGTGTATAATAACCCTATCTAATCCTTAGGGAATAGGCACGTGTAGTAAAAATTTACTGGTTAAAAGTACATACGCTACTATTTTTAGACGATAATAGCGAAGCCAAAAGAAATATATTATTGTAGCAGCCTATATATTGTTCGTTTGTATGTTCAGCCATAGCGCTGAAAGTACAGAAACCATTTTAATTAATAAGGTGTCAACAAATTTTGATTAATGATGCAGAATGATTGGACCTCCAGTCTCACACTCACCAACGAATTACAACAGCAAGAATACTGTCATTATTAAGATAGTCTTCTGTGTTAGGGTAGTACTGCCCCGGTCGAGCCGACTCATTCGTGCTGTTATCAGCGTTGCTTTACTACCTACATGAGGATTATTTCCGCCAGCAGTAATAATAGGAGGAATATGAAGTCCAAACTGTTCATACCGATGGATGAGGCAGGGTGAACAAAAGTTGAAGAAGTTGACCTGCTCGATTGCTAACATCATATCGACCGTCTTCTGAATGGTGGTTGTCGGAAAGATTACCTTGACTTTATACCCAGAAATTTAACCGAACAAAGTGATATACTTTGACGACCAGAGTCCATTATCGCTAGCAGTAAATGTATATTTTTAGCACTATCACAAAGAAGGTAGGTAAAATACGCCCAGTATTTTACCTATATTAGCGCTACTTTTCAGAATTAGCGAATCTATCTATAATGGTTTATCGGATTTTTCTTTAATGACTTAGTTGTCGTCTAGTCTCCTATTAGGAACATACACTGCAGGGTTTAACAGCTGGTTTGCATATTAATTGCTTCGTTGTTGGTAAGATATCTGATGACACCCTTTACTACTAAAATAGAATTTCTTATGAAATAAAAATGTTCTTGATAATGCTCAGGATTTGTCCAAACTGAATCGTATATCTGAAAAATATCGAACCTAACATAAAATTTAGAACTCTGAACAAACCTTTTAATAATTAAATCGTTGCTAGAGAGCACGAATAAGATAAATTTTCTGTGTTTGAAAATTTACAAACTGTTCAAAGCTGAGGCTTTGAAAAGTTATTTTGTTTACATTTTTAAACGCTATTTCAAATATTACACTCTTGTAATATTAAAATAGAGTTTGAAAACAAAAAAAAAATGGATTTATGAATGTATTTTTAGGTGTTTCATTTTTTTTGTGTACAGAGCGCTTAAAATATTGATTATTGAAATCAAGGAATAGGATAGTCTGAAGAATGATTTTTTTTATATTCAGCAAAACTTTTCTTGAAGAGACATTGTATATAAGCTGTACATAACACATATTTCCTAATGGTGTAGATTCCAATTAAAATTAAAAATTAAAAAAAAAGATAACAAGCAATTATCGCTGTATTTTCCCCAAGGTATTTAGACATTGTTAGAGATGACATGCGTAAACGTCATTAATACGTCGTATTGCCTGCCATATCTGTCCATCATATCTACATCTCATATCTATACTAGTTTAGTAATTAAACTAGTTGGAACTGCTCACCATCATCACCGGTTTCTTCTGCTGCTACGAACCCCCATACTACGGACACTTAAGTAATTGTGTATATTCTATTCGGTTCCCAAAAACTTTATTTTATTTATAGAATGCAATATTGCAATTACATTAAGTCTATTTTTTGCAATTCGTTCGACCTCTTGATAGGCCACGATTCCTACTTTCAGAATTGCAGAAAATAGACAGGAGTGGCTATTGTTCCACCGACAAGGGCCTGACCCTTAAATTGAGAAGAAGAGGTATTAAGAGAAAACACTTAATTCCATTTGTAATTAAAATGAACTCGTTACTTTTCTCATTTCAAGTGGTGACTAATTTTGAAGCAGCTTCAACGACTAAGGGTCAATATTGACAAATTGCTTTGGTAGGCAATTAAATAGAGTGCTGTACAATGATAGAATTCTTCTTTTTCTATGCAATCTATCTGTCGATATTTAGCATTAGTTTAGTGTTTGTACGATATTAGGCTCGTGCGGTATTGATCAGTAGCAATACTGCTTATTCGGCCATAGTCTTTATCTTTATAGCAATTAGATGTTGTGGGTTTCTGCGTTTAAGTCTACTTAGAATTAGCTTTGTTCATAAGATTCTTAACGAGTACATTTGGGTGGTGTGTAATTTAACAATATAGTGCTGTGTTCTCCTTCATAGGTATTTTTCTTTCATATTTAGTTGTTCTATTCTGAATTATATATATTTAAAAGCGTGAGTATAATCTGAGACTGGGGCTCAGTATCCTCATTGTGACATATAGATTCACATATATTTACAGCAAATATCCTGGGTACAGAAAAGGTAATCGTTTATAAATATCTACCTCCCTCCCCCGGTCCTCTCGTGGACATAAAGGAATTGAACAATAACTCTGTAACCTTTGTGAGCTCATGCACAGCACTTTGCTGAAGATCATGACATAATCAAATGCATAGTTTACGATTCTATAAAGGACATACAGACTAAAATTCACTTTTATATATAAATGTTATTCCTTTTACTAATGATTAGCAATTATGTAACAATTTTGACAACCATAACCAACGTTTCATTCATTTCTAGGGTTCCGTAGCCAAATGGCAAAAAACGGAACCCTTATAGATTCGTCAAGTCTGTCTGTCTGTCTGTCTGTCTGTCCGTCCGTATGTCACAGCCAATTATTTCCGAAACTATAAGAGTTATACTTTTGAAATTTGGTCAGTCGATGTATTCTGTGAACCGCATTAAGATTTTTACATAAAAATAGAAAAAAAACAATACATTTTGGGGGTCCCCATACTTGGAACTGAAACTCAAAATATTTTTTTTCATCAAACCTATACGTGTGGGGTATCTATGGATAGGTCTTCAAAAATGATGTTGAGGTTTCTAATATCATTTTTTTCAAAACTGAGTAGTTTGCGCGAGAGACACTTCCAAAGTGGAAAAATGTGTGTCCCCCCCCCTCTAACTTCTAAAATAAGAGAGTGATAAAACTAAAAAAAATATATGTTGTACATTACCATGTAAACTACCATAGAAAATTGGTTTGAACGAGATCTAGTGAGTAGTTTCTTTTTAATACGTCATAAATCGTAACCCGCAATATACCTTTCATCCAATCAATACACTAGTATAAAAACATCGATGAAAGTTACAACGAACTACAAGAACTTTTATATGATGGTACTTGCTGGTTCGGAACCCTTAATGGGCGAGTCTGACTCGCACTTGGCCGCTTTTTAGTCTAGAAACCTAAAGAAAAAACGACACGGTTTCATAATGAGAGTTTTAAATAATTGAACAATTCGATACTATTATAATGTTCCTAAGCTAAATAAGTCGTACGTAATAATACCTATACAAATATACTATTTAAAAGCAAATACGTACATACAGGGTAACAATGCGATCAACATTTAAAACCAAATTAAATGATCGTTATCAGAAGGTTGAAAGGAAACTAAAATTAATATATACCAGTTGCTAGTTTGTAGGCGGGGCTCGCGTGACCACTAGCCTTTTTAGCGTGAAATATAACGTTTAATAGCAGGGATATATTTTTGACTTAATGGACGCTCAAACTGTTTTTTAGTTCAAATACATTATAAATATAAAACTTTATAAGCAAAACGTTATATTTTACAATCGCAATTTATTAACGATTATAAGAAAATGTTATGTGTATATATAAAAATGATATGTGGAAAACGTGTTAAAATTTATCGATTTTTATTCAAGTGTTAAAATTATTATTCAGCTACGTATGAACACAATACAGATGATAATTTATATACTTTAACTACAATATTCAAAATTCTAGTTTAATAACTTACATCTGAACCGGTTGAACTAGTAGCCGACCCCAAATAAAATTGGGAATAAGGCTAGGAAGATGAATAACTTACATCTGACTTGAGTTTTGTTTCACCCTTAAAGTACAAAACTTCCTTCAAAGATGTTTGGAAGAAAGATCTTTTACGTGAGAAATCATCCTACTAAAATTATAAACGCGAAAGTTTGTGACTATGTATGTTAGTTGCTCTTTCACGTAAAAACTACTACTGATTTGGATGAAACTTTACAATAATATAGCTTATATATCAGAATAACACATAGGCTACTTTTAACTGCATTAATCGAGATTACGGGCGAAACGTACCGAAAGCTAGGTGATTATGATTATAAAAATACATTATATCGTAGATGTCAAAATGTATCACTGTTTATCTCCTGTCAAAACTTCACAGGTTGCATAGCAACTATAATGATACGCGGGTAACACCGCGGGGTGCTTCTATACTTTGTCCATTCCTTAGTATCTTTTTGACAGTTCACCAAATTTAGAAATTAGTGACGCCCTCACACGTCACCGATTCGATTTGAAATCAAAATCAATCGATATAATATTCTTTAAGTCAGTATTGTAAATAAATAAAATATGCACTATTATGACCCAGAACAAAGAATACTTCCTAACACAGTCACTTGAAGGTCGGTTTAGTAAGTATTATGTGATTTTTCAAATGTATTGCATTTCAAAGTTTTACTAACGCATGCATAGTTACATTTTAAGTCAGTGGTCCAAAAATAAATTAATTAATGCACAGAGTTATTGTTCTTTATTCTAAGTTTGAACAGACTTAAATTCCAAAATTTCGACTTAATTCCTTGAAAATAATCAATCTTGAAGTCATACTATTTTAATTTCCTTTTTATTTTATTAAATTTACAGAAACAATACTTACATGAAGTCAAATTATTTTGATCATAATAATATGATAGATTATTTTAATAGTTTAATCGATTTATCGTATTTCAAGAACTGTTTTATAGTTTGTTGTTTTTAGCTATGCACAAGCCATTCCCTACCCGTCCATAAAGTATGACATTACTGTAGTACATTATTACGAAAAAACATACCGGTAATTTATAGGCGTGACCAGTCAAAAAGACAATAAACGAATGGACAAAGTATAGTTGTAATATATTTGAGAAACATACATAACAGCCCGTAGTATTGAAGTTCAGAGGTGTTTCACTACCGTGACTCAGACAGCACGTTAAGCCGTTGGTCCCGGTTGTCATGAACATCGTTATTGGGAATTCAGGGCGCTCAAGTATACTGGCAACTAGTTCAACCTTCGAATTTCAGTTCTCCCTCAGGGTTGCGGAGGTCCGATGCCAGTCGCTTGAACTTGAGAATGAAGGCTGGGAAGATGAGGTGTTTTCAATATGAAAAAAATAAATTGTCGAAATTTGAAGTTGCCAAAGCAAGTAATCATACATATTACAACGTATACGCTACTGCGTGTTATAAATGCGTCAAGAAAAATCCCACGATTACGTATTTTTCCATAATTTTTATTTCGCAAGTAAGTTTCAACGAGCTGTAGGTAATTTTATTTGAATAAATTAGAGGGATTTGAATATAAAGAAGCAACTAGGCGGATAATCTAAGCATAGCTACCATACAAACGTTATTAGAATGAGAAAGTGAGGATCGATATTAACGCTCGCAACAGGTAAACGAGGTTCGCCGTTGAGTGCGTAATGTAGTCACGCGTTAAGCTTCCATTTTAATTTCTCCCTAAGGGAGTACTGAAATTCGAAGATTGAACTAGTTGTCAGTATATTTGAGGGCACTAACTCCCCAATAACGATTGCCATAGACATTCATGACAACCGGGACCGACGGCTTAACGTGCTCTCCGAGGCATGGGCGTGAATCACTGCCAAACTTCCAGACTCCGGACTGTTATAAAGAATTTCCTGTAAGGAAAACCAAACAACACTTTTTGGCCCGACCCGGGATTTGAACCCGAGACCTCTGGATCAGCAGTCACATACGCTGACCACTATACTAACGAGGAAAACACCTAATAAGAAATAATTTTGGAGATCGTTTTTTGATTTTTCGGAAGACGGTATCCATTTTTTCCCTACACATCCTCTCATCCCATTATTATTAAATTAATTACGACGACGACTTGACGACTTTAAAATTGAAGACGTTAAATACTTGACATTAGCAGAAATATTTAATATTATTTTTCTGGTTGCCAGTTCATCAAAAGAAAAATAAGAAGAAATAGTTTAAGGATATTTCACCCCTAAAGTGATTTAATAGTGATGAATCGATTGTATAGAAATTAGTCATTTTCTAAAATACGAGTACGGAATAAGATATAATCACGTGATCGCAACCGCGGACGACTGCTAGTTTCAATTACAAAGTTTCTGAATAAAAGTGAATTCGGACGTGGTAAAGTGTCGTAAATACTAGCGTTTCAATAGTTGAAATTAACCTCTGTTTACAAAAGTTTAGGTAAGTGAAACGCACCATCCCACGCACCTGTTGCCGCACATTTATATTGATCGGAGGTATCTTTACGCTGCGTTGTATCGCCATTATAAATGTGTTGTGTTCATCCTACGCGCCATCGCTTCATATTCGTAATCAAATTTTAGTTTTAGATGTGAGACGAGATTTTCATAATACCGTAAACAAACGCAAAAATATAAAGTAAGTAACAAAATCAGTATAGGTAATTTTTAAACTACTATTTTACAAGTCACGTATTCCACAAACTGGTTTACTTGTTATAAACTCATTGTGTTTCTCATACTCATAACATACAACTACTTGATCGAAAGTACAAAGTCTAAGCAAATGTACTACTACCTTTTTACTGAGCTTTCGTATAACATCAAATGTGAGGTTTTATCTTAAAAGTGATTCATATACATGCATATAAATCATGATTATGTCACAGCCAAACATTTTGAAACTACCCCCTATGCGATGTGAATTTTCTGAATATCTTTAGCCACAGAATTTGATTTTTTTAGGATATTTTATAACCTAAAACCTAATTACCGGCTATCTAATCTTTAGAAAATGGCCATTCAAAAAATTCATTTATAGTTCCTAATAACATTACATAACGAACATACTGGAACAATTATTATATCATATTTCCTATTCGGTTTTACCACGGAGCGACTAGAATCGGAACCCGAGACCACTTGATCGGTATTCACTTAAGCTAACTGCCAGTCTAACAGTGTCTAACAATGACACCTCAACCATAATTTAATATCAGAGTTTGTGAGCCCTCAATTTGCAAATCAATTTTACAAGCCAACTTTTAAATTATATTTAATACCGCATCTCCGCAGTCTCTATTTAATAGGCTTTTGGGCGTTGTTATTCGTGACTTTGGAATATTTTTATGACTTACGATACTTTTCTTTACTCAAGGTACTTATATACTTAAACTTTCCTCCTTTATTTTGTCTAAAAATAGTTTAAATGAAAATAGAATAAACACAGTACCTTGAAGGCATGAACAAAAGTAGATAGAGGTATCTTTCCATTCGTAGAAGAATTTATTAAAATAAGTACTTAAGTTTAGGTAGGCATGAAATTGGTTTTATTGTCGAAACTGTATTCCCTGTTATTCAATGGTGATAGATGTGGCCGATTTTCGTGAATAAATAATGAAATAATACATATTTGATTTTAAAAAAGGATTATTGTTTAGGAGTTTGCAAATTGAGAGTTTGTTGCGAAATACATCTGATTTCTTCATTATTATCATCAGTATTTATTAAAGTTTTTGCCTCCGATACCGCTCTGACCAGACGATTTCTAAAGTCAGCTTCATCATCATCAACAGCCTTTTAACAGTCCACTGCTGGACATAGGCCTCTCCTTTGAAAGGAGGTTTTGGCCTATTATACCACGCTGGTCAGACAGATTGGTATAGGGTTTGTTTCAAGTTTTCCTTCTCTTGTCAGTGATGTTAGCTGCTTGTTTTGTTCCTTTAGTCGCCTCTTACGACACCCATGGAATGAATAGGGGTGGTGACACTTTGCATTCTTAATCCGTCACCTCCGTCACAAATAGTTATAATTTACTAGCTTTTTGCCGGCGGCCCTTCTGCGTATTATTCTAATGTATAATTTTTATTGCCTTTTTTACCCCCTTAGGGGTGGAATTTTCCTAAATCCTCTCTTAATGCGTGAGCTGAAATTTTGCCATGTGTTTTCCTTGAGGAACATAGGTGACTTTTCCTCAAGGAAAACACATGGCAAAATTTCAGCTTCGTGCGCTCAGTAGTTTTGTGTTGTCTGTCAGTCAGTCAGTTACTAACGGTTATATTTATTGATTAATGAACTTTACTGCTTAGTTCTACCGCTAAATCATGGAAATAGTGAAGTGGTCTTCGGACTGTACTTTTATATACTTATTTTACGTACAGTAGCAGTAGGTATGATTACCACAAAAGATTTAATGTTGGCAATTATTATAGTAGTAAGAAACTGAAAGAACTTTTTGAGAAATCTAAAATATGATTTTGTTTTCTTAAATTTCTGAAAATTTAGATTTTAATGAAAAAACAACAGATCGGGCTCTGTGGTGTGGCTATATCCAGCAGTAGCCTGCAACAGGCTGATGATGATGAACACTCTTTAGTACGTATTTTTATTCTATTGTAATCACATAACTTTAAAAAATGTACCTAATAACCGTCATTTTAGTCTTCAAGAGACATTTCAAACAAACCTACTTAGCGTATGGATCGTAATTAAAGCTTAACTCTATAAAATATATTTTTATCTAGGCCAGAAAAGAATGATATTCCCGAGGTATACAAAATTAACTTTACACAAATAGCTGGTAGGTAATAAATTGCCACGTTAAACGTAGAGAACCTCGAAGCCATAGGAACACCGTAACATTCACCGGCTATAAAGTTTTATTACAAAACTTTTGCTATTACATGACTTTTGGTTTTACACGTACAGAATGGCCTAAGTTGTCACTGTGTAAGCCATAACCTAGAATTTATGCATGTACCCTTGCGAGTTTATGTTAACTTGAAAATAAAGAATAGGTATCGTTGTATACCAATGACAGATAAATCTTAAATAGTTTTATTAGCTAAGTTTCACATATTCAAAGTTGAGATAATATAACACATACCACTAGGTACTAAACTGGTTCGGTTTTTACTTCTTGAGTATGCTAATCCATGCGGTGGCGGATTAAGGTAAAAGAGTATCACCATTACTATTCATTCCGTGAGCGTCGTAAGGCGACTTATCGAGCAAACTGGGCAGGCCAAAGGAAAAAAAAACTTGAAACATATCCTATACCAATCCGTCTGTAGGTATATCTTGGTATAGTAGGACAAAACCCCTCTTCTAATCTGAAGCCTATCGAGCAGTGGACTATTGATGTTACTTTTTAAGTACGACAAAGTTTAGTACGCAGTCTATATCTCATAGAATTATGGTGGTAAAACAATTCGAACTTTCCTCTGCGGTAAGTTAAACATGATTCAATTTATGCCGCGTCAACTCGGGCAACATTGGAGGCATTCATAAATATACTTTTGATTTTGATATTGAGTATGGTTATATTTATATATAACACTAGCTGATGCCCGCGGCTCTGCTCGCCTCCTAGGGGTGTAAAAAATAGATGTTAGCCGATTTTCAGACTTACCCGATATACAAACATTTTTATACAAATCAGTCCAGTCGTTTTGGAGGAGTATGGTAACTTACACTGTTACACGAGAATTTTATATAAGACTAGCTGATGCCCGCGGCTCCGCTCGCGTTTTAGAGGTATCAAAAATAGATGTTGGCCGATTCTCAGACCTACTGAATATGCATATAAAGTTTCATAAAGATCGGTCAAGCCGTTTCGGAGGAGTATGGCAACGAAAACTGTGACACGAGAATTTTATATATTAGATATACCATATATTATCTTTACATTTCATACTTGGTATGAAAAGAAAATTAATTACTCATTTAAGTTACAAATTTTGAAACCGATACACACTTAAGAACGTAGGAGGGATCGTTTACAGTGAGTGCTGTGTTAATGTGGCTTCAGGCACTCAAATAATTAATAAAAGGATCTTCAAATTGAATGGTGTAATAAAAGTATCAGTTTAATTAGCTATAATATGTGTATGAAAAAATAACTTATATTATTTTATTTGAAAAATAAATTCAGTTTTCATTTAGAATGGTTTTTCAATTTATTATGAATTAATCAAAATAAATTGAAAAAGCGGCCAAGTGCGAGTCGGACTCGCCCATGAAGGGTTCCGTATCAGCAAGTAACATCATATAAAAGTTCTTGTAGTTCGTTGTAACTTTCATCGATGTTTTTATACTAGTGTATTGATTGAATGAAAGGTAAATTGCGATTTACGATTTATGACGTATTAAAAAAAAACTACTCACTAGATCTCGTTCAAACCAATTTTCGTTGGTAGATTTCATAGTAATATACAACATATTTTTTTTTTAGTTTTATCACTCTCTTATTTTAGAAGTTAGAGGGGGGGGGGACACACATTTTTCCACTTTGGAAGTGTCTCTCGCGCAAACTATTCAGTTTAGAAAAAAATGATATTAGAAACCTCAACATCATTTTTGAACACCTATCCATGGATACCCCCACACGTATAGGTTTGATGAAAAAAATATTTTTGAGTTTCAGGTGCAAGTATGGGGACCCCCAAAATGTATTGTTTTTTTTCTATTTTTACATAAAAATCTAAATGCGGTTCACAGAATACATCGACTGACCAAATTTCAACAGTATAGCTCTTATAGTTTCGGAAATAATTGGCTGTGACATACGGACGGACAGACAGACAGACAGACAGACAGACTTGACGAATCTATAAGGGTTCCGTTTTTTGCCATTTGGCTACGGAACCCTAAAAACCATTCTAAATGAATTTATTTTTCAAACGAGTCCTTCAGACACGAGCACTTCAATTTAACCTTTAAAAATAAATTAGCTGGTGCTTAGACTCCTTAAAGTGTTTTATTATTCATTAAATAATTTCCAAAACTAGTAAGAGGTTGTGAATAAGTAAAGTTTTCTTACCATTGCATGCCCTGTGGAAGTTATGGTGTTTTAGAGCTAAATAGTTTGGCTCTTCCTTTAAGTGTCAATCACGTGTAGTAGTGTACTTTAAGTTTAACTTAAAGTTCATTACTAGCGTACGTATTTTCTTTCCACTTTGATCCCAAACAATCAATTTGAAAAAATAATTAGGGAGTAATACGAACGTTGAATGGCAGGACTTTGAATACACGGTTGGCTTAGCGGTTTAGCGGTTAGCCGCTCTCTACTGCGCTAAGTGTTGTGGGTTCAAATCCTACACGGGAAAACACAAATTGTTATTCTGAGTGTTTGTGTTCTTTGTGTTCGTTTCTTCTATGTTTGTAAAAACCCCGCGACACATGAATATATTCCTAATGCAGTCGTCTTCCAAAAAGGAAAGAATTTACTATATACTTAGTAAAATATATTTATTGGCATTATACAATATAAAAGAAACTTTGAAGATTAAAGTATAAAAAAGTATCACGCCAAGCCTCATAAATAATCGAGTATTAACCTATTAACGTTCACCAGCCGTCGTCGTGCGTTAAACTTTTCAAGTTTCGGTAGAACTATAAATTATTGAGGCGACTCATTATGTCTCTGGATTCCCATTCACGATGACAATGCTACATTAAATATATTTTGTCTTTCGTAAATAAGCCTTGGGAACATTTATTAAATTGATTTACTAGTTTGAGTCACGTTACAAAGAATGTGGCGAAGTGGTTTAGATTTGTTTAATAATAAAACATAATGTCTTCATAAATTTGTGTTATGAATACAAATACATTTCACGCTTATTTCCCAGAAGTGTAGGCAAAGACAATTGACCTCTACTTACTACGGTCCTGACACACCATTTTTGCTTCGTCGGCATTCATCAATCGCTGCATGTAAGTTCGCCGGTCTTAATGCCTTTCACGCGCGTATTTAGTGTATTCCTAAATACGAGTACTCGCAGTGGAAGACCTATTACGACACTACCACAAACATTCTCTCTATTAAGGCCTTTCGTGAGTTTATTATCACTTATCCCTTTGGTTTTGTGCATGTTCCTGTCCTTTATTAAACATCAGTCGATTAAATATTTTGTAAATACAAGAAATAAAATAATGACAATAAACCTTATTATTAATTAGCTCAATTGATGTTTGTTTGGTTTTTCTTATAATCTGATTCTGATAATCTTACTTTAAAAAAAAATAGACGCACAGCTGGGGTCCGATTCCCGGGTCAGACAAAATTTTTGTAATATACATATGATCTACAACTGACGCATTATTTGTTTCGGAGTTTGGGTGTTTTCTATACTGTATGTATTTACAAAAGTATGTTTATTTATTTATATCAGTTGTCTAGTACTCATAATGCAAGCTCTGCTTAATTTAGTACTAGATGGCGTTGTGTGTAAGATATATTAAACATTTATTTTTAGAGATGAAAGTTTTCCAATTATATCAAGAAGCTTCATTTCTCGAATTCAACAAAAACTACTCAGTTTCTTTCCATTTACTTATATAAAATGTTACCTTTGCGGTCGAGTTTATCGTCACTTTTACATAAGTCGACCTTACCTTTACCCCAGACCTTTTACTTACCTAACCGGGTCTTTCATTTTGCAATAAAGAAAACTGTGTAAAATATCATCTGCGACAGGACGAGCTCATTCAATATTACGATGTCTGAAGAAAATCCTTCTTGGATATTTTACTATATTTTCATGTAACTTCTGTTGTATTAAAATAAAATTCTTATCTTTGCAGAATATATGTATTTTTGCATATATTAAATAACTTTTTTAACTAATACATGAATTGCACTAGAATTTAATGATTTTAATAATAAAATATATAAATTATAATAATGATTATAGAAGTTAATCTTTGACAATAAAACCTTATTAGTGTTTCTACTTATAATTCAAATTAATTATGATCGACCACTTGGCGACCACTTGTATATGTAAATAAAAGTAAAGCGAAAAACAGTTTCAAATAAAATAGAAAAAGTAAATGAAAAGTGAAAAGGGGTTGAGACCTTTAAATCTAGGTACTTTGAAATTTTAATAAAATGTTATAGCCGTTTTCACCAAGGTCCCTAAATTTAAAAGTCCATTTAGAGAAGGTTAGGTTACCCATATAAAAATATCATAAATTACATTTTCGTTCTCACTAATCCTTGAGACATAAATGTAGGTACTTTGAATTTAGTTTATTTAAATCAGAAAAGTGTACCCTATTAAGAAGATTAACACCGTGCCTTGCTATTTCTCCTTAATTTCTGTATTTGGTGTGAAAAAATCAACATCACGATTTTTAAAAGCTGACTTACAGGGTTTAGGTCTTCATTTAAGTCAAAGTCAAACTAGTGATGTCTGAAAACAGTGCTTAAATTCAAATGTCGTTTACTGTGTGCCAGGCGAGATGAAAATGGAAAGGTTAGACAAAGAAGATAATGTGCTTACATGCCAGTTTTGTTACGCGAATACTTCAACTGGAGACTAATACTAAGGTTTAATAATTCACGAATTATCTCATGACACGCTCTCCGAGTTAACGTGAAATTAATTGCGTGCTGATATGATAGCAGTGATATGTGGATGATGTATTAGATAAAATCATTTTTATTTAAATGAAAAATGGTTTTGTATAAAAAGTGCTTTATGCAAAATGTGTTGACGTCTATGGTAAAGTGCAAAAAATCAAACTTCATTTTCCATTGCAAACTCGTGGACATATCAGATTGTCACATTAGTGGGATTTCAATTTTAAACTTTATAATTAGTATGTATATTTTTAAGGTTCCGAAGTTTATGACTCGGAACCCTTATAGATTCGTGGTGTCAGTCCTTCCGTCTGTCCTCTACTTTAAAAACAGGGCGCCCCCTTCCCTCCAAAAGGTAAACGGCTGGCTCAAAAATCTTGAAAAATTCGTTATGGTGGGCCATATAATTAACTTTAAAGGAAAACTCTAACGGCTTAGATGACTCTGTTAGTTCAGAAATTATAGAGAGACTTAACTTGTAAATTGCACTTTCTTGGAAAACGAACGAAACTTGGAAACGTCATACAAAATTAACGCATTAATAGGTAAACATAACAATAATACGGTACGGTATATTGGATACGATTTTTAATCCACGCACCATTACATACTAACAACTCCTACAACGTCACATACTAACAAACTTACAAACTTTATTTCTTTATGATAATTAGTATACATTAGATACCAACAGAAGAGCTGTGTTCTTACATTTTTTTTATATTTAAGCCTGATAGATAGTATGAGTAGAATCCAGGAGTAGGAGCCACCATCCTCATTGTGAGTGCATACAATGCAGCATGGTGACCCACATCAAAGCAGCTTAGTGATATATTTCTGCATTATTCTGCAGAATTATGCAGAATGATTGGGCCTCCGGTCTAATCTCCACCAACGAAAGATAACAGCACAAATACTGTCATTTCAAATTGATCTTCTGTATGAAGCAAGTACTGCCCCCGTCCAGTCGGTCAATTTGTACTGAAAACAGCGTGGCTTGACTACCCAAATTAATATATTAAAACGATTTTTTTTTTTAAACTATGCAGCTCCATATAATTACGATATATGTTTACTCATATTTTATATTCCTTGGTTTCTTTTTAAATCGAAGTACATACCTGAAAAAGAGAAATGAAATATTTTAAGAAAAGTATTTAAAAGTACATATTAGGATAATGGAACTGACAAATTCATGTTTTAATTTACCAAACGATTGCGTGTACTACACTTAATGAGGCGTGTTTTATTTCTGCGTATAACACAGCTTAGTATGATATTAATACTTATGCAATAGAAACATAATTGGGCAACATATCAAATTCAGGATGCCTATATCCAGCCGTCTTGCGTCTGTTTAAGATCAAAAATGCTAATTGCTTGATAAATATAAGGCTATCATAAATGTAACAAGAAAAGGTAAAAAACTATACACTATATAATATATTATCTGGGCCATTTTTAGTGACACTTCATTTATTGAATTGTTTTAGTAGTCTAGGCCCAATGATGGGACATATTAACGAATAGAGACTGTCAAAACTAAACTCGGAGAGCACGTCAAGCCCTCGGTTCCGGTTGTCATGAACATCTATAGCAATCGTTATTGGGAAGTGCCTTCAAATTTACTGACAATAGTTCAACCTTCCAATTTCAGTTCTCTCATAGGGTTGCGGAGGTCAATGGCTGGCGCTCCGTAGAAAAACTGATATTCAGGTAAAACCGGTTGAACTAGTAGCCGACCACAAATAATATTGGGAATAAGACTAGGAGGAAGAACAAGAAGACCGTTAAAACTACTAATTAAATTATCAAATCGGCACAGATGTAAACCAAAATTAACTTATTTTTATTTTGAATCTTATTCTTAATTTATATTATGTTTGTGAAGTTCAGTAATCAATAAACATTAATAATGTAATTTAATGTACTAAAATACCTTAGCATATTGTTTTACTCGCTGAGAATAACATTGCAACGTAAGCTACTTGTAAACTTTTGTATTTTTGAATGGGAGTAGACGCAACAGTTTGGAATTACATGTTACAATGTTTGACCTTTTCATTAAAGCCTTTGTTGGGGTTAAAACTAGTTCAACCTCCCGATTTATACACTGATATATGCTAACTGTGTAACTATTAAATTACTAGCCTTATTCAACACTAAGTCCCACGGTCTTAACCGCGGTTATTGTTGTTAATCGCGAGTAACGCCGCGGTGCGAAACTATTATAAAAAAACTATGTCAATCATTCCCGGTTGTTATCATAACAGTCGTGAAGCTTAGTTGGAAGCCTTCGGGTGACTTAGAAACATCCCTTTTTTTTTTTTTTTTTTTACGTGTGGAAATCCCCGCGGACCGTCACCCCGTCGGGGGTTACGGCGGGGTGGTGTGTCGGACTTGAACCGACTAAAACCACACGGTGTGACCCTCTCTGCGCCTTTGTATTGGAAGGAGTCCAGGGAGGGGATTTCCTTCTGGACTCCAACCGGCGCCTGCCCGCACTGTTGCGGGCACCACCTCCATCGTGTACTCTCTAATTGGGCAACGTCCGGTCACACGCGGACGCCGCCCCCTCGCGGTTGGCCTCTACTGCGGACGGACGGGAAACCCGTCCCGCCCATCCGCGGCCACTCTCAGGGCGGCATGAGACGCAGGTATGCGCGCCTCCGCCGCCCGGGGCGCCGGCGGCGGATCGGGTCCGATTGGATGGAATCCTCCCGGGCCTTCTCCGCCACCTCCTTCTGCAAGATTACGTCCTCGCAGAAGGTTGCGACCGCGGTAAAACAACTGTCGCTGCCGGCCATCGATCTTATGACGGCCGGCAGCGAGAGATCCCCTCCGATGACTGCAGTGAGGACCCGGCGTTGCGCCGCCCAAGCGGGGCAGACCGCCAGCGTGTGGTGGGCCGTGTCCTCACTGCAGTCGCAGTGGTGGCAGGCGGGACTCGGTTCCCTCCTAGCGACCGAGTGCAGGTACTTTCCGAAGCAACCGTGCCCGGAAAGTACCTGCGTCAGCCGGAAGGAAAGGGTCCCGTGCTGCCGCCCTGCCCACTCCGCGATGACCGGCTGAAGAGCCTCCACGGCGGTGAAGCCAGCGCGTGGGGTCTCCAGCCGGAACGTCCATCTCTGCATGGTGGCTCGGCGAGCGGCTTCGCGCCACTCGCGCTCCTCGGGCGGAGGGCGAAAGCCGTTCTCCGCCCGGAAGTCAGCCACTCGCCGATAAACTTCGGCGAGCACTTCCGCCTCCAAATCCCACGGGGGTGTTCCGGCCAAGGCACACGCCGCCTCTGTGGACACGGTGCGGTATCCACGTATGGCTCTGACCGCCAGTATCCGCTGGGGGCGCCAGAGGCGCGCCCTGTTCTGGGCGGACAGAGCCGCCGCCCACACCGGTGCACCGTAAAGTGCCATTGACCGGACAACCCCCGTGTACAGCTGCCTAGTGGGGACACTGGCCCCGCCCAAATTGGGCAGAAGTCGCCCTAGGGCGGAGGCAGTGCCCACCAACTTAGGGCCAAGCTGTCGGAAGTGCTCGTCGAAGAGCCACCTACCGTCGAGGACCAGACCCAGGTACCTCATCTGGGCCCGGACCGGTACGAGGACCGAGTTGACCTCGATCGAGGCGCCGGCGGGCGGACCGCGACGGGGCCCATGAAATAATAGGGCCTCCGTCTTCTCCAGGGCCACCCGCAGACCCAACGCCTCGATGCGCCCGACCACCCGGGAGACTCCCGTGGTGGCCAGGCGCGCCGCCTCCTCAAAGTTTGCCCCCCGGGCCGTGACCAGGGTGTCGTCTGCGTAACAGATTACACCCAGCCCGGGGGGGAGACGCCCTCGTAGGGCCCAGTCGTATCCCATGTTCCACAGGAGTGGTCCTAGGACAGACCCCTGTGGAACACCGCACGACATGGCCCTGCGTCTCAAGGCGCCACCTCGGTCCTCGTACTCGACGGTACGCTCCTCTAAGTAGTCTGCCACCAGCCGCCCCAGGTACCCTGGCACTCCGTGGTATTGGAGTGCGGCCCTGATGCAGCCGAATGGCAGACTATTGAAGGCGTTCGCGATGTCCAATGACACCGCCAACAGCACTCCACCGCCTCTCACCGCCTCTTCGGTCACGGCCCTCAGGCGCAGAATCGCGTCGACCGTCGAACGCCCTTCTCGGAAACCGAATTGGGCGTCCGACAGGTCGGGCCCCACCTCGCTGAGGTGCCGGACGATGCGGGCAGAGAGAACCCTCTCAAACAACTTGCCCGCCTCGTCCAGCAACACGATGGGCCTGTAGGCCGCGACCGAATCGGCAGGCCGTCCATGCTTCTGGATCAATACCAGCTTCCCGCATTTCCAACGCTCAGGGAAGCGTCCGGACGCCAGGCTAGCGTCCAACACTCCCCTGAGGTGGTCCGACATGTAGTCGAGGGCACGGGCCATCACTCGGGCTGGAACCCCGTCCGGCCCGGGGGACTTAGAAACATCCCTAATCCAAGATTACGTAACCAAAGCGTGTTTTGTGTTATGGTTGTGATGAATTTCAGGACATGTTTTTCTACTGAATGCTTGTCGAAGAATGCAAATAATACTACAAGAAAGTTCTATTCCTGCTTTAAGTGCTTCACCTATCAGTCGTGAGATTTGAAGGCATCTTGATAACATTGATTATTTCCCTTATCTAACGATTTTGTATGTTGATTTACGTATTACATGGTAAGCCGTGTGACCTAGTTTTGAAATAATTACACCGCTAGCGATCGCGTAAACAATGTGAGCAATCCATATAAGAACATGTGTACGTATAGAAGGGATTACGATGAACAATCTGCAATACCGTGAAGGAAAGTCTACAGAAATTTATGAAGTAATTTAATCAATTTTGCCTAATATTTTATTAAACTATGTGTAATATTTTTAACTTTGTTTAGATGTGGAGTTAGGTGCTGCTAGATTTGGAATATTATTAAATCTAAGGAGAAACTAAAAGGAAAAACTGCTGTTGGGGTTATTTATGTCTAGAAAGTTGGAAACCCTTATTTCTAGCTAAATATCATGTAAACTACTCTACTGTACTCCACACTGATCTTATACGCCATAAGCACGCACACGCATACGCGAAACTTGTCAAAACTGTGTTCTTTTCACTTTAATAATCTTAAATGGAATTGTTCTATGTATTGATTTTAAACGTTAATTTAACGGGCCTTAATTTTTTTAGAACAGATATGTTGTTATTACATCATCCTAAATGAGATACTAAACACACAACAATGACTGTTAGACTAGTTGGTAATTTATTAATAATCTCAATTAATCCAATTGTATTTGATATGTGTCTTCATTTATACCGTCAGTACTCCCATCAATTTACCGAAAACACTTACAGCATTTAATTATATTAACTCGAGAATAGTATACATCGTCTTAAACAAAAAAGAATTCCTGTGTTTACCAATTTTGCGGAAACGAAACTGAGTGTTTGTGTGTTTTATGTGCTTCTTCAAATAACACTCACGCGCTATCCATACAGTTTTAGAATTCAATACTAATTCTTACAATATTTTTGTATTTCCACTACAACGCAGCTAGCACATATTTTTACATTATTTTTTGGAATAAAAAAAGGTCAGAAGACACTCAATTAAATTCGTCCGAATGAATGTAATTTTTGTCGCTCAAAAGGAAAAGTCCGCATATTGTTTCTGAATGAATTTAAAACTGATGACACGTTGCCGTAAAAGTTGTCATAAAACATTATATTTATTTGTAAAATTAGCCCATGTCGTTTTAATTCGTTGATATATCGAATTGTTAGAGGGGCCTTGGTCTACAACTGTCATTTAAAATCTATCAAATGATTCGTTCGCGTTTCGGTTACGAGGTTGATCCATTTTTAGTTAGAAATATATAAATGTGGAAATTGTGATTGATGAACTTTACACATTTTGTGCCTTTTCGGTTTAAAATGCAGTGTTTTTATTTGAACCTGCCAAAGTGACTCTACTCTGCCATGGAAGGCATAAAAGAGATCGACTACCTAAATGGGAATGTACGAGCCAGGGGATATGTGTGTATTGGCACTACATACCACTCTGACGGCCAGCATCAGACGACCTGCTCTGGTTAAAAGTCAGGCCATAAACGACCACATATTCAACATAATATACTCGATGATACCTGTCTACCGTGATACACATTTTACCCTTATGGTAGTAAATACCTTTAGTGTAATTTCAGAGTTAACTCTCTGATATTGTAATTGTAATTTCTAGCATAAGAGGAATAAAATTTCATTTTTTCATTATTAAAGTTCTAAAATATATTAGTTTTTAAATGAAATGTAAAGCATGCACGTGCTTTACATTTCATTTAAAAACTAATTTATTTTAGACCTTTATTGCAAATAAAAATAATTTTTATTTTTTAATAAACATTTCGGTCACGCGACACAATGCCATCTAACTTCAAACTAAGCAAAGCTTACTTTATGAAAGCTAGATTGACTGAAATAATTTTACATAACATATAATACACAAAATACACCCGAACTCCAAAGTAAATATTTGTAGATAATACAAACACAATCCGACCGAGAATTTGAACCCGAGACAGTAGTCGCATACACTGTCATATTATGAATGTTTATTGAAAATTTATTTAAAAATAAGCCGCCTTCATGTCTGAAACTGGGCATTCCCGACACAAGTCGCATGCGTCACTAATAATGAAGATTTTGGATATTCTTATCACATGTTGTACTTCTTGATTTCGTTTTCAAGCGGCCTCCCATACATCTATTTATTTAAAGCCTCAGTGATAGTGACACTTAAGATAGCATTATGTAAACTTACTTAGTGCTGGTAAACACAGCTCGTATTGAAGCGGTTTAACAAATTTGCTTATTTTACTACTCTTGGTTCAATAGTGTTGGTTCAAGATTAGAGATAAAAGTCTTATGAATTTGTTTTGGGATTAAAGGCGAGTCAAAAGTCAGAAGAAGTCTAGTCATTGCGTCATCAGTGAATTCTTGCGATTTGTTATTGAAACGAAACGGATTTCTAAAATCGATGAGTAGTAGAATCACATGTTGTTCTATTACCTTATTATTATCATGTATAAACATAAATATATATACCTTATTATATAATCTATTATTCAATAATCAACTATCATAGAGCGTATTTTCCTTCCACAATTGCATAATAAAAGACTTTGCTCCTAATGATGCTGGGTTCTTTTCTAATGTGTTTGCTTTGTATTAATTAGTTTTATTCTGTTACCTTACCAGGGATTCCTATTTATAATTTTCTTACAAAATACGTTAAATTTTACCATTTCGTTTATTTAGTGAACCAGTTTTGATACTTGTTAAAAATGTTTATTTCTTAAACCTGAAGTTGAATTGATCTTGACATGTTATAAAACAAAAACATTTTTTTTTGACTAAGCTTATAAAACTTACATGTATTTTTAGATCCAGGTAAATAGTTTCACATACATTTTTCGTTTTCTTTGTTGTCTTTTTTATGTTTCCTGCATCGGGATTATGTCATGTGTTGCGGGGACCTTCATAAATATATTATATTGACTAAACGATTACAAATAACACTGAGTCTCAGTACAAAATTATGAAAATCACATAAAATCTTGTCCTACATGGAGTTTGAACCCAAAGCACTGAGCACACCAGAAAGCGACGTGGCATCTGTTGGAACCACAAATAACTGTACAGTCAAATAACTATATGTCAAATCATTAACTATTTATTAAAACGAACAACCTTCTTCAACTATTTCTTAACTAATGTCTAAAACTATCACAGAGCTCAATCCTTTAAGATCAACTAAAGCAGTTCTTATAACATTTTGAATTGTCATTCATAATTTAACTTTCAATGAACAGTCTAAAGTCTGCCAGTTGTTGGCTTTAGATTAGCTAAAATACCTACAGAACAAATACCACAGTAAAATCTTTTAATTCTGTGCGTTCGCAGTAATGAATCATAGAGAACGAATTTAAACAGTGTATAAATACAGAAATAGAAACGACACATTTATGCTCCTCCTAATTTACGATAAATTTGTAGAACGTTTCTAAACCAAACCGCATTGAAACTATAAACGTTTACAAGCAAGTTTAAGTTTTACCTCAGAGTGTTACGGAACTTGTTATGTTACGTTACTAAGTTTGGATTATCTCAAAGTAATTGGAAAGTTTATGGTTGAAAATAGATCAAATTTCTAATATAAATTAACATTTAAAAGTTTGTAAGGTTGATGTAAAGTTATTTATTTTCGAATACCTATTGCGAAGTGAAACACTTTCTCGGGAGTTCTATATTTCTTTTGTCATCTTCCTAGCCTTTATTCCCAAGTTTATTTAGGGTCGGCTACTAGTTCAACCGGTTTTACCTGAATCTCAGTTTTTCCACGGAGCGACTGGCTTCGGACCTCCGCAACCCTAAGGGAGAACTGAAATTCGAAGATTGAACTAGTTGTCAGTATATTTATTTTGTAATATACATAATATCTAATGAAATGAATACCAGTAGTCATATACCTAGTATTATGTAGTCTTTTTCAAGGAAAATCAATGATACGTTAATTTCCGCACGAATGGGTAGGCTCGACCTGAGCGGTACTACCCTCACACAGAAGCCTAACCTAAAACGACCTATTTCGTTGGTCAGTGCGATACCGAAGGCCCAATGAAACAGAAGCACTAGTCCACCATAGTGCAAGTCACCATGCCACCATGTCACCAGCCATATTGTCTGCGCTCATAAAGAGTATGTCTGGACTCTTGGATTCTACTCATGATTTCCATCAGGCAGAGACGACCCATTTTAGTAGGCTTAAATACTGATATAAAAAAGTCTTACGATAAAACTGGTGAAATGAAATGACATAGAAATTGTAGGTACTGAATGATCTGAACCTCGCTCTAGACGACCTGTTGTGTTCTAGTTATACGGTTACGTGACTGAGGTCTAAAGCTAGGAGTTATATAAGAAGTTCTAATTCAACCACAGATCTGTCTGATTAGGAGTGTCTGTCTCAATAAGTAAAGATTAAGATGACAATACTTATATGAACTTGGTAACATGAAATAGGTGTAAAATATTGAAAGCGGTTTTACACAACTCACAAGTATTTGTAAATTCTCTATTTTGTGGTATTCATGAGCAATACAATTATCATTTAACTAAGGAAGGGGGGGGGGGGGGGGGGCTCCCTTATTTTAATTACAATTACGGACCTTACGAGTGATGTTAGTATACACGTCATAAGTAATCCCTGTTTTTGAAGATTACTTGTAACATTCAATCTCTATTATTAAAATTATTTTCGCACAAAGTAATTGCCGGCCAAGTAAAATTAGATATTTTCATATCTTTTATTTTTAAATAAAACGAAGCTTACACAGCTAAGTTGAAATTCTACAAACCTAAATGTTATTAGAAAACGAATAAAATTTAAGGGAAATCATCCTAGCGTTAGGTCCAGCGTTCAAAACAAAACAATAGAAAATACTAAAGGCGTTGGTGAATTTAGAAATAGATTCAATGCGAAACACTTGTATCTTGGCTAATATCTATGGTTATGTCTATGCATATAATATTCTCTATGTGTAAGCCCCTGAGAAAGCATTGAGGGTCTGATAGCAAACCTTCAATAAATCTATTATTATTTACCTAAAGTACATACCAATTTGTACATTGAAGTCGCTCGTATACCAGTAACTTTTCTCTATGTATAAGCCCATGGGTAACCATAGTTAACAAGCTTATCGTGTACTTCATAACTAATTTCGCTCATATATATGTTCATAAACTTAGCTTGCAAATTGTAGAACTGTGCGTAAGCAACTTGGATTTCGCCCACACGTAATAAGAATATAATAATTATGTTCATATTATAGGCAAGTATTTCTGGTTGATTAGTGTGGTTTATTAAATACTTTAGTTTAACAATACTTACTGCCATGTTGGTTTAGCGGTTAGCGTGTGCAACTGATGAACAATAGGTCTCTCGGATTCGAATGCCGAGTCGGACCCAAAAATGTCATATGACATTTTTGGGTCCTTGAATATTCAAGAAACGGACACAAAACACCCGGCCTCAGAACAATACTTTGTGAATCACACAAAGCGTTGTCCCAAGTGGGGTTTGAATCCAAAACACTTTTTTAAAAATTTATTTACACACATTATTTACATTACGCGACTAGTTACATTACAGCCTACTAGAGGTTTCGGAACACTAAATAATACAAAACTACACCCACATAAACGCTACAATCAATACAACAAACAAACACACATATAAACTTTTAGTAGTACTCACCCACACAACTTTGCGTGTCATGTAATAACCACTAGTAAGCTTATCTATAATAACTGTTCATACGAATAAACTAATTTACAAAACAAACAAAATTCAATAACTTTAATTAACTTTAGAAGGGACCCGCTTGTAGTTATCCTATATCGTTTATGGTTATTTAACATTTTAAAATATCTTTGAAATTAGTTTCTCTGAATTTCTAATTAACAAACCTAGATTCATAGTTATAAATGGCAAATGACCACATGCCCAATGATTGTATGGTATAAAAGAACATTAAACTTTTTCTGTAATTGTTGTTTAATGGTTGTAAGTAATTTATTTTCGATTTTCGGTAGGCGGTCAAAGCCTTGTGACTCATAAATCAAGGGTTAAAAAAAATAAAACTGGCTGAGTGAACTGACTAGGCATTTTACAGGGTTTTTGTGGTATTAAAAGTTTGTGTTAAATGGTTTTTTTGCTGCGTGCACACTTTTCATGTATACCTACGAATGTTAAAAAGTCAGTATTTCGTATTAGGTCCTATTTTACTATATTTTTGGTCGTAAAATAATTAATATGCCGACTATCTAGTAAAGGTTGCTGGAACCCGTTGGATGCGGACAATAGAGGACCGATTGTTGTAGAATGCCATGGGTGAGATCTATGTTCAGCAATTGATGTATTTCGGCCAAGATAATGATGATACTCAAGTAGATGAAAAACAAACCTTTGACGGTTATGTGTAAGATATTGTCCTCCTTAGTAATTATTTTATCAACCGTTATTGCAATACTAACTGGTTATTTAATCCCATGGTTTATATATTATTATTAGTTTATAGTAGGCCAAAACCTCCTTTCTAAGGAGAGGCCTATGTCCAGCAGTGGACTGTTAAAGGCTGTTGATGATGATTTTTACAGAATAATACATTAACAAATAACTATTTCAATCTGATTTATTACATTTACATCACATATATTTTATTATATCCATAGATTCTTTATTTTATTTGAAATATAGTATATAACACAGACCTAAGAGCCAGTTTTCATTTCTTCGTCCTTACTTACATATTATATTATAAGCGCAAACATTTTTGAGTTTGTATGTATGTACTCGTATGTGTGTATGATTGTTGCCTGTTTCACGCAAAAACTACTGAACGGATTTCGATAAAACTTTACAGTAATATAGCAAATAGCAGAATAAAACATAGGCTACTTTTTACTGTAATAATCGAGATACACGCGGGCGGATCCGCGGCCGAAAGCTAGTAAATCATATATCTGCAAATATATGTTATGTAGATAATACGAGATCATATTCATAATTGGCCTTTGAGTGTCATTTAATTATACCAATATATTATCTAGTATGGATATAGCGTTACTGTTAGTTCCATAATTTGATTTGCAGCTGCTAAATTTATTTATTAGTTAGAACGGTAAATAAGTAATACATATTATTAAACTAATAACCAACGTTATAGATTTGCTTTGGACTATTTTAATATAATACGAAATACTTATTTAGTAAACACTCAACTAATAGATAAAGGTTTCATTACTTGAAACTTATATCTACTACTTTTAGCATTTACATATATTATTTTATATTTATTGGCTTACCTTATTTTGTGTTATTAAACGATGTTTTAAATAACATAATGAATGAAACAACAAAGTATTAAATTTCGCCGTGAGAATACTAAGTATTATAGAAATAAATACCTTTTCTAACGGTATTCGTGTATCGACTTGCATGGTCTTTTCAGATACCATTCCGATCGACGGAATATTTTGTGGGTAACTAGGTAACTACACTGACCGTTAGCGCTCAAGTGTCCGCTGAGTCAGAGTGTATAGCGATCAAAGGTAATTCGCATACGTGTCAATAGCGCTCAAGCGGTTAAGTATGAATATGGTAGAGAATGGTGCGATGACTGGTACCTGCCCCCCTAACCGTTTTCTTTGCTATTCGCTATTCCATTTTTTTCTATTCACTTTTTTTTGTACAATTTTCTCTTATTTCCTATTACAAATTAAATTTAATAGGACCAGACAATTCTTCTGGTACTAAGAGGTTGTCGATGACGACCGTACTAATGTACATTGTGTTACAGTCGTCAGCGCCTTCCACTCTAGATAATTGGTTACTTTATTATAACTGTCCAGTAATATTTATTAATTTTCGAATTCTTATTTATTTAATTATGAATTTATTAATATAAAAAATTAATTAGCGAGTAGAAAACGAGAAACGTTTGCAACTTGGCTAGAGGGGCTGGTACGGCTTTCTGGCGATTTGCACAACATACTTACAGTGCAAGCGAAAAACATACAACAGCGCCATCTACCGAAGTAACAATGACCACGAAGAAACACCAAATGAACCATACGGAGTAACTACTAATCCTAAATCACGATAAAGAAATTCTTGCGCCGATTGGCATATACACAACCGCCCAACATCGACCGTTGAGCAGTGGCCCCCCAGGCATGATCACCTCGCCTGGTCGGAGGTTCCCTCTTTGTTTTGGAGGGACATGATATCCGTTCCTTCCACAGCTTTATTTCCTAGTTACAAGTGCTGAAGGGTTTCGTGCCATTGTATATATATATATTTCAAGTGTCTATCTGTTGCCTAAATTAGTTTGAGCTTTGGCGACTGCCACATACAGCGCGACGAAAAACATACGACAGCGCCATCTAGCGATGAAACACTGAACTACTATGAAAACACGGAATGATCTATACTGAGTAACTACTAATCCTGAATCGCGAAAGTAACATTCTCGCGCCGATTAGCATATATACAACATCCCAACATCGACTGTTGGGCAGTGGCGCGCCAGGCATGATCACCTCGCCTGGTCGGGTGATCCACCCTTTGTGTTGGAGGAACACGATACCCGTTCCTCCACAGAGCGAAATCGACTGTAAAAAGTTCAACAGTATGCAACTGCGGCTCATTGAATAGTCTGGTGACAGTCATACAGACAGAGTCATAATAATATGAGTAGTATCCATTTTTACTCTTTGTGTACACAACCCTGAAAAACATTGTTATTTAGTATCCGTACAATACAGCTAAATATAAAAAAGGGGTCAAGTGCGAGTCGGACTCGCCCATGAAGGGTTCCGTAGAAGCATCATATAAAAGTTCTTGAAGTTCGTTGTAACCTTGATCGATGTTTTATTTGCGTTTTACGATTTATGACGTGTTAAATAACTACTTACTAGATCATGTTCAAACCAACTTTCGCTATTAGTTTGCATGGTATTTTACATTATATATATTTTTTAGTTTTATCACTCTCTTATTTTAGAAATTACAGGGGGGGGGACACACATTTTACCACTTTGGAGGTGTCTCTCGCGCAAACTATTCAGTTTAGAAAAAAATTATATTAGAAACCTCAATATCATTTTTGAAGACCTATCCAAACATACCCCACACGTATGGATTTGACGAAAAAAAAATTTTTGAGAATCAGTTTCATGTATTGTATCAGTTAAACCCCAAAATTTATTGTTCTTTTTTTATTTTGTACGAAAATCTTAATGCGGTTCACAGAATACACCTACTTTCCAAGTTTCAACAGTATAGTTCTTATAGTTTCGAAAAAAAGTGACTGTGACATACGGACGGACAGACAGACAGACATGACGAATCTATAAGGGTTCCGTTTTTTGCCATTTGGCTACGGAACCCTAAAAAAAGATGTAATCTATTATTAAGGACATTATAATATATCTTTGTAATAAAATTTATAGTTCACGTTGCCAAGGAACCATCTAACATTTTCTCGTTAAAACGTGCGCAAGAATAAAATTACAACAACGACTTTTATTGTGGACATTTGTTTATCTACCTCGGCCTTTGTAATCTAACGCCGGTAGTCGGCCGCAAGACGGAATTCATGTTTATTTTTCCGAAATAGACCGACGTTTAAAGAAACCTGTTGTATATGAAACTTATTTTATGTTAGCAGTTACTGAAAATTATGTAAGGAAATTGCGAGGAACTTTAAATTTGCATTCTTCGTTTTACTAAGATGAATTAAGGAGCCAAATTACCTCATTTTCAAGGTAATCACACTTATTTTGGCACGAATGGGCTGGCTTGACCAGGGTGGTACTACCCTCACACAGAAGATCAACCTCAAACGGCAGCATTCGTGCTATCTGTTGAGTAATAATAAGCAATATTTGCAATTTGTTTCTGTTTGCGTCAATGTGTTTCAAATTTTATACTTAGTATCTTTCTCTTTGCGTCTCTATCCTCAATTTTGAAGGGTCGTGACCCTTATTTGCCATTATTCTGCAAGTGGTTCTTGGAATACGTAACTCGAAATATTATAGAAGAAAAATGAGTTTTATTTAATCAGATAAATTAAAAACGGCTAAGAATAAATGTTTGTGATTTATTCTTAGCCGTTTGTGTCACGGTGCCTATTCTCAACAGAGACCAGTCAACCCAGGAGGTATTATAGTGCACTAGTTTATATCACAGCTCTATACGATCCTTTGAACTCTGACAGTTTCAAACTCTGAACTAAGTAAACGTGGTCTCCCAAATGTTTGTTCACTTCCCTGTCACTGTCAGGTGGTGCTTGGCGGTCGAAGTGTTAAGTAAACATATGCGAAGTAACGAGTGCAACGTCTTCGTAAACTTTAGAAACTACTTAAGTCTGAAGCCACAAGTTCTGAACGAAAATGGAAACATTGTATTCGTTAATATAACTGAGGCTAATGAAATCTTGACATAAAGAATAAAGTGCATTTTGCAAACCAACTGCTTATTGAATGTTTGTGTTTTACACACAAGACTTCATAAGAAAGGTTATTCAGTAGGTCTGAGACTAAAACGAAAACTATTTTTATACCCCTCGCTAATATAGGATGAAACGGAGGCACCACGGACATCAGCTGGTATATAATATAATAACCTCACATACCTCACACGGCTATCACACATTGTACTAACGTAAATTGATTGCCGATAGGCCTACTAATATATTTCTAATTATTATTGTACCTTTATAATATTAATTCTAATAATTGTAATAAAATTAATTACTATCAGACACAACCAAATAGTTTTATTCATCGCACAGTATTTGACCTGAGTGTAAAACAAACCCTCTAGCTCTGGCTCAGCAATCAAGATTACTAACTTACGTATACAATTTTGTTTCACATAGAAACACCACAGATTAAAACAAAATGATGTAACTTATAACAAAGATGTTCTGAATCAAAACTAATATTCCTGTAGCAATTAACAGATTGCGGACGTTAACAATGTTTAAATTACACTTAACTCACGTAGAACAGCTAATGTTTGCCACGACAATACAAACACACATTAGAACATATGCACAAATACTTGTTCGCTGTTAATGAACACGATTTCAAACGCACGTCTCTAAATAGGTATAAATATGTATAGCAATGCATCTAATTTTGTATTAATTCAAGTACAGGCTGAAAGTCACAATACTTTGTTTATTAAACACGTCTTTAAGGAATATACAGTTTAATGAACCTGTTATCTTGTCCTAAAAGACAACTGCCTCATAAGGAATATTCTTATATCGCAGGGGCTTTACAAACATACCATAAACGGATACAAAAAAAAACAGTACTACAAGTTATGGATCACTGAAAGTGTTTTCTGATATGGGGTTTGATTGAACCCACAAAACTCAGGGCAGTAGAAAACGATGACTGCTTTAAACACTACGCTTTGTCATCTGTGCAGTCATAACACAAGCACTATTCCTGGGGTGTTTGGTATGGCGATCAAGATAGCAAACAACTAGATCAAAAAACCCGTCGAATGTCCGTATTGATATTAGAATTCAAAGTTACGCTTTCTGACTGTATCGCTTTCACAGCTATACGGATGCACCGATTTCAATTATTTTTTTCATGGGGATACCTTCATTTCTGTTACTTGTTTTGTACATACAAAGCTGGTATTGTAAGCCCGTATTAGGCACATTTTCGACATAAGTTTTCTACATAAATTTGCCAATAATAATTATTTGTAAAGTTATATGTTAATTAATGTCGGTATACAAGACCTTAACAATCCTGAACCCGTGTCAAGTCAAGGGATCTCAAGTCAATATTCGTCAGTATTTGGTTACGGGAAAATATTACTTATGGTAAAATAGCATATAGTACACCCAGACTACCAAATAGCATATAGTAGGTAGTCTGGGTGTTTTCTATGTATAATATGTATTTTGCAAAGAAAAGTATGTTTATGTATTTATATTAGTTATCTACTTATTATTATATATATTAGTTATATAATATTAGATCTATATATATTACATACTGTTAATTACTAGACTGCCTCGTTGGTCTAGTGGTTAGCGTATGCGACTGCTAATCAAGAGGTCTCGGGTTCAAATCCCGGGTCGGGCCAAAAAGTGTTTTTGGGATTTTCTTAGGAAATTCCTAATAGCTGCCCGGAGTTTGGAAGTTTGGCGGTGATTCACGCCCGTGCCTCGGAGAGCACGTAAAGCCGTCGGTCCCGGTTGTCATGAACATCTATGGCAATCGTTATTGGGAAGTCAGGGCCCTCAAATATACTGACAACTAGTTCAATCTTCGAATTTCAGTTCTCCCTTAGGGTTGCGGAGGTCCGATGCCAGTCGCTCCGTGGAAAAACTGAAATTCAGGTAAAACCGGTTGAACTAGTAGCCGACCCCAAATAAACTTGGGAATAAGGCTAGGAAGAAGATTACATACTGTTAATTCTGATATCTAACTCCAGCTAGCTGACTGACTCGGTTAAAAAAGTGGACTCCGGCCACTTTTTTACTGTATCTACCCATTTCATCAACTTTTCCTTTCACGCTGAACCTTCAATTTCCTCACTTAATTCCTAAAGTGACTGGTTAGTGGTAATAGCTTGCCTTCTATTACGTAAGTGGGATTGAAATAAAGTCGATAATATGCACCTATATATTTGCATGGATATAATATGTTTGAAGAGTATAGCCTTTCGTTTGCTTGGTACCGTTGGCTTGTGTGCCTTTTTGTTATCAATAAAATAGATAATGGAGAGTTACTACAATTACAGCAGTAACAAACCCACATAAAATAGCTCTTTTATAAATTTATAAAGGAAAAGGCAGTGTCGTTTCTAGGGCGGATGCATCTTTTTACCAAATTCTAAGTATTACTCTCAGAATAACATATTTGCTTTTTTATTTATTTACAATGATTGCCAAGTTTATATTAGGCATACGTTTATAGTTTAGTTATTTGACTGTATTAGCTTATTAACATGCCCTAACACGTGAACAGAAATTTATCATGACTGATAAGACTGCTATGTATTATTATTTATATAGTTTGATAAAACTCCCACATATTTTAAATCATATTTATGTTTAATTAGATAACTAATGAACTACCGTTGATTATTTATTTTTAGCATTAATCTAATTTAAATTCTGGTGATGTGATTACGGGTAAGGAATATTCGTTCCATGAGCCGTCCACATTAGTGAATTGCGATTAATTTGACACTAAGGCCATACAAACCCGTCTGGCCTTCGTGGTACAATAGGCAAAAACCCTATTCCTAAAGAGAGGCCTATTTCTAGTCGTAGGCTATTAAAGTTAATGATAATAAAAATATGCTGCTCATCTGAACATATTCTAAGCAATGTAATAAAATATTCTGCGTACATTGTCACAGCTGATGTAGGAGAAAGATAAATTACAAGTAAATATTGTCATACACTCACTGAGTTTGTCACGGTCCTACCTCTTATATACAACGGGTGAGGGAAAAATAAAGGAACTAACACATTATGTAGGTGTGTTTAAGTCTGAAAAATAAGTTTTTTTTTTTTTTTTGATAGATATGATTAAAGGAATTGTGAACAAAAAGATGAGGATTTTGCTGTCATTATGTACAATGTAGAAAAGTTACCTCGCCCAGGAACTTTAATTAAAAAAACATTCTTGTGTATCTATATATATATATTTCACTTATATTAAGGATTGTATAACGATTTCGAAAAAATGAGGTATTTGAGGGTGCTTGCGATATCTGTACTACTCTTTCAGTAACACTTAGTTGGCTTGTAGTTGGTACACCAACTCAGCAATGCTACAGATACTTGAGAGAATGAATGGATGGCTTTGTTAAATAAGAAATAGTAGTAACCGAGCAAAGCGCGATCGTTAAGGTACTATTTCTTTATAAATATCAAAAATGTTATGCCAACGTTTGATTATGGTCATGTTTTATTGTCATTTTTAGACTGAAGATGCTATCGTACAATACTTAATTTACACCTACTTTTGCTGACGTCATGACGTGTGTTAGTACCCTAAGTTTTCGTGTTCAGCTGAGTGGATCGACAAAGGCGGCTCTCACCTAAGCAAGCGTTAGTAACACGATTGAACACAACCAAAAAGGCGTAAGATGTTTAGTATATTAGCTTTGAATTTCTTCTGTTTATTTTCCCCTTTTGTTGTTTCTCAAAGTGCTATTTGAATTGCGCTGAAGAACTGTCAGTTTAACTTGTCTGAAGAAGCTTTTGTGCTGGGTGTCTGATACGATTGTGCAAAGTCCTTGAGAGATTTTGAATTCCAAATTAAAGTTAGTGGTTGTTTATTGTTCAAAGTTCACATAGAATCGAATTTATCTAGTGGTAAGTTTCCGTTACTTATTAGGGTAAACTTATCTCATATTGGTTACTGTCAAGAGCATAGAGCATAGTTTTTATTTGTTGTTTGATATCTATCAATAATTGTGAACGATACAAATGTAATAATCTACTATATTAAACCACAGATGATACGGTCTGCCCTAAAAGGACTTAGATTGTTCTTGTACCTACGTTTAAACGAGATAGTCATAGGTCCCACAAGTCAAACATTGTTAGATTTACAATTTATTGAGGTCGATATATGTTATGGGCTATATAATATTATCTTAGGGCTCAGAGAAGCGCGTAGTAATCGTAAAACTTTAAGATGAGTTCTAAACTATACGAGAAACTTGTACAATATTATGTAAGAAAAACTGATGCAGCATAATTGTTACTAGTGTTACTACCCCTTTTCCACAGTTTCGTCCAAGTTTATGATCACATTTCGCTTTAAAATGGTCTATTGAGGTTCTTCTTAACGTTGTAAAGGCCCATAGATAGATAGATAGATAACTCTTTATTTGCACACAAAATTACAGGGTTACAAAAAAAAGGAACACATTGATTAAATATAGAGTGTACAAAGGGCGGCCTTATTGCTAAAAGCAATTTCTTCCAGGCAACCTTAGGATGGATCAAATGTTGTAGAGAGACAGTAGTAGTTGATATGCATTTTTGAACCTATTATTTGCTTATTATTATGTACTATACCATATTACATATACTACATATATTATATTATCTACAAACATTTACAATTTTTACTTACATATAAGATGTATACCTATTACAATATACTTACATATACATACATACATACATAAATACATACTATAACAGTAAATATACATATACAGATACATACTTAAATGAATAAAAATAGAAAAGAGAAACAGTTTCACCCTCAATCGTGTCGGACTCAATTAAGGTGAATAAAATTCCTGTACCATTTTCTTGAATCTATTTAATGTTTTCGCCTGCCTGATGTTAAGCGGCAGTGCATTCCATAATCGCACAGCTTCAACGGTGAAAGATTGGTCATAAAATTTGGTGGAATGCAGTGGCATCTCCAGTTGTAAACTTACGGATGACCGCAGACATTTTTCATGTGTGTCATTAAGGAACTTGAATCGTTCTTTGAGGTAGAAAGGGGTTTTAGGATTGAACAAAATGTTATAAAGGAAAATAAGGATATGAGTATTCCGGCGAGAGCGAATTGGAAGCCACTTGAGAAGTTGACGGAATTCAGAGACGTGATCGTATTTTCGTAAACCAAATACGAATCGTATACAGACATTTTGTAGTCGCTCAAGCTTATCGAGTTGGACTTCAGTGAGATTCAGATAGCTGACATCGGCATAGTCGAGAATTGGGAGGAGAAGTGCTTGTGCAAGCGCAGCTCTAGTTGCAGTTGGAAGGAAGTTGCGTAGTCTTCGAAGAGATCCGGCTGAAGCAAATATCCTACGACTGACCTCTTGCATCTGTGAACCCCATGATAAAGTATTGTCTATGTAGATCCCCAAATTTTTTACAGTAGTGCTGATCTCAAGAGTTGTGCCACCGAACTGAATTTGAGGCAGCTGAGTCCAGTTAACTTTTGAGATGAGTCTGTGGCTGCCAATAACACATACCTGTGTCTTTATAGGATTAATCTTAAGTCCATAGTTATAACTCCATTCGCCGATGCGTTGAAGGTCAGCATTAATTATGTTGAATGCATCCGATAACAAGTTAATGGGAGCTTGTGTATATATTTGTAAATCATCTGCAAGGTGGTAGAAGGAACTTAGTTGATTAGAGATTGAGTTTATAAAAACAGCGAAGAGTAAAGGAGATAGAACGCCACCCTGTGGTATACCAGCAGAAATGCTGCACCAAGAGGACATGGAGTCATCAATGCAAATTCGTTGCCGGCGACCAGACAGGTAACTATGAAACCAATCAATTGTCCTTGGAGATATGTTAAGAGACCGTAGTATGCCAGCAGAATGTGAAAATCCACAGTATTGAAGGCATTACTAAAATCAAGTAAGGTGAGAACTGTGATCTTTCCACTATCCATGCCTAGTCTGATGCTGTCTGTTATATGTACCAGCGCAGAAGTAGTGCTATGGCCAGGACGAAATCCGGATTGGAAGGGATTCAGTAGAGAATTTTTGGAGAGGAAGTTAGACAGTTGAGAGTGGATGAGACGTTCGAGTACTTTAGATAGAAAAGGTAAAATGGATATGGGTCGATAGTCAGTAAAAGAAGAAGGTTTAGCTTTTTTTGGAAGAGGGATTATTTGGGCATCTTTCCATGCAGATGGAAAGACACCGTTTGTAACGGAGTGATTAAAGATGTTGCATAAGATATGTAGAATTTCGTCAAGGATAGGCACATAGTAGGTATGACAAATCGAATTACTTTTTTTTATGAATTATTAGGTTGTTAATCTCGAATCTCGTATTTGGTTGGTTTGTTACGTTATCTCAAACATATGGTTAATCCGTTGCAGGCTATCTGACAAATTTGCAACATCGAAATTATATGAGCATGATCATTTTTAGGGTTCCGTAGCCAAATGGCAAAAACGGAACCCTTATAGATTCGTCATGTCTGTCTGTCTGTCCGTCCGTATGTCACAGCCACTTTTTTTCCGAAACCATAAGTTATATACTGTTGAAACTTGGTAAGTAGATGTAATCTGTGAACCGCATTAAGATTTTCACATAAAATAGAAAAAAAACAACACGTTTTGGGGGTCCCCATACTTGGAACTGAAACCTCAAAAAAATTTTTTTCATCAAACCCATGCGTGTGGTATCTATGGATTGGTCTTGAAAAATGATGTTGAGGTTTCTTATATCATTTTTTTATAAACTGAATAGTTTGCGCGAGAGACACTTCCAAAGTGGAAAAATGTGTCCCCCCCCCCTGTAACTTCTAAAATAAGAGAGTGATAAAATCAGAAAAAAAATGTTGTACATTACCATGTAAACTACCACCGAAAATTAGTTTGAACGAGATCCAGTAAGTAGTTTTTTTTAATACGTCATAAATCGTAAACCGCAATGTACCTTTCATTCAATCAATACACTATTGTAAGAACTTATAAATGATGTTACTTGCTGCTACGGAACCCTTCATGGGCGAGTCCGACTCGCACTTGGCAGCTTTTTTTAACCAGATATAGTCTGGGCGTTACTCATCTATACAAATAAATATAACTGAAGTGTCTGTTTGTAGTATCAAATTAACAGTTTTTTACTAAATGTACATTTATAGCGTACTTAGGGCCACCGCAGACTAGCTACTTTTAGCATCGGCGATCGGCAACTAGTTGCTTTTAGAAGCTAAATACGGCGACCGAACGCTCTACACCGCACACTTAAAAACGCCAAACGCGGAGATTGAGTCGCTTTTTAGAAGCGCGACACAACAGCTGAACGCTACTCTTCGCACACATTCGGATGCCGGTAGCATCGATTTGGCATCTGAGCACTCGCTAAAACGCGCGTTTCCGATACCGCGATCGAACGCAGGAAGTCGCTAAAACGCGATGCAGCATCGATGCAGTCGCCAAATCGCCGATCGCCGATGCTAAAAGTAGCTAGTCTGCGGTGGCCCTTACAACAAAAGAGCAAACTTTGAATTTGTTGTCTATCTGTGTATTTGGTTCGGATAATCACTGAAACGACTGAACCGATTTTGACGGGACTTTCACTGTCAGACGCTCCAATTTACAGCAATAACCGCGGGTAACAACGCGGGAATTAGCTAGTCTACAATAGTATAATTACAAATATATGTTTATCGGTAGTCTAGTTGCCATAACACATGTTCTGCCTAATTTGAGATCAGAGAGGCGTATGTGATATGAAATTGTGTCCAGTTACTATTATTCTTTTATCTATATATTATATACCTATCTATAAATATGTTTACTTGGTTTTACGCAAACTAAATTATCATTTTTGTATGGGTGTTTTTTAAAAATTGAAAGTGTTCTATATCGATTTTAGAGCTTAAATTTCGACACTATGAACACCTATTTACTTATGATATAGTTTTTCCTCTTCTTCGTCTATCTTTAAAGATTAACTTTTCTGTTGTTTTAGAGGATGGGGCTGCGTGGGTCAGTCAGTTATACATAACTAAAACTATTTTATTACCAGCTTTCGCCTGCGTGTATATCGAACATTGCAGTAAAAAGAATATAATCCACATTACTGTAAAGTTTCATCGAAATCCGTTCAGTAGTTTTTGCGTGAAAGAGCAACAAAATACATACATACTCACAAACTTTTGCGTTTATAATATTAGTAAGGATGCCATATAATATATAGCGCAAAATTTCTAAATCATATAATACGTATAAGTAAGTATGGTAGGTTGTTGAATAGGATGCAGCATATTATTAATTACACCGATCATCCGTTTCCACCAGTTTGACGGATTATTTGTTGGTTTTATGCACAAAAACATAAATATAAATCAAGGCACCGGATAAATATAAATTTAAATGACGTTTATGCACATAAAAAATAAAATAAACAAATATTGTAGACAACTCTAGTCTCTGTAAGTTCTGAGTATAATTTTACTAGGTTTCAGGTGATAGAGTCAGCCAGTCATTTCAGCACGAACCGGGATGGTACTAACCTCTCACAGAAGACCATACTTGAATGGCTGCATTCATGCTGTTATGTTCATTGGTAAGTCAGGAGGTCCAATGCTTCAGTAGCATCTCTTATAGGTCACCATACTGAATTGTCTGCATTTGCAACGGGTATGGTGACTGGTCTTGGATTTGACTCATGCTCCATCTGGCTGGTATTTACGTCACACAGAGAGTTAAAGGTCATCCGTGTCTACAATCTATTTCTCTGAAACACCAGTCTGTGTATAAATTGACAATCTTCGAATTGATAACAATTATAAATCTAATTTAAGATCAATGATCCGTGAAATAGATAATTATGATTAAGTCAAAGTGGCCTTGATTCAAATGTACCATAACATAACTGAAATGGCTTTATTAGTGATTATCATAGTACTTTAAACGTTTCATTGTTTCTATTATTAACTATCTCTTTATCATTGTATGACACTGTAATTGTAACATTGTCATCTCATTTGGTTGGCAATGCGCTCCATTCAAATATGATCGATTGTCGGAAGTGTTATTTTTAATCAATCTTTATGTATATAAATCTTCTGTTAGTGTGTTTGTAACAACTCCTTCTAAACGGCTGGACCGATTTTGATGATTTTTTGTGTATGTTCAAGTGGGTTCGAGAAAACTTTAGATTCGCAATTGGTCCCGGTAGGCGGTGCTGCGATCAAGTTCTGAGATTTTGAAATTGGGCGGTACGAAGTTAGACGGATCGTAAACGTTAAAAATCTCTTAGTAATCAAGACGTGGCTACTTAAATACACTGTACCACTTAGCTCTCTTGCAGTTAATTATAAATGTAAGTGGCTATTCTTAGTCTATATTTAGGAATATACTAATATTATAAAGCTAAACAGTTTGTTTCATTGATTGTTTGTTTGATTGAACGCACTTATCTCAGAAAGTACTGGTCCGATTTAAAATTTTCTTCAGTGTTAGAGGATCTGATCTGAGAATCAATGAATGTTATTGCGAAATACGCGAGAAAATTATTTCTTTTAAAAGTTTCCATTGCGTACGTTGCGTAAATAGTTGAATTTTCACAAAATCAATATAAAAAGTACCTTCAAGTTTTTGAAAAAAAAGTACACACAGCATATATATATCTATCAAAGTTGACTCACTTTAATCTTTTATATAGGAAACAAATTTGTTCACGCTTGATAACATCAACACTATGTGCCCGTAGTGTTGATGATACGAGGCAATAAGATTTTAGAGAACTTTTAATTTAATGTAGCAAATCCTTACTTTTAATCCGGAACAACTTATATACTTTAAAATAGGGAGATGTTGATAGCTTCTGCAAATAATCGTTTTTGTTTTGTTTACTGTTGAATTGCTTCAGTTCCACATAAAGTGTTTTTTTTTTTTAATAACGGATGCAGGTAAAGTTTTGTTTGTCATTTAGTTAATTTTTTTTTTGAAGTACAATATTTTAATTAATCAAATTAACCAATTAATTATATAAATATTGTATTTATTATTTTTATTTCATCATGTTCATCAGCCAATCGCAGTCCACTGCAGGACATAGGTCTCTCCCATTCCACACCACTCTGTTCGATTTTGGGCTTTAGTTTGGATATTATAAAGTAAATATTTTGAATACAATATGCTTTAATTTTGGAGAATTTTCGCGCTGACCAAAAATAAACTGTAAATGTATTATTACGTTATACACGTAAATGATTTATACAAACATGCGAGAGATACTAATCGCCTTTTATGTTATAAGTCGTGCGGGACAGATTTTCATCAAAATATAATGCTAAGTGACTAGCAACATAGTGTATTATTAATGTTAATTTTAGCAATTGGTAGGTTTAGGCTTGAAAGATTGAAACTAGCAACAGGCTTTTATTTACTATTATATTATTTTACGTTTATATTATAAGTTTAACTAAACTGCATACGTCGAGACAAGAAACAAATCTATCATGAAGTACTGTATCAAGAAGTATTAGGCTAAATAAATATGAGATCAATGAACATCCATAACGATTCAACAACATCCATATTATAGAATCAATAACCTCTGCTTGTCTGTCAATCTTTCTCTATGTTACATTTTGACGATTAAACCACTACACCAATTTCAATAAAATTTGACGAAAATTGAATGCCATAGGCTACTCTTTACCGCAATAACCGACATATACCTCGGTATAGCCGCAGGCAAAAGCTAATAAGCTATATATAGATTTTCATTACTCGTACCATTAGCGCATTAAGTATTTAACCGCACTACATGTATATGTAGCTGCGGTCAGTCTTATCACGACGGCAGCTAGTGAGATGACCACAATTGCCACGACCACAACCTTCACTATTTAGAGAGCTGTACAACCTCTTTAAGTTTACGCTTTTATTAAAAGTAATATATATTTAACTAATGCCTGCAAAAGCATAACATTGCATATTTGCCATAAAAATACCTTCAAATATATTCGTTTTCCTATGTGTAATCTTGATTTATCGCATATTGATATTGCGCATTTTATGTGCAGATTCCGGCAAATATTTACTATTATATAGAATTTTAGATGTTAGATTCTCAGAAGCAGAAATGAGCGACCACTATTAAATTATGTTGGATCATTCGTAATTACAATATGAGCGATATAATTAACAGAACGTTTCTAGACGTTTATCACAGGTAAATAGAAACTAATGAAATAGGGTTTTAATTAATAAAATTAAAATACTAATAAAGTATATTTCCCGAGTAAAAGCACTATAGAATTAAACGATAATTATGAGAGAACGATAGCTTACGTAAATGCTCACTAATAAGTGAAATTGCGATCCGATTCAATATGGTTGTTAAACAATTTAAGCTAGGCTTAGCAAACTAAATACAATAGGAGAATCTTATATGTTAATGAGCATATAATATATGCAGGCTCATTTGTATATTTTATATGTTATTTCAATTTCATAAAATTTTACTTCTTACGAAACGTCAAGAAATAATAGTTTATTATTTTCTGCTTTTCAGTTGTTTCGGTGGTTTCAGTTTTTGCTAAAAAGTTTTATTTATCTTATAGTATATTTAAATATTTATCTTATAGTATATTTCTCTCTCTTTTTGTACGAATAATTTAATTGTTTAATACAGTTCACGCGGGTTTGTAAATACTTAATATATTTCCTTTGATCAAGATTATAAACACTCCACTACGTAAATAACTTTGTTTATGTGCAGTTACTATTTAGGTGAACATTAAGCAAATCAAGTTATTAATAACGATTTCTTTCAAGTAATACAATCAGAGAATGTTTAAAGGCTTAGGTTTTATTATACGGAAATGGTTTATTGCGTGACGTGTAATTCCGGAAGGGAATATAAAATATTTTCAGTTTTGTTTTGAAAAACCCCAGTTTACTTTGCTTTCTCGATAAACTGTACGACTACAACTTCTTTTTTATATTTAAGACTCAAAGTGACTCTACACTATCTGAAAGATTGAGAAGTAGAATACAAGAGTGGAGGTCATAGTCATCATTAAGAATGCAGATAATGCATCATGGTTACCCGCACAATGACGACCTATTGAGATGCTCCTGCATCATTTGACCTCCAGTCTCACACTCACCAACGAAAAACGACATCACGAATGTCAGACAGGTCTTCTGTGTGAGGGTAGTACCCGGCCCTTTCGTGCTGAAATCATCGTTGCTCTAATACCTAAAATTATACAAATAATTTTACATTTACAGCATGTTATTTAGTACATAAAGATTAGTAAAAGTGAACGAAAAAATAAAATACTTGAATTTAAATTCAGGTCAGTGGTGATAGTGGATCACGAAGCCCCTTGAATTGCTCTACAGCATTTAGCCAACTTAATATTTTGTGTAATAATGAAATCGCTTGCAAAATTTACTTAAAAGTGCATTAATTAAGTGCAATCTATAACAGATTTTACTTAATCGTAGACAAGCTACAAATTATTGACTTTCTCAGTGTCATGCGTGTCAGTAGTGACATGCTTTGAATAATTTTACATATTGGGCCTCCGGTCTCGCCCCACCAACGATATACAACAGCAATATTTTTTACTGTACTTTAAAATGTACACGTGTTTTAATCCTACTTATAAAAGTACTGTTGCACCAATAATATTTTTGTACGGTTAGCTGTCCCTTACCTAAAAATTAAAAAGTAAAAAGAAAGTAGAGAAAATATTAAGGAGACATGTATGTACAATGTTATCAATCAATGATACTTATCAGAAAAAGACGTCATTTCATTTGAATAAAGAGAATGCGTGTTTAACTTTCTTCATATTACTTTAAATTTGTTTCGATGATATATCTTCAATAATATAATTCAATGAGTGTTTACAATTGAGTGCTTAAATATCTAGTGCTTATACAATGTCCATCAAATAAATACTTACGTACAATACTCGACAACGTGTACCTATAGACATTTTACATGCACAAGTCACGTGTATATTCTCGAAGGGCTAATTAATAACAGAGGCGTAATTAACGTCCACATTTTGCCGAGTACAACCTTACTCCCATTTACGTAATAGAGGTAAGCCTATTCCCGTCAACACTGCAACAACATCAAGCGAAAGGTAACAACAAAAAGTAATTAAAGAAGGTTTTATTTTGTTATTTACCAATTAATAACGTATTAATTACTCAACTAATATTGTTTCGATAATATTTATTATAAGGCAATTGGTATTTAATCACTTTATTATGGAATAGAGAAGTCTAATGTAATTTTCTTTGGTCTGTACAAACAATGTGTTACATTGTATTTTTACTTTAAATATAAGAGTTGAACTTATATATTAGGTATATAATTGTGAACTGAAACTCACAATTACATCAACTGCCTCGTTGGTCTAGTGGTTAGGGTATGCGACTGCTAATCAAGAGCTCTCGGGTTCAAATCCCGTTTTGGGTTTTTCTTAGGAAATTCCTAATAGCAGCCCGGAGTTTGGAAGTTTGGCGGTGATTCACGCCCGTGCCTCGGAGAGCACGTAAAGCTGTCGGTCCCGGTTGTCAATAACATCTATGGCAATCGTTATTGGGAAGTTAGTGCCCTCAAATATACTGACTTGAAACTGAAATTCAGGTAAAACCGGTTGAACTAGTAGCCGACCCAACTTGGGAATGAAGGCTCGGAAGATGAATTGTGAACTTAAACTATTTACTCCCAGCTATCTCTGATTTAATTTACATTATCAGTAATTTATATTCCAGAAAATTACGGTCAGAGCTCTTGCTATAAATGTAACATGGTCAATTGAATAATCAAATTTCTAATAGGAAATACATTATAAAAATACTATTCAAAATCAATATGTATTTAGATATGTGCCGAAATGTAATTTCGGTCAAATTTTAATCCAAAATTATTCACTGTATGAATTCTTTTATTTCAGTCTTTGCTTATTAAAATTGGCCGAGTTATAAGAAAGATTAGTAAAAATATCTTGTGTTTTCTTATAATTTTGAAAAACTCTACTCAAAAACTGATTTTTTAACCATAAAACAGTTCTATTTATAAATGGGTTGTATATTATCTGAGAAGTGTACAAGTTCATCAGTTGTTTATCAAAATTTGAATGGTATAAATCTCGACGCAGATTTCATTTGAATTTGAATGTAGATGTATGTTGTATTGATTACTGCTACACAAAGGCGCTCTTATGGCGCGATTATTTTAGTGGTGTATCTTAGTAATATACCTATTCAGAATATTCAATAAATTATTTGTTTTTGTTACCAGAGTAGGTATTAAAAGGAATATTATGTATGTTTTATTCTATGTATTTATATTTATTTAATTCGCACAGTATCATAAAGAATTCTTAGATTTTGACTCAGGTGTTTTTAGATTTCTCTTAATCAACAGAGAGACCATACGTATTATGAATTTTGAACTATAAAGTCCCCTTTAATAAGAGAACATCTCAAAATTCACAATATCTGTGGTTTACGATATGTACCTAATTATATCAATATTCGATGTTTCTTACATTTCTAGGACTCATTCATCCAGGTTATACATTACATGTTTTAAAAATAATGAATTGGATTTCTACATTGAATGCTTTATAGATTTACATCACGTTCAATTTAAATTTCTTTTTATGAGAAAATTCTTGCCCTGGGAATGTAAAATGCATTTACGAAAATACGAATGTACGATCATAAAGAATACTCAGACATAGAAATACAAGTTCTAGACAAGTATTTACAATAAAAATTATTTTACTTAAATCAGAATACTGATTTCCATAAAATACCTAATCAATAACTTCACTGACAATATAATAATATATTGAAGATAACATTATACCAACGCAATTAGATATTGCTTTTGTTTTCCATTTCGAGTCAAAATTAAATTACTATCGGAAATAAGTTAATTGTTTCTGTGATATCGCACAACGGAGTTATTTCGACATTAATGTGCATGGTACCAAACTTAATAGGATTTTGCAATATTTATCGTAATCATCATTTTCTTCTCTCATGGTCGCGAAGATAAAAATTGCATTCAGATACAAGAACCAAAACAATTTTATCCGTGAAATTACGAAAATATTAAACACTCAGTAAATAGTATGTAATAATAAAGTTAGTAAGTATGTGTCCTTTCTCAGACTCCATATCAGGTATCATAGGTATACAACCTAAATATCATTTAAATTGGTTCAAGTATTGTTGGCATGAAAACGCGACAAGCAGACAGACAAATCTACTTTCGGATTTATAATATTAGTAAGGATTATTTGAAGTGGAACATTGTGGAACAACTCTGTGGAACATTATGGTTTTATTGATGAGATGTGAGCAACTAAACTGATATGAAAGCTAGATAAAAACGATTCTTGAAGACAGTTTATCTGTAAAAAATTAAAGAGAAGCGGTGCAAAACTTTTTGACTTTTGAGGCGTAACAACATCGAATAAACAAATCAACTTATAGAAAGATAGTGACTGAAAACATAACAATGAATTAATTTTAGCTTGACGTAGTAACTTTTACATTTTACTAGTAATTTATTCTCACTCCGTTTCCTTAAGTTCGCTCCTAATAGCAAAAGTTTTTGACATCGTAATGACGTCTCAACCAACCGCATGTAGTAAAGCAGCTAGACATCAGCATTATCAGAATAATTAATCTTTACAACGCGGTAAAGTAATTTCATTAACTAAATAGAACCTCGATTCACTATGGAAGGATATCGTTTTAGTTAAATGAACACGTAGAAACCTTTTACATAGTAACCGTTATTTTATATGTTTACATCTCGTATTTCTTAAATCGATATTGGCTGGAACATACTTTTACATTTATATTCTGAACTTCGATCTCTGAATTCAATCTATAGGACCTTGAAAGTTTTTGTCATCGTTTTACTTAAGAAAATCATGCACCATGTACATGTTTACTTTGAAGTGCGGCCTTTTGGATATTTGTGGAAACTTGTCATTAGCCCTCACTATGTTACTGTTTTTTTTTTAATTTTACTTCTAGCTGTAAGTTTCCTTAAAATTGGAAAATAAAAAAATAAAAAATAAATCCTAAGATCCCCTTCATCTATAACGATAACTTTTAACTCAAGCGATTCAAGTTCTAAACAATTCGAAGTACATACCTTAATGTACATTAACGTGTAGATATATAATAATATTAGCTTTCGCCCGCGGCTCCGCCCGCGTGTATGTCGGTTATCGCGGGAATAAGTAGCATATGTCCTTTCCCAAGTTCAGTTCCATCTTAATACCAAATATCATCAATATCGGCTCAGTGGTTTAGGCGTGAAAGCGTAACAGAGAGACAGAGTTACTTTCGCATTTATAATATTATAATATAGTAGGGATAAAACAAAATCTCATGTTACATAACCTATTATCTGTGTTATCTCTTTAGAGCTACAACTACAATAGATCCGTAATTTTATTACTGCCCATTACTCGAACTAGATTTTATCTGCTATATAACTAACTATAGCCGGTTCCAAAAATAACGGGTCAGTCACATAAACCAATAACGGGTCAGTCACATAAACCCGAATATCTCCCGAACTACGTATGCCATCCTAATGAAACGAAGACTGTTCAATTGAGAATTTAATTATACAGATAAAAAATAAAATAAAACTTAGTTACACCCACAATATTAATCTTAAATTAAAAAAAAACTAAAGTAGTCATATTTTTCTTAAGATTACATTTTTTTTATGATTGTTTTTTTGCTGTTTTTTATCACTTTCTTCATTTAATACTTTGTATTGCCTCCACGTGATGAAGCCTCCAGTGATGAAAAACAGCAAAAAAACAATCATAAAAAAAATGTAATCTTAAGAAAAATATGACTACTTTAGTTTTTTTTTAATTTAAGATTAATATTGTGGGTGTAACTAAGTTTTATTTTATTTTTTATCTGTATAATTAAATTCTCAATTGAACAGTCTTCGTTTCATTAGGATGGCATACGTAGTTCGGGAGATATTCGGGTTTATGTGACTGACCCGTTATTTTTGGAACCGAGTGTATATGTAGTAAAAGTAAAGATAGCGATTAATCTATTTACCTATATAAAATAGACAAACGAATGGTTTGGTTACCTTTAATTCAAGAGTGCTCAACCTATCAACGTTCACGAAGACCTCCTCCGTAGATGTTTAGGTAATAGGTAGTAGAGCCATGCTGATTTCAACACGAATGGGCCGACTCGACCGGGGAATTACTATCTTTAAACAGAATACCAACCTAAAATACTACCTAAAATAATACTAACCTAAAATAATACTACTACTACTAATTTATGCTAAAATCAGCGTGGCTCTTCTTTGTTCCTTCCTGTAGAAATGGACTCACGTATTAGTGTTTGTTTAATATTCACTATATTCTTCAAATAATTGTATTAAAATTAACTTGTTTGTTCGTGTTTTACCAGTTGTTGTGTGTTGCCTGTTAGTGTATTATTTCTTTTTTACCCTTGATTTATACTTATATCAAACATTTCCAAATCTGTGAATAGGTTACTCTCTGACCCACACAGTCGCAATTAATTAAATTTAAAGGGATACAATACTTCTACATTGTTTTCGTTAAACTTTACCCGTTTTCGCAGCACACACAATTGGAGCTCTCAAAAAGAAATATTTTCAGTTCATGTACCTAACAGTGAAAAAAAAATTCAAATCTAACTACTTCTTTTTGAGATGACCGCGTTTAAATAAACTCTTCATCCTTATAACATAAGTATTTTTTTTTCCTTTATTCATAAGCTTGATCGACGATCGGCGTCATTCTTTGAATAATGTTTTTTTTTGTAAAACCTTTTGTATTAAGTTTCAAAAATGAGTTCAGCCCGGTTTTGTGTAAGAAAAGACTGCAGTTTAATTAATATTACGTGAAAACATTGCGTGTTATTCGGTAATCTACGTCACGTCACAAAGAATTCGTAAGAAATTTGCATATAGGAATATAGCACATTGATTGCGCTCGTTAAATACTTGGAACATGCTTGCATGTCATTAATTGTATAATATTTGAATATGTGTACACTACTACTATAACACTAACACTGAGACGTATCCACGACTAAAAATGTAGTTTATCTTAATTTTAAATTAGCTCAGTCCAGCGGTTTTAGACGCAGTTATTAATATATGTCGCGAGTAACGCCACAGAGTGAAGTTGAGTTACTCCTTATAGCTACCTGTCAGTAAAAGTCTTGTCACAATTGGTCCAGCCTTTCTAGAGCTAACCCGGAACAAACAGAGATAAATACAGAGGAACAGACAGCTTAAATAAAAATAAAAATGTTTTTTGGTGCTTACACCATATAACAACACTTACATATATATTTTGGAAAAAACTGTTTACTTTTAATATTTCAGACACTTATATTTTATTTACAGATATAGATTTAAAGCAGTTGGGATTAGCCTTACAAGTATTTACATTAAGATTCGTGAAATTTGAATTACCATTTGTTGAATAACTCGAGATCAAGAATACTACGTGAGTACGCGTTGTCAATGTCTTGTATTTTTATTTCTTGTTATTTTTCTGTGTCGGCCTATTGTGTTCATCTATTTTAAGAGAGTTCCGTAGTTCATAACTCGGAACCCTTAGAGATTCGTCATGTCCGTCTGCCCGTCCGTCCTCGACCTACCGCCGAAAATGTGTTGATATAACGTCGACAAAGTGCTGTAATAAAATTATGAAAAATATTTTTATTTGAGGTACCTCCCCTACACGTGAAGTGGGGATGTTTTTCTCTCACGTCTACCCCACCGTGTGGGGTATCATTAGATTGGCCTTTTAAAAAACATTATAAGGTTGGTAAAACTATTTTTCGATTTAGGTACCAGTTTGCGAGTTATTCAACTTTAAAGCGCGTTTTTTGTAAAAACAGGGCGTCTCCCCCCCCTTTAAAAGCCAAACGACTAGCTCAATAATCTGAAAAAAAACATGACAGTAGTCCATATATTGAACTTTCAAGGAAAACTATAGCGGTTTTGATAACTTTTTTATTATAGGAGTTATAAGAACCGTTAGAAGAGTCCGTGTGGTAACGGATTAAGAATAAAAAGTGTCACCACCCGTATTCATTCCATGGGTGTCGTAAGAGGCGACTAAAGGAACAAAATAAGCAGCTAACATCACTGCCAAGAGAAGGAAAACTTGAAACAAACCCTTTACCAACCCGTCTGGCCAGCGTGGTAGGTATAGTATGCCAAAACCTCCTTTTAAAGGTGAGGCCTATGTCCAGTAGAAAAATAAAAAAATAATAAGTAAATTTATCAGTTATCTATTGGACACGATTGTTGAATGTACCTACCATGATGGGTGACTACTTTTTTTCTGTTTGAGATGAACCTGTGGCCTTTTTTTCTGTGCAAAAATTCTCTAGATAAGACACGCTGGTGGTGATGTCGGACTCGAAATCAAATCGCTTGCCATTTCGAACACTAAAAGCCAATGAAATTCGCGAAACTCCTAAGCACCTCTGGCCACTTACAGCATAGTGCCCTCCTAAGCATGTTACTATTTATCTAGTTTCTAAATGTTTGGAGTACCTTTCCATTTTACTTCTTAATACAATTTTGAGTAAATTAAATTTCGATACAACTGTTTACAAATACTAATTGTACATGCACCACTGTGCATGATTTTAATAACGCTCGGAAATCACCCGTCATCGTCGAAACGTAGACCCATTTAATAGACGTGAGTTTTATAAAAATTCAAACAAATTTATACGAACTATTTAAATGAATGGCAAAATTGGAAGCAATAGTAGCAATTTTGTTCCAAAAATATGTGTATTTAATGTAGGTTTGTAGTTCATAATATCTGTGTATAAACAAAGTTATTATTGCACCATATTTTTATGAGGCCTAAGGCAACTAAAATATAACCGTAATAACCTTCTTTAACAAAAATAGGTTAGATAGTTTCAGAGTTCATCTTGACTGATCGTGAGTGATTGTGAGAGAATCGTGACGGGATAATTAAATAGCCTAGCTCTTGCCCCTAGGCGTTGATTACTACAGTAAATAGACTACCTATGTCCTTTCCTTAAGAATTAAAGGATCTCCAAGTTTCACTTACCCACTGCAAATACCATCCAAATTAGTTCAGCGGTTTAGCCGTGAAAACAATACAAACAGATTGAGTTACTTTCAAATTTATAATATTAGTATGGAAAACATTACCAAATTAATTATATTTGGATTAATATAGTTTCTCGGTGACTGTACACAACTTTTAAGAATATGTTATGAGTTGAGACAAAACACACTTCGCAACTGAGTGTTTCACTATAAGCGTTATAAATACATAATGTTTACATTATTAATAACGAGCTTCGCGCAGTATATCTACTTTTCATCAAATAAATTCCTGCTTCTTATTTTCTTTACTATATCGTGTTAATTTCATGATAACTCCTCGCGTTGCTAATGTTAATAAAATGTTTTCTAGACTTTTAATGTTTTATTGCCTGACTGTACTTTCAGTAATGAAATAATCTTGATGGTAACATCAAGTAGTTGGCTTGGTATTAGTTTATTTAAACAATTAATATTATTCGCTCGCAGGTCAACGTGTTCAACACATGTACATACACATGTTTAGAACGGATTATTATATATATGTAGATATACATAGCCAAGTGGTCTTAGGTGATTGAAACTGTCATAGAGGGTAAGCAACGACGTCGCGGTCAGTACCTAGATGGGTGACCGTTTGTGGCATGATATGTTATGAGCGTGTCCGTAATTTGGTGGTCACGTGAAGCAGTCGGTCCTGGCTCTATCATTAAGATAAGTTGGAGTTCTTCAGGGGGCTTAAAACATCTACTTAACGGATGGGATTACGTAGCCACAACATTGTCTTGCCAGTCCCCAACCTGCACTCAGTCAGCTTGGGGACGTATATGGCCTTAACCCTCTCTTTAGAGGAGACCCGAGCCCAGCAGTGGAACGTTATGGGTTGTTGATGGTAATAGTAACAAGGTTGATTAGTCTGATTTTTGTACGGAAAATACATGTACACACATTTAGAAATGTATGTTAGTATAGACTAGGTAATATATAAAGAAGGAAATAGTGGATACAATTTAAAACTACTAAACGTAAGATTCCAAAGTGCTAACAGTTAGAAAATATATTGATATCGAACATATCAAAGACAGAAATCGTGGTCGACCTGTGTGTACAAAAATAAAATACTCATTCCAAATTCGTGCAACCAAATACATTTCAAATGATATGACGTAACACAAAAAGCATTTGAAAATAAATATTGGAAAAAGAAATATAAACACAACACGGCATTAGGGACGATTATAAAACAATCCTTGTATCTTCGAAGTCTCAGATTTATAGTTAGAAAAGTAATCGGATCACGTACGTACCGTCTTCTAAACAACTATTCGCGAAAGTCAAGATAAATTGTAGCAACTTTTTTACAAAAGAATGCCAGGACTTCGTTTTTTGTATTTTGCTATCCTTACCAGTTTGTTTAGGATCGCCCAATCTCGACTGTTGCCCAAACCAATGGGTCAATGAAAAAAGTTTCTCGCTACGGTAAATGTAATCCCCGGGCTTTTTAATAGGCTTTTTCAATCTTTCTTTTAGATAAAGCAGCCGTTTCTGTTTGTTTCTTAAGCTTAATTTAAAATAATTCAAATAAACTCACTTAGTATAATTGGAACATTAAATTTGTATTAAGAGAAAAAATTTAAATTAATAAAAGATATGGTGAAACTTTTGCTAAAGTACTTGTAGTATTTGTCCTTCGTTCTGTGGACGGCAGTAGGTTGAAGTAGTATTTGTAGAATTGTTGGCTAGGCATGTCATAGTAAAAATATTTTGTTATGCAAGAATTACAGTTTTCACGCGGTTTTTTATGTAAATCGGACCACAACGGAGAAAAAAGATGTCCAAGTTACTCCTTGTATCATCTTGTATGTTGTCATCAGCATTCTACCATTAAAAGTTCCGTCTAAATTAGTTCAGCCGTTCAAGAGATAGAATAGATAGATAGAAAACTCTTTATTTGTGTTACAGATTCACAATACAAAGAGACTTTTGTTCCGAGGATCGATTACGATCCTCCAATGACGTACTTATAGAGTTAGGATACATTTTGTGTGTACGGCAGGTGGCTCTGATGCGTTCCTCCCGAATGCCGAGGCAGACCGCCGCGTGCTTTAGAGGATAGACCGGTTGCTCCAGAAGTCCCACACAACTTCGTTTACCCCACGAAGGGTATGGTGTGAAAATATTTCCCCGCGTTAAGGAAAGGATGATTTTGTGTAGAGGTAGACTATATAAAGTGACGAATGATAAAATTTATTAGTTATTCTTCGCACACGAGATGGCCATAGGTACATATAGCCATGCCGGCTGTTTGAGTTATTGTTTCTGCCCTAGGTCCATTGTTATGTAATTTTTCAAACCAATTTTCCTTCTTCCTTTATTCCATTTAAGAGTAATTACATTTCCAAGGAGTGTTGACGTTATAAAAGGGCCGAAGGAGGATGCTGCCGACCTTGCCAAAATAACTCCTCACAATATTAAGTAACGAAACTGTAGCAATTATAATATTTCGGTGTTATGAAATGAAATAATCTGTCTAAGAAGACTGAGATTGTATTAAGTTTTAGGGGCTTTATGGAACACAATAAGATTACCAAGATGAATGGACAGTTACATAAATTTTACCTACGCAGCAATCATGAAATCTGTCTAAGTACGGTATACAATAACAAATTATAGGAGCCATAATAGAATAGAATATCCTTACTAATATTATAAATGCGAAAGTTTGTGAGTATGTATGTATGTATGATTGTTGCTCTTACATGCAAAATATGCTGAACGAATTTGGATAAAACTTTACAGTTATACAGCTTTATATCAAAATAACACATATGCTACTTTTTACTGCAATAATCGAGACCCGTGGACAAAAGCTTGTTCTATATATAGAGATTTTTAATATATGGTCGTTGATCATATTATATTTGAAGAAATTTATGATTTTGAAAAAAATGCACAAAATGCTAAAACAACCACTAGAAAATAATACTATTTTTTTTATAACAGAAGCCTCTTAAAAAGGTTATTGAGAGCAAACTTTAAGAGATAGTGTATACTCTCACGAACTCTTTTTTAGAGCTTTGAAAGGGGGACATTTCTTTCATACATTATTTTGTTGAAATTGTAACCGTTTGCAGCCCAGTAAACAGTGGAAGCTCTCAAAAGGAATAATTTTCCCGCGGTTAAAAAAAAGACATAAACTTTTGTATTCTACTTAACCACATATATATTATTATAGGTCACAAGAAACTTTATTACATCTAGCGGTTTAATTAATTAATTTATCTCCAGTAACTTAGTAGGTAACGAAAAACGGGTAACCAATTCACTAAAATAAATTATGTACATTTCAGTCAGCAGCTCTGCCCACTAGATACTAAAATAAATATATACCTGTATATTCACACATTCGTGTTTACCGTACCAGTCACTCATCGTAAACGAGGAAATCTAAATAAACTTCAATCAGAATAAACAGCTACTCAATCGTCATCACTACACAGCCCACTCGGATTAATCTAAGTATACAGAGTTCCGTCTTTTATATAAAAAAATAAATAATGAGTTATATTTAAAGTCCAGGAAAAAATCAAGAGTCGTGCAGTTGGAGAGGCCTCCGTACAGCAACGGATTGCCATACGCTTATTCCAAAGATCTGTTAATAGATGTGTGATAATGATGATTATTCATATCTTAATTACTTTGTGTGATTCAATCATGTTATAGTTCGACTCTTAAGCCGGAGTTCATAGATTCAATAAAATTTACATTAGTTTTTCATGCATTTCTAAGTTTGTAGCTTTTACATTATTGTCGTCACACACCGTTTAAAACATGCTATATAACAATCACTATATAAAAGAATCAAAACTTACGTTTTTCAATATCTTAAAAAAAGTTATACATACTTTTCGTATTTAATTTTGGGAAAATTTGGTAATATCTCTTCACTCTACATGTATCGCCTGCATAGCAATAAATAAGTTTCCTTTTACCTTTAGCACATTTCACTAAAATTTATAAAAGAACCTACGTACATTTCATTCGCTGCCGTCAAATAAAATATTCAGTTCGCTTAAGATCTACATTAAGTTCTATTATTAATATGCCAATAGAATATACATGTTAAATATACAGGTTTCACTGTATTTATATGTATTCCACCATCCGGCGAAACATGAAATGTTTAATATTTAAAGCTCCTAAATGTGAATACATGTATAAACCATTTGCATAACTAAATTATTTAAATAATGGGCCTCAAAAATAGTGTAAAACGGACCTATCAAAATATACTATGCATTATGTTAATTGGTTGGTGACAATACAATAGAAAGCTCAATCAAATGACCCAAAATATTAAAATGCAATGAATGGTCGTTGAAATTCTGGCTGAATTAAATGACATATAGTCATTACATTTATGCAGCATTATGCTTTACACGTTTTCATCAGCCAATGTTAATTTCAAATATAAAGAATCTGTCAATTCAAAATTCTCAAGGAGAGATTAATTACTATTTTATTCATAAGCGTGAATAATAAAATTATCAGAATCATTCTCGATACGTTCCGATCAGCTCGGTATTAATATTAAAAATCAAAGTCTTTGAAGGATTCAATCGCTTCCATTGAAACCAATTACCGGCACTCGTTACTAAGAATTTATAAGATTCCTTTCATAACCTAAGCCGAGATTTGGTTGTTAAATGTTCATCCACATTTAAAACGAGCTATTAATAATAAATATGTACAGACGAGTCTGCGTGTGAGCATCTGGTCGGTTACGTTATCACACTAGTTTACTTTTCTCTGTTTACTGATAACATCGGGAGCACTTCCAATTGTGTCATCTGGCATAATATTGGTTGTGATTGATAATTGTTAGTATTCTAAAATATATATCCGTGAGTGTCTAAGCAAAAATTTTAAATTATAATTTACTTGAATAAATGACAATGTTAAATTGTCTGTCAGACCAAAAATTTGATACCTTGATAAATTTATAGGAGCATCGTCTTAAGTTTAAATATTTATGATTATGTCAACTTATGAAGTGTAATGTTTTCATGGTTTTAAACTATTACATTATAAATACGAATGTTTGTGTGGATGAGTGTATGGTTTTTGTTACTATTTACCCTGATTACGTACCTAATGCGACAAAAGGCGATATTATATAGTTAATCATCGACTGCCTCGGTGGGGCAGTAGTAGCGTATGCGACTGCTGTGCTTAGGTCTGGGGTTCGATTCCCGGGTCGAATTAAATGTTTGTGTGATCTACAAATATTTGTTTCGGGGTTTGGGTGTTTTCTTTTTATAACGTGTATTTACAAAAATAAGTAAGTTTATGTATTTTTATGTATCTTAATCAGCTGTCCAGTATTCATAATGAAAGTTCGGCTTCGTTTTGGACTAGATGGCGTTGTGTGTAAGATGTCCGAAAAAAATAATTATATATTTAATTTTATTATTGTAATATTTTATTTACGCAGTTTTATTTTAGTTAATCATAAAATTGAAATAGCCGGGCATCGAACTAAGTGGCGTGCAATAAGAGAGGTGTATGTCCAGCAGTGGACTACGATAGACTGATGATGATAGAATTATCGACACTGTGTATCCACTGGAGTGAGTCAAAAATTCCATTTTACCTTCCTGTGATGTGAAACGATAATTTTTTTAACATTCCAAATCTGTATTTTTAATTATTTAAAGATTTCATTCATTCTTTTTACTACTATTTAGCAAGTGAGATATGTATGAAACTGATTACTAGCAACCTTCCGTTATCTTGTGGAATAGATAAAACAATGTTCAATATGTTTCGTAACGGTTATAAATGGGATAATAGTAAGTAAAATGCGATAAAATTACAAATCTTAATCCATTCATATCGTCTAATATATTACTTTGTTTGTCTCTGTGTAACTTATCTGTAAAATGTGTTTAATAATGTATAATGAACGGCCTTTAATAATCCATTGCCAGACTTAGACCTCCTCAGAAAGTAAAATATTAATAATTTAAATTAAAAGCCTATCTACTTTGGTATCAGACATCTATTTATTAGACACTAGCTGACTCACGCAATCGTCTTATTTAACTGCCTTGTTGATCTAGTGGTTAGCGTATGCGACTTCTAAACAAGAGGTCTCGGGTTCGATTCTCGGGTTAGGCCAAAAAGTGATTTTGGGGTTTTCTTAGGAAATTCCCAATAGGTGCCCAGAGTTTGGAAGTTTGGCGGTGACTCACGCCCGTGCCTCGGAGAGCACGTAAAGCCGTCAGTCCCGGTTGTCATGAACATCTATGGCAATCGTTATTGGGAAGTCAGTGCCCTCAAATATACTGACAACTAGTTCAATCTTTGAATTTCAGTTCTCCCTTAGGGTTGCGGAGGTCCGATGCCAGTCGCTCCGTGGAAAAACTGAAATTCAGGTAAAACCGGTTGAACTGGTAGCCGACCCCAAATAAACTTGGGAATAAAGGCTAGGAAGATGATTGGTAATTTGCGTTTGACCTCTAATGGGTTAAGTTTTTTTTTGATAAAACCGGAAGTATCCAGTACTAACATCTTTTATAAACGGCCTAACCTTGGTTATAGTGGTGAATCGGTAAAAGAACTTTAAATGCAAAAGTGGCCTAAGCCACACAAATAATACAAATATATGGATTTATTTCAAAATAACAAACTTCATTCTCAAGAATTTAGGACAGTAATTGCATAAAATATGCTTATGGACTAAAATCCACTACAATAAATTATATGCAAATTAATGTGAAATTCGTGATTATACAAAACCTATTATTTTCATACTATTTGTCTCAAGGTTAGGCCACTTTTGCGCTGACAGCCTGATATAGCCTATGGCCTTCCTCGATGAGGGATTTTATCCTTTTAAATCAGACCAGTGCTTCCTGTAATTAGCACGTTTAACTAAACAAACATAAATTCTTTAGCTTCATAATGTTAGGTATAGATTTCAATTTGTTTATTTTTAACAGAAGAGAAACGTGTCAGGTTATAAAGGTTTACTTTGCGCATTATTTGAATGTTTGTAAGTTGTATCGTATCCTATCATTTTTCTTATTTCTTACAAGATAATGATTGACAAAGCTAACAATGTTTTCACGTACAATACAATCCTATTTCTTTTCATGTCAGTTCAGTCAATCGTGACCCTATTTTGTCAAACATCTAGCATTAAAATAATGATGTCTTACGCACGTCCTTGTGTAAATCTTCTTACCGAATTAACTGCTTTGTATTTATATTCCTTTGATCTTTTTTTATATTTAAGCCTGACAAATTGACTCTTCTCTGCCTGATGCTATCTTTATAGGGAGTACAGACAAAGTAGCACGGGGACCAACACTATGGCGGCTTAGAAAGATGCTTCTGCATCATTAGGCCTCCGGTCTCGCACCCACCAACGTAATACGACAATAAGAATGCTGTCATTTTTAGGTTGGTCTTCTTTGAGAGAGTAGTACTGCCCCGGTCGAACCGGCCCATGCGCGCTGAAATCAGTGTATTTACTACCTATTTTTAAGTAATTAAATATATCTAGACTCATATTTTCGTCTTTTCTGTTCTGTAAAATTAAGTAAAACATAATAAAGTTGTTTATGTATATAAATTAAAAAACTGTTTATTTTTTTCCCGATTCTTCTAAATTGATTATTGATTATAAAATAAGAACTAAATTAATACTAAAATATAACACTGTCTGCGGCCTTTAGACTTGGTAAATAATTTATTATGCCATCACTTCGTATAGATTCTAAATAGAATAGTAGGTAATGGAATAGTTTCATTTCAAGTTTGAAAAGTCAAACTAGCTACCTGATAGGGTTGGTACTTGAAAAACTATTTATTTATTGACATTACATACTTAAACACATTACTAAAGTAAACTTGTCATCTACGTTATCAAATTGGTTTCATATTTACGGCTTATGCATCGATGACAAAAGACTTGTATTATATTAATATGTAGAATATTAATAGTATTATTTGTCGAAACCAATATAATATGACACATGAAAAAACTATTTTGCAAAATATAGGTGAGACAGAAACTATTAATAAAATCTTCGCGAATTTATTTTAACGATGAAGAATCTTTTATGAGAGCGCATTTGCTAACTACCTGTGAATAAAGTGAATTTCAACCGTGAATTGATCGAAGACATTCACAAACAAGCCTTCGTCTTGTCACTTACACATGATGCTTTGCAAATCTAAATTAGGCACTTACTGCATGTCACCCAAATAATTTCTTCTTCACAAATAGGTATGTTTAAGTTATGTGTACTTATCGGTGGGTAGGTATCCTTTTTTCGCGGGGAATTTCGCGCACCATACCCTCCGTAGAGGGGAAACGAAGGACGTGTGTGGGACTCCCGGCAAACCGGTCTACCGGCAGTCGGGAGGAGCTCCAGTAAGGCATCAGCAAATTCTGGAGTCCCCCCTGCCGGGTACGGTGCTCGATTCCAGAATTCGCTGATACTCACTGGGGACATCCCAGGATAATCAAGAAATTACCGTTTTACACACTAAATGGCGGGATGGGATCGGCTCTTTTCCGATCTCTCTCTGCGGACTCCTTCTGGAGCATTATGTTCTCACAGAAGGAGACTGCGGACTACGCTCGCCTGCATTGCCACGATCAATTCTGTTGGTGACAGATTTCGTTCGATCTGTCCGACTAGGTCTCGACGCTCGGACTTCCTCGCAGGGCAGCCCTCCGTGTGTAAGGCGGAGTCCTGGGCGGACCCGTAGTTGTGCCGTAACCTCACGTCCGATTCTATTCAGATACTCACCGAAACAACCATATCCAGTGAGTAGCTGAAGTAAGTATTCGAAATACGATACGAATGGCCATCAGCCGCTACAGACTCCTAAGTTGAGCCTTACAAAGTTGGTGTGTATCCTGCAGTGTTCTGTTTATGTGTAAATATTTAATAAACTCCTGCAAGTATGTCTTGTTGATTATGATGAATATTCCTCATCATCAACATTAGAACGTCTCTGGATTAGTCAAAGATAGAAGTTGCCTTAGGAGTTAAGTCCGTTTCATGCAATTTATTTGCAGAAAGTTTGAAGTAAAAATCATAAAATGAAATGAAAATCATCATTCTAAAAACAGAGTTTGAAATAATAGCATATTTCTAATGTAAAAAACGATTCATCGACACGCGCTTAGCTAACCAAATTCAAAGTTATAAATTACCTGAGTAATCCTAAATTAAAAAGCATCATATCACATAGTAAATTAACAACATTACATGGTATTTATAACCTCGTATCTTATCCTTATCTTCTAAATATTATGTAAGAATGTGTGTATTAAACACTACTATTATACTATATATACACGTTTTTGTAATGTGCCGATCGTGAACCTCACCTCGATGTTTCAATTACTTAAGTATATTTAAATTTATCATATACTAGCTTTTGTCTGCGGCCTTGTCCGCGTGTGTGCTGGTTATCGCTGTAAAGAGTAGTCTATGTCTTTCCTCAAGAATAAAAGCAGGTTGAAAAATATCACTAAAATTGGTGCAGTGTACCAGACGTACAGACACTTTCGAATTTATAATATACATAAACTAATTCGAACAAATTCTATATACTTAAACTACTGTCAAGTATTCGCAAATATCGACGTAGTGTAATTAATATCCAACTAGTGAAAAGAATCCTCGAATTTTAGATAGGTACTTGAGTCTGCCGGTGGTGAAGTGGTGTCGTATGCGACTGCGATTGAGGTCTCCGGTTTGTTCCCTGGGTCGTACCAAATATTTGAGTGATCCGCAAGTACTATTTGTTTCGGAGTTTGGGTGTTTTCTATGTATACTGTGTATACCTTTAAAAAAAAGAATGTTTTGTATTTATAGTATATCAGTTGTTTAGTACCCATAATAGAAGCTCTGCTTATTTGAGAGCTGTTTGTTTGAGATGTCTAAAATATTTATTTTATTTATCTATTCATTGAACGTGCGAAATATTGGCACTACTTGGAAGATTCGACTCATACACCTTATAAAAAATATAATTTCATTCAGTACATGTTTTGCAAGGAATATAAGTTCCTGACTCCCAAGCAATGTTTATCAAGTGAGACTTGGGAGCCAGACTATGCAACTATCTACTTTAAGGACTAATAGAGTAAATAAATGTACAATTAAAGAAATATGTACCACCCAAATAATTGGATTCAAAGTCGCTGTGTCCATATTTGACAAAGTTCCATTTAAAAAATGTGACCCAATTTTATTCGATAACTACGTACAAATATAATGTCAATTATTATGTTAACAAGTAAGTACTTATTAGCCTAGAGTACAAGTCTTCTCGTATTTCAAGTCGGTGAGACTAATTTAAGACGGAGATACGAACTGAGAACAGTTGAAATATTCATGTAGTGGCAACAACAATTCTAATCTTCACTGACAGATTATTCAAATAGAAGGTACTAGAATGAAGGACGTAATCAAGTCTCCTAAAACCTGCCCCGTTAGACATACCTAAGCTATACGCTGAGTGTAACTTAAAATGTTTTTTTAAAGGGCCTTTTCAGTTGTAATATTTACTGGGAATATCTTTATTGACAAGACATCATATAATTCAAAAGTACGGCTAATGCTAATTTAAATATCAAATCTGATAAATAAATTATTCTAGTTTAATATCAAGTTGAATGCAATCGACATACCTAGATATAGCAATGATCGTGGTTAACATTTGAACCATAGCGTTTTCTAGAAGTTCTGCTTAACAAATTAAAGTATTACATTTAAAAATAGGATATATAGGAATAACACTAGTGAATGGGACTGTTTATTCGCTTAGTAATATCAATATCTAATAAAAACTTCAATTTAGTTGTTCGACAAAGAAACGTTACTAGTTGTCATAAATAGTCATAATAATAGCTACAACATAAAAGTCTTTACATTAATTATATTTCTTAAAATCTAATTAATATCACATGTGTCGATTAAAACTATTCAATAACTAGGTAGGATAACAGAAAATTGAACCTATAAAGGTATTCATATCGGATATTATAACCTACACACAATACAAAATTTACCGCAAAATGTTCTATTTTGTTCAGTAAAAAAACCACTTACCTTAATTCAACAAAGCTCAATTAAAAAACCGCCGCTTTGACCAAGAGACAGCTATAATAAAATAATATGATCACGGGAAAATAAAACTGAAACACGAACACTTATAATCACTAAAAATATAATAACTTTAATTCATACACGTAAATAATAGTAATTAATTCACGAATAACAGATATATTTGATAGTTTCGTTTCGGCGGGCGTTCGCGGCGATAAACGACAAGGACGTCAATTTTCCACCGCGGCTGGGCGCAGACTGTGGCGCGGGCGGAAGGTGCGGCTCTCCAAGTATCTCCCGCCCGCCCAATACCGCGGATACACGATACCTCTAAGGGAGGCATTTTGCTCATAAAATAATTGATCAACCGTACATTCTATACAAATACATAGCAAGAAAAAGTTTTTTACTTTCAAAATTTAACAAGGTAACGAGTTCTTTTTTTAAGTTGAAAATGTTCTTAAGGTTCTGTATTTCATGACTCGGAACCCTTATAGATTCGTCATGTCCGTCTGTCCGTCCGTCCGTCATCGATTTACCGTCCAATTGGTTAATGCTAGAAAGATGAAACTGCATGAATATGTATTGTGTTTCGTCCACTTATTTTTATTTTGTGAGCTCTACGAGTGCTAATATTATGTCTTTGTCATGGACCAAAATAAAAATTAGGCAATAATTCAACGTTCATTTGCCAGTCAATTGGTACAAAGAAATAATTTAATATTTAAATAAATCGCACGTGTATATATAACACTAGCGACTCAACCTAGCTTCGCTCAAAGGTCAAAGGAAGGAAATTATTGAATTTTATGTACTAGGTATAATATGCATGTTTTACAGTTAAAAACCTTCCTCTTGAATAAATCTATCTAATGCTGAAAATTGCTTTAAATTCGTTGAATAGTTGAATTAGTAGATCTAAACGGAGAGACAGCGAAATCAACTTCATACTGTTTAAAGAAGACAAGTTGAAGTACAATATGAACTATTTTTTTCATCATCACAGACCTTTCTTACTTTGCATTGTTATACATTAACTAGAGAACCTCAAACTCTCTCAAACCTCTAAGCAATGTCTAGTCTATATTTCATCATCGTGTAAGTTTTCTTAGTTTTTCTTTGTATCATTAAACATTTTGAAAAGAAATATCTAAAAAAATTCAACACATCAATACTACTTTTTCATTCAAAATTCTTTTTAATATTCATTTAACATGTAAGTAATCTGTGACATATAATATATCAAGCTTGATTTAAATTAAAAAGTTTTATTTAGCTAGTATAAAATAATAAATAGATAGATATATTATATTATTGTTAATAATGATGTTCTTTCCTTATTTTTACTTAAAAAAGTTACTCTTCTTACATAATAAGTTGGTTACTTACTTATTAAGGTATCAAATTATAAATTCTAAGAACGTATTTTGAGGTCGGCGATAGCAAAATTAAGTCTGTGTGATGATCTATTAAGAATACCGAGTGTCATCACACTATTTCGTTCTGTGGGAATCATAAGACCAAATAATAAAGTACGCAGAAGTAAGTTTAATTAATATAATATCTGAAATCCGTCAAGAACTGGGTTGGGTCCTCTCAAAAACGAAAAACCTACGTTTCATTAATTTTCAAAAACCCTTTTTTTTCTTTTGCCTGATGGAAAGCATGATAATAATCCACCATCCTTAATGTGAGTGCACTTCATGGTGGTTTAGTTAGATGTTTCTGCATTCTCCCGGCCTCCGAATGAGCAGAATGATTGGGCCTCCGGCTTCACACTCACCAACGAAAGCCGACAGCACGAATGGTGTCATTTTAGGTTGGTTTTTTGTGTTTGCCCATGTCGAGCCGGCCCATTCGTCCTGCTGAACGTGGCTCTACTCCTTGTTCTAGATATAAGTATCAGGTAACATTAGATTAGGAACGTACCTAATCTTCCTCGTTAGTTACAAAGTATTCTGATTCAAAAATATTTAGAAAACTATAGTTATTAATTTTTCTATTGTATTTTTTATTTATGCTATATCTTCCTAGCCTGTCAGATCAGTCATTATTCTAAAGACTACGGTTTTTTCACAGAGCGACTAGCATCAAACCTCATATACCTCATACATCAAAATAACACATAGATTACGTTTTACACACATTTGAATGGAGTATCACGTAAGTATTAATGAAACATTTGATCAAATCTTCGACCAATCATTGGAAGAACGTAATGCCAAGATTGTTAATTTAAAGCCTACGTAAATTCTGGGCCTCTAAAATTAAATTATGAATTGGAGAATAGATTGCATTGATTGTTCCGCTGGAATTGTGATGTTGATTATGATACAGTCGTTTGAGAGGATTGGTTTAGTATTTTTCGTTTTAAATTACTTATATGTATTACGTGTAATAAAAACGACGACAGCAAAAATATTTGTGTAAAATAAACTTATTACTTAAGTTATGATATACTACAGAGTTTGGGATTAAAGCTGTATCAGATATAGTTCAAATTAATTATTTATTAAAATTTCTGGACATTTAGATTGTATGCCTAAAATTCAGCAGGACAAATAAACTTTGTAACTAATACAGAGCACTTTATGATATTCTTTAAACAGGTATTGTAAAATAATTGCTTAGAGTTAAATAATGTTATTCAAAATTCAAAATCAATAGATCTACAATATACCTAAGCACTTTAATATGCACTTAGTTTCAAACAAGTAGCAGATACCTGGATAACTTATTTTGAACACGACTTACGTCGAAGGCAATCCGACTTTTTTTTTATTAGACATAAACATAACAGATATGCCACGGAACTCTTTCTGTGTGAGTCCAACTTGCACTAGGTTTTTTTAAACAGTAATTTTATTACAAAAAATCTAAGTAAGACCTCTGTCCTTTAACCTCACTTGTACATTCAATACAATGAATGCTATATAATTCATTACTCATAGCCATCACAGTAGTCACGTATTCCTTAAAATTAAGTCTATATAAAATTGTTTATTTAAATATTGGTCGGTAAACAAATGTAGTAAAATGGGGTATTAAGTTCTGAACAGATTACACGTTCAGTTGTTTACTGTGGCATAGTTGATTGACATTGCCTACATTGTTCAACGCGCATGTTGATAGGTTGTTAAATGAACTTAATAGTTAGGAGTAACGAATAGTGTGTACTTGTGTCATCATCATCTGTTGGACATAGACTGCTCCTTAGTAATGAGGTTTGGGTGTAGTACACCACCCTGGCTAAATAGGTTAGTATCATAGAGCAACATGGTATATTAAACCCCTGCGTATGGTTGTAGCCATACGCAGGGGTTTCCTTGTTTTTTTTGACGTATGGAAATCCCTCGGGCCGTCACCGTCGGTTGATTGCGACGAGGCTGTGTGCTGTAATGGCACTGACTATAACCACACGGCGTGCCACTCTGCGTCTCTGAGGTGGGAGCGGTCTAGGTGCCATTGTTATTAGGGCATCTAAACCCCACGCAGGCGTTTGTTTCTGTCAACGTATAAATCTAAATGAGCATATCAATGACACTGGTTGGAAATAATTTATTTTTTGTTTTAAATATTATGTGAGTTCATAGTGATGGACGATTGTTTTTTTATGTCAGTTTAAAAAGTGTACGTGTGAAGAACTTCGCACAAAAAATGACAGACTGTTTTGTATCAAAAAAAGACAATAAAGCTACGAGTATCCGGTGCCGGTTCACAAATCTGTGTTACTTTATGAGTTGCTATGAGCAGCTATAATGGTCTCACGTGTTCCTTCTTTTTGCAGCGTCGTTGTCCTGGGTACTATGCTCCATTAATTGACTCTTACAACACACACATAATGAATATGGGCTTGAAACCTTGTATTCTCAATCTGACACTACACGTGCTTATGTATTTGATTACCTTGAATTTCTATTTAATTAAAATTAGAACATACAATTTCATTTCCTAATTTTATACTGTTATAAGAACATTTCACATTTCCTAAAAATAGCATGAATATTACATTTTGTCCGTCTTAATGTTAAAAGTTTTATATTTCCGTAATTATTTCTAAGAAAACTTTTTCTATTACAAAACTCGTTTGCTGGCGGTCATACCTTTTGTATTTTATTTTAAATAGGAACATCTCAAAGTTCTGACTGCCAGTGATTGATTGAACGCTATTTAGGTACTATGTTCGGCTTAATTTATTTTAGTCAAATGCTTACTTAGTCTTGTCAAAGTCAAAGCATTGTGTTAATATAATAATTTTCAAATTATCGTATTACGATTATACCTTAACAATAACAAACGCAGCCTTCACCGCGGGGTGGATCTAGTCTAAAAAAGTATTCTAAATTGCTATTCACATCGTCAGCTGCCTGCCAGCAAAAGTCCTATTAAAATTGATCGAGCCGTTCCAGAGATTAGCCAGAACTACAAATATTTATTTTTCATAATTACCCTAAATATTTCCATGTGCATTTGTTAATTTTAAATTTCAAACAGACACTTATTTTTATTTATTCGTATAGATTCCATCAATTATAAACCTTTATTTGAAATTGTGTTTAGGAACCTATAAGCTATATAAGTATTTTTGCATAATAAAGCTATATTAAATAGCTTTATTATGCAAAAATTCTGCAATAAACTGATTAATTTTAAAAGTGTTTTTTATACTTTAAATGTAGTCATTCAATTTTTTTGCGGTCTCAGAATCTATATATAGCCATATTTGTTTATATAAAGGTTTTATAAAAAGGGGTCGAGTCACGATCGGAAGTCCTTTCATTTCGAAAGCCATCATTTTCGTACAAATCTTAAAAGAATTTTGATCCCGGACCGCGGTCTTGCGGAGTGTTAAATGAAAAAAAATCGTGGCTGAGAAACGACTACCATTTCATCGAAAGCAAATATACATAGACATATCAAAAGTATTAATTCTTTATAATTGTTGTTTTGAAACGTTACCCCTTGGGGTTCAGCTTTGACTGGTTGCTAATATGCCTTTGGTAGAAAAAACTGCTATTGAGGATAAAAAGTTTGACTTACTCTCCAACGCCTTCTGAATTATTTATTCCACAAAACTCTCAAGTTTATTGGATGAGGGAAGAATATAAATACTTAAATATTTCAATCCTTAAGAGTATTTTATTTTTATTTACTTGGGAAGGGAACAACACTTGACATAGCCACAAAAAGGCTTGTGTGCCATTTTTATACAAACTTTATTTTTGTGTAATAAAATCCAAGAGGAAAAAGCTGTACAAGAAAAGTGTTTGTCTACAAAAAGATTGAAATTTTAATTTTTATCTAAGATCGATTATCAAACTCACACTCAAGAATTTTTCATTATTCTTGTGAATCAGAAACAGAATGAATAATTTTTAGAAAATATTAGGCAGTCTTAGTTTTGGCAAGGACTTTGGTGTTGTTTGGTGAAAGCAAAAACGAAAGAACGATGAATTTATTATGTTCGCAACTTTTGTGTGCGTGTTATAAGACAGTTTAGTCTATTTTAAGGCTTGCCAAATGTCATGCTTCACAATTTCATGCAGCAATTTGATTTATCACTGTAATACGGAAGGAATTAGATTAGAAGTATTGGGGAACTTAGTTTAAGTTAAGCTGTATTAAAAAAAAGCCTCCCGTCAACCAAGGCAAGACATTAAGCACTGAGTTATCTCTTAAAGACTGATGAAAACGAAAATATCACTAAGGGCTACCTAACTCTCACTGAACTACCTCTTAAATGTAAAGGACGTTGGTGAAAACCGCCATGAGAGTTTCCGTTGTAGCCAATTTGGGTCTACTTATTTATGCCATAGTATTGCTCTCACGCATTTAAAAACAGTAGTTCGTGAATTAATTCAAGTCTGTGAAGCAAGCATTGTCAAGATTACTATAGTTTCCTGCTTACTCCAACAATGTTAAAATCATTGTAAATAGTTACAAGCTGTTTCAAGTTACAAGAACCGCTAAAATTCTTTACCTATGAGCGAACGAATATTATCTCCTTTATATCCGAAGATGCTCCTTTAACGATGCGATAACTTACAAAACAGCAATCAAATGTGGAGGAAGTCATAAGGTAAGAAAACATTGTGATACCGTCGTTACATTACAAAATGTAGTGCATTAAGACAATGTAACTTTAGTGGACTGTTTGATATCCAGATCATACATCAGGTTCAAACGGACAAACAGGTATGTGAGCTGTGTGACTATTTAATTAAATATCATTACAGCCGTTTAAGTTACACGATGTGCATGAGTTTAAACAATCGACTAAGAGAGTGTTTACTTACTACATACTAATTTAGAAAAGTTTGTGCATACTTGATGTTAAATTAATAGAAATTGTTGTCAACCTTAATAAAATTGAAAAAACTGTTTGTCAATTTTATCAATTCTCGACAAATCTCGACACAAAACTTTTAAACAGGTACCGTGCCAAACTGCTTTATCTAATATATAAAATTCTCGTGTCACAGTGTTCGTTCCCATACTCCTCCGAAACGGCTTGACCGATCTTTATGAAATTTTATATGCATATTCAGTAGGTCTGAGAATCGGCCAACATCTATTTTTCATATTCCTAGGGCGCGAGCGGAGCCGCGGGCATCAGCTAGTTTTTAATAAAATTTACATACATCATAATTATATCTATATTTGTTTCTGTAACACTAGGATAAGATGATTGTTAATTACAAATTTGGACGGCGTCTGATGATATTATTATTATTAATATATAATATACTTACTCTTCGAGTACCTATTATTTGTATTGATTCACTGTATGCTTATTTTTGCTGATTTTTCTCAGTATAATATAATTGTCATGTCTAATTTTATTTCTTCTTTTCACCTTTGGATATTGGTGTGATTCAATTGAAAAAGGTAACCGTATGCACGTTATATTGACGAATTCTGATTTAGTAGGCTCTAGGCTCACTCAACTGTAAATTTCAATATTTGCCCACAGAGAGCATTCGGTCCGCTACATGGCAATCGATATAATGGTAAAAAACGAAGCGTGTGTTAGATTAGAGAAAAGATGAGATTAATTATCTTTTAAAATATTAGAATATTTAGAACGAAAGGAATTCGAGTATATCAAATCAAACCAAATCAAATCATATTAAACTTTCTTTTTATATCAATGTCCAGTAGTCAGTTACTTAGTCAGTCGTGATTCTATTCGTCTGTTCCAAGGTGTAGATCCTATGGAGAAGAACAGACGAGAAACTCCATGGACACTCTTTTCCAACATCTTTACATACATATTTCACATTATACACATATCCATAAATCAAGCATTATAAATTAATACAAAACTTAGAGAACATTTTAGTAAAAAGAAATACACAAAAGTGAATTGCATATACTTAGCTTTTAAATCTATATAATATCCTCAGTTACTGGTTGACTAGTAGAGAGCTCCGTACTGGTCCACTTCTTGACAACAAGTCCCCCTGTCCAGTCGGAACCCTCGCTTTTATAGGCGACGACAAACAAGATCGACACATGTATTTGAATCAAGTACCTTCATTAAAGTACATTATTTTCAGAATGTGTTCAAATTAAACTATTAATACAAACATATCAATATTAATATAAAATATATAGTTAAAAGTAATAATAATCACATTAACATTACTAAACAGTGTTTATAGGCAACGACAACTGAGTAAAACATACGAGTATGTATTTTATCAACTACCGTCATCAAACAATATGTTCAGAAAATATATAAAGTAAACTATTGACAAACATAATTATATCAATATTTATACAAAGTATTTAGTTATATTAATAAGTACATTTACATGAATCTAACACGTGCATGTTGCAGTGTGCATTTCGTTACTTGGAACATTTTTTTTCTCTATACAAAGTAATATATTTTGGTTAAAGCGGTAAAAAAGTCTATATCTTCCATTCAGAATGAATGTATTTCCATGTCAAAATTTATTGAAACCCATACAGTGGTTTGGCGGTAAAACGTAAGACGTTAAAAGACGGTTTAATATATTTGAAGTCATCTTTTTGTTATTTAGTATCCAAAATAATTTAACTTTTATTTCTTCTATCAGAGACAGCATCTCTCTAAAACAGATATGGTTTAAATAGCATTATATTAGCTTACATTAATAGATGCTTTCTTTTGATAGTGTTTTTGTTTTGTTTGTTAATGTAAACTCAACAACTGACAAGCTTTACTTTAAAAATTAATATGTTAGTAAACCTATAAATACCAATTGTTTTTTTCTTAAATGTTTTTGTATTAAAAAATAGTAACTACGTTCTATATACTATGCCATTTCAGAGGGCTTTATTACTAACTACTTTTGTTCCACAGTTCAAGATTGCCCATTTAAAGTAAGAAAACTAATCAATTTGAAGTACCTAAACTTTTCTACTTCTTTCATTTAAATTTCCAACTGCGTCTTTTTTGAATTCAGATAATTAACATTCCAAAAGGTTCCATGAATAAAGTTAAAGCTGAGAGATACTGTGTCTCTCGTGCACAGTACTGCTAAACAAAGTTATCGAGCTGCCTCCCAACGCGAAGTTCGTTAAGATTAACAAGGGCTGGTGTCTACACACAGTAACGAATCAGTTCCAATCAGTGTTTTGCTCTCGGGTCTCTTCAGACTATATTTTGTTACCATGGTTCACGAGTATTAGAAAATCTGATTTGGATTCACAATATGTTAGAGGATTGGGAACTGTATTGAGTTGTCAATTCTAAAGATTCCTACAGTGGCATATATTGCGTAGAGCACAGACTCCTTTATTGAATAACATGTCATATGAAAAATACATTACTATTGATATTTGTCGCACAAAATTAAATAAAGTCTATGAATAAGGCTGTTAGTGTTTAACAAACATCAAGATCAAGGCTAAATTAATTGATAAACATTTACTCAGTACAAACTTTCTGCAATTAATCAAAATATTTGTTTTAAAGATAGGTGAAAACGTTCTATCGTTGATTAATTTTAGAAAGTCTACTTAATAAAATTTACCATTGAATTTTGTACTTTTAATACCCTAAAAACTTTGCTTTCAAAATTTGTTTATTGATTAAAAATAGACGTTAATTAATTTAATTAAAGAAATATATAGTTACTAGCAGATAATGTCCTTCAACCGACTTTTGTGGTTAGTATTTTACGTACAAGCTAATTTATTTTTACAAGTTAACTCATTACATAAAGCTCCCTTCTCCCTGTGGTTGAACATAACACCCTCAAATGAGGTAATTTGCATGTTATTATGAAATAACTGAGGGAGCATTTCAATTTTGGCAGCTCATAAGACTTGAGCAATCGACTGTACTTACACCCCTATTAAAGTATCGCCTGACTTTCTACGTGGTTGGGGGCAGGCCCCAGCCCTTGTAAGGATTGTACGAGCTTTGTTTGTGTCGCCAAGAAAGTTTTCTAATACCCTACTTATATCTTTGGGTTAAATAATGAAGCCAAGTTTGGCCTGCTTTACTTTAACTAACCTCATGTGGAGGGTCACACATGAAAGCTGTGTGATTTCGTGTTTTTTTATTTACAATTTACACAATTAACATACGCGACTCTATTCCGAGTGTCCCACTCGGTTTTGTGTGAGCCATGCTTCTAAAAAATCATAACTTTACTCATTTTCTGACTGTTCAGACAAACGATGGCCTGCGTTTTGTTCAAAATCGTTCGATGTGTAACGAAGCTTATTTAAATTGTAAAATAATTTAAGAACCCGCGAACCGTTCTCCCAAAAGTTTAAAACTCGGCATTAATGATATTGACAGGCGGCGCACTTATCTAAATTCGTCCCTGGCTCTCAAGCATCGGTCTCGTTAATTCTCTGTGTTGTCAGAAACTTCTCACTTTTCTAGACATTGTTATTCTTGTCTTGAAGCCTTCCCGAATTTCCTTTCAGCCGACGAAACAACTGTTAGGAATTATAACACAAAAACCACAAGGCATAGCTAAATTGACAAGGATAATAGGGCCTTCTCTATGTTACGATTATATCCAATTCAAAACGGAGATTACTTTTCATAAAAATACATTCTATGTTAATGACAAATAATCTTTTTCTTTCAATATATTTTCCTTGATAGAGATATATTCAGATACTTTTAACATCCAAAATTAATGTTGTTATTTACTTTTGAGATTTCGAAAATAATTGATACATACATAAATTTGACTGCACGATTGACCTAGTGGTTTAAGCAGTCGCCATGCCGCTCTCTACTGCGCCAAGTATCGTGGGTTCAAATCCCACGTGGGACAACTCTTTGTGTAATCCAGAAATTGTAGTTCTGAGTCTGGTGCTTGTGCCCATTTCATGTATGTTTGTAAAGTACCCCGCGACATAGAATTTATATTCCTAACCGTATCAGGAATATACTATGTCGCGGGGTACTTTACAAAGGGATGTCTTTTAGAAAAAAATACCGGCCCTGATTCTTAAGCTTTCACGACTAAAACGTTTATTGCAATTAAATTTGGCATGGATATACTTCATTACTTCAGAAAGTTATAAATAGAAAGAAATACAAAACCATTTAAATGTATAAACGTTCATTATATAATGGAGAAACAATACTTTCTTCTTCTACTAATTCAAAGCTAATAAAATATGATACTTAATAAAAAAGACTGCCGCTTTCGAGTGCTCCGTGCTTCATACAGAAATAATAAAGAAAATAAGAATACAGAAATTGTAACATTAAACTCTAAACCATGATCTACATAGTGCCCCCGGGATTTATGCATCGTTATTACCCTGAAAACCTTAAATTCTTTTCATTTTTTTTTTCATTTTATTGATAGCAAGCCGAAGTGACTCTACTCTGCTTGACGTAAAGCATGAGTGGAATCCAGGAGTGTGGGGTACTAACACTCTCTGCGAACGGAGCGTGGCGATGCGGACCCACACTGCCTGCATTCACTTTCATCATCATCATCAACCTATCGCATACCATCTAATCCCACTGCTGGATATAGGCCTCTCCCATTGCATACCACTCTGATTGATTTTGGGCTTCTCGCATGCAGCTCCTGCCGGCCATCTTACGCAGGACGTCACTCCACCTCGCTTTCGCATTCGTCTAAATACTCGTACCACTAAATTTATTATATTTTATTAAATTATGAGTTTCTAGATATCTATTGGTAAATTATAGGTACTGAGTCTCATACGCGGTCTGTATGGACACTGGACAGAGAGACTCAACATTTGCTCCTTTCTTCAAAACGCCAAGCCGTTCCCTTCAACATACTAGCATAGTTTTAATTAATGTAGTTAATTTCTATTTGTGAAAATAAAGCTTTACTTCCAAAAAAAAACATGTCAAAAAGAAATTAAAACAAAATCTTTCTATCATACATGGACATCTACAACTCATAAAACTTAAGCGCATTCACGCAACCAATACATAATCCTAATAAATCTGTCTTCTATAAATACAATTTCGCTTAGTTGAACTCGACACTTCTAAAGAAATAAATAAACAAATCTCACCAAAACAAAGAACAAACTCACATATATTTTTCGCTTCCCCACATCGTAGTAGACTCTTATGTTTTAATAAAACGCGGTCACCGCAGCGTCGAGTTAACCGTCCTCTACTTCTTTTGTTAGATGAAAGCTTTGGGGGTGAGTTTCCGTGAAAATTCTCGAGATTCTCAACCCCGAGACGCAATATCAATTCACGAATTTATACTCATGTTCTATATGTATTGAAACAGACACAATATAAGATAAACGACACATAATTTAAAAATAAATATGTTACCATGTTTTAGGTGAATTTTATTTTTTAAAGTATTATATTTATGAAAAACAGACAAGTTAGAATAGTGAAACGGATTGTAAAATAAGCCCATTTGTTTCTTTCCAAATAACTTTTTTTGATTTATGTAAAAACTGTTTCAGATAAATTCGGACATCCAAATAATACCCTAGGTATTAAATGCTTACAGATTCAACCGTCGCATCAGCACACAATGTTAAAAATGTTTATTAAAAGTTCGTAACAAAAAAAATTACATTTAAAACAAACCTCAAACAAATCGTAGATAAATCTGTAAATCATATAAAATTATAGTATGGCCTAAATTAAAAATAAATCACACTTCAAAATCAATGCGGTTCGAAATATTATAACAAGCCCATACCAAAGGTGTTTCCCAATTTACTGGGCAAAAATTTATAGAATAACTTTAATAGTTATAGGTAGGTAGTATTCAAAGAAAATTAATCATGTACATTTTATATCAATCTTAAACAAATTTTGAAACACGTTTTCCATGTAATATCTCTGCCACAATGCTAATCAACGATCACAGTATGAAACCGTGGGTACTTGACATTGAACTCTATGATCTACTGCAGAGTCAGTCCCTAGTCCTAATACAGCACTTACGGTATCCCTTATCCTAGCGCTCTCGCCCAATTCCTTTTATCTCTCATAAGAGTATTGCTTTGTATGCTATATAATTTATAATATTATATATAATATGTTTGATTATGTATGAATATTGTTATAGTTTTTCATTTATGTCAGAGCTAGTTTCTAATGATAGGATATAAATTTATAATAGACACCACGAACTTCACTACGGTGTCGATCCTGTGGACGCCAATATCGCTCTCGTATTGGACTCTACAGCCATGCTAAACATTGCCACAGAGATGTTGTCTAAACCATCTGAAAAGATGTTAAGGCCTGTTATTATTATTATATAAAACTAGCTGACCCGGTAGTAGTAAAAAAATCCATAATTAATAAAAAAATGCTACTATGAGTATAACGAACCGCAATTCATTTTTAGATATATAGATAGATAATCGGTGAAAAGTACTTGTATATTCCATTTAATTACGTAACCTAATTAGTAACTTAATACCTATATGGTGACTATGCATTGATTGAAATGTGCCAACTAACCACACACGCCGTCCATTTGGTTAACCTGACGTTGATTCAAGCGACTGCGACTAATTGAACACAGGATGTTATGTATTGAATGCACTTATCTAGTTAAAATTCTACTAATTAATACCAAAAAGGAGTTCTAAGAATTATCAAAATCAACTTAGTTATCTAGGCGCTACAGTGAAACATAAATAATATTGATGGCCTAACGAATAAGCTTTCAGAAATATACGCCGATTGTGAATACTTTTTATACGTTTTACATTTTTATATGAAAGGTTATAAATATTTTCAGAGTGCTCAGATTAATTGTTTCGATGATTTTATTTAAACTAGCTTTCGCCCGTGGCTCCATCCACGTGTATCTCGATTATTGCAGTCAAAACTAGCCTATGTCTTATTCTGATATAAAAGCTATATTACTGTAAAGTTTTATCCAAATTCGTTAAATAGTTTTTGCGTGAAAGAACAACAAACATACATACATGCATACTCACAAACATTAGTGAGGATTCATTCAATATCCGAATGTCAGTCTCTTTTAAATAAAGTCAGTAAAGTATTCGTAAAACGTTCGAAATGTATATCCAATGCGTATTTACAGGGATAAAGTTGAGCGATGTACTATGATGCGTATAGTTGTATATCAGTTCTTTTCACAGCCTAATTACTTAAATAAATATCTCATCAACTACTGTTACGAGAAAATCACCATGACACGGATATTTTTTTACAAAAACTCATTGAGCGTCGTTTCGTCCTTTAAAGTGAGAGAGACTTGAGTGGCGTCGGTTACAAAAGTAATAAACGGCTTGGCAATTCATATGAAAATTTGTGTACTTTTTCAGTAGTTTTGAGAATAGGACTTAAACTTTTTTATATACTTCTAAGACGCGAGCGGAGCCGCAGGCATCAGCTACTGCTTTTATACAATAAAAACAATACCGAATAACATAGTACGTTATACAAATAATGATTAATAGATTCTTGCCACTGAATTATTGATGAACATTAAGTGATAGAACTTCCTCATTCTTGAATTTATCTGATATAATAAATATCAAACTGGGGCTTCGGTATATTGAATAGTTGGCCATCAATCTTACATTCATAAAGCAACGATCTGACAATGGGAGCACGTCCGGCCTTTTATCCGAGGATTGAGATTCACATAAGAATGTTCAATAAATAATTAAAGTTTCTCTTGAATGGGTGTGTTTATGTAGCGTAAATGTATTTTTAACCGACTTCAAAAAAAAGGAGGAGGTTCTCAATTCGTCGTATTTTTTTTTTATTTTTTTTTATGTATGTTCAGCGATAATTTCGTCGTTTATGAATTGATTTCAAAAATTATTTTTGCATTGGAATGGTCTTAGCTTACAGGTGGTCCCATTCGCACCATATCGAGATCTGATGATGGGATCCCAAGGAAATCGAGGGAACTCCTCAAATATCATAGGCACAATTGTCGCGATTTGGGTACTCGGAATAGTTTTTCATTGAAGTCGGTTCCTTTTTGTTAAAATTATTATTATTATTGTTATTGAACATCGATGTGGTAATTGATCGATGTTGTTGAATGTTATAGAGGATCTATGTATGTGACCGGGTATGTTGCTGTAAGGTCATTTATAAATGATCAGGAATAATTTCTTTTGGAGTGATAACACCAGAGAAAATCTGTTCTCAAATAAAAATATAATTCTCCTAGATACAATGTTACGAGTCATAAATAGGCTTTGTATACTTCACGGGTTTGGAGTTATATTGAAAGGCATTTACAACTTATTAAACAGACATACACATAAAAATCAGTGTGCATAAAAGTATGAACTAAAATTTTGCAAATACAACCGCCACTGCGACTTCCAAGCCAAAGGTATTCCACAGAAGTTTAAAATACGGCCTCATTTAGTTCCTAAATTATCTCCTTTGTCTTTCACAAGTTTCCGAAGCAAACTAGAACCCCTACAATTGTTCTTAAGTTGATAGAAGCAGTTTAATTTATTGTGAACCTCGTCTAACAAAGGGCTCCGTTACTTTGACTGACGACTTGCTTAAACCTGCCTTTGAGTTCAAACAACTAATTATAATTTTGCTTGTGTTTCGGTTACTAAATTTAAGCAACGATTGTTATTTTAGGATAGTTGAAATTACGAAATTAAGGGCAGTAATACTTTTCCTAATCTATTTTTGTAACATCGGAGCTTACAGCCTAAGTAAATTATATATATGAGTAGTAGTAAAGGATTCTGTAACGGATAGTGTGTTATAAAAAATCTCGTTGGATTTTAAAATCCTGTACGATTACTGGATACTTCCATTTAGCGTCGACAACGTCGGTAATGCATTTGTGACTCTGGAGTCACAGATGCTCATAGCGGTAGTCAGTTAACCAAAAAATACTTTAAATTTATATGAAGACTTTTATACAAGATTTTTGGTAAACTGCAGCTTAGGCTGTAGCAACTTGATTGATATCAACGTTTTAATCAATATGTTTTTGATCGAAATCAACAGAATCTTTTGAGAAAAGTAGAACACCGTCTTTAAGAATACAATTTAGATAAATGAAACGAATTACACTAACAACCGTCATACCATCATATATTCCATTATTATTTTTTAATCCACTAAAGTGATACTCCAATTCAATTTGCTGGTGTACAATAAAGCAATTTCATTTCACCTCTCGTCCACGAGTTCATGGCACACTGACAAAAATGTTCACTACTTTAATATATAAAGAAACTTCACGAATGTTATACGTATCAACATGGATATGCTTATAAAAGATTTACATGATTATATAACCGTGTCGAAAGTTATTTGAATAAAGTAATAGAAGGGAAAGCTACTGCTACTATTGTCGGATTTTACAGAGCTATACTTGACTTAATTACAAGATTTACGTATTCGCAATCAGATTATCTTAGTTCTAAAGAATAACTTAACTCCTACCAATTAATTCAGTTTCATCATTCTTTTCGTTTTAGCGTTGAACACGGCTTAAGAGCTAAGTACTGCTTTATAAGCTTAGTAGAATGACAAGCTAAGTAATGGAATAAAGTCAGTGTCCTATGAATCTCTATATAGCAAGATAAGATGGGATTACACAATGCCTACTAAGTAAAATTATAAAATATAGGAAGAAAGATGTAGTAAGAATTGGCCTACTACTAATATACCTATTAAATTGGGTGAACATCTAAAATTATTAATTTATCGTCATTTTGTAAGTTAGTCTTAACCATTTCAAATCAATAAACGACTAAGAAATGAATTTTCAAGACAAGTTCATTTATTACTGAATCACGATCTTGAAAGAAAATGTGAATGAAAATGTCTTTGTCTCTCTGGAGTCGATCCCTCATGTTTGAGGATCGTGGTCAGCTTCAGGGTTGCATCTAGAGCGGATAATCATCCTCCATCGGTTTCTGTCCAGCGCGTCTCTTACAACCGAGTAGATTTTAGAGGACTTCGAGTCCTTTACTTGATAGGTCCATTTTGTAGGTGAACGACCGTGCGATCTTTTGCCTTCGGTGTTCCCCACCACGATCAGTATTTCTAGATTTCCGTCGCCTCTGTGTAATAAAAATGTAATAACATTAAAAAACAAAGAAGATTAAGAGATTCAGTATGTAGATTCATTATAACACAACTGTATTACATATTCATGCCGTTTCTGACGTCACGCACATTACTTCAATGTTTAAGTACAGGTTAAGGCTCACGGCATGAGAATACTGTCAGACACTTCAGTGTTCATTGAGCGTCAAAATCACATAGACTTGCCACTTATTAGAATCTAGCTAGTCCCACGGTGTTACCCGCCCTTGTTGTTGTACCATAATATTAAACGCAGTAGCGATTCGGGGCAAAGCTAGTCTACAAAAATCGGCCAAGTGCGTGTCAGACCACACACAGGAAAGGGTTCCTCAGTCATCCTTAGTGGTACGTGGATTTAAAATCGTATCCAATAGATAATTGTTATGTTTACGTATTAATACGTTAATTTTGTATGACGTTTTCCAAGTGAGCGCATTTTACCAGTTGAGCCTCTATAACTGAACTAACAAAGTCATCTAATTCGTTATAGATTTCCTTCAAAGTTCATTAGATGGACCATCATCACGAATTTTTTCAGATTTTTCGAGCCAGCTGTTTAGCTTTTAGAGGGGAGGGGGACGCCCAGTTTTTACAAAAAAGTGCCCTTTAAAGTGAAATATCTCGCAAACGGATACCTAAATCAAAAAATCGTCTGGGAAACCCTTCACTGTTTTTAAAAGACCTATTTAATGATACTCCACACAATGGGGTAGCCGCGAAAAAAAAAACAACCCCACTTTACGAGGGGAGGTACCCCAAATAAAATTATTTTTCAAAAATTTATTGTAGCACTTTGTCGACGTAGTTACAACACGTATTCATGCAAAGTTACATCTTTCTAGCACTTACCGTTTGGACGGTAAGTCGAGGACGGACGGACGGACATGACGAATCTATAAGGGTTCCGAGTTATGAACTTCGGAACCCTAAAAAGTAGCCAAAGATACTCTCTATGTCATCAGTTATCTGCTAGTAAAAGTCACGTTAAAACTGGTCTAGATATTTCAAAGATCAGCCGAAATAAACAGGCAGACAAACAGAAATACATTTTTTTTATTTTATTTTTTTATTTCAGTACTTTATATACTTTCATTTGCATTCACTTCAATTTTATTTATTTGTTTAGATTATCTCAAGTTCTAGCACAAGAATCATTATTATTGTCTTTGTTCGAAAAGCTGATTTGATTGTGTCAATAGTTACTTACTAGCTTGTGTTTTACTATGTTTTAATCTATATATATAAAAATGAATCCCTAATTTCCTTGGTCACGCCATCACGCGTGAACGGCTGGACCGATTTCGCTAATTCATTTTTTATAATATACCATAAAGTATGGCCTTAACCCTCCCTTGAGAGGAGACCTGAGCCCAGCAGTGGGACGTTATGGGTTGTTGATGATAAAGTACGAAGATGGTTCTTAGGAAAAAAAATATTAAAAATTGTCTGATAACTTTTATTGGAGGGGTTCCGAGAATACAAAACAATTGAGTGACGTTGAATCGACTGTTAGGCGGTAGGAAGTCGCGGGGTCGGCTAGTATTATTTAAGTGAGAAAATCTTAGTACATCTTAAATTTTCTACTTCTTACATACATAACTAATATCTTGTAAGGAGTAATTCGTGTCTATCTATACAAATTACTAAAATTGGAGTGTCTGTTTGTAATATTAAAATAACCGCTTTTTACTAAATGCCTCTGTACACGGTACATATTCCAAAATATTGTTATTACAATTTTTGTCTGTCTGTCTGTTTGTGTGTTTGTTCCGGGTAATCTCTGGAACGGCAGGACCGATCCCGATCCCGATAGACGGGACTTTCACTGACAGATAGCTGATGATATAAGGAGTAACTTAGGGTATTTTTTTAGACTAGCTACGCCCCGAGGCGTTGCCCGCGGATACAACAACAAATGCGGGTAACACCGCAGGGCACAGCTAGTATATATGTAAAGAAAAAAAGATTTTTAGATGAAAAAGATATTCCAATAACTTTTTCTGCCGTAAACTCGCCTTTCTCTAATGGCCTAAACGAAAGACTGAATCAAACGTTAGTCAATAAAATTAGATGCAAGATCAACGAAATGGAAACAAAAGTAGCATGGACAACGATAGCACAAAATTGTGTGAAAAACTATAATGAAACAGTACACACTGTCACTGGGTATGCTCCAAATTATCTGCTAAATGGCACAGATGTTACGATTTTGCCAAATGAACTGAAACTTAAAAAAAACGAGTATGATTTAATTCAAGACAGAATCAAAGCTCTAGAAAATACAATCAGATCACATAATTACAACAAAACAATTTATGATAGAAATCGAAAACACATAGACTTAAAAGTTGGTGATGTATTTTTTGTTGATAATGGAAACAAACTAAATAGGAAAAAACTCGATGAATTGAGAATCGGACCCTACAAAATCGCAGAAAAAATATCGAACTCAATATACAAAATAAACACTGGACATAAGAAATCAGAGTCAAGTTTTTTTCACATCTCAAAATTAACTCCAGTTCCTGCACTTGAAATACCATGAGGAGGATGCATGAGGAATTGTAATGTTTTATCTTCTCTTTGAGGGGGAGATGTAAAGAAAAAATATATTTTTCTCTATTTAAATTTTAACACTATTTTTTATTACCTGTGGTATAATGATTTTGGTTTGTCAATGGCTACGCGTATTACATACATTGTTGAAATTGTTAAAAAAATACTTTAAGTGATATAGGAATCGACATCAATAGTAATAAACTTTGAATGTTGTTTCTTTTGTTACAGGTTTGTTAATTAGCATAATTTATTTTATTTGTTTATTATTTGCAAATGTAGATAAAGAATTACTTACTTTTGTTACAGAAAGAAACCATTGTTTTTATTTTACGGTGTCGATCTGTCAATCACTAGAATAATATCCTTATATATATATATATAAAGTTTAAACTCGGAAACGGCTCTAACAATTACGCTGAAATTTGGTATTGGAGAGTTTTTGGTGTGAAAAATCGATCTAGATTTGTCTTATGTTTGGGAAAACGTGAGTTTTCGTACGTTTTTAGGGTTCCATAGTTCATGACTTGGAATCCTTTATAGATTCGTGATGTCCGTTCGTCCGCCCGTCCATTCGGGACTTACGGTAAAAACGGATAGCGCTAGAAAGAAGAAACTTGGCATGATTATGTCTTTCTATTATGTCGACAAAGTTCTACAATTAAAATCATGATAAAAATAGTTTTAATTGGGGTACCTCCCTTACACGTACGTAAAGGACGAGCAAAGCTCGGTCACCCAGAGTTTTTTTACATAATATATATAATATGATTTATTTCTCACCAGAATATAAACAAAAATGTTATAATACAATACAATAAAAAGTGTAGCAAAACTACGTGGGTCAGCTTTTACGAATGAAATGCGTGTTGCCAATTCTTTACATTTCATTTTATACAACTACGCAAACAAACTAGAACTCGCTCGCGTTCAACCTTAATTTATTTACGATGAATGGCGATGGTGACTGTAATATATATATGATGGGCATCCAACACTAAGCGGCTTAGTCTAGGTCACTAACCCTCGTTAGTAAATAAGCGACAACTTTAGCTTATCTTTCGTTAATTGGCACATATTAAATTACATACATAGATTTATTCTATCAATATTTATTTGTGTGTAAAAAGAAATATATCTGCTCTGAAAAGTTCGTTGTCCTGAATACATTATAAAACCATCGTATAGACATCAATAAAGTAAATTGAATCAATGAATATTTCAAACAACTGGCACACAAATCGCCCTAGTTTTAAACTAAGCAGAGCTTGTACTATGATAACTAGACTGAATGATAGTGTTTTGTAAATAAATACGAAACCTGAATCTCTTAGTCACCAAATTTATTCATATTCTTCACGAAACGACCAAATTGACGTGTCTGTTCATAACTTCAAATTGAAAGGTTTTCTTTAAGTACATATGAAAGAAAAGTCAAACGGCTGCATCAATTTTGACAGGACCTTCACTGATAGCTGATGATAGAAAGACTTCGGCTACTTTCTTAGACTACTACTAGCTATAGCTAGTATGGATGAAATCAATCCATGATTGGCAAGATTATTTTGTAAAATATTTTCTTGATTTCAGAATGGAAACGTCGTGGACCTTTTCTTCCTAGCCTTATTCCCAATATTATATGGGGTCGGCTACTATTCGTGGACCTTAATGTAGAAAGGAAACCATAAAACTAGAAAAGAACCATTTAGTCCATCTCTAATATGTGTGCAAACTGTGAAAGTTTAAGATTTTATTTTTCAAATACGACCTACTAAACAGTGTACGTCCATGCAATGCAAGAATAATAACATAAATTGGGGTAGTTTGTATCTATACAGGATAATAAATAAAATTATCTGTCTTTAATTTAAATTCAACAGCTTTTCACTAAACGCTAATGTAAATACTACCTGACCCATGCCACATTATCTGCGTCTACTTATTGCTCGTGGTGTGTGTGAAAAGAAAGTGAGCCAACCGTATAAGGTAGACATATTCAGGTTCCCCCTAAAAAGTTCAAAAAAGTTCCCCTCGGCTAACGTGGGGACGTATGGTTTTAACTCTCTGCTGAGAGGAGACCCGAGCCCAGCAGTGGGACGTTACGGATTGTTGATGATGATGATGAAAGGGTTCCCCTTCTTCCTTACTTTATTTTTGTGAGACTTAAACCGTTTACGCGGCGCATGCAACGGAAGTTTCCAAAATATTTTTTCCCATTTTTGCAACATTTTTAAATGTTCTCCTTGCTTCTATTGATCTATAGTTTAGTTTAGTTTAGTTTAGTTTAGTTTAGATAGTTTTATTATAAATAGCCTATAGCTTCTCCTGATAACTGATCTATGTAACACTAAAATATTTTTTCAAATCGGAACAGTACTTCCTGAGATTAGCGCGTACGAACAAAATAACAAACAAACTCTTTTCTTTTATAATACATATTATAGATAGCAGAGATTAACATACTGGCTTACAACAAAAAAGTATATGTCTGTTTTTTCGACTAATCTCTTGAACCGATCGCCGACTACCGACCCGAAATAGTTTCGCGTATAACAAACACTAGAAAGATGACTTCTACACCAACAAAGTGTCTGTCTTATAAGTCTGAAATGTGATTAATACTTCAGTTGTGCACTACTACCCAATTGGAATAAATATAAATCATTGAAATGTAATTAGAAAAGCAAGTTAAAATGGACCGTGGTTAAAAATAATAAATTGTGTTAGGTTATGTTACAATTAATTAAAAGTCCATTGAAAATAATCATATACTATTCTAATATTATAAATGCGAAAGATTGTGAGGATGTATGTTTGGATATTTGTTACTCTTTCATGCAAAGCTACTGAACGGATTTGGATCAAATTTTACAGTAATATGGCTTAGAAATTCATCCCATCTGTTACACGTTCATCGTTAAGCGGCTAAACTGCTAAAAAAAGCATAAGTAATAATTTAGAAGATACTTTGATTATTAACACAGGACAAAGACTACTTTTTACAGCAACATACGACATACAAGCGAATGGCAAAAGATAGTTAAAAATAAACAGTAACAAAATCTTATCATAACAATACTGACACTATTTTCCCAAAGCGAATTCCACTTTTAAAAATTATTGTCTTTTACACAAACAAGAGTGGCAAGTCACTGCGGCGCACCCTCAACTTTTGACATACATAAACGATGGATGGGCAAACAAAATGATGATGGAATGTCCCTTGGTTACCGCCCACCCACCTCGATAAATCACTAGCGAGGACTATATAGTAGAACGCACAAACATCTGTAGAGCTCGTAATATTTTGACGTACTATACTTACTTATATATTAATTTTTAGTACTACTTCTAATAATGATGAAAATGTAAATAATAAAGGCCGTGCTTGTTTAAGTAAATTTTAACACAATTGCTGAGTCTAATCCTAAAACGTTAGGATTTGACATTTAATTCTATGTACCAGATGGTAATAGATGTTTTGTATTGTATATAACTATATTTCTGACTTCAAGGCGGTGATATCCTTTCCTTGTTTATGTGTGTAAACTGTAAATTGGAGTGCAATAAAGTTGTTGTGACAATTGTAATTATCGCATTTAAGAATATTGTCTGGACTTTAAAAGAGACTGTGATGCCTGAGTTTGTTTCGTCCTTTCTTCTCAGGGCTAGTCCAGTTAGGAAAGGCGGAACTCATCTGCTCAAAAAAAAAAGTTTAACTTGCAAAAGTGTTCCTGTAACCTAATTGCAGAATAAATAATTTCATTTCATTTCATTTATTTTATCCTATTTTTTGGATTAAACATTCTATTCTATATTTCTGTGTATAATAGCTTGAAACAGTATTCGAGCTTATTATTTATATTTTATATTGCAAGAGACTTTGAACAAGGCCACATTTCGATTGTCAAATAGCTGTATCCTTTGTTAAAGTAACAATGACAGCTGTCATGTTGGTTTCAATACTTAGACTAAAAATGACCTAGACCGGCCATATGCGTGCACCCGTAAGGGATAGCAACAAAGTACATTAAATATTAATGTTGCCAGGTTAAAACAATTCCCCATTAATAAGGGAGAATCGTTATTCCGTTTACTGTTCCAAACGTTTTAAAAATCTGTCAAATATGGTTAGATTAGAATAGAAGGCCTTCAAAACCAAAGCTTAGGATGTAACCGGGATCAAGATAGATTACATTAAAAAAAAACATTTTTTAGAAGGTTATAGTATTTATTGGCCCTTAAATATAATAAGTATTCTGAAGAAATTAGTTTAGTTTTCTTGTCTCTAGTTATCAGCATATTTTTGTACTGTAATATATCCTTACGTTCAAATATTTTTACATATAGCTTTGCTATTGCCCAACCTTGTCGTCCAGTAGCCTTCAACCACATTTTACGCACATTTTCATCTTTTGGAAATCTGGAGGACAATAAAACACAAATCAAATCAAATCAAATTAAATTTCCTCACCATATGGGGTAATTTCAAAAGGCTGATGCGTTATCCCTAAAATGCTGGTAACCTTCCAAAATTACCTTAACACATTAATGGTCATTCAAACTTTAGCTGTGACAACCTACGCAATTTGGTCGGATAATTACAAAATTTTCACACTTTAGAAACTAGTTTTTATCACTTATTTTCAATTATTTCTGCACAATAACAAACAAAAATTGATGTAATTAATCGTAGCTAATATTAAAAACAATATTAGGCCGATAAAACGCTATTTTTTATACTTACGCGTGAAAGGTTATATTTTCATATTTGCGTTCACTACGGCTTTTGCAGGCGAAAACACAACACTGTACCATATTTGTTAAAGTATCTGGGTTGAAAACAATTAGTTAAACTTAAAATCACACAGTAATTCACTCAAAAAGCCTTATTTTCACTCCTGATAAATTCCCGCTTTGAAATTTGTTTGACACAAATGTTTTGTGACAAACATATACGGCGATAAGGACAAAAAATACGTATCTCTATTTTTCTCTAACACACTGGAAAATGGTATCGTTATCTCACTCTCTCGTGGTAACGCTTGTTGGCATGTCAGGTCTTGGTCATTCTTAGTCTAAGTTTCAATACGATAGTTTTGCAAGCAGATTTCCAATTGTAAATGTCAATAGCGAATATTCGAATTCAGTACCTGAAGACCTTGAAGGTGTTTTAAAGTTTGTTTGTTCTCACGTTCACTGTCTTCAATATCGTTTTAATTTAAGCACACTGTCAAGCCTAAATCGATTACAGTAGCGTGTAATAGTAGAGGCGTATGTCAAGAAATTGATGTAAAGGACTGATGATGATGATAATTATGATTTCGTAACAATCACTGATAGCGGTAATATCATAATACACTACTTTCACAATAACACGTCATCGTTTTAAATTATTTCTTTTGAGAAATAATTAGCAGCATTATAGCATTATAGCAGGTAGCAATGACAATTACAAGTAAATTTAAAAATTTAAATAACCCGTAAAAAATAATGATTGGACCGATTGCCATCAAACACAGTTAAGAGCAATCCCAACTAATTCACCTTGCAAACAAAATCAAAATCGATTCATCCGTTCGGGAGCTACGATGCCACGGACAGACACACACGCAGACACGTCAAACTTATAACACCTCGACGTTTTTGCGTCGTGGGTTAAAAACTGAAGAACTAGGAGAAGTTAGCGGATATATTGATAAATACATAAAGCTAAAAATCAGATTTGACAAACTTGATTTGAATTTAAGTTTGAAATCAAAATGTCTAATTTATTCATCTCTATTGTAAAACTTACCGCGCCAGTTAAGAGGTTTGTACTAAACAAGCCAAAAATACTTATTTGCTTTGATTAAACCAAGAAAACTGATCGGGATAATAATTGGGTCACTTCTTGTATGTTGTTTATTTGCTTTTTTATAAACATATATTTTATTACTGAAGGTGAAAGACATTATCGGACGCGGCTGACGGACGCGGCTGATAGCCGCGAATGATAAGTGTGCACAGTCTCATCAGTCGGGTTTTTACCAGATTTCTGTCGGACGTCCGAACGCTCAAAGTCAGTCAAAGGTCACTTCCGCTACTTACGTCTGATAGTTTGCACAGTTCATTGTATGTTCATACTCTAGATCACGGCTGTCAGCCGCGTCCGATAATGTGTTTCCACCTTGACTGCTACCACTGTCGTTATTCTCTACAATCATTATAATAATCATAAGTCTAACAAACAATAAATCAAGTTTGGTCACATGGTTGAAAAGACTAAAGTACGAAGTACCCATAAAGATTGAAATCAGCTCATAAATAAGGGTTGGGTTAAACAAACAACCGAATAAGTCTTTTGTCAACAAATCACAATATTTATTTTCGTAGACTTATATGTTTCTTAGCTTTATACGAAGGAAAACACACGAAAAACTGACTAAATTGATTCCATAATTTTACACATAAAATAGGCAAGCTTTTTATTCAAATGCGAAAAAGAAATTTGGTTCAGTCGATCTAATAGCAGTGTTTTCGCCCCAAAGGCGTGACAAAACATATTCGAACGCATAACCTAAAAGTTATACAGGATTCTGTTACCCAGTTCACTTGAGTAATTGCTCAACTTTACACCGGGTATGGATTAAACCAAACTGTGTACGATACGGTATGATTAATTGGTCGGCAATTCAACCAACAACGGCGTACAGAGAACTAACAGTGATTAATTTTCAGTTTTTGTATAATAACCCTTTGTATAATAATCCAAGTTATAGATATTTTTTACTATCGACAACACGTGACTAAGGATATAAAAGGTTATAAAAATTATTATGTTAATAAATTCACGCAAGAGTGGATTATACAGAGGATCGGAAGAATGAAGGATTTCTTACAAAAAAATAAAAGAACCGATCACAAAATCAATACTCTGAATCGCGCAATACAATGCATCCAGTAGATCGACGTCATTGTTTCAAGCATAGACCCGAAAGGAAGTCTTTTAATAGTATGTAACCCAATTTTACGAACAAAGAAAAACTGTTGGAGGAAAACAGCAGCGATTTGAACTTAGTGTTCTAAACAAGAGACACTAAGCTCTTAAAATTGTTTACTTTAAATTGTCACAATCATTTGAATTATTTCAATAGACTTCATTAGTTTTATACTGGATTGCAATACATTTTTTTAGTGACAAAAACATGAAGTAAGATGAAATCTCACTGAAAAATATTACATATAAACGTACATTTTCGAAAATACTTTTTGTAAATTTTCAGTTTAGTACAATAATTCTGTTTGGGAGTATTATTTGAATCAATACATTTTGGGACCTTTTTTCCAAATTAAGAAGGTTTCGGCTTTAAATCTATTACAATACGGCTGAATTTCGTTTTTCCTTGGACCTCCATAACCTAAATAATTGGCAATATCGAAGTTCTGAAAAACTTAAATAGTAATGATAAAATTACCTAAAAGACACTTAGTGCTAACAGTAATTAATAGTTTTATAAACTGAGATATAGGTTATACCTATATATATTTTAAGAAACCATAACACAATACTTCGAACATGCTCCAACTCGAGACCAGGATGACAAAAACTCGACATACGTTCAAATTCCTAGTACGGAAGTATTTTACAAACAATGAGTAATCATTATTAATTTTATGATATCCTTTCCTAGAATTTATACTACGTATTATTCACTTATGTGTATTAACGTATAAATATATATGTATTGTATTCACGTAAGTATTTTTTTTCTTCATTCATATATGTATACCATTATAAATTATATTTCTTACTTCTACGCATCTACTATGTTTGGTTCTGCAGTTCTGCATCGCCCAAACTTAGAAAATGGCTGCGCACTTTACACTTACACCGCGCTTACACTTGTGCATAAAGAATGAATAAAATAAAATACTTTTTTAAATGAAATAAGTTTTTTGAGTTATCCAGACTTACTGCTTTCAAGTCTTAGTAATAACTGAAAATATCAACCTAGTTATTACAAAACATGGAAAGAAAACATCTAAATATATTCCGACAATTCTTAACAAAATGCGAGCTCTAAATGGGGTGACGCAACAGCTTTTCAACCGCAACGCTTTTGTGACAAAAACGTGAAATAGTACGCGAGACAAAAGTGACCCTTTTAAGCTTAGAACATACCCGTGGGCTATATCTGTAACACAATATAACACACTTTGTTACATTTGCCTTACAAATGAATTCCATTTCACTATTGTGTCGTGATTTCTGCCCTATTAGAAGATTTATGGGGCATTCGCTTAATCTTTTCCATTACACTTTACAGAAGCATTTCGTGGCATAATAACACAATAAGAATAAATCTATTATTGTTTAGTGTTTAAACTTTACTGTATTTAGTTATTCTTGTTTGTATGAGTAATAAACGATTCATTTAAGTTGACACGATTTTTAACCGTTTTAGTTTCCTCTTTTGTGTATCCTTAATCACTGTAATTAGTGTCTGAAGTTGTTTGTTCATTACTAAACATGTGCAGTGTGATATGATGAACGTCGACTGTTTCACTACGTATACGTAGTTATGCCGGATCGAGTTCATTTTTATTAAGATATATGGAAAAACTAACAGACCAGATGATCTATGACTAACTGATCCAGTGAGTACCACCGACCCTAATTCCCCAAGTGAAAAGCTACAATTGAGTTGTCAACTTACAAGGTCTTTCCATAATGAACATTTTCTTAAGATCTATTAATCGCAAAATACGTACCACATATTACATTTTTTTTCCACAGATTGCTTATATGAGGCAAAAAGGTAATAGAGCCACGCTAATTTCGCAAGAACGGGCCGACTCGGCCGGGGCAGTATTACCCTCTCACAGAAGACCAAACTAAAACGACAGCATTCGTGGTTTCTTGTTTCGCTTGTGAGTGCAAGACTGTAGACATAATGACGCGGAAACATCTTAATCTGGGTAATCATGTTGCATTGTCAGCATTCACAATGACTTTGGTGACTACTATTCTATTCTACTCACGTCTTCCATAAAGCAGAAGAGAGCTATTTTGGCAGACATAAATATAAAAAAAGCGGCCAAGCGCGAGTCTGACTCGCCCATGAAGGGTTCCGTATCAGCAAGTAACATCATATAAAAGTTCTTGTAGTTCGTTGTAACTTAGCACGATGTTTTATACTAGTGTATTGATTGAATTAAAGGTAAATTGCGTTTTACGATTTATGGCGTATTAAAAGAAACTAGATCTCGTTCAAACCAATTTTCGTTGGTAGTTTGCATGGTAATGTACAACATATATTTTTTTTAGTTTTATCACTCTCTTATTTTAGAAGTTACACATTTTACCACTTTGAAAGTGTCTCTCACGCAAACTATTCAGTTTAGAAAAAAAATATATTAGAAATCTCAACATCATTTTTGAACACCTATCCATAGATACCTCACACGTATGGGATTGATGAAAAAAAAAATTTTGAGTTTCAGTTCCAAGTATGGGGACCCCTAAAATATATTGTTTTTTTTCTATTTTTATGTAAAAATCTTAATGCGGTTCACAGAATACATCGACTGTCCAAATTTCAACAGTATAACTCTTATAGTTTCGAAAAATTGGCTGTGACATACGGACAGACAGACAGACTGACAGACAGACAAACTTGACGAATCTATAAGGGTTTCGTTTTTTGCCATTTGGCTACGGAACCCTAAAAAACAAGAAGTGCTCAGCGGTGGAGTGCCAATCACCTAAGTGATATTTCATTTACTCGCATGTGTATTATTTATTCAACTTATAGCCAAAGATTTGGACGTATAGTCGACATGTCAGCGTAAACAAAAGCAATTATAGTTTATTGCTAGTTGGTGCCACGGTAAAAACTATTATTTGGACTTTCAACTCATATTGGGCATCAAATTCTTAGCAACGAGCAGACTCGAACTCCTTGATCCTATTCCTACTTAATTTAATACATCAGTGGTATAGTAGTAGATCGTAAGTCTCATCTCTTGCTCTTTGAACTATTAAATGCAGCACTGACCTGATTCGATCTCAGCGAGAACATTGAACTGTGAAGGATCTTTTTTTTTAATTTGCTGTTGTTGCTGTTTTACTTATGGCTCAATAGAACAAGTTTTCACAGACATTTAATTATAATTTAGTTTAGTGTGAATAAAGGATAAAATTCAACGTAGGATTTAAAAAGGAATAAAGCAAATTGACTTTCATTTATATTTAATTTTACGCAAATGGAACTGATTCGTGTAGGTGACTTGTACATGTCTCAAGCGTTGAAGTTCAGATAAATAATAATTCCTAAAATTTATGATTACCTCTTCTTCTCTGTTTAGTTTATTTTTTTTCGTTTTTCTAACGAAGAAACGGCAAACACTGTAGGATGCCCACGGGCCAGGTGGAGTGATGATTTAGGCAGGATGACCGGCGAGAGCTGGATCCAAGAGGCCCAATATCGATCAGTGTGGCTTGCACCATGGGAGAGCACTATGTCCAATGTCCAGCCTATAATATAACGCATTCTTCTTCTTCAAACAACAACAAATACCAATGAAAAGGAATATTTTTTTCGTAAGAGGTAACATCCAACAAGTTTGCAGTAAGTTGTAAAGTTTTAAGAAAATGACATGGAGTTTTATATCCACCATAACTAGATAGACTTTATAGCTTGGATTTCGTAAAAGGTTCCTAAAGTACATTGTGGTTTCTTAGAGTTTAATCTCCTCAAAGAATATGCAACGTTACCTAAAGTCGTATGATTCAAAGGGTTGTGTCATGAGATCATTGAGATAATTTTTATTCCGAATGTTAATGTCATTAGTTCAACTACATTATATATCAAAATATTGTATGTAATATCAGGTGAAACGTGGTGATAGTTATATTTCTGTAACTCTATTCCGAGCTTAGTAAAGTTAGAATTCTAATTTAGACTTTAGGTTTTATGTCAGTCAGTGAGCGACAGCGTTTGAATGTGTAGTTCGTTGTTAAATATAAGGCATACTCGTACATCAAGATTATGAGGTACAACTATTAAGGTATGTTTACATTGTAAGTACCAAAAACAGCTATTAAATATATAGCGATATTTTTTTATTTTATTTGAGTCTACCAATGTGACTCTACTCCACCTGATGGAAAGTATTAATAGAATCCAGGAGTGAGTGGAGTGCATACAGTGCAGCATGGTTACCCACACCATGGCGGTTTAGGGAGATGTTTCTGATGATTGAGCCTCCGGTCTTACACTCACCAACGAAAGACGACAGCACGAATGTTGTCATTTTAGATTCGTCTTCTGTGTGAGGATAGTCATCAATCATCAACAACCCATAACGCCCCACTGCTGGGCTCGGGTCTCCTCTCAAAGAGGGTTAAGGCAATACGTCCCCACGTTGGCCGACTGCGGGTTGGGGACTGGCAAGACACGTTGTGGCTACGTAATCTTGCATTTGGGTGTTTTTTAAGCCGCCCGAAGGCCTCCAACTAAGCTTCACGACTGCTATCTTATGACAACAACCGAGACCGACCGCTTAACGTGACCTCCGAATCACGGAAACGCTCATAACATATCATGCCATATACGGTCACCCATCTAGGTCTGACCACGCCGTAGTTCCTTACCCTCGGTGATTGTTTCCAATCATCTAAGGCCACTCGGCTATGAGCGCATTCTGATATGAAGATAGTATTGCCCTGCTATTCGTGCTGAAATCAGCGTAGCTCTACTGCCTATAAAACACGCGGCGCAAACGCAGGCAAAAATTAGTTTTAATTCGTTCCTTATTATTAAATTATACTTCGTACTAGGATCCTCTATATAATACGAGTATTAAAGAAAATTTCTTAAATTACATAGGAAATTATATAAATTATGTATTTTATAAACGGTTCCAAAATAACCCATTAAAATAACAGTCCATATTAGATCTTAACATAAAATGGTGCCGTAAAAACGGTAATCCCCCGACACACAAATAAAAAGAAATTACGTCAGTGTGAACGTATCTCGTGTCGCATCAAAAATGTTATTTCCACTTTTACGGTAGACAATTTAATTTCCGTTTTAGTGATACCCCGCGGGCCGTCCCGTTCTATATAAATTTGATTTTACATATAAAAGGTACCCCCTTGCGAAAACGTACGCTCGAGGTGTTTATAATTGGACTTTCTAAATATACAGTGTTAGTATTTATCTTTGTTATATTCCATTAATAATGATGATGTAGTGCTGTCTGATTGCGCCACTGGTAGTCAGTTGCAAGCCATGGCCGTCATCATTTGATGAGCACATCCAACTAGGCAGTAGACATTATAGTACATAAGTTTGTGTGAAAAATTTAGATGTACTCTCTGTGCTCTCACTCTCATAATCAGATGGAACGGCCATCCATCACGGCAGGTGAGAGATCAGGTGCAGTACCGAACCGGCTTTACGTACAAACCTCGTGCTGACATTAGGCATGTAGGTAGTAGACCAATTTGCGAAACTCTAGAGTTATGAGGTAGTCGATGTACTCATATTACTGAAAAAGCTATGATTCAGTACATTTAGTTTGGCCCGGCCCAAGTGAAACCACAATCTTACCGATAACTTATCCATACAAATATTACAAATTCGAAAATAGCTCTATCTGTCTGTCTATCTTATATGTTTTTAAGGCTTTTAATTAAATTTGGCATGGAGTATACTTTGATTCTTAAAGAAGGACTACTCTTTAGCAAGATAACTGAAATATACCATTACCAGCCACCATTAGGCATAAATATATTATAGATCATACTCTGGAATAGCATAGAAACCTTTATAAAAAATGTACTCTTTCTGTGGGAGGAGCCAGAACGAGAAAATAGGGCAACACTGAAGGACGTAGTATAAATATTGTAATATGAATTATTATTTCTAAAGTAATATAATACTTAAAAGTGTTATCTTTGTACAAATTTAAATTTATAGCAAAAGCCACTGTCTTCGGACATTCTCGAAAACCAATTTCTTCGTCATAAATTCAATAGTTGAATTCAAATTACAAAGACCTTCGTATCAATTTGGACAAAACCCCGACCGAGGAATGTTCAAGAACATGACAAAAGAGTCGAGTACGTGACCGATTACCAAAATGAATGTTGTACTACATTATATTTAGAATATAAAGATAGAAGCACGTACAATACAAATATGTCTAAAACGAGAGTGGTTCTCTTAAATAATGGCAACTGTAGATAGGTAAAAATAAATATTATTAAAATATTGTAGTAGCTTGTTCAGACAGTATTTTTTGTGCACGCAGCTGTCTGATCCCAAACTAGACAAAGCCTGCACTATAATCATCAGACTGCTAAAAAATATACATTTCTAAATCTGTAGGTATATATTTTCCTGTGTCACCTGTCACCTAACTCCTCCTTAATCGTTGATTTGGTTAAAATATCACCACAAATTATAAAATACAGTCCTTCGCCGCGTCTGTCTGTCGTTTATGGTTGTAATGTGTCGTATATCTAATGGTTTAAACTCAGTCGTCTGTAAAATGCTGTCGGATTAAATATTGTTTATCATTTTTATGATTAACTTGATTACATCGATGTTCGCGTATGAAATCTGCAACTTATAAGATTACCGATCTCATCTAAAGATATGAATCTTCCAATAATTTTCTAATCTTCTCCCTGGCCTTTTTCAATCACTCTGGGGCTGAGGCAACATTTATCAGACAGTAAAAGTATATTACATGATTCTGTATTCTTAATACCGTACCCTGTAAAAAGTTATTTAATATACCGCGTTTTTGTCAAATTTTAAAATATCAGATTGGTTCTAAGCCCTGCCCTGTTAGTGCTAGATCTCATATTAAGACTTTATGTACAAACCTAAAATTTCCGTTCAACTTATAATACAGAAATATAAATTTACGTAAAAAACATTTCAACAAATAGTAGTACTATTTAGCTAGATTTAAAATAAACTTGCTAATGACGTAGTATTCAATACTGAAGGACGTAGAACACACCTGGACAAAATGCATGAAATTAATCTTTTTTTTTGCAAATACGTTTCACGTATTAGGTTTCACTTAGATGTAACTTAAACTGACGTAAGACTGAGAGAGAAACACGACAAGTTCCCCGCTTTTATTCATTACTTTTGCAGTTTGAATTCCCTAAAGAAAAAAGAAATAAAATTTCCAGCTTTGAAACTCATATCGAAATTTTATTAAAAAGTTCTACAAAGGCTTGATGATTAAAATTTTCATTCTAATTCAAATTCCGCAACAATGTTTTAATTGCTTTGCTAAACAAAATCAATAACGAATGATGTGGTTTTTAGGAAATACCTCAAAAATGTTAACTAGTTGCAAATCAATTAAAATCGGAAGGATGGTTAATCAAGCTACATTCGTGTTTAATTTTGAATAAATCAAATTTACAAAAAATATATTTTGTATAAAATGATAAGTTCATATGTTGTTCAAAGTTCAGTTTAAGTGAATTTTAAAGCTTTTGAAGCTAAATATTAACATTTTCTATGTATAATACTACTACGTATTTATTTTTATTGTATTTGGGAATAAGGCTACGAAGTAGAAGATTTACAAAAAAAAGTATGTTTATGTATTTATATCAGTTGTCCAGTAACCTTAATACAAGCTCTTCTTAGTTTTTATAGATGATGATGTATGTAAGATGTCCGGAAGTTTTTTTATATGGCTTAAGATAGCTTGTTCTTATTATAGATTACAATTTATATAAATGACTTAATTAAAATTAGTTAAAACCTGTTAGTTCCTGGCCAAATCTTGATTTGAGTTGACTAGCATCGAAAATAATTATCTGACTTTTTAACGAAAGTTGATTAATTAAAAGAAATGCATATGAAACTATCCATTCTGTTCCAGTGACAGTTCCCTGGTGCGATATTTTAATCAATTTTGAACCCTAGAAGTAATGGAAAATATTTTAATCCGAATGAATCTGAGTGGCCAATTCAATAATATTATTTTAAAAAACATATTAAATTCCTCCTTTGAATCTCATTTATCAATTTTTATATTATATCGATAAGGTACATAAATAGTGAAATATTACTGCAGTAAACGGATGCCCGCATTGTATCGTAATTAACACAACAATTAGCTCGCATTTTACTAAAATTTTATAAATGACATACTAGTAGCATAATATATGATTGGTGTAATTAAACCCAAGTCTCTGTGGATAAATAATTATGCATTAAATAGTACCATTTTTTGATAATCAAAACAGTTACTTTGATTTTTTTAACTAATTTTAATTTATATTAGTAAGATTTTTATTCAGGAGCAGAAAATGATGAAATAACAAGCGATAGAAATTGAATAAGTAAGTAATCACTTGAGACCGCGTTGACGTAATGTAGGACGCCTACGGCCTACGGCCAAGGTGGAGCGACGATTTGCGCAAGACGGCTGGCAGGAGCTGGATGTGAGAAGCCCAAAATCGATCAAAGTGGTGTGCTATGGGAGAGACCTATGTCCAGCAGTGGACCGCAATGGGCTGATGATGATGATGATGAAGTAATCAAGTGTAGTCATTATAGTACTTTTGAAGTACAGATTCATAGAGATTATAATTTTCCGTATATATACGCCTCAGACCCCTTTATTTCATCTGAGTTATACGCCAAATTTCATCGTGATACCGAAGTCGAACTTTTGAATACATTTTAAGAACCTATCGCAATGACAATATGACGCGTCGCCTCCAACAGTCAACTGAAGGCCTTGTATTTTTTCTCTTACGATGATAATTAATAGGAAATGAAATCACACTTGGCACTAGCGTGAACCTAGCGCTGTACCCAATCTGATATCATAAATCTTTAGACAGTTTAATCTTATTAGGTGTGCTTTTGTTCACAGGTAATTAGTCACGAATGCCATGAAATTGTATGTACTTGGTAAAACGAAAGAGGGGAGATTTTATCACAAATGAGTAACTTTATTGGCTATACATTATCAGAAACTATTTACACACGTTCTACAAGTCGTTTATGTCTAAATATCTATTAAAAATATATAACACAATCTTGTTTTTACATCTTATTATAATATTTCCTTTTTACATCACTGGGAGAGAATGCCTCATGGCATTAAGTCCGCATTTGTACGACAAGTGGAACAAGTATAAACGCAAACACAATAAAATTAAAACAAACGTAAATTTCACTATACCTGAAAAATGACAAAGTTTGGGAAGTGTCATCGACATCCTAGAAGAGCAAAAAGGGAAAAGATCTTGCCATAGATATCACAACAGGCCGTTCGTTGTCGGGTCCCATTAAAGAGGAAACAAGGAACATTATAGGACACGTGATGAAGATTTTAATAAAAACGCCTTAGGAACCTCATTAAATCCGTGAATACCTTCGCAATCCCACACGGGCGTGCTATATCAAACACAATGTCCATATTAAATCAAGTATGTCTCCCGGCCTGTGGTCAGCTTCCTGTTAGTGACATGTACGATATTATTATGCCTCCATATATTATGTTGTGCTTGTACACATACGTGTGTAGAAATTAAATACGTTAAATCCTATAGGATATATGTCGATATTATAATCATGTTTTTTTTATATTAAAGCCTATCAAAGTGACTCTACTATGCCTGATGGAAAGCAAGACTAGAACTCAGAAGAAGGGGTCACCATCCTCATTTAATTTGAGTGCATACAATGCAGCATGGTAACCCACACCATGGCAGCTTAGTGAGATGTTTGTATGTCTAGATAAATATATGTAACGTGAATTGCTATTACCATAGTCTATAATTCATCTTCGTGATTTGTCTAAAATAATTTATAATTTCTCAGCTGAAAAATATTGTTATGTTACCCACTCAAATATTAGTGAACACCAGAAATGCAACGAGAAGTAGATTTGTTCAAGCATTCTTCGTAAATAAAAGCAAAGCGAGTTTTGTGAGCTTTGAAATGTATAACAGTAGTGTTCATATGCTATTGCATAGTTTGAAATTTTTTTTCCATGTTATTTAGATTGTTATTATATTTAATGAACAAGTGTTTCAGCGGTAATTTAGTCAATACGTCTTCTTCAGATATCCTACATAATACTATCAGTATCATATTTTTCGTTTTCTTTATTTTTGATACTCTATGATTTTCTTACATTGAGAAGAATTTTGCTTCCTAGAAAATCTAATTTTAAATCGTAAAAAATCTGTACGATTTTAATATCTACTAGCTTTTGCCCGCTACTACGTCATGGCGGTAAATAATAGCCCATGTGTCATTCCGATATGTAAGCTATATTATTGTGAAGTTTCATCTAAATCCATTCAGTAGTTTTTGCGTGAAAGAGCAAGAAACATATATTCGCGTTTATAATATTAGTAGGATTTCTTAAAAATAAATAAAACTATCTGTTTTTACTGAATGTATATGCAGGTGTAAACGGTACTGATATCGAAAAAGCTATTTTACAATTTCTTCCTGCCTGTCTGTTTGGTCCGGCTAATCTCTAGAACGGCTGAACTAATTTTGACTAGACTTTCACTGGCAGATAGCTGATGACATAAGAAGTAACTTAGTCAAATTTTTTTAACTAGCTGCGGTACTCACAATTTATACCAAATGCCGCGGGTAACACCGCGAGACTGAGCTATTCATTTAACTACTAAAGCTTGCTTGCCTGACAACTGGTTTTCGAAATTCGACCAATTTTTTTTTTGTTTAATTAATCTGCACTTATCCTCTTTATAATCTTTAACTTTGCCTTTCACATTCCTCCGTTCACATGATTTTCGTACTAAGGAACTAAACTTTACGCTTCACGTATAATTATATAGATAAAAAAATACCTTTAACTTAAAAACATACTTGAGTAAAATCTTACGTACAAAAAAGTAACGAGAAATACTTCAATATATCTTAAAAGTTATCGTAGTATTTGACGACTCCAACTTGTCGTTTGAATTTAGGAGGGTTCTTTTTAATATGGGTCTTGTAAGTCTTGTGTTCACAAGACTTTGCTCTGAAATAAATTCAAAGTTATTTCAAGATCCTCTCGTATTCGTAAAAAAAATGTGTTACAGACAAGAGTGTCACCACTTGTAAAACCGCTCGCCTTTGATTCAGGATTTCTCGTTAACTTAATGAGTGTAAAGAAATTTTGAGTCGTCGCTAAAATTCGAAAGTATAAAAAAATATTTTCATGTCGGTTAAGGCGGAATAGATGCCCCACTTGTTGAAATATCCTCCATATTTAAAATAAAACAATTTTATAAAAATAATGTCTATGAATTTAGATGATTTAATCCTTTTTGTTTAACTTTGATTTGTATTTTTGGCCCTACAAATCACAGATTTTGAATTATTTTGATTTTTGTAGACCTCCTTTTTTGAGGATAGATGCCTTCCCGTATGGATAGTTGCACCACCGTGAAAATACTAAGAAGAATAGATGCCTTTATCGCGGGATAGATACTTTTCACACTGTATCCTACCTAAACGAAAAACTCAAACTTTAATGAGGTTTTGAGGACAAGAGGAGGTTTTGAGGAGTAGAAAGCTACTCCTGAAACAGAAATTGTTGCCAAGAAACATGTAGCATATTATTCTACATAATTTGAGATCAAATGACCCAGTGTCTGCTTCGTTGTATTTTCAACAGCATAACGTTTTCGCAATGTTCTTGGTGGGATCCCAAAATGTCGGGATATTTCGTTTATCCCTATAATATTTATATCTATTTGACACAACATTTATATTTCGACATTTTTAAAGAGTTTCATTGCCTTTCTTAGAAACTCGATAACAGATCTACTTCGGAGTAAACCCGTTTCGAATAAAAAAAAAGTTTCTATCAGTGATGTTGGTATGACTGAACATACATTAAATACATATAAAGAGACAAAACCCCTTCGTTTTGAAGTTGGTGAAAACTGTTGTTCTTATATTACATAGCTAGCAGCGGATGGATGTGAATTACCCAAAAACTGGATAGTTGGCATTCTTTAGGGTAGGCCATCTGTCATCCTAGCAGAAGCAGGCCGGGGTGGTGGCGTGAGTGCTAAGAAGCACGCGCGCCTTTATTAACACAGTAAAGGAACAAATCGGCTAGTACTATTACGTATTCTGTGATAGCGGTTCCCACATAGAAGAGGGCCATCTGCAAGCCGTGGGTTGCCTGAGGTACGTCGAGGTTCCAGTGACTTCCTCATCATATTCATACATCTGTTTCCTCGGCTTATAGTACATGAGATGGCGTGAGGTTTTAGTCGGTTCGAGTCCGACATAGCTATCACCCGGTGGCATCCGGGTGGATATCCTCACGAAAAAAAGGCGAGAAACCTTCGTTCAGCAGTTTACATCAAAAGCTGTAATAAAATACACAAATATGTATAAAATTAGGATAAACGGACTTAGGCACACCTCTTGTCCTCTACTTTGATTTACCGCTCTCTGCCACGAAATACGCCATTATCGTCGCCCTTACACGTGCGCTGACTTCAAATACGGAACATGACTATATTAAAATTTGAATGGCTAACGGAATTTTGTTATAGATCTTGTGGATATTTTCGAAAACCGTGACTTGAATTCAAAATGAATGTACACAGATGGATGCAGATTTAATAGGCAAATGATTTAATATTAATAGATTTATTGGCGTTTTAAGTCAAGGAAATTTAATAAGAATGCTTTTATTCAGAGTCAAACACTAGGAAGCAGTGAGATGACTGCTAAAAACACAGCCCTGCAGATTGCTTTCATTTCCCTATTTTTGTCTTCAGTTATTTAAAATCAAATCAAATCAACAATCGTTAAAGTCCCACTGTTGGACTCGGGTCTCCTCTCTGGAGAGGGTTAAGGCCATAAGTCCTCACGCTAGCCGAGTTGGGAACTTTTCAAATGTTATTCGGGAAACGATATATTAAATATTTAGAGTATCGTTTGTCAGCAGTAGCCACTACTAGCCACATGTCCACTACTGGACATAAGCTTCTCATTGAATAGGAGATCATGGCCTACTATACCACATTAGTCAGACGCAATCTGTCGTATAAGAATTATTTTATGATAATTAGTATGAGTTTTCGTTATTTTTGTATTAATGTTGCCCTACGTAGTTTGTTCTCTTAGTCGCCTCTTACCACACCCTTAAGATGAATCACAAAATGGAGAAATATACATCTCTGTTTTATAATATAATGTAGTAGTGGCATTCGTATCATTTGATGATTATCTATCTGGCATTTACGGAACATTTTCAGTAACATTTTTTTATATTTGATTTGATGAAATTCTGTAGATAGAAATTGAAAAATATTCTGAGTCGGATTATTTTACAATATTTCAAATAGCATAACAATGTTGGAATGAATTTAATTTTGAATGAGCCAGAGATAAAATATTTTGTTTGATTATATTAGTGAATAGAATGGTTATTACAAATATCTTTTACACTAAACCAAACCTGAGGATATTTATTTATATATCTAATATTTAAATAATGATTATAAACTCATTTTCTTGGAAAGAGTAGGGACAATGACACTGAGGGCTGCTGATTGCAAAGGCCTTGAAGTTTTTCTATTGTGCTGGAAGAGAATGTTGCGAATATCCTGGACAACACATAACCAATCCTATAATACTTCAGTTACATAGCAATCAAAGAAAGCATTAAAGTGAAACGATCGTTGGTTCAGCTTTCGATTCAGCGAAGTCAAAGGAAAAAATATCGGTACTTGATGCCCTTTGTGCTATTCGACACTCGATATCACGGTTGAAATTCACTACACATGCTAAGATAGAAATATCTTACATTCAAACAAGTCAATTTCCACAATTGAAGTCACGAAACTTTGGATTGAGTATACTGACACAAGGAGATGGATGCTATAAATCTTTAATGTGTACTAAGACATATGTGAAACTCATGTTGGTAAACTAGCACTACTAGAGTAGTCAGGTAGTACTTGTAACTAAATTAGAAAGCTCTTAATGTAAATACATATACTATACGTGAAACTATGATTTAAGTGATGAATTGTTTCTAACTTAACCCTTAGTTATGATTTAGAGTGCTATAATGATATCATACGAGTTACTGATTGGGTCATAATTTTGTTTCATTTGCAGTCAACCATAGTATTTAGCTATTGGATAGCAAAGTATTTAAGTAATAATAATAAAGATTGCCAGCATTCACAGTTCTTCTAGTAAAAACAAATTATTCAAACACATGACGTTTGAATAAAACAGTTTATTCAAATGTCGAGCAATTTTAAAACGAAAGTTAAAGAAGCAGTTTTAAAAATACACGAAGGTACTCGGAATGTTTAAACAAGCAGCTTCTGGCAATGGGTATTAAAATAACCATCTTGTTACTTTGTAACAAGACTTAGGTCTATTAAAGCAAACTGGACTCCAGAGAGTAAAGACGCTATTGCATGGCAGTATGCCAAGAACTTTACGTTCTCAAGGTATAAAGTAGAAATACGAGAAATTAATTTGATTCTATTTATAAACAAGATGATTTAAATATTGTAATTAAATTAAGTCTTTTTAATATTTAGGATCTCGTCTACATTTATTTCGCAACAATTTTCTTATCAAAGTCTACTTCTAACCTATTTTTTAGTTCTTTTGGAAAATGAGCTACATACGTCAGGATAACAAGCTTTATGATTCCATGATGATAGTTCTTGTAGCAGAATAAACTAGCCCAACTATTTTATGTTAAGTTCTAGGTTTAACCTGTTGAACAAGATAAAATTTAAGACGCGTTCTGCATCTTTTTATAACCCAGAATATTAAGTAAAGGAATTTCATATGAAAAGGAATCTGTCGTCAACGTGCTTCTTTTCTTATAAACCTCATAAACTTTATCATCTATTATTTAGCTCTTCATATATCTTTACTTTTTAGGTCAATAATAATGTGCAAATTGTAGGTGTGTTCTATATTATGTACCCATACCGGGTTGCTCTTTAGCAACATAGGTCTGCCTACCGGAGGGGTGTAGCCAAAGCGTGTTTTTGCGATACAAAACAGACTTTATTTTTTGCGAAGGAAAACCTGCACACACACGAATTTTAACTTACATATCAAAACAATTATCTGTCTCTATAAACTCACATATTACTATTAAAACAAAAAAAATATAATTACACACATTTAAACGTTTAGGCTTACTGCTGTGACAGAGGGGAACGCCTACCTACCTCTTCCTCTATAACCCTTACCTTCCTTATCACGTTTCATTACCGGCCTTAATCGCTTGTTTCGTTCTGTGCTATTTTTTCTGCAAATTAAAAAAACATTTGCGTTTTTTTTTATAGTTTTCGTTATTTCAAATTATTATCTTCTAAACTCCTTCCTCTTTCTGTCAACCAATCTAATCACCTGTATAATTGCTGTACTAATGTTGGGTTCTTAAAAAAATCCAAATCCCCATTACTAAACTACAAGAAGAATAAATATTTATGTTATAGAATACAGAATCTACAGTAATTACAGTAGTAAACAGCTGTACGTCGTTAATATTTAATGAGCTTCTGATTTAATTCTTCTTATGAAGATATGAAAAAAGTCTTAGCTTGAAAAACAAAAGGTCATCTACAATATTAATAGGCTGCAATTCCTTTTAGGCATGAACACACGAGCGAACTATAAAGAAACTAGTGATGTGAACCTACTCGATATTGAAAAGACAGAATTTCACGCCATTAATTACTATTATGAGAATATTATATATTGTCTATTAAAGTCATATTTTTTATATATTATTTACCGTAGTTCACACCTAATCTACACTATTCGTATAATATCATAAGGCTGAAGAATTTGTTTCATTAGTTAAAGGCGCTAATCTCGGAAAATACTGGTCCGATTTAAAAAATATTTCAACGTTAGGTAGCTCAGCTGTTGAGGAAGATTATAAAAGGTTCCAAGACCCTACTCATACTCATGTTTACGATCAGGCAGAGAAGTCACTTTTGCAGCCAGACTCCTACAAACAACAAATTTGTTCACACTATTTTAACATACCATCACGCTACAGGTAATAAGAGAAATAGATGAGGTGGCGTGGCTCAGCTAGTACTCTCATAAAACTATAAATATTCTACTAAATAACTAACTTCAGTAGAAGAAACTCCAAGCGTACTTTTTTACTTAGATTTTTTTATAAATTTAGTCTCATTTTACTCTAGTTTACTTTTATAAATTTATTTGCATGGAATCTTTAACAAAAGATAATGATATAAAAGGCAACAGATACATAGAAAATTAATAAATATGTTACAAGTTTATAAATATTTTAATATAAAAATATAAACTTCGTAAATTAAGGTCTTCACTTAAATAAAAATATCTTAACTTATTAACCTGTTTTCCGTACCACGAGACACTAAAAGCGTCTCGTTTTTTAAATATGATGTTGCGCTAGTAGGACGAATATTTTAAAACATTTAATATCAAAAAACGGCTCATGTTCTCAGTCATGTTGTCTCCCGTTTCCCTCATCCCAGGGGAAGCTAAGTGTATCACAACACTACTGCTGACTAAAATATTACACTCTACCTGCAACACGAACATTCCATTTAAAGCTCTTCTAGACTCCTGCACTTAATTGGCTTTTAAGATCCATTTTCTCACTAGTATATTAATAGTAGATAATTTGATTATTCAACTTACTTTTGTGAGATATATTCAGTATGTCTTTTCAACGTAAATACGTGATAGTAAACCGGTAAAACTTTAAAAAAAGCCACATTGTTAAATGATTATATTGTTAAAAGTAGTGGTGGTGTTATTGGAGCTTTACTTCGACACATAAGGATTGACTCGACCAGAATATGTAATGTAATACCTTGACTTTTTTTGAAATCACTGGATCCCTCTATTTTAAAGAAAATATACATGATTCCATGGCATGACGGTTTTGGACCAAAGGCCGTTTGCTTAAAACACATCACATTAAAAGATAAACAATGTACTTAATTGTTCCTTATTCTTTCTAGTTACATAATATCCTAACTCGCTTCAACAATAGATGAAAATATAAACAACAAGATTTTTGGTAAGATACAATTTTGTTTTCAAAAGCCAGCTCGAAATGAAATTCTATAAATAGACCTTTATTTTTTCATCTTGTGTCTGATAGAATAAAAAAGTATATTTCAAATCCTTTATGCTCCATTTCGTAAATATCCCTTGTACCGAGAAATGATTTTCCTATACTGCAAATAAGCCGCACGTATTATTGTACTACTCGTAGAGCTCATCATCCGTCCCTTATATTGATGGAACTTTTGCTTAGGTGTGTTGGGAAAAGGGATAGCTAAGAACGATGATTAAATTATAATTACAAATATTGATTTATATTGTTTTATACGTCTTGATTAAATACAGATTTAAAAAAGTTTCAACCATTTGACACTACCAATGCCTATACACTAATCTAAATAACTTCAAAATAATTGGTTTCGTGTATGTAGTATGCATCTATAAAGTGTTTTGTAATATTCACAAGAACATTCATTACGCATGCTAATTAAATTACTAAATAAGCCGTCTGTCATGACTTAATGCCAAGTTTTTCAAAACATATACGCGCGTATTCATAGAAATGGTAGGAGATTTTTAAATTCCACAGAAACATCAAAACTTATGTACATTAAAGACGAACAGAAAAACGCGAAACTTTCAGTTTAAATAATTCTTTCAAAATAAATATATGTATGTACTTATTGTGTACCCCCAAACATTGACTTCGAATATCGAACAGGCAAGTTTCTTAAATTCTCTCGTAGCTGGTTCCCAGAACGGTATGACATAAATGTCCCCTGTAATGCTCACATGCGAAGGCCGCGCGGGTTGTCAGTAATGAGGGGTATTGAAGTCCACCCTCACACGGCCTACTTTTCATGCATTTATGACTTTATTCTGTCCACTTGATGGATGGGGTCTAATATATGTGTCTGTGTGTACTGCAGCTAGCGATAAAGTTGGATTAAGGTATTTTGTGCGAGTTGAAAACGGCAATAAAATATGAGATTAGGCTTGTCACAGTCTTTGTTAAGTACTGTGAATTCCGTTAACTTTTCATATTTGTGAATATAAACAAAAAAGGATGGCTTGGGATATCTGTAGGTACTCTTGTTTCTTATTAATTTTATACGTTACTATTAGAGAGGTAGGCAGCTAGTACAGTTAAAAAGCTATAAATTGGTGCAAAATTACTTAGGCTAGACCCATATTAGTATAATACTAGTATGGGTCTAGCCTAAGTATTTTGCACCAATGTTAAAACAGTTTATTTTTTATGACTGTAAAGTAAATACCTATTTAGGTTAAAAATATATCACATCTAGTAATATAACGCCTTAGTGTACTAGTAAATACTAGATGACAAAATCATTTAATTTCTAAGCTATGACTCGTCTTTAAACTATAAATCCATAATGTGTAATCCTTTACTCAGCGGAATTATAGTCCAAATGAATGAATATCTACGAACTGGAAAGATTAAAAGACGCTGACTGGAGCGAAGATTAATATAGTTCCAACAAAAGCAGCTACGACGATAGCTTCATCTCAATTCTTATATTAATATATGTATCTGCTTGAAAGTTCTATTACTTTCTGATTAATAGGCTACATCTTTAGATATCGTAAACAAAGGACATTGAGAATTTATTAATGTAATATCTTCGGCAAGAATTTTGTATAGAAATATTCTATATATGATCAGTTTGTTCGTTTTCACGTGAATTCGTTGAAAACAGAGTACTTCACAATAAATCGTCATTAGGGGTCCTGTCAATGTGTATAATTACGATTGTGGTTACAATTTGTATGGTACAACATAAAAAATAATTGTATGCTCCGATCGTTTCCGTTTCATCCTTTGTTAAAAATATGTTTACGTTGTTTCAAAATAAAATATGTTTACGTCCTTCAGACCTATTGAATAAACATACAAAATTGCATATGTATCGATAAAGCCGTTTATATGACAAATAATACTGTCACTCGAAGTTTTCATATATAGATATCACGGGTATGGTATCAATATTAATTGCTTAGAGATTATTTATCATATAAATAGTGAATTCTGTGCTCATTAACTATATAACTAATATGTTTATATTAAAGTATTAACACCAACCAATCCTAGGTATATAACTAGAAATAGTTGATATCTGGCACTAGTTCAATAACCTATATGCATATTTCTTTGTAGTACATTACTAAATGTTGTTGCAGTTCTTTCCTGTTAATGTTTTGCAAAATTTGCCTTTAAATGTATTGATCATAAAGCAAATTTTCGTACTATATCAACTCATTAAACAAAAACACCGAACACACACCCGCATAATTACATAAGGAGGCTCATGTAACCTTCATCAACGTCTAATAATTACAATCTGAACATGCTGTAATTGCACAATTAAAACCTTCATTCGAAGCAGGGCATTGACCTTAGCATACGCATCACTTCTACCTGATGTTGAAAAACACAATACCGGTTGTTGAAAAGGAAATGAAAGAGTTAAATAGTTAAGGTACTGACCCAATTTGCTTGCTTTCCTTGCTTCCTACTGAATCAAAATAATGATAATTGTTCTTTTCTTTCATTATATATCTATATAACCCGTGTAAATTCTAAAATTTATGGTTGTTGGCAACAATTTATTCAAAGTTTCTTGTTCCATTGAGGTTCTCTTTACCATTGGTTAAATAAGAAGTTAAAGAAATAATTGGATCTTTATGCCATCAAAATTTAAATTGAACAATTAAAAAACTAATAAACCCCGTAGTAATTATTCATTCACTAATTGTGTATTATGGAACTAGTCTTATAGTAATTTATGTAACAAATTGAAACAATGAACTGCGCAGTCATGATTTTTTGTTATTTTTAAACCTGTTCGTGTTAAGTCAGTTCGTGAAGGAGTAAATATCTTCTAACATCAAAACAACATTACTAGCAAAATATGTTGATCAGGTCAAGTTCGGCAAACATTTTAAAGTGTTTCTTCTCTTCCTTGGATCATCTTATATTTAATGTATTATATTAACATTTTTTTTTGTAAATTATATTTCAAAGTATTATATTAGTGAACTGAAACTGTAATATAATAGAAGAAGTCATCATACATGCATAAGCCCTTTAACTCACGGGGGCCGTATTGCAGGTGGCTCATGGCGTGATTTAATTTTCTGCCTTATACTTTAACTTTGTTCATTTAGTATATTCTGGACACCACTCGCACTGACTTGGACACTTATAGAAGTTTTTAAAGTCTTTAAGCTCATACTATCGCTTTATCCTTTAAATATATAATATAGTAAAACCTCTAAAACCTTTCTTAATTTTCCTTACTAGATCTTTTAGCTCATGTGTTTTGTTATCTCAACATTTCTTACTCTTTCATTCAATGTAACATTCCATATTACTTTTCAATAAGCATGGTGTAGAATGTTGGCTTTATAAGCAATGTTTAAGAAGAAAAAGCGTTTTGCGGGGCGTTTACAATAATAATTGTTTGCGACTTCAGTAGACTGTATATTTGCGGGGTTTTCACAAAATGGAGGATACCGTATCTACTGCTACGGTATCTGCGAGGCGGTTAAAAAATGACTGATGTCCAAAGCATGTTTTAATAATTTCATCTATTTAATTACTTAGCATTGCGCAGGTAAGCACATTACTTAAAAATACATTTAAAAACTGTTTCACTAATCCACTGTAGCCTGTAGGTGTTAAATTTATATAAACGGTGTCAAACTAACAATTATTAAAATTACACCCGTTGTAAATTGACGACGGTAGCTCGTTATAGTGAGTCATGACCCTATACAGTATTGTGCAACGCCATTAATAATTTGGGCGGCAACACCATTAGGCCATTGGACGTTCGACAAGTTCATAATAAATCATCATTTTTCATCGTACCCGTCTCAGCTAGGGTTGTCTGAAAACTTCAAGAAAATCACTAACAACAAATTAATATTACTTTTCTAAAATTTGTAAAACAGTAAATTATTATTTCATCCTTTTTAGGGTTCCGAGTCATGAACTACGGAACCCTAAAAAGGATAGATAGGAAGGATAGAATAGCAAGTAAAAGAAAGAATTGTCTCTTGAGACATCTGTTACTTTGGCCTTTTGATACCATCCACATTAGGCGTCCGTGTGGTGACGGATTAAAAATACAGTGTCACCACCCCTATTCATCCTGCGGCTGTCGTAAAAGGTGACTAAGGGATAAATTACGCAAGACAACATCAATGCAAGGAGAAGGAAAATTTGAAACTAACCCAATTCGACTGGTAAGCGTGGTATAGTAGGCCAAAACCTCCTTTCTAAGGAGAGGCCTATGACCGGCAGTGGACTGTTAAAGGCTGTTGATGATGATGATGACACCAGGCGTACATTTTGTATCATATAAGGGCTTTATAATCATTTAAGAAACGATCACAAAGACACTCAGACTCGATACAACCATTTCTGGTTTTGTAATGTGTTGCCATTAGCTCAAGGTAGAAGAGCCACGCAGATTTTTTCACGGTATGACACGGGCTACTTAATACTAAACATTTGAAAGTAACTCTGTCTGTGATGTATTCACTATTAAACTTTGATTATAGAGGAAGGACAAAGGCTAGGACAACAATCACTAACAAACTACGAAGGCTGCATATTATATTTTTAGAACATAGATTAAACAAACTACCTATAAACCTCTAAACCATTGCAATGTGAACTTAAGTAATTCTTGGGTAAATCTAAAAAAGGTAATGATTCACTAATCAGATATTCGAACCAAGTGTCGGATATCTTTGATTTTTTTTTCATTCGATAATAACCACTTACAAATTATATACCTTGTATTTCTGCCTGTTTCTTTTTAATGCGCCAAACACCACAGCTTATCGTTTTTTGTTTGTAATTTAGTTATATAATTACAAAGAAATAAAAAGTGGCGAAACTTTTTCAAACCTAGAGACCTCTTATAAATTATAATAAATGATAGCACGGACTCCAACGCCCATTAAGTTCAGAAATATAAAAAATAAGATATAGCGCCTCCAATGTAACAAAACAGTGACAAATTGTTGTTCCCGTCCCCTCTGGGCAAAGCTATTTCTCTTGATTGCAGTACCTCTCTTATTATATTTATTTTTTCTTAGATGATGAAAGTTGCCCTGTATTATATACATGAAGTGCTCAAAGACAAATGTCCTTAGGTGATTGAAAACAATTACGGAGGGTAAGCAGCGATGCAGTGGTCAGTATCTAGTTTGGTGACCTTTGTGGTATGATAAATAATGAGCGTTTCTGTGATTCACAGACTACGTTAACCAGTCGTTCTATCGGCTTTTTATGTTCGTAAATGTATTACCTTCCCAAAGTGATTTTATTCTGCCTGATATAAAACATAAGTAGAATCCAGTAGTAGTGACTAACTATACTCATTGTGAATGCAGATAACGCATCATTGTAAGTCACTTCATTTCGGCCTATTGAGATATACTTGATCGGCCTAATTGAGCCTCCGATATCGCATTTACCAACGAAATACGACAGCACGAACGCTTTCGTTTAATTTATTTATTTATTCAAACTTAATGCACATGTTGTACAAAGGCGGACTTAATGCCATAAGGCATTCTCTACCAGTCAACCTTCAGGCGATGTAGAAATATGATGCGGTAGGTGCTAGGACTAGATCTTGAGTGCAACAAAGTTCACAATAGTAAAGAAATACACAAATAATAATAAATAATAATGATAATGAATTCACTTGGTACTATGTATATTAATAAATACACATAAATGTTATAAACATTTATGCTAGTTTTCTATGATAGATTTATATATTTTCCATTTTTGACTTTTAAAAAATATTAAGTCACATTAATAGATTTAACAAAGGAATTCTAAGGAAAGTCATCCATTCAAGTTTGTATGTGAAATAATAATAAACTTGTTCTATTTTCTGGATATACAATTTAAAGTGATCGTTAAACATTTCATATCTAAACAACAAAACACATGTATAAAACATGAAATGGACTCATAGAGCTGCTCTGAATTTAAAAATATTACTTGGGAATGTACATCTCTGTAGATTACTTCATGGAAAATTTTAGTCCAGCATGAAATACAACAGTTACTATTTTGTTTTCCTAGAGCTTAACAACTAGAATAAACAATTCTTAAATGTATTTATATCTAGGTCACTCCATTGACACGAATAAGTAAGATAAAACTTTCACTATATTAAAACCATGTCTAGGATCACCAATCATTTTTGTCCTTTTGTTTCAAAAACAACTTGGAGTTAGGAATAATGCACGGTTGGCCTAGTGGTTTAAGTGGTCGCCACGCCGCTTTCTACTGCGCCAAGTGTCGTGGGTTCAAATCCCATGTGGAACAACACTTTGTATGATATATTGTTGTTCTAAGTCTGAGTGTTCTTTGTGTCTGTTTCATGTATGTTTGTAAAGTCCCCCGCGACACAGGAATTCATATTCCTAATGCGGGAGTTGTCTTTTTAAAAATGAAAAAAAAAAAGATTAAAAAAAATATTAGTAGTAGTAACGCAGTGGTATGTGTTTATAATATTTATGTATTCAGAAAAGAGGAGAAAATATGTATCTTTAATGACTTTTCTACTTTCCCATAGCCAAGTGAAGCGCTCATAGCCAAGTAGCCTCAGGTGATTGGAAACAACCACCAAGGGCAAGCAAGTACGGCGCGGTCTACACCTAGATGGGCATTACAAGTTATGAGAGTTTCTGTGATTCGGAGGTCACGTTAAGCAGTTGGTGCCGGTTGTTTTCATACGATTATAGTCGTGAAGCTAACTTCGAATCCTTCGGGCGGCTTAAAAAGATCCAACAGCAAGGATACGTAGCCACAACGTGTCGTGCCAGAACCGAACGCGCACTCGGCCAGTGTGGGGACATTTAGCCTTAGCCCTCTCCTGAGAGGAGACCCTTGCCCAGCAGCGGGACATTATCGGTTGTTGATTGAGAGATGATTAATATATGAACATGTTTAATATGTAAGTGAATGGTGATTCCATAAAATGATCGGAACTTGTTTGAACAACTCTTAGATAACTTTATCAAATCTGCTTTAAGTAAGTAATTCCTCTTTCCATTATCATCATTAGCATAGAACAAACATTTTAAAGGAAAGGCGCAAGTAAACGATTATGGTAATAAATCCTATTAAGGGAGCTTTGAATATAAACAATATTTTGTTGAGGTATTTCGGTGATCATGTTACCATACCGCTTTTTCAGGGTTCCGTTGCCAAATGGCAAAAAACCGGAACCATTATAGATTCGTCATGTCTTTCCGTCCGTCTGTCTGTACGTTCGTATGTCACAGCCACTTTTTAACCGCATTAATATTTTCACACAAAAATAGAAAAAAAACAATAAATTTTGGGGGTCCCCATACTTAAAACTGAAACACATTTTTTTTTCATAAAACCCATACGTGTATGTATATATGTACATATTTATGTATTGGTCTTCAAAAACGATATTGAGGTTTCTAATATCATTTTTTTCTAAACTGAACAGTTTGCGAGAGAGAAACTTCCAAATTGGTAAAGTTTGGTAAAGTTGGTGTGTGTGTGTGTGTGTATGTGTGTGCGTCTAACTCCTAAAATAAGAGAATGATAAAACTAAAAAAAAATATGATTTACTATTTTATTATTATTATTTATATTTTTATTATTTTTTATTTATATTATTTATTATTTTTCATTATTATTTATATTTTATTATTAATTACTACGCAAACTTCTAACGAAAGTTGGTTTGAACGAGATCTAGTAAGTAGTTTTTTTTTTACACGTCATAAATCATAAACTGCAATTTACATTTCTTTCAATCAATACACTATCTATTATTAAAACGTCGATCAAAATTACAATTAACTACAAAAACTTTTAAATTATGTTACTTGCTGCTAAGGAACCCTTCATGGGCGAGTCCGACTCGCACTTGGCCACTTTTTAGGGTTCCAAAGTTTATGATTGGGAACCCTTATAGATTCGTCATGTCCGTCTGTCCGTCCGTCCGTACTCGACTTACTGGCCAAACGGTAAGTGCTAGGAAGATGAAACTTTGCAAGAATATGTGTTGTAAGTACGTCAACAAAGTGCTACAATAAAATTAAGAAAAATATTTTTATTTGGAGTACCTCCCGTACACGTAAAGTGGGGATGATATTTTTTTTTCGCGGCTACCCCATCGTGTGGGGTATCATTAGATAGGCCTTTTAAAAAAACAATAAAGGGTTTCTAAGACGATTTCTTCATTTAGGTATCCGTTTGCCAGATGGGCGTCCCCCGTCCTCTAAAAGCTAAACGGCTGGCTCAGAAAATCTGGAAAAATTCTTGATAGTGGTCCATATAATGAACTTTGAAGGAAAACTACAACGGATTACATGACTTTGTTAGTTCAGGAGTTATAGAGGCTTAACTTGTAAAATGCGCTCACTTGGAAAACGTCATACAAAAATAACGCAATAATACGTAAACATAACAATTATCTATTGGATACGATTTTAAATCTATTATGGATGACTGAGGAACCCTTTTTGTGCGTGGCCTGACACGCACTTGGCCGATTTTTATTTTCAGATGTCATTGTCTATAAACGTCATTTTATTAGTTCAATATATTCCCAGCATGTTTTGAAACAAAATAATGATTTTGGACATCTGACAAACCACGGTTTCTGGTCTCCAAACTAAGCATAGCATGTGCCATGAGTACTAGACAACTTATATAAATACATAAATACTTTTTTTGTAAATACATGCATAATATTCGTAGAAAACACCCAAACTGTGAAACAACAAATCATACAAACATTTGGTCCGACCCGGGAATCGAACCTGAGACCTCTGGATCACAATCCGCATAGGCTAACAACTATACCCACAAGGCAGTCAAAAAAAATCTACTGTTAACTAAAACTATTGGTAAATAAAATTAAAAAAGTACGAAGACTATCATAACTTAAAATAATGTCTATTCACAGTATGAGCTTTAAAATAATGTTCGTCTCATTTATTTGAAGTTATTTAATATCGTAGCCTGCTCGCCCGTTTTGTATAAATTTATTAGTGTATTTCGCGCTGCAAAAATGTATAAAGGTAAGTAGATTCAATGCAAATTCAACCTAATTCCTGTGTGTTAAAGAAACAGTTTTATGTTGCGATGTTATAAAAAACGTATTTCTGGTTTATAAAATTAATTAAAAATAGTATGAATGCATTTTACAGATATAATAATAAGCACTTTTGTGAGGTGAGGTCAGTCTGTCTAGAGACATAAGCTTAAAGCTGAATTGAAAATGATCAGCGTTAATAAATTGTTATAAAATTTATGAAGAAGTACTTGATTTTATACCCATAGTAATATTTACTCAATCACTTTAAAAAGTCGGAATCCCATAAAAAAAAATACTTTGCGACAATTAAACCACATGTAATTGATACATACATTTGTTAATTCATGTGTATGAACATGGAAGTAAATGCGTTGTAATGTGTCAACAGCTGTATGTTAAGACAGACAAATTACTATAATTAGCGAGAATATAACCAATTATATCTTGTGAAATAATAAGGTTTTATTCAATTTTTGTATTATCACTTGCTTTAAAACTTAAAGGTACATTGTGTCAATGCGGATCCGATGTTCGGCTTTTTAATGAGATTTGAGAATTGCTTTGTCTCCATACGGATTCTCAGTATCCTTAAAAAAATCGGCCAAGTGCGTGTCAGGCCACGCACAGGAAAGGGTTCCTCAGTCACCCATAATGGTACGTGGATTTAAAATTGTATCCAATAGATAATTGTTATATTTACGAATTAGTGCGTTAGTTTTGTATGACGTTTTCCAAGTGAGCGCAGTTTAGCAGTTAAGCCTCTATAACTCCTGAACTAACAAAGCCATCTAATCCCTTATAGTTTTCCTTCAAAGTTCATTATATGGAACACCATCACGAATTTTTTCAGATTTTTTGAGCCCGCCGTTTAGCTTTTAGAGGGGGGGGGGACGCCCTGTTTTTACAAAAAAGTGCCCTTTAAAATGGAATATCCCGCGAACGGATACTTAAATCAAAAAATCGTCTTAGAAACCCTTTATTGTTTTCAAAAGACCTATCTAATGATACCCCACACGATGGGGTAGCCGCGAGAAAAAAAATTTATCCCCACTTTACGTATAGGGGAGGTACCCCAAATAAAAATATTTTTCATAATTTTATTGTAGCACTTTGTCGGCGTAATTACAACACATATTCATGCAAAGTTTCGTCTTACTAGCATTTACCGTTTGGACGGTAAGTCGAGGACGGACGGACGGACGGACGGACGGACGGACGGACATGACGAATCTATAAGGGTTCCGAGTCATTAGCTTCGGAACCCTAAAAACAACTATTTTACTGGAGGAAAATTATTAAATTACAAGAAACTTTCCCATTTGTAGTATTAGTAAGACTTACTTTTTAGACAAGGGCACAAGACGTGAGCACCGCTAAATGGACCTTGTCAACTTAATAAAATGGAAGTTTTAACGACTCTGTTTACAACTGGTAACACGACACTTCTTAGAGGTATTGTGTAACTGCGGTTGGTCTGTCTATCGGAATCGCTGAAAGAGTATAGGTCCGTATAGGTGTAGATAATTTTGGGAGCTGAAGATCGAAAGCTTGAGCTCATTGTATCTATTGTTATGGCAAACAGGGTAATGTTATTAATGAAAATGAACTGACATTCAAATTGATGGATTACCTTAATTACCTTTTGTTTTCAAATTTGCTTAGCCTTGTTTAGTCGTTACCCACGCTTTTTTTTGTAGCTTTTTCATATCACGAGGTGGATTTCTAGGGAAAAAAAGTAGCTCATGTGCTGTTCTTATATCTGTTTCTATATCAAGTTTTATACAGAACAATTGAGGTATCTTACGCAAAAATGTAACAAACCTTCATACTAGATTACAAAAAGTTAATCTTTTCAATATTAGCTTGTACAATTTACACTAATACGATATAGTTTCAATGTCTTAAATGCGTCCACAGAGCTGACTTTAACAGAATTAACCAAAAATCACGCGCCAGTTGTGTGGACTTTGACTGATGAGTGGTTAATACAAGCCCTGCTTAGTTTGGGACTAGATGGCGTTGTGTGTAAGATGTCCAAAATATTAATTTGATTAAATATTAATTGTCATTACTTTGATGTCTACAGATTTTTATAATTCGGGCGCTTTTACTAATACAATTTTACATCATATCAACAGCTTGTAAAAGGCTAATGTCCACTTGTATGTTGATTTTCTTCTTCTGTCACGGTTCTTCTTCACAAATGCGATGTGACTCTGTTCCTCCAAAATTTTATAGCATTACAAAAGTTACCAAATTAAGATCTATACATGTACATGTATCTATGGTTACCTACTACTACTCTGTTGTACAAACTTCTGTAGTACAACAAATATTCAATCACAATGTGATGTGTTTGGGCTTGGTAGATTTGTTTTGATATAATTATCTAAGTGACGTTTAATTTATTAGACGGTAGTGCACTCGTTAGTTCATAATACTTGATTTACTAAATAAAAAATAAGTTTATTTTCCTACGATTTTTCATTTCAATATAGCAATTCAAAGACAAAATACTAATAGACAAAATATTAAAAAAAATAGATTTAAGATTATGTATTTTTTTCAATAATAGAAGTTTTTCAACAAAAGAACTATTAACAAAATAAAATAAAAAAATGTATTTTTTAAATTTAAAGACTCGCTATTCATGATTACTCAGCATGCACAAGACACAAGTCGACAATGCAATTTATGTGCTAACAACAGAACACATTAAAATTTATAACCTTTCCTAAACTGCCAATATTGCGAACCAAAAATAAAGCTATTTCGTATAGTTAGTAAATATCGTTCGAAATATTTATTACGTCTAGTCTTTTCATTAAAGTTCAGCGATATTCCTAAAATAAAAGTTAGGTACAATGAACAATTAAGATTAAATCTCGAAATGTTTTCAAATTGAATCAAATATTCATGCTATTCAAAGTACTTTTTCGCTTACTTCTACTGGTAAATAGAATTATAAAAGATATATATTTATCTAAAATATCACAATGTGCCTTAATGTTAATAAATTTTATAAAATATTTCGTTAACGTAAAAAAATAACGTTCAAGCAAATTTTCAAGTAGTGGTGGTGGATAAGGCTCTGGCAAACTAAAAATCCCGGTAAACTGCAATAGGCTCGTCAACATGGGATAAAAAAGCTGGCAAAAGTAAACGTTTAAAATAATTATTTTTTACGCAATCAGATTTGTATTTAGTTACAATAATTAGTTAACAGCACAATTATTTTGGTATAAAAAAAAATGTGAAATACAATATAAATATGTAGATTTTCTATTTAAATTTATGAAAAAGTCTTCTGAACCATTAATTTAAACGTGGTTTAAAATGGGTAACTTAGCTAAAGTATATTTTTCGCTTTTTTACCAAAGTCCCATTTTTAAGCCTAATCGAGCAGTCGTTATTAGAAATCTCCACATGCTTTCAAAGGCCTTTCTGCCTTAAAGCATAGTGTTTCAGGGAGTTTAAATTAAGATAATTTCGAGTTTTCAGTTTTATTCGTAAGTTTTCAAATTCAATTTCAACAATTCAAATAATATTCATACTGTACATGTTGAATTTGGATACTCGGAGGTGAAAAGTTGAACTCTTTAAGTATTGACTAATTTAATATACGTACGGTATTCTCATTATTTGAAATTTTAATAACGCAAATTTGCGACTGAATTTCGTAATGTAACTACTTACCCTACATGCATTCAGTAAAATTTATCATTAATTGCAAAGACGTACTCATGCGGAACTTATTGCATCATTCAGCTCTATAAAATATTCTAGTTGCGAGGAATTCTTTACAACTACTCCTCTTTTATTTATACTTGAAATGGGAGAAAAAGACGGCTTATACGTACAAGTAGATGTTGAATAATTGAACAAGCATGTCCGTCAATTGCGCTTTTGTATACTAACTCTATTTCTCAACATGAAAATGTTTCTTCACGCAGATAGTATATTTGGCAAGTTAGTTAAATTAATAGTTTTTTTTTTTTCAATTTAAAAGCATCGGATAAAAATGACAGATGTCAATATTGACAGTAAATATCATATTGTGTGGTCATCAACTTGGTGTTTAAATGATAATTATCATTACGTAAAATTGAATATTCCCAGAATTTCAATTTATATTAGTTTTCTAGCTTGTGTCGGCTATCTCGGTAAAAAGTAGCCAATGTATCAGGCTCTAGAATATCTATGTACTTAATTTCATTTAAATCGAATCGAGTGAAAGCGTGAAAGACAGACATACAGACAAAATTAATTTCACATTTATTTTGTTAGTAACGAAGTTATGATAGTAAACTTGCCTTTGTTTTGTATAAAAAATTACTCCAAAAACTTAAACGCTAATGAAGATACAAAAAATGACACCAACATAAATATTTTTTTAATATATATATATATATATATTATTTTGATCATTTGTGAGGTGCAATTAGTAAAATAAAAGCGTTTCATTTCTAGTTCTCTTATAAAATTTAAATAGGAGTAAGTGTACACTTGTATTTGAATACTTGTATAGTATTAGTAGTAAAGTAAAGTATTAGATTAGTATAGTAGTAGTATTTTATTTAGGTAGTTATTATATCTACCTTTATGCTAAGTTTTACAAAAAAAAACAACTATATCATAACTTGTGTAAGTTTTCTAAATCCTAATATATCATATCAAATGTAAATCTAACTATAACTAATATAAAACTTTTCTTCATGAAGTTTTTTAGTATTAGTCTTAAAATTGTGTTTTTCCACTGGAACCCTCTTCAGGCAAAGGCCTTCCCTAAAGATTTACGTTTGTCTCAGTTTTTTAAAAGTAATTCTTAGTTTTCTTTACGATTTATTTTTTTGGTGGTGTCTATGGAGGGTTGTGTTTCATGTATCGTTGTGATGTTCTATTTTGTGGTTTATTTAGGGGTTACCGCCGATTGAGGACGTAATTAAGACTAAGACGTAATTAAGAATGTTATGTAATTTTTTAAAATGTATGGGCTAATTTTACTTTAACTAAATGATTTCTATCTATTTCCTTCCATATTATTTATTACAATAACTTTTAGTTCTGAAACTGCTCTAGTTTGAAAATGTTATATTTAGCGAAATTTTATTCACACCCTTACTTATTTTTAAGAGTTTGTGTAAAAGCTAAGGCGTATGGTTCTCTCTAATTTACAATTCAAACTTATAATACCCCAAAAAGCTCCTTCCAATTTGATTACATTAACGTCTTAATACTTTAGTCTGATAAGTGATTTTTGTTGTTATAAGAAAGTGGGGTACAAAAAGTATCAGAATATAAGAGAGAATATAAGTATATTACATTACTAAAACGAAACAAAAAATAGTAAAATAAAAAAAAGGTTTATTTATACATAATATTCTCAATGGTATATTACAGTGGGGCACACAATTCATTACCATTATAACTATGTATTGATACTGAAAGCTAAATGAGCCTGGAACCTTCCAGCCTCGTTTGGGTTTCAGTATCAGTATCAGTATCTCGGGAGCCAGTGTTCAGTCACCCAAAAGATAAACAGTATTATCTGTACATGTTGTTGTTGTTTACATGTGCGTGTTTTCTATTATATCCTACTAATATTATAAACGCGATAGTTTGTGAGTATGTATGTTTGTATGTGTGTATGTATGTTTGTTGCTCTTTCACGCAAAAACTACGCAACGGATTTGGATTAAACTTTACAGTAATATAGCTTATATATCAGAATAACACATAGGCTACTTTTTTCTGCAATAATGGAGATATATGGGCAAAAGATAGGTGATTATAAAACTACATAAATCGTAGATGTCAAAATGTATCACTGTTTATCTCCTGTCAATACTTCATAACATACTTGCATAGCAACCATAATGATAGTTTGTAAATGGCTACTTTATTAAAAAATGAGTACTGGATAATCACGTAAGTAGGTTACTTTTATCCCGAAAATATGTGAGTAACACCGCGGGGCGCAGCTAGTATATAATATGTATGTTTTTATAAAAAATATATGTATTTATATCAGTTGTCTAGTACGCATAGTACAAGCACTGCTTAGTTTGCGACTAGATGATGTTGTGTTTCATTTCGTCCAAAATATTTATCCGAAATATTAATCCTAGACGCCCTTACAAAACAGACAGGAAACTTAACTATGATATATTTCATAAATCGTATCTTATTTTTACTATAGTTTATTTTTATATTGTTCTAACAATCTTAAAAATAAGCTTTCTCAGATAACCTGTATAAAGGAACATAAAAAATAAATAAGCCCACGTCACATTGTTTGACTGTTTCAAATAAAATGTTTATGACTTTTAGAACTCATTGAAGTACAAATTAGGTTTTCCGACGTTATTTGTCAAATAAAAATAGCAAATGCAAAGGGACATAACAATATTAGATTTACAGTTTCGCATATTTTAATAACAACTTTGTAGACACAGTGAGTTTTGTGTCTAGCATTTCGAGTTTAATAACACCTAGATTTGGTAAGCTTTGGTTGGTCTAGATGTTGCCTTGGATTCTAAACTTAAAGTCACATAGTTTTAATTTGTTTTTTCTTAATACTGAAGTGCAGTGATAGCTTCTTTAAAGAAAAAAGTATCGAATGAAGACATAGTTGTAACTTTACTTGCCTTTCCTTGATATATGTCTTATTAAACAATATCACGAAAAAAGTTTTTTTACATTACATAGAGCATCTATATAGGCAAACTATGGGCTACAAAATATTGCACTTAGATTACTTGCAGCTGAGCATCAATTAAAAATGTTGCAAAAATCAGGCAAATTTATTCCTTTTTAGAGACACAGGCCAAACTAGAGTCAGTTGGTAAACTAAAAATAAACTTAGAGTAGTTCATGTCACATGTTGACCTAGTGGTTTAAGCGGTCGCGACGACGTCATCTACTACGCCAGGAATTGTTGGTTTAAATCTTACATGGGATAATACTTTGTGAGGTTCACAAATTATTGTTCTGAGTCTGGATGTTCTTTGTGTTCATTTTATAAATGAAATACATTTTACGAACAGTAAAGTCCCTCGCGCATATACGTAATGCAGGAGTTGTCTCTTTTAAAAAAAATCTTCTTTCATTGCTAAAGACTTACATTGTTAAACATTGCTAGATTCCTAAACTAATATAATAATATAAATCACACTAGTACGTTTACCTCTGATTATAGTTTCGTCCGAACGAATTCAGACAATCTTCTGTGCGAGTACACTTGAGCACACAACGCTCTCTGACGTGATTTACTATCTCATATACGCATTGTAGTTACCACGTTGTACATCGCATTAGCGATAGTATTTGGTTAATTAGTATGTATGGCGTTGTATACATTTGTAATGAAAAGGATTTGCTTGACAATTTTTAAAAACATTATCCAAATTCAATTTGTGTTATATTTGCTTTATCAGTTCTTTTAAGAGGCTGGTATATATCTTTGCTTCTATTTATCGCAAACAATCTCCAAATGTTTGTGGTGGTCAAACTCTTTGAGGAGACTAAAACATATTAAAAGAAGAAGATACGTTAGTTTTAAGTAATCAATCAGGTATTTGATTGGATTTCCAGTTACTTTCTAAGTAATCAGTTAAGAAATGATATAAACTGACAAGATTCTCTTCTTGCAGTTCCAAATATTTATCATATCTTGCCAGTCAACATCTGATAAAACAAACGCTCTACACGTAATTCCATGCAATGCTATGCAAAACTATTAGACTATTCTCAAATACAGTATGTATTTACTTTGATAGTCTAGATCAGATTCAACTTAACTACTACTACCATTTCAATCTTTTACAAGATAAATAAACTTCGAACGGTTAACTCATGAAAAAAGTATTTTTCAGATAATTTCCTTACCTTCAAAGACTTTCTTTCTTCCATTCAATATTCCTGTCTCATTGATCCAATTCATGAGTAATATTTCGTTTGAAAAAATTCTTTGTTCTTATTACAATCCCGTCCAACAGCCCTGAGTATTCTTTTGTTACATATATAGCCTCTTGTACCGAGTACCGGTACCACCGTTACAGACCCTTTTAACCTAGTAAAGAAAATTGAAACGCAAATGCTTATCATTATTTTTATGTATCACCCATTTTTTTTCTTGATGATGTGAGGTAAGGCTGACGGAGTATGAACAGGCAGAAAGATATTGAGGAAGATAATAAAAAGACGAACAGAAAGTTTACTATTACTGAAAGAAGAATAACTTTCTCATTTTTTGTATCTAATAAACTGTTTTTGTTTCGGTCGTCAAAGAACACATTATTTAATACAAGTTGTAAATATAGACCTATGTATTTTAAACTTTTTTTTAAAGATGTTTAAATTATTGCAGAGCTACATGTAAAACAATGAGGTCTGTCTAAACGAAGTTTGATGCAATGTAATCTTAAATTCACAGTAGATTCGGTATTGAATATTCTTATGTTATTTTAATATTAGTATAATTGCATGGTGACGGTCGAGTTAATAAGCAATCAATATTGCAATATATAAACAGTTGTTTGATACAACTTAATGACTTCTTTTAAATAACTTTCTCTTCTAACGTTTACTTTTTTTAAATTAAACCTATCTATAAATAAAGGGTGTCCCAACAAGAGCGCATTTTTTAAATTTTAAATAAAACACGGATATTTAAAAAAAAACGTGAAGCTTTAATATATCGTAAAGTAGACAGAATGAGGTTATGTATGGAACAATATATCGTGCAGATGGCCGCCGCGACTTTGCTGGCATGCACGTGTTAGATTAAAGAAAAGATGAGATTAATTATCTTTTAAAATATTAGCATATTTAGAACGAAAGGAATTTGAGTATATCAAATCAAACCAAATCAAATCATATTAAACTTTCTTTTTATTTCAATGTCCAGTAGCCAGTCAGTTAGTCAGTCGTGATTCTATTCGTCTGTTCCAAGGTGTAGATCCTATGGAGAAGAACAGACAAGAAACTCCATGGACACTCTTTTCCAAAATATTTACATACATATTTCACATTATACACATATCCATAAGTCAAACATTATAAATTATTACAAAACTTAGAGAACATTTTAGTAAAGAGAAATACACAAAAGTGAATTGCATATACTTAGCTTTTAAATCCATATAATATCCTCAGTTACTGGTTGAATAGTAGAGAGCTCCATCCTGGTCCACGTCTCGACAACAAGTCCTTTAATCCAGTCGGAACACTCGTTTTTATAGGCGAGGACAAACAACTTCAATATTGTATGACTACCGTCATCAAAGTATACTATCTTCAGAAAGTATTTAAAGTAATTTATTAATACAAACAAATATCAATATTTTTATAAAATATATAGTTAAAAGTAGTAATGATTACATTAGCATGACTAACAGTGTTTATAGGCAACGGCAAGCGGATATAACATACAAGTTTGTATTTTAATCAACTACCGCCATCAAACAATATCTTCTGAAAATATTTAAAGTAAACAATTAACAAGCATAAATCAATATTTATATATAATATTTAGTTACATTAACATAACCCTAACACACGCGATCTTTTAATGAAATTTTCAATGACCGTTTTGCATAAATGCTGCGGTATTTCATTAATGCAGCGTCCAATTTCCTCTTTTAAGGCTTGAGTCGTCGTCGGCTTATTCGCGTAAACCATCGACTTCAAAAAACCCCAAAGAAACAAATCTAATGGTGTTAAATCGCACGATCTAGACGGCCAATTCTGATCTCCAAAACGCGAAATAACACGACCGGGAAATGACTGATGCAGCAATTGAATTGTTTCTCTGGCTGTATGACATGTGGCGCCGTCTTGTTGGAACCACATGCCCTCCACATTCATTTCTTCAATTCTACGCAAGAAAAAACTGGTTATCATTTCACGATACCGAACACCATTGACTGTTTGCGCTTGACCTGCCTCATTTTCATTCATTCATTAATCTCTTTACAGTTAATTCTTTTGGAGCATTATTGTGACCCCAAATCGATCGCAATTTGCGAACTGTAGCCGCAAAAGTTTCACCATTTTGGTAAAACAATTTCACAATAAGAATGCGTTGTTCATTCGTGTAGCGCTCCATTTTTACTAACCTCGTACCTTCTACTAGCAAACAATAACAATTGTTCAAATGTCAAACAATGACACTTCGAATGTTGCTAGATTTAAAAATTGCGTTCTTGTTGGGACACCCGATATAAGCAATTTTCGAGCAATTAACTAGGTATTTTAGAACCAGAAAATACTTAAGTTTACTGGTGACTCTTTTGATAAATAAAACTTTACCACCGTGATTGAAACTACTCTTCTTAATTTTCTGCAAGAACCTCCTTAAGTAATGCTGTTAAAATGAACTTAATATCATGGACTACAATGTCACGAGTTCTACTTGATTTAGTTACATAATGTGCCTATTATTAGCCTTTTTTTTTCTCGGGCGGAAATCGCCCCGGATGCTACCAGTTGATGGCTATGTCGGACTCGAACCGACTTAAACCGCACGCCGCCGTCTCGGGTAATATAATTTAAATCATTACCCCATCAAACTGTCTATTAATAGAACCACTTTTGTCGCCAACATTACGATTTTCTTTTCATAATTTATATAAAATTTCCAACAACGAGACAGATGTTACAAATTGACAAGACAAAGATACTAAGTAATAAAGTTTCAAAGGTCGCTAAGTTAACCTTCGGGGTTAGAGAGCGAGCATAATATATTTTATGATTTATTTTCTGACATCTGAATATGAATTAATGAATAGCGTCTAGTTAATAAATATACATGAAATCTATAAGACTAAGTTATATCTGTGGCTCCACCAGTGTGTACTTGAGATGCCGAGATAATCATTTTTGAGGTAAATAGATAACCTTAGATACTCAAAAATAATATGGCTTTGATTGGTAAAGGAACTATTCAAATAACGTTAGTAGATTCAAGAATTAGTCGCTACAATATCACAACCTCCCAAACCAAATTGACCTCTTCATAATATTAGTAGAGTATAAAACAGAAAGCCATAAAGTTTGAACATGTCTTTAAAATTAATTAATTATGCAGTCATGTTACGAACATCACATTAATAAACAGTTATGAAAATGGTAAATATATATTATTTACTTTTTAAGCAATATATTTTATAAATTTTCTTGTTCAAAATAATAAACGCTTATTGATTCTCACAAAGCGTTCAATAAGATGTTCACGAAATGGTTAGTAATGAATTAACTTACAGTGACATATTTTCATATTTGTGTACTATTGTAGTTGTCAAACTTACCTACCTATAGAATACCTAAGCGTACTAACGTATATGGGACGCGGACGTGGGAACACATGCTGCCCCGTATATTGAACAACATACCTATCGAAACCCGTAGCAAGATGAATAAAAAAAACTGTAAAACTGTTTTGATAAAGCATTTACTGTCTAGCTGATACTAAACTATATATATAATATTAATATATAATAATATTTATGTTTTACAGATATGTAATTTATTTGTAACCGAGATGTGTCTAATATACCACGGATAAACTCGTGATGGTTTGTGTGGTATATAATGGATAACTGTATGCATGTATGAATTTGATATTAGACAATAAATAAAAAAAAAAAAAAATTATTGTGACAAAGTTTTCATGTGATGGCAAATTGCATATTTTTTACAGAACTTGATGAGGGCAAGCAAAAGCATAGCGGACAGCTCCTTAAGTATAAAAAATGTTCTAAAGCGCCATATGAAGAAGTGCAAAATTGAGCCTTCAGAGTGGGAGCAAGCGGCGGCTTGGCGAACCGGATCTTTGAGGACAATATCTGTGCTGAGCTGGCGCGATGAGCTGAAAGCACGTCCGCCTTGTGTTTTCTCTTATAATTTCTGCAATGATATGCTCACCTGCCCGCATTGTGCGCGAACATTCTCCAATAAGATCGAATATATTAGTCATACACTATCACTTTATTGTACACCAGATTAGTTACAACGGATACTTAAAACTATATGATACAAGTGACGAACTCATAGCTCGAAGGCAATACAGACAACCATGATATAAACCGTATATATTAATTATTCGGTATAACAACTAGACCACTTCAAACGTAATATTCTTACCATTTTATGTATGACCTGAATATGCCAGAACTAGGTAGATACATTCAATCGTCTTTATCTCTACGGTTTACAGCTTTCCTGCTTTATGGTCGCTATTTATGACTCAATACGAGTATTGTATCAAGTAATCATGTTTACATAAACCCGTACACGATATATACGAGTGTAGTGATGTACGGCTATCAATTTATTTATTAAGTACCTGGTTTTGTACGCGGCTCGACTTTGTGTTTGTCAGTTATCGTGGTAATTCGTAACCTATATATTATTCTGATGTATGTACATGGTAAATGTACTGTAAAGTTCAATCTAAATCCATTTAATAGTTTTTGTTTGAAAGAGTAACAAACATCCTCACAACCGTCCTTTAAAAAACTTTTGCATTTCTTGATTTAGTAGAATCAATAGGAATGTTAATTTTTAGAGTTATTTCGTTATATTAACATTTTCATGGGAAAAAATTACGTACTAAACGAAATTACTGTGCTGTGCTATATTTTATGACTATTAAATTAATGATTTGATTGTTAAAAGTTAAACCTCTAAAAGATATTTTTTAATGATTTTCTTATTCACATTTAATATATTATAATTATTTATTTTTCTATATTAGAATGCAATCTATTTTTCTATAAATACATATATATAATTATTTTAAATATATTTATCCCCACAAATTTTCACATTTACAATATTAATAGAATATGACTAAAAAGTAAACAAACGCAAATATACACAAGGAATTAACATTTTCTAATTTACGACCCAAATTGTCCGCAAGTATCATGTGTGAACACAATAAAAGCTTCCAAATTAATTAATTTAAACAAATGAATATCGATTATAAAACTAATTTTAATGAAGTAATGTATACTATCTACCCTTGGGAGGTAAGTTGTCAAACCACAAGATTCAGACACTTGACCTGTCACTCGGTCTATCTAGGTCGACGTTTTAATTAATTCACCACTTAGCTTTTACCGCTGGTAGTCGTCTGGTTATGAAGTGGTATGTAAAATTACAATAATTAATTAGTTTATATTTCGATTATACAACTAAGGCTAACAAATTTTTACAATCAATAGGAGACACATGTCAATAAATAAAATAACGCAAAATTGATTTGAACACGGTACTTTAAACTTATGCCATAAACTTATTTTTGACGTATTAAAAGTTGATTTTTAACAATAATTCATCGTTTTTCACTTTAAATAACAAATTACCCAGTAAATTTTATGACAATAAAGATTTCACACTTTGAACGTAATGTGAATGAAAGTAGTCAACGCGGATCCCGTAGTTGGTGAACTATATTGATTTTCTCTTAGGGACCATTAGGGTTTCTTGAGGCGCCCGACACCATCAATTAGATTTATGTTACAAGATCTCTTAGGGTTGACAGGAACTCATTAGAGGATATAAATATCTACATAAGAGTGAGTTGAATTTTAAAATGGACAGGGATTTATCGGTAAAATTCTTACAAAAGCAATAACGATTGTGTGTGTGTTATATAGTAAAAATTTGCATAACTAAAAGGATACCTAAGTAAGTGCTTAGTTATAAATAAAAACACATAAAAAAATTTAAATTTATCAGACTTCAAAGACGACTCACGGTAAACATTTTTTTTGTAATCTTTGATGTACCGGTTAAGTGTAAATATTTTTTCAGATAATGACTACTAAATTGTATGGTTTATTGGTGGTTTATGTGGGTGGGTAAAGTGGGTTTATTTATTATTAATTACTTACAAAGATTGTCTGTAAAAGATCACCGATAAGACCGTCTGTTGTAAGATCAAATTTAGTCCACCATCTAATTATGTACAAAATTCATACACATACACTTAACTGGTGTGAAATGAAATTATATAAATAAATAAATTATGTAAATGTAGAATTTCTTTCATACTTAAATACGTTTTCTTTTTGAATTTCTATATTTTCAAAACATTACTATATTTTTTTTCAAATAATGCCCTTTATTTTTTTTATAATTTACAGCTACCAAAATTGATTAGTTCTACATTTTCGGCTAATCTCTTACTTATTTGGGTTAAAAATATTATCTTATTTATTTGGGTTAAATTTATAGATATCCCGCATTATGACATCCTGTGTCCCGGGGGACTTTACAAACATACATGAAACGGACACAAAGAACACCCAGACTCAAATTGTGGATGACACAAAGTATTGTTCCATGTATGATTTGAACCTACAACACTTGACCGCATAAACCCAACCGTGTAGTCGGATAACATATTACCTGTGGAATTCAATTAGTTCAAACATTATTTCGGTTCGACATCTGTATGTGTACATCGTCGTATCTGACGTAAAATGATATTGTATTTTCATGATAACCCAAAAACGATTGCGCATAAATTGCACAAAAGTCAGCTTATGGACGAGATTGAATATAAATAATTCAGTAAACAGCCGTGTTGCCTATAAAAGTGTTATATAGGTGTACAGTTTGATAGTACGAATAAGGCTTTGTATACATATAATGATACTTTGTTAGTTATGTAACTCGTTCTGTACTACTTAGTCCAGTCAATAAAAGCTTAACTTTGCCATTTTGGTTGAACACCTGCAACCAACGCCAAAATTTCCGTAAGTCTTCGTAAATTAATATACTAAAATTGCAGGGTGCTGCAATACCGGCAAAGGGTACAAATACATTGCAAAAGGGTGCAAAAACAACTTTTTCGTCTATATCTCGCGATTGGCTGAAAAAATAAAAAAAAGATACTACTACAAAATTGTAGGAAATTAAATCCCCTACAAAAAGTTGAAACGTATTTTCGCGTATCTCTCATAGTTTTTGCAAAAAATGCATTTAAAAGTGCAAAATGAAAAAAATGTTACTATTAATCTTTTTTTTTCCTATTGAAGTGATACTACATGTTTCATTGGGATTGCAATGATATTTTTCGGGCATTTTTTTATTTATTTACACCTTTTTTCAATTACCTAATAATCTTGGCAAAAAAAACATTCAAATTTTATTATATGACTAGCTGACCCGGCAAACTTCGTACCGCCTCAGAATAATCATTAAAATATTATGATTAGTTATTAACTGATACTGATAAATTGACAGCAGTGCCACCTAACGGGCCCCGGCCGGTACCGCCACAATCGCTTTGTTCCTGCATTTTAAATCTGTAATATCTTCAAAAATATTAATTTAAATTACATACTGTAAAGGGTCATATTAATCTATTTGGATAAGGATTAATACTGTATTGCTTATAATCGTTTCGTAAATAATCCATTATTTCTAGTAAAAAGATAGAAAGTATTGTAGAACTTTTTAAGGTGTACAATACTGTAGTACATTATTTTGATCTATCTCGTAGGGTACAGCCAGCGTTTGCAATGTAAGCGTAAAAAAATGGGTTTATTTACGACATCACATTAAAAACCTCTAAAATTATCAATGTTTCTCTACTTTTATGCATGTATTATACATATAAACCTTCCTCTTGAATCATTCTATCTAGTAAAGAAAACGGCGTCGAAGTCCGTTGCGTAGTTTTAAAGATCGAAGCATTTATACGGACAGACAGAGAGTAGAAGCGACTTTGGCTTATACTATGTAGTGATAATTTAATTTTAGTTTTTTTTTATTCCATTGGATTCAGAGCAAAATAGCATTTGAAACATGTATTTGCAGTATATATTACTTCACCATTTACTGAGCTATTATAAATTTCATTTCAGGGGGACGTTTATACTAATATATCACTGGCGGAGAAAGAGCGTGGTATATTTTATATTATTCTTTCTACTACTATTCAACTCTTTTGCTCCCACTGATTCCAATTTTCTATATAAGAGTGTTCAATATAAGAGTGAATAGGGAGAATAAGACAAATATGAGACCCTAGCGCTCGACGTAAATAGTCCCATTCAAGATCTATAGGATAGGATCGAAAAATAGGACCCATGTGCTCTAACTTATTCGCTCTTATTAGGAAACTTATGGTCTTAACCATAAGTTTCCTAATAAGAGCGAAAGAGATAGAGATTTATACAAAAATGAGAACCTTGCGCTCGACGAAAATAGTACCATTAAGAACATACACACATGCGCTTGTTTTTCTATCTCGCTGAGTGCAATGAGTAAGACTGCAGCAGAAAATGCTCAACTAACTGTTTGTTACTTACTGTCGTCACTATACTCCAAACTGTCGTTTCAGGGATATTTCGTTTTTGTGCGTCTAACTGTCCAAAAGTGATTTTTTGCAAAATAAACTTGATTCACTCTTTCAATTTAAAGGAAACAATGAATCCTTCATTTTCATGTTCTATTTGTATGAAGAAAACGTAAGATGCAACAACTGTTGTGAAAAGTATGCAATCCTCTCAGGATTGCATACTGATTGTAGTGATTGGTATGGTAAGAGTGAGGACCTCAGTGAAATGGCTAAGAAAACAATTATCACAGTATGTGCAGAAATTTTACAGGACAAAATAAAGGAAACTAGTTACGAAGCAATAAGTGATCTACAACCGGACAAATTCCCTGATAACGTTGTATCAGAAATACCTCCACTATTAACTTTCTTCCTACATAAATTATTATTAAATGATGAAAATATCGTGTCAGATGAATGTTCTGTTATCCCAAAAATAGATACTATAGTATTATTTCAGCACTACGCCCTAAATCCTTCATTCGTTTCTTCAACTAGCTGTTGAGACATAAATTTATCGAAAAACAGGATCGATGTTAGTTATCAATCTACTAAGCAAACTGGGTGTTTGCACATCATATCATAATATTCAGCTTCATGAAGCTTCATCAATAATTTAACCTCAGAAGACTATAATTACTGATGCTTTCCTTCAATATGTCTTTGATAATACTGACCGTAATACAAGGTGGGCCAAAAGAAATCACCCTATTGAAAGATGCTCTTATTTTTGCAAATGGTGGGCCAATGTCAAATCTGTTTTGACATTTGTAAACTAGACAGATGTAGAATACAAGTGAACAAGCCATGGAGCGATACACTCCCCGCGGAATGCGGAATAATGGTGTCTATTCTTTTGCGTAACAATTCGTCTGTGGTGTTGGCGCCGGCGCGAGAATATCGCAGCTGTTGCTGAGGATGTCGAGCTGTCGCCTGAAACATCAACCAGACGCCGTACCTCGCAATTAGCCATCAGCCGGTCGTCCCTAAGGTGAATTTTGGTCAAAGACCTGCGCATGTCCGTGCATCAGCTGCTGCCTGTCGACCACCAAATGCATGTAGCCTGCGCCCAAGCGATTCTTTATCTCGAGGACAAATAAGACAATTTTTCGACCAAAATAAAAATGAGCGATGAGGCTCATTTCCACCTCAGCGGGTACGTGAACAAGCAAAACTATCGCTTCTGGGGCACCGAAATTCTACGAGTGTAGCACGAGGAGCCATTACACCCGCGAAAAGTGACTGCATGGTGCGCTGTTCAAGCTGGAACAGTCATCGGTCCATTTTTTTTTCGAGGACGCTGCTGGTCAAACGACAACAGTGAACGGTGCGCCCTATATGGCCATATTAACCGAGTTTTTTCTGCCACAATTAAACGAATTAGGACTGGAGGACATGTGGTTCCACCAAGATGGAGCAACGGCACACACTGCGCGAGACACAAGCGATATTCTGAAGGCGGAGTTCCCGGGTCGCCTAATCTCTAGTTTTGGCGATTTGCACTGGCCCGCAAGATGCCCGATTTAACCGTTCCAGACTTTTTTGTGGGGTTTTTGAAGTCCCGTGTTTATGTGAATAAGCCCGAGACCCTGGAAGCCCTCAAGGACAACATTCGACATGAGTGCGAGAATCTGTCGCCCGAAGTTCTCGCTGAAGTGATGAAAAATGCCATAAAACGAGCCCGTATAGCAATCGATTGTGGCTGCGCCCATTTGGCCGATATCATCTTCTCGACTTCACTATTAAAATTCTAAAGATTCAAATAAACTTAATCAAAAAACAAAATCGAAGCTTTTCATTTAGAAAAAAATTGAGAGCCAAACAACATCGGATGACTTCTTTTGGCCCACTTTGTATAAGAACCTCAGGTGGTCAGGAGACTTTTCATAGTTTAGGAGGCATAGCAGTATACACACCAGCAAGTAGGGTTTGATATAAAAGAACTCTAATCAAATGTTAAAAAATCTGCAGCGCAATTAGCATCTACAACAGATATCACCGATGAGATGTAAGATGAGAGATTGCCTTCTGGATTAAAAAACATCACCTATGCAGATCCTAGTAAACTATGTTTAGGCATTTCACCTCTTGTATCACCATCGTATATAACATTTCTATCAGGCATATTACATGCCTCCTGTTCATTAGATGACCATCCTCCCAAATATGAAAATTTGCAAATTTGCGCTGAATCCGATGGAATAAAAAAAATATAAAATAAAAATATCATTTATTAAAATTGAAATGAATTTTTTGTCAAGATTATTAGGTATATGAAAAAAGGTATAAATAAGTAAAAAAAATGGCCGAAAAATATTAATTAAATCCCAAGGAAACATGTAGGATCGCTTCAAAATGAAAAAAAAATATTAATAGTAATATTTTTACAATTTTGCACATTTAAATGCATTTTGTGCAAAAACTATGAGAGATACACGAAAATACGTTTCCAACTTTTTGTAGGGGATTTAATTTCCTACAATTTTGTAGTAGAGTCTTTTTTTATTTTTCCAGCCAATCGCGAGATATAGACGAAACAGTTGTTTTTGCACCCTTTTGCAATGTATTTGCACTCTTTGCCGGTATTGCAGCACCCTGCAATTTTGGTATATTAATCTACGAAGACTCACGGAAATTTTGGCGTTGGTTGCAGGTGTTCAACCAAAATAGCAAAGTTAAGCTTTAATTGACTGGACTATACTGTAGATCTTTATTTTTAATAACTTGTATTTTTGTACCATTATAAAACCACTGTTGCATTGTCATTTTTACTATATTTCATGTAATTTTGTTTAAAAAATAATATAGTCTACGTATGTATTTATTCAAAGTTACATAATTATATTAAGTAAATGTGTACATACACTATTATTTGTATTAATTTCTGCTATAGCGCTTAACGAAACGAATCTTCAAAAGATTTGATTTATAGTTTAGATTACCCCGTCTAATCATGGATAATTTGATCCCTGAAGAAATGTAAAGACAGTCTGTTGCCACCCTTATTAGGTTTTATTAGAACACACAAATCCAATTTCGGTATATTGTCTTTTAAATCATTCATGTTCCAGAGAGTGTGGTCTCATCACTCCTAAATACTGATATAAAATATCCAGACTATTTAATAATGTCTGAAGAATAGTGTCTTCAGTATTCTAATTTAAATATTATAATATAAATTTAAACTTATTTTTTGGGTTTTTTGATATTTTTATTCAATAAAAATTGTGAGTTGCCTTGTAAGACATATTAAATTATTAAACTTAATGTACTGTTCGTTTTGTTTCTTCTACTTCTATTAAATAGCTTCTGCCCTCGGCTCCGCCGTCTGTATGTACGATATCGTAGTAATAATTTTTGGGTTATTATGTAGCTTATAACACTCATAAATAATTTGAACTTCTATTGGTAAAATAGTTTTCAAAATCAGTTCAGTAGATACAGAGATTACACTCTACAACCTCACAAACTTAAAACATCACAAAATTAACCTCTTCAAAATATTAGTGTTCATTAAGTCTAATTAACGTTCGAAATAATGAAACGTTTTAGGGCAGCCTTCTGAATCATATATACATAAATTCCCTAAGGGGTAAGCAGAGACAATGGACAATTGATTAAGGGCCAAAAAGCAGCAGGAAGTGATAGGCGTGATGCAGCGATTGGTGAATGTGTACGAAGCAAAAAAAGTGTGTCAGAACCGTATTAAGTATAATAATAATAACAATAAATATTACAAAAATCTTACACACGACGCCATCTAGTCTCCAAACTAAGCACAGCTTGTAATATGGGTACTTGTCAACTGATATAAATATATTGACATATTTTTTTGTATATACATATTATCCATAGAAAACACCCAAACTCCAAAACAAATTTGGCCCGACCCGGGAATAGAACCCGAGACCTCTTGTTCAGCAGTAGCATACGCTAACTACCAGATCAGTAAGGCGGTCGAAGTAGAATGGAAATCAATAATTTATAGTGTTTCAAAGAAGAAGCAGTAAAATTTACAAAAAAAACTGTTTCTTCATGAATTATGAACGACAGAAACAGAGCTAGGAGGGACCTTGTTTGCGACGTTTTTTATCTCTTCAAAAAGATATTACATGATCATAACTTTGCAGAGACACGCTCATTTGTCATAGTTACGAATGCTGACATCAATTTTAGCTAGTCTATCACCACGCCTCGCGTCCCGCCCTTCCGCTCTATACAATAAAGGAAGCACGCAAAAAGCCTACCATAACGTGGCATCGTAAACTATAGTGAATGCTTGAAGAGCTTCCTAACAATTGTAATAACTAATGAAGACGAACTTCAAAGTAAAATTTGTAAATGTAAACATAGTTTTTTTGAACTCGAAGTATATCTTTCTCTGCATGTATGTTAAGGATATTTTTTTGCATTAGAACAGTCGTCACGATTATGTGTATAATGTACTCAATGTGTATTTATTTAAAATTCCTTTACCCTGGTTTGCCCACACACTCGCACGCGTCTTCGTCCTAGCCGTACAGCCCATAGACTCTCTCTAGTCTCGGCGCGTCATATGTGCTCGAGACAGGTATGGAACCTTCATATATGTATTAGACCATTACTCACGGATGTACATAACTGCCTCGTTGGTCTAGTGGTTAACGTATGCGACTGCTAATCAAGAGGTCTCGGGCTTCCCGGGTTGGGCCAAAAAGTATTTTTGGGATTTTCTTAGAAAATTCCTAATAGCTGCCCGGAGTTTGGAAATTTGGTAGTAATTCAACCCCGTGCCTTGGATAGCACTTAAAGCCGTCGGTCCCGGTTGTCATGAACATCTATGGGCAATCGTTATTGGGAAGTCAGTGCCCTCAAATATACTGACAACTAGTTCAATCTACGAATTTCAGTTCTTCCTTAGGGCTGCGGAGGTTCGATACCAGTTGCTCCGTGGAAAAATTGAAATTCAGGTAAAACCGGTTGAACTAGTAGCCGACCCCAAATAAGTATTTTAGTAGTTGAGAAAAGCGCTGGTACAAGTACAATGTATTAGAGAGGAATTATTTTGAAGAAGACAACATAATTTTCAATGAAAAAATAAATATATAAAATAAAAATCACTTAATTTATTTATTTAAAAAAGTGACACACCGCTTTATATATACTTTACGTATATACTTTTTATATACTTTTGACATAATATAAATTTTAATCGTGGGAGAGCAACGTTTATATATAAATGGGTCGAGTTGATCAAAGTGTCTTTAACCCCATAGAAAAACAGTATTAATCAATACTTTCGTTGCTCTTTAGTGATTCCGCACTAGGTCACTACTAATTCTAGTAAAATTAGATTTTTTTTTTCTTTAAAAGACAACTCCCGCATTAGGAATATAAATTCCTGTGTCGCGGGGGGCTTTACAAACATATATGAAACGGACACAAATAACACCCAGACTCAGAACAACAAATTGTGAATCACACAAAGTGTTATCCTACGTGGGATTTGAACCCAAGACACTTGGCGCAGTAGGAAGCGGTGTGGCGACCGCTTAAGCCACTAGGCCAACAGTGCAGTCTTGAAGAAATGCAAAGACTTATGAAGATGTATGAATATTTTTTACTTTTCCACGCCAAAATTACTGAACAGCTTTATATGAAACTTTACAGCTATATAACTTATACTCCAGAATAACAGATAGACTACTATTTGTCACGATGACTAATGAGTAGAGCCACGGCAAAAATTAGCATTACATAATTTTGTACTTAAGAATAAATAAGCAAAGATTAAACTGAATGGATTGAAGTTTTTATATATCTTGCTTTGAACAAGGACTTCTGTTGTTTAACGTCGATAGCTAATTCTCAATAGAATTTGAAGTATTGCATTACGAACCAAAGAGTCAATATAAACCCGAAATAGTAATATCCTATGCTCCATAACGTTCGTATCCGATTGTAACTCAAGCCAATATTACTTTCACGACTCAGACGCTCTAAAGCATGGCTGTGTGTTATTGAATTTCCTTGACAAGCGTAACCGAGATGATTTATATGATTTTGCAATCTAAATTAAAAGGTGTACCAAATTTTTATAACACATGTTCTTGAATAAATTGTATAGAACACAACCTGTCCCGGCAGACTTCGTACTGCCACAATCGATAAATAGAAGACCTAAACTTTTGTATAAAATTAACTGAAAACACACAAAAGGAATCCATAATTAATAAAAAAAATGAAATTTATTTTTATATATTTACCTTTCAAACCTTCTCTCGACTTCCACAAATAATTTAAGACTAAAATTAGCCAAATCAATCCAGCCGTTCTCGAGTTTTAGCGAGACTAGCGAGACTAACTAAGATAGACTTAAATTAGAAAATTAAAAAGTACATGAAAAATAATACGTACACATACTAATGTACACACACTAAATGCATTCAAACACACCAAACATCACTTTTTAGCATAAACATTTTGTTAAGATGTGATATGATGATGATAATGATACATATTGTATGCAGTGAAAACAAATAACCCCACTATTAAAAAACTCTCCCCTTTGAATTGAAAGAAACCTTCCAAAAATAATGCATACGTGATGTAATACTATAAGTAAATGTGCTACATGAATTATGTATTTAGAGAAGAGTGTCAACCTTCAGGCAAAACTACTATTCGTTTAGATAGTAGTGCAGTTTATAGTTTTTACAGGTGAACATGTGTTACGATGCTACTACAAGGTAACTACGAGCGTAGCAGAAGCTACGAAATTGCAGTGTTGACATGAGCAATGTTTTTCTTAAAAATGGTTTATAGCAATTAACTTTTTTAGAAAATTGTCTCGTATCACACCAAACGATTTTATGCAATTATCTGGATACGTGTCCGTTTTACCAAGTATGAGTAATCGGTATAAAACTCCAAAAATCAAAAAAACTCTCTATAAGGCTCAGCAAACTCCAACCCCACAATAATAGCCAAATTTATTTATTAAGACAAAACCTGTTAAGAAACTTGTATGCATGCTAAAGATTACTCCGTTTTTGGTAGTCGTCTTACACATTATGGTATTTCAAGACACTCTTTAACTATGTGCATTATTTGGTCACGGATTAATACATCATATTGACATATTAACCCGTGACTAAATAATGCACCGTTACAAGGCCAGCTGTTATTAGCTTTTCTGTCAGAGTAATTCTCAGCAGTATGGGGCCTCGAAGCATTTCTAACCACTACAATAGTCTCGACTTCAATTATGTGGCGCAAAATATTGCTATTGCACAAGGAATGTGTACAATATATTGCAACCTTTAAGTAAGTGAATATTTATGGTGTTACAGAAAGCTTTGATTGTATTTTTAAACAAAATATTTTATGTTTTACAAGAATAAGTTGCGTAACTCTAAGAATAGTCTTCATTTACTCTCAAAAAATAAATTTAGATATCATAATCTTCTCAGTTGAAAGACATCCACTGCTGGAGTTAGATTGTCCCGGAGTTGGGTATTGTTTATAAATTACATTAAAATTCAGCATCAGTTGTAATGATTTCTATGTGGATAAATTGTTTTACGTATATCCAAGACTTTTGCTGTGTTCATCTCCTTTAAAACGCTATACCATTAAGAGTCAAATAAATCTGAAGCTATTTAAATCAGTCGTAATATTAACAGGAGTTCGGTCTTTATCTCACTACTAACCTATCATCAATTAATTTATACATATTGCAATAATACGTCCCTTAAGTAAAACGAATTGATTCCTCGTACGCATTGTCAGCATATTCAATAATGGAAAGATAAAATTTCGTGCAGTGAAACGATGAAAATTCAACGTAAGTCTTTCATAGTACCAATATTCTTCTTCCTAGCCTTGTTCCCAATATTATTTAAGATCGGCTACTAGTTCAACCGGTTTTACCTAAATATCATTTTTCTCATTGAGCGAATGAAAGGTACAATACCTTCGCAACCCTTAGTCAGAACTTAAATTCGGAGGTTAAACTAGTTGTCAGTAAATTTGAGGGCCCTGACTTCCTAATAACGATTGCCATAAATGTTCATGACAACCGGGAGTCCGGGACCGACGGCATTAGGTGCTCTCCGAGGTTCGTGAATCACCTCCAAACTTCCAAACTCCGGGCTGTACTATTTGGAACTTCCTAAGAAAAACCCAAAAACACTTTTTAGTCCGACTCGGAATTGAAACCGAGACCTCTTTATTAGCATTCGCATACGCTATCCACTAGATCAACGTGGCAGTATAGTACCACTATATTTATCGAAATTGTATCGCTGGTAAAGCAATAATGTCTAAATAAGTAGTGCGGCGTAAAACTCTCATTGGCGTAAGAGCTTAGATAAGACAAATTGGTAAATCATATTCTTTATTCCGTTTCGAAAGACTACACGGTGATAACCTTTTTATTATTAGTTGTTCGTTCGTTTTATTGCTTTTCTTGTAAAGTGCCCTTCGATGCTAAGATAAGTTGTTATTATATACGTCAAAAAATGTTTTATTAGAAAATATATAATCCCTACTAATATTAAAAATGCGAAAGTAACTCTGTCTGTCTGTCTGTCTGTTACGCTATCACGCCTAAACCACTGAACCGATTTTGATGAAATTTGGTATGAAGATAGAACTGAACTTGGGAAAGGACATAGGCTACTTTTTACTGCAATAATCGAGATACAAAGGCCAAAGCTAAGTGATTATAAAAATACATATATCGTAAATGTTAAAATGTATCACTGTTTATCTCCTGTCAAAACTTCACTGGTTGCTAGGCATAACACACTTGCATGGCAACCATAATGATAGTTTGCAAATGACATATAGACCAGGGTAGATAATATTTGAAAACAAATAAAATTATAGTAGGATGAAACCTATAGGAAAAGGAGGAGAATTTTATAAAAATGAAAGGAAAAATAATTTACGGCGATCTGTCCCCCCCCCCCCCCCTCTAAAAGCTAAACAGCTGGCTCAAAAAATCTGGAAAAATTCGTGATAGTGGTCCATATAATGAACTTATGAACTTTAAACGAGAACTATAACGAATTAGATGACTTTGTTAGTTCAGGAGTTAAAGAGTCTTAACTTTTACAATGTGCTTACTTGGAAAACATCATACAAAATGAACGCATTAATACGTAAACATAACAATTATACAATTGATACAATTTATAATCCACGTACCATAATGGGTGACTGAGGAACCCTTTCCTGTGCGTGGCCTGACACGCACTTGGCCGATTTTTTATTTACACATTTTTTCATATACCTAACCTCAAATTATATGTGGAAAATTAAAAAAACCAAGTTTTTGTTTTTTTATTTTTATCTTTTACAAATAAAATTATTTTTTAACGAAGTTTAATGAAAACTTGCCTTTTTATGTCCCGAATACACTGAAATTTATTTGATTTGAAATATTTATTTTTCACCCTATTTTGACTTAATATCGAAAATTCACCCGTCAAAATATCTACTTTTTTTTAAAAATTGAGGTGTTTTCTGTTTGATGAAATATCTACTTTTTATCGCGAAAATAAAGGTAGAAGGGTTTGAAATAGGGAACGAAAGTTTGCGTCGAAGTTCCTTATTAACAAACATAAAATCATGTAAGATTGTTTAATCTACCCTTACCGTGTCGCGCGATATCAATGAATACCACGCGGGCGAAGCCTCGGGCGGAAAGCTAGTATTCAGATATATGATCATTTCAATGTTAAATTTTAAATTTTCGCCGTCGATGCTATAATTACTATGTTGGTTACCTCAATTTCCCTGCCTATCTCTTCATTTCTAATTCAAAGAGAAACCCAGAGTCTAAATTTCCCTAAAGTCCGTCGAAGTTTTGAAAAAACAAACATGATTATAAATTATGTATGTCTCAACATCTTTAATTTTAGTGTACCAATTTCACGGTGTAGATTTATTTCGCCAAAATGACAATGTATTTAATTCTAATTTTATTGATCTAATAATATAAATTCGAAATCTAGTATGAAATGTGTGTAAAAACAGAAGGTATTTTATTTAGCTATTTTTATAGGTGCAAGTGCCGCTTAGTCAATTGGGACTAAATAATACGTATTTACGGGAATTGATGACATTACTTTATTGAAGTTAGTCAGCACTGGCGGTGGCTTAGTGGTTTATGCGCCGCCCTCTACTTCGCTAATTATCGTGGGTTCAATTCCCACTCGGGACAACACTGTGTGATTCACAAATTGTTGTTCTTAGTCTGGGTGTTTTGGTGTCCATTTTGTCTATGTTTGTAAAGTCCCTCGCGACACAGGATTTATATTCATGATGCGGGAGTTTTTATTAAAAAAAAAAACAGAATAAACGGATCAGATTCTTGTAGCTACAACCACATGCTAACTTTTTCTGTTTTCTTTTTTTCTTAATAAGTCCTTATTACATTTGAACATCACTTAAAAGTTTAAAAAATCTAAGATAACCATATTTAGTAGTAAACTTAGAGTCGACCCCAAGTTATCTAGGAGGAAAAGGCTCGGAGCAAAATATATAAATATATTTATGTAACTTTAATAAAATTAATTTGGTTTATTAATTCCAGGTACCTCGTGATATTTACATCGTAAACGTGCTTATCGATGTTGACCTATAAATGATACATTTTATTCATTACGATTGTAGGTGAACCTGCGTGGGATAAATACGCAGAATTAATTCATAACACTCCTCAATAGCATGTAAGCAGGATGTAGAAAGTTATGATATTAATTAACAAAAATATTAGAAATGACGCAACGTAAACAAAGATCTTGATGCCTTGTTTTACACCTACAAGTATTTGAGTATCGGATGATATTGAAAGAAAGAAATATAATAATAATCTCACTACTAAGTAAGATTGTACGAGATTTATTTAACTACCAATATGAGAAATTATAACAATCTACAAGTGAGTAAAAATTAGATTAATTTCTGTAATCATAACTGTAAGCTGACTCGACTGGTGATATATCCACACTATATTTCTGTGTGGTATATCCACACAGAAAAGTGGAGAACCACTTACTTAAAAATTGTATCCCAAATACTAACCGACAGTGCAAGCTCCGTTTTGTTTGAGACTAGATGATGTTGTGTGTCAGATGTCCAAAATGTTTATTTATTATGGAACACACACAAAACTCGTTGGTTTATAACTCGTAGTTAAATAGATTAATAAAAAAAATCTACTTACAATATTAAAATAAACTTTTTTTAATTGTATCTTACTTATTGAACTTAATAACAGAAAAATGTTTTGTTTCATCATACTAAAAGTTCAATGGTTGTTTCCAATCAATAATATACATTAATCGGGTCTAAGTTAAAGCTCGACACGTAAACTGAATTATCACGGACTGATTGTTCGATGTGCGATGAGATTGGGATCCCATGAATTATTCAACGCGACCATAAACCACTTTATCTGCTGAACTTTGACGTATGAAGCAATTTTTTAATTTCACCGATAACCTTTGACAATATTTTTAAGCATCCATTATGGTTCAGAACGTTTTTTAGTATCTAGGAGTAGATTACTTTTTGTTTTAAAATAAAGCCTGCCAAGGTGACTTAACTATGCCTGATGGAAAGCATTTGTAAAATCCAAAAGTAAAGTCTTTATATTTTTACCGTATTTCTTCAACAAATTATTTATAATTAACTTTAAGGTCGTTGTCTCTCAGTAATGAAATATATATTGTACTAGCTGAGTACCGCGGTGTTACTTGCGTTTATTATTACAAATCCCGGGTAACGGTAAAATTCTAATACAAATAGCATATGTTACTCCTTTTATCATCTGCAACCTACCAGTGAAAGTCTTGTCACAATCAATGCAACGGTTCCGTAGGTTAGTCCGAACAAACTGTTCATTTCATATTATTTACTTAAAATTGTTCAACTCATATTACATACAGACAACCCAATTTTACTTACTTGTATATAAATTATAGAAATGGAACGCATTATAGAAATAGTCACGCGTCACCTGAGTCTATTGGCTCTTTAAGTCGCTGTTTCTATTCGAATTATCGATAGATATTACTCGAATTATCGAAACTTACTTTAGACTTTACTACTACATTAACTTAGAATTTGTAGTAGTTATATAAAATGGTTTAACTATCCGTTAATTCCCTCCTCTAAAACTTTCATACTATGTGAAATGAGCTTTATTACTCGATAGTTGCTACATTCCTGTACATCTCATGCAGGAATGTAACAACATTGTTTTAAAAGAACTTACACATCATTCACCCAGGATTACCTCTTCATGAAGCAACTTGTTTGGAGAACAAAGTCATCCACTGATGTCTGTGCTCTTTCATCAACTTGCAAAATTTAACTGGGATACCTCTTTTTGTAATATATATAAATAACTATTTCGGATATTTTACACACAACGCCATCTAATCCCCAAACTAAGCAGAGCTTTTATATAACTAGACAACTGATATAAATACATAAACATAGTTATTTGTAAATACATATATAGTGTATATAAAAAACACCCAAATTCCTAAACAAATATTTGCGGATCACACAAACTTTACGTCCGACCCGGGAATCGAACCCTCTTGATCAGCTGTCGCATACGCTAACCACTAGACTAACGAGGCAGTATATAAGTAAACTGTCTTGTGTACATATATTTTTTCTTTAGTGATAATCTGATAATGTTTTGTTAGTGATTTTCAAACAGATTTTTTGATTGAATGTATCAAATCGTTATTAGAAGTTAACATCTAAAATGATGTTATTTTCTTTTTAAGTATTTAGTAATATCTTTTCCGATAACTTTATTAAGGATATTAACGGATAGTTAATGCCCTAGTTACTTGTTATTGGTCTTGTAGAAAAGTATGCAGTTATTTTTATCAGATACACTATTACACATTATGACTTTGTGTCTTTTAATCAAGGCGTGAAAAAGCACCTCATTAGCCGCCATAGTGTGGGTCGCCATACTGCCTTCATTTGCAGTGAGTGCGTACGCCTCCTTCTTTTGGATTCTACTCATGCTTTCCATATGACAGAATAGAGTGTCCCTAAAAGGCTATGAAATAAATAAAAACAAAACCTTTATAGTAATGCACTCTTGTGTTTCGTATCATGGCGCTATCAAAAACTAATAATCAAAAACTATTCTTTGACTAGTATAATTTTAAATTTATAATAGGAGAAAAACAGCCATTGAAGTGTCTCGATTTGGCTGTTTCTTATTTTATGCCCTAACAAAACAAGATTGAGGCGTGTTGTAGCATAAGTACGTCGTTTCTACCTGAACGCAAATCCCCAATACATTATTCATTAGCAACCGCACTGAAACACATAATATTGTCCTATTTTAATTTTGTCGTCCCTCAAAGAGTCATTTTAGTAGGTTTATTTTGAGGTTGAATAGTATTAAAAAAATTTGATTACCGGTTTTTTTAGAAAAAAATACTTAAAATTCCATTTAAAATGAACATGATTTTGTTATATGAATTTCACTTCAAAAAATATTTATTTGGGAATTTGTGCTTTGAAATCATTGTTTTTGAAATTTGAGAATACATGAGTAAATGAGTATCATTTCACATATAAAAACCTATTTTACTATGTATTTAAATTGTATTAAACTTTCATATATATTTAGTTGGGCCTACCAAAGTGCCTACTCTACCTGATGGAAAGCTTGAGAAGAATTCTGGAGTAGGGGTAGGGTCACCATCTTTATTGTGAATGCAGAGAATGCAGCATGGTGACTCTCACTAAGGCGGCCTAGTGAGATGCAACCGCAAAATTTGCCATTTAATTTTGCGTCATATAATTTTAAAGAAATGAAAATATGATCAATATAATTATATTGGGTGTGTGTTGTTGTGGTTACAGTAGGATGATGGTGTGAACACCAACAAGGGAAAGCATGTACAAGGACTTTGTGCTTCTCCAGTCTCGCACTCACTAATGAAACCAACAGTACGAATTGTGTCATTTTTGATAGGACTTCTGTGAGTCGGCAGTCTCGCCCTGGTTGAGCCGATCCGTTTATTCTGTAATCAGCCGGGCTCTATTACCTTGAACTCAGCGTGACTCGTTTCATTTAATCGAGTGATCACAGTAATTGACACACCTGACTCCAGCTGTAAACAATCTACTCATCATATGCTCTGAAAATATAGTCTTAGATACAATGAATGTAATATAATGCTAAATAGCTGGTGATATCTGGGTTTGTATATTGTGAGCACCTTGTGTCAACTGTAGCGACTTTCCGAGCGTCTAGGCGATTCTGCCATACATACTCGTAATAACCACTCGTCAGTGTATAAATCTAATATTAAACTGAGGGCCTATTATACTTTCTTCTAATGAATTTCGTTGTAGGTTTCAAGACAGTTTAATTTTTCCTGAGGTTTTCCGAGTGTTACAACATGGTACGTTCATGAATAGTGACACAGTCAGTGGCTGTTGATCCTGGTATACAGAAGTTACAGTTGTGGGCGTATAACTAAAATCTAGTATGAGATGTGAGTTTCTAACATATTATAGTAAGGGATCTCAAAAAACTCGATTGTTTTATGGCTTGTAACCCTGAATAAATGGGTTATTTTTCCTCTTATATTATTAGATTTTCTTCTTGAGAAACAAAGTAAATTGTCTTTTTTTGGCCTTTTAGAAAAGTGATTCTCCAATTCTATTATACCCTTGATATATCCTACGATGATTGTGTCCATATTTTTTTTCGGATTCAATTCGATATTCTGTTAAAAAAGTTTGAACAAAAATAAATAATCTCGAATGTGCTGTCGAGGTTGTAATTCTAAAAGTAAAAAGGTTCTAGAATAAAATCACTTCGTAAGCTTCACTAGTTTGAATATCACATGGCTTCAATCTCAAAAAAATCGGCCAAGTGCGTGTCAGGCCACGCACAGGAAAGGGTTCCTCAGTCACCTATAATGGTATGTGGATTTAAAATCGTATCCAATAGATAATTGTTATGTTTACGTATTATTACGTTAATTTTGTATGACGTTTTCCAAGTGAGCGCATTTTACCATATAAGCCTTTATAACTCCTGAACTAAGAAAGTCATCTAATCGGTTATAGTTTTCCTTCAAAGTTCATTAGATGGACCACCATCACGATTTTTTTCAGATTTTTTGAGCCAGCCGTTTAGCTTTTAGAGGGGGGGGGGGGGGACGCCCTGTTTTTACAAAAAAGTGCCCTTTAAAGTGAAATATCTCGCAAACGGATACCTAAATCAAAAAATCGTCTAGGAAACCCTTTATTGTTTTTAAAAGACCTATCTAATGATACCCCACACGATGGGGTAGCCTCGAGAAAAAAAAATCATCCCCACTTTACGTGTAGGGGAGGTACCCCAAATAAAATTATTTTTCATAATTTTATTGTAGCACTTTGTCGACGTAATTACAACACGTATTCATGGAAACTTTCATCTTTCTAGCACTTACCGTTTGGACGGTAAGTCGAGGACGGACGGACGGACGGACATGACGAATCTATAAGGGTTCCGAGTTATGAACTTCGGAACCCTAAAAACAGCCCAATTTATGATATTATACTTCTAACAGTACAGCTGTAAAGAAAATCCAATTTGTATTCAGTAGATGTCAGTGAAAGGTTACAACAAAGGTACATTAATATGTAATTCATAAACCTACCTTTAAAAATCACAAGTTTTATAAATAGACATATGTCGCATTATGCTGAAATTATAAAATATATATTTTACATATTGTCCTCAGACCCAGACATCGGTCACCTTCTAATAATAATAAGGTTAAATATGCAAGAGAGTATCTTCCATTCGATTGAGCTTCGAAATTAAATCGTTTGATAATTATGATCTAAATTGAGCTTCAATATTTTAAATAGACTTATTTCTGCGAACATCGAATCACATGATATTTATAATTAAAATAGGTTTTGTCCTTTGCTACGCTCGTATAAATCAGTTATCGCGGTTTAAAGTAGCTTATGTAGCTGTAGCTTTAATTGAATTCGTATGAATGGTATGATTTAATTGAAATCGATATAGCGGTTTTAGCCATGAAAATGTAAGAAGCAAAGTTATTTTCGAATTTATAATATTAATATTTATCAACAATTACTCATAACGTCCCACTACTGGGCTCGGGTCTACTCTCAGGAGAGGGTTGAGACCATACGTCCCCGCGCTGGCCGTGTGTGGGTTGGGGACTGGCAAGGCATGTAGTTGGCTATGTAATCTTGCCCTTGGATGTTTTCAAGCCGCCCAAAGGCATTTAACTAAGCTTCAAGACTGTCATCTTATGAAAAAACCGGGACCAAATGCTTAACTTGACCTCCGAACCACGGAAAAGCTCGTAACATTTCATTCCACAAACGGTCAACCATCTGGGTACTGGCCGGGCCATCGTTGCTTACCTTCGGTGATTGTTTCCAATCACCTACGATTCCACTTGGCTATGAACGCTATTTATACTGTAGGTATTAATTAGGTATTAATATTAACGTAATATACTTTTTATGACAGAATTAAATGAAAGTCTAACTCCTTCGCAAATAATTTCTGTTTCAAAATGTTTATTTATAATTAACAAAGCACAATGAGGATTATAATTTGAACAAAGTGGTAACAAATTTCGAGAACAGCTCAACTACAGTCTTCGAGAGACCATATTAAATTTATTCCATTAAGATGGTACATTAATCTCTTAAATCCGTTTTCGTTCGGTGTGTCATGTCCTTGAGCCTGGAAATTTAAAAAGGTACGCAAAATCGACATAAATTACGTGAAACTAATAACCTTCTGCCATAATTGCATTAATAAAGTGTGGCTACTATTCCTACTATATTTTTAGATACAATTGAAGATTTTTACCCAATTGGTGACGGTGAAATATATTTTAAATAATATGTCATATTTCTCTATGAGGGTTATTAACTATATATATAGCTGTAGTATTATAAAGAATTCGGAAGTAATTTTGTCAGTCAGTTATACTTTCACGGAAACAAACAAACCGCTTCAACAAAAAATGTCATAAGCAGGACATTGAGCAAGGACAAAGGCTATCATAATATGTACATGCGGTCTGAGTCGTGTACAAAATTATTATCTAAGAACTTACATTACTACGATGTCTATAAAATTTAAATTCGTCTTAAAGTACACTCGTCAAGCACCATAATAATAAAATGACTACAAAAATATCTTAAAGTAATCATTGTATATAATTTATTGTTTCATTTGAATATTCCTTATTTCGATTCACACACTGCCCCGCGCTTCGTCGCGTAGGCGCGGGGCAGCCAATCCCGAATCTGCTAGCGGCACGCGCTCACGCGTCGTAGCGCATGTTCAGTGTGTTGGACCTGGCGTGTTTTCTATACTAATCGATGTACTTGCATACAATATTAAAATCTGCCACTCCGCGCTACGCGACGGAGCGCGGGGCAGTGTGTAAATCGCCTATAGGAGCTTATAACATTGGCTATAAGTATTTCTTGAAGACGAAATCTGTGAATGATGGCCTTGTATCTAAATCGTTGGTTGTACGAATTATCTATGTATGTTCGTTTAAATGAATATTTTGTACACATAATTATTTAAACGAACATGATAAGTATAGCTAATTATTAAGAATGGAAATTATTATTTCATTTATATTTTTTATTTATTTAAAACTTTTTGCACATGCCTTACATGACTTAATGCCATGAGGCATTCTTTCCCGAACAACCTTTATGTAATGCAGGAATATGATGCGATAGGTGCACTGATAGTATATTGATATTGACAAAATTTATAAAGTTATGTAATTAAGAGACAATCCTACACTACAGAAAAAACAATTTACATAAATATACAATTACACATATCAATACACATTAAATATATTTACACACACACTACATCATAGATTTAATATTTTATAAAAAACACAGTCGGGTACCAGCGATGTGACTGTTCAGCCAATTTGTATCTCATTGGTTAAGTTCCATCTTCAAAGAGCTGGATTTTAGCGTACTAAATGCGTTTGTCCGGTGAGTTATAAGCCGTGCTTACCAGACTGGCTAAAATTTGAATCCTTTAGTCCAACACAAAGAGAAGTTCCCAAAACTTCTCTAGGTCCGTCCTAACTCGTCAGTCGCCTGGAAGTAATTAGACACTTATTGACATTCTATCGTTACCTTCTTTTATTACTCATTCCTGAAATTTCCACACCGGTCCAATAAGTGTTAATTTATTACGACCGCGTTACCGTAGGCATTTATAGGGCAATAAAAGCGTTTATTGTTCGTTAGGGAATAATATATGTACCAGGTAGGATGTAATAAAGAGATTAATAGTTTGGAAATAAGAAATAAAAACGTATTTTATACTATTGATATGACCAACAATTTCACAAATTGCTAATATTTCGAGTGTTCAAAATACACTGTTCATAGCAGTTACATAAATGCTACAATGTAGTTGAGACGCTGATTTCAGCACCAACGACCCGACTAGACATGGACTACTACACTCGCAAGAGATCATAAAATAATAGCATTCTTTCTATCGTATTTCGTTGGTGATTGCCAGACCGGAGGATTGTTTATATTCTCTTCACGATTCTATACATAATAATGACATTTTGGCAGGATTATATATAATATATAAAAATATATAAAAATATATATAATATATAAAAATATTGTTTTATTTTAAGATACCTGACACGCTTTTCTTAATTATAATGTCAGGGATGCAACCCTTTTGGTTATAGAGATTTTTGTTCAATGCGGTTTTCTGTATGTAGTTAAAAAATATTATGTGGGAAAAACCGCATAAAAATATCATTACCATCAGCCACGCTCCTCAAATTGCACGCCACTTGCAATATTCTAAAATAAAAATTAGCCAAGTCAGTCAGGTCACGCATAGAATAGAGTTCCATAGTCACCCATAATGGTAATTAGATTTTAAATCGTGTCCAATAAACAATTGTCATGTTAACTTATTATTTCTTTATTTTTGTATGAAGTTTTGCAAGTGAGTGCATTTAATAAGTTTGTCCCTATAACTCCTAAAATAAAAAAGTTGTCAAAACCACTTTAGTTTTTCTTGAAACTACAATATATGGGCTACTAGCATAAATTTTACAGATTTTTGAATCATGCGGGGAGAGACACCCTGTTTTTCGAAAAAAATGCGCTTTCAAGTTGAATAACTCATAAACGAATACCTAAATCGAAAAATGATTGTAGAAACTTCACAATGTTTTTAAAAGACCTATTTAATGATATCCAACACGATGGGGTAGATGCGAGGAAAAAAAATCATCCCCACTTTACATGTAGGAGAGGTACCCCAAATATAAATATTTTTCATAATTTTATGGTGTCACTTTGTCCACATAAGTACAACACATATTTATGCAAAGTTTCATTTTCTAGCACCAACCCTTTGGACTGTAGGTCGAGGACGTACGGACGGACGGAAATCGCGAATCTATAAGGGTTCCAATTCATGAACTACGGAACTCTAAAAATACATTGTAATATATTTTTTCAATACTAATTTTGAAAGTTATAAGCCTTAAAGATAGGTATTCTATACATTTGGTGTTTTGTAGTATACCGTGGTAATACACTTATTTATAATACTTGGTAGTTTTTTCCAGCAGCTCCGACCGCAGTCATTTCAGCCTAAGACATTTTTCAAGGTCAATCTATATACATGGTGTAAAAAGACTAAATACGAAAATAATGGTTGCATTCAGACCATGATACTGAATAGGTTTAGCGAAAACAAAACGCAAAAAATATGTTAAAATATCTAAGTTCTTTTTTGTATTTTTCTCGTTACATACACATAGTACATCATAATAGAATCCTAACTAACTAATTATCTCATTTATAAATCCAAAAATCCAATAAAATCAATAAAAATGCAATGTATTTCGAAATAAAAACAGATGACCGGACGCACCATCCGCACAGTTCGTTCGCGCGCGGTTCAATGACCGCGGCGCCTGCCTACCGCGCGTGCCTACTAACTATATAGTAACCTAGAAATCACAGCCTGCCTTAATTTTACAAACAGAACTTCTAAGAAACCTAACTTCTAAGCAAAATACAAATTTTAGATGTTAACGTAAGGTCCTAACTTCCTAATTAAGCGTGCACCTGCGTAAACAATTGTCTATATAGATAAACTTGTATAGGTAAGTACAAAACTTTATTTTCCTACGTTATTGAATTATTTTTCTGTTTTTCGTATAATAAAATCATTCATCATCATCATTATCAAAGAAATTCAAGTGAGACATTTATCCTGCGCCGGGAATCGAACCCATGGCACCGTGCGTCTGAAGTCGCCTAGACGTGAGGGCCGCGCCGCACTCCAATCCACGAAATTGGGTAATCTTTAGGTCCAGTGCATGGTGGTTTCCTGGTTAGCAATCCCGATTCGGCAATCTGAATGCTCTTCTTACATACCGTGGGAGAGCCGCGCTTCGGGCTGGCTCGACCGGAGTGATACCACGGCCTCACAGAAAACCAATGTGATACATCCCCCCCCCCCCCCCCCCCCCCCTATTCCATAAAATACAAAGAAATACAAATACAAGAGAAAAACAAAGAAATAAAAAATTACAACTAGACGCACATGTTCTTATTTCTAACCAAACGGAAAAACCTAACATTGATTTCGCGCTGTTCGTATAAAATTTCTAATACAAAACGCAAAATTTTACCAGGAAACTCTACGTGTGCATCCAGCCCTAGAACTTTGAAACTTCTTTAATTTTAATAATTACCTAAAGTCATAGTATTCGGGCGTTTGTGTGTTTTTTCCGGCTACGATTTTTTAGGGTTCCGCAGTTTATGACTTCGAACCCTTATAGATTCGTCATGTCCGTCTGTCCGTCCATCCGTCCGTCCGTCCTCGACTTACCATCCAAACGGTAAGTGCTAGAAAAATTAAACTTTGCATGAATATGTATTGTAATTACGTCGACAAAGTGCTACAATAAAATTATGAAAAATATTTTTATTTGAGGTACCTCCCCTACACGTAAAGTGGGGATGTTTTTTTTTCTCGCGGCTACCCCATCATGTGGAGTATCATGAGATAGGTCTTTTAAAAACAATATGAGGTTTTTAGACGATTTTTTGATTTAGGTATACGTTTGCGAGAAATTCCACTTTAAAGGCTACTTTTTTGTAAAAACAGGGCGTCCCCCCCCCCTTCTAAAAGCTAAACGGCTGGCTCAAAAAATCTGGAAAAAATCGCGGTGGTGATCCATATAATGAACTTTAAAGGAAAACTATAACGAATTAGATGACTTTTTTAGTTCAGGAGTTATAGAGGCTTAACTTGTACAATGCGCTCACTTGGAAAACGTCATACAAAATTAACGCATTAATACGTAAACATAACAATTATCCGTTAGATACGATTTCTAATCCACATACCATTATGGGTGACCGAGGACTTCTTTCCTGTGCGTGGCCTGACACGCATAGAAAGAAGTCCTCAGTGGCCTGACACGCACAGAAAGAAAGTGCAAAGGACAGAGATAGTTTTGAGTTTATAATATTGGTATGGTTTTGTTTTATACTCTAGAATAATAAGAGATTAATTCTGAGAAGCAAGAAAATGTATGTAGGTTAAGATTGTGCTTTGATAAAAATAACCTTGATTTTGCGAATTTCTCAACGAATCCATATTTCGTTTTTGGTTGAGTAAATCAAATAAACAAGGGACAAGAGCTCTTAATTCTCATAAAAACATTCAATACTTCATACATTTAGGTATAATAATTATCTGTGAGAACTTATTAAATAATATACAATAAGGTTTATGTGATTGTACCTATCATAAGAAAGTTGTCAGATAGTAGAGGATACGATTAAAAAAAGCGGCCAAGTGCGAGTCGGACTCGCCCATGAAGGGTTCCGTATCAGCAAGTAACATCATATAAAAGATCTTGTAGTTCGTTGATTGAATGAAAGGTAAATTGCGGTTTACGATTTATGACGTATTAAAAAAAAACTACTTACTAGATCTCGTACAAACTAATTTTCGTTGGTAGTTTATATGGTAATGTACAATACATATCTTTTTTAGTCTTATCACTCTCTTATTTTAGAAGTTACAGTGGGGGGGGGCACACATTTTTCCACTTTGGAAGTATCTCTCGCGCAAACTATTCAATTTAGAAAAAAATGATATTAGAAACCTCAACATCATTTTAGAACACCTATCTATAGATACCGTAGACGTATGAGTTTGATGAAAAAAAAATTTTTGAGTTTCAGTTCCAAGTATGGGGATCCCCAAATGTATTGTTTTTTTTCCACGTTTATGTAAAATTCTTAATGCGGTTCACAGACTACATCTACTCACCAAGTTTCAAAAGTATAGTTCTTAAGGTTTCGGAAAAAAGTGGCTGTGACATACGGACGGACAGACAGACAGACATGACGAATCTATAAGGGTTCCGGTTTTTGCCATTTGGCTACGAAACCCTAAAAACTACCATCACCTATTTGTTTCATCATCATCATCAACAACCTTCATCAGTACACTGCTGGACATAGGCCTCTCCTTGAAAAGGAGGTATTGGCCTCCTATACCACGCTGGTCAGACGGGTTGATAATAGGGTTGTTTATTGTATGAAAATTAATTTATTAAAGAATAAATAGCGAGTTTTAAAACTTAAAAAAAAACTTACTAACTAAACTAAGTTTTACTTTTCATATTAGGCTTCATACTTTCGGTTGGTATTAAATTTATTAGTTAAACTTATGAGTACACTTTAAATGAAAAAACCTTTTTAAATTTTTCAATAATAATAGTTTGGAGAGGATTTTTTTAGCCAACCCACTAGCGATATATTATTTAATATATTGATTTTGATATCAAATACTTTTTATACAATAAACAGATGGGTGAAGGTCGTTTCAATTCGGATCTTCGACTAAGAGTGAAATGTTTTTTTGCGTTGTTCCTCTGTATAATAATACTTTTAAGGTGACCCGTGTTGCTATATCATGATTTTATTTGATAGTATATTTCGGATTCATCTTATGATTCAAAACATATTTAGACCGAAAGAACACAAGGGAGTCATCGAAGTTATTATATTTCAACCTTTATTAAGAAGACTTATTTTCATAGTGTAGGAATGTTCATAGTGTTGAAAAAACACAAAACTAAAATATAGAGTACCCCAAACGTCTAACCCCAAGGCACCAGTTACGACGGAATACAGATTGAACTCAATTTACTTTCGCATTTTCCAAACATTTGTCGGCTTATGTCACGAAACTCAATTCTGTTCCAACCAGTTTGTACCATCGTTTGATAAATCATAAAGTCAAAGGTACTACTAACAAACTGGATGTGTAGAAAATACGGAGTAACGAACCGTGCAATGGCCTTCGTGTTTCGTATCTAAACGACAAACATCGATTGTACATAACTCTTGCTTTAAAGTAGAAAAAGAACAATCGGTTTGATAAAGTTTTGAATATCTGAAACAACACGTGAAACAAATATAAATTCTATAATATGTGACACCATGTTTAATCAAAGCAAATGGAGCTCGCGATGGAAGCGTTTATAGTGGCCAAGTGGCAACGACAGTACAGTCAGTACCTAGATGGGTAACCGTTATTTGCTAAGCAGTCGTTCCCGGTTGTTAACATAAGATAACAATCGTGAAGCTTAGTTAGAGCCTTCGGGCGGCTTAAAACATCTAACGGCAAGATAACGGAGCCACTACGTGTCTTGACAGTCCCCAACCTGCACTCGGCCAGCCTGGGGACGTATGGCGTCATCCCTTTCTTGACAGGGGAGCCGAGCACGGCTGTGGGATATTATAGGTTGTTGATTTGTGTAATAAACCAATACAATCAAATTCGAAGTTCTCGCTTAAGAGTCACCTTAGTTTATTGATACATACAGAAAATGTTTAAAAAAATGGTTAACGAATACTATGCATCATAACTTAGGTAATCACGATCAAGGATATGTAATTTATGGTTTTGTTTCTAGAATTTCATTAATTAATTAGTTATATATATGTATGTATATATATGTATATATGTGTATGTGTGTGTATGTACATATATATATGTATGTTTAAGTCAATACTTAAACATATAGTATTGTAACATAACAACATAACAAACACACAATTGTGTGTATGTATGCATGTAGGTCTGTTTATTGAGGGATATATATTTTATTTACTACAGAACTCAATGCACAGGCGACTACCACCGTCTCTCCGATACATATTGATCCATCCTAAGGTTGCCTGGAAGAAATTGCCTATGGCAATAAGGCCGCCCTTTGTACACTACATATATATGTCATTTAATTTACTGTAACTCTGTAACAAAGTGTGCAAATAAAGAGTTTCTATTCTATTCTATTCTATGTGCAAATCTGGCTGTGTAGTACTATCAGGCAATCCTTTCAGGCAATATTGAAAATACGCGTACTTATATATTAGATTATTAGTAGTCGTGGTTAAATGTTTTACTTTTGCTTTTTATTTTAAACTTTTAGAGAACATACAGATCGTTTCTTCAACAGTAATAGTCAATTTATAAGTATGTTTTCACTGTAAACGGGACTTATTCGCGATAATATTATAAAGGTTACGATACCTTATATTTTCCGACGTTTCGAACGGGTTATACCGCTCGTGGTCACGGGTAGACTAATGTGAGCTTAGCGTCACCTTCGTGATGTGCAGGTTGTGTCTACCCGCACTTGATCGCATTGATTTCTTGTAGTGTCGGTATCCCTACACACCACACTTATAACATCTGCACGCCTTATTTCATCTTTCCGATGGTGACTACACCCGCTGATGACTGGATTCCACGATGTTGATAGTCGGTATCCGTCTTCCCGGTTGAAATTTTTGTGTTTTTTGATTTCAACCGCTTCACGTACTATTCAGCGAAAATAGTTCCGATCTGTGGAGAGGACCTGCGGGTCGTGTAGTTCAATCCAGTGGTTCAGTCCTGATTCCAGCAGGTGCTCTGCCGTTTACAGTGAAAACATGAGTATGTGTAAAAGTCGCGAAAGTCTAAAAACAATTTATAAGTTTTACTTATATTTCCAACTAATCTTCGTCGTTTCAAAAATATTTGAATACGCATAGCATTATTTAAAGATCAATAATATGAACGCACTCATAATATAAAAATAGGCAATGTCGCACAATGCAATATTAAAACAGAATATTATTTGACATAATCGATTGATCTAAAAAATGTTAAGAAATCCCAGACACTATGTTTTTTACATTTCTTAAATGTAGTATTATTTAAATTTAAATTGAAGATTTATTTTACGAAGTATCACTTCACTTAACTATATTTCTTTTTAGAAAACCTCAAATCTTTCATTTCAGAAGCCCGTCAAAATAAGAATGAAAGAAACGAAAGATAAATCGTAAGATGATACAAAATTAGTTTGAAGAGCCAGGCTTTCATAAATCTTTGAGTTTCAGGTGTAAGATAAAAACGTTCGAATAAATGGTTATACATTTCTCATTTTTATTTTAAAAGGTGTTCAATTACTTATATTTATCTGATAAGTTGGCATCAAATATAATAAGATTTATTTGATAAGTTCAAATTCACGGTGGTTTATTTCAACGTGAAATATTGAGGTAGGTAATAAAAGATACGTATCTACAGTAAAATTTAGTACATTATTATTTTTATATTTGTAAGCTATTGCAAGAAAAGAAATCTTAGAAAGAAAGATTTTAAGCAGAACACGGATAAATGAAAACTTGTAATCGGTATAATAAACATAAGAGATTCAGGACTCGTAAAAAAATTAATCAGAAAAAAAATTGGAGTTGAAAATATTATACTTGAGTACTTTCAAAAATCTAAGAAATTGTATTACAGAACGAAGGGAGGGAGATTTTAGACTATACAGTCTATACATATATTTTAGATGTTTCCCCAGACCGAAAATGTATCTGTATTGAACTCGGTCGGATTCGGGCCGGAGATAGGAAACGAACAGTCACTGATATTGGATGATGTTACAATGCGTATCTACCTCAACGGGGGTGTTCGTTGAACGGGGACGTCATCGAAATTGAACGACGATAATATTGAGTATATGTATATTAATACTGTATCTGATACATTGAATATCAAATAATAGTGGTCTATTTTGATTTTAAAACTTAATTGAACCAACGATCTCATTTATTATCAGCTTTTGCTAGCGGCTTCGCTCGCGTGTATATCATGAAAAAAAAGTAGCCTATGTCGTTCGCCAAAGCTCAATCTATCATTATTTAGCCGTAAGAGCGTAATAGACAGACGGACAGAGTTACTTTATAATTAGACTAATGACTGAATCAAGAGGTCTCGGGTTCGATTCTCGGGTCAGACCAAATGCTTGTATGATGTTAAAATATTAGTTTTTGAGTTTAGATGTTTTCTTTGTATAATATGTATGTATTTACAAAAAAAAGTTTTTTATGTATTTATGTCAGTTGTCCGTTAGTTTAAAACAGCTTGATCAATTGTTCTGAAATTTTAGATAGATAGATAGATAGAATACTCTTTATTTGTACATCTTATCACAATTTTACAATAGAGAATAAAAGAAAATAATTTAAAATTAATGTACAAAGGGCGGCCTTATTGCTAAAAGCAATCTCTTCCAGGCAACCTTAGGATGGAATAAAATGATTCGGAGAGACAGCGGTAGTTGACGGTGCGATAAGTTTTGTACAATTTGAAATTGCCAATAAATATATTTCATACACATACATATACCTACACAAATACATATATACGATACATATAAATACTAATACACCCCAATGTGAATACACATATACGTATAAATAAATAACTATTCAGTTAAATTACAATTTGGAAAAGGAAAACATTCACATTAAACCATATGCTGTGACTGACTCAGTTGTGACATATAAAACTCTTGAACCATTTTCTTAAAGGCATTTACTGTTTGCGCTTTCCTAATTTTTATTGGCAAAGCATTCCACAAGCGTACAGCTTCAACCGTAAAAGATTGATCATAGAATTTAGTGGAATGCAGAGGCATCTCCAGTCTCAAATCTTCAGATGACCTTAGACATTTGTCATGTGTGTCATTAAGGAACTTAAATCGTTCTTTGAGGTAAGACGGGGCTCTAGGATTAAACAAGACGTTGTAAAGGAAAATGAGGATATGAGTATTCCGGCGAAAGCGAATAGGTAGCCACTTGAGCATTTGACGAAATTTAGAGACGTGATCGTATTTTCGTAGGCCAAATACGAATCGTATGCATAGATTTTGAAGTCTCTCAAGCTTATCAAGTTGTGCTTCAGTGAGATTTGGATAGCTGACATCGGCATAGTCGAGAATTGGGAGAAGAAGAGCTTGTGCAAGTGCAGCCCTAGTTGCAGTTGGAAGAAAATTACGTAGTCTTCGTAGTGACCCAGCAGAGGCAAATATCTTCCGGCTAACTTCCTGTATATGAGGACCCCAAGATAAAGTCGTATCCATGTAGATTCCGAGATTTTTGACAGTAGTAGTGATCTCAAGTGTGGTACCATTGAAGTGAATTTGTGGTAGTTGTGTCCAGTTAATTTTTGAGACCAATCCAGGACTGCCAATGACACATACCTGCGTCTTTAAGGGATTAACCTTGAGTCCATAGTTATGACTCCATTCGCTGACATGCTTCAGGTCAGCATTGATTGAGTTGAATGCCTCCGGTAACAAATTAACAGGAGTTTGTGTATAGATTTGTAAATCATCTGCATAAAGATGGTAGGAGAAAATTAACTGATTAGAGATTGAGTTTATAAAAACAGCGAAGAGTAGAGGAGATAGAACGCCACCCTGAGGTACACCAGCAGAAATACTGCACCAGGAGGACGTTAAGTCTTCAATGCAAATACGTTGCCGGCGACCAGACAGGTAACTATGAAACCAATCAATTGTCCTTGGAGATATGTTAAGAGACCGTAGTATGCCAAGCAGAATATGAAAATCTACAGTATTAAATGCGTTACTAAAATCAAGTAAAGTGAGTACTGTGACTTTTCCACTATCTATGCCTAGTCTGATACTATCCGTAATGTGTACCAGCGCAGAAGTCGTGCTATGACCAGGACGAAAGCCGGACTGAAACGGGTTCAATAAGGAATTTTTGGAAAGAAAGTTATTCAGTTGAGAGTGGATGAGGCGTTCAAGGACTTTAGATAGGAAAGGTAAGATGGAAATGGGTCGATAATCAGAAAATGAAGAGGGTTTACTTTTTTTAGGTAGAGGAATTATTTGAGCATCTTTCCATGCGGACGGAAACACACCACTGGACATGGAATGATTCAGGATATTGCATAAGATGGGTAGGATTTCGTCAAGGATAGGCAGAATCATGTTGCGGCTGATACAATCACTTCCCACTGCGTTCGATGAAATCGCTAAAATGGTCTTCTTAACATCACAAGCGAACAATGGATCAAAGACGAACGGTGGATAGTTGGGAGCTGAGATAGAAGAAATATGTCTGAGAGTATTAGCCTTAGTATTGACATTTATGTCTGACACGGAAGAGAAATGTTTATTAAGTTGATCAATGTTAAAATGTTTCGGAATAGAGTCTTGACGAGACTTCCCGACTCCCAATGTTCTTAAAAATTTCCAGACTTTTGCTGGATCTCCGTTTTCTACGGAAGAGTGGATATGTTGGCGTTGTGCATTTCTACACATCTTATTGCAGAGATTTCTTAAGTACACATATTTTTCTAGGTTAATATCAGTTGGTCGCCGCTTGTACTTACTTTTTGCCAAACATTTTTTGGACATAACCTGTCGTATTTCCTCAGTCAGCCATGGTGCTGGTAAGTGTTTAATTTTAATAGACCGTAAGGGTGCGTGTACGTTATAAAGATGTATTAAATGTTCAGTAAATATTTGGACCTTTTCATTTACACAATGCGAATCCAACAAATTCGACCAATCGATATTACACGCATCCTCTTTAAGTTTAACAAGATTCATTTCGTTAAAATTGCGCCGCACAAGAATTCTCGACTTTGCTTTGGGTGGACGGATAGCATAAGAAAGAAAAATCAAGTCGTGATAAGAGAAAGCATCAGCTGGATACTGGCCATGGCTGATGACATGATCAGTAGAAGAAACAAGAATAAGGTCAAGAAGAGAGGGGGTACAGTTGGGGAAGTGATGCGTAGGATCAAGCGTTAAAAGTGATAGGTTAGTAGAATCCACTACTCTTCGTAGCGATGAAGAACGAGAGTCATTTTTTAACAGACACGTATTGAAATCACCCATTACTATTGTGTGGCCGTATGAGGGAGATAATTTTTCAAGTAGGTTTTCGAAAGATGAAAAGTAATTGTTTCGTAACGATGGTGAGTAGTAAACTCCCAGTAATACTTTTGTATGATTAAGGTCTAGTTCAATGAAGAGATGTTCACCCGCGTCCGGTGATGGGGGCTGTGATGACATACAATGTTGAAAGGAATGTGTTGTCGTAGATATATACCAACACCACCCCCACCACCCATCGCGCGATCGTTTCTTATAAGGTTATAATCCGGCAGTGTATAAAATGTGGATGGTAAGCAGGGTTTCAACCATGTCTCAGAGATTAAGATAGCGTGAATATTTTTAGAAGTGAAGGTAGCCAGCATATCCGAGAAATGAGCAGGAATACTCTGGGCGTTAACATGGACTACATTAAAATTCCGCGGAGCATCAGAAAACTGGTACTGAAGATTCTCTTGAAGTGAGGGTATGCTAGCAGAACTAGCATTATGGCTGTTAGCAGAATAAAAACTATCATCGTCACTACTGAACAGGTCAGACATTATGATGTATTAAAAATAAATAACTAAACAGAACAGTAACTATAAATAAATAAAAGTATAAAAATATAATATATATATAGATATGAGAATATATAATAAATAAGAATATAAATTATCAAAAATTATAAATCTACCAAAGCAGCGAATGTTAAATACTATAAATTATACATTTTAGTCCACCCGCCAGTCATGCGTTAGACATTTAAAACACAGATGTAGTACTAAATTTAACAAAAGAGAAAGAAAAAAAACAAAGAAAGGCTTCAAGATAAACAACAGAATAAAAAACAAAACAAAGTCAGTAATTTAACGTCACAAACTGAATCTGGGTGAAATGCCAAATGAAAAAAGCTAAGTTCCAAAGTCTCGAATAATGAAAACAAAAAAAAAAAGAATATAGTTTTTGACGAAAACAAGCGATTTTGACAGATACTCAACTCAACAGGCAACATAGTGTCATAGTGTTTCTACCTTGTAATTTTGTATATCATTTGGCATATTAAATCAATAAGTTATTCTAAATGAGGTAGGATAGTAAATTCATCATTAATGTGGCATGATTAGTGAAGAGGGTATATTAAAAGACTGATGTTTACGTGAGACTCACCCAGACAGTGTAACGTTACAACGAAACAAAGAATATAAACAAATAAGTGGATATGTATGCACATATCCACTTATTTTTTGGAACCGACAGCTGCTCGTTTCGATTTCGAAGTGATATTTTTGGTGACCGCTGGCTTCTCAGCAACCACTGGCTTTATATTATTGAGATCTGCCACACTTGTAATGCGGTAGCGTGAACCATCAGGACCCAATACAAATACAGAACCTTCTTTGGTCCAGCATTTAGTGATTCCAAATTGTTCGCGGGCCGCCATGAAGGCTGAGTGTCGTGACCGTGTCAGGAACTCGGAGAGGGTCACACCAGAGCCTTTCAGTTTCGTCTTAGACGCCCATACCCCGTCCCGCACTGCTACCGTCGAAAACTCCACTAGAATGGGCCTTGGTTTATCACCAGTAGACTGTCGACCCATCCTGTGACAGCGACTAATGTTCTCACATGTAAAGAAATCAAGATTTAACTTATGTGCTGCCACCTCCACCACTACCTGGGAGGTCTTCTCGTCCTTTTGCTCACCAACACCATGAACAAGTAGTATTTTGCGACGGCTGCGTGTCTCCATATTGTCCACCTCATTTACGATGACCTCCATCTGACTTTGAAAGGACTTCAAGGTGTCAAGGATGAGAGTTTTGAATCCAGCAAATTCTTCAGCAAGGCCAGTCAGACTAACAGCATTCGAGGTTCTCTTCAGAAGTTCTGCCTCAAAGTCCGCCATCCTTTTTTCAAAGCAATCCTGTAACTCTTGTATACCCTTCATGGCAACGCTGTGATGACTTTTTTATTTTAGTTATATTTAGTTAATATGAATGGATGTCACTAGACCAGCAGGTATTTATTGTTCACAACTTATTATGTTCATTAAATTGATATAAAATATGTATAATGTATTTTTTTTTAAATAATTAATCAGAGCTTTTAAGTTGTTGTGTTGACCTTTCAACTACCCACAAATTTTGTGTGTTAATTTAGCAGATCTGAGAATAGGACATGAACTCTATGTCCGTGTGGTGACGGATTAAGAATACAGAGTGTCATCACCCCTATTCATTCCGCGGGTGACGTAAAAGGCGACTAAGGTATAAACTACGCAAGACAACTGGAGAGCCGCTTTACCCAGCGGGACAGAATGCGGGGTGTTGGACATGGGAGCCGTTGTTAAATCAATATAATACAAATACAAACTCATACAAGGGAAGAAGTACTTACCCTGAACTTGCCAACTCGCTCGCCTAGGGTAGGCTACAGCAGCAGGCACTCCACACTCACAGCGAATGTTATAAATTAAGTATTATAACAGCAGCACAAAAATAGTGAAAAGCGAGCCGTCAAATATTTCAATGGCCGTCAACGTCACACTTTTTGACGGAGAATACAGAATTTCAATTGTCTTGTTAAGGTAGTTTGACCGTCGATGGTAGCGCGCCTCAAGAAGGCGCTGCGGTGCGGTGTGCTTGATGCGCATGCGAACTGCCATCCGGGTCGCTTATTGGACAAGCTGAGGATTGCACTCCACCCAAGATGGCTGCACTTATATTCAGAATAACAAACGGCGCAACCAACAACATCAATGCAAAGAGAAGCAAAACTTGAAACCAACCCTTTTTTTTTTTTTATGTGTGGAAAATCATCATGGACCGTCACCCCACCCCACCCCATCATGGGGTTACGGCGGGGTGGTGTGTCGGACTTGAACCGACTAAAAACCACACAGTGTGCCCTCTCCGCGCTTCTCCGTTTAGGAGGAGGAGAAGTCCAGGGTGAGATCTCCTTCTGAAGACTTGAAACCAACCCTATACCAACCCGTCCGGCAAGTGTGGTATAGTAGGCCAAAACCTCCTTTTTAAGAAGAGGCCTATGTCCAGCTGTGGATGATGATGACATGAACTCTATTGACCCTAGGTAATATAGGATGAAATGGACGCGAGCGGAGCCAGGCATCACCTAGCACTACGTATATTATTAATACATGTACCTCAAGTCACGACAGAGAAACATTGAGGTGCAACGATGGGGTTTGATGGGCAAGATTAGGTAGTAATACTTTAGTTCTTATTAGATATAAGCTGGCATCTCATGGAACAAGTGCTTCTACGTTTATTATTCAAGATACATACAAATAAATAAAATTGATGAGTTTGTTTATAATTTCAAATTTATAGGTTCTGAAATATGTATTGGACCGTATACACCGCTATTACATAAAAAAAAACAATTTTAAAAGGTCCGGCTTGTCTCTGAAAAGGTTGGACTAGTGACGGGACTTTCACTAACCTTCTAGCTGATAATATAGGGAGTAAATTAGGCCACGTTTTAGGCAAACTTCGCCCCACCTTGGTACCTTTTTACCTTTACAAAAATAACCGTGGGTAACACCGCCGGGCTCAGCTAGTTTTAACATAACTATACTTAGTTATACTACAAGACATTAGAACCATTTACCATACGTAGTATACAATACATAATCTTTGTATTTGAAGTCAGTATGTTTGGAATTTGTTTCGCCCTATTTTCAACCATTATATTATATTATGTAATACCAGTAAGCATCTGGCTCGAGAGAGATATCTTGTACCACTGTACACGATATTACTTTCAAGCCAGCAAGTTAAGCCACACTTATAAGGTTAGACCGAAATGAAAATAGTTTCTGCCAACAGACCTTCAAAGGGAGATTGCGAATTGTTTCTTTGGAAGAAAGTCATAAAACTTTTTAAGAAAATACTGAACCGCTGAAAGAACCGAAGAGCAGAAAATAATAAGCTTTTATTACTTAACTAAGTTCTTAGGCTAGTGTAAGCATACTATAATTTTCAAAAAATCAATAAACAATATAACTAAATTACCTTAACTTTTAAGAAATAAGTATGGTACCAATGTCGGCCAAAACAAAAAAAATATATCAAAATTTTAATTACTTTACTCATACACCGAATCTTGACATCAAAACTAAGCTGGTTTTTTTTTACATGTGGTAACCCCCATCGGACCGTGATTGGCGAATGGGTGGTGTATCGGAATCGAACCGACTAAAATCACACGGTGCGCTCGGGATAAGAGAGATCCGGGAACTGCTGTTCTTAAGACATCTGGATAAGCTTCGCAGACCCTGCGCTACGGTAACCAAGACAAATCGGGTAAATATATATGTGTTCCTGAATAAATGCATTTATCAAAATCGGTGCAGCCGTTCAAGAGTTTAGCCGAACCCAAGAGACAGGCAGACATTTTTTTCACGGGGGCAGAAAGCCAATGATGTAAGGAGTAACTTAAGCTAATTTGTTAGACAAGTTTCGCTCCGCGGCGTTGCTCGCGATTTACAACAATAACTGCGGGTAACGACAGGGAACTCAGCTAGTATTAACTATAAAGTAAAAAATGTAAAAGTTTAAATTATACATTACAATATATCTATCCTCGCATGTGGTCTGGGGCTTTCCTCTACCGGATATTATTACTCCGTGTGGCCGTGTATCCGAACGTCGAAACAATAGCGATCCATTAGTTATCAATTTCGTGAATTCGAATACTTTTTCTGTTTTCATTTTCGAATGGCTTCGTAAAGAATTTTACTGTTTGTTTTATTCTTATATATCTTTTATTTTTTTAGAGACAGTTCCCGCATTAGGAACTTCTATCTCCTGTGTCGCGGGTGGCTTTACAAATATATATGAAATGGACTTGTGTCCATTTCACTATTTGATATTGTAGCCACCGCGACCACTTAAACCACTAGGACTACAAACGTGCAGTCAATTGATTGGATAATCTATTGCTAAGGAGTATTTTGACTACATGTTATGGGAACGAATGTTTTCAACAATGATTATTTTTAAAGTTGTAGCTATTTCAAGAAACACTAATAAATAGCTTTAAAAATCAAACTCTAATTGTTTTAAAAGTAAAATTATTGTGGGCTTCGATATAATAAGTATGGTCATAATAGCTGATGGTATAATACTTAAAGAGAAATAAAACACATAACTCGAGAAAGTGTATATGTGATCATGATCATTTTATTTACTTTTGCGTATGAGTATTCAATCATTTCACTAAATATAGACACACTAGTTCAGTTAGACACTGTATAAGTTATTATGGTCAACCAACTCAACACTATCAATAACAAGCAATAAGAATTTAGAAAAAATATATGTTCATTTAAAGTGCCTAAAAACATCATTATTGTTATCGTAATACTTAAACCGAAATTCACAAATAAAACTGAAATACTCTTTCAATACTTGCGTTGTGTTTTGTTATTGATTGATTACAAAATGTATTTTATAAAGTTGATGACATTTTAACACCTATGTTAGTGATTTGTAATTTCGTAGATAATAAGTTGAATGAGAAACTCAGAACTCATAACAAAATTATTAATTTTGTTATGAGATTAGGCGTGTGAAGTAACATATTGTGACCTACTAAACTAATATGAGTACAATGTTACAAGTCAGTAATACTTTAGTCCAATAATTGATTTCAGTATTAGGGAAAAACTTTTTTAACTAAATGTGTGTGACATATTCTCTTACTATTTTTCGAATGAAGATTATTAACCTTATAGGTAACAGTAATAGTAGTTTCTCATTATTTTAAAGACATACTATAAATGCCTTGTGGGTCTAGTGGTTACCGTATGCGGGTCGGACCAAATATTATTTGTGTGATTCACAAATATTTATTTTGTTTCTGAGTCCGGGTGTTTTCTATGTATGATATGTATGTATTTACAAAAAAAAAGTATGTTTATGTATTTATACCAGTTGTCTACCCATTTAAGAATATTGTCTGGAGTTTAAAAGAGACTGTGATCCCTGAGTTTGTTTCGTCCTTTCTTCTCAGGGCTAGTCCGAACTCATCTGCTCAATAAAAAAGTTTAACTTGCAAAAGTGTTCATATAACCTAATTGCAGAATAAATGATTTCATTTCATTTCATAATACAGACTCTGCTTAGCTTGGGACTCGATGATGTTGTATCAGATATCCGAAATATTTATTTATTTATATCACAAACCAGAAAAGATTTCTTTAGTGAGTGAAAAGGTATGCAATTTTAATTCAGTTTTCGTAGATTTAGATTTATACTTTTTTAGCCGGCCGGTCATAGTTTATTAAAAAAATATGTGTACAAGTACCTTGATTGTACATTTTCACTTTAAATTACACCGTCTTGGAAACTTAAATGTAATAACCGTTTACAAAGAAATCACTTACCAAAGTAAAGAGAAACTATTCAACTGCCGTTTTTATTAATACTTTAATGTGCTCTGGTTGCGATAAAGTAGAGTTCGCAAGAATATTATTAAATACTCAGTTTTATAAATGAAGTTCTATGAATGTAGTTAGTTAGTTAAATTTATTTTGATAAATGGAAGAAAATGCAAATGCAAAGGAGGACTCCTAAAATGGGTTTATTTGAAAAAAAACCTGGTATGATTTACTTATATTAGATAAGTTGAGATATACCCTCGGTCCCATAGGGGCTAATATTTATATCGAGGTCGCTCAATTTATTATATTAAAGGTATAAGACGATTATTGCCTCAACATTCGTATTTATATGATAAAATATGAGACCCTTTTTCACTTATTTGTTTTTTTTTTTGTTTGTTTTATACAAAAATAGTGGCAATTTAGCCAGCCAGTACAAGGTATCGTAACTATATTCTAGGAATGTTCTTCTGACAATAAGGACACTAACATTTTTATCATCACTCTAAAAAGACGAGTTTGTAGACTTTTTGATGAAATTCTGATAGTGTTTCTCATCAACACCAAAAGACTGCTTTACCCTATAAGTGATGATCGTTTGCATACTTCTAGATCATACTCATCTAGTCTTGAGAATCTAATTCCACGGGTTAGGTGTTGCGTATTTCCTGATAGTAGAGATAAATACAACCACGAGTGTAGGGTATGAGTATGAGAGTATGAGGTCAGAGAAGGCAAACTTTATGAGTGAGGCCATCTGTAACCCTAGCAGAAGCAGGCCCAGGTCAGGCCTCCGTCACTCGCTCAATGCGACGCGCTAAATGCCTACCGCTCGGCGTATAGTTAACGATACAACCCATAGAGGGCCGCCAAACGTCCGCCTGACCACGTTTCCCGCGCTTACGCTTCGTAATGCCGAAACCACGTTATTATTGTGCAGTAGATGGCTGTAAAAGTCAAATGATATAGATGAATAAATTATATAGATGAATTACATAGAGGAGTTAGAAAAAGTAATTTTAAATAATTTTGACAACGTTTAATGAATTGGCCTGGTAGCAACATATTACATTTTTTTAAAACCGTTGATTTTCCGTCGCTTTGCCGCTTTTCCATATGATTATTTATTTAAATATTTACGCGTTTTAGGATATTTTCAGCTATAAAATTTAATAACAGAGAATTTAGAGAAGGAAAAAAGAATATAAATCTTTTTATAAAACTTAAACATATTTGATTGACTAATAAGAAATATGGTTGAATCGCAACATAACGAATGTTGTGATTCAACCATATTTCTTATTATTACAATAGTTTATTACAATAATTTTATCATAGGTAGGTAGCCCTAGCGCATTCTTACGAGGACGCGCTGGCGCGTGACCCGCACGGCGGGCGACACAGTATCGACTCTTAGTTCGCGTAATTAGGGTACATTTCTTCTCGTTCTCAGCTATTACTCTGTGCCCAGGTAGCAGCGTGAGCAACACTGAAAACAACAAAGAGAATATCGGGGTTACCACACAGAAGAGGGTCATTTACAAGTCGTAGGTGGCCCGAGGTATGTCGGAGTTCCAGGGTATACCTAGTTCTTGGGCGTAGTACCAGGGGGGTGTCACTCCGCAGTTTAGGTATAGTCGGCCGGCTGCCTGCCGGGTCATACACGCCGGTCGAACAGACATCGTCAGAACAGTTAAGAGTGACACGATAGAAAGAGACGCAATTGTAGGTAAATATAATCGTAGTGATTCGGCGCCGTGCGATCTGAATTGAACTTAATCTTTTGACACAGAGGGTATCTATAACTTTAATTTACTTTTCGGAGTGAGTCTTCTGTGCTGGTACTATTATGTATTCTGTGGTAGTACCCAAGACGGCATGCGGTTGTAGTCCGTTCGAGTCTGATATAGCCACCAACTGGTGGTATCAACCACGCGAAAAAAAAGGGAGGCACTAGGCCGTTAATCGGTTTTTATGAATCAAAAAAGAAAGTTGGTAGTTTAATGAATGATAAGCAAATGTAAATAAAAAGAAAGGTGATGAACATTGGATCAAACATATACAACATAGTTTTAACGTATTCACATTTCTACATGATCATATCTACGCTTAAAAGGAACATGAGTAAAACTTACTATAAATAGCATTTTCGTGAAGGTGAGGTGAAATTTCCATTAGGTATAATAGTTTGAATACGGTTAATTTTGAAAGCTGAAACCGCCAGTCAGTAAATGTCACCTAACAGTGACAAGGGACACTTGTTCAAGGATTGCTTTTTGATTGTACAAGATTAAAGTGCTATCTCGAACAGTCTGTAGTACTGAGTCGTGTCACTAATACCAATTTACTATTTATAAATATCATAAAAGTTACGCATTACGCTTAGGAATAAAGTTGCTAGTTCTTCTGTAAATTAAGCAAAATAATAGATTAAAAAGGCGATATTAAATGTCATATCTTCAAAACCAACAGTCGATGTCGATAACTTCTTTTGTTTTTTTTTTAAACTGTATTACTGAAATGTCTATATTTTTGTTTATTAGAACCTGCGAAATTTACTCTATTCTGCTTAATTGAAAGCATAAACAAAATCTAACCATCCTTATTGTGAGTTCACACAACACAGCATGGTGACCCTCACAATAGCACCCTAGTGGACTGAGATGGGCTGATGATGATGATGATGATGATGATCACCAACGAAATATGACAACACGAATGCTGTCATTTTTTAATTAGCCTTCTATGAGAGGGTATTACCGCCCCGGTTGAGCCGGCCCATTCGTGCTTATGTTAGCGTTGCCCTACTACCTTGCTGGACTGTCAAAGCTACGAAACCATAAAAAATGTGTGCCATGTCCAAAGAACTAATTTACTGGCCACAGTATATTACCGCTGCTACTGTGTTTATCAGCAGTACTGTTGCTGTTACTATCTAGGTTGACAACTAAGTCACTAAGACAATAAAATCTATTTGTTTTGACTGTTTATAGTTATACTCCATGTAGGTCTAGGTTTCGATGCAACAATATTTTATTTTACAAAACTTTTAAGTTTTTTTTATTAATGTGTACAATAAGTAACGAAAAATACATCAGTTCCATATATAATGATAAAAATAACACTCGTATATATTCAAATTCAAATTCAAAATTCTTTATTCACTTAGGATGCAATACATCTCTTGTGACAGGTCAAGATTCTACATGTACATTTATGCCATGTTCGCAAACAATAGGTAGAGCCGGAGAAAAGAACATGGCAATAAAAACTCGCGGCCACTCCTTTCAAATCGCCAATGTTTACATAGTTTTAATGTTTTAATATAATAAACCTGATATGGGGGTAAGGTGCTGCCACTAATATACTATACACCATGTTAGAGGACTGATGCAAATTATAGTGATTAAAAATTAGAACTTATGCTAATTTAAAAAAAAAAAAAAAACAACAGCCTCAGTGGGTATAACATAGTAGGAGCATCTACTTACAACAAAGGTAAAAACTATATGTGCTCAAATATTGGCCAAATTACTGGTAACAAAAGATTAAATATAAAATATTAATTATAACATCAAAAGAAAGAGAAGAATGGCCTTTATTAGTCACGTAGAATCTTTACTTACAAAAGTAAAATCATGTTCTTAAACAATGTGATAACAACATTCACATGAGTAGAATAAAATGATAAGGAGCAAGTAGTCAAAACCATTTTTCTTTATCATTTAAAAATTCGTCAACTGTATAATAACCTTTACGTATAAGATAAGTTTTGACTACATTTTTAAACTTTTCCACTGATAGACTCATAACACTAGCTGGTAACCTATTAAAAAATCGCACGGAAAGACCCATAAATGAATTATGCGTTTTATGTAGCCTATGATATTGACCTACTAATTTATGCTTATGTCTCGTGTTCACCGAGTGAACGTCACTATTCCTGTGATATAAATGCATATTTTGTTTTATAAACATAATGTTTGCAAATATATATTGTGATGCAACTGTCATAATGCCTATCTCTTTAAACTTTTCTCTAAGGGAAACCCGTGCACCTAGTTTGTAAATCGCACGCACTGCACGTTTTTGGAGAATGAAAATTGTTTGAATATCAGCTGCCTTGCCCCATAGCAGAATGCCATACGACATGACGCTGTGGAAATAACCGAAATATACTAGCCTTGCTGTTTCCACATCCGTAAGCTGTCTGACTTTGCTGACAGCATACGCTGCAGAACTGAGTTTCCCTGCGAGACACGATATTTGGGCGCCCCACTGTAACTTACTATCTAAAGTAATTCCCAAAAAAACCGTTGAATCAACAAAATTAATAACTTCATTGTTTAAAACTAGATTTGTACTGATATTCCTTACATTTGGCAAACTAAACTTAATACATTTGGTTTTTTTAGAATTCAAAAACAAGTTATTTGATGTAAACCAGTCAAGGACCAATGCGAGGGACCTATTTACTTCGTCAGAGTAATCGTTTTTGCGATTGGTTTTGAATATAAGAGAAGTGTCATCAGCAAATAGAACAATATCGCATAACTTACTAGTAAAAAATGGCAAATCGTTTATATACACCAAAAATAAAAAGGGACCCAGAATTGAGCCTTGTGGCACGCCCATACTCACTGGTGATCCGGAGGACCTTATTCCATTAATATCAACATACTGTATTCGCTCACTAAGATAAGAAGCAACAAGATTAAGCGCTGTACCTGTTATGCCATAATGCCTAAGTTTTAGCAGAAGTGTACTATGCATCACACAATCAAATGCTTTTGAGAGATCGCAGAAAACACCAATGGCGTCCTGCGAGTTTTCCCAGGCACTATATATATGTTTAAGTAGTTTAGAGCCTGCGTCTACTGTTGAGCGACCCTTTGTGAATCCATATTGTTCACTATGCAGTAGATTATTAGAATTAAAATGTGTTTCTAATTGCATTAGTATGGCTTTTTCAAAGATTTTACTAATAGCTGGTAAAATAGAAATAGGTCTAAAATTACTAGGGTCGCTTTTTGAACCGGCTTTAAACAAAGGAATTACTTTACTGTGTTTCATCAAATCAGGAAACACACCGGTATCAACACATCGATTAAATATTGTTGCTAAATGTGGTGCTATCTTAATAATAATGCCATTAATTAATTTAACAGAAATACCCCATAAATCTGCTGTCTTTTTGCAATTAATTGACTTATATATTTTTATTATGTCAGTGGGGTTTATAAAATTAAAACTGAATGGTACAGTACACTCTTTCACACTGCCTCTCATAAGTGATTGAGCATCAACCGGACATGATCTTAGGGAGCTGGTTGCATTTTTAGGTATATCAGCAAAGAAATTATTAAATGTTTGCGCCAGGTCTAAATTGTCAGTTACAGTTATATCACCAATACTTAATTCAAAATTATGTTCACGTGGCTTGACCCGCCCAGATTCAGCATTAATCATGTTCCAAGTGGCTTTAATTTTATTCTCTGCTTGTTTAATATTTTTACTTAAATATAAAGACTTGGCAGCAGCGCAAGTCTTTTTAAATACTTTGGAATAATTTTTAACATATTGAACAAACTTATGGTCAAAATTATATTGTTTCATGCCATACAATTCATACAACTTAGCTCTACTTATTTGTATGCCAGTAGTTGCCCAATCACAAAAGCTAATTTTTATATTTTTATAAAAAGTCTTAGTTGTGAATATGTTATTAAATTCCGATTTGATCATGTTAAACAAAGACGCGTAAAGGTAGTTCGGATCATCCTGACTAAAATCTATATTGGTGATACGGACAGAAACATTTTCATTGAATTTGTTTAGGCGAGCTGTACTCATTGGCCTACAGGTGATCTTATTTACTTTAGCCACTGTATGAATAGGAAAAGTGACTTTCTGTCCACAGTGATCGGATGTTAAATCACTCAATATAACCTCATTATAATAACTACAGTTGCAAAAAATATTATCTAGGCAAGTAGCAGAATGTGATGTTATCCTTGTGGGTGCACAAAACAAATGTTTTAAATTAAATGATTTAAATAAAGTACATAATCTAATACACATAGGTGACTGTTCTAGTATATTAACGTTGTAATCACCACATACTACTACATGTTTTTTACCATAACTAAGTACTTTAAGTACATCTTCAATTATATTCTCGAATAAATTAAAGTCACTCTGTGGTGGACGGTAAACACAAACAATAATATGCTCCTTTAATTCTACACATGAGAGTTCTATAGTACGCTCGACAGAACGAGCAACAATATCCTTGCGTTCTTTACTATTTACACTATTAGAAACAAAAATCATAGAGCCACCATGTATAGCTTTCTTCCTGATGAATTTGCTTACCATACTATAATATTCATTATTAAAAATCAGTTCATCGTTTTTTAACCAGTGTTCTGTGACACAGAAAACATCAACAAGGTGGGTCTTTAAAAATAATTCTATTTCCTGAAATTTGCCCGATAAGCCCTGAATATTTTGGTGTACTATGGTTAGACTACCAGTTCGCTTATCCGTTGTCTCATTTACTAGTTTAAACTAGGAGCTACATTATTGATCCTAGCAGAATTGGCACAAAAAAGCGATTGCTTTGATACACTATTTGTATCAGAGTCAGCATATACATTAAAAGATTGCTGTGATACACAATTTGTACCAGAGTCAACGTGTATATTAAATGCTAATAATTTAGCAACCTGTCGCTTATAAATAGAAGACAAATACATAGTATTTTTTGTTAAAATAAAGTTACGAATAAATTTATTCGTGTCGAAAAATAGTATAAACTTACCATACTGGTAAGTCGCGTTGTATAATAACAAATTCAAGCTCTGTATGTGCTTGTTGTGTATATCAGATACAGACTGTGAGTAAGGTAGACCACATATAATAAATTTACAACCTACTTTTTCATTAATGGATATCATAGACTCTGTTAAATTAATTATATCTCTCTTGGTAGCTGAGAAGCTATCACCGAACAATACAATAACCGTTGATTGGTCATCTAAACTAATGCTATTTAATTTACTAATTAAACTACTATACTTTGCTCCTGGTGAACAATAATTTGTGACCTTATAGTTTAAGTGACCTTTAATTAACTTTCCAAAATCTATTCCCAGCTGATCGGAAAGAATTACAACTTGTTTCTCTGTAACAGTATTATCTAAAGATTGTGAAATATTTAACAATCCGCCATCACAATCAGACTCACTGTCAGTACTGTTATGCAAATTTGATGTATTTGTGAGTGTATTCACAATGTTTGTGGGTGTAACAGACTGTGGTAGCGAGCAATTGTAGCAAAGATTGTTTTTGATAAGAGAAGTTAATTGATCTGTATTCTCTCTTGCCACTTTGGCTACTTCCTCATACTTGAGAATGTATTGTTGTGTTTCTGATTCGTGTTCAAGTATGAGTGATGACAGACGTGAGTGTAAGTTGGTAATTTGAGCATTGAGCTCCTGAGTGTGTTGGTCATACATCAATCTGCTGGCAACTAATTGTTTGTGACAGGTATCTAACTGTGACTGTAGTTTTTCATGTAGATTTAATGACTCGGATTGACTCTTCGACAAAGTTGTAAGCTTTCCTAACCATATAGTATAGTATTTTCTAATTTTGGTCAACATAATAGATGCATAACATAAAACGATTGACCAAGATCATTTGCGGCTACCCGTGTTCCCCTGTCTCAAATTCTAATCTATTCTGTCATCCCTTGTCACACAACGATGTCTGAAGTCTTTTGATCCAGTAAAACCTAAATTGAATAAACAAACCTTTATTTACATATCTCCATGTATAACATAGTTAGTTGTGCGTAAAACATGTTGGTGATATCAAAATATTCAAGTTAAATGAAATTTTTTTTTGAGTTTTTTGTAGTTATTGTTTGCGCCATTATACCAATAAATCTAGTTTATTTAAGTAACTCCCTTAACCTATCTATTATTTCTAATCTTATAATCTTACATTATATTTTAGGCCTCTCCAATTGCTACTCACATTCAGCTCCTGCCAGCCGTCTTGCGCAAATCCACACTCCACCTTTTCTGTGGACGGCCTATATTAAGTTTGCCGAGATGTGGTCTCAATTGGAATTAGAGAGGCCTATGTTCAGCAGTGGACTGCGATAGGCAGATGATTAACTATATATCGGGGACTCATCCCATTCATATTTTTATTTTTATTTTTCGAAAAGACATCTTCTGCACCAAGAATCCGTATTTGATAGAGATATCCCGGAGACTACAAGAAGTTTTTAAATTGCCACTAAGAACATCGAGACTTAGAACATCAATTTGAGTATCACACAAAGTGTTCCATAACTTCCCCAGTGAGGGTTGGACTCACAACACTCACGGTAGTAGACAAGTATGAACAAATTTTTTTTTAAACGAGATTACATTTAAAAACAACGAGACAAATAGAATTCAATAGAAAATCATGTATAATCATGATTGTCCGGTATTGTGATGTCATGGTCTTCACCAGTAATTATTACGACATGACTCTCAACCCATCCATGACTTCCACATTTTATTACAATGCTTTACCTACCTAATCGAAATTTACGTACCTAATCGAAATACTCTACAACTTTTCTCAAAATAGCTGGTACAGTGTTCATTAATCAAACGAAAATATTATTACATTTTGATAGAAAATTTAATAACATGAAACAGTCTATTAATCATAACGGACGTAAAATCGAGTTTACGGTGGTATAATTCTGAAAGCGTTTATACATTTTTCTATTTATTGTAAGGCAATATATTTTACACTATATTTTCGAAGATATTAATTTAAGTATAAAAACCTTTCAAACATAAAACTAGAATCATCTCACTTGAGAAGATTGTAACCTATTTTGACCTATCCAGAGGTGTTATAGAATTATACATATGTAGCAAGGTAGTTTGAGTACTTTCCTGGAGTCAGATTCATCACCATGTAGTTGGGACATAAACGGCAGTTCACACTTATGGTTTAAATGAAATCGTCATATCTTCGGAATATCATCTTCATCTTCTTGGCCGAAAAATGTCTACTGCTAGACATAAACCCCCCCTAAGGGTCCCCACGACAATCCGTCCTGTGCTGCCTGCATCCATCGGTTATAATATAATTGCATTGAATTCAAATATAATATATATTGATTAGTTTTGACTTTTTTCTAATATATTTCAAAGATTAGAAAATTATGGTGTAATGTGTACAGATTGGTTCTTTAACACATTAATTTATAAAATAATGTTGATTTTCTTTTACTTTCAAAGGCTCTTAGAAAGTTGATATTTTATGAACTTTTTGAATTAAATCCTTTTTGTGGTACGTTTATGGATTTATACAAGTAAATAGTTTAAGATAATTTTACCAATTAAACGAAATTCTTTTGAAAGTACCTTGTTTAGCTTTACAGTTGACTTCCTTTCATGCTTCACGAGTCTTGTAAGCTTTTCTAAAAAGTAAACGGTATAGAGGCCAACGGCTTCGCCTAAAGGGTCTTAGAATAACCGATCCTCGTGGAATTCAGGAATATAAGATGAAATAGTATCTATGTATTTTCCTATAACCCTGAGAACGTATTGTGCAAAGCATTCTTTTCATCTAGATGGAATGTTTGAACTTATATTTTTGGAGGATAGAAAATAAACTTTTATTCGGTCGTCGGAATTGACGCAATGTACTCATTCAAAGGCAAGTGTTTATTTTTCTAGTTTATTTGTTCTGTTACTTGTTCACTCTGTAGTTGTTTTATAAATTATATTTTGTTACGTTTTACGGTACTTAACTACTCACAAGTAGTCTTACTTATCGTCGCTACATAACGCTAAGCGAGATTTCCTGCAAAAGTCGTAACACAAACAACGTGTATTCACATTTTTTATTAATTATAGTTTTATGTATATAAGAGATATTATTTCTAGAAATCACAGTCTAACCATGCAAAAAGAAATACACTAAGTATTTCTTATTTACTTTTTATTATAATTATAAATTCTTGTGTATAAAAACGAATGTCCCAATCGATCGATCATAATTGTGTACTTCATACTTCGAGTAGAGCACAGTGAACTCCTGCAGAGACCGCTCAACAATGTTAAAGGTAGGTAAATCATTAGTTTCAATGGAATTCAGTGAGTAGCACCTGTGAAAGCTTTGTGCAATATATTATACGTTTGGGATAACGCTTTAACAATTTTGATCAATAGGATTGTCATAAAACCAGCATAGAGACGTAAATTACCTTATTTAAATATTATAACGCTTTAAATCGTGTATTCAAGTACTGTAGAAAACGAGATACATGTTTTGTATCTGGATGCGAATCAGTTGCGATATTATAGACAAAGATGCTAATACCGTTTAATATTCCATCTTTAAGAGCATCGATTAATTCAATTGCTATCCGAGGTAACCAAGAAGTTGGTAGAAGATATTGAATGGCCGGTGTGCCAGTAGCTGTGATTATACACTGATAGGGATTTCTTGTAAAATGAAAGAATGAAAGAAAAAAAAGAGAAAAATTCACAAGACAGCGTTTGTCTAAAATACCTATCTCAAAATGTTGTGCAGAACTGGTATTATGGTAATGAAGCACTTAGTTACGTTGATTTGTCCATCCGCGTATGTGTTTTTTCTAGTATTTGACATTTAATTAACATTACCTTATATATATAAAATTCTCTTATCACAATGTTCGTTCCCATACTCCTCCGAAACGGCATGACCGATTTGTATAAAATTTTGTAAGCATATCGGGTAGGTCTGAAAATCAGCCAACATCTATTTTACATTTCCCTAAGACCCGAGCGGAGCCGCGGGCATCAGCTGGGTATTTATAAACATTATTAGATTTTTGCAAATGACTGAATGGACTAAAGAATTAATTATAATATTTTTGTTGTGGTATCATAAATGTTTGTTTTAAGGTAATTCCTAAAATTGTTATTCATTATGTGACTATTAATCTCGTAATCATACTGTTGTAGCTGTATTTATATTCACATACAATGTAAACATTGCTTACTGAATAAATAAATGAAAGTAAATTTATTAATTGCGTGCATCGCATTTAACAGTATACCAATAATGTTTATTTCGTATAAAAGTGCACTTTTTTAACCGACTTCAAAAAAAAAGGAGGAGGTTCTCAATTCGTCGGAATCTTTTTTATTTTTTTTATGTATGTTCAGCGATATTTTCATCGTTTATGAACCGATTTCAAAAATTCTTTTTACATTGGAATGGGCGTAGCTTACAGGTGGTCCCATCGTCACCATATCGGGATCTGATGATGGGATCCCAAGGAAATCGAGGGAACTCCTCAAATATCATATGGAAAATGTCGCGATTTGGGTACTCGGAATAGTTTTCCATTGAAGTCGGTTCCTTTTTGATAAAATTATCTATTTTAAAAATATCCAAAAGTCAAGTAAAAATACAAAAAGAAAAAATCTGTCAGAAGTGGGATTCGAACCCACGCCCTCAGAGAGGACCAGAACGCCCATACGACCCGTTTTGAACGGGCAAGTTGCCTTGAGTCTGGCGCCTTAGACCGCTCGGCCATCCTGACATTGAAATAATAGGTTGAAATTGGTTATAATATGCTGAATGCACTAACAGAACATTATTGTTTGCCATTTAGTATATCATCTGTTTTTCTTTATAATTTCTTATTTCTTCTCTCTTCTGATTTAATCAGATGCACAATTAAAAAGCTGTTACTTGGAAACAAAATGGAAATCAGACCTCAGCTCTGGCAAAGAAATGACACGATCAACTTATCCCGAACTTTTTTAGGGTTCCGTAGCCAAATGGCAAAAAACGGAACCCTTATAGATTAGTCATGTCTGTATGTCTGTCTGTCCGGCTGTATGTCACAGTCACTTTTTCCGAAACTATAAGAACTATACTTTTGAATGTATTCATTCTGTATTCTATGAACTGCAGTAATATTTTCACATAAAAGTAGAAAAAATTCGAAATATTTTGGGGGTTCCCCATAACTCAAAAAAATTTAATTCATCAAACCCATACGTGTTTACCCATATACCCATCTATGGATAGGTCTTCAAAAATTATATTGAGGTTTCAAACATTTTTTTTTCTGAACTGAATAGTTTGCGTGAGACACACTCCCAAAGTGGTAAAATGTGTGAAAATGTGTCCGACTCGCACTTGGCCGCTTTGTTTTGTCATATAAAATAAAAAATATTTATTGTACAACTTCAAAAGTCATAATTAAAACGTATGTACAGTATACATGTATTTCTAATAAAAATTAAATATTTACTTACCAATACGTTTCAAAAGCCAGTACAAAGACTTTGTGGAAAATCAAAAACTACCTAATTTACGTTTTTCTAGCATCTATTTATTATTACAGTCTGAACAATAAATTTAATAAACAATAAATCTGAACTTTTAATTTGAATTTTGTGATTTAGGTCGCATAGCTCGCCATTCTCCTCTTCTTCCAATTTTAAAGCCCCCTAAGAGAACAATAATAATTAGAAACGAAGTTGTTATTTACAACACGTCCATAAAGTTGACATTTTAACCTCTCAATTATGTTTGAATGCTTTTAAAAGACAATCCTCGTACTTACATTTTGTGTCGCGAGGGACTTAATAACTTATATGTGAAACGGGCGCAAAGTACTCCAAAACTTAGATTACATTATTATAAATCACAGAAAGTACCGTCCAATATGGCGATCAAACTTACTCGGTTACAGAAAGAATTAATTACAATTACTTTAGATTTTTCGTATCATACAGAGAGATCACTCACTATCTTACAGAGAGAGAGAGCCTCGAAGAGCACGTTAAGACGTTCGTCCCGGTTGTCATGAATATTATTCCTGCGTCATAAAGTAAAAGACGGAAATTATACAGAGATATGCTTGACCAGCACATTTCAGAAATCTGCCGATTATCGAACACGTAGGATTCCGGCTGTCATTTCCTGTCATCTATGGATAGGTCTTCAAAAATGATATTGAGGTTTCTAATATACTTTTTTTCTAAACTGAATAGTTTGCTCCAGAGACACTTCCAAAGTGGTAAAATGTGTCCCCCCCACCCCTGTAACTTCTAAAATAAAAGAATAATTAAACTAAAAAACATATAAAATGTACATTACCATGCAAACTTTCACCGAAAATTCTTATAAAAGATCTAAAAATCTAGTAAGTAGTTTTTTTGAATACGTCCTAAATCGTAAACTGCAATTTCCCTTTCATTCAATGAATGCACTATTATTAAAACATCAATCAAAGTTACAACGAACTACAAGAACTTTTATATGGTGTTATTTGCTGCTACGGAGCCCTTGATGGGTGAGTCCGACTCGCACTTGGCCCCTTTTTTATGTAAACTTAAAATATTATTATTAAAATATTTGTAAGGCAGTTTATTACAGACAAACTTGTATTGGATTTATTTGTAAAGTAGAATCATTATTGTAAGGCCACTTACACACTAGACCGGCGACATAGCCGAATGCACTGACGAGCGACAGTCAGGTTTTAATATGCTGTACCACCGGCTTTGCCTCGCAAACAATGTTCCTTTGTGGTACTCGCGGTAATGTAATTTCAGCCAGGTTGTGTATCGAAGACTTGAATTATGTGTTGATCGAAGTAACGAAAGATGAACGACAACGACCAACTTTCGTCCCGTATTTAGGGGTGAAATATTGGACTTAGGAAACTTATTAAGCTGATGTTAAACTAATGCTTTTCGAAGTTCAATAATATTGTTTGACTCTTATCCGTATTGCCTTGAACCAATGCAAACACACTAATAAACAATGATTGCTTTAAATTGACAATCTAACTTAGATCGTAGATTGAATAGGGGCCCAAATTTAACTGTGCTTTGTATTTTACTGTAAAATTAAAATATGAACGTGTTATGTAATCCAATCTATTTAAAGCCAAAAGAATGTAAATTGTGCGATGTCTCGTCCATACGAAAGTGGGAACATTAAATAATTCAGGCAAGTTTAGGCTATATTTCTGAAGTTCTATTGAAATTCATGCGGTGTGGTACGTTAACTATCATCAAACAGCATTGAAAACATAATGAATGTGGATGTTCCGCAGCTGGAGCATTATTTATGCCTGTATATGTTGTCCTAAAACTAACACTGAGCTTAAGAACTTATGGGACTTGAATTAATAATACATATTACTACAGAGAACAGACATAAAATGTTTGACTTCGTTAAAGAATCAAACAAGGGCTTTGAATATCTCTTTGTGTGTTATATTCTAAGTGACGTAATGAAGAGTGAAGTACAAAACGAAGAACACGACGAGTGATTTAATGAGGCAACTCAATCTGTAGACTTGTATTCGTGAACTCTTTGTTCTACTTTTCAACAATGTCATACACATGATTACACTCATTAAACGGTAAGAATGAGAATATTATTCGTACAAAATGAGTTTTATGAAATACCTGTTCAATAGTCGGTTTTTTGCTGTCTTAATAATATCCATCAGAAGCAATATACTCGTATTTTACACAATGAAAATAGTCCACTAACACTATTTAATTGACTGCCTTGTTGATCTAGTGGTTATCGTATGCGGCTGCTGAGCAAGGGGTCTCGGATTCGATTCCCGAGTCGGACCAAATGTTTGTATCATCTGCAAATATTTGTTTCGGAGTTTGGGTGTTTTCTATGTATCATCATCATCAACAGCCTTTTTCTTCTTCTTAATTAAAAAGACAACTCCCGCATTAGGAATATAAATTCCTGTGTCGCGGGGGACTTTACAAACATACATGAAACGGACACAAAGAACACCCAGACTCGGAACAACAAATTGTGAATCACACAAAGTGTTATCCTACGTGGGATTTGAACCCACGACACTTGACGCAGTAGGAAGCGGCGTGGCGACCGCTTAAGCCACTAGGCCAACCATACAGTCAAACTTAAACAGTCCAATGCTGGACATAGGCCTCTCTTTTGACAGGAGGTTTTGGCTTACTATACCACGCTAGCCAGACGGGTTGGTAAAGGGTTTGTTTCAAGTTTTCCTTCTCTTGGCAGTGATGTTAGCTGCTTATTTTGTTCCTTTAGTCGCCTCTTACGACAACCATGGAATGAAAAGGGGTGGTGAAACTTTGTGGTCTTAACCCGCCACCAAACGGTATAATGTGTACGTATTTACAAAATATTATTAACGCACCCTTAAAGAATCACTCGTACGATAATTTGTCCGTCTGTCACTTCCAATTTGCTCCAAACCTGTTGGACCGAATAAATTGAAATTTAGTACACATTTCAATTTCGATGACCCGAATTGCAAATGGATTTGATATACAGTGTAAAGTATTTATAACGAAACTCAAGGGACCGAGCATTTTTTATCTTTCTACAGATTTGAAATTATAAGGAGTGAAAAAATAACCAGTCACGATAATTTGTTATAATTTGATAGGTACACACTAGGTACATCATCATCATCAACAGCCTTAAACAGTCCACTGCTTTACATAGGCCTCTCCTTAGAAAGGAGGTTTTGGCCTACTATACCACGCTGGCCAGACGGGTTCGTGTAAGGTTAGTTTCAAGTTTTCCTTCCCTTTGCATTGATGTTATCTTGCGTAGCTTATCCCTTAGTCGCCTTTTACGACACCCGTGGGATGAATAGGGGTGGTGACACTCTGTATTCTTAATCCATCACCACCCGGACACCACACGGAAAGAATAATTTCAATGAATTAATTTGGAACGTTTAAATTCGAAATTATCTGATACAAACGTTTCCTACATTACTTTGGATTTTTTTTTGTATGATTTTCTTCTAGCCGATTCCAGCCATGGCGCGGAAGCGGTTGGAGACTATAAAAAAATATAGCGTGTATGGGTAAACACAAGTACACTCTCTGTTCCCTCACTCTCATAATCCGATGGGACGACTTTCCGACAGGACTGGGGAGAGATCGAACCAAAGCTTTTACGTGCTCTCCGTTGCACGGGGCTTCAGACCCAAACTCTGGGTTATTGTTTAAAAATATTTCTATAATCAGAAACACTCAATAATACTTTTTTAGTTGGACCCGAGATTCGAACCTGGTCTCATGAACGGCAGTCGCATATGCTTACTGTTAGGTCAATGAGGAAAGTTATATAATAAAAGCCTAGATATAATGTTAAATACATTAGAGTTTTCCCTCCTAGTGACGATTATCCAACAAAAAGAGCAATAGATTTTCTTTCTCAAGAACAATAATAAACTTTCATAGCAAATAAAGCAGTTGTTCTGCATCTGTGTCTGTGCAACGATTTCATTACTGTAGTCATAAACACTGAAGAACTTACCGCACAACGAAACTCTGAGAACTACTTGGAAACTTTAAGTAAAAAACTTTGAAATTAGTTCTTTACTGAAGAAGTGCAATAAGTTGAAAGTACTTGAATCTTTTACTGTTCATGTTTCACAGTGAAACATGTGTTCAATCTGAACTCTACAGAGGACTTATCATAGCATTTGAATATATTACTTAAATATATTGAAACTTGGTTTTTCAATGTTAAATTGGAAAAGGTTCAAGTAACTTTGTTAGAACTGTTCTTTCTTAATCTTTTTGCGACTTCATGGTTTTATTTTTAAGACGACTAGGAAATAAATTCAAATTAATATGGACATATAAATGAGACAGTGGCATGTGTAGAAAAGGTACAGGTGACAGGCAATAACACCTTTAAGTCTTAATAGTAGTAGTTCAATATTGAACTTAATATTTATATTTTGTACAACACATGTCTATAAGTGATTTCTTAGATAATTTATTTTCACCGTTCCAACATCGTACTTACCGTATAAGAAGTACCTACTATAATTATACCAATGTAAATCGAATGGGTAATTTAAAATATTAAAACTAAATAGCAATTGCGTAAGACAAGAAATTAAATAAGTTATGAAATCGATCATTTTAGTTCGATGAACAAATTCTACCGCCCTTTATTACTTCGTACTCGTTAAGTCCCGCGGTTTTCCCTGCGGTTTTTCTTGTAAACCAATCAAATCAAATTGTGAACCCAAAAAAGGCTAAGTTACTCCATAAGTCGTTAGATTTCGGCTAGTGAAAGTCCCATCAAAATTGGGTCCGCGTTTCCATAGATTAGCCGGAACAAAAGCACAGACGGATAAAAAACCTACCTATATACTTTTATGTATTTGTTTTATTATTTATTTATTTGTATGTAAATAACTACAACAAGCTGACTTTTGAGTTAATTTATCAAACTATTTACGTCATAGTAATAAGACAAACGAATGGAACCTTAGAGAAAATCCAATAATGATTTTAATTACAGGCCGTAACTGTTAAGTCGCTGTCCAACTTTACTTAAATAAAATAACGTTAAACCCATCAATCTCTTTCAACGTTTAATTGATGGAAATATTTATAAGACAAAGAACTTTTATTTTTCCAGTTTCTTATTAAATTATGTACACATTATAAATCATATCGCGTTTATTCTTTCTCCTTAGATAATATTTATTCTTTTTGAATCAAGATAGTAGTGCTACGCTGATTTAAAGTAGTGAAGCTAATGTCAGTAGTAGTAAAAAGGAATCAATTTTTAGACGCTTATGGCCTTATTCCATGAACGCTGTTTCAGTTCAAGCAACGGTTTTGTATGATTTTCAACGTCGAGGCTCTAAGTTGAAAGGCACAGAGTGTTGTCGCTTAATTTTAAATAATGTTGTTAGTATTGTGACTGTCCCTAGCTCGACCCTAGTCTGAGTGAAGTAAGTAATAGTTCGTTTGGAGGAGTTTTTATTCTTAAAGGCATCATTCTACAGAGAGATTTGTTAAGATAGTGCCCCCGCCTCGCACTATCTTGTGAGACACAGCCTAATGACACGATGTCCCTCCACTGGCTTTAAAGGCCTGCCGCGAACAAAGGGAAGCTAGAAGTGATTACGTACAAGTTAAATACATTCTAATTAGTTTATTTTCACGCTATCTTCCGTTGTGCACTCAAGACTTGAGCGCACTAACTTTCTTCAACTCGGGGAACTGTGACGCAGAAAAGACATCATACCAGTACGTCCCGAGTCGCATTAAACTATGCTAAACGTAGACCGAATCACGGCTCTCGTACGTACGCTTCAGTACAAAGGTACCGATTCTCCAAGGGAGCTAGACTACTATAAAGCTTAATCTGGCCGACTGAAACCCCGAGTATCCAAACCTTAGCACCCCAAACTCAAACGCACAGCATACACATCTTACACACCACCTCCGTATAAAACTATACAAAGATAGATTACCGAAAATCATTCGAACGCAAGCAAGGAAGCCAGAGGATCAGTCAGGATTCCTCACTCATTCAAACGTCGGTTATCCACTCTGCAAGCCTTATAAAGGGGCCTCCACATTCTTCTCATTCAATGGTACCGATAAACCAATTAAAGTGTAGATTACTTTAAATTATTAAATAGCTAATAATTACAACACTCAGACTGAAATACAAATAATTACATTTATCCTAACCCTATGAATACAAATTGGAAATAATAGGCACGAACTCACCTGGGTTTCTCCAAAGCTAACTTATTTCAACTTACTCAATAGAAGACTTATCTACTCCACTACTCTATCGACTGCGTAAGTGACTTCTCCTAGCTCCGTTCACCTTCGCCGCTCTCCGCCGAATGCCTCCAAGTTCAAGACCGCGTCAAACCTCATAACTGCCCGACTACCTGATACCTATCCCTTTTTTACAATCACAGTATCGCTCGGCTTGTCAAACTGCAAACTTTTAATAGTTTATGTCTTACAGATGTTTGAAGTACCATTCAGAGGTCCTCACTCAAATGTTTTTACAGAATTCATTTAAGGATGTAATAAATTTGCTTCTAGGGTCAAACCCCTTTTTTTGTGGATAGTAGTGACGCGTCCACTTGTCGCATTTGGAAGTAATAAATAAGTTTCTATATTTTAATAATGTTGTGAAGGCGAGGCTATCGACCAGGATTCTCGTCAGTAAATGTACTAAGTCGTAGTCATTACGCTAGTGCAACGAGAATGAGCATAAAAGAAGGGTTACTACAAATACAAACACAACGTATTCATAGACAAATTACATCATAGGCCATAATTCAATCGATAATTTATATCATTTCAAGTTATCTATCTATACTAGTTAAATTAATAATCATTTCTTTACATTTGTTAATTTATGTAAAAGTTTTATATTATTTATAATTTACGAGTATACTCGTAAATCTTTTAATAATTATTATATAGTATTTTGTTGTAGTTGATGATGATGATAAACTGGTAATTTTAATCTTATTTTCTAGATGCACGTTTGTTTTACAAGGGTTGTGGGTTCAAATCTCACATGGAATGACACTTTGTCTGATTCACAAATTGTTGTTCGGAGTCTGGGTGTCCATTGGGCCATTTTCATGTGTGGTTGTAAAGTCCCTGTCACATAGGATTTATTCCTAATGCGGAGGTTGCTTTTATAGAAAAGAGAAAGGAAAGCCGTATAAATACTGTAGCATTTGGTGATCAGTACATAATGTAGAATAATACACACATCAAAAGTGTCTAGGGATCAACATATATTTTTGCAATAACTTTTCTCCTGATTGATATTAATTAAAAATTTCTTTAAGGATTCATCAAATAAAGTGTTTTCGTTTGTCACAGTAACGATAAACCAAGTCACCTTTGCATTAGTAAAGAAATTTGCCATTTTCCTAATAAAGGGATTTTTGACATTTGAACCACTAACATTAAAGTTCGAAAAAAAGACTGAAATAACAGTTTTCTTTAAAATTTTATTAGGTAACTTAAACAATTAATAATCCGTGTTTCTACCGCGAACACTAACAACACAAGAACATCGGTTTGGCATACTCAAAATGAGTTCATCCAAATCACGCTGTGGAATGGCCGCCCATGTTCGTTGCAACAACAAAAAAAGGTCTTCTTGCGACTGGATACCCTCCATATTCGGCAGAGCTCTTCTCTGTAGCATATCCCATGCATGCTCAATCGGGTTCAAGTCTGGCGACTGAGCAGGCCAGGGCAGGACATTGATGTTAGCTGCGGCGAGAGTCTGTCTTACAACTCTTGCGGTGTGCGGTCGTGCATTATCATGCATTAACTGAAATAAGGGACCGATTTGCACTTGTAGAGGAACGATGACGTCTGATACAATCGTCTCAGCATAAATTTGAGCGTTGAGGTTGCCTCTGATCCAAATCAACTCAGTTCTTCCGCCGATCCAAATACCCGCCCATACCATGATGGTTCCACCACTATAAGGATGGACTTCCTGGCAGGATTTTAATCGCTGTTGGCGTCCAGGGGTTCTCCAGTGTCGTATACGTCTTGTATCCGGTCTCATACCAAAACGAGACTCATCAGAAAAGCACACGAAACGCCATTGTTCTTCTGCCCAATTTCTGTGTTCAAGAGCCCATTGATATCGAATCCTACGATTGTGCATTGCTATAGGTGGTACCCGTAGCGGTCTTCGGGAATGAAGGTTCACTTCATGCAAGCGGTTTCTGACTGTTTGGTCGCTAATTAAGTTCCCTGAAGAGTGATGAAGCCTCACGGCTAACATCATGGCGGTTATTGTTGGAGCTCTTCGAGTTAAGATTTGAATGTATCGGTCTTGTCTCCGTGTGGTGCAGCGATACCGTCCTCCATGGCGCTCAGCCACGGTACCAGTGCTTCGGTAACGTGTCCAAAGTCGACTGATAACACTCTGACTTGTATTCAGAGCTAAAGCCACAGTACGTTGCCGGGAACCAGCTTCTATCATTCCCACGGCTCTGAGCATTTCTTCCCTGCTTAAATGACGTCGCCGCTCCATAATAACGTTGGTTTTAATCAGTAGTAGGGAAACAGTAGCACTAATAATTTCTTCAATGCGTTGTATGTTTTTATAGGGAAAATATTGGCAGCTGATTTTCATCTTTTACTCGAATTTGATTGACAGTTCCTGATTCAAATTATGAAATGCACCAAAAAGGATCCATATAAATTTATAAAATCATAAATTTATTACAAAGCCACATCTCAATCTCAAGAAATCCGCATAAAAATGCTTGATCCCTAGACACTTTTGATGTGTGTATAAATTACTTTTATATTGTTCTGTAATAGAGTTCAGTAATAGAACAATATAATTAATATTCGTACAGTAAATGTTATGTATCGTTTAAGTGTTAATCGTTACAAACATTAGTGGCTTCGACGCCCGGACGTATTAGTCCATTGTCACGACAAAAGTAGACATATTCTTCCTCGAGGTTTAAAATGACCAATGCCAGAGTTTATTTTAGTGCAGATGTCTTATCATGAGGCCATAACAAACAGACATATATACGATCAAAGTTACTTTAGAATTTATAATCGCTCATTTTGTAAAATTCTGCATGACTGAAATGTGTACTGTAAAGCCAAGTGTCATTTGGGTTTAACTTTGAATAGTAGTGGGTTCGACTCCCTGATTGAGAATACTATTCTGTGTTGAACAATACATTGAAGATTAATACTTATATTCATAAGTGTTTAATTAGGTATATTATACAGTCAAGTTCGGTTAGATTTAACTCTAAATAGGAGCGGACTTGACTTCAAAATTGACAATATGTTCTATGCGGTTAGAACGATACATTTATGAATAAAACTCACGTATTATATGGGTTGTGTAGCTAAGGCTCTATTTAGCAGGTTCGAATCACGGACCGATAATATGTGTATCCTGTGTAATTAATAAAAAAAATACAACTAACTGTACATAGCTATTAGTGTGTAAATATTCAGGAGTTAGTTAGGTCATAAAGAGAGGGGGGAACATTTTTAAACACAAACTTCTAGTGTATGTCAATTATTCGGTTCGATTTCTCAATAAATATTACTATGGCGAAAATATTTTACTTACATTTTGTCTGAGTTATTGGGTCTCACGCTTAATAATAAAATCATTGAGTCTAGCGGAGAACATCTGTTTAAACAATAGATTGTTTTGTATTGTGTGCAGTCAAAATTGTCACCCGCAGTAAAAAACTAAATTAAGGTTTATGTCTCAAGATGCAATATTCTTTTGACGAACAATGAAGTGCCCATCTGGCGCCCTTGATCTAAAGACTAGGAAAACAAAAGATTATTGACCATTGCGATTTTTGTCAGACCAAATGTGTAAGGTAAACAAACAAATACTTCCGGTTTCAATCCATAAGTTGTATTATTTATGATGATTATAATGGTAGTATTATTTGTAAATACTTCTGAATTGTAAATGATTTACAATTTAAATTATGATCAAACAGGTGTGAAATGGAAGTAAAGTTGTGTAATAATGAAATCAGATATTAGATGAAGTATATATGAAGAATATTACAAGTAGAAAAGTTAGATTGATGGATAGCTAAAGGTTCCAGTCTCATAGTGAACGCGGGAATTACAAATAAAAATATGTTACGAGTTGAGTTGTTAAACTGGTGGAAAGCTAATATAACTATAATTAGTGCTAGCTTAGTTAGTTCAATAAGCTCACACTACTCGACTAACAGTTACACAGTAACTATTTATTAAACTGTGGTTGCACGTAACGATAAAATAGTTAATTTGGTAAGAATATGTACAAATTAAAATCTCGGAATTAATATAGATTATATTTATTAATACTTATACAAATTAATTGATCGTGTATGCTGTACGTATCGTTAAAAGTAAATCGGTGGATGCCAAATTATTAGATGCGTATGAGTACATACAGTTGACGATGATGATGGACACATGGTTAAAGTTAAGGTCTACACAATAAGTTTGTATGAGTATACACGAGAAGATGATGATGAGGTGGAATATTATTAAGCAGGGTCGTGGCCTAACTATCGGAGTAAATGAATACATACAGATGATGTTGTTGATTTAAGTGACATTGGAGTAAATGTCAGATTTATAATATGAACCAATTAGATGCATATTGAGGTGGAGTAATCCTGTGTATGGTAGTCATTCTGTATTTAAATAATTACGAATGAGATCAATGATATTGATGATGGAAACAGTGTTGAAATTAATGTTAGATGTTGGTGATAGGAGCTTTGTTAAAGTTATAGTTATATAACTAACTTTAAAGTTGGATGTATACATACATATATGTATGTACATTAAGCATTTGTGTTGATATCACGCGTTGTTATCGTGGATGTCAATCCGTACAAAACAAATCTTCTGCTGTCGTATTATCACGTTCCAGTGAAGGGGGTAATTGCATATAAGCAATGCGAACATCACAACGGGAGACTACTTCTTCGAAGCCACGACGTAGACCATAAGCGGAGTTGCTTCGTTAAGGAAGGCAAGACTACGGCGAGACCCGAACGGAGGCATAAACGCGTTGCAGACTGGGACCACGGGAAAATTGGAGATCTACGCAAATAGCATACAGGCTAATTGTATAATGTAACCTTATATAATAATCGAAAGTTCGAGGTATGTAAACGTCTTATGATTCAAAGCTAGGAGAGCCAGGGTTTGGTTATTTTATATTATTACAATCGATAGATGTAATGCAAAGCAATCGAATAATTGTGATCTAAAAGCGACTTTGGTCACTTATAAGTATAACGCATGAAGGAGTAAACTAAGGAATACATAAGAAACGATTTAGTGCATACATAGTCGTTAAATGACTCATAAGAAAAAATTTGGATAGGGAAAAGTCAATGGGACTAACTTGTCTTTACGAATTCAAATAAGACAAAAGCACAGAATCAACTCACCTATTTTCAAATCGAAAAAAATGGACATAACTGGTCAAATCGTAAGGAATTTATTGAACAAATACTTACCATTGGTAACGGAGTGCCTAACGTACCCAGGAATCTTACCATGCCTATCATTTCATTGCGACCATATAGTGGAAATATATTACAATACGTATCTACGAAATATTCCAATACAGCGGCTTGTTCTGGAGAACCAAGTACTGCTAGGAAAGTATCCCGATAAAATTGGACTTGAAGGTGTAAAGGGAAACCTGGGCCGTGACAGCCAAACCGACATCATCACATACTTATACGACCACACTAATTCATGCGATTTGATTAGTTAGAAATAATTTATTTAGACAAACGCTTCATTCAATCACTACTCTCAATTCAAAAGATAAGTGAAATCCCATACGCTTATTCTTCGCATCTGGTTTTCACTTGGGGGGAAAATGTGATAGCCTCGCCTTCACAACATTATTAAAATATAGAAACTTATTTATTACTTCCAAATGCGACAAGTGGACGCGTCACTACTATCCACAAAAAAAGGGGTTTGACCCTAGAAGCAAATTTATTACATCCTTAAATGAATTCTGTAAAAACATTTGAGTGAGGACCTCTGAACGGTACTTCAAACATCTGTAAGACATAAACTATTAAAAGTTTGCAGTTTGACAAGCCGAGCGATACTGTGATTGTAAAAAAGGGATAGGTATCAGGTAGTCGGGCAGTTATGAGGTTTGACGCGGTCTTGAACTTGGAGGCATTCGGCGGAGAGCGGCGAAGGTGAACGGAGCTAGGAGAAGTCACTTACGCAGTCGATAGAGTAGTGGAGTAGATAAGTCTTCTATTGAGTAAGTTGAAATAAGTTAGCTTTGGAGAAACCCAGGTGAGTTCGTGCCTATTATTTCCAATTTGTATTCATAGAGTTAGGATAAATGTAATTATTTGTATTTCAGTCTGAGTGTTGTAATTATTAGCTATTTAATAATTTAAAGTAATCTACACTTTAATTGGTTTATCGGTACCATTGAATGAGAAGAATGTGGAGGCCCCTTTATAAGGCTTGCAGAGTGGATAACCGACGTTTGAATGAGTGAGGAATCCTGACTGATCCTCTGGCTTCCTTGCTTGCGTTCGAATGATTTTCGGTAATCTATCTTTGTATAGTTTTATACGGAGGTGGTGTGTAAGATGTGTATGCTGTGCGTTTGAGTTTGGGGTGCTAAGGTTTGGATACTCGGGGTTTCAGTCGGCCAGATTAAGCTTTATAGTAGTCTAGCTCCCTTGGAGAATCGGTACCTTTGTACTGAAGCGTACGTACGAGAGCCGTGATTCGGTCTACGTTTAGCATAGTTTAATGCGACTCGGGACGTACTGGTATGATGTCTTTTCTGCGTCACAGTTCCCCGAGTTGAAGAAAGTTAGTGCGCTCAAGTCTTGAGTGCACAACGGAAGATAGCGTGAAAATAAACTAATTAGAATGTATTTAACTTGTACGTAATCACTTCTAGCTTCCCTTTGTTCGCGGCAGGCCTTTAAAGCCAGTGGAGGGACATCGTGTCATTAGGCTGTGTCTCACAAGATAGTGCGAGGCGGGGGCACTATCTTAACAAATCTCTCTGTAGAATGATGCCTTTAAGAATAAAAACTCCTCCAAACGAACTATTACTTACTTCACTCAGACTAGGGTCGAGCTAGGGACAGTCACAGTATACAAATGAAATATTCGGTATTAGTTGAAAACTAGAACTAATTAATTGATTTAATTGTATATTCAAAAATATACAATTCTCACTTAATATAAAAAAGTACCAGGGACCGAATTTTGCTCGATTATTAAGTACTCTTTATTACAAAACACGCGGTGTCCGTGTTTAACAATGCCATCTCTCAAAAAGCTGTAGCGTTGTTGTATTGTAGTACCAACCACCTAAGTATTTCTGAAAGAAGAGTAATATGAAAGAAAAATAAATGAAGACTTAAAAACTCGCGTTCCATAAAATAAAAATAATCTAGACAGTTTTTTCATTCTCGAAAACCACAAATACAAAAATCACGAAATGTGTTTGTGTATGTAATATGACTATGTAACATGGTTTATTTAATGTAATTGATAAATCTTGATGCACTGCAAATCTCCAATAAGATTCTTAATGCATTCAATGTAAGTAAACTTGTATGTAACTCTTTGAATAAATAAATAAATAGATAAAAAAAAAACAAATTTCAGCGAAATCGTTAGAGCCGATTTCGAGAGCACAAATATATATACACATACTTATTTAAATATAAATAAATAAATACATACACAAGAATCGCTTGAATCATTTAAAGGTATTAGATACAGTCTGAAGTTATAAATTAAATAAAGCCACGCTACACTATCCTTCAGAGTATTGCGCACAAATTAAATTTCGTCCGCAGTCAACTGGCCTAGTAACCTCCGAGTTTTTATGACTCCAAACCAAGTGTAATCCTATTGAGCACATTTTTATATTGACATGTAATACAAGAAAATGTGTGTTCTGCATTTCGGTTGACTACGATATATCTCTGGGTTGAATTAGTTACGAAACTAGGTTTTACCTTCGGCTCTGTCGTCTGTTTATCTCGGCTGTTGTAAAGTTGCATATAAAAACGTTCGAGTACGAGTAACAAATATCCACGCATCTTCACAAACTTTCACACTTTTATTATTTAAGATTAACTTAAAGACATCGTGTTAGTAACAAACACTTATAACACTTTAATGTAATTATCCATAAATGTAATATTTCTTTTGAAAATAATAGTAAACTTAGCAAAATTAATATACTGCTCAGGCCGTGCAAGAGTCCTTTTCATGAACCCTTTTAGTTACAGTTCAGTGACGCGGCAGTTTTGCCTTATTTTTCATTTGGATTTTGCTATATCAAAGGAATATAAGAAAGAGGTTGCTACGTTAAATTTCAAAGTGCTCAATACTTTTTCAATTTGTTTCCTACAAAAGATATTGTTTTTTTAGTGCAGTCATTGAAGCGAAAAATACGGTCTTACCTCCGTTTTTTTTTACTGTGAACCGATTTGCATGAAATTTTGGAATTAGGCTCATCTTACCCTTAACATCAAAAGTGAAAATGATCTAAACTCCGCCTATTATTTTTAAGGGGTGTAAACAACCCCTTAATGGAAAAATTGCCATTGAGCCATTTTATCGCTAGAAAACATGTCTAATAGTAAGTGGTGAAATTGTAAAGTATTTTCTAACATAATTACCTCATATTAAAATCATTTTCAACCCCTTGAAAATCTTACAACCCTTGCAAACAACCCCTAAATTGAAAAAATCACAAAAAAATACTTTGATATGACATAAAAAGATGTAAGTATAGAGTAAGTAATATTTTATATTCTCTATAATAATTATCAAATTTTTAACCCCCTTTCAACCCTTGAAAACTACCCCTTGATAAAAATAAAAAAAAAATTTTTTGATAAAATGAAAAGGATTTAAACATTATTCCACACTCTCGAAAATGATTATCATATTCTTAAGCTTTTCTACCCTTAAAACTACCCCTAAATTAAAACAGTAAATATATATGATTACATATTTCAAAATAATTTAATTTAGAGTAAAAATTGCCATTATGAATATAATATTTACTTACAAATTATATAAAATTGTACTATTATTATTAAAATATAATATTATTCATGACTCAATGTCGGAGTCGCTGTGACATTCAACATCTTCTGGTTGAATTAGAGGGCTATTTTGGCAGTTATCTTCACTGCACGTTCCACAGGTACTATTACAAAACAGACCAACTTTTCTGCATCCGCAAGACGCTCCACATCCTTTTTTGCAGTTGCAAAAAATCATTTTCAGCAGTTCTTGTGGTGCGGGTGGATCTACAGACTTAAGTGGATTTAATAAACCGTCACTCATGACCCACCCCCAATCCGTTGGATGAATGTTTTTGTTTCACGTTTGCAAAATATATGAACCATATTATGTATATATATACACATTACAATAGTTGTGGGTCTCTATTATACTGCGTACTTTCACATTGCTCCAAATATTCACACTCCGAAATTTTCAGTTACTAAGTAGAAAAAATATGATGAGTTTTTGGAACATAACTCCTTCAATTTTCATGCTATCACAATTTATAAAAAACCATTGTGAAGGTAATTAAAAGAGCTACAACATCCTTTATTGCAATATATAGTAAAAAACCTTTTTCTAAAACGGTGAAGGGTTAAAAGGCTTAAGAGAGGCTGTGATTGCGCTGCCACGCGCTCTTTAATCAATCATATATCCGTCAATTTTTGTTTGACAGAGAAAACAAGGAAATCAAGTTGTTTGTCAGAAAAATACCTAAATATTTAATCCGTACACTTTTATACGTATCTGTCGTCATTTTTGAGATATTAGGAAAAAAAAGTGGGTTTTTTAAAAATTTGAAATTTTGAATTTTTATTTAATCGTGACTTTTTTGTGTCCTGAAGCAGCCAAACTGATACTATCTATCAAACTTTTTTAATAAAGTTAATTCTAGGCGGAATACGATTCATTTTAATTTTGGTGGAAGTGGCACTTATGAAACCCATTGATTTAAAAGAAAAAACATTAGATGCTCCCCTTATTTGCAATACAGCTCACTTAGTTTACGTGCAAAAGACTTTTAATAGTGCTCATTTTAAAGCTTATTTCAAGCACTACAAAACCCTTTTGTATTAGAATGCATCAAATGCATCTGCTCGCCGCTAGACGGCTTTGATCTTTAATATCTAGCTTATTATTGCACTTAGAATACTTTATAAAAAACCAGATTGTTTATTGTTTTACCTGCTACAATTTTGTTCTTTATATAATTTTCGATAAAACGTATATTTTTGGAGATATTTGCAAGAAACCGATGAAAAACGTGAAAAAATTGCAAATTTTCAATTGCCAATAACTTCAAAAGTATTGGATTTTTTGAAAAACTTTACAGATGATTTTTTGCTTAAAATTAGGCCTTCTATCGATATCCGAGGTTATTTTGAATAAAAAAAAACAACCCCGAGAAGGGGTGGCAACCACCCCCAGGGTGGTTGCGGAGTTCAAATCATTTTCACTTTTGAAGTTAAGGGTAAGATGAACCTAATTCCAAAATTGTATGCAATTCGGTTCACAGTAAAAAAAAAAACGGAGCAATAATGCTTCAATGACTGCACTATTTTGCTTTAGGGATTTCCTGAGCGTGAATATTTTGTTGATTTTTTAAATTATTCTATTGATGTCGTATTCTTATTTATTTTTGACGAGCCACAGATACTCTACCCTGCCTAATGAAAAGCATGGATAGAACCCAAGAATTGGGGCTACCGCATTTCTGCAAATGCAGACAATGAAGTATGACGGACCACATTGTATCGGCCTACTGAAACCTACGCCATGTTTAAAAGACCCGGGATCATACTGGGAAGGAAACACGTGAGCTGGTAGTGAGTTCCAGTTGTGACTGCTCGGCACAGGAAGGAAGAGTTGAACCGTTTAGTTCAAGTGCGAATTTCTACCTATTCAAAGTGGTGACTTCCAAGTCCAGTACGTGTTGCAAAAGAATTTAAACGGTTTTATTAAACGATTGTTGGAAAAGCTCTTCAGAACACTTTCCATGGTAAAGGTGATAGAGCACGGCCATAGAGGCAACGTCTCTTCGTGACTGCAGAGGCTCAAATTACACGGTTACGTCGAGACTGTCATTTTAAATTAACATTTTATTTTTTAATGTATAAAACGGGTTACGTATTGTACTTGTAATATGATGTACATTTTGATGCAAATAAATTTGTGATTAGATTTATTTTACTACGAGAGCATGTATTCTTGTTTACATAATATGTATTAAATTATTATTTTATTTATACATATTTAATATCTATATATTTGATTTAATGATATTAAGCATTACTTAAGTATGTTATTTAGAAACATCAATTTTCTAATAGTTAAGAAGTAATTTAAACTTAATATGAGTGCACCATCACTAAATTATTTCAACGTTGCGTAACTGACAATACTGCCATCTGTTGTTATTTTTAAGTACTCCTTGGTTATCTTGCTTCGTTTACCGTTTCGTTTAATTACTTAGGTTTACCAAAAGCCGGGCAAAAGGTATATCCACTTTGTTCCAATTCATATAGATTATCAAACGAAAAAAACGGAAGAGGTTCTCTAATTCGACGTCTTTTTTTTATGAGCAGGCTTAACATGTTACTGAGTAGCCTGATTTAGATTGTTTTTTTGTTTCAAAGGTATACCAACCCTAAACAGCAAAACAGGGGATAATTTATTTTGTACTTCATCATCATCATCATCAACAGCCTTTAACAGTCCACTGCTGGACATAGGACTCTCCTTTGAAAGGAGGTTTTGGCCTTCTATAAAACGCTGGCCAGACGGGTTGGTAAAGGGTTTGTTTTAAGTTTTCCTTCTCTTGGCAGTGATGTTAGGTGCTTATTTTGTTCCTTTAGTCGCCTTTTACGACACCCATGGAATGAATAGGGGTGGTGACACTTTGTATTCTTAATCCGTCACCACACGGACAGCTGATTGTTAGTTATATGTTTCTTTGATCTGTGGTTAGTTAAGATAAATGCATAACTTTTTACTTAGTATTTAGGTTAGTCTCATATAAATTTAAAAATCTAACCTTTTAAGGGTAAGAAAATAAAGAATGATTGATCACTCACTAATGATATGGTATCATTTAGATTAATTGTTCTACAAAATATGATTTACCAATTGTTAATGGCTAAAATGAGGTAGGTAGCTTTCTTAAAAATTTTAAAATATACAGTAATAAGTAGCAATATAATTACAATATCAAATGTATATTTTTTAAAACCACTGCTGGACTCGGGTCTCCTCGGGGAGAGGGTAGGCCAAACGTCCCTACGCTGGCCGAGTACCCACACTCGGCGACTGGATTAAGGTTGGTCCTTCTGTGAGAGGATAGTAACGCACCAGTCGCATCGAGATTTGAGCTGTATTATATATATACACATATAATGTAAGAGATATGATTTGATCTCCATCAAACCAGATCATTTTGAGCGTATACAAACCATTTTTTGGAGGTGAAAACTTCCATAGACAGTTTCGGAAAGGAAGAGAATGCATGTCAGTCGTCATCGACATAGTCACGTGACGTACTAACGCTTGTGCAAGTGTGGAAAATCTTAATTTATGATCAAACAATTAAAATAACAACTCTTTGTTTATCGTTTAATGTTTTTACTTCTGTTGGCAGTCCTCGTGACTGTACTTTGTATTTTTATAATATAACTATAGGATAAGAAGATATATAGTGGTGGGGTCAATAAATGAAACCAATGTAACGTCGTATTATTTATTTTCGTGTGTGTTTCAGCCGCCCGGTACATATACGAGCGACGTCAATTTTACTTTAAGTACACGTATGTAACGCTACCTTTACCAAATTGTCGAAATACTGATATCATCAGAGGGACCCACGGTCCCGCAACGCAAACTTATAGCGGCACCAACTTTGAGAGAGAAACACCAGGCTATCTATTTATATACTGTAACATTATAAAATCTGGCAATAGACAAGTTTTCTTTAGAATAGAATATAGAAAAACATTGTATTCTTAACTTCACTATATGTAGGTACCTAGTCGTATAGAGTTTGTACGTAGGCCAAATCATAGGTACTTACTTTTCTGAATTGAATTAACTATGAAAATCAATATGAATTATCTAAATCAATGACTGTAACTTTAAAATAGTTGAATGATCTATTAATCAAAATATTTTATTATAAATATTTTAGCATATATCTATTAAAACTTTATATAATATATATTATAATATGCTATAATTTACTCGTGGGCGGGTAGACCAAATAGATGATGAATAGTTAAAATATCTAAGTTGTGTATAATAAGTTTTTTATTTTTAATAAATTAATTTATATATAGATGGATTCTAACAAGTGCTAAAATTACAAAGACATATAATAACCATATTACAATGTAATATAACCCAAGTGTAATCTCTCAGAATTATTGCCCCGAAGAAGCCAACTGAAGCCGTGCGCCGTTGTCACTACACACTACGACTGCTACCGGACTGTCGAGCGACACTTCAAGTCACTCACAACATTTAAAATGTGCAAACATTATATACATTTCGTATTACCAAGCTACGTGTCACTTGTTTAGTTGCTGCTACAACCTACATGGTTACATCAAAATACAATCAATCTGCCGCTATAGTGAGACTTAATGGGACTTTAATGCGGTCATGAGACTTTCAACGAGTTTTTATGTGAGATTTCTATTTAAGTAAGTACTAAATCCATGACAAACATTCAAAGGAGTAATATGAGATTATTTTATCAAATTATTTTTAATGAGACTTTACTAATAGGTATTATGCCATCATGTAGCGTTCTACTATCCACTATGAAATAGTACAAAACATTGTTACGTTTCTGAGAACTATGCATAAGTTCTTAAACTCATAGCTTAAACTTATTGAAATTATTTTTGAAGAATTCTTCTTGGAGAAGTCTACATTTAAATGTGATAATCACGTAACAGGTAGCTGTTTGTTTTATTTGTAAGTGCTGACACTAAAAGACGAGTCTATGATAAGCGTACGAAGTAATTATTTCTTTTTATGTATATTATCTAAAATAGTGATGTAATGTAGTAATGATAAATATTTTTTAAGTCCGTATTATGTTATAATCCCTACTTAATATTATAAATGCGAAAGTAACTCTGTCTGTCTGTCTGTCTGTTACGCTTTCACGCCTAAACCACTGAACCGATTTTGATGAAATTTGGTATGAAGATAGAACTGAATTTGGGAAAGGACATAGGCTACTTTTTACCGCGATAACCGACATACACGCGGGCGAAGCCGCGGGCGAAAGCCAGTTAAACATAATCCTTAAAACTTGTAAGCAATACACCCATATCTTTTGTCTTTATCTTTATGACACACACGGACAGATCTTGTTATGTGTAAATGTATTTTTTGTGAGTGACAAAAAGTAACACGAAAGACGAAATGCATATTATATACGCACACATACAGCTATACACATTCAAACACTACGCCTTAGTCATAAACCAACTAGACCATTACAATTTTATGATGAATCGTATCAAACTCTAAAGTATTAAATAATAGGTATTATACCTATACTTTTCGATTACAATGTATTATGATTATAATGTGTGTATATTTTAAATAAATTTAGATAAGCTCATAATTTTAAGAGTAAGGCGCAGTGGATGAACTAAACGTATCAGTCCCCGCTGACGGACAGTATTCACAACTAGATTTACCCTTTAAAAGGACAAAAAATACTCAGATAATTTATACAACATTCCATCGAACATTGAACTTATAATTTACTAGACTAAACCTTCCAACTGATCAATATGACCTCGGCGATCATTCCAACGATTACTACACTTGTGATCAATACCCTCCTATCTCCTAATATTTATATAATTTGCAATAAAAATTATTGATTTACACATAGTTATTAGCTAAAACATTTAGTGTCCGGCAGTTGGGACCGATCCAAGATCTTCATGAAGGCAATCGTTCGATACTTACAACCGTACGATCTATTCAAATTATCGCTACATATTGTCATCGATTCTCAGCCTTCATACAAGATGTGGTCTTTATTCGTACACGAATTCCTCTAAGTTAATGTATGATCATATGCGAATGAGACCCCAGCGAAAGATGAACGTATTAGAAGTGTCAATGAAGTTCGTGTACGAATATCAATATTATTTTATTATAAAGAGGTATAGCAAGGCGAGGTTTTCCAACAAAGCCCTAGTATCATTATTACAAACGAGGAACAGGTACAAAAAGTAAAAAGTATCAAAAACATTTTGTGTCCCATATCAGTCGTGTTATTTGTGCAATGCTATTTTTATAAACAGTTAATATTCGATAACAAAATTATCGTCTTGAAGTGTCGCTCAAAAGTAAAAGTAACCGTGTAGCCTCCGACAGACATATAAACAAGTGTATAATTAACATGCTTCCTATTTTAAATGGACCAATCATGGCAGTGAAAATAGAATCAGTGCTGTCATTGGTCGATTTCACCCACTCTTATATGTCTAGCAGACGCTATAAAAAGAACTGAGGTATTATTTTCGAATTTCGATTGTTAACAGATAGGTTTGGCAATTCGAACTTCGAACACAGCACCTCTGATCTTGAGAATGCGACCGATCCAAACGGTTTAAATGCCATTCCTTCATAGAATTAGCGACTCGTAAAAATGCTTTACTAATACTTTTTAATTAATATGTTTATATATTTATTTCTTTATTATAGAACGTGTATTATTTGAATAGTTATGTTTAACATTCACAACAGGTATTTTTTCTAGACTTTTCCGATGTGACAATAATCGCTCGTTCTACGACGGATGTCCTTCGAGTTCTACGAGCTATTCTGATATGGCCTCAGTCTCAAGACAGTCCGTACGTCTGATCTATGATACACTCTCCCTACTCGAGCTACTGACTTGTGTGCGTCATCGATACTTATAAAAAGAGTAATCTGATAATTATATGTACTGTAAAATCGGCTTTAACAAGATTATTTCATGTATTGTCGTTGTGTAAGGATGTGTAATAGTTATGCGCAATGGTACTATTGCGTATCAGTTGCGTACACAAGTCTCTGATATGTGGGATGATGTGTGTAGCGCCGCGGGCCGCCCGCCGCAGTCTCACCCGAACGGTACAAAATTGGAGCGTACCTACATATACGTTTATTATATACAATGTACAATACAATACGATAAACACTATATTGACTACGGGGCGGGACGCCGGCGGCCGGCGAGGCGAGGCGCCTCGCGCGTCAGCATGTATACATTCTCACAGTAATATACATCGTAACTCGCTCTATATATAACAAACATTATGCGAACGCGCAACACGCTCGTCGAATAAACAACATAATATACAGCGGAATCGTAGCACACTTTCGATTCGATTAAAAAAATTGACTAGAAAATCTCAATTCGCTACGAGCACTATGCGTGCGTGGAGGGCGAGGAAAATATATCGGCGGCACGCCACGCCTCTGCCTCCTCCTCGGCATCGTACTGCTGCAGGAACGGGTTGGTGGAGCTGTAGCGGGGGCTCAGGCCGCCGCCACCGACGCCTCCCACCGCCGAGTTGAGCGTAACAGCGAGTCCTGCTGACGTGCCAGGGATTACGGAGCGCGGAGACTCGCGAGAGCCAGATTCACGCGGAGTGGAATCGCGCGGTGTGTGCTCGCGGGACGATTCACGGGATGCGTAATCACGTTCGCGTGGTGTACTGGTACGGGGCGAATCTCTAGGAGACGCCCGCGGGGACGCACGCGGCGAAACCCTCGGTGACGATCTTGGCGATGCAGCTCGCTCGGGCTGCCGCAAAATAGACGACACGGATCCTCCGTGTTTAATCGTGTCCGCAGGGCTGTGACTGCCCGAACTACTGCTGGGTGAGCCGGGCGACGACACCGTCACCTGACGGGTTCGAGGAGGAGCGGGTAGTGGGCCTCGCAGAGGCGACTGCGGACGATATTGGCCGGCCCTGACTGATGAGAGAACCTACAAAAAACAGAGAATATAAACGTCACTTGTAAAACGATACGAGGTGAAAATTTGTTTCATCTAATTATTATTACATATCGTTTTTCTCTCAGGCTCCCGCGATATCAAGTAGTAATTAACATAAATAGATATCATACATATAAATTACACTAAAATTACAATATACACCAAAATTGTGAAATAATTGAGAATAAAATTCAACGCTTACATGTGCGGGCGGCGAGCGGTCGGGCACGGGCCGACCCGAGAGAGCTGGCGGCGGAGATGCTGCTGATGCTGCCGCTGGAGGCCGATATGGACTGACTGAGGGCGGAGCTCGGCCTGTAAATAAAATTTTGAGACTAAATATATTTTGGTCTTTTTAGAAAACATAAATATGTCATAAATGAATGTCTAATTTCTTCGGTCAGGAGGCCTGCAGAAATATTCGAAGTCTGCTTTCCTTCTGGACCAACTTAGGCTGGCTGGAGTAAACGGCATTTTTTTTTTTTCACGCACATTATTAGTCGTAGTATTATTAGTAGTAGTAGCTAGCACTGTGTGCGAAAACCGCCCAGGAAAACTAACCAACTAACTAAGAATATCCAAGGCAACGCAAATAAATTTACATTTTGAGAAAGCGCTTAAATTTGTTCTGCACCACTTATCGTAGAACATTGGAACTCAACTATAACAATTTCATGAAACCTACATTACAGACTTTACACTTTTATAGTACATAACATTCAAAAAAAATATTTTAGCTTACTACACTTTAACGTTAGGTAATCCTAATATGTAATTCTTTCATTGGCCATGTCTATTTCAAGAGTGATACATATTTAAAAAACCCGTAATAATGCAAGCACGTAAGAGGATATCTTAAGGCAAAAACGGATTTCAGTCGAACGGAGTGTATGAATATTGTCAGCTGATGATGTTACAGATATGAACAAAGAGATATAAATAATGACCACCTTGGGGGAGTATGAGTGAGACCGCTGGCGACGCACTGACTCTGTTTCCACGCTGCCCGGTTGCTGGCTCGCCGCGCCGAACTGTCTACAAACATACATGCGTTAAGGTACCGCTTAGCCTTTTAGACATTCAGTGTAATTGTCTAGTGTTTATAGGAAGGAGGATCACTAAGGAAGAATAATGCAAAATAATATCATAACTAAATTTTGTATAGCGACAAAAGTAGCTTCGTGCAAAGTATCAGCGTGTTGTTTGATTTGTGTTTCGGGTTTTGTTAATGTGGAAACTATGTGATACTACGATCTAGTAGCGAAATTAATAACTTAAAATATGGCCTGGATGCCCAATCATTCTACGTCATTCATATTTCTCGGAATGATGAAGAAAAAATCTCACTAGGAGACCACAGTGTGGGTCATTGTGAGGGATTGTCTGCACTCACAATGAGGAGTGGCAGGATCCTATTTCTGCTTTCCATCAAGTAGAGTAAAATTTTTTGGTGGGCTTAAATATATAAAAAATGTAGTTTCATGAATTTATTTTTGTTGTCATTAACAAGTTTTACGTAAGTACATATAATACAGTTACATTTTCTCCAAAAGTTTTTAAACTGTTACTAAACTTATTTTTATTAATATAAATTTATTTTCACTCAATATTGTTTTGGTTTAAACTTGTCTGTAATTGAACTGAGAGAAATATAATAGCGGCCATTAAACGAAATGGGAGGTGACATTACCTGAACGTTTAGGAGGTGGCCAGATCTGCAGGAGGCACTGCAAGACGTGTATGGGCCTCTGATAGTCTAACTCCGTAGGTGGTTGTGACTGCAGCATAAGTGGAGGGGCTAGTGCCACTGCCAGATGCTGAGGAGACATCTTGTTGCGATCTTGGGCAGCCACAACGAGAGCCAAATGGTCGAGTAAGAAGACCAGAGTGGCTCTTGCAGCTCGAGGCAGACACTCGACTATCGATGCCATTAGACGAGCATTGCCTTCTCTGTCGTCTGGGAGACATACTCCTGAAAAGTTAACAGTTAAGTCTAAAAATTGTCAAAGACTTGTCATAGACTATCGCAATTGTTGATTATTATTTTTGGGCTCACACTTTTCTCGGAATTTAGTAATCAAAGATTTGAAATTCTAAGACCTTAAAAAGTGTACACTCTAATAGTTTGAATAAATAAATAACAGTTTTTCATAATTTTTACGAAGTATAATTATGTAATCTCTTATCATTTATGGAAACAAAATTCAATTTCTACATCCAAGAAAATGCTACAATCTAAAACAAATTTGAAGTCAAACACATCGATGTCTAATGTCTATGTGGATGTCCAATTTAGTGACTGTACGATTGGCCTACTGGTTTCAGCGGTCGACCAGCCACTTTCTTCTAAAAATTCAATGATACAAACCTAGAGCATCCAATGTCATCTGATACAAGCAGCGACTAAACAAGGGCTGTGGTAACTCCCGCAGGTAGTCCTTCAATAGACCAGTGATGACGTTGATATCTGGAACTGAATCCGGTGCCAATTCCACTCCACGTGCGTTTCTTTCAAATGCTTCCCGTAGTATACGCTTTTTGCTTGCCGAGCCACATAAACGGTAAAGACCTGGAAATAAAGACACATTTAGAATGACTGTTTTTAGTACTGGAGCGCGTCGGTTTAATATTCATAACATGTATAAATATCAAAGTTGTTGAACAGATTCGAAAGTTCTCTTTTAACAGATGGTCAGAGACTTGTATTTGTTTTTCTTAATATTTTAAAGAAAAATGACTTTTCTATTTAACTCACCAATTTAAACTAGGTATAAGTAAAAATTTCATCTTTTGACTATATAAAACCGATTTATATATACTAATTATAAGTAGGTAGAATACACAAACATAGTGAAGTAATGTAATAACGTCTTTACTTAATCTTACCGAGTGTTCCAATAATTTCAATGTTTTCTTTCTAATTACGAAAAAGGCCCAACATAAATTAATTCACACATTGCCAGTTAATAGTAAAAAAAACGGCATACCAATAATATCCAAGCCACGCCTCTCAATTTCTTCCACACAACGTCTGACTATGAGTGGGACAGGTGGCGCGTGTGGTGGTCGAGGTTCTCTTGATACAACTGCTTCTAGTTCCGCACCGAAGAGAGGTGCACCTCGAGCAGCTGCTGGACGTCTTCGGAACAAGTCGTGGGGTTCCGTATGCCGGACGCGCACGTATAGAGTGCCCCGAGGTTCCATCTACAGATTAGTACAATCATTACACATGACTGAGTTCAAAAGTCATAACCCTTACAAGCAAAGGACCTTTGAAATTTTAATAGGAGACATATTTTTTTATTACCTGATTTGTGAAACGAAAAACATTTAACAACCAAATTCATTATTAAATATAATCGTTTCAATATAATAATCATCATATATTCATGCTATTCTTATAACTATCTAAGTATTATTTTACCAATTACAATTAACAAACTTACCTTAATTGCTAGTTGATGAGCAGGGGATCTGGTGAGTAGATCTGGTAGAGTAACGGCGCCACGGTAACACAACTTGTGCCTATGCTGAGGGTCCCATGAATATACCAAAACGTCCAACTGTCTGTTATCTACGAGATCCAACTCAAATGATTCATCCCAGTCAAACTGAAGTTCACCAGTGCGAACCTAAACGACAAAATGTATGTGTCACAAAATCTTTCTACAATTACTCATGATTTCAATGTAATATTTTAATGCCATTGTTGATGAGCTTTTATTTCTAATATTTTCTTTCGTTTCTTCCTTATATGATTGTTTGATGATTGTTTGATGAATTTTCGTTATTAAATAAATCAATTTTAAGTTCTAGAATTCTGTTGAACTAAAAACTGATTTATTATGTTCTTTGTTTTAAATACTTATGATAAAAGGCGGGCTATATATCTTACGTATATTTTTGCCAGTTCATATCAGAATTAGGCAGAGAAAATAGAAAATAGGTAGATTACAAAACCAGAATGCACAAATTAATATTACCTGATAAGTAATATCTTTACTTATTACTTTAGTTGTTACTGTGTAGAATATTACTTTATCCGATATATATACACAGTAATAACTAAAGTATCATAAATTACTTACAACAGTCCGAGCTTTATGAACGCGATCACACTCAAGCACGCAATACAAATCTCTGGGTATAACGGGTGGCTGTGCAGGAGCTAATGGTCCAGAGGGTGGAGAACCAGGTGATGCTCCCGAGGCTGATGGGCGTAAACCTCGTCCTGCTAATAGATGTACCCACAGCATACCCGATATACCACCAGATAATCGCGATAAGCCAGTCATTGACGCAGAAAGACCGCCAGTCGTTGGTTTTTCCACTTTATATTTTAGGAACTCTGTAAGAAAATGTTATGAGGTTTAAGTTGATCACATATTTAAAACTGAAACTATTGAAAACAGTATATAATATGTATTAATGCAATTAGATAGATAGAACGTAGCCTACTTCCTACACTACTACTACAGGGATGAAACAAAGTATGCAGATATCGTAAGTGCAGTGTATAGATGTACAGACAGTACAACCTATAACTATAAATATAACACAAAGGCGTCGCTAAGCCTATCACACCAGCGTCACCACGAGTGGTGTAACACCTTCGAAACGTCGCCGCGTCGGATTCTAGACGGTATCATAAACCTTTAAACAATTTATCTCAAATAAGTCCCGCTATACAATTAAAATTATAGATATCCAGTGCTTGCTGGCTATAATTTCTATTAATTAATATGTTCAGTGACTTAGCAATGACAACACAAATTTTATCTCGTATCACTAAAACTTACCACTAGGATTAATTTCAATATGGCGCTGATGCCGTGAACCAGGTGTTGGTACTGGGCTAGGATTGGGGCAGTTAAACCTTGACCCAAGTTCTAGCAATTGTCGGACTCGTCTGGCTGACGGTGACCCTCCAGCACCAGAACCAAGTTGTTGCGTTGCACTTAATTGTTGAGATGATAATGAACGAGATGGTAAATGCCTGGGCCGTTCAACCCGACGACCTGCCAGACCAAGCGATGATCCGAATCGGCTACCACTCTCCAACTATAAATGCATATATTTTATTAGAAGAATTTAATAACTAGGAATTCCACGATTTATTGAGATAATTACATAGAAAAATATTTGCAAGGTAGAAAAGCCATGTTGATTTCAGCACTAATGGGCCGGTTCAACCGGGGCGGTGCTATCCCTACATAGAAGACCAACCCAAAAATGACAGCTTTCGTGCTGTTGTATTTTACTAACTTTTAAACTTTCGCGTTCCATGATAATTACCTAATATTATTTTTACGTGCACCAGTGCAACCTGGTCGAAACGTCAGGCAAATCAGAGGTATGTAATACCCTTAATAAGTGATCGCGTTAATTCCCCTAAAAATAATATTAACTGTTGTATTTGTTGGTGAGTGCGATACCCAAAGCCCAATAATGCAGAAGCACTAGGCCGTCATAGTATGTGTCACCATGCTGCTATGTGTAGTAACAATGAGGATAGTAGCCAACACTCTTGAATACTGCTCATGCTGAACATCAGGTAGAGCTGAGTCACTTTATCAAGCTCAATTAAAAAATAGAAGAAAACTTACATTTTTGAGTGCATCATGTATATTTTCTGCAGAGTAGTGAGTTGGAAGTCTCGGACGAAGCGTCTCATAAAGTGCACTAGTTGATGGAGCACGAGACAGCCACGCTCTATATTCATCTGAAGTAAACACTGAAGGAGAGGACGGTAAACGACCTGATTAAAAAGCGATCTGTTAGAAAATATGTGTTACTAAAATACGCATTAAAGCTCTTGATTTTGTAATGACTTACCTCTGGAAGAACGAAGATCTAAACGAGAAGATAAAGGCTCTGGTTCATCTTGTAGTACACTTCCTGCACGTCTACTGAGGCCCAACCTATTGACAAGTTCAATATTTTTTATGTACTACAAAACATCATTTAACGGCGAAAAGAATTGTCACTCACCTCTGTCCAGTTCCCCTCACATCCCTTGGCAGAGAATTAAACTTAGATCCAATATCTCTCCCTAAAGTACTACTCCGGTAACCGGTTAGTCCAGAGTAATATGGCGTTCTTGTCGGAGCCGTAGCTTCTGTATCTGATGAATAGTCCAAACTCCTATTTCGCCTTGCCGTTCCAAATTTAGTATTGTATGAAGGTAAACCTAATCCTGTAGTTCCATAAGTACCTCCAAGTGTAGATCCCAATCCCGTACCAGTTAATCCAGATGACAAACCAGAACTCGTTAAACCAGAACCAACTAAACTTGAACCAGTGAGCCCGCTGAGTCCTGTTGTAGATAAACCACTTGGTAAACCTGGTCCTATAGTAGTTCCCATTAAATTTGTATCTGTTAGTCCAGTGCCTCCGATCCCAGAACCTGTCATGCCCACTCCACCGTATCGGTTGCCATATCTTAAGGTGGTGGCTAGAAATAAGAAAAATTAAGTATTAGATAGAATACTTCTACAATAGATCGCCATCATCAAGACATAAATAGTATTTACCTCCTGTCGCAGCAGAAGCTTTCAAACTTGACCTGAGCAAAGAATGTCTGCCAAAATCTGAATGAGTTTCTGCTCGCGGTAACTGTTGCTCTGAGCCTGAACGCGGTACTCGACCACCGAAACGAGTGCTAAAACAATTAACAGTTTTAAGCAACGGTTGTTATTTGTTAATTTTGAATCAAAAAAATATATTTCATACCTTCCACTATCAGCTGGATAATAAGAGTGTACTTTTTCTGCTAAACTGTCCAGCGTGTTAGGATACGATCTTTCGTATGGAACAAAATGCGTAGCTTGCGATTTCGGTTGTTCTGTTATCACTGGTGGGGGTGGGTGGTAACTGTAAAAGAACATCAAATTCTCATTTTTTGTCCTCTTATAAAATAATAATAGTTTCATCAAATTTATAATAATATTTATTTTAGGTGGAGTACCTCCAAGTTGAATGATCCGACGGTGGTCTTGGATTGTAGTACAGATCAAGAGCTGTTGAATCAGGGGACATGGATCCAAGTTGTAGTCGACTCCTTTCTTCTCGACCATCTCCAACTGGTCGAATGCCTCCTCCTGGGCCAGCCGATCGTAGAGTTCCGTGTCTGTACCCAATCATACGAATGGTGCGTTTAACACAATTAGACTTAGAATGCATAAATTTGTATACGTAAAATTAAATTTAGTATATTTATATCTTATAATATTACATGTAATAATATATTTAAAAAATTCGTGTTTAGCCTAAACTAGAAATTGTTCCAAAATATTCAGTATTGTCACTTTATTACCAAGAGTTTACATTTTAAGGTCGCCCACATTCTCACAAAAACAAAAAAAAACAGCTATAATATATTAAAAACGTAAAGTTTGTGAGCTTGTGACGTTGCATGGGCTACTCTGTATTTACTGAACTTGTTTTCAAAATCCTTTTACCAATAGAAGAAGGATTTCTGTGAGTGACACAGGCTATATACGAGCCATATCGTATTAACCCGAAGAATCAATACTATACATCCCCTCGTGGACTTATTAAAGACTAGCCCCGGTGGCTACTCTTTAATCAAAAAAACATTTATTTCGGAATTGATTCTTACTGGGAATAGAGTCCATCGACTCGATCTCTGTCGTCATCATCGCGACAGTCTCTCTTCAAAACGACGACCGGTGGCGGTTTGTGTTCCGATCGTGGTAAAGATGGTGAACCGGGTCCCGATTTTCCTGTCAAACATATATTCATATTAATTTTGTAAAAATGTATTTCGAAATTGATAAGAACTTGAAGAACTGTGTATTTTACAGCGAGGTTACTTAGAAAGTTGACTTTAAAATGATTGAGACGATGTTTGCTGCATAGGACCATTTATTTATTGCTTGGAAATATTTATTAAGTTAAAAGTGAAATTTCATAAAATGTGTTTAGAAAGAATTCCTGTTTCCAATGTAAAATATTAATCTTTGAATTTTCTATCAAAATTTTACAATAATCAACAATGTTTGCACCTAAACTTAAACTAAATTCTATAAGGGCAGAACAGAATAGGTAGAGATATTACGTTTTGAATACATTTGAGTTAGATAGGCATATGGTAGCGAAGAACATAACAATAATAAATAGGAACATTGACATGTAGAAGAAAAACAAATGATTGAAAGAGATAGATGTATAGCATATTTCTAGTCATAAAACTAATCTAAAGATATTTTGACTGCCTCGGCGCAGTAGCAGCGTATGCTACTGCTGTGCTTGAGGTCTCGGGTTCGATTCCCAAATTTTTGTGTGATCCGCAAAGATTCGTTTCGGAGTTTGGGTGTTTCCTATGTATAATATGTATGTATTTACAAAAAATGTTTATGTATTTATATCAGTTTTCTAGTACATATTATTACAGGCTCTGCTTAGTTTGGGACTAGATGGCGTTGTGTGTAAGGTGTCTGAAATGTTTATTATTTATTTAAATCCGTTCTAGTATATAAGAAGTAATGTAAACATTAATCAGTTCCGTTTTTAGAATCGTCAACCCGAAATACACGTATAATAAAATCTACTTATAATCATTTACTTATAATCATAACTGACCTTTCCTTTGCCTTGTACACAGTAGCAACCTCCTTGGTATTGACATGATAATTACGACGTCATCCAGTGACATTCGTCTGACATCTACTAAGTTCACAGCCAAGATCTCGTCCCCGACTTTCAAACATCCGCTGTTATACACTGCTGACTCGAGTGCTATACGAGATATGAAAACTCCGTCCGTCCTTGTACCTCCGTCTCCTTCTCTGATGTATAGGCCCAGTGTTTGACCTGGACGTTTTACGATCTCTACTAGTTGGACTACATGGCGTGAATCCTGTAATAAAATTACAAGATATTGACACTACGTTTGCAGTTTTTCATCATAAAAAAAGTAGAAATTCTCGGATGAAAAAGTCAAACACTTATTTTCTATTCCAAATCATTACATAACACAAAATACTACTACTATGCTAATATGCTAATAAATATGCTAAATATGCTATGTATTGTAGAATACATAGCTTATAGTACTTAAAAAATATTATTGATAGTCAAAAACACTTTCAAATAACTATAGTACCCGTGCTAATAATATAATTAAAAATAATATTGGGTACTACTTCAAAGCACGAAATAAACTGAGAGAGTGCGCGATGCATGTAAAATTCTAGAAAAAATTGACGAGACAAAATGCGTGGGGTACGCTTTAAGTAACTTATGTTTCTAAATATACTACAATATGCTGATTGTGTATTTATTATTTAATTTTATAAATACTGATACCCTACTGATTCATGATAATCATTAACCGTGTACGAAAATATATTCTACATTTCCTTGCACAATGGCAATCGTAACCCAATTTGGCTCTTCACAATCACAACAATTGTACAGCATTATACCAAGCAGAATCGCTTGCAATTCGAGTGAACCACAAATTCAATAACCCGCAGAATCTATAGCCTCAATACTACAGTACAGTGGTATGAACCGCACTGTACATCGTAACAATGCTAGTCTAAATTGCGTTCACATTCCCTGCGATGTAGGCCAGCCACGGTTGAACAATAGTAGCACAGTGGAGGAGCGTTCTTTCATACCGGCTCCCATACTAGGTTGCAAGCAGCCTATTCGGGTCAATGGAGCGAGAAAATTACCTGAGAAGATGGTCTTTGAAATCAGAACGTAGTTTACCAATCGCTCATTTTAAATATCATGAAAGAGCGTTGCAATTTTAAAAAGGAATATTTACACAGAAATTAATGTTTATTGATTCATTTCTAGACTTACTTATATTTTACAATCACGAATATCGTGAAGTCGTCACATTATTTCATTGTTTATCCAAAGTATTATGAACTAAGTATTATAACCAAAGTACAATAGCATCAAAATTCATACTAATAGTCTTTCTATCTGTTAAACTTTCAGGGCTAAACCGTTGCAAAGATTTCAATGAAATTTTTCATGGAGATGCTATTATTCTTGAGACAAGACATAAGTTACTCTTTACTGCTGTAACTGACGTACATGCGGACGGAGCTTCGAGCAAAAGCTAGTAATTTATTAGAGTTATAACTACCGATAGTATAAGAATATATAATTTATTTACTTTATAGACTTGTAAAATCCTTTTCTCAGTACATACAACTAACATACATATCTCAGAAAATACATAATTCTTTTGATTTTACTTTCATATGTCATTTACCTATATTATATTTCATATTTAAAAGAAAGTGTTAAACATACGGGTATCTATGATATGTACCAGCTATCTAGTATAATCCAGTTCTATAGAAACGAAAGACCCGATAATATCGAAAACGTACCCAAAGTATAATCTACACAGTTGACTGAATCTCTACCTTCAACGCAAACTTTACCTGTAATGCGAAGAATTTTTTGGCGGCTTCAATATTGTTGCGGCCCACTTGTCTCACTTCAAGTATCCTTACGATCATCTCGCCGCGACGCTCAACCGCCTGGAATACAACCAAACAAGTTTGATACGCTTCGTAAGCTTATGATAAAGAAAAAAATAATAATTTATCAGTCGGGTGAACTTCTTGGACATTTTCCGACATTACACAGAGCTGCGGTTACATATAACTACATACACAATGTAATAATTTTATTTCTTCGCTTCACCGAACGCGCTCTCTAGATCGAATAAACTTTAATTTATTAAATCCTTCTTTCTTGTATTCTTGAAACCATTACACAACCATAAATGAGCTTTTATTTACTCTTAGAATTAGTACTATAACTACACCTGATATACGTAGGCGTATACAATTATCAAACAATATTATTAAATTATTGCATGCACAAAGAATTCATGTTGTATGCTAGAAGACAAGATGAATTGAAAGTACGAGATTTCGTAATAATATTTATTCATTCATATTTTAAATTAAAGTTTGATTTATAAATTGGCAACCATTAATTAATAAATATCTATATTGTTTAAATCAATAAAATGATGTATATAAATTCTACTAAAAGAAAATATTTCATTATATGAATTTAAATATCTTTCAGTCTCCCAAACTAAGTACGAAATTATTATATACTTTTCATTTGTGACAAACAGACTTGTCATATGGCAAAAACTATTCATTAGAAAGCAGTTACACAGATATAGACGCTTTCAAAATAAGACTTGCGATTTTTACGGTAGAATCAATTAACAACTATGTACAATATCGGTACAAAGTGCCTTGAATCCAGTGATACCCGTTTAAAGAAAACATCAGTACCTCAGAGCGAGATATTTATTAAACATAAGGTGAAGCTTATATACAATGGTTGTAAGCCAACGATAGTGCGATTCAATTTGACACTAACGCCATCTAGGGCCGAACACGACAAATTATTTACTTAATACTACTAACCTATTGTATTTTACAATGTTAACCTTGTTTATACTCTAAATATTAGCTTTGTTTATTAAATACTGAACAAACTATCTAACAATCTTAATTTCAAATTGCTGAACTTTATGATCTTTTCATTATCGTGTCGTCCCACACAAGTATTTATTTAATATAAACCACTGACCTTAAGAATCTATTAACAGCTCTTTATAAATACTAAGCTGACATTTAGTAAAACAAGTCTAATCGATTCTGTAGTGGGAGGCAATTTAATCTATCATGCTAAATTAGTTCTAGGATAATTATGGAATGAAATAGATGTTTTTACTCGAATTGTCTGTTAATATACTAGTATTACTCGTATAATACTTTTACTGTGAACTATTATTATCTTACTTTTTCTAATTTCTTTTGAACAGTGGAAAAGTCACTAACATTGCAGGAGTATCAGAAGAAAAACATTATAAACATTGACTAGCTCGATGGCGCAGTAGTAGCATATGCAGCTGCCGTGATTGAGGTCTTGGGATCAATTCCCGGGTCGGACTAATTGTTTGTGTGAACCAACAATATTTGGCTCGGAGCTTAGGTGTTTTCTATGTATAATATGTACGTGTTTACAAAAAAAAGGTATGTTTATGTATTTATATCAGTTGTCTAGTACCCATAATACAAGCTCTGCTTACTGTGGTACTAGATGGTGTTGTGTATAAGATGGTCGGAAAAAATATACTTTTTTACTGATAGATACAAAAAGTAGTTCTCACCTCGAGCGCCGCGGCGGTAGTTGAATCATGATCATTTTCAACCATTTCAATCTGCCTGAATATTTCATTACTCACTCCTGATACCTGTGGTTAAAAACACATAAAAGATTAATATTCAGAATGTTTAAAAGTTTACACGCTCTTTATATTATTTTAACTCTTTCTATACACATTCAGAAATCTAGTTCTGCCATAGTAATCAAAGCGTTTTTAGTTGGATGTGGTCAGCACAGAATCTGTTGTTATTACAAATCTTACTGAGCTCTAAGTTTAACATTGGACGTCTTTCGGCAGAAATGGCGAAGAATATATTCTTAAATTGAAGTACATAATCAACTAATAACTAACAATGTAACATATTCCCTTGTTAGCACTAAAGAAAACAAGCAAATATATGCAAGCATCGTCACTGCCTTTAATTGTCTACAACTGAATATAGGTATATTCTTCTTAGAAATAAAGGTTATAACGCCGTCTAGACTAATAATCATACTTTTAATACTCTCATCATCTCCCGTTACTCTTCACGTGGCCTTTTTTCAGAGCATCACCAATTTGGTCTATAAATGTTCGCCGTGAACGCCCTCTTCAATTTAAGTATGTGGATACTTAACATTCGTTCTATAAATTCCTTTCGTGAATCTCATGAAGAGCACGAGAAACCAAAAAGTATGCATGCAGCAATTGATGAATGTCGACGAAGCAAAACAGGCGTCTCAGGATCTTAGTAAATAACAATTATCTCTGCATAAAATAGGAAATAGGAAACCCCTCTAGGAAATAGGCGTAACTCTATGTTATGTCGTTCAGCGCTCTGTTTGAGAAGTGACCATTTCGTAACTAACCTTTCGGAAGTCTGGCTGCAGCACGCAGGGAGGCGCGTGGTTGGCCCGCGGCGGCTGAGGAGGGCCGGGAGGCGCGCGGCCCGGTGACGCAGTAAGGTCCGGTGCCGCGCGCCCATTCTCCTGCGCACACAATAAAAATATTTTTTAGAAGTTAACTTATGGGACAGTAGTCAGTATAAACCCCATAATATAGAAATTTTGAGGTTCGTTTCAAATATTTTCAATAGACCGTTTAAATTACACTAAGTTGTATTAAAATACATTATGTATTCTAGGACTATTAATTGAATAATAAAGCATTTTACACACTGAACACAGAACATATTTTGTTCTGTGGTTGTATGTGTAAAAAATTAAGACAGAGATAGAAAATTAGTGTCTAAAAGTGCCTTAAATATATTTGAAGACAGAGAATTGTAAAAACAAGTCTCAAAATCAATCTAGTCAATAAACATACGTATTTTAATCTCAATGCTTCAAGGAGAACCCCAAGGAGAAAGATCTAAAATGAAAAAATTTTTAATAAACTCTTATTTTTGTAAAAATTTACGCTCTAATTACAACCTTGTTTAGTCCCAATTACAGTTTGCATTTGCAAACAGCCCATTAACTGTAAGACTATTTTTCTTCATAATGAATAAAAATAGTCAATGTGTCTGTAACATAATGTTACTGTCATAGAAAATATCTTGTTAATAAAAGCACAGACTGTAATGATATTAATGAATAAATTATCATAATATCGGGACCACCGTACGTCGAGTGGGACGAGACAAATCCTTTAAACAGCTTGCTTTATGTAATAAATTACATTTGACGTTCAGATAATGAGAGCAGGAACGTCAAGTAGTCTTAAGCAATATTTTGCCTTGCCAAGGGACTAGCTATTGCACATCTCTTAGCATGTTTGATTACTTCTTGGTTCACGATCTTAACATCGAAAATAACGAATGAAATCGTTTATGGCTTAGTTTACCTCCTTAGAGATGAAAGTTTGAAAAATCTTTTATCAGTAGCTGCTCAAAGCATTAGCAGTGAAAATTTTTAACTTTGTAGCCCAAGCCGTTTTAAAATTATTACCCCGACTTATTCATATATACCTTTATTATATAGAAGTCTTATTATTAAAAAAAAAACCTCATGGAGTTGTAATACAATCATTAAATATTAAAAGACATTGTAACTATAGTAATGCATTCACTATTATATTCACCAAAAAGATGTCAGTAAGTTTATATCAGAACAAAAACTGATAATAAACACGTTGAACGCCCCGAGTGGCAACAGCCAGCTCAAGCTTAGGTATGCGACCTATTCGACCCGTTGTTTACAATCATCAACCCATCGCTATAAGCAATGTATTTTTTTATATCTAAGTAATTGTTGCCGTTACACATAGTTATTTTTAATATACTTGTATAATCTTACAATACACAAAATTTCATCATCATCATCATCTACAGCCTTTAACAGTCCACTGCTGGATATAGGCCTCTCCTTGAAAAGGAGGTATTGGCCTACTATACCATGCTGGCCATACTGGTTGGTATAGGGTTGGTATCAAGTTTTCCTTCTCTTTGCATTGATGTTGTCTTGCATAGTTTATCCCTTAGTCGCCTTTTACGACACCCGCGGGATGAATAGGGGTGGTGACACTCTGTATTCTTAATCTGTCACCACACGGACAATATACTATTTACTAATTTCCAAGGCTATTTGTGATGATCATCATCATCTGCCTGCCCTTATCCCAATTTTAATTGGGATTCAGCGCACTATGTTTAACCCTTCCATTCTACTCGATCACTCGTCATTTCACTATTAACTTCCTAGCCATATCTTCTTTCAATGTGCAAATGTGATGATGATATCGTTATTTAAATAGATTTGATGAATACTTCATTATATAATATTTGCTAATTAGGTTTAAGCAAAAGATAAATTATGACCAGAGATCGGAATTGGGTGTGTGAAAATACCTAAAGTTTGCAGCGGGACATAATATGGAGCTGTTACAACCACATAAGTTAAACCGGTTTTGGATTTTACCGGTTTAGTTTCGTTTTTTTTTTTCGTTTCACATGTTCCTTACCTTTGAAACACCGAACTATAAACATTTACAAGCTGCTAATACAGTTCTAAATTAGTTTTTGTTTATAGTTTGTGTTTATAGTTCGGTGTTTCAAAGGTAAGGAACATGTAAAAAAAAAAAAAAACTAAACCCTTAAAATTCAAACCCGGTTTAACTTAAGTGGTTTTAACAGCTCCATATTATGTCCCGCAAACTTTAGGTATTTTCACACACCCAATTCCGAACTCTGATTATGACATACGGAGCCTAGACCTTGACACTTACAGTACGGTTGGTCCATAAGCTTAAAGTTGCTTAGCGTGTTATGGAAAGGGCTATGCTCGGCGTTTCTCTGAGAGATCGTATCAAAAATGAGGTGATCCGTCAGAGAACTAAGGTCATCGACATAGCCCACCGGATTAGCAAGCTGAAGTGGCAGTGGGCTGGCCATATTAGCCGCAGAACTGATGGCCGTTGGGGCAGAAGAGTTCTGGAGTGGAGACCGCGTCTCGGTAAACGTAGTGTAGGACGCCCACAGGCGAGGTGGAGTGACGACCTGCGTAAGATGGCTGGCAGGAGCTGGATGCGAGAAGCCCAAAATCGATCACAGTGGTGTGCAATGGGAGAGGCCTATGTCCAGCAGTGGACTGCGATAGGCTGATGATGATGATGAAAAGATAAATTGAAAAACTAGAATACCAATAAATCATTCAACTAATAAAGCTTCAACAGGACATCGAGTCAACTAGTTAAAAAATATTACTATAATATTACATGATATATACTCGTACTACTTAGTTAATAAAATCATTAGCAACGTCACACGTTCAAACTGAAAGCACATTAAATTCATTATGTCCGTTTAAAATATAAAACTTCAATGAGCGCGTAATGTTACGCGTTTACAAACGGTAATTACGTACACTTATACAGCCTGGGCTTCGTCGTACAAGAATATAATGAATAATAATTAAGTTCAGTGTGAAATTATTTTATAAACAACACGACCTAGTTTAGCGCCTAATCGGTGACCATTTAGATATATATATTTATACAACGATTGATGACTAACGTGCCGATAGTGGAATCGACTAGTCGTGGAATTTTTTATTTAATTATGTATTAAAGCGTAAGGCATAAGTTGTAGAAAGGTGAACATAGAGCCATGGAGCATTCTGTATCAGTAAGCGTTTAGGTGATGTAGAAGTATGGTGCAAAAATTAAAATTCAGAATTGTATACGGTAGATAAAAAAACATAGATTAGATAAAAGGTCTGAGTGGAAATAACTTATATACAATGTGTCCGGTTACGAACTAGCTATATTTTAGGTACTTATAAAACAACTATTTTAATATACAAATACAGCATAAACTTGGGTCCAACCCACCTCCACGCTAAATGGCAGCCATTTTAGTTTTTTTTAATGAAATTTCTCTACGTGTGTGCAAAAAACATCATATCAGGAAAAGTTTGGGTTTCAATGGGATAAAAGTAGGCTTACTCGCCGGGTAATAATACCATCTGTCATGTACATTATAAAAGAAAGTGTTTACTATCTACAAACTTTAGAAAAAAAATGAAATTGATTGAAATTTTTTTCAATTTCATATTTTTTTCTGAAGTTTTACTAGAGTTTCTAAGAATTCACTGCCAAATAATACATACATACATTTAAGAAGAGATAGATTTAATATACAAATTTAATATCGCTTAAAAAAAAGTACCTTGATTTTAACATTTTATTTTGAATCTCAGTTACTTAATAGTGAAAAAGTTGTCTCCATAGGTAATTTAAAACTATTATTAATATAGATATATATAATATTTTATAAATGTTATGTACATATATACTTAAAAATGTTTAAATATTGCGTTTAAATGTTTATATATTAATTGATTTGAATGTTAATAGTGTTTGAATTTTCTCTTGAATTAATGTTTACAACAATAAAAAAAAAAACATTTAATGTCATATTAAAAGGTATATAAATGAAATTTTAGATGCATGTGTATATTTTATTGTAATTGAATTTTGTTAAGCAATAAATATGCCTTTATTATTATTTCTATTATTATTATAGGATAACTGGAGGTTCAATAAAGAGGATATTGGCTTTATAGCTAAATTAGGTTAGATTAACTGACGGTCAAGGTCAAATGGAACTGCAACTGACTACAAAAGCCAGAAGCGAAAAATGCCTGTAACTTACTAAACCTAAACTGTCTCTAATAAATAAATCAGAATTCCTTTCCTTTTCTTAAATAAAACAATTATATGCCAATATCGCATTTCACGAATACCTCCCATATAAGTCAGCAAATATTCAAGACGGTTGCGACACGCGGTGTAAGTAGCGAACCCTTTTCATCCTACATTCGAAGTTCGAATATTACGAGTCCACAAACAAGTACGGCCAACATTCTCGTATCCGGCGCTCTTTCGTCGTAAGTAATAATGTCACATCCTATTTCAATACAAATTGTGAAACGACGGAGCAACGGTGACAGATGGGAGAAAGAAATTTTAAGATAGATAAAGTTTTAAAAGCTTTGAAGAAAAGCTTTAGGGATGTTAGAGGTTTTGAATCCTTATTACAAAGGTAGTTTACTGATGATTGAATTACCTAAACAGTCCTTCTAAATGATTATTATTCATTAATGATAAAATAACTATCGACACAGAGAATCTGAGTCTAATATTTGACTGACAACAAAACTGAAAACAAATTACTTGATATTGATCCTTACTGTGAATAACATTAACAGCGATCACGTAGAACCCTTGATAGGTCACAATAAACATCACTCACGAGAAGAATTCAATTAAAACATTTCTATTTCTATTATCCAATCACATCTCTGATGACCACTATCGGAGCAATTTGAACGGAACATCGAATAAACAAAATTCGGTTTAATAGATTCGGAGTACAAAATCTAAAATAATGAATCAAATATGGTTGAATTTGGACCACTAGATGAACACTAGTTTTATTTAGACAACATTTTTAGAAGTTCAAGAATTTTGTTATTGGCCTGTATACTCGTAGTATGACAATAATTACATATTGTGTTTTCAAACTTAAAGATAGAATTTCAAAATATTTACTATAAATAATGCCTGAGAATAATATTTATCTTACATCTTGAATCTAATACAATATCCAAAATTTTCAAACGAACCATCTAATAGACGGCAATTCCTATAATCAAAAAGTGATTTGTCGTAGTCATTGTATTCTTTTGACTCTGATTTTCGTTTCAGTGAGCGTTAAAATTTTGGCGGTCGATCAAGTGCGAGAGGTGGGGCGCCAAGAGGGAAGAGAGCCCTGACCCAGTTCCGTATCCCCCCGTGCCCCGCTCGCGTACGCATGAGGTCACTGTACTGCAGTTGCAAGCCTCTGAATACCGCAGGGTGACTGGACTCATCCCACACAGTACCAATCCTCCCTATATCGGGATTTCTACTACACTAGTCGTTACTTTTATTTCCTCGTAGAATGTAAATGTCTACGATACTCGTAGATGGTGCTACGTGTTCCATAGACGTTTGCTCTTAAAATATTTTTTCGTGTTATTTTTTGTGTTTATAGTACCGGCACGCAATTTGTTTTGTTTGTGTTTAATGTACAATGAAACAAATTGTGTAAGAATACTTTCACATGAATGTTCGTAAGTAAACAAAAATGTTATATTTCACGATACCGTTACATAATTTAAATACGCCGATTTTGTTATTCGAATAATTCCACTCTCTTGTGTTCTTTTAGTGGAATTAAAAATAGAGTAAATGAAGAATACAAAATTATTACAAGGAAATGATAGACGCACGTAATCTAATGTCTATATGTTTAATAAATAAAAATCAACTCAAATAATTACATCCAAATACAACTAACTGAAACTAAATCCCTTAGAATCGGTTACAACAATAATCATATAATTTACCGCCCAAAATAAACTTTAATTACTGTTCCATAAATACATAATACATTTGGGAAGGTACAATTTACTCCTGACATCTGACCTTTATCTACTATGTAAGCTAACTTGTAAAAAATTTATTTAGAATATCCTTGAATATCTAAAATTAAATGGTCATGTATAAATTCTGTTTTATTTTCACAGGGCCTTAAAACTCTAAGGTATTTTTTTGTTTTAAATATTTTAGTGGCCAACCAACAATTATTTACTCCGATACTAACAATCTCATAAAGGTAAGCAAATAAATAGTTTTGTAATCCTTGCAACATGTGTTTTTTAATCGTCATCATTATTTAAAACAGTTTTTTATACTAATGAATGAAAAACAAAAATTGCATTGTAAAATTAATTATAAATATCAATAATAATAAATAAATAATAAAAATTGTGGACATCTTACGTTGAAGAAAAAGATGAATTTATAAGTTTAGTTTTGGAAGTAGGCGTTGCCACCAACTCTCAACCACGCCTTCCTATAAATTTATTGTACAATTCACAGGAAAAGAAAAACGTATTCAGCATTATATTATAGATTTTAAACAATAACGAACACTCATTAAGCTTCATTCAAACAGTTTAAAAAGTCATTACACAGAAGTAACCGACCTCAAAATGTACGATCAACAGAGCCTAATATTTTATGTCTAATGTTTTATTAATTCATTTCCTCTGATCTTTAATAGCTAACAGAAAAAAGAGTAGTAAACAGAAATGAAAAGCTATTAAACCTTTTTTATCCATCGACTGTTCTAACCTTAACCGTTGCAAAGCAATTACGTCGCCATCGTAACCTCAGCCGGCTGTCTAACTGTGTGCTGCAACTGCCACCAGCACGTAATAATAACCTGTCATTCAATACTGCATCTAACCTGCACTGCCGAAGATAAGTATTACTTTAACAAATATTTTTATATTTTCCGTAATAGACTTTGGTTGGTTGTCCTATCATGCAATTGATGCAATGCAATAATTGTAGCATAATGTAGCTTAAAAATTGACTTTAATTACTCTAGTTAGTTAAACGAATTCATATATTATTTAAACCTATTCTGTAAAGTAACCAATTGAAATGAACCAGCGACCCTTTTCATCAACTTTAAATAAAATCAATGTTCGTGTACTTTTCTTGGAAGGTTCACAAATAGACCTAACTGTATATACTGAATAAATTATGTTTGACGATCTATCTTTAATGATCCTTGTCACTTCTTCCGTGTGTCTATTTCATATGATTTTGGTATTGTATTGATTTTACATGGTACAAAACACTATGAAAAGCTTATCATGGTGTTTTGTACCATGTAAAATCACACTTCAATATTAAAACGTGGTTTAACTTTCAAATTTTTATCAAACGATTAATAAATAAATTATTCAGGTAATTTTGCTCCATAATGCATCTGTATATGTGATAGTAGCTCTCAGAGGCACTGTTTTAGGAATTAATAATCATATAAAAGTGTTCATAAACTAGTTTCCTCAGTAACTTTTGTACTTACTTGTAATAATTTCTAAAGTAAGAGAGAGATTTAAATCATCATCATCATCATTAACAGCCTTCACCAGTCCACTGCTGGATATAGGCCTCTCCTTAGAAAGGAGGTTACCACGAACAAGAAATGAAAATTATGTAAATAATTATTTAAAATACTCTGACAAGCCAAAGTGTCCCGAAAACAATGTCTTTATACGTGTCATATTTGTGCTATAAGATGACACAGGTAGTCTATCTATCAGTACTGATTTGTAAAATGCTAAAAAGTGATTATCGCTGTGATATTCTTACGGAAATTATAGACACATGGTTGAACTATATTATTATATATTTTTACACAAACAACCTACTATGTAGCAGTGGCTCACCCTAATCCCTCATAGAAAACCAGTTACATACCCCATAAAATAACTATAATAGTTTTAACTAACTGACTGTGCAGAGTAGTGCGGGGTTTTAATCACCGTCTATAGCAATAAAACTGTCGGTTGTAACTCTTATAGATTTATCATGTAGCATTCACTGGCCAGATCAGTTCGCTCGTTTAAACAACTTACACATTGTCCGTTCTATTACATTTTGATATCGTCAGCTATAAGAACACTTCAAACTTGCATCTTTCATCACTCTTGAGAAGGCTGATAGGGGCACAATCTATTGCATTACAGCATCAATATGCATGTTGGATCGTATTGTAAATATTTAACTGTTTTGTGATTTGAATCGATATCAATGTGGACATTAGCACTGCAAAGAGAAGATACAAATATTATAGCAACTCGTCTGGGCAGCGTGATATAGCTGGCCAAAACCTTCTTATTAAGGAGAGTAGGCCTCTCCTGTTGTCTTACAACAGACGCGTTGCTGTCAATGGTCGTATTTATGTGAAAATAAAATAACCCACTAAAGTTTTGAAAAATCTTCTATTTACTTAACTAATTATGTTCCAACTAACCTGATTATGCTCTAGACGACTGATCATAGGATGTTAATAAAAAAAACAAAAGAAAAGTTGATTATTAAATAGGTCTTGAAAGCTTATACTCTATTGTATAAATTTCAAATCAAATCAAAACCATTTTTATTTCAAATAAACCATACAACGGCACTTTTGAAACGTCAAGTAGTCAGTCAGTAGTCAATCGTGAAGCTAATTGTCAGTTCCAATTCATAGATCCTATGGAGAAGAACAGACAAGAAACTTCATGGACACTCTTTTCCAAAATTGATTTTAAAATTTTTGGTTACATTGTTTAAGGCATTTTATTAAATGTGAGGAAAATGTTACGATGCTGATATTTACACATGTAGTGTCCAAAAATAATTAAACAATAAATAGAAGTTGTGAGATGACCAGCCCCGACCAGCCCCGAATTATTTATATACTTCCAATTAACGATAAGTGTAAATGTTGTAATAAAAACTTCTACCTCCATCGGAACCTCAATTGCCTCAGTGACGCAGTTTTAGTCTATGCGACTGCTGTGCTTAAGGTCTCGGATTCAAATCATGGGTTGGACCAAATGTTTGTATGATCTACAGATATTTGTTTTATATGTTGAGTGTTATCTATAATATGTTTAATAGTTTATTTAATTAAAGTTTACCAACAGCTGCTACAGATAATACAAATATAGGAATGTTCAAGATTAATTGTCTTATATCTAACTTCACAACCAATTACATTTAAACATATATGTATTAATAAAGAACCACATAAGTATTCTGTCAATCAATCTACATAATTTCATAATACAAGCTCTGCATAGTTTAAAACTAGTTGATTATGTATGTGTGAAATATATTTTTTATTTTTTTCCAAGTCTTCTAACACATACAACTTTCAACCGTTTGTTCAACAAAAAACAACTAATAAAATACTAATACCTATTTACAAGAGTCGGTTAATGAACATATGTTATGAAGAAGGCATCATTCAATCGGTATAATATTTGTCATGAATTCTCGAACTAATAACAGTATTGTATATACCTTGTAGCGTATTGAACGAATAATAATTGATATCACTATAAATTATAGGTCATTACTTGCCTCCCGAACTACAACTAACATCATTTGTTAAGAGGTATTATAACGAAGCTAGGCTCAATTGTGATAATTTATATTGCTATTTCCAGTGTCGTTTTACAACAAAATAAGCTCTCTTCTTACTTTTGAATATATTGTCATTCTAACTGTTATTATAAATTCTGACGCATCTCTATAGCAAATATTTTATGTACCTATTTACTATGTCATTCACCATTTATTACCTCTGTTTTAAAAGCAAAGAACAGCCATTAATTTTTCATGATAAATCATGAATCTAGGTCATATGCTACCTGTACACTTAATTCTTTTTTGAACTTCTAAAAGAATATTCAAATTGCCTGTATTGTACACCAACTAAAAGTTATATTTAATACACAATTCAAATAAACGTAGACACCATTCTGAAACTTAATTAAATTCAATAATAATTTCTTTTTCGACCTATGTTGAGGAAATATTTAGTATCGATATTACCATATTAAAGACCTAAATTATAAAATTGTTATACTAAACAAAGTACGAACATGAATGAACACAATTTGTAAATCATAAGGCTACACGTGAATGAAGTATGACCGTCAGCTTCAGTCCATAATTCATAGCTAGCCTTGTATTTCATTAGCTATTTCAACCGCAACTATAAACTTTTATACGCGACCACTCCCATCGACTTCAACACATTCGAAGTTGTAAGTAAAAACGAAAGTGCGATTACGCCCTAAGTGGCCACGTGTAACAGACTTACTACAATAATAGATGAAAAGTACCCATGTCAAATCTACATCCATACTTAAAATCAAAGGTACTTTTAAAAATAAATAACAGTAACTGTAATGAAACTTATCAAAGTAAACATAAATCAAAAAGTCAATTAAAGGTCTCTACAAATTGAAGGTGTCCAAACGTGTATGTCCAACACGTAATTAGTTAGAAAAAATACACCAGAGAAATCCAAGGCGCATATTTAAAAGACGTGAACACAGAACGGGCTCCAGATCGATGTTCTGGCGTACTCCTAATCGATAACACCGTACTACTGCCTCAATGGGGTGCGCGCGCCGCCTGCCTTACGTAAGGCGCAGAACAACACCTGTTGCTTAATACTACCACCCATTTATAACCTAGCGGGAGTAGAAAGGCTGCCTGACGTTCACCTTACGCCGTGTTACGGGCACTACCAAAATCGGGTGGGTTACCGGTGTCAATGCACTTTGGCAACCTTCGACGCTGCACTCAAGGGTGCATAGTAGACTACAGCTAATATATAAGTATGATAATGATCTTCGTTAGTTTCATGGGAAGGCGTAATGGAGAGTTGGCTTTGTAGAGAACGTCATTATGGATTCTTGGTATTTTGTAAGGGTGCCTTAAAACGTGGTCCTAACATAACAGCTTAAGTTGTGTTCGTTGAGTGCAAAGTGTTGTGTTAAGTACTAAAAGGGAGGATTACTGTATAAATATGTTGTTAGAGTTTTCATTGGAATAAAGAAATTAAAAAAATAACGGCGCCACTGTGGCGTTTTATGCGGCCAAGTTATGGGCTCCCCACATAGAGCAATTTACTGATATGATGTATAGAGGGCATTTTGCGTCTGGGTACACTTTATTTATGTGTACCATTATTTATTTTTAAACTACGCAAGGGGTTATCAGCTTTGGTACAAAATTTTAAGGTATATTGTAAAGGTCAGTTACATTTTTATTGTGACGCGTAAATAAAAATACATTATTCTTAGGTACCTACTATGTTTCACGATTTTCTCCTTGCCGAAGAATTTATTTCGAAACTTAAGGGTTACCTAAGTGTTACCTAACTAACCTAACGAATTCCTAACCATTTGGCATAGTAGAGGAATCGTATTTGACATTTACTTATGGATGTCCCACATATCCATTCTTTATTTTACAATCAATTTATTATGTACATCAACTTAAAATCTCATTAGATCCCTACTAATAGTATAAATGCGAAAATAACTCTGTTTGTCTGACTGAATGTCTGTTACGTTTTCACGCCTAAACCGTTAAACTGATTTTGATGAATAGAGATTATAGACATAGATGGAACCTTGGGACATAGGCTACTTCTTACCGCAATAACCGAAATACAAGCGGACGGAGCCGCGAAAAGCTAGTTACACATAAAAAGTAGTAGACTCGTAATAATTCCCAAAGCATTTAAATTTTAAAACCCTAGAAAGTATATAAATAAGGCGCGGTACATACACGTGATTTTAACCTGTTCCATATCCGTGTGTGTTCCATATCCTACTATACTCACTACTACTAACTACTTTCTTAATACATTATTAGCAGCAAAAGCATTCCATTATTCGTATTCCTCGTTAGTAGCATTAACAACCCCTCCAACTAATCTTAATGCTTAAGAATCGTTTGAGCTCGTTAGTGTTCTGAATGTACTCTGAACCCGCATCTTGTTAATTTCAAAGCTCTGCCTTCTGATATATAAATACCTTACTTATCTCATAAAACTTTCTTTGCCACGTTTAGCTCATCTTCTCTCTCTCTCCACGCTATCTTTTTTCTGAGCTATCTGTACTGCTCTAAAGCTCCTAGGTAAGTTAAATCTATTTTCTATTTCTTTTTTAAAGACGACTCCTACATTAAGAATATATATCCTGTGTCGCGGGGGACAAACATTTGCAAACATACATGAAACGAATACCCAGAAACCAGAATGTATGGATCACACAAAAAGTTGTCCTATGTGAGTTTGAACCCACAACATTTGTAGAGAGCAACGTGGCGATCGCTTAAACCACTAGTCAACCGTGCAGTCATAACGGCGTGTCAGTTCAAAATCAATTATCGTCATTAATTATTATACAGTCTGCAAAGACGTTAGGGGTTTGTATAAATTTCTTGTTCATGTTTATGACATCGACTCATTAATAATTGGGTTAAAAGGAATTCATTATGTTTCCAATAAATGGCTTTAGTTATTTGTATCTAGCGTGTTGTGAGTCCGATCGGGGTCCACTGAATGTACGTTAGAAAGATGAAATTTCGTACTGAAAAACTTTTCTGACAGTTTTGTGATTAGTTGACTCAGTTTCAGCCTACAATTTCTTTCAATAATAATTGACTTTTTTTACTACACCATGCTCTAGAATGACTTAGAACAGCCACTGACAATACGAGTTTCCGTAACGCAAACTATTTTTGTTGTAAATTTTCGTTGTATATTTAATTTCAATTGAAAATAACAATTTTACTTATTCTTTATACGAGTATGTTGCCTACTCGTAAGATTATAATTAGTTTGCATTAGTTAACCAATTTACGTTCGAGCAATTCTCATAGATTCAATTTTAACCTATTTCTTTACATCACCTTATTAATATTTCATTTTTTTAAAGAAATTTGTTTCACTTAACGTTGATTCCATTTAAATTCTAAGAAAATTTATGCCGATAAAAGTAACAAAAATAAAAAGACGCTCATCTTAATTTATCGCAATTTCTGCACTTTGAAGATTTGTATTCTGCGATCTATTTGCCTTCTAGATAGGCCACGATTCCCACTTTATCGTTTTCTTCCATGAGTCCAAAAAGTAAATAAGTAAGTAGCACATAATACCGAAAAATATATACTCTTGACCACATATATTAAGGCGTTTTGACACTTGTATTTGGACAATACTGCAAAATACTCCAGTACGTTTATAAAATATCCACTCTGCGTTATATTTTATATTATATTCTTAGAAATTGAAATAAAGAATTGAAATTGCAGCTATTTAGGTTCGAAATCATAATAGATATAAACAGATCGAGTTACTTTCTAATTTATATTATTCTGTAAGAATGATTCTAATGAATTCGTGTAGATACAACAAAAATGGACAATAAAATAATGAGAATATTTTCATTTATACACACAATCCACGAAAAGTAGATTATTTCAACATAAAATATATACCAGTTAGAAATATATTACATCTAGTACATGAATAGCGGTATTCAGAAGCAAATAAGCAGAAAACATTTAATCATTCCACGCATGTGTACTCGTATGTATCGTATCGCGGTTAGATAGACCTTTGATATTTTACCAATCTCTGCTTATAATCGTTGACATTATAATAACAGTACGCTCGTGGTATTTTCGATTAAAATATTTGGGTAAAATAAACATTTCGAAAAATTGGATATTTTTATTTGAATAACAAAAAAAATTGAACATTTACTTAGGAATACTATTTTTGAAACGGAATGTTCAGAATATTCTCTCTTTTCTGCTATGTTAAGGATTCGATTGTTGAATGTGTCATATTTTCAGTTATTATTTGTGATATGATACAAACTCAAAAATATGAAGAAGACAAAGAGAGACAGCGGCATCTTATAAGAACAAAGAATTAACTCTATATATTGAGATTTTTGAGATAGTGAATGAAATATGAAAAACGTAATGTATATGTTTAAGTAGGTAGTTAATGTTTTATCATTAGTTCTAAATCTATTTTATTATTAAATTTTACACATAAATCTACCAAAATTCCATAATACCTAGTCGGCCTTTCCACTCTTTATATTCTAGAGGAATGTTTAAAGAAAATGCAATACCATACCATTATAATATCAGATACCTAAATTCACGAATATAAAAGTTGAGATAGTAAACGAACTCGTTAAGTTAACTTGGCACGAGATCAAAGAAAAACGGGTTCATTTTTCGAACCAATGTTTGATTACTTTACGAACTAAATATCAACTTTACATTCAATTTCAATCCGCAGTCGGAGGTCAGGAGAGGTCATGATTTTTATAAAACCTAATCTAGAAAGCAATCACATTAATTCAAACTGATAATTTAATAAGGCAGCAAATCTGTCTAAACTTTTCACTACATTAATTTGAAAAAATTATCTCTACTTAATATTATAAATGCGAAAGTAACTCTGTCTGTCTGTCTGTCTGTTACGTTTTCACGCCTAAATCGCTGAATTGATTTTAATGAATTTTGACATAGATATAGACGGGACGTTGGGAAAGCACATAGGCTACTTTTTACCGCGATAACTGACATACACGCGGGCGGAGCCGCGGGCAAAAGCTAGTTATTAAATATTAGAAAAAACACGACCCCTTATGTGTATGTTTACGTGACACAGGATGTATATTACTAATGCGGTTAAATACAACACTATGTTTCTCTCTGTAGACATAGAAGCGAAACTTACTTATAGCGTCCCTGAATGTAAGCGTAATGGCAAAAATATACGGCACCCCTATAAAACATCCCCTACACATGAAATGTTGGAGTGAAAATTCCACGGAAGTTAGAAATAAAATGCCATAGGATAAGTTCTTTGGAACGTCATAAAGTTGCAACATGATTTTTTACAACTTAGAAACTTATTACTCTGGTAAAGCTTTAGACAGAATTGATTTTGTACGACTTTAACTTGCAAAATTTTAGATTTATACTTGTATAAATGTTGTATGGAACTGCTTAAAATAAAAGCAAGTAATTACAAGAAAAATACTTCATGAGAAAAATATCCAAGTTTATCAACATATTAATTTTGCTCAATACAATTTGAAAGATACCAGTAAAAACTAAAACCAGCTTTACATTCGCCAACAACACTGCATTGTTGGTCTAGTGGTTAGCGTATGCGGCTGCTGATCAAGAGGTCTCGGGTTCCCGGTATAATATGTATGTATTTACAAAAAAAAAAGTATGTTTAAGTATTTATATCAGTTTTCTAGTATCCATAATACAAGCTCTGCTTAGCTTTTTGGGACTACATGATGTTATGTGTCAGATGTCCGAAATATTTATTTTTGTTATTATTTATTATTTACATCTAATGCGTGGACGGATCAAGATATTCTCTTTCAGAATTTCAGAATGCAGAATTTTTAGAATTGTTTTTCTAACGCGACAATCTACCTTCCCTAAAACAATATCTTTTTAAAGCAAACTCTTTAAAACTGTCATAAAACCATGTCATTAATACAACTAACAAAGAATAATATTGCATTATAAAATCCTTCATTTTTACATGAACATTGCTGCAAGTAATATCTGCAAGCCTCAAGGCTTCCGTCTAGACAACAGACAACCACCATTATTAATAATGTCATTGGATCTACGCCTTACTGTGTAAAACGCAGTGGGGCAGAGCAATCATGTCGAGGTTATTTGAAGTGTAGACAAGACACCAAGATTAGAGAGTCCGATATAAGGGCTCTTTAATGGCTCTCTTATAAAATGGACTTAACTTAATGTTTACTTAACCTGTTTAAAAGAAACCTTACTAGAGATTTCAAATCCTTTTTCGAAGAAAATCACTTTGTGAAATTTAAATAAATATTTAAATTTATTTAAATTACAACAACACCCAGACTCAAAACAACAATTTGTGAATCACACAAATTGTTATCCCACGTGAGATTTGAAACGACACTTGGCGCAGTAGAAAGCGCCGTGGTGCTTAAACCATGAGGTAAACTGAAACAGTTTCTGAATCATTTAGTCTGTGTGTTGGTATAACTTATCTACAATATTTATGAATTTCTTCTAGAATTACCAGGCGTGTTTAACTAGAAATGTATATTTCTATTTCGTGGTAATAGTCTTGCATATTACTTAATACTATTAAAAATAAATAGAATTAAAGTTGTTAAAATATCGTCGATTAAAACATCTCTGTGTGACCCTATATTTTAATGCGTGCGTTCATTGTCTTTTTTTGTTTACTCTCCATTATGGGTTAATTGAATGCTAGTAGTCTACTTTAATTATATTTTTATAATACGACAAAACATCTAGATTATTATTTGACTTTTTTCATATTTGTCATTTGATCATTTGTGACGTTATTACATACTGTCACTACAACTTACTTATCTAATATTGATGTATTTTATTACATTGTACAATTTTGCCATTAACGCAGATAACAGATAACAGTGATTGACATGATTGTTTGTATGTTAATAATTTGAATTGCACTTAATATAACTTAATAGTGTAATGTTCTGTCAATGGCGTTAGCTTTACCTACAAAGCACCTCTTTAGAGTCACCCTTCCCTACCGCCTGTCACAAGAAGTTATTAAACTAATGAAAGTACACCTCTGTGTGGTGATAGATGGGTGGATGGATGTCTTATTCGTCCTATGGGTAAAGGCAACTTTTCCACGACACGGACCTCCGCAACTTAAGGGAGAACTGAAATTCGAAGGTTGATTTAGTTGTCAGTAAGTTTGAGGGCACTGACTTCCCAATAGCGATTGCCATAGATGTTCATGACAAGTCAATAATTCTAATAAATTTTAAACACTAAATCCCTATTACTGTGTTCACCCCAGTTAGTGGGTGTCGAGACGGCGCCAGCGATCAACTTGAACTTATTTAAAGTGATGGTGACACTCATGACGTCATAGTTGATAATAGGACTTTGCGACGCTACACTATGACCTTTCTGGGATCTGACCTATATCACAGATGACTGGTTCATGAATCCCAGACTACTATTTTAAGCACTAACATAAAAATGGATAATATACACACAAAACTATTTAGAAAATATTTAATACCAGATACCTAAGCCAAAAATAAAAGTATATGCCATTAATAATAATAATAAATATTTTGGACATCTGACACACAACATCATCTAGTCCCAAGCTAAGCAGAGCTTGTGTTATGGGTACTAGACAACTGATATAAATACATAAACATACTTTTTTTTTTTTAAATACATACATATTATACATAGAAAACACTCAGACTCCGAAACAAATATTTGTGAATCACACAAATAATATTTGGTCCGACCCGGGAATCGAACCCGAGACCTCTTGATCAGCAGCCGCATACGCTAACCACGAGACAAACGAGCCATTAAAGTAAAGGTATTCTGATGTGTTTAACAATTCATTGATTTACTCTGTAAATTAGTTTTTATCAACTACCTACAGTTTTGCTTCGACGACAGCATCAAATGTTTGCCATTACTTTTCCCTGTACTGTCACAATTGTATCAAGATCGAATTAGCCAAATCGATTCAGCCATTCCAAAATTTTAGTACGACCAACGAACACCGATTTATTTTTATTTATGTATCATTGATCTAGTGCCTTGTTGATCTAGCGTATGCGACTGCTAATCAAGAGGTATCGGGTTCAATTCCCGGGTCGGGCCAAAAAAGTGTTTTTACGTTTTTCTTAGGAAATTCCTAATAGCAGCCCGGAGTTTGGAAGTTTGGCGGTGATTCATGCCCGTGCCTCGGAGAGCACGTAAAGCCGTCGGTCCCGGTTGTCATGAACATCTATGGCAATCGTTATTGGGAAGTCAGTGTCTTCAAATTTATTGACAACTAGTTAAACCTTCGAATGTCAGTTCTCCCTTAGGGTTGCGGAGGTCCGATGCCAGTCGCTCCGTGGAAAAACTGATATTCAGGTAAAACCGGTTGAACTAGTAGCTGACCCCAAATAATATTGAGAATAAGGCTAGGAAGAAGAAGAAGTATCATTGAATCACGTTTTCTGTAACGATTTAACATACCATTAGTTCCAATGGAATGAAGGAATCAAGTAACCAATGACTAAAGCTGATATGAGCTATGTACAGCATACCTGGCGTTAATAAAACAACACTACAAATCATTGGATTTAAAATTGAAATTTGTATAAACATTTCACTATTTAAATGTAAATTAATCACTCAACTCATTTTGATACATTTATAGTTTTGAAGTACAAAACCAACGGGAACAATCAATTAAGTAGTAAATTACCGTAACATGAACATTGAAATAGATTTCAAAATAAAACCTTAATTAAAAGTAAATGTTTATAAATTTGTTTTTTAAACCTATAGCCTCTGTAAGTGTATCATAATAAATATTACTGTTCATATTTAGTTTTTACTGTATCTTTTTTACATGTAAACTGTAACTTATAAGCTAAATGTTAGTTCCTAATATCTCAGAGAATGCTGTGGCCTCCTATAACTGAAGGAGTGCACTATCAAAAAACTTTTGTATTTTAAAGTGATTTTATTGTGTAAATCTTTTATTAGAGGTCCTCAATACTAAATAAATAGGCACTTGGGATATCGAAAAAGTAATTTTCTAAACAAAAAACCTTAGAAGAGAAATTATACTCGTATTTGTATGGAGTCATTGTATCGCGTGCCTACAAATTAGTTTAACAACGTGACTCACGTGTACAATAACAGTTAGAAATGTCATGAAGCAAGGGTGAGACTGAAATATTGTGTCGAAAACAATTATAAAAGAGATTAAAAGCAACGAAATCCGTTCTGCCAATAAATTGACTATTTTCTAAAAACAAACAAACTGCTTTGGCACTGGCTCTGAGTAATTATTTCACACGAAACACATTCGCTTTGAACGGTTAATTTATTCGTAACATATACATATTTACATATCAAAAGGTTCTCTTATAAACAATACGCTAACGTCAGAGGAATGCCTTTGCACGATGAGCTTTTATGATCCCTAAGTTTATGTAATCTCAAGTTTGTCTTAACTTTAATGTGAAGGTTATACTTCAACAATATAATAAGATATGTACCTTTATTACTGAAGCTTTAATATCAAAGACATCTCCTGTAACAAGGGGTAAGAATATTATGGACAGGGAATAAGAAATTTTCCATAATTTTAACGATAATTATATAATATCCATACACATACATATATAAATACAAATACATTTAAAATGATGATCTGTATGAAAAGTTACTACTCTCTTTATGATAGCAAGATATATTAAGTTTATATTAGATATCACAATCATCACAGTAACCGTAATATCACAAGGATGGAAATGGTTCCATATTCATGCAAATCAAGCGAAGTGCAAAGAATCTCATTGTATGTATAATACCTATTCTTACCATCTCGAATTTGTAGAACTTCAAATTTTATTTATCGATCGCATTTTAACGTAAGATGTATGTTAGAGATTTCGAATATCAGATAAATATCTTTAGCAAACTCATTTGCCAGTCGAATAGACAAAAGGTTCGATTACTTGAAACTATTTAGACCATTAGATACGAGTACTTATATACGAGTACTTGAAACTATTTAGACAAATGGTTTTTGAATTAAAATAACAAAACAAATGTATTATTTTATATTATAGTTATTTAACTATATCCACATAATGGTTTATTCGATTATATTCACCTGTAGTGTGGTCAAATTAACAATGGAGGTACACTTATGATACTTTTGGTTGCGAATAAAATATTCTCTGGGATGAATATGATCGAATAAACTTAAAAACACAGCGAAGCATAGTTGAGGATTCTAAACTACATACTTGAAGTTTGGCTTATAATCACCAATTAAAACATACAAAGAATATCCCATTTTTCTTACATATTTTTGAATCTATCTCTATATTCTTAATCATTCATAATCTGACAGGGATCGTCACTATATCGGTAAGTGCACATTAAGTCAGACTGTGTCTACCTCTTCTGAATCATCATCATCATCTCTTCTGAATCATATAAGTTATCATCATCATCAACAAACCATAAGTCCCACTGCTGTACTCGGATCTCCTCTCATGAGAGGGTTAAGGCCATACGTCCCCACGTAATCTTGCCGTATGGTATTTTTAAGCTGCCCGAAGACCTCCAACTAAGCTTCAAGGCTGTTATCTTATCATAACAACTGTGACCAACTGCTTAGCGTAAGTTTATGTTTGAAATAAAAATCTACAAATAAAATTCTATTTTATTTAAATTATATAAATAAACAAAAAATTATAAGAAAAAAGTCTCATTCAAGTTACGTGTAAGTCTCAATCATTTGTTTTATTTACAAATTATATTAACTGTTCTACAAAGTTCTAAAATTTAAATTCATTTTAATAATACTTCGAGAATACTTAGTAATTCTACGAAGTGAACATTAAAGATTGACCTTTTTCGGCAAAAAGTTATTTCAAAGTTATCACTAACGAGAATTCTGGCTATCAGCTAATGATTGGGTATGATGTTCCACAAAAAATATATTTTATTAATGTCGTTAAAAATATTGAAAGCTTTGATTTCTGTATTCCTAAAACTCAGTACGAAACTTAAATGTGATAAGTAAGTATTCGAAGTAATTTAATTAAACTTTAGAAGTTAAGAATCTTTAGAAGTTGTATTATGTGTATTTTTGAATCAATATAGCTGTTCGAAGAAATTCAACTTTTCTTTTTCAAATCGTTGATTAAATGGTCTCGTACAATTTAAGTGTACCTACTTACTTAACGTGTGACTTTCTAAGAAGTGTTTAATTTATAAAATTTATTTGTTAATAAGAAAATGTTTTAGTTATATTTTAAAATGCTCTTGGAAGTACTAAATCCTGAACTACATATTCACCAAAGAGTTTGATATTGCTCAGTGGTTTCCCTTGCACACTTAAAAAAGAGTGAAAGTTGAAATACAAATGAAACTTTTTACGCAATAAGGTAATATAAAATTTAGAAGGACATAAATTGTGTGCTTCGCAAAAACGAACTTACTTCGTTGGGGTTTTTACAAGTATTTCATTTATAAAAATGTCTGTTTTTTTTAATGTTATTGAACCTTTTGGTTTTCGAGTTTCTTTTTTGTTGAATCTAAGATAACAATAACGTTTGAAAGCAAACTCCAATCTTTTGAGATCTTTAAAAAAAAATATTAACACGCCTAGTACCTATAAACGGGTAGGCAGAGATGTATTGTAGGTCTACTTTTTGTTATTTCACTGTCCATGTATCTAAACTGACAATGCATAGGAATGAAAATAAAAATCTGTTCATACGGTTAGTACTTATTAGAATCTTAAATGAAGAAATTTAAATGAACTATTTTCATTATCATATGAAACTTGTTAAAAAAGAATATGTGTATTTATTACTTATTTTGGTTCTGTCAGCTATCATTATGCTCAATGTGCTGTGATTCAGAACTTGTAGTGAATCATGTCACATATTGCTATAGACACGAGCAAAGTCTAGACTGACGCATTAATATTAGGGTTTAATATGAAAATAATATCTATATACCTATTAATACGGGCAGTAAAATCTTTGTGCCCTTGTTTACGAAACTTATGCGTGCGTAGGAGTATGAAATTTGGAATATTTAAAGTTTAAATGGAAGAGAAATAAAATAAAAATTGGAATGATTTAGGGTCGAATTTCGACCACCAGGTGACCTCTATGACATGTGATTATGACAAATAATAAACTAGATCTTTACAAACTCTTTCAGATGTTCAGGTGAAAGAATTAATAATAGATTATAAGATTACAAGTATGGGTAAACATATTAATTAATTTATTAACAGAGTAACAAACGAAAGAAAAGATAACATAAAATTAACTACAAAATATTTGAAAGCAATTTAGTTACATGTTATTCGGACTACTGTATAAACTAGTCTATATATATAAAAATGAATCCCTATTTCCCTTGGTCACGCCATCACGCGTGAACGGCTGGACCGATTTCGCTGATTCTTTTTTTATAATATACCTTGAAGTACGAGGATGGTTCTTAGAGAAAAAAAAATTAAAAAAATCTGATAAGTTTTATTGGAGAGGTTCCGAGAATACAAAACAATTGAGTGACGTTGAATCGACTGTTAGGCGGTACGAAGTTCGCGGGGTCAGCTAGTTTGAATATAAAGATATAAAAGAACAAAATATGATAAACTCTTGTTCTGATTTAGTCTAAAATTACTATAATCATCATGATATTTTCTTTAAATTCTTCTCATGCATCTAAACTGACAACCCTAACTAATCTTAGTTATCTAATTGAAATACTTACTAAGAATGAAAATTCATTGCCTCCCACATTGATATTTGTTAGAACAGTGGGTGTCTTGTTAGAACAGTGGGTGCCTATGTAAGAAACCTTAGGCGTTCGGGATTACTAGACGCCAGTTACACACTCACCCTAACGGCCTGGCCACGAGTTTTGGTCTTAGCGAAAAGCGGAGCGGCGCCGGTGAGCGGTGCGTTTTGCACGCCACGAACCCTAGTAGCGAATAGTTGCAGCGTCGACGGTGGACGTATTTAGGTAGTCGAAACGTGTTAAAAATCATGGCGTTATAAAAATTATCCCCTGTCTGTTTAGAAACAATTTTTTTTTTTAAATATGATAGAATGAGTGCACGAACTAAATAAAGATCGGTATTTAGATGGTGGATTTAGTGACCTATACGAAGGTCCTACCTATAAGAAGTAACTGATGTTTCCAAGTGTTTTGCTAAGTAGGTACTTACAGAGAGAAAAAACTTTAAAAACTTGTCAACTACTTACATTGCGTATAAGACATACTAGTAGTTTCGTGTGTAGTTATATCTACAGACAAAACTACTGATATGCAAACTGTTTTGCTAATTAGGTACCTACTGACAGAGAAAAAAATTAACTTTTAAAACTTGTCAACTATCCACCTACATTACGTAAACATACCAGTAGTTTTGTCAACATATCAGTGGCTTCGTTTGGTAGGTACCTAGGTTCTATGTTTTTGTGTTATCAATTTAAATTAAATGTAAGTACCATTATATTCCGGAAAACATTGTTTAATTTCTTCCCACAACCTTTTTATATTTATGTTGGGGATATTTTGACATCCATATAGGCGGTCTATTTAAATTTCTGTTATAAAAGCCTCGGTATCCATTACGTCCAAAATCGTCTAAAATTTTTTGTTTTTATTTAACGCCGCTGAGTCCGTCACTCCTGCACCGCTGTCCACGCCGCTCTGTTTCGTGGCGTCGCACATACGAACTTGTGCCTTTGTTCCCGCCGCTCTCCATACCGCCCGCCACTGTAGCAATTCGCTCGGCAAAAACCGCTAGCTTTTTCGCTATGAGCGGCGACTCGTGGCGTGCCTCGTACATTTCTATACTTTTGATATGACCGCTCGGCGTTTCGCTTTTCGCTGCCGCTCACAGCGGAAAGGTCGTGAATGGGCCGTAAGGCACGGAGGGTAAGGCTTTATGAGTCACCGTCTCAATTAATTGTACAGTTTGTTTTTACTCAGTGGATGATTCAACCATTTTGAGTGTGTTATAACTATACAATACTAGCTGATACCCGTGGCTCCGCTCGCGTCCTAGGGGTATGAAAAATAGATGTTGACTGATTCTCTGACCTACCCGATATGCTAACAAAATTTCATAAGAATCCGTCAAGCCATTTCGGAGGAGTATGGGAACGAACATTGTGACACGAGAATTTTATATATTAGATACAATATGTATACTTAGAGATTGTATCAAATTCTTTCTGTAACGAAAACTAGTAGTTAAAAATTAAATTTTTAATTAAGTTGTTTTAGTCTACGAAACGTGGATGGTGATGATTTCTAATTTAAAATCATCATCATCTGATTCCTCAGCCTATATAAGTTCCTTTTGGACATGGACTTCTGAAAAAAAATATATGGACTAAAGACTTATTTAGGATAGTATGTTATGTGGGTGGTTTCCGCACTTAGTCCTTTAAGTGGACCATTGTACGTGAGGGCGGCCATCACTCCAGCCAGCCCACCTCCCTCCAGAAGCGGATAAGGTCTCCAAGCCTGTTCAGACATTCTGCAACAGATTTGGGAGATCCAAGGGTGTTTTTGCGTGTTTCGGTGACACCTGTGCACTCAATGAGTACATGTGACACCGTTTCCTCTGCCCCTTAGCATGCCCTGCATAGGGGACTGTCAGTTATGCCTATGGAGTGAAAGTGTTTGTTTAGTGAGCAGTGTCCGGTGATAGTTCCTGCCACCAGCCGCAGACTGTCCCTGTCCAAACGCAGTAAGCGTTTGGTTAGTTTATCATTAGGAAGTAGCATGGCTTCCTTTGATTGTCTGCAGCCTGGGACAGATAGCCAGTGGTGTTGTACTTGTGTGCGGGTAAATTCTTGCAGCCAGCCACGGAGCTGGCCGAATGGGACGGGCACGATGGGTGCGGGTCCGAAAACCGCCGCGCCCGATCCCCTCCTAGCCAGCTCATCAGCCGCATCGTTACCTAGGGATCCGCTGTGTCCTTTTATCCATTGTATTGTCACTGAATTCCTGCCGGAGGTCGCAACGCGTTCTAACGCGTTGTGACAATCCATTATGAGTTTCGAAGTGACATGGGTTTTATTGAGGGATTTAAGTACCGATGCACTATCAGAGACTATACGGATGTGTGAGTCCGTAATTTAATTTAAATAGGATAGTATCATAGAAGTCCAACTTAAATCGAGCAACAATTGTGCTATTGTGTTTCGTTGGTGGGTTTAAGACTGGAGGGCCAATGATACAGAAACATCTCAATCGTCTGCATTCACTTTGAGTACGATGATCACTACTCTTAGATAACGCTCATGCTTTCCATCAGGCAGAGTAGAAACGCTTTGACAGGCTCAGATAATTTAGAATAATTTAGAATATGTATTAGTAATAAGTAAGCTTTTTATCGGACATCTATGAAAAATAATTTACCGTGTATATTTTCAAAGATTTAGTCTAAGCATTAAAATATAACAGGGTATTATTAAGATTTTCAAACAGCACATTTTTTTTTTTTAAATTTACACGAACTTTGATACTAAAAGGATCCCTGTGACATAAAGAAAATTTTAAACGGAAAATGTTCTTCTCAAGTCTGCTTATATTAAAAGGTGCTATTAAGGACACTTCACTTCAGAACCACGTACATGCCATTAAAAACTTTTCTACCATATTACACCGTACATCTTGGCGTGACATTAAATGAGGTTTCTTTAAAGTATTGGATTTGCCGTCAATTTCAATAATTTTTGACTTGTTATTGCACACGACGTAAAGCCTAAAATTTTCATATTCCATTGGTCGCTTTAAGGTTATTTAGCGAATGACACCGAGAGAGAAGTACGCATTCATTATGTTAAACTAACCTATTATGCCTTTTTCTTTCTTTAATATGCTAACCTCTTGTTTTGTTATGTTAAATACATTTTTATCTTTTATAGCAAAAATAGGTCATAAAAGCTGTCCGTATCTTGAATAAAAACTTATAATCATCAAAATTAGTAAAAAGAAGTATATTTTTTTCTTTCAAAACTTTTCGGTTCAAATTCATTTTTCCGACGCTTTTTTTTAACGTGCATGTTCTCGTGAGCTTGCTTCGTCTACCGAAAGGGCGACCCTTGGCCTGCTTTGACTAGTCATCGTTGCGAAGGTAAAAATGTGTAACTTCATTTTTTTCTTTTTTTCAATTTTATTTTTATATATGTTTTAGTTTTTATGATCATATTTGTTTATGAAATAAAACTTATTTTTATTAACAAGCTTATCAACGATCTACGGAAAAAAGACATTAGACTTTTGGAAATTGATCTATTTAACTTTCAATTTGGTAACTATGCCTTTTAGGATACTCCTATTTTTATTTATTTGTGTTTTTCGTAAGTTAACTCAAATATTTGAGTCTTATACATGAATCTGTTCTTCTTTTACATCCACTTAAAAAGATCTTAATACAGTTATTATAAATGTATTAGATGCAATATGTTTACAGCACTTGAAACATTTCTATGAGGGAATGTTATAGTTAGCCTTTTACAAATAAAGATCAAATTTGTACAGCATCACAGCATATTAATAGTCGCTTACACATCCCTTTTGGTCACGCATACTTAGGCTGAAGTGGTTTTCTGCTTTAAGGCTCATCTAGACTTACACTTCAGACCGACCAGTAATATAGAGGCGAAATGGAATTTATAATCTTTTAACATTTAGGAATATAAATCCTGTGACACAAACATACATGAAACGGACACAAAGAACACCCAAACTCTACACTCCCATAATTACAATTTGTGAATCATACAAAGTGTTGTCACACGTGGGATTTGAACTCACGACACTGGGCGCAGTAAAAAACGGAGGGGCGACCGCTTATACCACCAGGTCAACCGTGCATTTGAATTATAACTCAGTTATGTTCCGTTGATCTGTTATGAACGACCGACCCAACTCTTACCCGCTGTATGTATGGTATGGTGACATCACCACTTCTAAACTCAATTACTAGCACTCCTTTTCATACATTTTTATGAATACACGCTGAGATAAAGGATCTCACTTGACCTTTACGCTTGTACGGCAATTTGAAACAAGATTTCCGCTACAATGTAATTGAGAAAGGTCATGTCACCTGCTCTGCTTTCGAAGGGGAGACTAAAGTAAACTGATTTCATAAAATGTTGAAAAAAATAAAGTATTGTTTTCCGCCAAATAAATATATGTATTAACTTCTATATTGATCTAAAATCCTGTCGTAATAAAGCTCACAGTTTCGATAACAATAATCAATATTACAATAACACCAATATTCGTGTTTGCAAGTAGAAACACCAAATTTCTAAACAAGCTATCTTTAATCAACTTTAGCTCGATTAAACTCTATGTTCTAAAATACAGGCTTAAGAGTAGTTTGGGTATCAGTATCTACACTAATACTCGTACATTTATGTAAACGATGTTAATATTTTAAGTATCATGTTTTAATGTTGGTATCAAATCAACTTTTTTATTTTTTATTTATTTCATTGAACTATTGCAATACGTTGTGAAGATGATTTGATATGAAAAATTACAAAGTAGAATAAACTTAAACTGACTGTAATTTAGACACTTTAGATACTTCATAATAACGCGTTCTATACCATATTTTCATTCCATAATTTGTACCTTATACCGCTATAAATAAGTCACATTTAGTAAATCTTAATTAGTATCCCACCACCTTTATAACTAAATTGTTGTAAAAGCTCACTGATTGTTACGCATAACTGCTCAAAACTAAAAAATTCTAGCCCATAATTACGTAAACATACACGAAATGACTCCATTAATTGGTTGATAATTGAAACGCTGACCGAAGCTTTTAAGCGTAGCCGCCGACCGCCGCAAGTATAAAAGGACCGTGGGGGACTAACTAATTATCTTGCATCAAAATATACAACGTGTCTGGAACAGAGATTTATCAAACAACATTTTTATACCCTCACTCTGACGTGAAATTAGATTAAACAGTCGTTAATAACGTTATAACTTATTGCCTACTGCGTGTTTTCATTCGGTTCGTAAACATTGCTAGTGTTACAATGTTATTTAACAACTTTAATTAAGTTCATGATTTTTCAGTTTATTTATGAGTTTTTGTTGAGGTATGTGCGTTAAACTGTAAGCTTTTTTTCATAGAATCCCACATAAACCAACGGCAATATCCGTAAGTGAGACTTCGTGTAATGTGTGTACAGTGAAACTCTACATAGGTATAAAGAGATGAGGAACAAAACGGCTCGTCTTATAGTACAATAGTCCTCCCGTTCTGACGCCCCACCCGCCCCTCGCATCCTCCGCTCCCCGCTCTCTGTGAGCGGCGCCTAATGAGAAGCGTTGAAACCTAAAATTTGGTGCCAACTCGAACTCTGAAGTGCTCTAGACGGTTGAGAGCTGAAACGTCGACAACTGGAGCAAAGCCTTTACTGCTATCACGAATGAAAATAAGCTTTATCTCATAGCAATAGAGATAAAAATGCATGTAGTAAATAAATTCGGTCTCGAGTGGCAAATGGCGGTATTGATAGAATTTGTAAATCTATTTTTAAAAGCTTTAATGTAACTGGCACCTGATTTTTCACTTAGTTTAGACAGTCCATATACTAAGTCACGCAATGTTTGGATTGAAAAGTGTTTGACTTTTATACGTTAAAAGTAAATAAAACAATGATTTTGTGTTTATTTATTACGGTGCGAGCACTTACCGTCATGTTTCTGTGAAAATCGATACCGAATAAAATACAGATTATGATATGAATAAGCAACGCTACTAGTCGCTCTTATTGCAATAGGTCAAGTCTATTTTTGATTATAATATTGACTACAATAAAATTAAACCCTATTAGTTAGACTTTTATACCATACGAGATCAATATCATATAGAAGTAACTGAGTCCCACGGCGTTGCCCGTGGTTATTGTTATAAATCGCGAGTAACACCGCGGAGCAAAGCAAGACTAAAAAAGTATAAGTTACTCCTTGTATCACTAGTTATCTGCCATTGAAAGTCGTCAAAATAGATCAAAAGAGGTTAACCAGAATAAGGAGACACACAAATGAAAAGTGCCGCATTTACTTTCATATATACATTTTTTTTTCTGCCTAGCCTAGGCTACTAGTTCAACCGGTTTCACCTGAATATCAGTATAATATACTTTCATATATATGTATATATGAAAGTATTTTATACTATATATACATATATAGTAAAAAAACTGTTCATTTGATTAGACAGGTAAACATTTAATTTTTAATAAATTGTATTGATCATTGTAGCTTGTAGTTGTCTTGTATTTACAACACTATATCACGTAAAAAGAAAAGGGTAATTTTTAATATTTTAATTAATATTTACTACATAATTATGTGTCTTTAGGTTTTCCACTTATTTACTAACACAAAAAATACAAAAAGTACGTAATATTAACAACGTTTGCATTACTTTTAAACCACACCCAGTGTTGTGGTTTCGATTTCCACTGGGAGCAAAAAATTATGTAAATGTTTGTGAAGTCCTTTTACAGTGACACAGTAAATAAGCGACACAGAAAGCCTTTTTAAGTACGAAAGTTATCTTTTATCCATAAAAAAGGTTAGTTACGGCATGGTGGAAGCTCTCCACCATTTTCAAAGAATAGGATATTTAGTTGTCAAATCTAGCACCAGCCGTTTCAAAGAATTTCGGGTGCCTACAATTACCGGGACTAATTATAAGTATAAAAGAAGTATATCAAGTACAAATTAGATTTAAATCTGGTTAATGATTGAAAAAAAGGCTGATAATCTTTTTCCATCACATTACCAAACATATTTTGTAGAATTGATGATGAAAGATCATTTAAATCAAATTTATTTTTGCTTTTGGAGTTAGATGTAAGCGCTGTCTATACCAAGTTTTAATTTACTATAAAATCAATTATTAATATTAATTCAATTCACTCACAACAAAACTGCCCCGGAACCAAAAACACAAATATTTCGCATCGACTATTTTTTTATTCTATGTAAGTCCGTCGTCATTTGTATAATGGCAACTGGCAACTTAGCTAGAAGGGTTGATGGGATACATAGCCTACCTATGAAGAGCTGTAACTTAAGAAACATAAGCGCGTAGTTAATAAATAAATATTTCAAACATCTTATACAGATCCTAATCCAGTCCCAAAGTAAGCAGAGCTTCTATTATGGGTACTAGACAACTGATATAAATACATAAACATACTTTTTTTTTTGTAAATACATACATATTATACATAGAAAACGACCCATACTATGGCGACCTAGTCAGATTCTTTTTCACGCTCTGCGTAAAGGGTAATTAGTTCTAGATTTTAACTGTGAAATCATCGGTTACCCACGATTAAGAGAAAACTTTAAGTACACTGTTTCAAGCAATTTTAACATAAAATTATTTTTGTGTGTCTCTTTTTACTTTAAAAGTCGAAAAAAAATTAGAAATTAAAGCCAGCGTATTTCTAATTAACCCTCGAGGAAAAAATTTGAAACGGGTCAAGGGGAAATTCGGGTCATGAATTTAGAAGTAATATCAGTAAAGTAGATCAATTACTGATCATGAAAACCAGTATACGCTTAAAAAATATAAGTAAAATATCTGTTTATCTGGTTCATATCATACAGTGTATCAAAATGTATTCTGAATTATGGAAATAATGTAAAAAGGTATTGGAAAACATATTTTACAAAGAGCTTCTTTAGAGCAAACAATGAGCTTCATTAAATAACAAATACATTGTGTTCTCAACAAAGGCTCCGACTGAAAACATTATGCTTAAGCTTTCTTATGAAGCCACAAAAATGTTGTTTAAAAAGTTACCAGTACGACGTAAGCACTTTTAATTATAAAACATTCTGTACAAAAATGATCAAAGGAAATCAGTATCTAAAATAAAAATAATTAGTTTCCATGGAAGTTATACTTTATAGTCTTATTAACATTTTATATCTTGCTCCAAACAAGACTTACAACGTAGCTTGTTACTACGAAAATGTTCGTAGCACGTAGCTCCGTAGATCTTCTTGAATAATTGAATATTATAACATCCATTACTATAAATGCATGCACCAGTGAAATTTATTTCTTTTCCTATTTTATAATATTTAAATATAGATCTACTAAACGTCATGAGATATACATCCATACAATATTATAAATTCGAAAGTAACTCTCTGTCTGTCGGTTCACGCCTAAAATATTGCACGATTTCAATGAAATTCGGCACGGGGATACTTTGAGAAAGGATGTAGACTAGGTTTTACCATGATAACCCATATACATCAGTTACTTTTAAAATCAGTTCAGTTCAAAATAATTCTATTGAAATTTGAGACACTAAGCTTCTGTGAACTGTGATGACCCTACGAGAGATATATACACTGTATGTGAAGATAAATTTGGCCTGCATATTATATAGCACAGCCGATGTTGTAATGATAACCGCTTACCAACAGTTTGACTATAAGGTTATTTGCCAACTGTGTAGAAAACATAATGTTGATAAATTTTACAGTTATAGATATTATGTAGTACTTTAGTTATATTTGGTATATTAATACTAAACCAATGGTATCCATGTAAAGTTTGAATGAAATACAGAGTGCATTAGAAAGCAAAACTAACATAGTTTTAATGGATTAATAATTGTACTGAATTCTCATATCTACGATTGAATCTTTTTGTTTTGGTGATACTAATCAAAGTGGATTGGACATCGTTAATATTAAACTATACTGTCCTTATTATTATATTATGTAAAGGCATATTTTTAGTATTAGCAATAAAAGTAACCAAAACGTATACGACTGATACTGTACTTTGAATAATCTAAGGTTGTAAAGGAAAGAACATACTACTAATGTTATAAAGTCTATAATGATCTGTTTTCTGTCTATCTGTGTTTTTTTATAATTAAAGCGATTGTAATAGGATTTTGTATTTAAGTTTTTTAATTCTTGAAGGCAGGCATATTTACTGTACCGCGAAAGCCGCCATAGGCACGGGGGTAGTCGCAACCAAAAACAGGCAGTTTTAGAAAGATTTTTAGAGCTTTTATCAGATGTGTCTTATAATGTGTACAATGTCTTTACTTATATAAATTTATATTAATGAAATATTGACCACAATTAACGTCGACTTTCTTTATTTATGTAAATACTTTAGTTAATTTTTCAATGTAATTTAATAATTCAAAGTACTTACTAAAGTAATGAATAATGCAATAGACAGTTATTTGTACATCAGAAAATCAATAGCAGTAAGTAGATAACAGATCGAAATGAGAGCGTTTCAAGTTCCATTTGAGATAAAGAATTTTAACCCTGATGCAAAACGTTTTCCTAGCCAACAACACTATTCATATACTCTCAGACTTTGTGCCTTATTTATGACGAGTTATTTTGACCTCTGACCCATATTCTGACTCCAGACTACATTATGGCAGGCGGCCAGTAATAAATATCTATAAAATAAACTTCTAGACTAGACTATCTTAGAAGTGGGTTATCAGGTTTTCTGAAATATTTACAGCCGACAAGTAATACTTGGCCTCTGCTGCTAGATTTAAGAAATATAAGTTGGCTGTGTCTGTATTGTTTGAACTCGTTTTGAGAGGTTATCGACCAAATTTTGTCAGACAGACTTGACTGGGTTTATTTTGCATCGACATATTCAAAGTTCAGCAATAACTCTGAGATTTTTGAACTCTGAGAATTTACTATTGTTTACTGCCTCTGAAAGAACTTTGTGCAAATTAGTGTTGTATATCCTGGCAGGAGCTGGATGCGAGTAGCCGAGGATCGAACTAAGTGGCTTGCAATTGGAGAGGCCTATGTCCAGCAGTGGACTGCGATAGGCTGATGAAGATGATGATGATGGTGATAAATTGTTAGTAAGTATTTCGTGTCGTATTCACGTATAAGAGTATGTTCATTAGAATAGGTATAAGCTCAGTGTAATATCATGAGCTGCAGTTTTGTTTGCTGATGGCACTGATAACAAAACGAAATGATAACAGAATGCGCTAAGCCTATCAAAGCACTTTAGTCGACCATTGTTATCACATCAACGGAACTGCCATTTTTGCACATTGCGTCATGTGTTATCAGTTTATGTTGAAGTTTGTACATTTTGAGCTTGTATGACTTGTATCACAAAATCAGCCAAATATTTTTACTAACTTTCTTGTGGGCGGAACTATATATGTTAATCCACTCCGAACTATGAAACGTTAAAAATCTAACTGTTTTTAGACTTTCTGTCTTTCTTTCTGTGTTTTTTACTGTAAACTGAAACCTTTTTAATTTTATCGCGAATAAGTCCCGTTTACAGTAAAAAAATGAGTATGTTAAGAATCTAGGTTTTAAAAACATAACAAACAGGCACATATAGAAACAGACAAACTGTCGGGTTTTAAAGATAGTTATAATCTACATACAAAACGTAGGAAATCATAACATAACATACATAACATAATATATTTAGGATATTCCCCTATGTTGACGTGAACTTAACATTTAGGATGAAATTTACGCGTGATGCGACATTATAATATAAAGCTTTTTACAGAAAAAAAGATTTAATTAGTTATCCCCTACACAATGAAACTCATAAACCCATCTGAGGCTGACAGTAAAATTAGGCTTTTCCGGGTTCAAGCCGTAATATCCCTGCTTTTGGACCAGGGCCATAAATTCATAATGTTCGACCGTTACTTTCACAGGCCCATAAAAATATCCTCCCTCTTATGAATGCGTGTTTGGAAGTACCAACGCATATTATCTCTAGTCATATTCTCGGCAGCAGTTACACTTATGGCTTTGGGTACTACGTGTTTGCCGTTGGCGGGCTTCTTATACTCCTTCAATTGCAAGAGTTTCTAATAAGATAAAAAAATAAATTTGTCAAACACTGCTAGGATAGAATTGATTCGTGTTTGTTAGATGTTTTTTGTCATGTTGGTTAGTCGCAAGTTTATTGTAAATTAATTTCGAATTCAAATTATTAGAATTATTCATTATTCATTACATTCTGAATCATATGTGAGATCCCTGCATGTCACGCAGTATGTTTATAAGACTTCACATGCTCACAATATGTCGATATATTATTATTAAATAATTAAGAATTATTAGACTTTCCTTACATTAATTAAAAATAACTAAATAATTCATTTTTAATGTGATAGTTTTTACGTTTATTTTAACGAAACTTTGTATCTTAAGTTTTATATGATACTATGTACAACTTGTTAAAGTTATCTATCTCACTTTCATAACCAATCGGAAGGTTCATAGTCAATGGCAGTACGTTTACATAAATAGTATCATGCGATTGGCTAAAGTCACACCAGTTTGTCAACCCTTGTGAAGTGCTATACCGTTTCGGAGTATTGAATGTCCTTGGCATAATCACTATGTAAATGACCCTTTAAATGAATAAGACACTTCATGATCAAGTTTCATTCACAAGTAGTTGTTAAGTAGTTCCAACAATTTGTAGAAAGTTTGTTGTTATTTATTCAAAACATGTACTTTGATGGTTGTAATTTTACCTTAGGCTTTGACCATATAGGTACTTGAAATCTCAATAGTTTCATCTAGTAAAAGACGTCGGCTGTTGGGGAGGAGGGGAACTTATAATAATTACCATTAAACAAATTCATAATATCACATTAAAGAATAATTAATTAAAAATAGTACAAACTATCCAAAACATATATCTTCATTTCAACAATGATTAGAGGAACAAGAAAACGCGTGAGACAAATAGTTTCATTGGTTCATTTCTAGTAAATACATTGAAGAATAAATGCATGACGCAAATTCACCCATAAATAACATATTACCGACGCGTCTAAAGTATCATATGTGATAAGGCCTTTAACCACGCCCAGCTCGTAGCATCATTCCTTTGAATGCTATGAATGAAGTGAAGTAGAATATATACCGAGTTGATGCTGATTATCTCTGACTTTAGCTAGTCGCTTTGAATGCTAAACGAGAAGGATATTGTTTTGTGTGAACGACAAAATGCTGTGAATATTCTGAAATATGTACAAAGATGACTTTAACTTATGTTGAATGAAGTAAATTTTCGTTCTGCAATATGATTCTTACTTATTTGAGTACTTTGGTACCATATTGTTCTTGTGGTTTTTCACTAATATTATAGTCTGTAATTATAGATAAGATTGTACTTGATCAATGATAAACAAGTGTAATTTAGAAATGTTAAATCAATTTCTGTGCACACGTTTCTCAAAAACTCATAAATTTCTGCTCTTTCTTTTTCTTTTTTATAAAGATAACTCCTGCATTAGGAATACAAATCCTATGTCGCGTAAGAACTTACAAACACACATGAAACGGACACATAGAACACTCAGACTCAGAATAACAATTTGTGAATCATACAAAGTGTTGTCCTACGTGAAATTCGAACCCACGATACTTGGCACAGCAGCCGTGCAGTTCTGAATGAGCTTATCTTTTACATAGATTTTACATATTATACAGCACGCTGCTAATATGCTATGTTTTTTTTATTTTGTTCAACCGTGATTTTCTGCAATAGGCATGTTTGGTAAAGATGTTACATATTTTATTAGATAAGGATTGTTTGGTAAGATTAAAACGATGTTGGTTGGTTATAAAGATATCAATTACTAGAACTACTCCCATGCTCAAATAACAAAAAAAAACACTTTTGTCGTACATACCGATTTCTAGGTATTTTCAAAAAACATAGACTTTATAAATGATACCTAATATCAAAATTATTAAATTTTAAAGAAACTTACAACAATAGCACGTTATCGTATAATTACTGAATGAAAAATTCTCAATCTTGATTGTAATATCCCAAGGTTGTTCTGTGAAAAATGGAGTGTTTTGAATATTGTGCCATCAATGTGAAAAACAGTAACGAATTTTGAATTATGACGTTGGATATTCAAATAAATGGGATTAAGTGTAATGCACATAAAGAAAATGAACATACTCAAACAACTCGTCAAATTTTACTTTTCATGAATAAATCATAGATAAACAGACACCTAACTTTGTTTACTTAAACTTAGGGTAAATATTAAAGGATTACGAGAAAAAACAGTTCATTTAATTACAACTTTAGCGTATTAAACATCTTCTCTGTTTACTTAAATCGGTATTTAAACGCGTACTTCTAACGCTATCAAGTCACTTATTACCCGTATAAAAAACTCTAAAGTAAACTTTGCTTAGGAGTTAGGATTGTTTTTGCAGTCTGTTTATTTAGTACTTAGTGCCTTTATAGCCTTATGTCAGCTTAGTCTACTAAGAAGGCAGAATTTTACTGAATTGATTAAGATTAAATTGTTTAACGTAATAATCATGGTTATGTCGTTCAGCAACTGTAAGTTTTTTTATATATAAACAGGCATCCTAGATCTTAGGGGAGACTTTTATCAATTTCTATGCATAATTTCACGATGATTGGTGGAGTGGAAAAACACATTCGCTGGAATTGTCTCATACTTCATCGTGAGTGAAATGTTCTTATATGTTAATATGCTGGGGTATACATTCTATTCATAACTTTTTATTATATTTTTGTGGTTGACAAAACTGACATTGTCGATGCCTAAAATTTTAATCTGGATACTAAAATCCTCTTACATCACACTCGCAAGAGCATTGTTTCATATTTTTGTCGTCATATGTAGAATATGTTCTAATCTGTATATTCATAGAATATCTAAGCATGAGCCGAATTGTAAGTGCTACGTATATTTTTATCCATAGCAAAAAAAAGGTACTTTAACAGAACACAGGACATATTAATGTCCTAAAAACTGTGAAAAGATACTCCATAGCAAACGCTAGATTTCTTAAAAGTTTTGAAGTTTTAAGTTTTAATTTGAACAGAGAGTGAGGTTAAAAGTCGAAATAGGGATGGAAATATATATTACTAGCTTTTCCCCGCGGCTCCGCCCACGAGTGTGTCGATTTTCGCGGTAAAAAGTAGCCTATGTCCTTTCCCGAGGTCCCATATATCTCTGTATCAAAATTCATCAAAATTGGTTCAGCGGTTTAGGCGTTAAAACGTAACAGACAGACAGACAGAGTTACTTTCGCATTTATAATATTATAGTAGGGATAAGTAATTATAGTGACAATAGGTATGTTTATATTGTATTACTATTGATAGATTACATAAATAATGTCTTATTATTTTGGATTGACATAAACTTAATCCTCAAAGTTCTTTAGTTCCATGCATAGACCTGAATAAGATTTTAAAAAGAGACTTTCAAACGATTTTAAATCGTGTTAGTTTAAAGTAGATAGTTATTTAAAAATGATGATTATAACAGTCTTCAATTTAATAAATAAGCCGTAACCAATCGCTCCTGACACGGCCATACACACGACCTACTTTACTTACCGTACAATATAAACTAAATAATCAAGCTCTTATAAGGAAATAAAATAAGGGCATCTATGATTATGAGACTACATTCACAACCGTGATGCTTTTTTAGAATTTCATTCTATTGTCGCTATGAATGATACAATGTATCTATCTGTGAATTTACTTGTTAATCTATATGTAGTCATTATACGAGTAGTATCGTTAGAATTAACTCATTAAAAACAAGCTATTATTTAACATACATACATACCTGCTTTTGCTGGTGGCTCCGCCAGTGTGTATTTCGGTTGTCGCGGTATAAAGTACCTAGTCGTATGTATGTCGTTCTTCATGAATCTTATTATAAATTTGGAAATCGTTGCAGCGGTTTATCTTTATTTTCTAATTTATATTTTACTTTACTTTACTTTAATTTATAATTTAAAATACAGATTTTAAGGGTTCCGTAGCCAAATACCAAAAAACGGAACCCTTATAGATTCGTCATGTCTGGCTGTCCGTATGTCACAGCCACTTTTTTCCGAAACTATAAGAAATATACTGTTGAAACTTGGTAAGTAGATGTAGTCTGTGAACCGCATTAAGATTTTCACACAAAGATAGAAAAATAAACCAAATATTGGGGGTCCCCATACTTGGAACTTGGAACTGAAATTCAAAAAAAAAAAAACCCATTTGTTTTTAAAACCATATGTGTATCTATAGATAGGTCTTCAAAAATGATTTTGAGGTTTCTAATATCATTTTTTTCTAAACTGAATAGTTTTCGCGATAGACACTTCCAAAAATGGTAAAATGTGTCCCCCCCCTCTGTAACTTCTGAAATAAGAGAGTGATAAAACTAGAAAAAATATATGATGTTCATTACCATACAAACTTCAACCGAAAATTAGTTTGAACGAGATCTAGTAAGTAGTTTTTTTTAGACGTCATAAAACGTAAACCGCAATTCACCTTTCATTCATTCAATACACTATTATTAAAACATCGATTAGAGTTACAACATTTAGGACCCTAAGTGCTTAGATTTCTGGTTTTAAAATCCAGATAATTGTGGTAGTATTTGCTGTGATTCGTGACATAGTTCATAACAACGAAGCCACTATAAAACGCGATGAATAAAAGTCAAATATAAAAAAATATGCACAACTTATTGTCCATATTTCTCTAACATAAGTTTCTTTCAACTTTTGCGGTGGAAATGGTAATTGTTAAATCAAAGGTTTCATGCTAACACGGAGTTTTCCGATATGATTATCATTTCAATGAATAAATATTTCAATGAAAATTGTTATTCTTAGACTATAAGCATAAATCCATGTAAATATTTATAAAACTTTGACATACAACGTCGAATGGATTTCTTTTGATTGTATGTATTTAAAAATTGAAGAAAAATACAATCATAATCATTCATCGTGATTATCTCATCCGAAAGGCATTAACTGCTCTTTAGTTCAAAATTTAAAAGTCAAAAAGTATACGAATTGCAAAAAATATTCAAAAAAAAAAAATGATTTTATAAAGTAACAGCATTTGTGCATTAGAAACGTGTTTGATTAGAGATGAGAATTTATAAAATAAGAATGCATGTTTGTCTATAACGCTTTCATGGTTAAGCCGCTGAACCTATTTGCATGAATTTGGTTCTATGGCGACAACTGACAAACGCGAGGTTAGAGCGCTGGGTAAAAGTTAGTACAATACCTAAATATAATTTATAATGAGTAGTTTATCAAGTAGAACTCAGTAGTCAAATATTGACAGGTTTTACCGCCATACTTAGTGGTTTAAGCAGCCGCTACGCCGCTTTCTACTGCACCAAGTACTGTCGGTTCAAATCCTTCGTGATATTAATATTCTGAGTGCATGTGTTCCTTGTGTCCGTTTCATGTGTGTTTATCCCCCGCGACATGGCATGTATATTAAAAATGTGAGAGTAGTCTTTTAAAAAAACGGATCTTTTAAAAATATTTAGGATATATGAGACAAAACGCCATCTAGTCCCAAACTAATTAGAGCTTGTACTATGGGTATTAGGCAACTGATATAAATATATACTCTTTTTGTATATTAAATATATACATATAAAGAATATAGAAAATACCCAAACTCCGAGATAAATATTTGCAGATCAAACAAACATTTAAGCCTATCTACGAATCGAACTCACGACCTCAACGAGCAGTCGTGCTCGCTACCACCGAGGAAGTACTTGATTCGCATTGTATTTGAAATTGTTGATTGCGCATTAAATTACATTGATCAAGAGCCATAAGATATGAGATTAATTAACAAATGCCATATTAGTCCTTGGGATATGATTTCATATGATCATATTGTCATTATTGTTTAAATATGAATTTCACCGAAACAGTATTCAAATGCAAGACTTAAGCAATTTTTAAAAAAAGAAACAATACATGTAATTAATGCGAAAATTTGCCACCGAATACTTCTTGAGATATGTAATAAAACATATTCTTATTCTATAAATGTACTGTCTAATACTTTAACTAATATATTGTCTCCACAGAGTCACTATCGCCACTTTCAGTAGTAAGTAGTGCCTTTAGACAAGATGGCGAGATGCTGCAGGTACCAAAGCGAGACAACGCGACAATTATTTTAATGTCTCAAGATAAATCATTACTTAAAGTTATTATAAAATAAAGTACTTATGTATGATTACTATAACATGTTAATGTCAATTGAAACAATTCATAAGAATAGGTTATTTTTAAGTAGACCACTATAATGGTGTCTATCCTATTATCACTCTACAATATCCGATTACCTTGAATAGTGATCGATTAGATGGCCCACATTCACATGACCTACAGATTGATTAACTACCCGCCCTTTAACGAAACTTCATTAATTACTTTAATATCAACTTTTTGACCACAAATCTCTTACAACTCTAAAACTATAATCATCTAGGTACACATAATTTGTCATAATTATCAAAATACATTTTGTAAAAGGGGGATTTGCACTTTTAGCCGCCGAAACTGTAGCACTTAAATAGATCGAAATTGCAGCAACAGAATTGGTGACAGAAACATGAATGGAAACTGAACGATGATGGGAATAAGAAGGTAAAGAATATTGAAAAAGAAGAAGAATCATGATTTAGAGAAGCATTAGTGAGCGGGGTCGTCGAACGGCGTCGGCGTCCGGGCCGGGAGGGGCGACGGTTTCGGCGCGCGCTATCGATCGGATCGCATACCTTCCTGCGGCCGCAGCAGAGCATCCTCCGAGCGCGCGACTGTCCGCCCGGCGAAGACTTCAACCTGGTAAGTTTTCGCCACTGCATGGGTACAGGTTAGCGCGGCGCTTGCGGGAGCGGCCGCGGGGCCGGCTGCTCGCGCATCGCGACGCCGCTTGGCGTCAGGACGCGGCCGAAGCGCGCGAGCCTTCCTCGCGAAGTGCCCGCGGCACGCCCGCGCCTGCGCGCCAGCCACACCCACCCTCAGCGCCCTCCTTGCCCCCTTACTCCTCGCGATTAATAATTCCAGCTACGCTGCCAGTGCGTATGTGGGTTAGTTTTTTGGCGATCGATGCGATTATTTGGTGCGAGCCGCTTCCGGTTGCTAGACCATCGCGGTGCACCCCAGACGTGGCCAGACGACCTATTAATCGCTTTCTAACATCACCCCTTTAAGTGTCGCGTCAACGCTATATAGGTGTCCTTAACAGTTTATCGGGAGAATATAGGTCAGACATATTCAATGTAGAAAATCACTTAACATGCAACGGGAGAAGGTATGCCCTACTGAACTACTTACACAGTTTTTATTTCAAATCGATTCAAGAAATGTAAAGTGATTATAAAATAAACGAATGATAGATAATATTGATGGTTACTTTTTTATATAAATTAATCAATTTTGCTGTTGCTACTGGTTGATAGTCACGTACTAATTGGCAGTACTAGTAGTTTATGGTTCTATCTTATTCAAATATTTTCTACTTCACGTTTAACTTGTCCTGATATTTATAAAATGAGTCAATAATTACGGCCGTCGTAATAATTACATACAAGGGCTAAAAGTCAAAGGTATTTTGGGCCACAATAAGCTACAATGCTACGGTGAGGGTTACATCCGGTGACCGCACAAAGACCCTGTCTAAACCACACGAGGAGGGATGCAGGCTCCCAAAAGCGGGTTTTGTAAACACGAAACGAATCACTTTTCTACTTACCACTAAATTAATTAATTTCTACTAACATTTTGTAGATTTTATTAGTAAGTACAATTTCGTTTTTCAAAAGGATGTTACGGTATCTTTAGGAGGAAATCCTATTGAATATATTCCTCCGAGAAAATCATATGAAGCTCTTAATATTATCAGTTGAACAAAATACATTTCATTTGGTTAGTGTTACGGTATGACAATGTTAAAGGAACATGACGTATTTGCAATATGGAATCCAGATATTCTACTGTCACGTATTCAATATCGAGACTTGCAAGATTTTTTGTATGAATAAAGAGTTCAAGCTTTAGACTGTTTATTTATGTTCTATTTAGATTTACTTATTATCTTTGTATTTATTAACAGGTTCTACACGCAGATATGTCATCATAATATCACTTTACGTTTTTCTTGTGGCCCAAAGAACAAATTGATGGTAAGCGGTAGTCTCGCAGTGCCTGGACACCTGACTACTTAGGTCGCAAGTAGATTATTGAACCTTGGTGATTATCGGATTTCGGCATGAAAATCCCACAGTTGACTATTTGTTAAGATGGTTTGTGGCAGACAAATGCTACCTAAGAAGAGTGGTATAAAACAAGAGATAAAGAATACCCTGGGTTGTAGATCTATACATGTTTAATAGTGCATTAAATTTTCAATAAATACTAATGCAATGACGATCCATATGTTCTTTTTCTATACATATTTAAAACTGCAAAAGTGACTACTGTGCCTGATAAAACCCATGAGTCGACACCAAGAGCAGTGGTCACCATCCTCAAAAAGAATGCACACAATGCAGCATTCTGATACGCACTATGGCCTATTGTAATTGTACTGCATCATCGGGGTTCCACATACGCCAACGAAAAATGACAGCATGAATGTTGTCATTTGAGGTTGGTTTTCTGTGTGAGGGTAGTACCATCCGGTCAAGACGGCCCATTCGTGCTGAAATCAGTGTGGCTCTATTAACTACCTTGAATGTTATATAGCTGTGTGTAATCTCTGGTCAATCGACGATTCTAGTGGTTTTTTCTTGAATACAAGCCAGATCAGGGTAACTGGTAACTGGAATACTCATATTTACAAAAGACAGTAATAATACATATGTCCCCCGACTGCAAAAAGGTTTAGTCCATCAATTGTTTAACAATTGTTTTATTGTGTGAAAGTTTACTCTTAAATATTTCAAGAAGTATTTTTTTTTCGTTTTTTTTTCAAATCAGTGTATTGTCATCGGTCCTCGATAAATCTACAAAGTTTGAACGAAATCTAAGCGTTTAAAGTGGGTCAAAATCGCACCCAAAGGATTCGGTTACAAACAAACATACAGGTGAAGCTAATATAAAGCGTGTAAAAACTGGTCCAGGTTTTTTTATACGAGTATATGTATCTATAAACTGCCTCTGCAGTGGTAGTGTATGCGAATGCTATACTTGATCTCTTGGCTTCAAATCCTGGGTCGAACCAAATGATTGTGTACATACAACCAACTTACTTGACCTACAAATATGTACATCATCTTTCTAGTCTTTACTTTCAAGATTATTTGGGGGCTACTAGATCAAACGGTAATAACTGAATATCAGTTTTTACGCAGAGCGAATGGCATCGGACCCCCGCAATCCTGAAGGTGAACTGAATTTTGATTTTTTTTTTTTTCAAAAGACAACTCCCGCATGAAGAATATAAATTCCTGTGTCGCGGGGGGCTTTACAATCATACATGAAACGGACACAAAAACACCGAGACTCAGAACAACATATTGTGAATCACACAAAGTGTTGTCCTACGTGGGATTTGAACCCACGACACTTGGCGTAGTAGGAAGCGGCGTGGCGACCGTGCAGTTAATTGAACTAGTTGTCAGTATATTTTAGGACATTTAAATTATGTTCATGACGCGCCGCCGCCAAATTTCTGTACTTTGGTATGTTATTAAGACTTTCTTGTAAGAAAAACACAGCAACACTTTTGGCCCGACCCCACCCTGATATTGTTTGTACATATTTACAAAAAAAAACAGTATATAAGTATTATACCTATTAATCTAGCTTTCATACTACAAGCTCTGCTAACCTTGAAACTAAAGCCGGTTCCAAAAATAACGGGTCAGTCACATAAACCCGAATATCTCCCGAACTACGTATGCCATCCTAATGAAACGAAGACTGTTCAATTGAGAATTTAATTATACAGATAAAAAATAAAATTAAACTTAGTTACACCCACAATATTAATCTTAAATTAAAAAAAAAACTAAAGTAGTCATATTTTTCTTAAGATTAAATTTTTTTTATGATTGTTTTTTTGCTGTTTTTCATCACTTTCTTCATTTAATACTTTGTTTTGCCTCCACGAGCTCTTCTGACAGCTTCCAGGCGATTAGGCATGCTGTACACCAAATTTCGGAGCCGGTGCTGAGGAATACCTTCCCATTCCTCCACCAGTGCTTGTATGAGCTCGGGAAGCGTGATTGGTGGGGGGTTTCGACCTTTCACGCATCTCTGAAGCTCGTCCCAGGCGTGCTCGATGGGGTTTAAGTCCGGGCTTCGCGCTGGCCACTGCATGAGTTCGATACCGACCTCTTCAAGGTAGTCATGTACAATTCTGGCGGTATGGGGACGCGCATTATCATGCATTAATATGCCATGCCGGTCCATCCTGGCCATGAAAGGACCTACATGTTCATTGAGGATCTCTTCCACGTACCTCTCTGCATTTAGAGTTCCATTTTGAATGAGCACCAGCTCGGTGCGGGCCTCAGCAGAAATCCCAGCCCAAACTTGTACGGAGCCTCCACCGTACGCCACTTTTTCCTCCACACACGCTTGATGGAAGCGCTCCCCTGGTCTTCTGTACACCAACTGCCTACCATCATGCTTATAAAGCATGAATTTAGACTCGTCCGTGAACATTACCCTAGACCAATCGTCTAGTGTCCAGTTTAGGTGTTCGCGCACGTATCTCTGTCTTGCAATTCGATGTCCCCGTTCCAGTTTGGGGCCATTTGCGGGCCTCAATGGTTTCAAATTTGCTTCAGCAAGACGTCTTCTTACTGTTTGAGCGCTTAAATTGCCACCTCCAAAGCGAATAAAGTGAGTTTTTAGACCAACAGCAGTTTGAAAACGATTTCGGAGCATTGTAGCCACCAGTTGTCTGTCTTCCCTGGCCGTTGTGCATCTTGGTCTGCCATTTCCTGGTCTTCTAAGGTGTGATCCGGTCTCTTGGTACCGCTGGACTACCCGCTGAACAGTCGACAAAGATACACCAATGTTTCTGGCTGTTTCACGCTGGCTCCGCCCAAGTTCCAAAAAAGTTAGGATTCTGGTACATTCCTCTAGCGTGACTGCCATGCTTCACCTCACAGAATAATAATTATGCACGTGGAAGACGTTCACGATAATTTATTTAAAAATAGAAATGGAAAGCATCCATAATGACATGAAACAAAAATTTTGTTTTTAAAAATAGTCATTTTTTTAAATTTTGTTTTTCTAATGAAGTTTTTTTCATCAACCAGTTTAAATAATATGCTATTAGAAGCGCAACTAAAAAGTCTTTATTCTGTTTTTTATTTCATTGATCTAGCTTTTACAGTTCTGGAGGTATTTCAATTTTTGTGACTGACCCGTAATTTTTGGAACCGAGTGTAGTTTACGATGTCTGTTAAATGTCCGAAAAAAAAAATCATCAGCTTTAAGCCAGGAGAATCTATCTACTTTTAAATTATGGTTTAAAGTCGAGCAACACACAATTTCTAATTATTATAATAATAAACTGTAACATAATATCACAGAGTTTTGGATGCAAATTAAGTAACTATAACTAATTGCGGTATTTTTTTAATAGGCGCACTGATATTCTCTAACAGAGATCTGCCCGACAACAGAAAGGTTAATTTACAAGTTTGTGATCCTTTGTTCTTTGGTATAGAGGCATTCATTATATTATTACTACGAATTAAGGTTTCATAAAATTCAGAGTAATAAGGGCCAGTCAAAATTTCATCATTCTTTCTTTTATCAGTTATCGCATTTTTTATATATCTTTTCACTTTTGATATACTCCCAATTTTCTTATTATTTTATATCAGATATCTCAAATTGTTTTCATATTAAATGAATTACAGGAGTGTAAGAAGTTGACTGCACAGTTGTTGGTCTAGTGGTTTACGCGGTCACTACGCCGCTTTCTACTTCGCCAAGTTTCGTGGGTTCAAATCCCATGTGGGGCAACACTTTGCGTGATTCACAAATTGTTTTTCTGAGTCTGGCTGTTCATTGTGTTCGTTTCATCTATGTTATTAAAATCCCCGCGACACAGGATTTATATTACACATGCGAGTGATGTCTTTTAAAAAAAAATACAGTTGGGAAAGCTCCAATAACTTTTTTGCCTTATATGATATGGCCATAACCCTCTTCTGAGAGGAAATTCAAGCCCAGTAGTGGGATATTATGGCTTGTTGTAGATGATGAATCTTCTTTGGAGATCATCATTGTCGTCTAAGTTAAAAGGCGTTCACTACTAAACCTTAAACCAGCAGTAGTTGTCTTTTTTCTAGGTTTCTGCCTCCACTTGTCTCTTTACTGGCTTTGGAGATATGTGCATAAATAATTGAATGGACATTTATTGCACCAGTCCTAAGATATGTATTGTAACATCCGTGTCAAACTCTGTGTCAGCCCTTATTTATTACTAGTTTTTGACCACGTCTGGACCCACGTGTATGTCGATTATTTGTTTAAGCGTATTTCTTTCTTTAAAAATCTAGTGTATCTCTAGTCTTTGACTGCCTTGTTGGTCTAGTGGTTGGCGTAAACGGCTGCTGATCAAGAGGTCTCGGGTTCGATTCCCGGATTAGAAAACTTGTTTTCTAATCTAAACAAATATTTGTGTGATCCACAAATATTTGTTTCGGAGTCTGGGTGTTTTTCTATGTATATAATATGTATGTATTTACAAAAGGTATTTTTATGTATTTATATCAGTTGTTTTGTACCCATAACACAATCTCTGCTTAATTTAGGACTAGATGACGTTGTACAGTGTGTAAGATGTCTAAAAAAAAAAACTATGATATTTTTCATTGAAATTGACACAGTGGTTTGGCCGTGAAAGCGTAACAGATCGATAGACAGAGTTAATTTAGAATTAATTAGAATGGCTTTGCAAATTTTAATAAAACTGTGTCCATAGTTCAGCGTTAATACTTTATCCATGTTTTAGATTTGCAAGGTCAATGACTATTATAATAATATACCCATCCGCCTACTCATCAAATAAACATGTTATGTTTGTTTTAAAGGTAGGCAGAACGCTTCATTTTCTTTAATTCACTGACAGAGAGTATTGTATACTAACCGTTGTTACCAAGACAACGTCAATAATTCGATATACCGATAGTAATCGCAACAATAATAATCGATTTACTAAATAAAGTAAGTTCATGACAAATAGAAAAAAATGGGACGATTTCTGTTCTGTTCTGTTCTGAAATAGGTGATTGCGTTGTATTATACAGTGAAACTTAATTATGTGGGACATGTATAAGTGAGAAACTTCCATAAGAGGAACTCATGCTGAGGTCCAAACACTTAGGCACTGAATTACTGTGCTATTGGGACGCAGCAAAACTGGGATACGTTCGTAACTGAGATGACATCGTTATGTTTGTTTACTTTACTTACTTTTATTCTACCCGAAAATTCCGGAATTAAGGCGCTTAATTAACACGAAGCAGAAAAACTAGTAGAAACTTTGCATAGTAATATTGAAATGTGGTGACCACAGTATATTTTATAAAATGTATAACATCAAAAAACACCTAATGGCTGATACTACCAAAAGACAAATTAAAATTAGTTTTTTTTTATAATTCGTACATTCGAATAAAATTTTTGAAATGAAATGAAATGAAATGATTTGAAATGAAATGATTTATTTCACATTAAATAGAGTACAAAGGTGTTTTTACAATATATAAAAAAAAATTGTGCTATATATAAAAAAAACGTGCTTTAAATTTTTGTTTATTAAATTGATTACCTTTTTATCTTTTTTTATTCACAATTTAGATTTAAACTCACTTTTAATGTTAACATAATACGTTATTTTATTTATAATCACACCTCTATAGCTAAAATAACCTGTATTTTGACCGCTATCAATAAAAACCTTTTTGTAAATGAGACAGATATGTATTTATATCTGCAAATCTGAGACACTGGATTAGTGGAAATAAGTAAAACAAACTTGCAGATCTTTTGATGTGTCATTTAACCAGGTTTCACTTTATGAATAAGTTAATAGTACGCATTACAATCTGTTTGGTTCAATCAGTAGTGGTATATTCGCTGTACAATATATATAAATGGATACACAAGTATACTAGCTAACCCACTTAATTTCAACCCAATCTCTTTTGGTTTCTATTGGTCTAAGCATGATGTTAACGTTGATGATGATGATGATGATGACGTTCATGATTTAATCGTTCTAGAAATTAGCCGGAACAAAGAGACAGACGAACATATTAAAAAAGTCTTTTGTTTTTTTTTATTTGGTGCCTGCCAATGTGACTCTACTCTGCCTGATGGTAAGCATGAATAGAATCTAAGAGTGGGGGCCACCAGACTGACTGCGATGCAGGAAGTATGGCGATGATGATGATGAGATGCTTTTTCACACCCCTCTTAAAGGACCCGGGAGCATAAACCCTTTAGTTCTAGTGCGTATTTCTACCACTCTAAAGCGGTGACTTCCAAGGCCAACACTTGTTGTCCTGTAAAGGAAGGGAGAAGGTGGGATCAGTTGGAAGAGCTCATCAGAACACTCCCCGTGGTAAAAGCGATACAGGACTGCCATAGTAGCGATATCCCTTCGCAGCTGCAAAGGCTCTAGGAACTCGGTGGCTTCGGGGCTATCAATAATGCGGACCGCTCGCCGCTGCAATTTTTTATGTGAGTAGGTACGTTATATACTTTCACATGCATTTAGTAAAAAACTTTTCATTCTATATTACAAACGAACATTTCAATTTTATTTATTTCTATACATTTATAGAGATATGTATTTTATTCAAGTAGTGGTCTAAAATGATCAGTCAGCACTGAATTTACTAAAATCAAATCCTATTTCGTTCTTAATTCTTATCCTTAAATTTTATTGACACAGGAAGGAGACACTTACTTACCCATTATAACATGTAATGTGTAATGTTCTGAGAACGGCGATAGGGAGCGCCACTTGTCACATGATCTATAGCCCCGACGTGGATATAGAGTGCACAGCCTATTAACCGATACTTGATTGAGTGTAGGCTATCACTTGTCCCATGCAGGCTTTAACAATTGTTTTTCAGATATTCAAATCTCACATAAGACAACACTGTGTGATCCTTAAAATCTCGTTCACGGCTTGTGTTTGTTGTGTCCGTCAATCATGTATGTCTGTGAAATTCTTCGAAATTAAAGCATATTCCTAGAATTATATTATCTTTGAAAGTTGTGCTGTTTAAAGTTTATAGGTATCATCATGTAAAAGTATTTTTATATAATCTGAATCACGGGAACAACAAAAAATTATTATACTGGTACTAATTTTTCAAGATTAATTCATAGACATATTTATCAGTATAAAGAAAAAACAGACTCTTTGTTTTTGAATTCGGTTAAAAACTAAACTTTAATTCATTCACAATAACATCTCACTTTTGAAGAAAATGTCAAAATATGCATAACATAACGATCTAATTTCGAAATTGCGTGGCTCACTACTGCACGGCATGAATAAGGCAATTTACTTTTTTCTGTTTCAGTTACAGGCAGCGACATGTTGAGAGGTTTCTAATTTATTTACTTACTGGCTTTCGGCCCCGCAAGCATAATGTCCGTATCCTGGTGCGTACGTGCTAACCAAATCGATTTGTTCTTTGTAAGTAATGCCCTTACCGCCAAATGTCATCCAATTCTTATTTACAACGTTTTACATCAAAACATTTTCATATCATATCAATATTTGAATAAATAAAATAATTTAAAAACTAAGTCAACAGAAAAACTGAAAAGCCATAGCTCTGAAGGTCAGTAGATTGAAGTGGCAATGGGCTGGTCTTATATGTGGCAGATTAATATCTATGCGACTGGCGATCAAGAGGTCTTGGTTCGAATCCCGGGTCGGGCCAAAATGTGTTATTGAGTCTTTCAGCTTTCTACTTGTTTGGTTGAACAATCATCCTGCATCATTCTCCAGGTCTCCGGAGGCCGAGAGAATGATACAGAAACATCTGACCTGGCTGCCATGGTATGAGTCACCATTATGCTGCATTGCTTTCCCTCACAATGAGGATGGTGACCTCTACTCCTGGATTCTACTCATGCTTTCTATCAGGCAGAGTAGAGTCACTTTGATAGGCTCAAAAAAAACGATAATCTCAGGAAGAACTCATCTGATTTAAAAACATTTCACTGTTAAGTAAGTAGTGTGATGATAAAGTATCGGGGAAGGATATTTGCCTTCCTCGATACTCTATCATTACGCTCCAACCAAAACGAGTGGATCAACAAGAAAAAAATATCCAAGAACGGAGGAAAATTCTTCTTTTGACAACATTAATTTCGTGCAAACGGTAAATGTTTAAAAAAAATGACAAAAACAATGTTTAAAAAAAAATCTCCTTTAAAAGTTATAAAAGAAGTTAGCGACAGAATGTGTCTATCTTTTAAGATTGATTCACTACAACATTGTTTACGGTAAATAAATCTGTTCATGCTGTTCTAACATCACATTACGGGTAATAGCAGATGAAGATGAGGTTGCGTGGGTTAGCTAGCGAACAAATTAAATTAATTTTGTGGTCCTACAGTAACAAAAATGGCTTTTTAGTATTATTTGATCCATCCCATAATATTTTTCCTACTTAAAACCAAAAATAACTTTATGATTATGTTTATTGAGAAAATAATAATAAATAATAAATATTCGTACATTTTTACACACAACGCTATCTAGTCCCCAAACTAAGCAGAGCTTGTATTATAATACCCAATAATGTGTTAGAAGTCATTGAACCAAAGAAGTATGTATATTACTCGTTTTTTTTTTCATATATTGAAATGTTAAATGTGTTGGTTGCTCTTCACCAACTGCTCTCAAATTTTAACACGATATACAATCCAATTATTTAGTTCCTTATTTCTCATAATGCACCCATAAAGTTATTAAAAATCGAGCAGGGTACAGTTAGTACTAAACTGATTTTTTTAATGATTTTTTCAAATTATTTAAGTCTAATGCTGAATATAAATCGCAACCAACTCCTTCAATCTCCTTGAATAGCATGGTTCTGGTGGTGCTTGTGTGTAGAAATCAGACCCACTACGACTGAATACAAATTACAATTATAATTCTCGAAGGAAATATACTTCATGCTATTTTTATTGTAAACCTCGTTGGATGTATAGTATTTTATATGGTTTTAGTACAAACTGACATTAATTTAAGAACATACAATAAAATGACACATTTTGCACCGTTACGATAGAGCAATTACGTCTAGGTGTGCCTCGATAATTGGGCAATTCCAAACCAATTTCGTTTCATCCATCTTGATAACTGTTGATTGACTTTTTAATAGACTTGAAAATGAGGTTTTATAAAGAAACCTTGTAGCATTCAGTTAATTTTAACAAATATTTGTATAGGTATATGTACCTGTACCTTTGGATTGTGATGTTTCACAATTTATTTCTAGCAATACAAATAGCTAAGTATTAATAGTAAGCGTCATCTGATCAGTCACCCTAGCCAAGTGTCAAATTTATGCAAATGTTATTAGAATAATACCATTAACCTTCTCTGCCAGGCAATGTTTGAAAGATATATTTTTCTTTGCCTTTTGCTGTCCGCTTCTGAACATGCGAGTTTGTCAGCTTTAATTCTTCTTATGGACCAAATGTCAGAAATATTTTCGCAACATTATTTAATAAGATATTTTACATAAGAGGCTCTCTTTGGGCTCTAGATAGCTCTAAGTTTTTTATGATCTTTTACTTTGTCTGACTAATCGGACTTGGTGTTTTTTTTTTTCTTGTAAGATTATCCAAATAATGGTTACGTCTTACAAAGAAGGAGGAGAATGATCTAGATTCATAAATCATAATAAGGTCTTATGTTTGAGATCGCTGTATATGAGTCACATTCTTGCGTACAAGGAGAATCAGGTCACTTTATTCATACAAATGCGTGTAAATAAGTTAAGGCACCAAGCTTCTAATATTTCATCTATGTATCTATACTAATATTAAGAAAAAGGGGTAGAAGTTTGGATCTCTGGATCTACGGAACCCATTTTATAAAAAATATTTTACCAATTGAGAGCCAAATCATGAGTATCACAGACTTTATAAACGTGGTAGTCGGTAGGCGGATTTGCTTGGAAATGCTTAACGACCGACTAAGAGGGCAACGACCAGCTAGTGTATTGTATACTTTTATTAATTTATAAATTAAAAGTACTGTTATCATTTTTCGTTTTATCACAGAGCAGTCTATATTTTAAATAATTGTTCCGTTAATATTATGTACGTGACAGAATTTTCATATTTTATTCACGACTCGTTCGATTGTTCGTATACCTAATCGTGTACTATTATCGACACATGTACACAACAAAATTCTATATTATTATTTATTTTGTTTGTAAACATTGTATTCAGACAGTGACATATTTTTAATATCGACGTTAAAGATAAGACAGTAGGCTTTTATGATTTCGCTTTGACCTTAATATGAACATAAAATGGAACACAAAAATAAATTATTAAACATGAATATGAGTACATTATAAGTAAATCAATATTAAATCTCCGTGAAGGGATGGATTGACATGACAGAGTGATACCATCCCTATACATCTCATGGGTGTCGTAAGGGCTAAGAGAATAAACTATGCAGAACAAGATCACTATTGATCTCTTCTCTTCCTATAAAAAGAAGACAAACTTGAAACAAACCATATCCCAAACCCATCTGGCCAGCGATGTGTATTAGGTCAGAACCATCTTTTCAAAGAGAGGCATATATCCAGAATTCATGCATTTGAATGTTTTGTAACAACCGGCACAGTTGAACCTGACCATCGAATCACTAAGACGCTCATGATGACGAATAACTAAAATAAAAATTAGTAAAGACCTTGGTATACTCTATATTAAGCAACGAAGCCGAGACATGGAAGTTAAGATAGCTGACCGCGACTGCATCGATTCGACGCTTTTGAGATGTGGTGCTGGAGACGAATAATCTATGGACACAAAACAATGTGCTTTCCAAATTCATTAATTTTAAATTAATGAATTTGGATATAACTAACTTATATTCTTCTCTAGCTTCTTTTACTATCAATATAGTATCAATTTTCTTTTCTGGAACTAAAAATTGCTTGGTTTACAAGGAATAGGATTATTATTGCATTTCTCATCTAATTTCTTAAATTATACGTTCAACTAATCAGTATAAAACTTTTAAAAAACCTTTGTTCATCATTTACATAAGTCTAGATTCCAAGTGTGACTGTGATTTTAGATATTTGTATGACTATAGACTAGAGAGCTAATCTAAAAATAAAAACACTTCAGAAAAGAAGACCTTTCAAAGTAAAGACAATCAATAACACAATACTAGAAAGTTCCAAACTTCTACAAGAAAAGCTAGAACAGTTTATAGAAAAAACAAAGGACCTAGACATACAGAATAAATACAACATATTTCAAGAACTCCTCTATACTAATAAAAAAGACAAACCAGAAAGCGGATGTGACAGGACAAAATGGATATCAAACGAAACTAAAGAGCTGTTAAGAAATAGAGCAGACCTCATATCAAACCCTGAAAAGACGAAAACAATACGAAAAAATATAGCCAACTTAAGTAATAAAATCAAAACACACATGAGAAAAGATCGTCAGAAACACAGATTAGAACAACTGGAAAAATGCATTCAAAGAACTGGAGGCACTAAAAAGGCAATTAAATTATTACACGAAAAACGAAATTGGATACCTAACTTAATAAATAAAAAACATAGATGCGAAAAACGACGCCCAGAAATCATGGCAATAGCAACAAAGTTTTTCAAGGAATTATACTCAAGTGGAAAATCTACACAAAATATAATACTTACAGGAGGAAGTGAAGTACCAGATATAATGTACGAAGAAATAGAAAAAGCTGTGATAAATCAAAAGACAGATAAAGCTCCGGGATCAGATGGCATAAGTAACGAGTTCATCATCCTTAATAGAAATCACCTGATACCAATCCTCAAACACCTTTTCAATGAAGTCTTACAAACCGAAATAATACCTCACCAATGGACAACATCATCCATAGTGCTTCTACACAAAAAAGGAGATAAAAATAGCATAAATAATTATAGACCTATAAGTCTATCATCAAATATTTACAAAATCTTTGCGAAAGTCATACTCAATAGAATAACTAATACGCTGGACCAAAATCAACCAAAAGAACAAGCAGGCTTTAGGAGCGGGTATTCGACTTTAGATCACATTCATGTCATTAAACAGCTATTCGAGAAAGGCAGAGAATATAGTATGACTTTCTATTGTTGCTTTGTAGACTACAGCAAAGCTTTTGATACGATAGAACATGAACAAATCTGGCTGGCACTTAAACACCAAGGAGTCGATAATAAATACATCAGAATACTTAAAAACATTTACGATGATAGCACAGCAAAAATAAAACTTGAGAAGGAAGGTCCAGAAATAAAAATAGAAAGAGGCGTACGCCAGGGGGATCCAATATCGCCAAAACTTTTCACAGCCGTTTTGGAAGAAGTCTTCCGTCAGCTTGACTGGGAGGAGTGTGGACTGTCAATAAATGGTGAACACTTGTCGCATTTGAGATTTGCGGATGATTTAATAATTCTCTCGCCATCGAGTGAAGGGCTGCAGGCGATGCTAAAGGATTTGGTTATAGAAAGTGGTAAAGTGGGATTGGTCATGAACACACTAAAAACCAAAGCTATGACCAATGGCAAAAAAGAACCTATTATGATCAATAATAACGCAATCGAATATGTTAATGAATATATTTATTTAGGCCAGGTAATCTCTCCTGTAGATCTAACTTCAAAAGAAATTGACAGACGAATTGGAAATGCTTGGAAACAATTTTGGAGCCTGAAGGAAGTAATGAAAAATAAAGATACTAACATAGTCATCAAACGAAAACTCTTTGACACCAGCATACTACCAATACTTACTTACGGCTGCCAAACCTGGGCACTCAATAAAGCACACATTAATAAATTAAAAACTTGTCAAAACTCCATGGAAAGGAGTATGATGGGAAAAAAACTATCCGACAGAATAAAAGTTGAGACAATAAAGAAACAGACGAAAACAAAAGATGTCACAAAAATAATAGGAAAATTAAAATGGAAATGGGTTGGACACACTATTAGAGGAAAGGAAAAATGGTCGAAACTCATATCTAACTGGTTCACAAGTCATAAGAAAAGGACAAGAGGGAGACCACCTAGAAGATGGGTGGATGATATTAAAGCCACAGCGGGAGTCACGTGGATGAGAACTGCTAGAAATAGAGAGGAATGGAAAAAATTGGAGGAGGCCTTTGCCAGTAAGTGGCACACAGACAGGGTTGTCGTTGCATAATAAAAAAAAAAAAATTTAGAAATAAGAAAATTTAATATACTTGTATATGAAAAAAATATATATATATATATATATAGTTTTAAGATATATGTACTATACTGTCTGAAATAAAGGCTATTATTATTATTATTATTATTATAGACTAGTAACATTTTCCAAGTAAATAACTATATACCTTCGTCATTAACTACTGGTAATTGGAATTATATTAGGCATTAACTATCTGATACAATTTCAATTACAGCCTGTCTCACGATCCGAAGGTTTCGTGCCCAAACAAAGTTTTACATAGATAGTTAATCGTTCTCGGGAATCTTAGAAGATTTATACACCGTTTTTTCAGCTGTATGTGGTAGTTCTCTAAATATTACATTTAAAGCAAACACATAATTAAATCCTTGGTTGGTTTCAGGTTAGTTAAAAAACAGATTTATTAACTACTTCAAAAAATTGCAGGGATTCTATAAAGGGTCACGTAATTATTTTATCTTTAGGAATCCTTTCAAAAGAAGAAACCATAAAAATAATAAAATAGTCATTATACATCCGTGAGTTAGTCATTATAGATTTTATATGAATATTAATAATTAATGAGTATCGCTGACAATAAGTATGTAGTGTTTGTGTAGAAATGTCTATCTCATCCATGATATGCTGAGACAATAAAAATGTTCTATTCATTTAAACTCCAAATACTACAAAATCAATACACACTTAACTCTAACATATTAATCTAATGGTCAAAATATTACTCATCGTACAGAAAATCAGTCACGCCATAATTTCAGAATCTGTCACTTCTGTTGAGCTTGTTGCTTGACACAGGATCAAAGTTTTAGGATAGCCTTTCTCTGACACTTCAGCTATATAACTCCAAGGCGGACCATGCTAGATGTAACATGGTCTGTCCGAATGGAATTGATTATATTGATACAAAAAAGTAATCTTCATTTTCAAAGAATTGGCCTTACTCATAGGTCAAAAATTACGACTAGTTTTTTATTAATATACAAACAAAACAAGTAAGGGTTGCTTATTAGGCCGCTGTCTGGAAGTCAGCTTTAGCGGGGCGGTGGCAAAAGCGGCGCGTCCTAGTGTATATGTAACCGGCAATCTGTATAATCCGGCTTTCTATACAATACCTCAAGAACCATTCATAGCCAAGTAGCCTTAGGTAATTGGGAACAATCACCTAGATGCTAGCAATAAGCAACTACGGCGCGGTCAGACCTAGATGGGTGACTGTTTGTGGCATGATAGGTTATGAGCGTTTCGCGGTTGTTATGTTCCAGTCGTTAAGCTTCGTTGGAGGCATTCAGGCAGCTTAAAAACATTCAACCGCGAGGTTACGTAGATATAATGAGTCCCCAACCCGCAGTCGGCCAGCGTGGGGACATAAAGCCTTAACCCTCTCCTGAGAGGAGACCCGTGCCCAGCAATGGGACATTATGGGTTGGTTTTGTGTACAATAACTAAAAAGAAGTATTGCAATGTAATGCCTAATGCGCAGCCGGTAATGTGCAATGTACGGGAACAGATTAAAAACAATCTACTCAACCTCATCTGATTCGAATAATTCAACAACAACAAACAGTTTTTGTCAATCGGCGGCTGCATTAATCATTGTTCTATCTCTACGTGATTCTGAATAAAGTTGACATGATGCAAACGAAAATGTTTCATTTCACATACATGACAATGATAAATCTAGATAAAAATATGTATATTTAACACATGACCGGTGACCCAGCAGGTATCAAATTTTAAACTTTGTCTGAACCCCAGGCATTGTATATATTACCTAGGCATTGTTTAGAAAGACTGAATTATACAGATTGACGGTAACATATAGATTTATGAAAATGGAACTGGCCTCGAAGAACTACATTGTTGCACCACTCGCTCCTCCTCCGAGCCCGCTGACTTCGAGACCGTAGCCTAAGAAATACAATATTCATACTTATGTACAGCTATGTTGACCAAGAGGATATGACAAATGATGTGATGTTATTATAATTTTCTGTAAATGGTTGTGCTTACGTCCTATATTATTCATCACATGACTACTTAAGTATAATTGAGTTGGCTCAGAAGTTAAGTAAGTATATTATGTATATAAGAAATATTGACGGAAAAAAACCTTATAATAAATAACACTAAAGTTATATTTACGTGGAACTTGAGTGATACAACTTGTATTAAGTATTTATATTTTGTTATTCGTAAACATTTCCTCGATCTTTCTTATTTTTATATACACACATACAAACAGTTTTATTTTGGCACACTAGCGTAGATACTTAATTAATTAGAGAACTAGCTATGGTGGCAATACTTCAGGACATTCCGTCACACATAGATTCGATATAGTATCTCTTATAAGTGGTGGAATACACCAACAATCGCAATAGTGATCTCTTGCAGTATGACTTGTGGGTAGACCGCAGATCTCCTCAAAAGCACAATCAGGGCCAGGATTGTACTCTCCAGACGGGCATGTAGCTGGAAAGAGTGGATTTTATAAAATTAATAATGCAGTTAGAATTAAAATGAAGAACTGTTAAAGTTCAATATTATAATTAAGAAATTATCTCGTAGCAGTTCGGTTGGATGTAAGTAACACCATTACACTCGTCTTTCAATCAACAATTAGTTTATTTGACTTTAGGTGGTTAAGGAATCAACACGCCTTTTTCTACTTTACTCAGTGTAATGGGTTCAAACCCCAATTCACAAATTGTTGTTCTGAGACCAGTCTCAGACCACTGCTCTTTGTAAAGTTGTCTCCGTTTCATGAAAGGCCCCGCAGGATATCTTTCAAAAGAAGGTTCTGAATACCTAAAGATGTAAATGAAATTAATAAGTAAGTTAAATTTTAAGCTAGTAACTCGCTAATAACCATTTAACAGTATATCACACGCAAACTCTTGATCCTAGACAGAGCTTGTAATAGAAGTATAATTATTGTTATTACTATAATAATAATCATTCTTCTATATTTGTAAAACATACATATTACATACTAGTTGCACCCCGCGGGTGGTACCCGTGGTTGTCGTTGTACCTTTACACTTCAATCAATCAATCAATCAATTGCTTTTGATGAATTGATTGAATTGAAATCAAAACAGACAGACAAAATTTTTGATAATTGCTTTTTGATGTAGGTACCGTAAATACTTACCGTATATGTTTTAATTTACTGAACAGTTGTTATTTTTTAGTTACAGACACTTCAATTTTATTTATTTGTGTTGATTTATGATTAAATTATACCCAGACAGAACAAACAACCATGCTTATCACACAAGTAATTGTGTAGGGTCATAATCGAAGCCACGACCTCAGTTAACGGGTATAGTCGGTAACCACTAAACCAATGGACCCATCGAATGTTATATTGCATTTGATATTGTTGTGTTAATAATTATGTATATTATTCTATACATTTATGATACTGACCTATTTTAATTACTAGTCAGATAACCTTTGTATCCACTACGTCATATCTTTTTATCACCTGCTGGACTGCTAGAGAATACCTACCTTAAATCTTCTATTGCATAACAGACTGGGTTTAAAATAAAAGAAATGAATGGTAATAATAACACTCTTGTATCTATCAACAGTCTAGTATTAGTTGTATTATGTGAAAATCATTTCTTATTACGCAATGGATTCTGGTTATAAACGTATTTATTCGAAAATACAACGACTATATTCAAGAGGTAGGTATAGCAAAGATCTGCCCTCAAATAGACACATCACAGGCAACCAAAAAACAAATAAAGCAAAAAGTTATGACAAAAACATTAAAAACATACTTTAAGAATATATTTATTCTAAATGTCTAAGACCGCATCTAATTAATAAATAAATAATACTCACCGTATGAGTCTTTGAGAAAAACCAAAAGCACAAAAAAAATAACAGCACACGACCGCATGTTGACCGCACACACAGATAAATGAGAATGCATTATCACTGGCACATCTGAGTGTTATATAAACTTCTAGCCTCCGTATGTCAGTCACCGCTAATTCGTGTAACTATAACGTGTTTCTATTGTTTTTTACATTCATCTTAATTGACCAGCAGAAACAACTAATTGTCTTTTGTTTTCTGATAGGTATTTGCGTCAGTTATGGTGTGATGTCGCGTTAGATATGCATGGACACCGTAAAGTAGCCTCCGAGATTTTAAGTACATATTCAAAATGCAAATGAGTGAAATATCCAAGTATGAATTGAAATCAAGATTTGAAGAATAGGGCGATGAAAATGGCATTATAATTGTTCTCGTTTAAATTGACGTAATGTGAAAATAATAGAAACACAAGCCTTTTGTTCATAATATGACAATTGACATGCTTCTCCCTAAAATAAGTAAACACCAAATAAAAAAAACCTTTTGAGATAATTCTGAACAATTAGTTACAATAAACAGGGTTATTATCCGATGACGCAATGATAGAATGTTGAACTTCGATGAGGTTGCTTCTCACACAGAGATATTCTAGATCCATGTTTGTTATTTCTTTTGAGATAATTCTGAACAATTCGTTACAATAAATATTTTAGGGTTATTACCCGATGACGCAATGATAGAATGTTGAACTTCGATGAGGTTGCTTCTCACACAGAGATATTCTAGATCCATGTTTGTTATGGGACTTCATTAAAAAGGTAAGACTAATTTCTTATACTAAATATGTACAATTAATAATTTTATAGGAGCGTCACTTCGCTCTACGAAACCAGTATCATAGATATTGTTGTAATTTAATTTGGATGCCCAATGGTGCAGAAGCATCTCACTTAGTCGACATAGTGTTGGTCACCATGTTGCATTGTCTGCACTCACAATGAGGATGGTGACCCCTACTCTTGGACTATTTTCATGCATTTCATCAGGCGGAGTAGAATCACCTTGATAGGCTTAAACATAAAATTGAAAATATGCATCTAATCCTCTAAATAGTTAAACATATTTTTATTTGGTCTTGGGCAAGTGTCGCTGCAACACTTTGCCCGTGTAAATGTGGTTTATCGCGACAAGAAGTAGCCCATATACTTTTCCGTCCAATCTATCTATATACCGAAATTAATCCAAATCGCTTTCGTGGTTTAGCCGTGAAAGCGTAACAGACAGGTAGTCAGAATTTCTTTAAAATTTGTTATTTAAATTAAAGTAACCTATATGTATTGAAGTGTGTAGTGGGCTTAACAATACCTTTAATACCATGAAAGGGCTTACGGCAAGTTTTATTTTCTGATCTGCTCTTTATTTCTTTAGTTATTCTGTTTTATTAAAGTTATGGCAGAACAACATGTGTCGAGACAACTATTTTATGTTTGTCATAAACACGTGCTGGTGACACACAGCAAATGTACCACATTTTGTGAGCAGAAAACAGATACAAGCATAATACACTAATATACTTTTATAATATCTCACTTTAGGTAATGCTATGTCCAAAATGAATTATAATTGGAACATGGCCCGTCTGATCCTGACACATCATACAATACGCGGCCGTCTCTCAGGACTCCTCCGAATGATCCTTGATGATTTTAATTTATTAGGGTTCTTTGATATGACTTATCTCTTTTGACAGAGATTTGAATAGTTACTGAAATATACACACGCAGTAGTCGAATTTCTGCCAGTTACAACTTACTTGATTCTGTTTACATTAGAAAAGGCTCTTCCTTCAGCTTTTTGTTTATACCTATAGTGCTGCCAAAATGACTTTGCTCAGCCTGATGGAAAGCATGAGCAGAATCCAAGAGCGGTGGCAGAGTGTACTCACACACACAACACGGTGACCTTCACTATGGCGGCCTAGTCAGATGCTTCTTCACACCCCTTTTGTAAAGCTTTACTTTGGTTTACATATGTAGAATATCAACTTAACAATTATCCACCCTTTTTGAAAAGCTTTACTTTGGCTTACATATATAGAATACATATATGTAAACAATTATCCTACTGGTTTTATAATACCTGAAAGTACTAAGTACTCCTGACTTCGTGTAGCAATTCATGAATATCGGTTGACTAGATAAAACGTTAATTATAACAAAAATAGCAACACACAGAAGACCAACCTGAGCAGATAGCATTCGTGCTGTCGTGTTTTGGTGGTAAGTGACCCCGGGGTCAAATGATGCAGAGGCATCTCAATAAGCCGCCAAAGTATGGACAACTTAGCGAAGGTCACAGGAACTCGTTCAATGCAAGCAGCACAGGACCGGCAGATATGGCCTTTATCTTGCGAAAGGTCTGTATCGAGCGTCTTTTGGTTGAGAGAATGATGATGTGTTTATCGTCTTTCAGTGTAACACTTGTAGCAAAAATAACACGCTGCATAATACGTTTTACACTGGATTTATCAGCACACAGGTGTCTAATGTTAATGAATACATAAAGAAAACATTAGGTATTGGAAATCTTTGTTATTATCTTTATAAGTTATTCTAATTATTCAGATTATGATCGTCATGCTCCGTAGCTACATTAGTAACACAATTTGCGCACTTATATTACGGTCCCGCCAACACGTTCCCTATGATACATACGCTTCTTATCCGCGGTTTTTGTTGCTTTAGAATCAGATATTAATCACTGTTTCACTGAGTTTTATATAAACTAAATAAACGTAGCCTGTCCGTGTGGTGACGGATTAAGAATACAAAGTGTCACCACCCCTATTCATTCCATGGGTGTCGTAAGAGGCGACTAAAGGAACAAAATAAGCAGCTAACATCCTGCCAAGAGAAGGAAAACTTGAAACAAACCCTTTACCAACCTGTCTGACCAGCGTGGTATAGTAGGCCAAAACTTCCTTTCAAAGGAGAGGCCTATGTCCAGCAGTGGACTGTTAAAGGCTGTTGATGATGAAACGTAGCCTAAGTTACTCTAGATAACATCAGCTTTCTGCCAGCGAAGTCCTTTCAAAATCGGTCCAGCCTTCTTTCCAGAAATTAGTCCAAAAACTGAAAGACAGGTAGAGAAACAATCCCCTAGCCAAGTTGCAAACGTTTTCCGGTTTCTATTCTATTCTCTTCTTTCACTGACTAGTCACTCAGTCACGTGATCAAAACAAAATATTAGCCAATGCAACAAGAGAATAGAGAAATATAATAGAGAATAAGAATAGAAAACGAACAACGTTTGCAACTTGGCTAGGGGGGCAGGTGTCGACTGCGATAGGCTGATGATGATAGTACGTAGTCTTCTTCTCAATTTACGGGTCAGTCCCTTCTCGGTGGAGCAATCGCCACTCCTGTCTATTTTCCGCAATCCGTTTGATCTCTTGATAGGCCACGACTCCTACTTTCTCCTTTACTTGTTGTATGTACGCCAATCTAGGCCTTCCGCGTTTTCTTCTACCTTCTATCTTTCCTTCTAGAATGGTTTTAAAAAGGTTGTCGTGTCTTATCAAATGGCCAACCATTTTGCTTCTTCTATTGTCAACAGTATTCAGAAGTCTCCTTTCTTCGTCAACCATTTGTAGGACTTCCTCGTTGGATTTTTTATCTGTCCAACTGATGTTCATCATCCGCCTCCAGCACCACATTTCAAATGCTGCCAACTTATCTCTGTCTCTTTGAGTCAGCGTCCACGTTTCGCAGCCATAAAGCGCAATGCTCCAAATATAGGTTTTGATGAGCTGTTTTTTTATGTTTATGTTAATCTTTGCTTTAAATTGATGTTTTTTGCGGTTGTAGGCTTGTTTCGCGATTGCTATGCTCTCTACTATGTCCCAAGAACATCTCGAGTCCTGTGTTATTCGGCTACCTAGATACTTAAAACTTTCTACCTGTTTTATGTGATTGTTGTTAATTTCAATATGGCTGGCTATGGATTGAGATTTGGAGGTAATTAGAATTTTGGTTTTATTGCAGTTTATACTTATTCCAAAGTCATCAAAAGTACTATTCATTATTGTTAGAAGTTGTTCTAAATTGTTCGTGGTCTCGGCTATTGCTGCAATATCATCTGCAAATCTAATAAAACGTATAGTTTCCCCATTAAACTTTACCGCTCCTTTACCCGATTCTACAATTTTTCTTATGGCATATTCAACAAAAATATTAGGTAACTAAATAATTAACTATGTTCCTTTTAAACAAAAGTTATTACAGTAACTTTATCCCAGTTATTCAACAGATGTCCCAGGATGGCAAATGCACAATTTCAAATACACCATTAATCAATAATTAAGCTAAAGATGTTAGTTGGTATCATACTTTTGTCAAACTTCCATCAACTTATTTCTGGAAAATATCAATTAATCGTTAAGTTACATAATAAGGTCCATATCGAGTGCTTTAATCTCAGATTTCAGAAACAAGATTGTTTGTATGATTGAAGGCTTTAATTAATTAACTGTAAGGTGCTTTCATTTCATTCCTTGGTTTTTTAAGTGGAAACTTCTACAGACAGTGTGGAGTAAATTCATTTTAAGTTACTGTTCTTTCTCTTCTTGCATTGAATGCTTCTTTTTACTTTTTAATAGGTCGGTTATAAGTAACATTCTAGCATCCCTATTGAGTAAGATGCACTTACCTTTATTACATAAGATATTCAATATGTCTATACTAAAGTACTTACTCGTTGTTATTAGGTAGAATCTAATACGTACCTTTACATACTAGTTTTCTTCAAAACAGTTTTTAGTAGTTTCCAGAACGTTGTAATAATGTGGAAATAGTTATAGGTACTTAAATAAAATTTAGATAAATAAGCGGGATTCTCCACGCAGTTATAGCAGTGTTATTTAATTTAGATGTGTACACAATAAATTAGACTAGTTTCCTTAGAATTATCATTTATTATTCATATCAATTATTAAACACAGCCACTTAGTGATACACACGTATTAGTATCTATTTTCCTATACGTGCCCGGCATACACCAGCAGTCACATGTGTGCTTCGGATAAGAATGTGAGCTTCTAGAAGCACATGAAGGCTCTAGCCCGCAGTTCGGACCAGGATTATATTCTCCGGGAGGACAATCAGCTGAAAAATACAAACATCACTGTTTAAAAGAAGCTCTGTATATTGATGTGTGAAAAGTAACGCTACAAATTTGTTGTATATGGGGAATAGCTTAAACTGTATCGATAGTGTTGTGGTTTAAACGACAACCTCCTCGCTTCTAACTACATGTGTGGTGACTGTTGTATTTTCGATAGAACAATATCAAAATATTGTTCTATCGAAAATACAACAGTCACAGTAGAAAAAAATTGCCAATCGACTTTGGCAATTTTTTTTCTGAGTCTAGGTTAGTGCCGTAAACAACCTTTTCTGCGGCCTGTACGAGTTTCTATAACTGCGTCCTTGTTATTTTTTAGATATTATAGGTACCCTAACTAGAGCATTGATATGTATAGGTCTACTTTATTTCAAATCTATTTTTTTAAGAACTAGAACTGATGTGGGCGAACAAGTAGAGCATAGGAGCTATTTAAGTGGACCCTTTGACTATTTCAACACCAACTGTGTCTCACTCACTAAAACTCAAACACAAGTTGACTAGTGTAAATGCGCTTGCCCACCCTGCACCCTGATGCTAAAGATGCTAAGGGTCACAAAAATGAGCGCGTTTTGACTTAATTGACAGCTGTTTTGATGATACTGGCATGTAGGTACGTATTTGTTGAAATCGGAGACCAGAGGCCCAATCATTCTGCATCGGTCTAATTGATGCAGAATTATCTGTCCAGACCGCCATAGTAGAGGTCACCATGCTGCATTGTCTACCCACACCATGAGGAAGGTGACCTCTACTCCTGGATTCTACCCATGCTTTCCATCAGGTAGAGCAGTCACTTTGGTTGTCTTAAATATATTTAAAAAAAAAGATCTCTAGAAAAATAATGGTCCTGCCTGGTCTGGCCATTCATGCGCCCCCCAGAGTATACGCCATGTGCCTGGGCATCGGTGGCACCGTTCTATTTACGGCACTGGTCAGGGTGCATTTTTGGTCCGGTCTATAAATGACTGTAAACTCCTCCATGACTCAGGATATTATCCTAGTGACCTTTTAAAACTCGACTTTGCGAAGATCGTTGGACAATGCTATTTTGTACCGTATGACCTTTTATTTACAACATGTATCTACGCAAAATTTTCAGGATAGACGCACTAATGTAATAAATTAGAGCGCCTTCACACTAGCGTTTGTCCAGCGTAGGCGTTCGATAAACGTATGCGCAGCGCAGACGCCGCGACGACGAGGCGCAGGCGTCGCGTCGTCGCGGCATTTCTTCTGTAGTCAATTGAACGCTGCGCTAACGCGGCGCAGACATCACACAATTGCGTTGTCGTTTCGGGAATATCATTAACAAAATGGATTCTGACGAGGAAACTCTATTGTTGACTTTGCTGTTAAAAAAAAAAACGAAAACGTGCAAAAAAAATAAAAGGATGTGGGAGAGCCCATTAAGGAGTGCACGGTTAAGTGAAAGTGATTATTTTGTACTTTATTGTAAACACATAAAAAATGATTCAAAATATTTTATAATAATAATAATATACTTTATTTGCTTAAATTTTTATTCTTACTTTCGAATGGCGAAGCCTATATTCGATGAACTGTTGCAAAAAATACACAGTGACATACAATATCAGGATACACATTTGAGGCTTTGTGTATCGCCTCATTTGGGCGATGTCTAATGTGAACAGGAATGTACATGACTCCGCACTAACGCAGCGTATTCATTTATCCTTCCGCAACGCTGCGACAACGCGACGCCTGCGCCTCGTCGTCGCGGCGTCTGCGCTGCGCATACGTTTATCGAACGCCTACGCTGGACAAACGCTAGTGTGAAGGCGCTCTTAGACAAAACACAAGTATCTATTTTAATTTAAGATGATCGCTAGTTTTAATGTTATAAACGTTTGTAATTATTATATAATCATTTTGCCATTAGTACCACTATTACTGTTTTTAAGTGAAATTAAAAATTAATTAATAAGATAAAAGCAAATATCTAATAATTAAAACATGAATAGAAAGGGGCAATATCATTATTAGTAAAACTTTATTATATGGACCTCATTTAATATGATAAAAGCCAGATCGCGTATTCATACAAATATTCTAAATTTGAAAGTCGGTCTGTTACGCTTTTAAGACAAAACTGAGGCACGTTTAGTACAGTTTGGTATGGAGATACTCTGAGGAAGGACATAGACTAACAACATACACGCAGACGGAACCACTGGCTAAACATTTAACATACTACTACGTGTCAACCCTGAATTAAATACTGATGTGTATTTAATTCAGGGTTGACACGTATACCTACAATCGCATCGAATGCTTGTGATTGTGATAGGAAGCGTAAAAAACTTTTTTCGATTCCGAAGTACTTTTAGTTGCTTTCACTTGGCTCCGACAACGCGTAATATTTTATAGATAGTGGTCGCCCACTGATTGAAATTCGATTATAATTTTTACTTTCCGCACTTTTCCTCCAAATAAGCTTTATTCTAAATGTGCCAAACTTCATACTCCTCCGTTTTGCATACGTTTCGTACTAAGCTTAGATATGCTTCTCGTATTATTTGTATGAATATTGACTTTATGGCACAGGGAAGAAAGAATCGGTGCAATATGGCCTTCGGTCTATATTGCACCGATTCTCTACAAACATTTTGTGTCAGTTTATAATATTATCAGTCATTCTAAAAACATTTATAAATAAATGTACTCACATAATGCCAACGCCAAGACCGCGTAAAACACTAACAACACGTTTATCCAGGTCTTCATTTTTAACTAAATTTCGTCTTAGTAGGAACACAAACCTCTATATATACTTATTTGAGATGTCACCTTCATAAATTAAGAACGGAATATAAATCACGACCGGTTTGGTCACAACAGTTCGAAACTTTGGCTTGTTTTATAATATAAGAATATATTACAAAACGATAAAATACAATCAGTACGTTAATATAGTATCGATTGACCCTATAGTTTGAATGCAATAAGTATATACAATGGGCATATAGTCATTGTAGCTATTGACCGCTTGTTTATGATAACATGCATGTTTATTCTAGTTAAATGTCGAAAACGATACATAAATATGTTACCGACCTACATATAAGTAGATAGGTACGTATTGATTATGCATTTATTTGTGACGTGTTCTGATTCATTTTCCGAAGGTGACCAGAATACGGAGTTTGACCACTAAGCGTCCTAAGACCTTACTATACAGGGCAATAGCCCTGTAAAGAGAAGATAGAGAAGGAGAAGGAAAACTTAAATATCAATCCCTCCAGCTAGTGTGGAATTAGATCCAGCTGTGGACTAATAGGATAAGGCTTTGAATGATGATTTTAATTACATGAATTTCTTATGCGACCGCATAATATTCAAGAGACGTGCCTAACGTGGGTGGTTTTGACAGTTTATTTCTTCATCTACCAACTGCTAATTGCGCTACATGTGACCCATATCACATTGTCACCTCAACTGAAGGTACCCACCGCAAATAAAAAAATAGATAAATAACAGGGAATCTTTACTTAATGAATTTTTATCTTTATCTAGGTTTCTCTCGTTTTTGTTATTTTTTCATGAAAATACCAATAAATAACTCTTCTTGACTCTTACTCTAAAACTGGAAAAGGCGGGGCATTTATTTTGCACTTAAGGTTTACCGATGATACACTTACACACAGCCTTAATGAAGCCTCCCAACGAATAGGTCTTCGGAGGAACCTAGACAAGACAAAGATCCGACCTCGTTGCTCCGGAACCAGTATTTATTGATGATACCCCTCTCGAAGTTGTCAAGGAATACATATATCTCGGTCAACTAATGGTGATGGGTAGATACAACTTGGAAAAAGAAGCCGATAGGAGGATTAAATTGGTCTGATCCGCGTTTACGAAGTTGGGTCACATATTTTTGTCGGATATACCACAGAGCTTTTTACGGGTAATTTCTAAAAACAGCCCGAAGTCTAGAAGTTTGGCGGCGATTCACGGCCGTGCCTCGGAGATCACGTTAAGTAGTGGGTCTCGGTTGTCATGAACATCTATGGCAATCGTTATTTAGAAGAATTTCCGTTCTCCATCGTTGCCAAGGTCCAATGCCAATCGCTCGGTGGAAAAACTGAAATTCAGATAAAACCGGTAGAACTAGTAGCTGACCCCAAATAATCTTGGGAATAAAGGCTACGAAGATGATGATGCCACAGAGCTTGAAAACGAGTCTTTAATCAATGCGTCCCGGTAATGCCGACGGACGGTGCTGAGACGCTTAAAATCGCTCAACCTGCTATGGAGAGAGCTATTGCTAGGAGTCTCCCTCAAAAACAAACTCTTCGGAACGAAGTGATCTGTTAGAGAACTAAGGTAAGTGACATAGCTCTTAAAGTTAGTAGGTTGAAGTGGCAATGGGCAATTATACCCTCATACTGATGATACTGACATAACACAGCTAACCCTCCACTGCTTTCATATCTATTCCTCTTTCAAGATAGGTTAATAAAAGTTGGCATTCATATGAAGAAGTGCTACTTGGTTCTGGTCCTAGCATCAACTCACTTTAAGAGAACTGGAAAAAGGAGATAGTGAAATCACTGGGGAAAGGATAACAATAACGGGGAACTTCTTGTTACATTAAACGAGAATGAAGAATCTTAGATTAGAAATATCTCTGATGTTCTTTTAGTCTAATTCTGTTGATGGCCAAACTAAGGTTTTTCTTCATGGACAACTTTTGACATATGTAGGGATGGATATGCAGGCCCTGGACAGTATTAAGAAGTTAGAACACCAAGCAAAAGACTATCAACTATAACTTTCGTATTTAATTTTCGTATGCAACAGAAATTGGTGGTTTCTAATCTAGTTTGTTTGTGGATTTCATTATAATTAAGGAATATCATTAATCAATATTAATTTATACAAATCAAATGCATAGTTTTTGTTGTAAAGAGGAATTTATTTGTTTTGAACGGGTTATACCACTCGTGATCACGGGTGGACTGTCTAAGAGTCTACAAGTGACCACGAGCTGTAAACCCGCCAAAAAGGGAGAGATATGGAGGTGTGAAATTTGTAAAGTGTCGTGATTGTCAAGAAAAAAGTACTCTGCGCAAATAATTTTATTGTTAAAAAAAAGGATAACAATTATTTAAAAAAATATACGAACATCAGTGTCTGTTTCATGTTTATGTCACAAATTTCCTCCTTTTGATACCACTGATGTTTTAATGTAAGTATTTCTGGTCCACTCTTTAAAGCATAAATTTTACAGGATTTTGATAAAAGTTAATTCCTATACCTAATACTAACAAAATAGTTTAGTTAATCCATATGCCACAACTTTCTTGAAACAAATGGACAGAAAAATTTCAAAAATTGCTATTTTGATGTAATTACCATATATTCTTCAACATGCACTTATTAAAAAACTGTTCATTTAATATTATAATCAGTCCTCACACTCCAATTTTATTTTTTTGTATGTATAGATACAGATTTATCATTTAACTTAATATTATTTCATTGTAGTTGTATTTGAATATATGAATCAATTTTACTTTTCTATGTTATTATAGCTTAAAATCATTCATTCATCACAAGTGAATAGATTTGATGATGTTATTATGCTCAGGCTTCTCATTTGAAATTTCTTTAGACTTGTAGCGGTCAACGGGTTGAAGTCCAGTATCATTTATATAATGTATAGTACAATACATTATGTACAACTGTCACTGCACTGACTCCTTTCTCGCCGCAGACTCTCCCAGGGATCTTGTAACATGGATGGGTGTAAATATGCATCAATGTTCGTCCTATTGTCTTGTCCATATTGACTGTTGTTACTTGAGTTGCTCTGTAATTATAAAACAAATGATAAATAAATAATAAAAAATACTAAAAGAATGTTACTATGTTTTATTTTTGACTTATTTGTGTTAAGTTCCTGTACTGTAGGTACTATTTTCAGTTCTCATTTAGGTAAGTATTAAAATTAAGAAGTACTGCTATTTTTTAATCAAAAGATATACCTAATAACCTACTGATAATACACATTGTAAAATAATGCTTCATAGCTGCAAAACAGTCTGTAAAATTGGAGATCCAATATCAAATGACATCAATTTTGTGGAATCATTATCATCATCATCATCAACAGCCATTAACAGTCCACTGCTGAACATCGGCCTCTCCTTTGAAAGGAGGTGTTGGTCTACTATACCACACTGGCCAGACGGATTAATAAAGGGTTTATTTCAAGTTTTCCTTCTCTTGGCAGTGATGTTAGCTGCTTATTTTATTCCTTTAGTCGCCTCTTACGCCACCCATGGAATGAATAGAGGTGGTGACACTTAGTATTCTTAATCCATCACCACATGGACATTTTGTGGAATACTTTATATAAATTGTATACATTAAAGGTAGTTATTATTATAGGCCCTTTAAAGGCTGTGAGTGGTATTCCACTCACAGCCTTTAAAGGGCCACTGCTGAACGTAGGCCTCTCCGTAGAAAGGAGATTATAATATCATATAGGTCAACTCTGTCTGTTACACTTTAAAAGCTATAGTACTGAACCTATTCAGATGAAATTTACAAGACATATGGGTACTTAACCACGGGTGGAGTGGAGACTCAGACGAATGCTAGTAATATGTAAATTGATTTTTACAAATCATTAAGTATATTCCGTGTTGTGTTTACACATCCATTTATAGATTTAGTCAGTAAAATTTAAAAATACTTACATTAAAACTACTTGTCGAATTATTACTCCATCTATTGTTGCGTAAATTTCGTCTTTGATTGTGTTGAGAGTTATTAAAATGATGGTTTTGGTATCTTTGATTTCGTGTAGGGTCTCTATGTCTCTGATTATCTGGAGTACTTTGATTTAATGGTATAAAATCTGACATTTTTGCAGACTTAGTAGCTACTAGTGTATATTAAATTTCTAATTACTTCAAATTTCAAGTCCTTCTACTTTCGTTTAACGGTGTTGAGATAAACATGCACTTCTGCACTATTTACTTCTTTCGATGAGATGGCTACCACTTACCAGCCGAAAAATATCAGCTATTTCTGCTAATGTCAGCTATTTACTTTGCAGCGTACTAGTCTTTGTAGTAATCAAATGTGGTATAAATAAATAGGGATCATCTTCCGATAAAACGAACAAGAAACTAAAATTATCCAAGAACATTGGAAGATTTCAAAGTATATTTTCTGAATCTGAAAGATGTCAAAAATTTATTATGACATGTCTAGTGACGCGAACTACAGATAAATATTTTTTTATTATTAAAATTGAGTTGTAAACTTGTAATGCCATTTAACAAGAATCATTGAAAAACTACTCTATCGTGCCCGTTAGAGTAGTTTTTTGGAATTCCACTCTGGATATCTTTTGCAACTTTACGAGATAGTTAGAAGGACGAAGATGTACAAAAAATATTTAAATTATAAACATAATTTCTTTCTTCTTCTTCCAACTCCGTTTCAGATACAATCATCACCATCGTGCAAAACATCAAGCCGTGTGTGTTGAATATCGCACTATATAAATTTATGCACTAATCTCTTCATCCGCTACAAAGCTATCGAAATAACTTTTAAAACTTCATCTTTCCTTATAGTTATAGTTATGATCCTGGGAGACAGTAACACCAAAAATGGGTTTAAGGAAAACCATTGGCAAGTTTATGAAATTGGCACAAGAAACTACACGGTAAAAGCTTGTAGTATGCATTGGTAGGCAAATTACCATAACAATCACCTACTTCGTACTTCAATCACTCATACATCTGGAAATCTCCCGGCGATAGCTACAGAAACCAAATTGATTTCGTCATAGTACCATCGCGATGAAAGTCTTCAGAAGTAACATAAAAACAATCCCAGGTGTCGAATGTTTTGTGATCATAGTCTACTCGTTACAACTTCACTCTTCGCTTGAAAGATTCCGAATCAACAACTATTCTTTTAGTATTTACAATTACAACGAGCACTCGAGAACTGAGATGGCGGCATATTTATTGGATGTGTCAGACTCTTGAACCAGCGATGTGATGTCGTAGACACCACTGCTAGAAGCGGATGAGGCCGAGATGCTTGGTCTACTGAGCTGAATATGAGACAGCCAGTGAAGACTTGGGGGCTTAGAATTTACAGGGCCAAAACTAAAGTCATGATAATTTACAGAATCGGAGAACTATAGGAATAGTATTGAAATGGTTACAACTGCAATGGAAAAAATATTGAAAAACCATAACATCTCGAAATGATCAAAAATATATTATTATGCAGGTGTTACAGTATGAAATTACCGTTTTATTGTAATAAGTACTTCGAATTGACAATGTCAATTCATGGTTTGAGGTTTTTGAGTGAAGGTTTTCGCACCATACACTTCGGGGGTGTAAACGAAGGGCGTGTGTGAGACTCCCGGAGGAACCGATTTACTCGCTAAACCCCGCGGCGGCCTACCCCGGCAGTTAGAAGGAACACCACAAACGCATCAGCGGCTTCTGGAGTCCCCTCTGCCTTACCCCACGACTGGCGTACATCCCGGGGTGATTATTCCCGGCAGCACCGCCGCACCGCGGGTGTCACCTGTCTCGGGTCGTTTGCAGCCATCACATCTACCAAAGATGTGGCTGCAACGACCCTTTAAGCGTCGATTACGGTTCAAATCGTACCTATGAGGTTCTTCTTTTTAAAAAATTGCAACATTCGATTATCGACTTTCAGTTGTTTTTTTTATTCAGCTTAGGCAACAGAGATGGATACTTAAAAAAATTGAATGATTTTTGAATACGAGTTCCGACGCGGAACTAACCAGAACTAACGCTGCAGAAACAGCTCGCAATATCAATTTTGCGTTTGGAGAGGGGACTGCTAATGAACGCACCGTGCGATTTTGGTTTAAAAGCTTTCGTGATGGAAATTTTGATTTGAAGAACGTATCACGTGGACTACCGCCCACACATGTGAATAACAATGAATTGAAAGAGATGGTAGAAGCCGATCCGAGCCAAACTACCCAGGAATAACCAACAATAGTGACTCATTTGCGTCAAATCAATAAAATAAATAAATAAGTGCGCGTGGTAGAGCAGAAACATACGCGTGTTGATACTTGTTGCCTTGTTGAATCGATAATGAAATGAAGGAATATTGGATCGAATTGTGACATGTGATGAAAAGTGGATTCTTTACGATACCTAACCGTAAGCGAAAAATATAATGGCTGACCCCAGGTCAAACGCCGCAACAGTGTCCTAAAGCAAAGCTTACCAATAAAAAGGTAATGGTAACTGTTTGGTGGTCTCAGCATGATGTTATTCACTATAGTTTTCTCCGATCTGGTGAAGCAGTAACGGCAGATGTCTACTGTGCCGAACATAAAACAATGATAGCAAAACTTGCAGTGAAACAGCCCCAACTCATGAATCGATCTTCGCCATTAATGTTCCATGATAACGCGAGACCTCATGCAGCACGAGAAACCAATTAAGCTGTAGAGCGTGCTTTACCCTCCGCATTCGCCAAACCTTGCTCCAACAGACTACCATTTTTTTCGTGATTTGGACAATTTTCTATGTGATAAAAAGTTTTCTTCCCAGGCAGTTGCAGTAATCATCACCTTGTTATCGGTTTCTGTTTTCAAGTATTTGGTTTTTAAGAACAACAGAATATAGATAAGTTGATCGATTAAATAATGAAAATAATCTATTTAGTAAAAAACAATTCATTTTAATTTAACAGTATGATATTAATTTTAAATTAGTCTAAAACTAGAAGCAAAAACTAGCTATAAGTTTTACATGCTTAAATCAATAAAAAATAAATTTCCTTACAGTCCATAGGCACTAGCATAGCCACGCATATAATACAATATAATTATATACTATTGTCACTACACTGACTCTTCTCACCGCAGATTCTCCCAGGGATCTTGTAACATTGATGGGTGTAAATATGCATCAATGTTTTTTCTATTGTCTTGTCCATATTGACTGTTGTTACTTGAGTTGCTCTGAAATTATAAAAAGGAAAAGATAAGCATTTTACTCTAGGTTACATACTTTACGTTTGTTATATTCATTACTAGCTTGTCGCCCGCGGCTTCGCCCGCGTGGAAATCGTTTATATCGCGCGACACGGTAAGGGTAAATTAAACAATCTTACATGATATTATGGAACTTCGACACAAACTTTCGTCAACTATTTCAAACCCTTCTACCTTTATTTTCGCGATAAAGAGCATCCTCATCTCATCCTTTCCCAAGTTCAGTTCTATCTTCATACCAAATTTCATCAAAATCGGTTCACTGGTTTAGGCGTGAAAGCGTAACAGACAGACAGACAGACAGACAGACAGTTACTTTCGTATTTATAATATTATAGTAGGGATTACACCATCGGAAAGTAGATTTCATCAAACAGAAAATACCCCAATTTTTTGAAAATTTGAAACAGGTGAATTTTCGATATAATGTCAAAATAGGGTGAAAAAATAAATATTTAAAATCAAATAAATTACAGTGTATTCGGAACATAAAAAGGTAAGTTTTCACTAAACTTCGTTTAAAAATAATTTTATTTGTAAAAGATAAAAATAAAAACCAAAAACTTGGTTTTTTGAATTTTTCACATATAATTTGAGGTTATGTGAAAAAAAGTGTAAATAAAAAATCGGCCAAGTGCGTGTCAGGCCACGCACAGGAAAGGGTTCCTCAGTCACCCATAATGGTACGTGGATTAGAAATTGTATCCAATGATGATTAGAAATTGATAATTGTTATGTTTACGTATTAATGCGTTAATTATGTATGACGTTTTTTTTTTATTATTTTTGTATGACGTTTGTAGTTTGTAAGCACATTGTAGAAGTTAAGCCTCTATAACTCCTCAACTAACAAAGTCATCTAATTCGTTATAGTTTTTATTTAAAGTTCATTATATGGAACACTATCACGAATGTTTCCAGATTTTTTAGCAGGCCGTTTAGCTTTTAGAGGGGGGAGACGCCATGTTTTTACAAAAAAGTTGCCTTTAAAGTGGATATTCTCGCAAACGGATCCCTAAATCAAAAAATCGTCTTAACAACCCTGTAATGTTTTTAAAAGACCTATATAATGATACCCTACATGATGGGGTAGCCGCGAGAAAAAAAAAACATCCCCACTTTACGTGTAGGGGAGGTACCCTAAATAAAAATATTTTTAAATAATTTAAATGTAGCACTATGTCGACGTAATTACAATACATATTCATGCAAAGTTTCATCTTTCTAACATTTACCGTTTGGACGATAAGTCGAGGACGGACGGACGGACAGACGGACATGACGAATCTATAAGGGTTAGAAGTCATAAACTTCGGAACCCTAAAAAGTTGTAGATCTTTTAATTACCTACAACTTTGCAATTTAACTTTTTCCATAGGACTCGTAGTTTTGCCGGAAATCGAGAAAAACCGTTATTTACACTTTGTTTTATATATTTAGCCATCCAAAGTGACTCTACCCTGCCTGATGGAAAGCATGAGCAGAATCCAAGAGTCGGGGCTACCACACTTGCTGCGAATGCAGACAATAATGTATGGCGACCCGAGATGCTTTTTCACGCCCCACTTATAGGACCCGAAAACCTCCCCCCTACCCCTTCCCGACCGTACTCAGATCGCCCGTAAATTATTTTTCCTTTCATTTTTATAATTTTCTCCTCCTATTCCAATAGGTTTCATCCTACTATAATTTTATTTGTTTTCAAAAATTATCTACCCTAGTGTACTGGTCTCTAAGTCATTTACAAACTATCATTATGGTTGCCATGCAAGTGTGTTATGCCTAGCAACCTATGAAATTTTGACAGGAGATAAACAGTGATACATTTTGATATCTACGATTTATGTATTTTTAAAACCACCTTTGTATCTCGATTATTGCAGTAAAAAGTAGCCTATGTCCTTTCCCAAGTTCAGTTCTATCTTCGTACCAAATTTCATCAAAATCGGTTCAGTGGTTTAGGCGTGAAAGCGTAACAGACAGACAGACAGACAGAGTTACTTTCGCATTTATAATATTAGTAGGGAAGTAGGGATTACCGGTGTCAAAAAATCAGGCTTTCATAAAAAAAAATGTTATGTTGAGAATACATTTTACAGAAGTAAAATAACTGTTGCCTACATATATGACTAGAAAATTGAAAAATTAATCCACAATAATATTAAATTCGAACTCAGTCTGTTACGCATTGCTATACAGCTAAATTTCATTGAAATTTCGCATGGTGTTTCGTGATTCTAAAGGAAGGATATAGGGCACTTTTTGAAGTGAAACTTCTTTAGAATCGTAGTGATTTCAAACCGGATGCAACACGAAACGACAGGTAAGAGACAATAAATATAAAATTAGTGAGCCAGAGCGAGAGAGCAAATGTCGGAGTGTACAACCCATCGGAAATGACGTCATGCAAACTCATGAGAGAGATTACTTATCAAATCGAGATGTTGGTAAAAAATATCAGATGTAAAATGAAACAATATTTTATTTATGTGTATCTATTTTTTTACACTTTTAAACAAAATACGTGAGCTAATACTACTGTACACTATAATTTTGACCTATTATAAAACAGAGATAAAAGTCGCGCCAAAGATGGCGTCCAGCTGTCAAAGTCGAAAGAAAATGTGAAATGTTATAACATGCTAAGTTTGTTATGTTATGACATATTATTATAATTGGATGAATTACACATGTTTTAATTTTAAAAATGATGGCTGAGTATGTAATTTATCGTTAAATATTCATCTGATTCTTTTGTCAATTTGCCGAAGTTTCACTTCTATCGTGTGTGAATCGCACACACACCTTTTTTTAAGCTACCCCACCCCAGCCTGCAAATTTATGGTATTCGCAATAAAAAAAATACTAATCGACAGATTTTAAATAGCTCAATTCAACTACGTAGCCCTTTCAAATTGCTCACCTTTAATTATTTAATTAAAAACAAATAAAGTCCTTGAAAAAAATTTAATTTATCTGTATATTCAAACTCTTATATCTTGTGATGAATACAATATTTCAAATTGCTCAAAGTTCTAAAATACTGCTCAAGTTGCATTTGTAATTGCTCAAGTAGAGTTCTCACCAGCTCCACTTTCCTTAATTATTAAATAAATATAAATAGTTTGAATAAATTTTTAACCAAACAATAACCTACCCTACCCCAGAATGCAATGAAAAAAATACTAATCGATAGATTTTCAATAGCTCAATTTAACTACGTACCCCTTTCAAATTGCTCACCTTTAATTATTTAATTAAAAACAAATAAAGTCCTTGAAAAAAAATCAATTTATCTGTATATTCAAACTCCTATATCTTGTGATGTATACTATATTTCAAATTGCTCTAAGTTCTAAAATGCTGCTCAAGTTGCATTTGTAATTGCTCAAGTAGAGTTCTCACCAGCTCCACTTTCCTTAATTATTAAATAAATATAAATAGTTTGAATAAATTTTTAACCAAACAATAACCTACCCTACCCCAGATGCAATGAAAAAAATACTAATCGATAGATTTTCAATAGCTGAATTTAACTACGTACCCCTTTCAAATTGCTCACCTTTAATTATTTAATTAAAAATAAATAAAGTCCTTGGAAAAAAAAAAAATATCCGTATATTCAAAATTCAATATCTTTTGATATACAATATTTTAAATTGCTCAAAGTTTTAAAATACTGCTCAAGTTGCATTTGTAATTGCTCAAGTAGAGTTCTCACCAGCTGCACTTTCCTTAATTATTAAATAAATATAAATAGTTTGAATAAATTTTTAACCTAACAATAACCTACCCTACCCCAGAATGCAATGAAAAAAATATCTATCGATAGATTTTCAATAGCTCAATTCTACGTACCCGGTACTCCTTTTAAATTGCCTCCCCCATTGCACACCACTTTGATCGATTTTGGGCTATATTTATTCTAGCAATTTTTAGTTTTAGTCAAAAATTGAAAAATATCCAGCAAACATAATGAGCATGTATACTACTACTTATTTTGTTTTGGAGCAAAGAAGAATACATAGAAAATACTTTGTAAACAGACATAAAGTTACAAAATAAAGTTACCTTTTAGTCATGATTTGATTTTTGTATAAATTGAGCTTAATGTATAAGTCAATAAATAATAAAAATACCTGATAATAGATGATGTTGTGCTTGGAGTATTACAGTTTCATTTCACTATGATGAGTAGGGCTCGGAATAGGTAGTTTAATTTTATGTACTTTCGATTTTGTGACATCAATAGTATGGATATGCCTGTGAAATCCCGGGGAACTTACTAAAGCCGGTTCCAAAAATAACGGGTCAGTCACATAAACCCGAATATCTCCCGAACTACGTATGCCATCCTAATGAAACGAAGACTGTTCAATTGAGAATTTAATTATACAGATAAAAAATAAAATAAAACTTAGTTACACCCACAATATTAATCTTAAATAAAAAAAAAACTAAAGTAGTCATATTTTTCTTAAGATTACATTTTTTTTTTGCTGTTTTTCATCACTTTCTTCATTTAATACTTTGTATTGCCTCCACGAGCTCTTCTGACAGCTTCCAGGCGATTAGGCATGCTGTACACCAAATTTCGGAGCCGGTGCTGAGGAATACCTTCCCATTCCTCCACCAGTGCTTGTATGAGCTCGGGGAGCGTGATTGGTGGGGGGTTTCGACCTTTCACGCATCTCTGAAGCTCGTCCCAGGCGTGCTCGATGGGGTTTAAGTCCGGGCTTCGCGCTGGCCACTGCATGAGTTCGATACCGACCTCTTCAAGGTAGTCATGTACAATTCTGGCGGTATGGGGACGCGCATTATCATGCATTAATATGCCATGCCGGTCCATCCTGGCCATGAAAGGACCTACATGTTCATTGAGGATCTCTTCCACGTACCTCTCTGCATTTAGAGTTCCATTTTGAATGAGCACCAGCTCGGTGCGGGCCTCAGCAGAAATCCCAGCCCAAACTTGTACGGAGCCTCCACCGTACGCCACTTTTTCCTCCACACACGCTTGATGGAAGCGCTCCCCTGGTCTTCTGTACACCAACTGCCTACCATCATGCTTATAAAGCATGAATTTAGACTCGTCCATGAACATTACCCTAGACCAATCGTCTAGTGTCCAGTTTAGGTGTTCGCGCACGTATCTCTGTCTTGCAATTCGATGTCCCCGTTCCAGTTTGGGGCCATTTGCGGGCCTCAATGGTTTCAAATTTGCTTCAGCAAGACGTCTTCTTACTGTTTGAGCGCTTAAATTGCCACCTCCAAAGCGAATAAAGTGAGTTTTTAGACCAACAGCAGTTTGAAAACGATTTCGGAGCATTGTAGCCACCAGTTGTCTGTCTTCCCTGGCCGTTGTGCATCTTGGTCTGCCATTTCCTGGTCTTCTAAGGTGTGATCCGGTCTCTTGGTACCGCTGGACTACCCGCTGAACAGTCGACAAAGATACACCAATGTTTCTGGCTGTTTCACGCTGGCTCCGCCCAAGTTCCAAAAAAGTTAGGATTCTGGTACATTCCTCTAGCGTGACTGCCATGCTTCACCTCACAGAATAATAATTATGCACGTGGAAGACGTTCACGATAATTTTTTTTGTGACAGAATAGAAATGGAAAGCATCCATAATGACATGAAACAAAAATTTTGTTTTTAAAAATAGTCATTTTTTTAAATTTTGTTTTTCTAATGAAGTTTTTTTCATCAACCAGTTTAAATAATATGCTATTAGAAGCGCAACTAAAAAGTCTTTATTCTGTTTTTTATTTCATTGATCTAGCTTTTACAGTTCTGGAGGTATTTCAATTTTTGTGACTGACCCGTAATTTTTGGAACCGAGTGTATTTTCAGAGATTGTAAAAATATTATATTGAACTTTCAAAATAGTATTTCATCTTTTAGCTTATTGTTGTAATAATAAGTTGTTAACATAAAATTTTACAATAAAAACGTAAAGAAACGAATAGCAACAATAACGCTAAGGAATGCAAAGTATGTGACGGCTTGCGCGTGCGGTGCACGCGGCACGCTTTCTTTATTGCTATCTCTGTTTTCGCTTTATAAATGGATTATGAATATGAAAAGAAATTCCTTGACACCCAGTAATGCCGAGAAAATCATAGTATTATTTTATAATAAACATGACGATGATGATTATGTTGGCGATCTTCAATTCGAAGACGAATAATTACACCATCGGAACAACACTAGTGCTTTAATGTTAATATAAATATATATTTATTTTTAAATTTGATTTATATTGTAAACGTGCAATAAATATCTGTAATATCTGAAAATGATTTTTTTCCTTCTACTCACTCCTATAAACCTACAAATAAACAATAAGTGTAATTTTCATGATTATGTAAAATGACATAATTGTGCTTTGACATTGCATTGCATTATTTAAGGTCCCGGAAATCACGCTGATTTTAGGTTTATCCATGTTATGCTTACGTTGACTTTATTCCTGCAAGTACATAAAATTAAACTACCTATTCCAAGCCCTAATGATGAGGTTATGAAACACTTGATTTTTTTTTGCCTTGCGACTCGCGTTACTGTTTGCGCGCATGCGCAGCATTCACTTATCTATACGTTAAATTTATTCAAACTATTTATATTTATTTAATAACTAAGGAAAGTGGAGCTGGTGAGAACTCCACTTGAGCAATTACAAATGCAACTTGAGCAGCATTTTAGAACTTAGAGCAATTTGAAATATTGTATACATCACAAGATATAGGAGTTTGAATATACAGATAAATTAATTTTTTTTCAAGGACTTTATTTATTTTTAATTAAATAATTAAAGGTGAGCAATTTGAAAGGGGTACGTAGTTAAATTGAGCTATTGAAAATCTATCGATTAGTATTTTTTTCATTGCATTCTGGGGTAGGGTAGGTTATTGTTTGGTTAAAAATTTATTCAAACTATTTATATTTATTTAATAATTAAGGAAAGTGGAGCTGGTGAGAACTCTACTTGAGCAATTACAAATGCAACTTGAGCAGCATTTTAGAACTTAGAGCAATTTGAAATATAGTATACATCACAAGATATAGGAGTTTGAATATACAGATAAATTAATTTTTTTTCAAGGACTTCATTTATTTTTAATTAAATAATTAAAGGTGAGCAATTTGAAAGGGGTACGTAGTTAAATTCAGCTATTGAAAATCTATCGATTAGTATTTTTTTCATTGCATTCTGGGGTAGGGTAGGTTATTGTTTGGTTAAAAATTTATTCAAACTATTTATATTTATTTAATAATTAAGGAAAGTGGAGCTGGTGAGAACTCTACTTGAGCAATTACAAATGCAACTTGAGCAGCATTTTAGAACTTAGAGCAATTTGAAATATAGTATACATCACAAGATATAGGAGTTTGAATATACAGATAAATTAATTTTTTTTCAAGGACTTTATTTATTTTTAATTAAATAATTAAAGGTGAGCAATTTGAAAGGGGTACGTAGTTAAATTCAGCTATTGAAAATCTATCGATTAGTATTTTTTTCATTGCATCTGGGGTAGGGTAGGTTATTGTTTGGTTAAAAATTTATTCAAACTATTTATATTTATTTAATAATTAAGGAAAGTGGAGCTGGTGAGAACTCTACTTGAGCAATTACAAATGCAACTTGAGCAGTATTTTAGAACTTTGAGCTATTTGAAATATTGTATACATCACAAGATATAGGAGTTTGAATATACAGATAAATTAAATTTTTTTCAAGGACTTTATTTGTTTTTAAGTAAATAATTAAAGGTGAGCAATTTGAAAGGGCTACGTAGTTGAATTGAGCTATTTAAAATCTGTCGATTAGTATTTTTTTTATTGGGAATATCATAAATTTGCAGGCTGGGGTGGGGTAGCTCTTTTTTTACCACCATAGCAGACATACTTATGAGGCGACTTCCACATACAGCGCTAACTAAATACATACAACAGAAACTGTCAACCGAAAGAACACTGAACCAAGAAGAAAACAATGAATGAACTATTCAGAGTTAATAATTTCTTTTGACAGTATTCACTGTGTATGCTTTCATACATAAATGGTTGAAGTTGTATAAAAACAATGTATGAAAGAAATGTTCCAATTTAAAAGTTCTAAAAAAGTAGCTGTGTTGTCTGTCTTGTAACATTGGATCACTATAACTATTTTATGGCACACATAAATATTCATACACACAAGCAGTAGGAGATGCAGATGAGGTTGTGTCATTCTTAAAAAGGCTTTATAGTCTAGTCAACAAGTTCAAAAACGTGAAAAATAGAGATAAAGGTCCTAAAAATATGAGCGATGGCTTGGCTCATTCGATTCGGAATCACCTCTAGAAAAATGTTTTTGAAGGATTTTGGTGCAGGTTAAAAATTGCAATTGTTTTATAACTTTATGGTTTATTTTCATTAAAGTTTATTAATTTGTTAATTATGATTTTTTATAACTACTGAAAAATTAAAAATCTCAAATTTTTCAATAGTTATAAAAAATCAAAAAATTAAAAATTTCAAATTTTTCAGTAGTTATAAAAAATCATAATTAACAATTTAATAAACTTTAATGAAAATAAACCGCAGGATCTTTTAAAGTACATATATCAAAAGGGCTCCACGAAGTTTAAAATTTATAGGCCAATTATTTATACCTTTCATCCCATTGTTTATGCCCATGGAGATTGAGAAAAAATTGGTTAGTTAACAATTGAACTTTTTGAACTTTTTGAAAAATGGTGATTAAACTTTTTTTTTTTCAGGGCTCGATTCTTTCAAGTGTTAAGAAGATACTAGAATTTTTTCAAATTTTTAAAATCACATTTTATGCTATAAAAAAATTATTTTTATTGCTGAACTCTCTTTGGCGGCGGCGCGCGCATGCCGTAACTGCCGCGCGGAGCCCTATTTTCAACGTCTAATTAAAATTATAAATAATGGAGATAGAATTCCAGGAGTTAGGACTTTTTATTGGAAATTTCCTCCTCTTTAACGAGCTTTTTTCAAAATTGCTTCAATGTTAATATTTTTCGAGTTATTAACAAAAAACGAAATATCATTTTTTTTTCATCTTATTTTGTTAATAACAATTGCAATTTTTAACCTGCACCAAAATCCTTCAAAAACATTTTTCTAGAGGTGATTCCGAATCGAATGAGCCATCGCTCATATTTTTAGAACCTTTATCTCTATTTTTCACGTTTTTGAACTTGTTGACTAGACTATTAGCCTTAGTATGTTTGAGGTTAGTGCCACAATCACCCAATATTTCCTGTTTCAAATGATAAGTTACATGGCAAATTTATAATACCTATCAAATCTTGCTAAATTTCAAAATCATAAGCTAAAGAACTGGTTAAAGTTTCGAAATACGTCACCTGATTCTGGGGTTGTGAGTGGTTGGGGGGGAGGGGGGGGAGGTGTCGGAACCCCCCCTCACCATTTTTACCTGCCGGAAATACTTGGTTCCCTTAGAAAAAATTAAAAACAGAAATGGTAAAAATTTCGAAATACGTCGCCATTTTAAGGGGTTGCGAGTTTTTGGGGGGATGGGGGAGGGGTCTGAACCCTCTGAACCCTGCCTCACCATTTTTACCCGCCGAAAATACTTGATTCCCTTTGGAAAAATCAAAAACAGAAATTTGTACAAACATTATTTATACCACTTTATATGCATGTTTTATTGCTTTATGCATTATAGTCGACGGAGCCTCGCTACGCGGGGCTCCTATTTCTGGGTGGTTTAAAAAAAAAATAACCACGATGGGTAAGGCGGCAGCTTCGCTGCGCTACGCTCCCGCCTTACCCATCTAACCTAACCCAATGACGTCGGATTGTGCCAATATAATTACCTTGATTAATTAATTACAGTAAAGCAATCCAAACAGAATCCAAGAACGTAGCCTAGTCGTAGAAAAAACACAAATCGATACGGAAGAACACATTCACTTAAACTCGAAAGCAAAGGAATGACACATAAATTTGAAATTTGCTGTCAATTAGTGTCAAAATATTGCGTTTCGTTTCACGTTTTTCATATAAAAACTAAAAATTACATTTTAAAAACTGTACTAAAGCATAAAAATACGTTCCGTTTTGCATAATTGCAATTGTATTTAAGAATTTTGGAATTTTTTTTAAAAATATTTAGACGCAACTCCGGCAGCCAAAATTACTTGGGGGGGATTAAGACTAACTCCCTTAAGCCCCCTACACCACCAAAACCCTCAGATTCAGGTGACGTATTTCGAAACCCAACTCAAAGAACTACCTAAGTTCTAAAAATTGTTTTCTTAAATTATAACACTATGACTAAGTTTTTTTTGCACAACTGCTTTATATCACAGGTACATAGCCATGTTTACCACACGAAGGGTATGGTGCGAAAAGCATTCCCCGCGTAATAAAAAAAAAAAAGGTACATAGCCAAATGACATGTTAATTTTAAGGGTTTTTTTATGTTTAAAACATACATATTGAAGGTAATGAAAAGTTATACAAATAAATTAGATGAAAAAAGGAACATGTAAATATACTTACACTTAAACTACTCATATTATTACTGCATGTATTGTTGTATAAACTTCGTTTTTGGTTGTATGGAGAGTTATTATAATGATCGCTTTGGTATCTTTGACGATTTCGTATAGGCTCTCTATATCTCTGCTGAACTGGAGTACTTTGGTTTATTGGTATAAAACCCGACATTATTTTAAACTAATGTTTATTATTCAAACAGTTTTAACTACAACTCTCGATTAAGAGATTAGCAATGTTTTGCTACAAGCAACAAGCACATAATCAAAACTACTGAACGCCCGCCAGCCAGCAAACACCAATAGGTAAACAAAACAACACGATTCCACGAGAAGACAGACGACTGACAGATCTGACAGATTACAATTTCAATTAATTTCAATTTTTGACTTTTGACAACTGCCAATGTGAGTCTTCCTTTGATTATTCTCTTATACAAAGAATTACTATAGACCTGACATAAGCGTGCACCCGTAAGGGATATAAACTTATATCCCTTACTTACTTGTACATCAAATATTAATGTTGCCAGGTTAAAACAATTCCCCTTTAATAAGGGAATATTATTTTTTGGTTTACTGTTCCAAATGGTTAATTCTTCTAATCTCACCATATTTGACTGATTTGCTGTCAAATATGGTTAGATTAAAATAATAGGCTCTCAAAACGAAAGCTGAGGATGGAACTGGGATCTGGATTGATTAAATTAAAAAAAAAAACTATTTTTAGAAACTTATAGTATTTATTGGCCTATAAAAAAATAAGTTTGTTAAAGAAATTAGTTAATTTCTTTTCTCTTTAGTAATCAGCATATTTATTGTACTGTAATGTATAATTAAGTTCAAATATTTTACATATAGCTTTGCCCAATCTTGTCGTCCAGTAGCCTTCGACCACATTTTCATCCTTAGGAAATCTGGAGGAGAATAAAACACAATCAAATTAAATTTTCTCACCATATGAGTTACTTTCAAGAGGCTGATATGTTATCCCTAAAATTCTAGTAACCTTGCAAAATTACCTTAACACATTAATGATCGTTCAAACTATAGCCTAAAGTGACAAACTACGCAATTTGGTAGGTTAATTACAAAACTTTCACACTTTAGAAACTAGTTTTTATCACATATTTTCAGTTATGTTTGCACATTAACTAACAAAAATTGATGTAATTAATCGTAGTTAGAATTAGAAACAATATTATACCGTTAAAACGCTATTTTTTATACTTTACGTTTTAAATGTTATATTTTCATATTTACGTTCACTGCGGCTTTTGCAGCCGACAACACAACACTGTACCATAGTTTTGAAAGTATCTGGGTTAAAAACAATTAGATACACTTGATATCACACACAGTGCTGGATTTACACATTTGCCGCCTCAAAGCTTTAAAATTTTGCCGCCCATACTGACTCCTAAAATTAGATACACTTTTCACACTTATGTTAATTCCTTTCTTTAGGAAATAATTTAGTTACTAGATTATTTTTATAACTTTTATTTTATTTAAGCTAAGCAAAGCTAAGGAAGATAGGTAAGTAAGGCCCGATACTGCTAACCATGCACCTTTTTTTTTCGCGGGGAATGCTTTTTGCACCATACCCTCCGTTAGGGAGACGGAGGGCGTGTATGGGACTCCCGGCGAACCGGTCTATCCACTAAACTCCGCGGCGGCCTACCTCGGCAGAAACGCATCAGCGACTTCTGGAGTCCCCACTACCTTACTCCATGACTGGGGTACATCTCATGGTTATCAATAAATTACCATTGGGGCAGGACGATATCGTGCCCCTCACCATTTTACACAGTAAAAGGCGGAACACCAACCCGCCCCAGACGAAACCCTTCAGCCGCACCGGGGTGTCGCCTGCTCGAGTCGCTTGCAGTGGTCACGTTTTCCCAAGATGGAGCTGCAACGATCCTTAGGCAACGATTGGGGACTAGCTGCCTCTACCGCATTCCCTTCGCCGCCTCCTTCGAACGGGATTGGCCCTTTTCCGATACCGCTCTGCGGACTCCTTCTGGAGCATTACGTTCTCACAGAAGGAGACCGCCAAAAATATGGCACGCCTCTGGTGACCCCAGAGGATATTGGTGGTCTGAGACATATACGGTTACCGCGGTCGCAACCTTCTGCGATCTATGCCATGGTCATGCTAACCTGAGTGTGGCCGCTTCAGTGGCCTTCAGGCTTCAGTGGAGGCAACGTCCACGTATGTCGTACGTCGCCATGGAGAGATAAGCAATTGATGGCACCCGCTTCAGTGAGAGGAAGCACTGGGAGAGGTTCAGAGGGCGAAATATCAGGTTCCTTGGAGCCCTGCTATTTCAGGTGCAGAGTGGCAAAGGTGTTTTAAGTGGTCGTCACGCTGCATTCTACTGCGCCAAGTGTCGTGGGTTCCTACGAGGGAAAACACTTTGTGCAATTCACAAATTGTTGTCCTAAGTCTAGGTGTCCTTTGTGTTAGTTTTATTTATGTTTGTAGAGCCCACCGCGACACAGGATTTATACTCCTAATGCCTAAAAATAGTACATTGTTCACCGAGGGAGGAAAGGGACCGATTACTAGCGAGTGCGCCTTCGGGCCACAATACTCCCGAGGTAGAAATGGGACTTTCACCCGAGTGCTACACATTTGCTTTTTATACTACACCTGTGAGGAACATTTAAGGTATTTTTAAAATAAAATCAAAACGTAAGAGACCATGTAAGACACAATTTCGCTTAGAATTTGACTAATATATCGCGCTTCTTTTGTTTTTTTTTTATTTTTCACAAATGGATGTCAGTGGCACGGAGATTCCATATTTAAATTATATGAAAACTCCTTGAGCAGGCGCGCGCCATAGATAAGATACACATGAGAAATAAAAATTCATACAACTTTCTCTCCCGCTAAAACACGTTAGAAATGGATTTTTATACATTTTTTCCTCCCGCTTATTCAGGTCAAGGAAAATACTAACATTCTCTTTTCATTTTCAGGGAATATTGACTACTGTTCCGATCAGGTGTAGTATAAAGGGTTTTTTTCTATACCAGTTTAGTTTTTGGGCCATTTTGCCACCCCCCTAATTCTGCCGCCCCAAGCTTCAGCTTTTTCAGCTTATATGGTAAATCCGGCCCTGATCACACAGTAATTCCACCAAACCACCTTAGTTTCACTCCTGATATAATTCCCGCTTTAAACATTGTTTGTCACAAATGTTTTGTGCCAAGCTATACGGTGATATAAGGACAAAAAATACGTATCTCTATTTTTCTCTAACACACTGCAAAATGGTAACATTATCTCACTCGCTCATGGTAACACAAATGGCGTGTCAAGTCTACAGTAATTCTTTGTCTAAGATTATTTTATAATCTAAGACCGGGTATGTCCCGGCCTGCAAAAATTAAAATTTCGATATAGAAAAAATATATATTGATAGATCTTAATTAGCCCTTTCGCACTACGATCATTATTTTAAGAGCCCTTTTTTCGTTTTCCCAGGAAAAAACAGAATATCATTTGACTTTTTTCAAATTTTCAAATACCCGTATCTCTTTCAAATATGGTTATTTTTTAGTCTACCAAGCGTAGAAAAATTGCCCCTGAGCTGATTTAAATTGCCCTCGAGTCAACTATTATAAATGTTTAATAATAATCCTATAAAAATCAAAAAAACCGTAATGGGATTTATTTGCGCATTGCGCATGCGCGTTAGAAATATTGTGGGGATAATGTTGAGGTAAGTAAACGTGAGTTGACAATGCAAATTATAACTTTGTTTTATTTTTACGTCGAATTTTTTTTTCGCGGCAACGAAATTTATTTCCAAAATGATGGTTTAACTTGTCAGACATTCATGTTATTACTTAACTCTGGGCGTTTTTCAAAATTTTGCTCCGTTACGTACAGGATGTCCATTTATTTTCATAACAAAATTTTAAATAAACGATGAAATGTAGACATTTACAATGAACTAAGGTTTAAGAAAAACCTTAATCAAACAATGTTAAATGAGTATAATTTCTATTTAATGTATTATTATAGTGAGGGTTGTCAATACAGGGGTCTTGTACGTTACATTTTCATTCAAAGTAAATAATAACTCAATCATATCAAAGTAAATCAGCTTTATTTATAATTAATCAACAACATAAAAATCTTTTAAAATTTAATACCACTTTGTGATATCTTGCCTCTTAGTGCTGTTTAAAATATAAAATATGTCTTGTACGTAACTAAATGGCACTCTGGACTATCAAACTTTGTGAATAAATAACTATTCTGAAAGACTAACATTATAGGTAAGTTTTTTTAAATACAAAAAATAACAAAAAGACATTTAATATATATTAACAAAAACATAACTCCCAAAGGTTTTTTCATAAAAAAATAAAAACTATAACAGCCAAAACAGGACAGTTACGTATGTGGACAACAGTCGTTACGTTTAGGAACTCTAAAGCTATGTTTACAACGAGCACAATTTCTAGTCATTTCACAATATTATTCAACATTTCAAAAACGTCGTGATGTGACATATTATTTAAGTCACATCACTTACTGTACTTATTTCTATAAAATTAGTCAATATCACAGACTGTTTTGATTTGAGCACTTTAAAAATATATTTTACAAAAAACTTAGGGGATTCAAGTCTATCTCAGTTTCATTTTCACAATAAGTAGGTAACAATACTTCTTAACTTACAAAAAAATCCAACAGATACAAAAAAATGTCAAATAAGTAGTAACAAAAATAAAATAGGGAACCAATAAGTAGGTAATTCTGCGTGATTGTTTGGTCTTCTTTTAGAGTAACTTTTTCATTTTCCAATAGCTCAATCATCTTTTTGTGTTTAGTCTCTAGGCGAAATCTATTTTTACTTAAACTACTAATAACTTTCTTTAACCTTTCACAAGTTTTTAATGTCCTTTGATATCTTTTATAATTTCGGTAATTCAATCTCTGTTTTTTCTTCAATTTTGTATTATCTTGCATCTCTGGCACTGTCACTGGAATTTTCACTTTTTTATTTTCCCTTTTATTCCTTTTTTGTTATCTCCAAATTTTCAGTCTTTTTTCCTTTTCTTCCTTATTTAGTTCACTTACCTTGAGTTTATGTTCTTCAGTCTTTCGACTTCTTTCTTTTTATATTTGTTGTATTTTTCTTCATTTTCTTTGTTTTTGTCCATATCGCCGTTGTTTTTGTCTCTCTCGGCACCAGTCAACGGCATAATTTACCTGAGTAGGAATAAATTAATTTGTAAGGAAGTGCCGAGGATGTGAGGAATGTTAGGGTTCACCCTCTTTATCGCTACTCTAAATAGGATATTTATAATATAATAAGGAAACCTGCTCACCATGAGGTGACTAGATCCTATAAAGGTAATGAGTTTACCTCTCTGGGTGGATTATATTTTTAATTTATATTAAATTGCACAAGACAGTATGAACGCATCTTTACGAGTCCAGTACGTAACGTTTTTAGTCCACCTAATACATCACGTCACGTCCTGGACGTTACGTATAACGCGCACTTGTCATTATATGTTGTATAATAAAGTTGATTATAGTAGTTTACTAGTACACATTCATTATCTACAACATATTTACTTATAATTTAACACGAGTAGTATATAAAATTTGTGGGTCTTACCTTTCAAAATCAATGTTCGTACCGGACAAACAAAACAGTCCCGTCACGCACGTCACGGACCGCAAGTGTTGACGATTGAATTTCTTCAGTTTTAATTCAAAGGAAAAGAACGAAGGAATGATAGGCGGCCGTCATATGCGCTTAATTCGCATTATTGACCTTCACTGCCGAGTGGATAAAAACATCGTCAATATGGCATTGCTTAAAAATAGTTAGAGCCAAAGACAATATTAATGTTATTCTTTATAAAATCATACCGTTACGTACAGGACTGTCCGCTGTGGCCAGTTTTTTAAATCCGATAATGTCAGTATTTATATTAGAAAAATATACTACAACCTTATTATATTTTATTTATAAACAAATAAAATGAGTTATTTCATTCGAGTAATACTAAAGATATCCAAATATAGCTTAGGTATATATTCTCCAAAATACGTAATCAAAATCCAGGATATGATGAAGGACACATAAAAAAGTAGGATAATATTTGGTATTTTAATAAATATTAAAATATGTTTTCCGTTTAAGTCTTAAGTTTATCTTTTTTTTTACAGTAAGTTAAACATTTTACCCTAACGTAAAATAATTTGATACTCACTTCCTACATTTTTGCCTTTTAATCAATGGTCAAACTCGTAGGACACGGCAAAATAGTCCTGAGCAAAATTTTGAAAACCGCCCAACTACGCTTTATTTTATTCATTCATCATCATCACCCAACCGCTGTGATGTGAAAGGCACAGCAAAATCAAAAGTTGTTCTAATATGTACTTTTTTCAATTTGAATAATTTTATTATTAAAAAGTTACTATTTAAGTTTCTTATTCAGTAATTAATTAGACAATTTATTGTAAACTTCAATTAGATTTTTGTTCAAAATTGGCTTTGATCAAAACTTAAACTAAGCATCACCATGGTTTATATATTTTAGACTTAGACTTTGGGCATCACTACTCACTAGCAAATTGTCAAAGACTTGATCGAACGCAGGACTTCATTCAGAATTGATTATCTTTATTCGAATGAAAATAACAATTCTATAATGATTTAGTGAGTACTGTTTACGAAAGGCGACGAATTTGGCAGTGCATGGTACAAAAATGTGGATTTCATTGAAGTCACCGAAGCTAGCAGTCGGTAAGTTGTAACTTTTTTAATCAATCAGTGCTACAGATACATCCTGCCAATTACAGCGGAAACGTAATAACATGTTATGAATTTTAACTATTTCTTATACTGTGTTAGAGAAAGAAAGATCAGAGATTGTCGTGGTCACTAAAAAGCTATTTATTTAACTATAACCCTTGTTTTCGTTTCTTTGTTGTGCATTGTTTATAAACTTAACAACAAATTTTTTGAGTCCTTGTCTTGCTTTATTAGCGTTGTTTTATATGGTCATTCTGTATGTACTCGAATACTCTATCAAAATCCTTACTGCAAAGATTACTTATAAATTAATTTAGTTCACAAACTCTGTCTGCTACATGACAAGTTATATAAATAATCTTACTTTTGTTCATAATGCATATATTTAAATTAGAGTTTATGTAATATGCTTTATATAATTATGGACCATTCTTAGTATTATTTTCTAGCAGAAATGCTTGTGCAGTCTTCTCTTTAATGTCTATTTTTTCATTTTTGCTCATACTTTGACATAAAGATGTGCTCAATAGATAATGTGATGAATTATTAAGTAAATAGAGATATGGACTTCAAACAGAAAATTATTCATAAATATTAAATTGAAATATATAATTATGTTTATAATCTATTTTAACTTCATTTTATGTTTAAATGGTTATATATCTAACATCAAATGTATTGCTAATAGTAAAACTTGAGCCCCGCTGCAGCATTTTCATCAATTTTGAATATTTTTGTTAAGTCACAAGGAAGCATTTTATGAAGAGAAATAACATAACAATTATTAAACAATAAAAATAAATATTTCGGACGGACATAACATCATCTAGTCCCAAGCTAAGCAGAGCTTGTATTATAACTGATACATATTATACATAGAAAACACCCAGACTCCGAAACAAATATTTGTGAATCATACAAATAATATTTGGCCTGACTTGGGAATTGAATGTGAGACCCCTTGATCAGCAGCTGTATATGCTAACCACTAGAGCAACAAGGCAGTGGAACAATTGGACATCAATTGGTAAAATATGATAGTACAAACATTACTTATTTTTTAATACAAACCATAGAGTAAATTGTGACAAAGTAAATTGTTGTTCCGAGTCTGGCTATGTTTTGTGTCTGTTTCATGTATGTTTTTAAAGTCTTACTTACATTTGCAATGCAGGACTTGTCTTTTTAAAATTTAATATTTAAAATATAAGCCATAATTGATCTAGCATAGCAAGGAAACCATCGTGGGTTAAAGTTTCGAAATACGTCACCTGATTCTGGGGTTGTGAGTGGTTGGGGGGGAGGGGAGGAGGTGTCGGAACCCCCCCCTCACCATTTTTACCTGCCGGAAATACTTGGTTCCCTTAGAAAAAATTAAAAACAGAAATGGTAAAAATTTCGAAATACGTCGCCATTTTAAGGGGTTGCGAGTTTTTGGGGGGATGGGGGAGGGGTCTGAACCCTCTGAACCCTGCCTCACCATTTTTACCCGCCGAAAATACTTGATTCCCTTTGGAAAAATCAAAAACAGAAATTTGTACAAACATTATTTATACCACTTTATATGCATGTTTTATTGCTTTATGCATTATAGTAGACGGAGCCCCGCTACGCGGGGCTCCTATTTCTGGGTGGTTTAAAAAAAAATAACCACGATGGGTAAGGCGGCAGCTTCGCTGCGCTACGCTCCCGCCTTACCCATCTAACCTAACCCAATGAAGTCGGATTGTGCCAATATAATTACCTTGATTAATTAATTACAGTAAAGCAATCCAAACAGAATCCAAGAACGTAGCCAAGTCGTAGAAAAAACACAAATCGATACGGAAGAACACATTCACTTAAACTCGAAAGCAAAGGAATGACACATAAATTTGAAATTTGCTGTCAATTAGTGTCAAAATGTTGCGTTTCGTTTCACGTTTTTCATATAACAACTAAAAATTACATTTTAAAAACTGTACTAAAGCATAAAAATACGTTCCGTTTTGCATAATTGCAATTGTATTTAAGAATTTTTGAAATTTTTTAAAAAATATTTAGACGCAACTCCGGCAGCCAAAATTACTTGGGGGGGATTAAGACTAACTCCCTTAAGCCCCCTACACCACCAAAACCCTCAGATTCAGGTGACGTATTTCGAAACCCAACCCAAAGTAATTATTTATTCAATATTATTTATATATATAAAAATAAAATAAAATAATACAACATAATATATATATCCCTATAAAATAATATAACACACTTATATTATTTTATATGGTACTTGGTAATCAATAATCCTTTCCCAAGTGACTTGACTTTGACCAAGATTAAGTACAGTTAACTTTCTTAGTTTCCCCTATTTTCAAGGCTAGAGCTACTTTGCAAGCCTTAAATATATTTAAAAAGTCTTTCATCATCATCAGCCTATCGCAGTCCACTGCTGGACATAGGCCTCTCCAATTGCACGCCACTTAGTTCGATCCTCGGCTACTCGCATCCAGCTCCTACCAGCTTGTGGGCTACACTATGTTTGCCAGATGCGGTCTCCACTCAAGAACACGTTTATGCCAACGGTTGTCAGTTCTACGCCTAATATGGCCAGCCCATTGCCACTTCAGCTTGCTAATCCTGTGGGCTATGTTGATAACTTTAGTTCTCTGCCAGATTACCTTGCTTCTTTGAACTTCTTGAATTTCATTTTTTAGCATCCCTCATAAAGATTTAAACCTTTTCACTTTGACTGCACAGTTGGCCTAGTGGCTTAAGCGGTCGTCACGCCACTACCTACTGCCCCAAATGTCGTGGGTTCAAATTCCACGTGGGATAACACTTTGTGTGATTCACAATTTGTTGTTCTGAGTCTGGGTGTTCTTTGTGTCCGTTACATGTATGTTTGTAAAGTCAAGCAATTTAATTTTGAATGCCTTGGTGGTGCTATTCTTCTAATCAAAACTTACAAATATTTGTGTCAGAGTTAAGGTGTTTTCTATGTATAATACTCATATATTTAGAAAAAGAAATACATTATAAGTACATATCAGTCAATTTAACTTTCATATTACAAGTCTCTGCTTAGTTTGAAACTAGTTAGCATTGTGTGTTTATTATCCGAAATATTTATTTATCTTATTTAAACCACATAAAGAAATGTCAGCAAAATGTAATAACAAGTCGATATATTGATTTCAGCTGTATACAACTGGAAGGGAGATGTCAGATCAGGCTTGCCATTGGAGATAGGAGAAACTGTTCAAATCCTAGAAGAAAATGGAGGTAATATAATTTATTATTTACATACTCTTTTGTGCCTCAGAAAGTGTGTTATGCCATTAACGCTGGTTACTATTCGAATTTGGCCCACTTTCACTCATTATATTCAAACCGTCTCCTTGCTATACATACATTCAAGCACTTAGGTATCCCCTAAAGGTTGGAGACAATGAAAATATCACTAAGGATTACCTAACTTTCTCAAGTCTCCTTAAATTTAGTTGACATTGGTGAACGTCTGGTTCCTGGCGATTCCTTCCGACGGTACACCTGGTTCCTCGGCTTATAGTACCCGAGACGGCGTGCGGTTTTAGTAGGTTCGAGTCCGCCATAACCATAAATTGATGGTATCCGTGGGGATTTCGGTACAGGGAAAAAAGGGACATTGGTGATAACGACCATTAGTCACATACAAAAGAGTCCGATAACAGTCTTTATACCACTTTGACCTACTACTTAAATTACAGATGATAGTTGGCATTGTCAATAGAAAAAAGTACAATATGATCATCAAAACACTTTTTGGCCTTCATAGACAAATATCATAGACAAGATAACAAGATGCTACAAAAAGTTTTTACCAGTCATTGTTCTGATATTATGTAGTTTGATATAACCATCAATATTTCAGACTCAATACATAAGTTATCAGTTGAATATTTAAGCCTTGAATGCTCATTACGAATTGTATGGTTTGCTGTCTTTTATCATCCAACACAATTGACATTAACCCATTTTATGAATATAAATATGACTGCAACAAATGATAAAAAGTGGCCAAGTGCGAGTCGGACTCGCCCATGAAGGGTTCCGTATCAGCAAGTAGCATCATATAAAAGTTCTTGTAGTTGGTTGTAACTTTCATCGATGTTTTTATACTAGTGTATTGATTGGATGAAAGGTAAATTGCGTGTTACGATTTATGACGTATTAAAAAAAAAACTATTAACTGGATATCGTTCAAACCAATTTTCGTTGGTAGTTTGCATGGTAATGTCCAACATATATAATTTTTAGTTTTATCACTCTCTTATTTTAGAAGTTAGAGGGGGGGGACACACATTTTTCCACTTTGGAAGTGTCTCTCGCGCAAACTATTCAGTTTAGAAAAAAATGATAATAGAAACCTCAACATCATTTTTGAATACCTATCCATAGATACCCCACACGTATAGGTTAGATGAAAAAAAAATTTTTGAGTTTCAGTTCCAAGTATGGGGACCCCCAAAATGTATTGTTTTTTTTTCTATTTTTATGTAAAAATCTTAATGCGGTTCACAGAATACATCGACTGACCAAATTTCAACAGTATAGCTCTTATAGTTTCGGAAATAATTGGCTGTGACATACGGACGGACAGACAGACAGACAGACTTGACGAATCTATAAGGGTTCCGTTTTTTGCCATTTGGCTACGGAACCCTAAAAACAGTGTTTGAATACCATGCTATGACTTTTATGAAATTACTAGGTTTTCACCGCAGCATTGCCGCATGTGCGTGATGTCAGTTATCACCATAAATAGACTACTCTATGAGTATTTCTGATGTTAGCTACATCATTACTATAAAGTGTCATCTAAATCCATTCAGTTTTTTTGCATGCAAGAGTAACAAACATTCTTATATGAGGATGTATGAATGTTTGTTACTAAGGATGAGGATACTGATTACAAACTTTAGCATTTATAATATTAGTAGGATTACTAAGATATACTCTAAGTGGATAAAAGACGTTTTAAGAAAGAAATGATTTTCAAGAGACTAGTATCAGATTATTAATTATTGACTTGCCTGCTGGTCTAGTGGTTAGTGACCGTGACTGCTAAACCGAAGATTGTGGGTTCAATTCCCACCCATGACACTTGTGTATGATGATTTTTTGCCATTTTTTTAGTCCAGCCTCTGCCTAAATTATAACTAGACAACCGTATGTGAAATGTATGGAGTTATTATTACAAACAGACAGAAAATATGATATTGATTGGTTGTTTCTGCTGCTGTTGACTCAATTACTATAAAGTATGAATAGCTGACAGATGTTGATACTTCGTATTCTTAAACCCTCCCCAACCAAACGAACTAGGGATAGTAATTGTTATGTAATTTAAAAAGGGCTTTATAGTTAACATATATTACCTTTCAGCTTGGTTCAGAGGCTTCAGCTCAAAGAATCGATCTGCGTGGGGGATATTCCCGTCATGTGTGGTCTCTATCCGACCATGTATCGTGAAAGGCACAGGTGCTACGGCTATAGCGGAACTCAAAGATGATCCATTGGTCCGGGAAATTGCTTGTGTTCTCAGGGAATGGGCTCGTTTGTGGAAAAAACTATACGTCGTAAGTAAAAGTACTCTTATGTTTGAAGAATTATTTCCAGCTCTCTATTGATTCCGGTCGAATAATGTCCATATAGTAGTTCGGCCTAGAGTGGGTTGTTTAACAGGCTAGTACCCAGAGGTCGTAGAACGATTCTCGGTCAATAAGCTTTTGAGTGAATATAATCAAATATTCACTAAGTGTTTCTATGCATAATATGTATGTATGTAGATTAAGGCGGTAGATAATATGAATTTGGTAGGAATGTATAATATTGTTATTGAGAACTATATCTACATTATGTAGTTCTTATGAATTGTGTGGAATTGCAAATTTCCAATACAAAGTCACGATAGTCACAAAGATACAGCACTATAACAAATACAATACATACTTTAACATTATTATCTCCTTTCCACTGTCAATCGATGTAAATGTACAGACTATACTGGGTAGGCTGATTTTGATGATTTTTTCAGGTTATAACTCTGGAATTAACAGAAGCTCAGTTCTTTGTAGTTTTTTTTAAACTTGTGAGAAACAAGTGTGTCGCTGAATTATATTATTCTAATTTAAAAGTTTACATATTTATAAGACAATGCTAATGTTATTTACGTAATGTATAGTAAGTGTATCTTTATGAGAAATCGTGTTTAAACTAATTTTCTCAATTCATATGTTACATAACGTACTTTATAACATCTTTTGTTTTATTTTCTGTTATTAGTGACTCATTGTTAGTCATTTACCATGCATAGCCTTTCTTGTTATGTGACACATTTACTAAGCGTATTTAAGGAATTACTTTTATGTAGTGTAAAAAAGATACATTCGTTTAGGTGTGCATCTGATGCTCACAGATCACAGTTTTACGCAGCACGAAGAGGCCTTTAGTAATGGGCGCCAGAATCTTGGTTTTCTTTTTATATAATATATTTCTGTAGCACTAGGCACTTAACAAACATACATGATACAGATACATATGTATATTTTTTTCTCTTTCTCACACACACATCATGATCTCACAGAAAACTAGTGTCTACCACCATTTTTTTTGCGTTGCACCCACTCTATCAGACTCAGCGTCAGTGTAAATTGCACAACATCACTGCAAAGAGAAGGAAAACTTGAAACAAAACCTATTCTAACTCGTCTGACCAATGTAATATATATAGGATCCAAAGTAAGATCGACCTTCGTTTTGTCAGTAAAAATATTCTATTGCCTAAAAAATGGTCATGAATATCATTAACTAAAATCACAAAAACTTTTTTTATTTCCCTGACGTCTTTACCAAACTTAACTGGAATCTTACTCCGGATCTTAGACTAATGATAGAATTGATAAGAATAGGCATAAATCCAGCAGTGGACTGTTAAAGGTTGTCGATAATGATGTGATTGATGAGATGACCAGCCCGCTCGTTTGTCACCTTTGTACCATAAATAACTGTGTAATAATAAAATGAATACTTTCAGGAGCGAGAGACCTACAGATTCAGCGCAGTAGCGAAAGTCATGAGAGAGTTGTTAAGTGGTCGAAGAGCTCTATTGGCGGGCACACTCACTCAGGATCAAACTCGAGCGTTGAAGTTGAAACTTGTCGCGAAGCTGGACTGGGGGAATAGGTAAGCGAAATATTATTAGTGCAAAGCAGAATTTTCATTTCTACCTAGTTAGTAGGTACACTTCTGAGTGCTTTCTGTTCGAATTTGTATTATGCTTATAATTAAGGCGTTAATCAAACTTCATACATTACCCACTTGTGATCACACGCCCATTCTTTTTCTGTACGAAAATACCTTCAGATGTCATATCCTGGGGTGTTATCTGACTCGCATCGTCTAAGAACCGCACGAGATCACAAGTATCAATCTCCAGCAATCCAGATGTACCCTAGAAAGGGAAAAAGTCTATCGTCTCTATCGATGCACAATCTATAGACTCAGGCCATACTTCTGGTACAAAACCCCCTCGTTTAAGACACATTGACACTATTCCATTTATAAACAACATTTTTCAAATATGAATTCACATTTATAACCTAAATAGAAAGTGTAAAAGCGACATTGTTCGTTCTTACGTCGGATCTCTGCTTATAATAACTGTCAGATTTGCAAAAATAATGAAATGTGTAACTTGACATTTATCAAAAATGATCGTGCAAAATGTGTCCTGTAAATAACGTAATTCATTGCTTGGTTTTGTAGCTTTACTATAAGTAACTACTCATATACGGAGATAGATACGCAATGTATATGTAACTGTTTAAGTAGATTAGATTATAACGGTTGTATCTCTTAATACTTTGATTAGTTATTATTTAATACATTGATTATTTAGATTTTTTCGATATTAATTCATACGTGTTTTTGACTTGGCATAATTATAATAATTTTTCATCGAACTACGTTTCCATCAAAATACGTGAGTACGAAAATATTTACACCTCTATTTATTAGTTGTAAGCGTCTGCTCCAATTTTCGCGTGACCATTCAACGTTCCGTTTCTTATTTATTCCGAATTCTGTGATACAGATAATTACTCTCGTATTCGTAATGAAAATACTATATACCATCGACCTCAAGTTGATATAAGTTTAAGTGATTGACAGTGTACGCTAAATGTTTTTATAGGATTATTTAAATTATAGCAAATTATTTAACTACCTATATAAGCACCTGTACATCGTTAGTGGACTTAATAATCATAAGGATATATTATAAACATAATGTACATACATGGGACTTTCGCTTTTATATATATTTGTATATGTGTACTGTTTTTCCGTTTATTTTTGCGACAAGGAAATCCTTCAGATTATGTTCCTATAATTTTATAGATTATTTTTTATTTAAGATTTTCTGTCTACCACAAGAGTATCAGCTTTCCGTTACAAGCTTTCATTATGTTTCTTTCTTACCTATCGTTAATTATTCAATGTAGGTTGAATTTCTCATTTTCGTTATTCATAATTTCAATCGTGCATAGACATAACTTTCCAACATCAAGCGAGACCAGACCACTCTCTCGGTCTATCTATTTATTTTCAATTTGACTGTTGAATAAGTATCGAGTTGCCGGTTGACTCGTTGCCGATTCTATTTATGTTGCAAACGATTTTATCGACCAGGGTCTTAAATTTATTTTTAAGTTATCACAAAGTTAATTTTAAACATTAAACTTGGTTGGTAAATTTATACCACTACTGGTAATATAATTAAAGGAAAATACTAATCAGTTTGTGTTAATCACTTCGTTTTAATATTTTTTACCTAAAATTCGAAGTAAAGTTTCAGAATGTTATAAAGAGTTATAAAGATTTTTACCATAAAGCGACAGGCATCATACCTCTGCAAGCCTGAGGGTGAACAGAATTGGAAACTTAAACCAGATATCAGTATATTTGAGGGCATTGACATAACATGAAAAATACAGAAAACATACATAAATATATGGTAATAGGTCATAATAGGACTAGTGGGATAGATCTAGAAATTCTTGGTAGAAAAACCTAACAACATTTTCGGCTCGATTCAGGAATCGAACACAAGACCTCGATCGGCAGTCGTATACGCTAAACACTACACCAACGATGCAGTCCGAAAGCATCAATAACGTATATTTTATTAGCCTTACCAAAGTTAAATCTTACAAATTAGGTAAGTTACGTTCCCAAGCAATTGTCAATTTTTTTTTATTAAAACAAACAATCTACAAACAACTATGTACTACTAAATTTGACATAGAAAAAAAACATTATTGAATTTTCTTTAAGGTTTATATCACTGTCATTAAGATTATTGCAGCAGTTAAGATAATTTGCAGTCATTAAGAAATGTATTTCAAATATAATTAGGTAGTGGGACGTGTTTTAATCCATTTTCTTTTCAATAATCCTTGGCCTTAAATTTATCGATGCGGACGTATTCTACCAAGGAAATAATTACTCGTAGTTTTGGCTTTATACAACTCTTAAATGTCAATATATTAAGTGCATTTGTTTAATTAAAGAAAATACGTAAATACTATTTTTATACATAGCCATTCGAATCGCACTTATACCTCTAGTCTGTTTTGTTAGCGGTTGCAACCGTACCTAGCGTGATACTACGTTGCTTGCTATTAAAATAATCATATTTAAGGTGCACGTCCATTGGCCCGCGCCGGACGCACGGAACGCACCGCACGCAACGGATTTTATTTTGCCTTGTATGATTTCACATAGTGGCATTTCTGAGCAAGGCAAATCCGTTCAATCCGTCAATTCGTCCGGTGCGGGCCATGGACGCGCACATTTACATTACACATTCAATAAACTGTGCAGTTTTCTCTCTGTAAAAACATTGATATTCAACATTTTTATTAGTTTAAACTGTATATAATTACATCAAATCCAACAAGTTAAATGCCAGTATGCCAAGGCAAACACTGACATTAAAATACACTTCAAAAGGTGTTGTTGGAAAACGAAATAAAATGAACAGTTTTATTTAGTCATTTAATATCAAATATAATGTAAACATGTGACACACAATCATCATTGCAGTCTCAGAGATACATAGAAACGCTAAGAAAAAATATTTTAATAACTACAAAACATTTAATACAGGAATGATAAGTCTTAACTAGTTTAACAGGCAAATGTTGCTTTCCATTTATCACTTGACAGTGTAATGGAAGACAGTTCGAGATTCCAGGAAAGTCTGTTATACTACTTACTACTATTACTAGAATGTGCTACTCAAAATCTTAATCTAAATAGACGAGATACTTGAGTTACACTGAGAATGTTGAACTTTCCCCATCTGAACATCTTAATTAATGGCACATGTGGAACAATTTATGAGTATAATGTATTCATCGAACTTACAATACAACTTGCCAATTTAATTTCCATTCACACTTCAATCTCCTATCTGTTTTAATAGTACCAAATACATTTTGTGTTATCAATCACAACAATTGATATTTACATAATATAAAATTCGTCTATGTGCAGTTACGCATTTACGTAGATACTCATACGCATAAATGGTTCATTCAGGTAAAAAATGATCTTAAAAGCAACATCTCTTCACCAATAAGATAACTTTAAATCAGAAAGTATTCGTAATTTAAAATCCTTATATATTTCTTAAATCGAATGATTTATTAATACATACAATTCAGCCAGCAAATGTCTTTTTCTATTACTTGATAGTGTTGCATTATTTTATTTATCTTAAAAATGGCAGCCCTAAACACATACATGCATTTCATTTTGTTTACTTAAATCAATGAAAAAAGGACATACATACTAATTATTAAAATATTTCACTTGATATAGAAAGAGTTAATTAATAGTCGATATGTTTATTCGTGTTGTTATTATTTTATATCTACTGTAATATAACTGCCCAATTTTCGCTTTCATAGGACTGCTATACCATTATTATTATGGATTGTCTTAAAATTATATAAAACTAATCTAACGTAGGGCACGTTGATTGTCTTTATATTTATAAATGCCTATACAAAAGAAAAAATATATACCGTAAAGAAAGTAATGTCTTATAGTGATAATATACGGATTATAACCTGCAATATGAGCAGCTTCACTAAGTTTTAATTAAAATGAGACCAAGTTAATAGCTGCTCATAATACGCTTATCCAAAAATACCACTTTTAATATAAATGCTATAGCTAAACTAAAATCGAATGTTTCTATTGTATTATGTACTTTAAATATTATCAAGTTTGTTTACCTGCGAGTTTCGACTTAAAAGCTAAGTATTCAAACTAATGTAGAAATAAAAAGATAGAGTGATAAAAATAATATGCTAATTCAGAAGTAGTTCCACATCATAACAGTGCTTTGTAAATCATACGAATTGTATAAACCAATTTTATACACGCTAATTTTAAATTGTAAAATGATCCACTAATTTTAAAGCTCAATGCAAAAAGGCAATTGTCTTATACAAACAGGTAAATTAAGGAATGTCATGGTCAATTATGTCGTTGAAACTGAATTTCTTACATTACATCGAATGAGCGTTACAATTATTTAAAAAGGAGCATTGTACCTCGTTACACTAAAACGTTCGTAAAAAGAAGTCTCTAACACAAGACTTGAGACCTTATAATAAACTGATTGTATAGGAATCTCACTGCTGGCTTCCTCAAGTGTCATATTAGAGACAGACTTACAAAGTTCCAAGATTTCTATGAGTGTAATGCTCCTACTCAGTCTTAAGACTTACGTTTCTGTCTCCTTAGAGTACTTGTCGATATTTGGATATATCGGTGCCATCTCTAATGTAGATGGGGCTGAAGGTGCGTTGGAATTCAATTGAAGCTGTCGTGATAACTCGTCCAGTACCTCACCGAAAACACGCATCGACATGTTTTGGCCTAAGAGGTGCAGAAGTAAAAAGTCCCCTACCTGAAAATATTAATTTTCTTATAATTAACGTGTCTCACAACTAGATTTTATATTTTTTTTACATATTTTGAATTTCCTTGACCTTCTGATCGAATTAACTGATAACTCCATATGTTTGACAGATTGTTATTGTAGCTTATTCTAGTAACTTAAAGAAATTATTTATTTCCTTAAAACTGGTTTCACTTGTTGTTCAAAGGCAGACCTATTGCAATAAGGCATCCTCTCCCAACCGACCTTCAGAAATAACTGAATGATTCATATGTAAATGGTACTAACCTGAGTTTTCCTGACGAGGGATTCAACCCCTTGGGGTGTTCCGAAACGGAAGCGTCGTTTGAGAATAGTCTCGCGGGTACTGGGCAATAGAACTACTGCTGCAGAGTACAGCAGAGCTAAGCCTGATACTACCGATAGGATGATAAACCTGAAATATTTAATTATTGCATTGAATGTATTGCCACAATTTTTTTCTTTGAAAGAAAGATAGGATAATTATTTTGGAACAAGTCCTACTAATAACTATACCGTTTTGAATTGCAATTAAATGTCTAGATAATACTGTGTTTTGTTATCTACGAATTTACAAAAATGTACTAATATCAACTTACCAGAACCACAGGAAGATGAAAATCTTCTCATTGAGAATGTTTAACGCTAAAACGCAGAGGGCATCGTGTTTCTGGATCGTTCCAGTGGGACCGAATTTGTGGAATGTACACTTCGTTACTCTAGGAAATACTTCGATCTGGAAATTAAATAATATTTGATTATTTGTTATAAAAATGTTCAGATTATTAATAAAATATTTTTGGTGAAATAAATTGTCTAATTTAAAACATTAATTTTAATTCTTCACATTGTTTATTCCCTGATTAGGAAGTAGATACGACACTTACCATAGGATCGGTTCGTTGATCTTGGTTCATGTTGGAGAATTTAACAACGTCAGAACCATATGTTAGGAAAGCACCTCCAAGGAACGTGTCCAAGAAGAATATATTTCCGACCTGAAATGTATAAATAGTCCATTATTATCACATTTAAATGTTGTAGTAAAGGTAACAACTGCCTAAAATTAAAGAAAGAAACGTACCACATTTGCAAAGTTCAACATCTCACAGAAGAAATATCCGAAGGAGTAGGTGTTGTGCATATGCCTGGTTTCGTATAAATACTGGACAAGACGATTCTGTAACAAAACGAAAATGTAATACATCCACTAAGATTTAGCCTTACGATGTATCATCTAGATAGAATAATACGTTACATAATAGCTTTTCAAGTCCCTATTAATTTGTCTTATTAAGGACGTTCATCACGACGACTTATCTCAATTGAACCACTTTATGTAGAAACGAGATACCTATGCCGCCTATGCAGACCTTATTATTGAGATACTGGTGATATATCGTCTCATTAAATGTACTCACCAGACGGTTGCCTTTGTTATCGGCAATGGTAGCAGCAGTACCGCGCATGCCATCAGAGATCATGCGGACTTTGCCTTCTTCCCAGTTCTTCCAGATCCAGTGGGGCACGTAGAAAAGAAGACCCTAAAAATTTATACAAATAATGTTAGAATTCACTTATAGATGTTTTATACTATCAATGCTATAAATACTTTGTACTCTTTGAGAAGTGAATAACTATACTATACTATATATAGTAAATACACTTATACTACAAAAGGACTACTATATAGTAAATACACATAAACTACAAAAGGACTTATTATACATAACTTTATTTTCCAAATGTATTATCATTTGTGTGTGAATAAATGCGTATTTATAAAAAATCTATTATTTATTACTAACCACATTAACAAAACATGATTCTGCTTAACTTAAACTACATAAAATTATTTAGGAATTATTATTAAAATATATTATTACTGTTCTTAAGGCTGTCGACTTATCTATCTTAAATAAATATACTTTTAACCTGCGTATCTTGATAAACATGATAATTCTTAGTCATAACTGACTCAGTTATCGTTAAAAAAAACTATTTACCTGGAAAAACAGCATGAAAGGCACCCACTGGTAATAGGCATGGATACGTTTGCCTTCTCCGGTTTCTGGGCCGAGACCAGGGTGGGCAATGTCCTTTAAGTGGGGGTTATAGGGTAGAGTGAAAGTAGAAGTAATCCAGCAATAGGTGTTGATGACATGGCCAGGGTTTGCTCCATCGCCAATACACGAGATCGGGTCGCCTGGAATATGAAAAGTGATGACGTTTAGATGAATTTGTTACCAATTGTATAGATATTTGTGGAACAGGCTTAAATTGACGCTACAGGTTCTAGGAGATATCTCAAAACTACTGAGAATTGCTGTATGAAATAAATTATAAAATTACTGTAACATTTGCGTTAGCTAACCACTAGGTATTGTAAGAAAGTAAGACTCCACAAAACACGTAGTCAAATTCTCACTTCGCGGTTTTTACCTGACGTGGATTAAATGTAAAACGCGGTGATTCACTATGTTGCAATGTCGGGCAACACATACTTTTTATTTTTTATTCCCTTTAGTGTGGCTGTGTGGTTATTCAAGTATTACCAGTTACTTTCAGTTTATGTTATTCAATTGTAAGATCCATAAACGATCATTAACATTGATATAATCTCAAATTCTTGTAAAGAGTATAATAGTATAACATGCTTGTTGTAACAGAGAAAAAGTATCTTGAACAAGCTAATATTCCTATACGATTATATTTAGATGAATATTGTTACTCATAACCCTGACATTGCAACAAGCGTTTGCGGATGACACTAATATTGAATGTAATAGTGCAACTGCCCCTCAACCTGTAGCAATTTGTCGACCGTGATTCAAATCACCTTGGTTGACGAGAGGGCTACGCCTGATAGTAGGAAAAGATACTTCATGAACACTAATTCTTTAGAAATCTAAAGAAAACGAACTTTTAAACGATCATGTCAAATTTCATTGTTGTGCCAACAAGAATGACATGATTTAATAAATTCCTCCTAAAGAGAGCTGACTAATGTACCTTGCCACGTCATATGATCTCATTTAAATATCAGTTTCGTATAACATTGAACTACACAAAAACGTCAATACACGAACAGGTACAATATGGTTTATGTCACAATACAGGGAGTGACCCGATTGCTAAATAACAGCCATTAGACGGGCATAATGTCGTTTTCAAAACTTCGTTTTCGGCGGTAACGACTCAAAAAAAGAACATAATTGCAGTATTTAGTGACATTTAGCTGCTGTTTCGTTAAATCTGTGTTACTAGAAAAATGTAAGCATATTAGTGGAGATAATATGTAAATAACGTAAAGCACTGACTAAATTATATTATTGCAATTGTTCCTGCTAAAAACTAACACGAGGCTATTGGGAATATTGTCAAAATTGTATTACTGTCTGCTTTGTTGGTTGGCAGAACATATAAAAAGGAATTCAAATTTGTAAGGATATTCGAAAAAGTAAGTAAGAGGTTGTACAAATATTTGATCATGTTGTATCATAATAATACTGTTATGTGTGACTCAGCATGAGAAGCATCGAATTGAGCAGTCACATGTTCTGATAATTACTTGACAAGAACTTATTGCATCTATTTGTTACGGGGTTAAGGATACAATCTATGTCATCGCACCATATTTGTTTATTGAATCAATGTCTTTGCTGATCTGCCAATAAATACAGATTGTGTTGGGAGTTATTACTACATTGACACTTTAGATAGCCGTTACAATTGAATAAATTAAGCAAAGTCCACTTTAGCGACATGTTTACTGTATATACTAAAAGTTTTGTTTTAATAAATAAATCTTGTAAAAGTATGACTTTATTAAAGAGTAGTAGAAGGGAAGCGTACGGTCACCTACATCTAACTTCGCAATGGGGACTCATAAAGGGAATGATTTTGATCAATGAATTGAATAATAACACCGAATATCTTATTCTGGCTGAAACGAATTCAGAAGTAACAGTACTGACTCCTGATCAGTTTGTAGTAAAGTTAAAAGTAATAGTGATTTTAGACCAATTTCTATACTAATAGATTTTTAAATATTATCAGATTTTAATGCAGTTTGCATTGCAACGCTTTCGAATTAATATCTTGAAGCTGGTGTTATCTAGATAAGCTAATCCTGAGTTACGTACATCGTACCATATATAGCCATAAGATTGTAAAACCCGCTTCTATCAACAGCCTCAATATTTTACTAGAATAGTTGAAGTGTAGGTCACGGCGAACTGCACTTTATGAACTAACTGTCATATATCTACATAAATACGTATATATCTGTACACAGATGATTTAAGCTCGTGATAGTGTTGGGTAATAATGATCTAATTTACATAACTTTGTTCTAGTTTACTGGTATTTTAGATACTTATAAACAAAATTGGCCAAGTGCGAGTCGGACTCGCCCATGAAGGGTTCCGTAGCATCATATAAAACTTTTTGTAGTTGGTTGTAACTTTCATCAATGTTTTAATAATAGTGTTTTGATTGAAAGAAATGTAAATTGCGGTTTATGATTTGTGACGTATTAAAAAGAAACTACTTACTAGATCTCGTTCAAACCAATTTTCGTTGGAAGTTTGCATGGTAATGTACATCATATATTTTTTTTAGTTTTATCACTCTCTTATTTTAGAAGTTACAGGGGGGGACCAACATTTTACCACTTTGGAAGTGTCTCTCGCGCAAACACGTATGGTTTTGATGAAAAAAAATTTTTTGAGTTTCAGTTCTAAGTATGGGGACCCCCAAAATTTATTGCTTTTGTTCTATTTTTGTATAAAAATATTAAAGCGGTTTACAGAATACATCTACTGACCAAGTTTCAACAGTGTAGCTCTTATAGTTTCGGAGAAAAGTGGCTGTGACATACGGACGGACAGACAGACAGACAGACAGACAGACATGACGAATCTATAAGGGTTCCGTTTTTTGCCATTTGGCAACGGAACCCTAAAAAGTCGATTCAAAGTCGATTTTAAACTATGAACGTTTTGAAGTCATACTGAAAAAAACCTAAAATTAATTGTTTTTATAAGCTTAAACCACGTGTAATACATACACAAAGGTGAATAAATAAACTACAAAATAAACCCATCTCAAGATGCATCACCAAATTATACCACGAGACATAATTTATTTTGATAATTAAATTAAAAGCAGATGCCCGTAAAAGCATATCAAAATTTCAGCATGACAACCCAACAAAAGTTTTATGGATATGTGAAACTCATTTCAAATAAAATATATATGAGTGTTAGAATGAATATTTAGGTCATAGCGTTAAACTATGCTCATAACGTTAACTTTATGACATTCGTTGACAGGTTTTATTTGCTGGTAAAAATATGATTGTAATGTTTTATTTCAATCACACCGCACCGCTAGCACCTGCTAGCAAATCATTTTTACTGTAAATTAAATGTTATTTTTCCTATATAGAAGTATTAAAATACTTGTGTAGCTTGATAATACGTGATTGTACCAAATCGTTCATTTAAGCAGTCTTTTAAACATATCCTAATTAATAAAAAAGAGCATAACACGCAGACTTACAACTTCACCTTATGGCGCAATATTTGTCTATCATAATTCAATGCAGCATGTAATTGCTCGAAAACCAGAAAGTCAAACGACCTCATTCTACTGCTACCAATCAGATCGTATCGAAACCTTTAAGGTAGTTCTCAAAGTGCATAGTTACAGCAATCTTACGAGTGTTATCGCTTACTACGGTGCTTTGATTACTAACACCTGAGGCACTAATGTGATTGTGCAGACTCCATATAGGGCAAGATGTCACGACTTGCAACGTTGCACCGTTGATGTAAAGCTATTACGTACTGCTGACTAACTGTCTATGAGTTATACGCAAACGTGACATAAAACAAAAATCTATTTAATCATGCTTTCTGACGCTACAGTTCAGTTTAATGTACCTAACTAAACAGGAAGGATTCAATCATTTTCCTCTAACTATATCTTTAAAATACATTAAGTTAGTTAGTAGTTACTAAGTACTAGTTACAGTCACAATGCAACTATAAACTCAAAATTTGCGTGTTTGACTTGCTTGCTATGAATTGACTTATATTGATACTGTATTGATTTGAAAATATACTAGAACTAGAATGTGCAATGCTGCCAATAAACACAAAAGACTTCTAACTGCTACTGATACAAACTGCTTCCTGATGGATATTATCTACGGTAAATAGGGCAAAACGAGCCTATTAACACAGTTAATATTAACTTGTTTAATATTTGAAATTAACTTTACTATATACATACGTATATTTGATCGTTTATCTTAATGAAAACGCATATTAAACATTTTCAATTGGAAGCCATAACATCGTATTAACAGTATTAAACGATTCATAAGTGTAAGTTACAAGTGGACGATTAACAATATTAGGAAGTCGTTTGTTTATGTTTGTAGCCCGTCTAATGAGGGCCACGCGATAACGCGACTGTAAACATTGTTTTTAAACGGTAGTACACATTCGACAGTTCTCAAGGAATTATTGTCACAAGTTGTAATCAGAACGTCACTACTCCATTGTTAACTTTAATAGTGAGGTATTTGCTAAATCTGTCTATGTTACAATATGTACGGAATATCTGAGTAATATTTAGCATTTATAAATACAGCTAGGTAAGAAGGCTCGTTAGCATAATATCAATCGGCATAGTAATAAGGGTTAATGTATTCCAAATGACGCTTTTAACGTCTGTTTACGGCTTTCATGTGTGTAATGCTGTAAACAAACGCGTTTTTGTTTACGATTGATCTGTGACCGATGTGTCATAGGGATATTATGTAGAATAGCAACTTAACGATGGTTTATTTTTAGAATTAGGTAGGTATATTCTGAGGGTTTTGATTTGCGTCATTTGTCGGCAACTCAGTCCCAGCCTGTCCTCTAGATTAACTATGCAAACGTTGACTGCTAAAGCGGCCAATTTTATCATGAAATATAGTTTATGCTCTTAAGTACAGAACTAGACATACATATAATATCTTTACTATTCGTACGTACATATTATGTTTCAATCACTAAATTGTGTTATCATAAATAAAATCACTAGAGCAAGTTTTAAACTATTAAAGATATCTACGAGTATTGTAAAAAATACCTTGACCTTATAACCTCGACGTTTCGTTGATCATTTGTAACAATTAGACCGTGTATTTTTTTTATACTAACGCTATAGCGTTTGACTGTATACTTACTCCTTGGTCTCGTAGAAATTGAAATAAGAAAATCACACCAGCTTCATAACTTACTGATGAAACAGTTTTTGTAGCGTTTTTGTATCACAAAAACAAATTTGTTATTAGTCTCCCGAAAAATAGTAAATATTGAAAAGAAGTTGTGTTATAGAAAGTCGTTTGTATCTTTATAAAATGTCTATTCTTCCATCCATCCAATATTAAGTTTCCATCTAAAACACATACGCGGTTTGTTTTTTCGCTGAGAATACCTATATTTTTTTATTTAGGTTAAGTCGTCTATTAAGTATTAGTTTTTTTATTAACGTTGTCATCTGTCATTGTAAAGAGTTTTTAATAATAAACTTTTTTTTGGCTATGTCCTCAATAGAATGTCACCCTTCAACTTCCCGGTATCAAGAAACACTTGTCTTCATAATCTAGCACCGTGCAAGTTCACCGACCTGTTTCGCTCCACTGAATTGAATCTTATCACGTACGGTTACCACTGTCTATATGTATGTTTGTACAACCAATTTGTCATGACGTCTCAATTTGGGTAACTGTTACAATACATACGGAGTTCCTACTCTGAACATTGACCTGAAAATGATTCACACTTGTGGTGGTTACGAGATCGTCTGAAAGGACTGTTATTTCTAGTTAGACTCTTTGTGTTAGCCGGTCTGTAGGTTAGTGTCTAGGTCATATTCTGTTGTTCAACAAGTTCGTTTTGGCAATTCGCTGCTAGTCTTAAAGAAACTTTCAAAGTACATACTTTAAGATACCACTTAAGGTGGGTACTTTCGCTAATCAGTTGTGTTTCGATGTCTAAAAACCTATAAAATACGTGTCCTGATAGATACAGCGACCAATGTTAAACAGTGGCCATGCTTACTTATTTTATAACCAAAATTTATAAAACCAGAAATGTAAATAAGTCAAAGGAGCGAAATACATTTTCAATCATTGTAACTTAGCTTTCGTTATAAATTGTAATCGAGTTACTGATTAAGATTTCTGTCTATCTGCAAAATTGCTTATCTCTTTCCTAACTCAACCTGCATTCAATTTTTGACGGCCGTGGGAAGATCCACAACCGATAAAGACCATTAGAGCGTTACTATTCCTTTACACAATAGGTTAATAAAGACACTTACCAATAAGGTTATTAGCGGTGACGAGTATGCAGCACAGAAACAATATAGCTGAGGTGATCCGGTAGTGCATTCTAAACACCATGTTGTCGATTACAGCCTTGTCAATCAGGTAACGGACTTTCACGAAGCCCGCCACCGACGATACCAAGCCAAACACTGCCATTGTAAATTATTTTTCTTCTTTCGTTGTCTGAAACAAGAAAGGACTAGTTTAAACATTTTTATTTTGTATCTGAGACAACCCTGGATCACAATACAAGTAGGTGAATCAGAATAGCTGTCGGTGTTAAGAAGATTTATGATAATTTAACTCCAGGCCTACTATACATCGGCAAGTGCATTGCAGATGAACTATTTTACGATAGAGACAATTTGCTTTCCAAAATAACCCTTTGTTCCCATAATAGAACTTCAACAACAAAAGATACACATAAATGAATCGACGCGTCCTAAACTGCTGACAAGTGTCATATGTCGTCCATACTAAATTAGAACTTAAACGGTAATCTTTATTGTTGTTATGATCGGTAAATGTGTGTAACAGCTGTGAAGAGACACGTTTTCATTCGTTTATTTCTATTGGAATATATTTTAAGGAAAATTATTTTTACTTTTTAAATCCATAAATTATATATAGCATGATCTATCTACCCTAGCTTACGTAAGTAATGACCTCAGACATAATTCAACCATGTAGCTGTCTCGCCTGCGTCTCAACCACTAGTTTTTTTTTTCAAATAAACCAATGATTTTTCTTCACGTGTTGCGTCCACACAAAGTAAATATGTAGATCCTCGTATTGACTTTTCAAACGAACTATTATTATTGTAGTTTTTGAATTTGAGGCAGGTATAGGGTTCATAGGAATGAATGAGTAGGAACAAAACGGTCTTGTAGACAACGTATGATAAATGGATCCAACCTTGACAACTTCTTGATCCCGTTCCTACGCGCCTTTTGTCGCCTCACATGTGCTATTTGGGTCGAACGCGGGGGGCGTGTTAACTCATATTTCGTTGTTATGAAATCGTTATCGAGACAATGTTTTTTATTTGTCACTTGGTCATTTTAACGTCAATTGTGAATAAATGCAATATGTTAAGTAGCTAAGTTATAAAAATGTTATTTTACATACCAATTACATGAACCGCACAATATCCGTAATAAACTCAATAACTTCCCGGATACTTTTTTCTTAATTGCTATTTTTTACTATTTTCCTAACATAGGTAATCGTAATCGTGTTAGGATCGTCTGCGGTAGAGGCGAATGTTGCGCCGGCGCAGGGCATGTGGCGGGTCGTCGACCGGCCGCTGTTCGTGCGCCTCCTGCGTTTTAACCTCCCTCCTCTCCCGTACCCCCGGGCTGCTTTACCTCAACCGACCCTGGCTGATGCATCGCTTGGCAACGCGAATTTTACGCGGAAACCAGTTTGAACGGCGACAATCGTTGCCAACTTTGTACATCGCCATCTCGATAATCGATTAGTTTTGGAAGATGTTTTCGTTTTGGCATGTTTTGTTAAACAATTTTTGCAAAGAAATCAAATGCTAATCTAAAAAGTTGTTTCTTGAAAAAGTTTACCCATTTGTAGTAATCGATTACATAGTCAATTTTTGTGTAGCTGCTTAGTTAACGTCTATCAGTCCTAAGTCTAAACGAGAATTATTTCGAATTATCCCGTTGTTTGCTAACGCCGCGGCTGAAACTCGAATCGTAGAGGGGAGACGAGACGAACATTCCATCTTTTATGACATGCGGCATAGGCGGGTGAGCTTCGTCCCTGAATCTTTTGTCTGCCGTGCTTAACTGCATATCCTTGTTCCACTCTGTTTTTACCGCCAACTATTTATCACTGCCACTTTATTCTATTTTTAGTTTAGTTTTATTTTCTTTTGTTAAATACGTTGTGTTAATGAGTTCGTGTCTTATTTTAAAAATATTAAAGTATAGCACGTTAATCGATAGTTTTTAGATTCAGAAATTAATGTAATATGATCATGTACTGCCGATCATGTACCGTACACAATTGTTGTTCCTATTTCATTAGAATGAGATACGTCTTCTCACTAGTGAATGAAAGCTAATTGCGATGAATATTATATACAAAACACGTTCAAAGTCAACACAATACCCACATGACCCGTGGGAAAGGATCTTCAACTTCTCATATTGACAGCTTGGTCGGACAATAAGCATTTCATAAGAAAGCGTGACCAAAGACACGAAACGATTGATTGGAATATTAGGTAACGTTGATATTTAGCATTGCGAGTGAATGGTTCGGCTTGTCGCTTCTGTTGTAATTTAGGCCGGTTCGATTCAGCGAAGTCGCCCGTCTGTAGTCTCGTGCCTAATATAATTAACTCTCATTGACTGCGTTGATTGTCAGTGACATTCCTTCCTCGCATTGTTTGTATCGAACTTACCACTACGAAAACACGTGGTATAATTTATATATTTAAGAAACCGTTCAATTGTGTGTGTACTACGTGTAGAGATAAGCTTGTCCATCGATCACAACTTCCGCTGTGGTTGTATGCTGGTCTTTCGTCATGGATTTATTCATACGGAAATGTGTCTAATGTACTATGCGGTTACGATAATGCTATTCAACTCATATTTCACAGACCTTTAAATTATATGCTTTGATAAAATTCTTTATTGCAAAGAACGGTTACGTTCTATATTATCTCTGTTAGGTCAAAGATGAATATTGTATTAATTGATGGCTTGATAAACACAACCTCTCTTTGTAAAAGTTATGCGGGCTAATAGATGTCTGTGGTGGATATGTTATGAGGGAGATAAAATACTAATATTAGATTTTACTATATTCATTTCTTAACTCCCTTCCAATCATGTCCATCAATAAAAGTCTATTAAAAATTAGAAAAAATAATCACATCATGTCGTGACAAGCAAATGTCCAAATAACGACTGCAAAGACAAGAAAGACGTTGAGCAAAACGTGATGTTACTGCTAATTAGTACTTGCATATTTTTTATAATAAAAGTAATGAATACTGAATAACTTGTAAGTTCAAGGTAGGTATATTTGTGAAGTTATCGCCAGGCGCTTGAGCGTCATCATACATGCAGGTGCTGTAGTGCGCATGGCGTGACAAGCATAATATATGAGACTGGTTAAAGATGCCCCCTTTTATGGTGTCACACTACAGAAATTCTAAAACGGTACATAGGGAAACCAATAATATCCCAAGCTCGAGTAATTTAAAATTTAAATCACAATATGTGCATTGACCTTTTTGCCCTGGCTCCTTAGATAATGACAGTAGTTAGTGATTACATTAATGTCACTTCGGTGTAAATTTTATTATGTCCTCAGCTATTTGGTAATGATATGACAAATAGGTGGTTAATAATAGACTATTTATTTTAAATACCTACTAACGTTACGATACAAAACACAGTAAAGTTTGTTACCCATGTAAGAAATAAGTTTCTACAGCCGCCCTCAATGTAATTGTTATTTTTTGTGTACACGAACATGTCCGGGTAATAAAATTAAACGGGCAGTGGTTTGATTGTTTTTATTTCTTAATTCACAGCGTCCTTGAACGGCACATCTCCAAAGGAGATTCGTGGACCGTAAAATTTGCGTTTACAATGCCTATGCATATATTTTTAACCTTATTAATAATTCTCAAATATTTTAGTGGCTTTATGTTTGAAAAAAACCAACGTGGTCATTATTTCAATGCCGTTTTAAACCGTTCATCCCTTAAATACAACTTATTGTTCATTCTATTGAAATGCAATTCCCGGCAAATAGGGCGGCGTCCCTTTCCCCCTACCAATCGCTCAGGTAAACAAGGACAGACTCGCTACCTGTGAGCACACTTAAAATTACACGCGACATGTTTATTTCATTGCATAATTATTTTAAATTATGAGAACAATTCCTTCGTCCATAGGAATCCCTAGTCATATTTACCACACCATATCACGGCCGCAAAAAAAAAAGAAATAGGATGACTAGGCACAAGGCTTTTGTTCCCGCACATGTATGCTGTCAAACAACATTCCTCGCGTCGTCGATATGAGTTAAGCTCGACTCAATCCATTCCACTAAGCTTTTGTGACACAACTCACTTACCTTTTAAACCTAACTGTTACTTTCCAGCCACTTCGGTGTATAAATTTTTAGGATCGCAAGTTGCTAGTCTTTTGCACACAAACACTGATCACTGTCTCACTTATAGTATGTCTAAAAATAATTTACCATTGTAGCTAAACATCATTGTATTTCAAGGGATATGCCATTCAATATAATAAAGTGGTTATAGTAAAACGAGTGGCAACTGAGTGCCCAAACTGCGCACCAGCTGCTCGTAAGTTGGAGACACAACTGAGCGAATAAGCGGACGATGCGATCGGCCTCGCATACGGCGGTGAGTCGTGCAGGTTTTACTACCGAACAGACTATGCTGCGTGCGCGCATCTCTATCTTTCTCGCTCACACACGGCTGTCCTTTGTTTTGTCGTCTCGCTCTTACAGCTGAAATGCACAGTAGCTGGTAGCCCGGGTACCCGAGTTCGAATCGAGGCTCTTGACTTCGTCGTGAGGTTTCTCCGTGATATATTATGTACTTAATCTCTCACATGTTAATTTTTTCGTCAAGAATTTGATGATTACTTTCAATGCGCCAGTTGTTTCTGTTAATTATGACATTGTCAGTAATATTGTGTCTCACACATTTAGCTAATGGACGATTAACATAACACATTAGGTGCAGTGATTAATTTTTGATGAATAATCGATACAATATTTCCAAATTAATGTTTGTTTCATGATTTATTGCAATTAGAATTTAATTATAATAGGTATTCACTTTTGTTTTTTTTTTTTCTACTGCATGAAAGATGAAGACAAACATAATTGTTTCGTTTCTCAATGAATTCACATTGTCTACAAATCATAAACATTTATTTTTGCGTTCCTTACAATCAATTGTAGCAGAAAACATTAGTACATCACTCATATTCTAATAAAGGCGATTATAATTATGTCTCAGTAATTATAGGTATGGTCCAGTCAAGCCGCTAAGTGTTGGCAGTCGTTGGTTACAAGCGACGGGCGCGGTGCTCTCATTGGACAGCAGGCATGCGACAGTCTACCTGTTGCACACTCCGATAATAAAAAAAAAACTAGTACAGCTGGTTTGCCTTTTTACCTGATTGCCCATATCCAGTCCTTTATTACATTATTATGTAAGAAATTAATAGGTGAGATTGTTGCAGATTGAATTATGTAGTTAATTGAGCAGTAATTGTTCGTTATTTTTTTTGCTTAGATGCGAAGGTTTTTAAAATAGTTTCATTGCAATTTTGGAAAGCGAATTGTGGTGATTCATGATCCGGATAGACACTTTAAGGTCCATTATATTGAGTGATTAATATGATAATAAGATTTATTACTCATAAAAAATACAACTGCGCACACCATTTATAAGATTTTAAGTTAATGTTTTAATAGAAAAACCGTAAAAATGTATAAAATAATCACATTATGAAATTCATTAGTTTTTCTTAAAAATCTTAAAATTACAATACGATTGTATAAAATTACAATCTTTATATATGTGTCTATAGACTAACCGTTAATAGAATAACCGAACTCGGTGTTACCCGCGGTTATTGTTGTAAATCGCGAGTGACGCCGCGGAGCGAAGCTAGTCCAAAAAAAATTGTCTAAGTTACTCTTGACGTCATCAGCTTTCTGCACGTCAAAGTCCTGTCAAAATCGGGCCAACCGTTTCCAAAGATTAGCCGGAACAAACTGACAGGCAGATGGACAGACAGACATAAAAAATTAAAGAATTGCATCTGTGATGTTAGTACCGTACTTATACTTATATTTTCACTTATATTTCGATAAATATTTATTAAAGAAACTGATAATTTGATATTACATAAAGCCACTCCAATTTTATTTATTTGTATAGGATAGATATTACGCTTCTATAGATTCTTTCTTGTATTTTTCTTCTAATTCTTCTTTGTAAGATAAGTATGAACGGTCAAGAAGAAAAAAATATATCACTCCCTACTGTGCAGTTAAATGAGGAGGCTCCTAAAACATTATAAACAGTTCAGTTACATACAGAAATTTCTACACAAATCGTTACAGGAAACGTCTCGTATAGATATTTCATAACTTGTTAGAAGTTTAGCAACTGGTTTTATCATTTAACATAAAACATTAAGTAATGTTTTTATTGATTTATTGAAACAGCAATACTACAAAATAAGAAATGTCATCTTAAACGAATCAAATTAATCGGTGACCATGTAAGGTAAATTAATATCCATATGTTTAGAACCGACTAACTTTTGCTCGCGATTCGAAAAGTGGCAGATATCGCGGTAAACAATAATTTTTAGGGTTAACATATTATTATGTCATTCTCAAGTAGACTTTTTATTAGCAGAAGAATTTCTGGAATCTTTTCAGTAGATCTAGAGATTACTGTCTACAACGTGACAATCTATAACACTTTAAAATAATAGTATAGATTTGGAATCCGTAATATGTCTGGCTCTGCGTCGCCCTAAGGTCGACTGGGAGAAAATGCCTACGGCATTAAGTCCGCCTTTGTTGTATATAATAATATAAACGAGAATTCCAAATTCCCTTAATAAAACCTTCAGCGAAGAAAAAAAAATGGCATGCATGGCATTTGTGTCTTTAATCTATTCTGTTTATCTATACAATACAAATGTTTTATTTTAACCCCAAAAGTAACAGTTGCGAATATATTTTTACTATAAATACTGGTACAACAAAATGAATCACTTTACAAACGATTGTAGTTAAGGACGTGATTAATACTGGGCAATATAAGTTAATGGAAGGAAAGCACATACTCATCTAAGATTACGAAATGATCGTTTTAATGAAACGACGTAACGTGATCAAGTTTGATGCGCCGGGCTCTGCAAAACTTGATTTACCTGTTGTAGTCTTGTCACTGTGAGTCCTAGCTACATTCTCTTTTCGACTGGTCGAGCTAAATCATATTTGATTTTTAGCAATATTTGCAATTTATAATTGCTTTTGAGGCAAATGTAGTAACTTATACTAATTTACAATTTAAGTGTAGGCAAAAATCGAGTGCTGACATCTTAAATTCAAATTTCTTTGTTAAAGTCTGACCCAATATTAGATCAAATTGCTTCTAAACTTCGGGCATGTCGTTAGCGCAAGACTGACATGATTCATTGAAAGAACCATTTAATTATCTCTGCTTAAACACACATCTAAGTACAAATGCTTCCATATCAAAAACCCTTAAATAAAGGATTCTATTATAAAAGAAGTTACTGAAGGGCTTGGCTCTGGCAAGAACATTGGTACGTGACTAACGAATTGCTGTCACTTTGTAATAAACTTAAAAATATTTGGATCATTCAGGTAAATTGCATTGCTTTGTCATTCATCAAGCATTTTTGCTTTGTCTCTCTTTCTCAATAGAAAGCCTACTATCAAGAGAGAGAGAGACAAAGTGAGCATGTTTTTTTTTTGTAAAAAGCGAAAACCATAACGTTATAAACCAAAACTAAAAACAATTATTGTATTTGGAAAGTGTAAAGCGCAAAGCCGAGTATTGTTTGAGACAATTTCTGTAAAGGACCGCTATTTCTTTGTTCAGAGACCATGACAATATTATTTCAAAGCAAGCAATAAAAGCAATAAAAAATTATTTAAAAAAAAAATATATTTGATAAAAGCCATTTGTGTTATTTCTTCGTGTATAATAAGTATATTATTGCAATAGCTTCATATGGATATATGGCTTATTCTCTTTTGTTAGTGTTAATATTTACTTTTCTTCCAATCAAAGGTATTAATAAAAAAAAAATTTGGTTTTCGGTTTGGACTTGTCTCCTCCCTTGTGGAATGTTCGTTTTAATGTTCGGGGGCATAATAACAATACAAACAAACTCAATGATAAAAAAATTGGCAAAGTCCGTGTCTGGCCACGCGTAGCTTAAGGTTCCGTTGTCACCCATAATGGCAGGAGGTAGATTTAAAAATATAATATTAATTATGGTTTACTTATTTTTTCTTTATTTTGTACGAAGTAAGTGTATTTTACAAGTTAAACCCCTATAACTCCTGTAATAAATAATTAATCAAAACCGCTATAGTTTTCCGTGAAAGTTCAATATATGGACTACAATTCTATTTCACTATTCTCTTGTGTCATTGGCTAATATTTTATTTTGATCACGTGACTTAGTGTCATTAGCCAATGAAACAAGAGGACAATAGAATAGAAAACAAAAAACGTTTGCAACTTGGCTGAACTTTCATTGAATTAGATCTCCAAATATGAACGAACGCGTCGTGGCCTACCTTATGTCTGCTAAACACGAAAAAGAAACAAAGTTTCTTTCCTTGAATGATTGTAATTAAAGTATCACTGACCACATGGTTAAAATTCTATGAATGAGTTTTATTTATAATGCAAAATCAAAACAATTTACGAGCTCAGCCTTCGCAAAACTGTATGTAAGTAGTTAATTCTATTCCAAGACTTATGTATTTGTATTGTTAAGCATTACTTATATAGAATACCATATTTGAGGTTACAAACAACACAAATAAGGTAATGGATTTTTTAAGCTACCTTATCTGTTGAATTTATTTATTCTTTTTAAATAAGACTTTCCTGAAAAATGAATATCAAGATTATAAATAATGAAAATCCTTGTTTCTTGATAAAAGTTATTTATGTATAATCTCGCTAAGACCCTTGGTAATATGGGAGTGAATACTAGAGAACAACTAGAGAACGGTGTAAAACGACCGAATATAATGCATACATATATTTATTTTCGCGTTCGTGTTAATATATAAGAATAAGAATAATCCAAAAAAATTGAAGCTGGTCGACATTTGGATGAACATTTTGCTGAAATTTACTTCGGTATAATTGGGTAAAAATTATAAACAATATTGATGTACTATTATGTACTTAATTTAGTTAAAGTCTGAAACATAATTCTTCAAAATATGAATCCAGTTGTTATGTAATTAATTATATTAATGGGAATTTCACACTTATTGTAATGACGTGGGAGATTTTTAATAACATTTTATTACTTACATTTCAGCAGTGATGTCATAAACAATACAAAGGATTCATTAATCTTTACTAAATATTCCCACAATACATTTATATTTATCAACTTGTAAGCGAATAAAAATACAGCCAGAATATTATGCAAATTGGAGTCTTTATTATTGCAAACACGTCTCATTTTACATTGTTATAAGACTCATAGTCCAGCTTTTACCGAAAATGTTGAAGACAAGAAATCTGATGTTGCTTATGACCTGCATTTACGAGAAGACACGGTCTCACAGCTTGACCTTTACGACTGATGCAAATGTTGTAGGAATGGCTCGTCAAGATTTCCTAGAAAGTTTTAATAATTCTGATTGGTAACTGTTGTAATACTTGTTTGCATAGTGAAGACGTCGATTGATTCCTTTTTGTTTCTTTTTAATTGTAGACAATAAGCTGTTATTTACATGACCAGCCAGTAATTTATTTGTAAATATGTACATAAATAGAATTGTCAGCTTTCTAAAAATTTACAGCATCAGCAGCTTACTTATTTATCTATTGAAGATTGCATAATGTTAACTTATAGCAATATAAAAATCTGATTAAAAACAATGATACACATCGTTCATACGAATAAGAATTTATTTTGTTCAATATTTTGCAAAAAAACAAACTTTAAAGTTAGAGACTGCAGTCACCTTTCAAACTTTAACGTTTGTTTTTTTTCTGTGCTTTAGTGAGTAATTATTTACTTACATAAAGCAACGTTCAAATAATTTAAAAAAAATTACCTCATCTTCTTTGTTTCTGTCTCTTGTCAGTTTCATAACATCTAAAGGTTATTTGATTCCCGAAACAGAAGTTATATACGGTGTTAAACTTATTGAGGGAGCAAGCTATGTGTCAGCACTGCAAAGAGAAGGAAAACTTGAAACAAAAGCGTGGTTTAGTAGGCCAAAATCGGCTTTGTCCACTTGGATCCTCTGCTAAGAGTAATTACTTAGTGTATAAAAGTCTAAGCTGTACTGTAACTTTAAATTATTTTCGGAAACAATTTTTTTTATATCATTTTTAGGATTCCGAAGTTTATGACTCGGAACCCTTATAGATTCGTCATGTCCGTCTGTCCGTCCGTCCTCGGCTTACCGTCCAAACAGTGCTAGAAAGCTGAAATTTTGCATGACTATGTGTTATAATTACGTCGACAAAGTGCTACAATAAAATTATGAAAAATATTTTTATTTGGGGTGCCTCCCCTACACGTAAAGTGGGGATGTTTTTTTTTCTCGCGTCTACCCCATCGTGTGGGGTATCATTAGATAGGTCTTTTAAAACCATTACAGGGTTTCTAAGACGATTTTTTGATTTAGGTATCTGTTTGCGAGAATTTCCATTTTAAAGGGCACTTTTTTGTAAAAACAGGGCGTCCCCCCCTCTAAAAGTTGGCCCAAAAAATCTGGAAAAATTGGTGATTCGTGGTCCATATAATGAACTTTAAAGGAAAACTATAACGGATTAGATGACTTTGTTAGTTCAGGAGTTATAGAGGGTTAACTTGTAAAATGCCTTGGAAAACGTTCTAAAAATTAAAGCAATAATAAATAACTAACAATAAAATTATCTATTGGATATGTTTTTAAATCCACGTACCATTATAGGTGACTGAGGAACCCTTTCCTGTGCGTGGCCTGACACGCACTTGGCCGATTTTTTTTTATTAAAAACTTACTTTTTATGATAGTTATTCATACAATGTAGTAACAATAAACCTTTCCGTTTTATATTATTTTAAATCGTTTTCCATTCATAATAGTATGTTGAGAATATTATTCGCTGCTTCGCATGAATACCCGCACAAAACAAAATTTTAAAAACACTGTTTTATAACACAGCCAAATGTAAAATAGTCCTTAATATAAATATATCCTTATAGATTTTAATAATCCTTGATTAATGCCCTAACTTTCTATTCTTCTATTGATCAAATACATGAAAAGTTATAACAGAAAATATTTTATTTAAATTTCAAATAGCTCCCCTGTATAATTTGTGATTTTGGTTTGTGCGAGTATTCATGCAAAGCAGCGATATGTATTATGTAAACACACCTAAATGTCAATATGGCTGTTTATGTCCAATATTGTTTATAGGTCAAATGTGATATCTATACATTTTAACAGAAAATTTAGCCACACAACTCCACACTCATTAAAACCCTATCAAACCATTTAATTTAAATTGAAATGAAAATACGAATATATGTACAGAGGATTTTGTTCAGCAGCACAAAAATGACAAAAAGTTCCCTTTAGGAATCTATGTGGACACAAAATCCAAATAACCCCCCCGGTTTTTATTGTTGGGATCCAAGTGGACGTTGTTTATAAAAACTTGCAAATTAATCCCCTGCGGGATCAAAATGGAATTGTAATCCAAAAGTATCCCCCAAAGGATCAGTTTGGACGAAAATTCCAAATTCCAATTCAAAGATCTTATTGATCCAAGTGGATAAAACTCCAAAATCGCCTTTCTAAGGATAAGACTATACCTAGCACTAGACTGTTAGAAGGCTGTTGAAAAATATGAAAAACCGACATCTGAAATAATGATTAAATGACGTTTAAAACTTTGTAATCTTTTTGTACGTATTTTAATCACTTATTCCTCATCATCAGTCAGTCGTAGCGTCTGTTGTTTGTAATGAATCGTAGGAAAAGTCGATATAGAACTACATAGTTCAATAGTTTAAATAAACTTAAAATCACTGTACACCCGTATTTGACCATTTAATAGAAACAATATGTATTATAAGTATTCAACTGAGTACAAAATAACTTCATTATTGCGCAAATATATCGACGTATTTATTTTGTGATACAAATATGTATATAAGAGAAAAATACTGGATATCTTCATTAAATACGTCACGTTATGTAAATACGCAGTGAGCAAATGGATGCTTTTATATCAAGACCCCATTAGGGTCATTGAACTATGAATATTTAAGTAGATGGTAAGCTATTTCCATTGGTCGTTGACCATGGACGTGAATATTCACATTATCATTACATTGTCAGCTTCCTAAGATGTTTTTATGTAGTTTAATTGAGTTAACTGTTTGGTGTTGCTAGTTATCTAGCTCTTTGCTTGCCATGTTAAAATCATTTTTAATTTAATCATTTTTTTGTTTCACTACCTATTCATAATAATAAAATTTCTGATAGCATTTTGAAATGACGCTAAAAAGGCCAAGTTATCTAATAATTACTAGTACCAATATCGTTTTCTAATAGGTAAATTAATCAAAAAGAAAAATATTGTTTTTCCCAGGAATGCTTTTAGTTATGGAGTGAGCTACTTATGTTTGCGATCCCTTCACCCTTTTAAGTCAACACAAATGATAAGGTTTAAAAAAAAAAAATTTGACCATTAAAAATTACACGTTGCAGGTAATCAAAACCTAGGGTCTGACCTTAGTGAAAATATAATGTAATGCATATTTTATAAGCGTCAATATTGTATGCATATTATGTGTAGGATTGTAATGATTATTTTGGAATCGAAACAACTTTTTTTTATATTTAAGTCTTCCAAAGTGACTACTCTCCTTGATGAAAAGCATGTGTAGAATCCAAGAGTAGGGGTCACCATTCTCATTATGAGAATAGGCAATGCGGCATTAAATTACCATAGTCCATTGTTGTTCAGAGCCAATAGCTAATTCATTGTTTTCTTTATTGCAATTTTTTTTTGCAAGTTTTTTATCGAAAATACATATAGCAGTAGGTATATTGGTCAAATTATTTACAGTTTATGTATTGATACGATATTCTTCAAAGATAAAGGAGTATCAAAGTATTTAATCATAACAAAAATCGTTTAAAATACAGTTAGCAGACGAAATTCAAAATATTTGCGTTATTCATCGTATCTTTCGACTGCGCGCCAACCTCTTTAGCCAGACATCAACCAGTGTCGCTTGAATAACAGGTTTGGTCACTATTCTGTGTTGCATATCGAACGGTCCCAAACCATGAACTTGTTTAAGCAATCGTCACATGGTCAAATATCTATATAATACGTGAAGCAAAAACTTTGTACCCCTTTTTACGAAAATTATGCGAACGGAGGAGTATGAAATTCAGTTCATATGGATGTGTGCCAGAAAGCTAATAAAAAAAAAGAACTGTGGCTGCATTTCGACCGTTGGGCGTCGGTTTCATCATCATTCATCGTTTCATTAGGTTCAATGGAAGACTAAGTAGCCACAACGTTGTACTACCTGGCCCTAACTCGCACTCGGCCAGGGAAGGGGAAGTATGACTTGGGGAAGTATGACCTTACGTAACACTAATGGGTTGATGATATTGATTTTCCCTTCACCATAGCTAAAATTTCAGAATTTCGTTAATAATATTAATAATATTATTAACGAAATTCTGCGTCCCGCAATAATATTAAGGTGCAATTATATACACCTTTTCCTCCAGGATTTTACTTTGAGGGAATTTACATCACCCATGTTGCATGTTTAGCAGTTACACGTATTTCTGTGTTATTACGTGCGTTGTTTTTAAGTTATGAATTTACCTTAATTGTGGTCTCCTTGTAGGTAGTGTTAATAAACCTATATATCTTATGCTGTACTTCTTAACATATTAGGTACTTAGGTGTGAAATTCTTGGATGTTTAAGTTTGGTAGTATATATAGGTTAACTGCTTTGATTTTGGTTAGTTTTATCAAAAAGTCTACATTGTCCAATATTTAGACTGATCCACATACCTAATCTCTCAAATGTTCGATTTGATAACATAATCTGGAGGTGAGTAAACTCCACAATAAGAAATACTTTTAATTTATATATATTAATACCATTTTTGTAATTGTACATAGGTATGGCCCACAAAAATCCTAATTTGTTTGTTCCAAATGAAAAACAATTTAATTGAAAAAAAAAAACAATCAAATTGAGAACCTCTTTCTTATTTTGATTATAAATATAATCAGTACCACATAAAAACAGTTAAAAAAATATTTTACATTTTTATCTTAATTCTATTCATAAGAGCTATACGATCACAATAGATATCGATCTATTATATGACTGATTATCCTTTAAAGTGATACATTGAATTTATGTATAACTGTTCTATAAATCTGCCCTAACAAAAACCATATCAATAAGTACTAAAACACATACAATGTAGTACATTAAAATTATACGAATGTAAGAGAGATAAGTTAAAGTTATTTATCTAAACGAGGGTAGTAATGTTGTTTAATTACGATTTTTATCTCTGGCCGAAAATCATTAGATTCGGTGCAGTGTGCAGCGAGGTCTAATGACTACGTCACTTAATGACTGACAAATATCCCTAATAAGTTAATTTATTCACAGTATACGATCTCCCATTGACGTAATAATTGCACAAATTATAACACAAGCGACTCTGTTAAAGAAAAATATACCTTTTGTGTTAGTAGATGAGGTTCAATTCATAGTACGTGGTTGTTTGAAAGCTTAACCCAAACAAACAGTTTACGTGACTGCTTGCATGCATCCCTAATCTGGTTTTTAAAATATATTACAGCATCTCTAATCCCTTGTAAAATTCTTAGCTCTATTTAACTGCACGAGCTTCGAAATTAGACCCATTTAATAAAAAATATTGTTTAGAATCCTAATTCGTAGGTGTTAAAATTTATACAAATTACTTTATTTTATCAAAGTTAGATACCGATATATGCTCCTAAACCACTGGTATACTCGTTAGTGTATAATATTAGCCTAAGTGACTCCTTATCTTATCGGCTGTCTTTTAGTTAAACTACTGTCAAAATTGGTCCATCCTTTGCAGAGCTGGAACAAACAAACAGACAGAAAAAAACATTTTTAAATAGCTTTTTTAGTATATTAAGTAAGTATGTATATATTTATATTGCATTCAGTAAAAAACTTTTCATTTTATTGTTGTAAACAGACACTAATTTCATTTATTTGTACAGATATATGAGTATGTATGTGTGTATCTTCTCGTTTATGTTAATCTTATGCAATTATGTTCTTTTTTACCAATTTGAAATTATTTTCTGAAGGCATAGTGTGAATTTACTCCACTTATCTCGATCTCTGTTTGTTGTTATCCCTCTGTTCTGTTCATTCGATAGTCACATTCTAATATTTTTAAAAATACAGGTACAGCGAACAGTGATAACAAGAAGATGCACGGTCAATATACCTACTCGTAAAACCTCACCCAAATACGTCGACACTATTTGCTGTGCGGTGTGATATTTTGTCACAGGAAAGATAATATGATTCAGTGTGAATAGGTACATCAACATGCGTTAAGTCTATATAACAATATTTTTTTAAGCCAGCGTAATGGCCATGAGCGAGACCTACCTAAGCGTTAGTTGTTTTCCTAGTTTCAGGGTCCGTAGTTAATGACTAAGAATCCTTATAGTTTAGTTATTTTCGTCTGTCCGTCCGTCCTAGACTTACGGTTACTGCCAGGAAGCTGAAACGCTTATTTTATTTATTCCGTATTAGGTATATCCCTTTGCGAGTTATTCAACTCTAAAGATATTTTTTTGGTAAAACAAGACGTCCCGGGGCATCTAATAGCTGAACGACTGGCTCGAAAAAAAAAACAGGTGTCCATGTGATGAACTTTAAAGAAAATCTATAACGACTATAACTTTGTTAGTTTATGAGTTGTAGAGGCCTAACTTTTAAAATGCGAGTATTTGGAAAACTTTGTACAAAAATATCAAAATAATAAGTAGGTAAACATAACAATTATCTGATAGTAGGATTTTAAATCAATTGCCAATATGGGTGACAACGAAATCTTATTATATGCGTGGTCTGTCATGCACTTGGCCTATTATTTTAAATGAATTTTGCATTTACATTTTGCATTAACATTGAAATTAATTATTAGACTGTAAATGGTAATCCTTGATTAACTCGACTATGGTGAAGCCAAAAGAATGGGTAAGAGTTATAGTAGTCTATGTACTTATGTTTGTATGTTCCACTGTAGCACCTAAAACAACTGTATACCGATTATTATTAATGAAGTGTCAATAGATTGACCCGGATGATAAAGACTACATGAATATCAAAAGTTTTTAGTCGAATTATAATATAGCTTTTTAAACTTTTTCTTGTTTAACCCTCAGGTTTAACCATCTGTAGAAAATTGAAATTAATTAGTGTTTTTTTATTATTTTATAAATTCATAATAAACAATGCTATATGATAACCGATAACTTTAAAACAATTGCAACATGAAGACGCAAGCGGTCCAAAACGTGAGATAACTGTATTTAAGGTTCCACAGATATATTTTGAATGAGGAGGTATATTGATATGATTGTATTGACGTGACGTGTTTCATTTACAAATACCTACTTAAGTATATCAGGCTAAATGAATAGAAAACTCCCATTGCCATTACAACTTTCATTTAAAGCTGAAAGTACTTACATACAAAAGCTTTATAGCGAAATCTACCGTAATCACATGCTGCCGCACTAAATAAACACCAAGTAGCACTGTGATTGGTGCTTAATTTACTGCGAAACTTTTATAACATTTGTAAATCGATAGTACACCGGAACAGAATTCTGTACATATTTTAGATTTGAGAATATGTTGACCTTCTGGAAATCGATATGTTTGACGTTCACAAGGAATCGATTTATGTATTAAAAAGATGGGAAGAATAGAAACATTTTAAACCCAAATTTTCTATTTAGTTTGTATATTTGTGTAATGAATATTATATTAAAATCCATCTGACTACCATATTGTGACTCCAGATTGTCAGACTTACTTCGTCAGACCTTTTACTGGTATTATTAATGACTTTTAACTTTTTAATTGTAGGTGGGGATATAACGAAATAAATAACCTAAAGAGGCTTTGTTTAATTCTCAGAAACCCGTACCTATAGATGATTCACAATATTCGCGCATCGAAGAATGCACGTACAGGGGTTTTTATACAAGGAAATTCATTTTATCATACCGGTTTCTCATTAGTATTTCGTCACTCGTTCACTATTTGTAGGTTTTAAGTTAGGCTTAAACTGTGATTCTAGCGTATATTGCATGAATTCTTGATTGTTGAAAATTATCTTACGCTTTTGAAAACAAGGATACCATAAAATTCGATATTTATTTGTTATTGAATTAGAATACAATAGGTTCTAAAACATAGACACATCTGCGTAAATAGTTAACAAACATTTTAACACATATATTAGACATGAATTTAAACAACAGACTATTGTCGTTATATAACTAGCCATTTGGTGACCCTGTCCTATTGATATCTTCAATCACAGGACAAACCGACCAGGCATACAGGCATACACAACCTGGGCCGCTCCAAGCTTCTGTACCTACTGTCTGTCCCTGCATATTATTACTAATCCTATCAATTTGGCGTACATCAATTTATCTTATTTCTTTGTTCCGTTTGACAACTACTACATTCCTTAAGATGATAGGCGTCAGGCTGACTAACGGAAGGTCTGCTCAAAGAGGACTATAACATCTAGGATTATAACATCTAGCGATTGATGAACACATTAATTTCATATATAACATCTTAAGCCTTAGGCGGGCTAAAGCTTAGAACTAAGCCTTCAACAATGTACTGCTAAACATAGGCTTGTAAGAAGATGCATTTGTTTAGTATTTGGTCAGCGTGATATAGTAGACTTAAACCCTTTTAGGCTTGAGGCTTGAGCTTTAGGCGGGCTTAAGCCTTAGGCTTAGAATTAAGCCTTCAACGGTCCATTTTGAAGGCTATTAATGATGTTGATCATTTATCATTGTCTGTATTCGGTAGACGTTATTCATCGCCGTAGGTTTCTTTTCTAAAATGAATAGGCTCGTAGTTCCTTCCTAAGTCTTATAGTTAAATTTTTATTACTTGTAATGTAGTCGGAAAATGTTAAGAAGATAATTAACTCCATTTCTTCTCGTTAAAGTAGTAGGTATGTTCTCGGAGCACTTCATCCATTGCATAAAGCTCTTACGTAATACTTTTTTAAAGAAACTTGTCTAAAGATACTTTCTCTTACTATCTTGCGTACACTTATATTCATTGTTCAAGTAACTTAATACGTTAGTAAATGTTTATAATAAAACTTGCATCTACTACTATTTGATGAATATATACATTTCCTTTACAGAAAACTAGGGTTGGAGTTGGTACCTCGTCAGGGTGCGGAGGCGGTGGACCCGGAAGACATGAGCTTGGTGGAGCTTTATAGGGTACATGTCGAAAGCGCCGAAAGAGCAGCCGCGGTGAGTGTCATGATCAAGACTTATGATAGTGAGTCATTAAGGTACACTATTCGCGTCCATTACAAAACCGCTTATACTGATTTAAATACATTTATTGTTGACGAAAGTTACTTTCACCTTTTTTTAAACGACGATGTCAGAATAGGTCGAGATGTTTTTTTGTTCCTAAAATTGTTACTCAATAAAAAAAATATCTCGAGATAACTCTTGAAACAATACAAATTTATAAAAAATTACGCAATGAACAAAATAATTACACAATTTCATCTCTATCAATTTTAACAAATTTAAATCATTGTGATTATAAATAACTTTACTCAACCTGAATTCGAAGAAAGTTTTCCACTTATAAGGGTGATAAAGTAAGACATGACTACATACATTGTTATTAAGACATGACTACACACTAAAATATTTAAAGAAACAATGAATTATGAAAACTATTCTTTTCAAAACCGTATATAATATCCAACACGAAAAAATAAAATCAGATCTGTGACAGAGAAAGACAGAAAGAGCACGGTTGCGAATAGCCTTAAGCAGGCGTTCCCCTCTTTCAAAGTATAAGCCCAAATAAGCATGCATTAACTGTTATTAATCAGTATGTATGTCTGTGTGTGACATTTAGAATTTTTTGATTCATTTTTGTACGTAGTCTTAAATATGTGTGTGCAGATTTCCCCCGCAAAAATTGACGACTATTTTGTATCTATATAATTTAAACAAAAAGGAACCGACTTCATAGAAAAACTATTCCGAGTACCATAATCGCGACAATTGTGCCTATGATATTTGAGGAGTTCCCTCGATTTCCTTTGGATCCCATCATCTAAACCCGATATGGTGACGATGGGACCACCTGTAAGCTACACCCATTCCAATGCAAAAATAATTTTTGAAATCGGTTCATAAATGACGAAATTATCGCTGAACATACATAAAAAAAATAAAAAAAATCGATGAATTGAGAACCTCCTTTCTTTTGAAGTCGGTTAAAAAGACGCTATGGTTCGTCTATGGGCCTGTGTTACTCCATGCGCTGATGAAACAGTGACGAAATAGTCAACTACTAGTATTAAATGTAAACACAGTAGGAACAAGCTTTAATTGTCTAGACATTATCCTTTTCTTAGCCTTGTTAAATGATACAACGTTGGTGGTTGTACCGCGTCATAGTTTTTATATTTTAGTTAATAAAGTATCCTGTTTACTATATTGTTGTTGGTTGTGCGATTTACAGCACGTAGTCACTCTTGCAATTCCGACAAATAAAATGAATACAGTTACAAAAATCCTGCAGTTATCCCCTCAATATGCGGTTTACAGAATAGGTAGGAAATTAAGGAAAAGTTACGAGTATTATTTGAAAGAAATAACATTGTCAGCCCAACAAATAAATAATTGGTCCTCTAACTGGTTGGGTTAACACAAATGCAAAGTAATGAACTAGATGGTTGGCCAACAAACTAAATAATAGTTTTGGCAGTATTAAATGTATGTTCATCCGTAGCCCTAAACCACTGAATTGATTTTAGTTCATGAGATGTGGTAGGGTGACATAGGTTATAAAAAAATATCAAAAGTTTTTATGTAGCCAGGTTTTTTTAAACATTATCTCTTGTTCATTTTGATAGTAACAAACGATGGTCGGTCGGTATCGTGTACCGATACCGACCGACCAGATAACTATCTATCAGCACTAAACTTACTTTGAAAACTTCTAACAGTTTCACGGAACGAATGAGCTGGCAAAATGTTAAATACCCACTTGTGATTGCGGAGTTCATAGTAAAATCCAAAAATTCACATAAGCATTTATGAACTTGTAAGATGTTATTGGATTACTGGTATTGATTGTTTTATAACATCCAAGATTTTAAAATCTTAGAAAATTAACAGTTTTATCGTGCGTTATAAATATGTAAGTGTATCTATACCGAAAGCGTAATTGCCAGCAGCCCTCCCCTAGCCAAGTTGCAAACGTTTTTCGTTTTCTATTCTCTATTGTCTTGCTTCATTGGTTATTTTTTGGTTTGATCACATGACTGAGTGACTTAGATTAGAATTAGATTAGCCAAACTATTAAAAAAGGTTGTAACTTGGCTAGGGGGACAGGTTCGACAGTGTAGGTGACAGCTACAAGCTTTCTACCACTGTTGTGGTAGGGGTCCACATACATACAGGATTCTTATAGATTTTGAACAACATAGCATGTTAAAAAAAATAGAGAGTGCTTACCAAACTAATTTAGAGAAACTCGAATAAATGTTTCATTTATTATATTACTATTAAAGTAAATATATTATACTATATTGTTCGTATAAATATCTAAGAACGTTTATTACAATTACATCTGAAATAATAGTTGATTTTTTATGTACTTAATTATGTATTAATGAGGTTTGTTGTATTATACTTACAACTGTTAATATAACATTGGTACATTAACGTTTATAATTAACCTGGTTCTGCCAGTTGTTACAGTGTTCTGTATTAAGGATCAACTGTTGTCTGCTAAAATATTCTAAAATTTGCTAAAATATAGCTCTTCGTATCTGTGACTCCTCGGTAACACAAGGACATGTGGGTCAAATCTCGTCCAGTCTCGTCAATTGTTCAGGACCTCTCGGTTCTACCACGTTTCGAGCCCAAGCTAGACCTTTTCCCTTCCATCCCGCTTGATTGCCTATTTCTTGTCTTTGAACCTAGCGTCTTACGGATTTAACCATAGTATTTGGGCCTGACCATTACACCTAGTTCTTCATAACAACGAAAACTCGTTCAGCCAGCCACTGCAGAACGTTTTTTTTTGTATGTTACGATATGATACCAATAACTTTAAATTAATTCCTTACATTTTGCAATATTAAAAGGAAATGAATGCAATAGAAAAACAGTACATTTTTCCGTTGTATTTATGACGTACTAATTTTTCCTGGTCCATTTTAATCTACTTTGTTTGCATCATAAAGATAGCCGCACAGTAGAAGGTTGAAATTTTTAATTTTTAGACCTTTAAATATTTCATATAGTTTATTAAGTTGATTTCCTTTATAAAATATGAATCAAACAAGAAATCTATTCCTATAGTGGGAATGATTTCTATTTCTACATTATTTTCTATTGAGATGCAGTAGTTGTATTAGTAATGTGGCCTGGTATCTTTTTATACCGACTCCGATGACCGATCTGCGCTGGCTGACCACACCATAAATGTAAGCTATCCTAATATGGCTAGCTCTTTGCTGAGTAATTGAACTGGTCGGGTTTCAAAGATTGAAAGTACGTATGTAGTACGTTGCCTTTCTTTATCTCGCACGTCTTCATGTTCTAGACGTCTCGTCTATCTGAAAGCATTATACGTGAATAATTTAAATCAAAGAATTATATTATGGGAAAATATACAAATTAAATAATGTGCCTTGACATATATACTCGTTTATAAACATATATAATGTCTGTATTCCGTCATCGCATTGAAATACGGCCATTACTAATGTTAAAATTTGATTTAAATAAAAAAAATTGTATTGTAATTGGATGTTCTGGTAATTTTACTGAATTATTGATTGACCGTAATATTTAAAAATAATAATGAAAAAACGCTCCCATACAGCGACATAGTCCCGCGGTCTGAGGTAATAGTTGCTGAAGCGTCTTTTTCCGAAACAAAACAATATTATTTTTTTGCTGTTCAAACACATAAACCCATTCTCTATCACAACAATGTAATGTATACCTACCCATTTAGACATATACTTTAACAGAGGGAAACGCCTGCATATGGCTACTTGTATTGCTCTGTGAACCATTCCACATGTAAATCTTTTACATGTGCAAATCATTTATTCATCTCAAATAATATGAACATTACCCCCAAAGAAATAAAATACATTGTTCAGGATACATCGAATGGTATTTCCTATAGCTGCTACATATTTACCTAATAAGGAAACTTTAATTAACGAACCCATTAAACAATTTTGAAATCAACTATGCACAAGCACAAAACTATAGAATGTATTATATAATATTACTCAGAATAGGCTATTGAAAGCTTAGCTGTCCACCAGACATTAAATACTGGCTTGAGGAAATTGGGAAGAGCCCGAGACTAACGTCGACTATAATAGGAAACTGAGCTAATAAATGAAGTCGATCTGTGACTCTTGAAATTTAATAACTGTGTGTTAAATGCCAGAAAAAAAAAATGTGAGCCGTCACGGGACGCCTGGCAGATGTGAAACATCGCCATTATTTTGTAAAAGTAATATGCAGAAAAGAACATATTGTAATAGGAACTAAATATGTCATAATGATAAAATAAAATATTACTAATTATTAAAATAGTAGTCTATATGCAGTAGTGTGTACGGTGGGGCGACGCGAAGCGTCGCCCCACCGTACACACTACTGCATATAGACTGTATATATATACCATCGTATAGCGTGCCGCGGCGACGCGTCGCCAGTCGCCAGGCCAGAAATCTATTTTACGTGCGCCTATAGATGTTTCACATCAAAAACAAGACTATAGTACTGTTGTCCTGAAATTGTAATATGTTTTTTAAAAAAGAACTCAAGCAAAAGATCTGATGGAAGTAGGGCTAAAACGGTTTATTGTATTACTAATGAGTGCAGTATAATACTACATACTTAGCCGTTTCTTATCTCTCACGGTTTATCAGCTATTGGAGAATGAAACCTCTTTTCTTATTTATTACAAAACCATTATTACAATCACATGTTTTTAAAACAGTGGGATATATTGTTCCCTGTTTAAAACACACATATACACTATTACTTGAGTGTATTTATTTTAGTTCTGTATATGTCTTGAGCTGAGTATGTGTGAGTATAGTTCTATTATATTGCGCTAGATATTTATTTACTAAACTCAATAATAGTAGGTAAACTATTATTGAGTTAAGATACGCGAAATAGAATACCTAAACTAGATTTGATAACAAAAGTTTGTTATTTCAGCAGTACAGAATCAGGTGCTGTGGATACCAATAGTAACCATTTCATATTTAAACCGACCAAAGTTATTTTACTCTGCCTGATGGAAAGTATAATTAGGATCCAGGAGTAGGGTTCACTATCCTCTTTGTGAGTGCCGACAAAGAAGCATGGTGACCAACACCATAGCGGCTTAGTGAGATGGTTCTCCCAGTGATGTATCATTCTCCTGGCCTCCGAGGGCCTGTAGAATAATTGTACCTCTAGTTCTCACATTCATTAGCGAAATACGACAGCAACAATGTTGTCATTATTAGGTTGGTCTTCTGTGTGAGGGTAATACTGCCCTCACACAGAAGAAAGAAGACTAATGGTAGGTAGAAGGTAATGCTACCCCTGTCGAGCCGCTAAGTATTGTTAAGTATTTGTTGATGAGCTAAAAGAATTGTTCTAATCCACAGTGGCGAGGGACACTGCGACGAGCAGGTGGTTCCGGCAGCAGTTTCAACTCTGGCACTTTAACCAACAGTTCCTCCATCACGTCTACTGCCTCACAGTCTCACCACCTCATGTGCAGCATGAGAGACTTCGGACATACCGCTGGTGGCGATGAAGCAGAGTTATTACTGTGGCTACACGATGCAAGAAGGGCTCAACCACTCTCTGAAAGATTCAGGATACGAATAGCAAGAGATGGATTCTCGAATTATGTTGATCGTTTACATGCTAATAGTACCTTGTTCGCGGTGAGTATTAGTCTTTATTTACTGGTAAAACTGTTAGCAATAAATATATATTGACTTCTGTTTGCCTATAATATTAAAAGAAAATTAAATTTTTGGATGCCATTATACAATATGATTGAGCTGTGACCAAGTTGTGTGGAATACGATTATAACTTTGAAATCAAGTTAGGTTAGTGTATTTGGCATGAAGAACTTCGTGCACTTGACTTGCTTTCGAGTCAAGTAGAATAATTTCTTTTCAAATGTGCAGATAACAAAACAATTTTTGTCGTCCTTTGCGTTTATAAAAAGGTTGGATTCAACTCTATAAGACAGTGGCCAAAAAAGCTGTTAAAGTATCAGTTTCTTTAATTATTGGTATGAAATTTTTCTAACAGTTTTATTTTTTTGGATAATTTTGCGATTAATCGATTTCGGTGGTCGTTTTTAATCGATTGAGATCAAACGTACTAATACTAGAATAAAATATATGGTAATGATTGCAATATTACCCTTGGCAGAGCTAATCTACAACTGGCAATGTTATTGTTTTTTTTTCATGAAAACTTTATTTGACTTAACATGTTGGAAGAAATATCTTTAGGATAGGATAAAATGATATCAGTACACTACTTGATTTAACAAAGTTCTTTGTATCTATAAAGAGTTCGATATCGGTACTCGTTTTTATTAGTAAACGCACTAAATAATTAGGTTTAAACACCATTTTCATATTTGCGGATGTTGCGTATCGATTTTCTTTTACCTAAAATTAATGGTTTAATTGTTAAATCGTGTAATGGCTCACACTATTACGTATTTTTGTGATATGTGTAGGTATATTATTAAATTACTAAATGACCCGTGCCCACTTTGTTGTGCATTAAGCATTTTCAAGCAATTCCGACTACGTACCACGAAAAAATCTTATTGATTTTTTGGGTTAATATGTAGCTTTCTATTGGCAAGACTTTCTGAAGATAAAATAATTATCAACATCAGTTCGGTGGATCCTGATCCTGAGATACCCTGCAGCCTTACAAACTCACAAACCTTTACCTCTAGGTTATTTTCTTTTTTTTAGTTGTTATTAGTATAGATAAATATTTGTGGTAAATATACATAGTTATAAACAAAAACAGTCGAAATGGGTAAGTACATCTTATTCACACGATTACTCTGCTATCCTTATTTGTGGTCAGGAATACAAATATACAATTTTGAAACTAGCTCCCAACCTACACGGAAAGTTTATATTTTGTTACTCATTTCTTGTTGAATAGTAATTCATACCAGTAATGTGTCACAATAAATCACTGTTTATCCTTTAAACATCGTCTATTCACAAGCAACAATATCAAATATGAATCGATTCATTAAAACTATACTACCAGGTAAATTATAATTTAATATCGCTTATTGCCAATTGTGTCAAATTTGATAACGTATTGTTGTGGTTAGTTGAATGAATGGGAACTTATTAGGTATAAATGTGTGTTGTAATCAATGACTCGTTGGGGGCAATCTTTACAGGAACATAGTTATGCAAGTGTTAACATGATTAGATTTATTTGGTTTATTTAGTAACTAGCTTTCGCCCGCGGATCCGGATAAAATTAAGAAAAGTCTTCGTGGGCAAAGGTTCCAGTCCGGTGAAGAAGCAGTCGACGCTTTCAAGTCAGCCATTTTGAACACTTCCACTTTAGGGTGGAATAAATGTTATAATAACTGGTTTGAGCAAATGGAAAAGTGCAATAAGCTACGTGGTGAATGCTTTGAAAAATAATAAAAAGTACTATAAGGTTCTAGTTGTGTTTTTTTCTTCAAACGACAAAACTTAAAAGGCATGCCTCGTATCTACGTTAGACTGTTAGAGAGCTCCTAGTAAGGAGACGCCTTAAGTATAGTTGGTGAAAATGGCCATAAATATTTTCAATGGCACTGTGTGTGGCAATATTTGGAAAATTACAATTTTATAGAATTCTTTATGTGTCGACGTTTTAAGTGAAACTTGTAAAAACAATAGACATTGATTGAAAGTAACTTAAATATCATGTTTAATTATATAAAAATGTGCCTATACCTAATGTAAACCACGCCACACGATCTGTGTATGATATAATATTTTCTTCAAATTGTTCCAATAATAATAAAAATACATAAATATCTTTTACAGGACCTTTCTACAACAGATCTAACCCGAGAACTATGGCTAGTCGCGTGGGTCATACGCGTTGGTCGTTGGGCGGGTGCGGGGAGCAGCGGGACGGGAACTGGTGAACGGAAAGGACCCGTGGCGAGGAGACCTTTAGGTGCAGGAGTTTTATCACTCTCGGAGTTCCTTAGACAACCAGGCCAACATCCCGCTGAAAAAGAATACACGTTTAAAGTGAGTTTATAAATACTAACGATTGAATTATTAATATATATAATGTTTACTGGGATTAACGCCGGTGTCAGCGTGGTCACAAGCAAGCCTCTGAACATTTCACTGTAGATACTAATGTATCATTAATTTCAAATGTTTTTTGGTACTTAATACTTCTTGTGAGCTCTTTTATTCACGTTAACTTAATTGGTGTAAGTTTATAAATATGTTTTTACCTTACTACTTTGTAAATACCCACAAATCTGAAGCACTATGTCATGATTTCAATACAAAGATAAATATCTAGAAGCTTTGCATTATATTTACTGTTTTGTGTCTAAGAAATTAAAACCTCATAAAGTTAATTTTTTTTCATGTAACCAATCCTGCTCTTTATCAATAACGCGTTAAGTAATAAAAACGTATCTCAACAAGTAACACAGACTTCAATTTCTATTCTCAGCATTAAGTTTATTTACAGAGTAGATTGGTATGCTAAACAGATTTACAATGAATGACAGATTCAGCTAGTCTTAGTCTAGTTGTCAGAGTACTAGTATAAAACGTACAAATGCCATGTATCAATTGATCTATATGGTGTCATCAAAGGTTAAGGCCTTAATTTGAACATATCGTCTCCTGTTATTCTTCTCATTATCGTGACATAGTTTCTATTCGATAAATCATTTCATTAAATAATAGGCCCAGTGATTATTAAAGCTCGGACAATATGAATGTATCAAAACAGCTTCGGATGTATGATTATTTCGTTTTATCTAACTTTGAAAATTAGCACTATTACAAAATAACTTATGTTCATCCATTATGGTAGAATAATCTTATAGAGTAATTTTACTAAAATCTCCCTTTAGTGGTTGCTTACTACATAAAAGTATCATGAGCCTATCGCAGTCCACTGCTGGACATAGGCCTCTCCCATTGCACACCAGATCGATTTTGGGCTTCCCGCATCCAGCTTCTGTATGACTTATGATGACTGCGACTTTACATACTTTAAAATATGTATCTCTTTGCACTGATATTGTGTACGAGTTGTTTAAATCTTGTTTTATACTTTTTCAGCGACGTATTTTCGTATTATGGTTTTAGTTTTTACTTTCTTTTTTTAATAAATTTGAGTTAATTAGTTACTTTTGCTATTTTTAAATTGTTTTTGTTTCTTTCTATAGTTGTTTAAATAACAAATTGTTTTATTTTTTATATTTTATTAAGTCCGGTATTGCATTGTGATGAAGCTGTTGTGCTGTATAAAAATTGAAACAATGTAATAAATTGATAAATATTTTATAAACTCTCTTGACATTTTTGAGTAACACTGTTATTAATTTTTGTTGTTGTTTTAGGTGTACCAATGTGAAGAAAAAGACTTCCATCAATTACATGACATGTTAATAAGAAAGCAGACGAATAAGTGCAATATATTACCAGGACAACCTAATTATGGTAAAGTAATTTTTTTTTAACTCTTTGGTATGCATGCTCTGACGGTCGTTTAAGTTTATAAGTAGGTACAGTGGACACGCGTAAATCCCGATTTACCATTCATACTCCTTCGTTCACATAATCTTTGTAAAAAAGGATACTATTTTATACTTCATATATTAGTATGTACCTAAAGAACCAGATGAAAAGCAATCATGCTTGTTTGCCACAATAGCTGTAAGGAAGCGTTGTGAACTCAAACAAATACAACCTGTACAAGGTCAAGGTCGTGAAGGTCAACAATGGTTGATGAATGTCACGGTGCTAGACCACCCCTCTGTTATCTTTGAACCGTGCAATTATTCACGTGTCATTAACCTCGTTTACATTAAAATAAACGTTGTACAGGTACGAGTTCTTTGATTGTCGATGAACGTATCGAGTGTTTGTAGATGGTAGCTTTCATGAAATAAGTCTTTATTTTCTAAAGAAAGAGCACGGGAAGCACTCCTTTCTATTCATCTATCCATAAAAATAGACATGTATAATATTGTTTTTTATTATTACTATTATTTCATAAATATTTCTCCCGCCAATACACATACACACTCGCTCGCACTTAAAAGGTTGCGATTATTACAATCCTAAATAATTAGAATGAAAATGTGCTCATAATTACTACAATGTCTGAATCGTTCGTATTTGTTGTGATGAGTACTTTAATGTGAAAATATTGTAGTTATAGATAAAATGACAAAACTGAAAATGAATAATATTCTTGTTATGATATTAAAAACACAATCAAAGCTGATCAATTAATAATAATAGCATTATAGTCATGAGTTTGGGTGTTCCTATATAGGTATTCTAATATGTATAAAAAAAAACTATCAGTCAATCTTGCTTTCATACTACAAGCTCTGCTTAGCTTGAAGCTAGATTACGTTGTGTGTTGCGTGTCCGAAATTTTTATTTTATATTTTTATAGTCCTAAGGTTTATAAGGAAAGTTGTTAATTGCATACACCTACATAAGTAACACTCTGTCGTTTGACTACCGTGTATAGTTTGAAATATTGTTTTAATTGTAGGCGTATTACTATACAATTTGTATTACAGGAATCGTAGTCGCACTACGCCTTCTAGCAAACGCAGGGAGCATAACTGAAGCAGTAGCGTCTGGCGCCACAGTCACTGCAAAGCGGGGATTCCCGGATGTTATTATGCCAGGAGATGTCCGCAACGACCTCTATTTAACGTTAGAGAAGGCAGAGTTCGAGAGAGGCGGCAAGAGTACGGCGAAGAATGTATTGGCTACTGTCACTGTACATGATAGTACGGGACAGGTTATAAATGTAAGTTGTACAAGTTCGAACCCTTTACAATGGTTACATTATCAGACATTTAAATTTTGATGCAATCCAATTCTAGGAAGTCCTTGCATAATTTCATGAGACAGGCAAGCCGCCTGCTGGATACACATCTTGTTTTCGGAATGTAATAATTTTTAGACGAACTAATTCAAAAATTAAATTATTCACAAAAGGGATTGTATAAGCTTAGGGTACTCCCACTTCTGATTAGAGAGTACACAAAAAATGCGATAGCAACTTGCCACTGATTTTTGAAATTAATTACCTATGATCCAATGGAAAACTATATTTTTAACATAATACAGAGAGTTGACTAAGTAAGTAAATTACTTACGACCATAAAGGCCAGTATGATATAGTACCAAAATCTCCTTTCTATGCCTATAGCAAACAGAGAATTATTAAACGCTGTCGATGATGATGATATTTACTATTCGTGTTCACTACAACTGCAGTATATGAAGTCTTTTTTATAGGAATGCGTGTGGGGAGCAAGTGGTTCAGGATCAACGTCATACGAGTCGCTAGTGCTGTACCACAACAACAGTCCCGCATGGAGCGAACATCTGCGCCTCACTGTGCCGCTGGAAACTTTTACTAACGCACACGTCAGGCTGGAATTCAGACATTGCTCATGTAAGTTTCAAAACTTCATTTACACAATATAGTGCAATACCTTGAAACTTCGTAGAATTGATCCAGTGCTGATAAAGATTTGGAAAAAGAACTTAACTATAGAAGTTGACTGACTTGGTGGTGTAGTATTGGGGTCGATTCTCGAGTCACAGTTTCTCTGATATGCAGTTAATCACATCATGATAATCAATTTTTCTTTCAATTGATTGCTTTTCCCCGATTGTCAGATTACCGAAGACCCTACTCTCATCTTTCCTTTAAATTCTCAGACTTAGGGTTTGAGGGCCCGAAAATGTGAATTGTGGTAACACACTTTGATCTCTTGAGTTGCAACTGTTAACAATTATACTAATTTTGTTGTTCGAAAACTTTAAATTAACAGAAAATAAGTTTTGTTCTGACAAATGGTGTTACGGTCTTCTAAACTGCGAAAATTGACTTAAAATAAAGGAGTCAAACTAAAAATAGACGTAATTTATATACATAGCACTTTTTAATCGTTTCGTTAAAGTCAAAGAATTTAGTAAAAATTTAGTTTAGTTCAGAGACGCAGCGACATAGAATTAGTAACAGTGTCTACTAAAATTGAATAAGATTCATTTTTCATTGTAGCGAGAGACAAAACTGAAAGAAAGCTGTTTGGTTTTGCATTTGCACGACTGATGGAGGCGAGTGGCGCCACTTTACGAGACGGAGCTCACGAACTATATGTCTACAAATGTGACGATCCAACTAAGTAAGTATTCATTATTTTATAGTTTCTTACATCTGCAGCTAGAATTGTATAATATTTTATTTATTCGGCATTGGACCTCCTAAGGGAGAACTGAAATTCGAAGGTTGAACTAGTTGTCAGTAAATTTGAGTGCATTGACTTCTAAACTCCGGGCTGCTATTAGGAATTTTCTAAGAAAAACCCAAAAAACACTTTTAGCCCGACCCGGGATTTGAACCCGAGACCTCTTGGTTAGTAGGTGCATACGCTATCCACTAGACCAACTATTAATAAGTTTATACATATAAATAGGAAGCTCTATCAAGATAAACAGCATATTGTCTTGTTTGATGTAATGAGTACTATTAATGGTTGTAATCATATTTCAGATTAACTTCAGCGAGTTACTTGTCACTGCCATCCTGTGTTAGTGATGTTCGCATTCCTGCATCCAACGGCATCGTGCCAACTTTCCAAAGAAGTTCCAAAGAAAATTGTACTATTAGTACACTGTTATGTTCTACAAAATTAACTCAAAACGGTAAGCCCAGTGAGAAAAGAGTTGATGTGATAAAAAATCGTACTTGTCTACTCACACTCCTCATTTATTGGTATTTTGTGTCTGCACAGTTATCATGTAGAAACATTCTTACTGTACAATCGTTTCAGTACTCTCAGAGGTCCCTGTATCGTTAGTTGTAGAAGAAAAACACACCCTGTGAGTCATGTGAGCTTTGATGCTCGCATAACGAATTAGTATTATTTTATTGATGATGTCTGTGACGATCATTGATAGCTAACCTTACTTTGGATTTTTAATTATAATGTTAGTAACACATGACAACATAGAAATGATATAAAATAAAAACTGTTTCTTTATCAATGAATGTTCTCCAAGCCGATTTTAGCCACGGCAGCCAGTCTCAACAAAGTGCACAAGTGCGCACATACAGGTTCACTGTTTGTTCTCTCACAATCCGTTGCGACGGCTATCTAACACGACCGGGCAGAAATCAGGCGAGATCAGAGACAAACAAAGCAATATATTATACTTATAGTTTCATTAATAAATTTTACAGAGGATCTCCTAGCTTTACTACAATGGCGCGCTCACCCGCAAAAAGTTCAAGAAACGTTATTGCGAGTGTTGAGATTAGGTGACGGGCTCAGCTGTGAAGAGCTCATTAAGTTCCTAAGAGATGTACTGGATGCGTTATTTGCTTTGTTTTCAACGGAAGATGGGAATAGGTGTGTATTTTACATATAAATATTAATGATGGCTAAAGTAAAATAATAGAAAATATTCACTAGCTTATAATTTTATTTATACCCCTAAAGATATGTACGAGTTTATCAATCCGTAAATCGTAAACGTGTCAGAAAAATATTCTAATTCGTAACGTGGTAACGACAATTTTTTTGTTTATTCGTTCACTTCAAACGACAATTACCTTGTTTCGGATTGTTTGAAAATAACCTGTAAAAAGACTGCTTCTGTTGTGTCTATCTGCTTGTTCGAAAATAGATGTTCCTTGTGCCCATGGATTAAGAATATTGAATGTCTGCACCATTATTCTTCTCGTAGGTGTCGTAAGAGGCGACAAAGGGATCAAAATATAAAGGATACTACAAACTGAAACAAACTTAATGCGAACCTCACCAACGTGGCAAAGTATGCCAACACCTCTTTTCTAAGAAGAGGTTTATGTCCATCAGTGGACTGTTAAAAGCTCTCGATGAAGCGATGAATATTAAAAAAAAAATATCCAATTTTTTTCAGCACGCCACACTCCGGCACAGTGTTCTTAGTTCTCATATCGATATGCAGCTTACTCGATGAGACTCGCTTCCAACATTTCCGTCCCGTACTTGATGTTTATATTGAAGAACATTTTTCAGCGGCTCTGGTTTATAAGTAAGTAACTTTCGAGAAAATATGAATTGTATTAGTTAAGACTTTTTTACGTTTATTTGGATTTAGAATTTCTGCTTATAGTTTTATAGGAGTCTTTAAATTAAGTAAAACAATAAAATAAAATAAAATGTAATACAATAAGTAGTATACAACATAATGTATGTGGCGACTTCCACATACATCTTCCACATAATCGCCATAAGCACATTATTAACGGCCCTTTGTTCTACTGGTTAGGACACTGACTGCTAAGCCGGAGGTCTTAGGTTAGATTCTCGCCTGGGACATATATACTTGTATGGTTAGCACAATCACATAAAGTAGCACAAATTTGTTATGTAAATAGAAATATTTTAGTCAGTTGTCTAGTAACTATAGTAGAAGTAGAGCATCTGCTTAGACGCCGTGTATGACATTTGTGTAATGTGTATTATTATAATACTTAAAAGAGGAAGTATTGATTAGTTTGCTATTCTTCCAGGGGTCTGCTATCTTCTGTCCAACATTGCGCTGAATGGGCTGCGAGTGCTGAAGGTCAGGAGGCAATCCGCAAATGTCTCCGCTCCCTAGGGGCGGTATTTCGACTCGCCGTTCGATCAAGGAGTCTGTTCGCAAGAGCAACCGGCGGCCAGTATGAGGATAGCTTTAGAAGGGATGTGAGGGCTGCGTTGCATGCTTTGAAAGCATTTGCTCAACATCCATATAAAGAGCATTTGGCGCCGGCGCAGGTTTAGTATTATTATAGTATTACGTATATTCCAAGCATAACGAAACTGTGATACAACACATCATTTAATATATTTACTTGGTGATAAAATGAATGGTTTTTATTATTAATTGAAGATCTAAATTCGAGAAAAAATTGTTTGATCATCAAGTAAAAAACTGAAAATAGATTTGGTTTTCAATTGTTTTGTGAAACCATTTTTAGAAACATTCTGAAGTTTGATAAATTCATTCGCCATAAATATCGTAAAAATACTTTATATCACCGATTCTCCAGTCTCGAACACGAAAGCAGACATAGTTTCCTTTGGGAGGGTAGTATCGTGCTGGTTGAGATGGCCCGTTGTTGTTAATACCAGCGTGATTCTTTTACCTTTACAAAAACTTAACCTTATGTTATGCTAAATCTATTAATTTTAGTATAATACAGTTTTGGAGATAGTAATGCCCCGATGATTTCAGCACTAATGGGTCGGCTCGACCGGTACAGTACTATCTTCACACGGAAGACCATCCTAATAATGACAACATTCATTCGTAGCAACATAATTGCAGTCGTATTTCATTGTTGACTGTAAGACAGGAGACCTAATCATTCTGCATCATCCTCCCGGTCTCCGGAAGCCGGGAGAATGATACAGAAACATCTGTATTGTATTATCTATTGTCTACTCCTGGATTCTACTCATGCTTTCCATCAGACAGAATAGTGTCTTTAGTGGACTTAAAATAAAAAAAAAAATATCAATGTTCTTGAAGTAGTTGCATTACAAATAGTGGTAAGTGATGTGGTTGTGGTACGCCAGGTGGCCCTGATGTCGTCGTGGGCGGAGGTGACGCGCGAGGTGTGCGTGGCGCTGGGCGCGGCGGAAGCAGCGCGGGCCGCAGCGCACGTGCTGGACGCGCCGCACCACCACCATCACCACCCGCCGCTCGCGCGCGCACGGCTCAAGGCCGCACGGGACATACTCAAGGGACCGCTCGGAGAAGATCCAGGTATTTTAGCGATGACTCCGTTACACAACACCGATACCCTATTTACAGTCTAGATTTCTATCTACAATCTTATTTTTATCGAAGTGTATAGGTATAGTTGAGGTTGAAGAGATCACCACACCACTTACTACTGCGCTTCTGAATTCCCCATATAACAGCACGAATAATTATTCTGAATCTAGGAATTTTTGTTTCATTTTAACACGTTGAGTGCGAAACGAGGCTTGAAACACCTTGTCCGTGTCTCGTCTTTATAGCGGTAAGGAAAAACTTAAACTTCTCTGTCGTGCGAGAGGCGTAACTTCCGTCTGGTTCAGTTTAGGAAAGATATAACTATATATCTGAGATGTGCTATTGATGCCGAGTTTTTTGGTATACCTACCTTAATACCGGGTTTTTTAGGCCTCGTACCGCACTGAATAAATAAAAGTTTAATACAGTGCGTTACGAGGTAGCGAACACCTCGTGTACCCCTGCACACCTCGTACCGCACCCTACGCTAGCTTCACGCGGTTAGTGTTGTGCAAAACGTTGAACGCTGCGCCCGCGACGATATATGTAATAAGATGTCGAAACGTTGCCGAAGAAAGTTAATAAATAATATTATTGATGATGAAGAGGAATTGGGTGGTAAATCTGATCAAAGAAGAGGAGATGTGTAGGATGCTACGAAAAACTTCGCACCTTCTTATCAAGTCGTGAGGCTGATAAGAAAGCAAAGAAAATTCTCACAGAATGTATCGGTTGCAAAAAATATTATTGTTTGACCTGTTTCAATAAAAACCATCCATAAGTACAATTAAATGAAATCGATATTTTTTTTCCCATCACTAAAATATATGAAAAACTGCTCTTTTTCAGTGCGGTATGGGGTACATAAGACCCCACATTTTATTTTACCTATAGAATCTAAACTAAATAATCTGCCCACAGGCGGCGGCAGATTTAGGTTAATCAACTCATTGATAATAATAATCGCGAACAAAAACCATACAATTCGCCTTATTTGGCGCCAAAATAGGATTTTTGTCTCCTGTGGGCGGTGGGGTTTATTAAGCCTCGTGCCGCTACAACCTCTGGTTCAGAACGAGGTTTCAAACGCCTCGTAACGCAGTAATGGAAAGTACAGATAAATCAGTGCCGCTGGGAACGTGTAAACACTTCTGAATGTAGGTGTTTTTATAGATATAGAAAAAATCCACAATATCTAAGTATTGTAAAAATTGACTAAAAATTCTAAACCTGTCTGTGTTTTGGATAATTTGTGTACTTTGGAGATCTCTCGACAGCCTGTCAGAAATTACATTTATCAAGAACTATGTTCGTCACAAAATAAGAAGCCCGTTTTGACATTTGTCATCGTGTTTTCTCAACGATTAATTCGTGTTTTTGAGTGCATTTTTTCAATATAAAGTTAAACTTGATGCTTATTTTGATACGCGTTGTGATAGTGTATGGGTAACATAGTAATGAAATAGGATTATGAATTAAATTTTTGACATTGAAAAATTTGTTGAGCAGCTGCGGTGTTGTACGGCGATTCACACACTGCACCGCGCTACGACGCGTAGCGCGGTGTGGCAGATTTTAATATTGTATGCAAGTACATCGATTAGTATAGAAAACACGCGCTACGACGCATGAGCTCGTGCCGCTAGCAGATTCGGGATTGGCTGCCGCGCGCCACGCGCGTGTTCGCGTGGCAAGTGTGTGAATCGCCTTAAATAATAATTCATTACTCAACTTATGGAAACCCTTTTTTTTCTAGATAAACGCATATTTGTAATTATGAATGATTAAATAAATTATTATTATTATATAAAAAAATATTCATCTAGAGTGTGAATTATTTAAGTATCAAATTTCATTAAAATTAATCCAGCCGTTCATACCAACACATACACTTAAACTTTCGCCTTTATAATATTAGTGTATTGTTGTGAAATAAGAATATACTTTCAGAGGCAAGAAACATAATCCTCACGACGGCTTGCCACCATCTTCGCATACACCTCGCCCGCCGCGACGAACTCGCTCAGTGCGCGGAAATGATCGGAGAGCTCGTCACTCTGCTGTGGAAGAAACAAGACGACGACAGTCCGATCGATGATGATGAATTAGATCCAGATGTAGATGTCCTGTGTTTGAATACTCTGGACGTATTGGTTGAAACTGTCCTTCATCTAATTGGAGGAAACTCGCCAGTGCTTGTAAGTATTTTTTTTCGATAGTGTTCTGTCAGTTTGATAGTACCATTCGTGGTGGCCATCGTCTAAGCTCAACTGCCACAAAGAATTGACGTAAATGATGTAACTAACCATTACCGTTAATGAAAAAACTTTAACTGCAATGAAAGGTAAAATTATAAATAGTCTAAAATTATGTTACAAGAGAAGAGCATTAGAGAATGAAAGTTAGTTAACTACTGATAGTCAGTTTTTCCACTTAGAAAATCTGTACTGACCAATAAACATTATACAAATTTAAATAAAATTAATATTGAATTTTGTTTTTAGGGTTCCGTAGCCAAATGGCAAAAAACGGAACCCTTATAGATTCGTCAAGTCTGTCTGTCTGTCTGTCTGTCTGTCTGTCTGTCTGTCTGTCTGTCTGTCTGTCTGTCCGTCCGTCCGTATGTCACAGCCAATTTTTTCCGAAACTAAAGAGCTGTACTGTTGAGATTTGGTCAGTCGATGTATTCTGTGAACCGCATTGAGGTTTTTACATAAAAATAGAAAAAAAACAATACATTTTGGGTCCCCATACTCGAAACTGAAACTCAAAAATTTTTTTTCATCAAACCCTTACGTGTGGGGTATCTACGGATAGGTGTTCAAAAATGATGTTGAGGTTCCTAACATCATTTTATTCTAAACTGAATAGTTTGCGCGAGAGACACTTCCAAAGTGGAAAAATGTGTCCCCCCCCCCCTCTAACTCCTAAAATAACTTAACTTAATTCTTTTCTTTAGAAACTTTAGAAAGACAACTCCCGCATTAGGAATATAAATTCCTGTGTCGCGGGGGACTTTACAAACATACATGAAACGGACACAAAGAACACCCAGACTCAGAACAACAAATTGCGAATCACACAAAGTGTTATCCTACGTGGGATTTGAACCCACGACACTTGGCGCAGTAGGAAGCGGTGTGGCGACCGCTTAAGCCACTAGGCCAACCGTGCAGTCAAAATAAGAGAGCGATAAAGCTAAAAAAAAATATGTTGTACATTACCGTGCAAACTACCAAAGAAAATTGGTTTGAACAAGATCTAGTAAGTAGTTTTTTTAATACGTCATAAATCGTCAATACAATCGTATGAAAACATCGATCTAAGTTACAACGAACTACAAGAACTTTTATATGATATTACTTGCTAATACGGAACCCTTCATGGGCGAGTCCGACTCGCACTTGGTCGCTTTTTTGGATAGTAGTTGATCAATAGTATTCATCAGTGAAAAATAAATAAACAGTCATTTGAACAAACAATATGGATTGGAACCCCGAAATCTTATCTAGCCACCCGATTCCCGTTTACCACTGTTTCTAATAGTGTTACTGTTCAATTCCTCTCTCTCTTTCCTTCAGCTCCAGCTCTTTCTCTTGATTCTATGTGTATTTTGTACTCCTACAGGGATCCATGGTGGCAGGTCTTCTCGGCGTGATGGAGTTATTAAAACCGGTCCACTATCAACGATTATGGAGCCACTTAGCGCCGCATCCGCACGACCGCAAACCGCTTAAAGACTTCCTCATGCGAGCATTCCTGGTCTTCAGACACCTCATAGAACAAGACGTGAGTGGGATAGAACATAGAAATTTATTGCATTTGTTATATATTACATTATATCTCATTTGTTCTGAATGTAATAATGAATAATAAAAACGATAAAGACACAAATCTGAAGTGATGACACGAGTAAAAGTTTTTTAGATAGATATTTCAATATACTAGGTTTTATGATAATTTATATAATTTAATTTCCCAGGTATTTCCGAACGACTGGATGGTGTTACGAGTTCAAAGTTGTAAAGTATTATTATCTGCCCTTCAAGATCTAGCTCAGCCGTTGCTAGAAAGGTTTTTGGGTGATGAACCACCTCAATTTGATTCTCAGGTATGTTATGATTATTTCTAAAGAGGAAATCTAGACTTGACGTGAATCTTAAGAACTAGATTCAATCGATGAAAAATAATCATTTTTTTTCCACATGAAAGATCACAACGAGCTTTTCAATACCTACCCTAAATTCTTTGTAATAGTAGAGGTACATACAATTTTAAAAGTAGTCTTGAAAACTGAAACTCTTGCATATACAAATGCGTATGCGTCTTGTGTACAATTATACATAAAACCTATTTTATACAGACATAAATATAATACATAAAAAATATAGTATCAGTGGAGACAAAGGAATGAAAATAAGAAATAATATTATAAAATGAATTCAATGAATTTGTAGCTAAAGGGCTTTTCAACAAGAACTTTGTTTTATAAAACAAAAAATTATATGGTGCGCTATGTGGTCTGGAGGCGTATTAGGCCGTTTTTTTTTCAAAGATGAGGCTCGAAATGCGGTAACGGTCAATAGATCACGAGAAAGAATCGAAACTTAACAAAGTTTTTGTTGTTACAAAGTCTCATCTAAAGTTATAATACTGGCGTAGAATGTTTGTAATCGCATAATGTTACATCGCAGAGTAACGGCGACGGTTTAAAATCTATACTTGCCGTAGCTGATGTGCTTACTATTTTTTGTCCAGCTGTGGTCCGGGTATATGGAACTGGGCGTGGCCCTGGTGACGTCAAGTGCACTACAACCCGAGCGATGGGCGGGGCGTGGACCTGACCGACCGCGCATGCGGGCTGCTGCAGGCATGCGGGTACTCGCAACTTGGAACAGACTAGGTAATTAGTTCATTACGCACAAATATAATAAATACTAGTTTCCGATTAATAATAATAATTTTATATGCATAAAATGGTGGTTTGAAAATATTGCCGTAATACAGATTTCGTATAGGTATACAGATATAGAGGTGTAGTGTTCATTTAATATTCAATTTAAACTAACTTAAATAATAGATTAATATTAAAAATCTTAATTGATTTGGACAATTCACACGTAACACTAAAAACTTACAATACTCATATACTCCCACAAACTATTATGTATTAAATATATTATAGATTAACTTAAAACTATAAAATGTGAAACGTAAATAAAATTAATTGAATGTAGAAAACACATTAATTGCTTAATATTAAACCAGGTCCAGCCCAGTTGCATCTGGTACCGGGAGCTGTAGGTGCGCTGCTAGAAATAACGCTTGTGAGCGAGCTACGTCGAGCGGCTCTTGGAGCGCTCGTAGCGCTTATGGCGGCCGAGCGAGCGCACACGGGCGAGGCGCGCCGGACCGAAGCTGCGCTCGTAGACAAGCTCGACTCGCTCGTAGCAGATAACAAGGCCGATGACCACTACAGGCGGTTGTTTGACACTGTGTAAGTATTTGATTACAGGAAAATTCCTACGATATTCATAACCAAATGTCATATGTTCCTTGTGGTGACGGATTAGGAATACGGAGTGTCAGCACTCATATTCATACTATGGGTTTAGTAAGCGATAAACAAGAAAGTAAACTACTCAAAATAACAGAATTGCAAAAGAGTAGTCAAACTTGAAACAACCCCAAATATAACAAAAGATATTTATCCGTGCTAAAAAGAAAGCTACGAAAAAACTGCCACGGAATAATGTGTAAAGCTGCAGCGTTTTATAACTTAGAAAGTTTCAATGCTGTTAAACAAATCTGTAAAAAGAGAGTTAAAAGCTCTCTAACGGCGTTACACATAATAGAAAACCCCATAATTTAAAAAAATGCAATGTTTGCTGTCGATGATCTATAAGCTGTTTTGCTGCACACTTGTACCTTCTTCCTCTGTTTGTTCATCCTTACTAATATGATAAATAGGACAGTAACTCTGTCTGTTACGCTCTCACCACAACCACTGAACCAATTTGTATGAAGTACACAGTCTAGAGGCTGAAAAAGGACATTATTATAGGCTATTTTTTACTGCGATAACCGACATACATGCGGGCGTATCCGTGGGTGAAAGCTAGCTTAAAATATTTCAATTTTTTGTACTAATTAGTCGAATGTAATAACTCTTTTCGCATAGCATCATGACATATTTTTCTTAAGTCAAAATAAAACTTAACATTGAAGACGAGGAATAACTTCTCGGAATTCGGCATGCAGCAATTGCCTTTGATTCGCTTACCTTCAGTAGAGATTCCTTTAAAACCAACACATAGTAAGTATGTTTAAGATAACTTTCTTCTCAACATATAAATTTGTCAGTAACCCAGACTAATATGAATTCCATTATTCACGCTACTCAGGGAGCATCTGAGCTCAGTGTAAGTAACAAACACCTACGTATTTGTAACCATTATTCAACATTGAACACTAAAAACGTTAATTGCTATTATGTAATTAGTGGTTAGCATCTACTATGACTTCTTTAAAACTACTAAACCAGTTTCTTTATTTAATTACGGTGTTTATTTTAACTTAAGTAATTGATACAGACAGGTTTTCTGTACGGTGTCACTAGCCTCACACATAAATAAACAAATATGGTATTCTGTACACAATTGTATAATTTTTTTAATGATGTTATTTCAACGATTTGCATGTAAGTTTATTTAGATTTGTTTTTTTCGTAGCTGTAAATAGTTTCCGATAGTTAGGAACAATAACTTAAATAATTTATACCACTGAAAAATTTGTTTGGTTTTTATTATTTTTAACTTTAAATGATATCTGAAAAAGTAGTTTTGTCGTCCAGTAGTTAGAAACTCCTTTGAACGCTAAACTATATTTAAATGTACTTATTTATTATAGTAACTGTATTTTGGAATGTTTGTATGAAGGTTGATGGAACGTGTATCGACGGAAGGATGGCGAGAGGCAGGCGCAGCTTTTGTAGCGTGCGTGACTCGTCTACTGGAGAGGCTCCTGGACTACAGAGCTGTGATGCAGGGCGCTGAACATAGAGATAAGAGGATGGCGGCTACTGTCAATTTGCTAGTCAGTATTTAGAAATATATAACTTACGAAGTATTAAAAAAATCAATAGTTAAAGTCAATCGACATGAAATTAGATGAACTATTTTTTTGTTTAGTTAAGTGCGCAACATAACACTTAAACGAAGACGGTACCCTCCTTGTTTAAGGGTCTTGTCGCGCACGACTACCAATTGATCTAAACTAAGCAAAGCAAGTATACTAAGCTTAAGCCATGTAATTTGTAGTAAACAGACGAAAAATATACATTTTTAAGTAGGCGAATATGATTGACTATTAGTTATTGCTGCTGTTTACTGTGTGTACTGTGTTACTGCTGTAAAGTTTATTAATTCTTATATACTTCTTACATTTCAGAACTTTTACAAAAACGAGATTGATCGTAAGGAGATGTATTTACGTTATGTATACAAACTGCATGATTTGCATATCGCGTCCGATAACTTTGTTGAAGCTGGTTGTACACTTTTGGTAAGACACCTTTTATTCTTTTACTTTCCTTACCATACTCTTAATAAACACGTTTTATTTTCATTTACTTTTAAAAATGTGATGATTACCATTAAATATTAAATTGTTTCTTATTTGAACCGTGTGTGTGCCATTTTATAATTTAATAAAAATCAAACGTCATTGTTATATTGCAGCTATACGCAGAAACGTTAAATTGGGAGAGTGATCTAGTGGGCGTTGACCCGGAACATCCAGAGACACCGGAATGGAAACGCAAAGAGGCTATATACAACCAAGTGTTGCAGTATTTTGACCGGGGAAAGGTATGCGAGAAAATATATACTTGTGTATGTATACGCCGTTAGTACACCGACGCATTCGTATGCGGCAGCGAAACAACGAAAAAACTGTCAGTAGTATGGCAGAATTTCGCATACGCTACGTCTCACTCTAGCACTAGGCTACATGAAATAGTTGCGTCCTTGTCGGTATTGTTTCGCAAGGAACTGTGAAGACGCAGATGTTTCGCTAGTGGTGTTTCGCATCGCTGCCGCATACGAATGCGTCGGTGTAATAACAGCGATATTGCTAAAAAAATAACCGAGAATTTAATGAATGTTTTATATATTTACTAACTATAGATAATGCCCCAACCAATCAGATTTCAAGAAATTGTCGTTAATACGAAAGTTCGAAACTTGTTTAGTTTGAGTATTGGGAGCGCGGACCAGAGGAAAGTTGCCATAGCGTTTTTTCCGGATACAAAGCAGACAGTCATTTTTTACGGGGAAATCTTCACCCATACATAATTAGACTAACATTAAAAAACAATCGCAACGTCACTATGAACTCACAGATAACAATTCAAACAAAAAACAATCTAAATTTCACACACACATAAAGATATTGTGTGTCATAACAGTGTAATGCATATACCCATTAGGGCTTATGTTTTGACAGACGGGAATGCTTGAGTGTAGCTACTCCCTATATATATTTTTTAGATAATAATATCAATTTATTAAGCTCATCAAAAGTTTTAATTTAAAACTAATTTTCAGTGTTGGGAGAAAGGTCTTCCGTTACTTCGCGAGCTAGCTACCTTATACGAAGTGAAGCTGTGTGACTACCCGCGTCTATCTCAATGTCTGCGAACACACGCCACTTTCTTGGACTCTGTCATGGAGCAGCTGAGACCTGAACCTGAGTACTTCAGGGTTGGCTTCTACGGAAAAGGATGTCCTTTATTTGTTAGAGTAAGAATTATTCTTATCTGGTAATGATTTTGTTAAGAGGAACTGTTGGAACTGGAATTGTTTAATAGTCTTTCTTTCACTGTCATTTGAAACCTCAAGGCACCCCTAAGGTATCTTTGTTTTTTTTCGTGTATTTCAATCACACAATATAATGTCGGAGCGTCAGTGGAGGCCTCACAGCGGTCTAAGTTGTGGCTATCCATCGTGGGCGGTGGCAACGGCAGTATTTTCAAAATAAGTGTACACTTGTGTTGTTCAATGTCGTATTTTTAAACATCTTACATATTAACTCAAAATCATAAACGATTAACAAGATTGAAACGAGTTAAGAGGCAATAGGTTATCAGATGTGCACCGTGCGGTAGCCGTCAGTAGAATGACCGACCGACCGCCATTACTAGTAATGTAATAGTGCGACATGAGACTACCCAATTCGGAAATAATCCGCTCTTATTTAAATACATTCAACATCATTCAATATCGATAACAGAATCGACTAAAACAAACAAAACTGAGAAATACATTGAGCTATGATTACATTAAATAATGATTAAAAGTAATGTAATTTATGGTACATAATCACGCGTCGTCATATATAACTATACTACTAACTATACATACTATACTATACATATGACTGCACGGTTGACCCAATGGTTTAAGCCGCCGGCCGCTTTCTACTGCGCCAAGCATTGACTTCAAATCCCTCATGAGACAACACTGTGTGATCCACAAATTGTTGATCTGAGTCTGAGTGTTTTTATGACAATAAATAGTAGTTTGTGTATTATTCTGATGTTCAAGTTATATTACTGTAAAGTCTACACACATCTGAATCCGTTCAGTAGTTTTTGGTTGTAAGAGTAACAAATATCCATACATCTTCCATTGTAATAAAGTACTTATACACTATAAACACAAAAAAATAAACTAGTATTGTCTTACAGAACAAACAATTTGTTTATCGCGGCCATGACTACGAGCGGATCGGTGCGTTCACACAAAGACTTCAGGCTGAATATGTCGCAGCGCACATACTCATGAGGAACACACCACCCGACGACTCCATTATCGCTAACGACGGACAGTGTAAGTACATCATCTACTATTACAAATAAAAAAATTGTATGTCTATTACGCTTTTACGTCTAAACCGCTTTACTGATTTCAATGAAATTTTAGCATAGAGGTACTACAATTGCTTACATAAATTTATCTTAAGAAAACAGAACAGTGGGTCTAGAGTGTCATTATGGTGAGTGCGTATGTGTACTGTAGTAACATATACTCACACTAGGCCCTCAGAACTGCAATAATAAATATCATCGTGTTAATTCATTTTTGTTGTACTGTGAGTTATATAGAAAACTTCTCAATAATATATTTTTACAGACATACAAATCTGCAATGTAAAACCAGTACCGTCTCGGCGCTCATGGCCGTCGGGAACTCCGGAACAAGTGAAACGTTTCTACGCGTGCAATGACGTAGATACCTTTTTGTGCGACCGACCCTTACATAAACCACCTATCGACAAAGATAATGAGTTTAAGGTAAAACAAAGTTCAATTTATTTTATATTTTATGTGATTTTTTGTGAATTCTATATTTTTCATAATCTTTTGTTTCCAGAGTTTATGGATCGAAAGAACTACGTTAGTCACAGAAACTACTTTACCAGGGATACTGCGGTGGTCCGAGGTTGTGTCTCGGTCAGTTGAAGAAATACCGCCCGTAGAAGTAAGTGTGATTAATTGTCTGTGGATTGTAAGACTATTAAGTATTGACTACAAAATATTTTGGAATTGTATATTTTGTATTGTTGGGTTCGTGACTAATTTAATTATTCATTATATTATTCCCATACTGCTTTTTTGAAGTGTCTCTCGCGCAAACTATTCAGTTTAGAAAAAAAAGGTTATGAGAAACCTCAACATCATTTTTGAACACCTATCCATAGATAGATACACCACACGTATAGGTTTGATGAAAAAAAAATAATTGAGTTTCAGTTCCAAATATGGGGACCCCCAAAATGTATTGTTTTTTTTTTCTATTTTTATGTAAAAATCTAAATGCGGTTCACAGAATACATCGACTGATCAAATTTCAAAAGTATAGCTCTTATAGATTCGGACAGACAGACTTGAGGAATCTATAAGGGTTCCGTTTTTTGCCATTTGGCTACGGAACCCTAAAAATTACATGATGAGGATTTTATTTATTTATTTCTTTACAACTTTATTGTACACCAATAAGGTATCAAATTCTGTACACAGATATTATTATTAATAGAACATAACAATGTGGTATTACAACCTTTGGACGGATATTGAAGAATTCGATTTGGGGTACATATATTGTATGTAATTATATTAATAATTAATAAAACATAAAAACACTACGTGCATCTACAGTAACAATTCTAATACTATAAATACTTACAAAAACATACATATACACATACTCGTCACATATATATATATAAAAACATACATACACATTATACAAACATATCTCACGCAAATGTCACAAACATGCATATTGCGTAATCACAGCGTAATCACACACCAGTAACCTCTACAATGTCAGGTAGTGGTCTGGTTTCTTTTTGAAGGCATGCAGAGATTTGGCCTTTCCAATTGCCTCAGGTAAGTCATTCCACAGTCTGACTGCTTGTACCGAGAACGATTTGTCAGTGAATTGTGTGGTATGGCTAGGCATTTTCAGTTTCAAATTCTCCGACGATCTCAAGAGCCTACAATGTGAATTGTGTAAGAACTCAAAGCGTTGTTTGAGATAGGGCGGTGAATGTAAAAGAAACAGAGTACTGTATAAAATAGAGATAATATGGGCATTACGGCGAAGGTGGATAGGTAACCATTTGAGCTTAATGCGATACTCGGAGATGTGATCATATTTACGTAGCCAAATATGAATCATAAGCAGACATTTTGGAGACTCCCAAGTTTGTTATATTACCGCCTAAATTATTTTATCTATTCGTATAAGCAAAATGTTTTTCGTTTTCAGTACGCCTGTGAAACGATGGAATCAACGGAACGAGAACTCCGCAGTTTAATATCTCAGTACACGGCGGACCCGACCCTAAACATCAACCCGTTCTCCATGAGGTTACAAGGAACCATCGACGCGAACGTGCAGGGCGGTATCACGAAGTACGAGCAAGCGTTCCTGACGCAGGAGTTCGCTCGGAGTGCGGCGCCTCGCGAGGCGGCTGCTGCGGCCCGTCTCCGCCGTCTCATCGCCTCGCAGTGTGCTGTCGTGGACGCGGGCCTGGCCTTGCACGCACGACTCGCACCCGATGACGTGAAGCCGTTGCACAGGTAAAAAAAAAAAAAATTGTGTCAAATGAATAGTTCACAACCAGTATACCGTGTGGTGACGGATTAAGAATACAGAGTGTCACCACCCCTATTCATCCCGTGTCGTAAAAGGCGACTAGGGGATAAACTACGCAAGACAAAGAGAAGGAAAACTTGAAACAAACCCTTTACCAACCCGTCTGGCCAGCGTGGTATAGTAGGCCAAAACCTCCTTTCTAAGGAGAGGTCTATGTCCAGCAGTGGACTGTTAAAGGCTGTTGATGATGATGAACGAGTATTGTGACTGCACGGTTGGTTTAAGCGTTAGCCACGCCGCTTCCTACTGAGCCAAGTGTCGTGGGTTTAAATCCTACGTGGGATAACACTTTGTGTGATTCACAAATTGTTGTACTGAGTCTGGTTGTTCTTTGTGTCCGTTTCATGTACGTTTGTATAGTCCTATATTCTTAATGCGGAAGTTGTCTTTTTAAGAAAAAAATTAAAAATTGTTCAGAAACTTATTCTAAGCAAATAGTGCCTGTAGTAGAAGATTGTGCTCTTCCGCATTTTCAAATAAGACGATTAGCATAATAATTATTTATACTACACAACTAAAACACTTAAAATGCATTTTAGGTAAAGATACAACCACCTTAATACATCCCTGTACTTCCTAATTGTATTTTACCGGTTTGTCCTTTTCTTTCAAGCTAGAGATTTATTATTTTCACAGGCGGCTCGTCGAAAGATTCAACCAACTTCGTCAAAACCTGGGACCGGGTCTGGCTCGAGCTCGCCGTCAACTATCTGAGAGCATCGTGAAGTAAGTTTTTCTATAACCGAATAGTGATTTGTTGATTGTTATATTACTACTGTCTTAGAACATGGCCTATTCCTATACCCCTTTTTTATATACTATATACATATAAAGTCTCTTCAACTGGATTACCCGAAAGGAAGCGACTAACGGTGTCCATGGACACCTATCATAAGTCATAAGAGTGTTACGTGTCATAAGAGAGTTTTGGGTCCTATCAAGTTCACACAAAAGCAACGAAAGATTTGTTTCTCGGCCATGGAGACGGCCCGGAAAAGGAAAAATTAGCAGTAGATTGATCTTAGATCAATCTACTGCTAATTTTTCCTTTTGCGATACCATTTTTAATAACTTTTATATATGTATTATAAAAATTTAACTTTGAAACGCGTGGTTAATAATGTTTAAATCCAGAGTTATGGGAAAATACATTTGAAAAATCACATAATACTTACCAAACCGACCTTCAAGTGACTGTGTTAGGAAGCTTTCTTTGTTCTGAGCCAATTATATATCATAATAGTGCACATTTTATTTATTTACAATGCTGACTTAAAGAATATTATATCGATTGATTTTGATTTCAAATCGAATCGGTGACGTGAGAGGGTGTCACTATTTTCGAAATTTATTGAACTGTCAAAAAGCTAATACAGGAATGGACAGAGTATAACTATATATAATAAATTGATTGTATAATGGAATTACTTAAAGATATCCATAACTGTTTGTTTGTTTAAAAATTAGCAGTAGATTGATCTAAGATCAGCAGTAGATGCTAATTTTTCCTTTTGCGATACCATTTTTAATAACTTTCAAGTTTCTTTTAATATGCACACTTTCACACTATTATTCTTTTCTTGTATTTTACACAACGCTTAGCGTTCCAATTTATTAGAATTTACACGATAAGTAATAACGTACATCGTCCATGCCTCCCTTTATATTATACAATGTTAAAACATATTTTAATTTGCGTTTGCAGCACACCATTACCTCCCGTCCCCGCTCTAGACAAACGATCTCAAAGTATTCAACAAAGTGACAACTATTACGACGAAGGGCACCTCTACGATAAACCGGTAAGTACGACTTGAAAATTCAATATCAGCGCCATCTGTGTATTTCCCAAGTAAACTTAAAAAAACAACATCTGTTTGAAACTTACAGCAATCGGTCGAAGACCCGTCTGAGCATCAAAGTATAATGTCGTGTAGCTTACCCGTCGATAACCGCGATTGTCCTGATGATATTTCCATGATTAAGTCGGCGCCTCCTTTACCCACAAGACCCAAGTCTGGAGATCCTAGAAGTCCTACGAGACCTCCGTTAGACAAATATCGGTGAGTCGAAGACTATTTTTTGGAACTTTACGGACGTTTTTTTCTAGTAAGTAGTAAGAACACTGACAATAAAAAGTTGCGAGTTCATTTTGTTGTCAAAAATTAGTCTTTTAAATACTATAAGGATATCTTTAAGTAATTTCATTATACAATCAATTTATTATATATAGTTATACTCTGTCCATTCCTGTATTATCTTTTTGCCAGTTCAATAAATTTCGAAAATAGTGACGCCCTCACACGTCACCGATTCGATTTGAAATCAAAATCAATCGATATAATATTATATAAGTCAGCATTGTAAATAAATAAAATGTGCACTATTATGATATATAATTGGCCCAGAACAAAGAAAACTTCCTAACACAGTCACTTGAAGGTCGGTTTGGTAAGTATTATGTGATTTTTCAAATTTATTTTCCCATAACTCTGGATTTAAACGTTATTAACCACGCGTTTCTAAGTTAAATTTTACTAACACGTGCATAGTTACATTTTAAGTCAGAGGTTCAAAAATAAATTAATTAATGCACAGAGTTATTGTTCTTTATTCTAAGTTCGAACTTAAATTCCAAAATTTCGACTTATTTCCTTGCAAATAATCAATCTTGAAGTCATACTATTTTAATTTCCTTTTTATTTCATTAAATTTACAGAAACAATATTTACATGAAGTCAAATTATTTTGATCATAATAATATGATAGATTATTTTAATCGTTTAATCGATTCATCGATTTTCAAGAACTGTTTAATATGTTGTTTTTAGCTATGCACACTGCCCACTTCCCTACCCGTCTATAAAGTATGACATTATTGTAGTACATTATTACGAAAAAAAAATACCGGAAATTTATAGGCATGACCTGTTATCAAAAAGACAAACGAATGGACAAAGTATAGTGATCTTGACTGCTATACCTTGTCCATTCGTTTAATATCTTTTTGACAGGTCACGCCTATAAATTACCGGTATTTTTTTTCGTAATAATGTACTACAGTAATGTCGTACTTTATAGACGGGTAGGGAAGTGGGCAGTTTGCATTGCTAAAAACAACATATAAAACAGTTCTTGAAATACGATAAATCGATTAAACGATTAAAATAATCTATCATATTATTATGATCAAAATAATTTGACTTCATGTAAGTGTTGTTTCTGTAAATTTAATAAAATAAAAAGGAAATTAAAATAGTATGACTTCTCGATTGATTATTTGCAAGGAATTAAGTAGAAATTTTGGAATTTAACTTTAAACTTAGAATAAAGAACAATAACTCTGTGCATTAATTAATTTATTATTGAACCACTGACTTAAAATATAACTATGCACGTGTTAGTAAAATTTAACTTCGAAACGCGTGGTTAATAACGTTTAAATCCAGAGTTATGAGAAAGTATATTTGAAAAATCACATAATACTTACTAAACCGACCTTCGAGTGACTGTGTTTGGAAGTTTTCTTTGTTCTGGGTCAATTACATATCATAATAGTGCACATTTTAATTATTTACAATACTGACTTAAAGAAATTTATATCGATTGATTTTGATTTTAAATCGAATCGGTGACGTGTGAGGGCGTCACTAATTTCGATATTTGTTGAACTGTCAAAAAGATATTAAAGGAATGGACAGAGTATAGTCTTCGTGTGATGATCACGTTCATTTGTTCTGTGACTAGGTGTAATTTATCTATTATATGCAAAAAATTCAAAATTTAAAAATATGTTTATCAGTAGTTTTGTTGTTGTCTTATCAGTAGGCTGTGCCTAGGACCAGATGACAGCGTATGAATTGTGAGATTATTATTTTTATTTGACTTATCCTTACATAAATATTTTTTTCAGAGATTCAATCGAGAGTGAATATATAGATTCGTGTCGCCATAGTCGCGCCTCGTGGAGTGAACCCGGGGACGCCCCGCCCTTACCTCCGCGTGTCTCTGGTAAGACTCTTTTTCTTAATTATTCTCGTTATTATATACGAATTTGTTAAGTGGTTCATGGATATATTTGAATATCATGGATACATTGATACGTTTCATGTTACCTTACCATTCTAGGCCATTATATAAAATTGATATCCCTTCGGGATCGAAAAAAATCATTGAAGGTTACATTTCCACGATAGTTTCTCTAATTTACCTTGTGATCTGTGGGATTGATTTTGTGATAATTAATGCACTTCACGACAGATTCATCAAAATTAAAGTAACTATTGCATTATTTAACATAAAAACATGTATTACTGACGTATGATAAATAAACAGTCCCCAACCCGCACTCGGCCAGCGTGGGGACGTATGGCCTTAACCCTCTACTGAGAGGAGACCTGAGCCCAGCAGTGGGACGTTATGGGTTGTTCATGATAAATAAATAATTCCTGTATTCTGATCACCATAGTACAGGCTCTGACTAGTTTTGAATAAATAAATATTTTCTGACTGACATCTGACTCACAACGTCATCTATAGTCGTCACAAAATAAGAAGCCCGTTTTGACATTTGTCATTTGACATGCCGCATGTAAGAAATGAAGTGAAGCGCTCATAGCCGAGTGGCCTTAGGTGATTGGAAACAATCACCAAGGGTAAGCAACGACGGCGCGGTCGGACCTAGATGGGTGACCGTTTGTGGCATTATATGTAATGAGCGTTTCCGTGATTCGGAGGTCACGTTAAGCAGTCGGTCCCGGTTGTTATCATAAGATAGCAGTCGTGAAGCTCAGTTGGAGGCCTTCGGGCGGCTTAAAAACATCCAACAGCAAGATTTACGTAGCCACAACGTGTCTTGCCTGTCCCCAACCCGCACTCGGCTAGAAACCTCAACATCATTTTTGAACACCTATCCATAGATAACCCCACACGTATAGGTTTGATGAAAAAAATTTTTTTGAGTTTCAGTTCCAAGTATGGGGACCCCCAAAATGTATTGTTGTTTTTTCTATTTTTATGTAAAAATCTTAATGCGGTTCACAGAATACATCGACTGACCAAATTTCAACAGTATAGCTCTTATAGTTTCGGAAATAATTGGCTGTGACATACGGACGGACAGACAGACAGACAGACTTGACGAATCTATAAGGGTTCCGTTTTTTGCCATTTGGCTACGGAACCCTAAAAATTGCACTCAAAAACACGAATTAATCGTTGATTAAAAACTACGATGACAAATGTCAAAACGGGCTTCTTATTTTGTGACGACTATAGTGCCAAACTAAGCAGAGCTTGTGCAATTGTTACTATAGTCGGATTTTTAATTAGACGAAGCTACCTGACAGTAGCTAATGTCACTTAGTAAAATAATGCTGCCATATTTAAAGTAATAGTGATGCGTTCAGTTCTCATTCAATCAGATGAATGAACAATGAGTGTGAAGTTAATCATTTCAAACTATAAAAGAATATTATATCTATTTAAGAATGAAATTGTATAAAAGTGCTCTGATATAAGATACTAGTAGTATGTAACAACAATCAGTTTTTTGACGGCTCAACGCCGCGCATTATGTTTTTTGACCCAAAAAACAACCATCCTCTTATTATATTTTTATTAAATAGATAAATTAATTTAAAAAAAAGACGAGAATTCCTGATGTCCAAATGTGCTTTGATCAAAATATTTTTTTTTGTAAATATTTAAAAAAATTTTTTTTATTAAAATCTTAGATCCCATATGAGTTTCTGTAAATCTACTAATGTCCTTCTTTGCGGCTTTAACATACACAAATAACACAAAAATATAAACCATAACATGAAAAATACCGGAGAGAAATACAAACAATGTTATTTCAGGATATAATTTTTTACAGCTATATCTTGTCTTAGTTGGATTCAAAACCTTGATAAATAGCTAGCCTGCAATAGTACCAGTAATACAAAAAAAAACAAATCCTAATCATCCAAGATCTTTAAGTTACAAGCTTCTCGATTTTTGTACTTTTTTCTTTGGTTTTAGGGTTGATAATAGAGATATTACTCGTCTGTGGGCAAAGGCAAAGCAAACAGGAAGGGTATTGGCAGCATACATGTCAATAAATTTCACTCTAGTGTTTAAATTACTGAACATCAATAGATTTGCTCTATTGTTTTAGTTTGTTTGTTTGTTGTACTTTCTTGCACTTGTGTTAAAAATAAACGAATCGAATTGAGTGACAGACAGACAGAAAATTTTGCCTATTTATACAAATTTTTAAAAAGAATCAATTGTGAAAGTCGGATGTAAAAATTAAATCCTCACAATCTTCAAAGAGATCATTTACATCATCTGGTTCATTTAAATCTGATGTTGGTATTTGATATGGTTGGATCAGTTCTAAAGCCCTCACTGGTAGTGGCTTACGGTCTAATTTTTGTAGCCTCTTCACTCTTACATCAGAAATGTAGGGGTCAGACGACACAATTGCCCTGTTAAATAGATCTGTCATGTGTTATTCGCGGCCTGACTCTCTAACATGGTGTTCCCGGTCATATCTCTAAAATTTATTTCTAGATTTACCAGTCTGTCCGGATAGCATGCCTATTGGAAGCGCCGAATTTCTTATGATCTCTTTACCTCAAACCAATATTTTATGTAGAGTTACTGTCATCGGATACCAAGGATATTCTGTTACGTATCTGATGGCTGAGGCGCTATGCACAGCTTCATAATTTGCCACTCACATACCAACAAGGAGGTTGACACCCTCTTGTCCTCCTTGCATTAAGTCAGCTGGTCGGAGCCCAGACTGACATCCCTCAACAGGTTGGGTTAATTCCTGTTGAGGCAAAGTGGCAACATGGGTCTTTGACGGCTCCATGGTGCTTCACCCCCGTTCCTCCAAAAGAAATGTTTAGGTATGCGGTTTTAACCAAAGTCTTACGAGGGCGGGCCCCTTCCCCGTACCACATTTTTTCTTTCATTGGAAAATTCCGGCTTTGATGTATGTCAATGAAAACATTACATATAAGTTTGTATCGATAGAAAATACAAAAGAGTTCATAAACAACAAAAAATACTATTTTATAATAAATAATTATAAATAAAAAAATGTGAGCTGTCACGGGACGCCTGGCAGATGTGAAACATCGCCATTATTTTGTAAAAGTAATATGCAGAAAAGAACATATTGTAATAGGAACTAAATATGTCATAATGATAAAATAAAATATTACTAATTATTAAAATAGTAGTCTATATATCATAGTATAGCGTGCCGTGGCGACGCGTCGCCAGGCCGCACGCGTCGCCAGGCCGCACGCGTCGCCAAGCCACAGATATGTTTTACGTGCGGCTATAGATGTTTCACATCAAAAAGTATTTTTTGTTGTTTATGATCAGAAATGTTTATGTTTTTAGAATAGAGGTTCTAGTGTTGGTAGACTGAGTTATAGCAGACGTTCTTCATAGGACTTTTTTTTTAAAGAGAAGACCATTTTAGTTACCCTTTGTTGTACTCTTTCCAACATTACAATATCTTTTTTTAAATATGGATTCCATATTTGAAACGCGAATTCCAGCAAGGGTCTAATGTACGTTAAATAGATGCTGAGAAATAATTCTTTATTGATAACATAGAATGCCTTTCTAATTTTATACAATAATGAGTTTGCCTTCTTTGTTATCAACTTATCATTGTAATATGCTCATCCCACTTCAGTTTATGTGTTATGATAACCCCGAGGTCTCTTTGGGAGTCCACTGGTTGTAATGGCACAGAATTAATTGTGTACTTGTGTTTAGGATTGTTTTTTAATTTTATTAATTAATTTTAATTTTATTAATATTTATTAATTTTATTCATTCAGGAGTTTTTTCAATCATTCACTTTGTCACAACACTATTTTTATTTCATCAAAAACTGACAACACAGTAAACGTCAGTGGATATCGTCTAATTAAAAATCCGACTATAGACAACTTATATAAATACACATATACTTTTTTTTGTAAATACATACATATTATACACCAAATAAAACAGTAAAACATCGATCAAAGTTACAACGATCTACATGAACTTTTACATATGACTGGCAGGAGCTGGATGCGAGAAACCCAAAATCGATCAAAGTAGTGTGCAATGGAAGAGGCCTATGTCCAGCAGTGGACTGAGATGGGCTGAATAATGATGATGATGATTACACCAAAACATACAAACTCTAAAACAAATATTTGCAAATCATACAAACATTTGGTCCGAATTGGGAATCAAACCCGAGACCTCTTGATCACAGCCGCACACATGAACCACTAGACCAACAAGACAATCAATCGGACCCAGACTGCCATGTATGGGATCCGTGTAACTACATATTATTGTTAATTGTGATTGTGAATACTAGGGGAGAAGCGATCGTGGATTGAAGCTCCTCCAGCTGTTCCTCGGCGTGGAACTCGGTCGGTAGACATGGCGGACGATGCGAGAGACTCCGGCGTCAGTGTCGACACACACGCCTACACAAACGCTGATGATCACAGGCACTTGCATAAAGGTATATTTTTATTTTATTTTTAAAAAAGAAAACTCCCGCATTATTATTTATTCATCCTGTTTCTGGGGACTTTACAAACATACATGAATGTGAAGTGATGAAATGGACACATATGACACCCAGATTAAGAACAACAATTAATGCATCATACGAAGTGTTTTCCAACGAAGGATTTGAACCCACGACACTTGGCGAAGTAGAAAGCGGCGTGGCGACCATTTAAACCACTAGGCCAGCCGTACAGTTAATACAGTTAATACAATAGTTGTGGGTTCAAATCATACATGGGACAACACTGTGTGATCCACAAATTGTTTTAAGTCTTGGTGTTCTTTGTGTCCGTTTTATGTATGTTTGTAAAGTACCCCGTGACACAGGATGAATATTACTAATGCGGGAGTTATCTTTAAATAAAAAAATAAATGTATAAATATTTATTTTCTAGATCTAGATTTGACAGTAGACTCACTACGGTACGAGGAAATAATCTCCATGATGTCGGAACCGCTTCGGGTAGACGAAGGTGAGAGACCGCCTCCGATCCCGCCGAAGGGTCTCGGACATCTCAGCTCTTTCGACTCTGGCCATCACGAAAACGGCGAATCGCATTGCTAATGTAACGTATACACTTTAAAAGTAGACGGTTGAATGTAGTTACGATGATAAGCGATAGAGATATTTACTAACAAGATTATGGACAAGTATTTGATTCTTGATATTATAAAGTGATAGCAGTGATAGCTTTTTAATCAGAAAAGTGATACCCAGTTATTAAATAAGAATTATAAATTCACATGAAAATCTCATTCTATACTACTATTTTTAGTACCTGATACATTTTTTATTAATATGAACGAAAATATTAACTTATAAATTTGTAAACGATCTCTTATGAGTTATAATGATTCTTATGAGTAAAATGGGAGAGGTTTCTTGCACTACTTGAAACCTAATAAAAAAAAATGTATTTCCATGCATGCACCAACCTGACAGACTCCCAGCCCAAAACGAAAGTGCAGCTACATAAAAGCATTACAAATTATTTACATACCCTTCAAAAACAGATGAGGATTCGATTGCATAACGTTTATTGTCTCCAAACTGCGTCGTTCATGAATAGATGTTGGCTATTTCCCATATATTAATTCAAGATTCAAGAACCTCTCCCTCCCCCTAAGAATGAAATGTATCATGTAATGATGTACGCGTGTTGAAGTCAATTATGCATTAGTTAATTATGAAAGTACCAGTGTCGTCTTCTGTCGCTTATCGTCGCTAAAACTGTATTGAAAACGTTTTCGAGATTAGCTAAAGTGATTTAGTATAAGTTCTAAGTCACCGTAAACATAGAACTTGAATCGTGTATTGACATCATTTTTGTATTATTTTTTTGCTATTGATATAATCTGCTTATATGAAACACGATTACTTATTGATGAACTAAAACAATAAATCTTTATGTCCTAAAAGTGAACAAAATGTGACGCCTGCAGAAATATTAATAGCAATGAATTACTATCAAGGCAATTGCGCTCGTCGATAGGAAAGGCGAAGTAAACAAAATACTAATATGCATTACCATATTTCTTTACTATAATACAATTATTATGCATATATAGGCATATCATTCCTTGAGTGGAATAATAGTTTTTCGCTTTTTAATTGAGATTCTTTATATTTATCTATTAAGCTAAAAAGTGCACTGTTTCGTATGGGTTAATGAAATACATTCTGTTAATAGGCTTCAACTATTCTTTTATTTCCAAACAGAATATTTAGCGAATTCAAATTTTAGCATTCACTTTTGTTGTAATAAATGTTAAACAGTAAAACCCTAACGCGTCCAGATACAAAAAACCTTTATTAAGTGATACAGCCGATTTCTGGTACATTAAGTTTACAAAAAAAGTCGTAGAAATTAGATGTATTGAAGTTAAAAAAGTATTCGCGTTTTTTTTATTTCGTATAATTTATAAATTTTAGAAAAATTGCCTTAGCAGTGCATTTATTTATTTTTATTGTTATTTGTCTTATAACGGGGCCATATTAACAGGTGATATATTTAATTTACAAATTGCAAACATGTACAGACTAAATAGGACTTTGTTTTATTTTTAATATTCTAATATGATATTGAAAAGGATATATAACTTGTAGTTTGACAAATATTTTCCGTATACACATAAATTAGTTCATTTATTTTTATTTTTTAACGAAGCGTGAATTTAAAAATATCAATAAATAGATTAATTTTTTTATTTTAATATATATTCTCTCTATAAATTTCGGGTCTTTTTTTATTAAAATTATGACGTAAATTGTGATTATTGTTCGATAAGATTCCTATGAAAAGTATTAGATGGCGCAGTTTTATTTCTTTGTGTAACCATTAGTTAGTTTTAGTAAAATATTTTTATAAACTATTTTTATTGTGAATTGTTTTATTGTGATTCAATAAATTGTCAATCAACTTTGAGCTAAGTGAAAGTACTGAATCTTTTATTTTTTTAAAAATAACAGCAGCTCAATAACTTGTTGAAAACATTTTGGTTCTCAATAAATTTCAAATTTTTTTAGTAAATTTAAAAATAAAATATGTTAAAATCCAAAATCATATAACGTAATAAGATTTTATGAACATCATTATACACCATTTTTTTGTAAAAGTAATTAATAATTCTAGAGTTCTTTTGTTTCCGATTGTACTGTTTACAAATGTGATTGTGCAATTTTATATTAATTTTGTGACGTATTTTGTATTCGTATGAGAGTTTATTAGTATGGGCATTTTAAAAATCATAATCATAATCAAGAAACTAATGATTTAAATATTTGTGATCTCTACGTAATTTTGTGTTAATTTATATCAACAGTTAATAGCACACAATAATACATTATAGTATTATAGGACATATACATATTACGAATAAATTTGAAATAGTTCTACAAGTTTTCTACAACTGACTGTACTTTGTGTAATCTATTCTTTACATATTTGTATTTTGTATGAAAAAACAATGCAATATTATACCAAATAACATATAAGTACATAAACGCAACATCCAATTTTATACTTCAAAATAACAATTCTTCTTGATACAGAAGTTTTTACTAGCGAAGTAATTTTTTCATACATGTACGCGCTAGTTTTTTTATTATAGCTCTTATACTCTAGTCTATAAGGTTTACATTTCCAACGAACAATTTCATAACATTATAAATTTGTTATTATATTTGTGTATTCTTGAATGTATTGTTCGATTTGTATTTTACTATTTGTATTATCTAGTTTTACAGCTATATTACTGTTAGGATTTTTAATACATTTTCGATATTCATCAACATTTATTGACACGGGACTCTACCCATCTCAATGAAGACTACTCGTGTCCACGAGTAATGTAAAATGAGGTATCGTAACCCTTTTATAATAATTTTATCGCGAATAAGTCCCGTTTATAAGAAAAAAACATGAATATATATGTAAAAGTCGTAAAAAACAATCACTAATTTATGATTTTATTTCACAAAATTTTGTTAATTGTAAATTTAAAAAACATGCTTGACGTCTACTTTAAGTTTCAAGTACCATACAAGTGAAAATTAAATAGATGAAAAAATTAAAAAAATGAATTGGTGAAATTAAGAATTGAAAAAGTGGTAACTATTACCTGGTAGCTATACTTGTAGAAAAACATTTTTTTTTAATTCATTGGTATTCAATTATACCCAACTCAATCTTCACAGCATATCAGCAAATACTTACCTTACATATTTACCTTGCTTAATTTAATGGTGACGTATTCTTTTATTAAGTTTTAAATAATAACACTTACATTCATACACACATAAAACACAACACATGTATTTAAATGTTCCATGTGTGATAAAACTAAATGTAAAAGTAATAAAAAAATCGTCAATTTTTAAAAAATAATACTCAATGTGGAAAATCTGTTTTCTAATTTATATAACCCTTAGTTAATTAAATAATGACTAATTACTCCTCTATCCTAAGTGTATTATTTTTCCTTTCAAATGAAATGCACGAGTTAAATATTTATGATTTACAGAAGATTCTAATGACATTATTTCAAACTGTTTCAAATTATAATGTTGATGAATATCAAAATGATTCTGACTAAACTACATACCTTTATAATAGTATTACAATGGCGGGTTTTAAAATTGTCCCTCACGAGATTATGTACCCTGAAAATATAAAAATTATTAATTTTCCAATCCGTCATTGTCCTATTTGATATAGTTGAACGTATTCAGTGTTTATAACGATACTTCGCGGTTTATCTATACTCAAGAAGCTCCTATATTTTTGTGCTCAATGATATACGTACTATACGTATACGTACGAGAATGAACACGTACACTCATTGAGCCAATGTAATTGCGTGATTTCCCCTAGACACAATGTTTATATCTATAAAAACCTTAGTCGATAAACTAATTTCTACTACTTACTAGTTCGAGATACCAAAGGACACCAAGGTCAAAGATAAATAAAGTTATTCAAGGCCTTATGTTCACTTGATATGGCTTGATCTATATAAAACTTCTCTATTCTTTCCTAGTGACTTCTTGAGTAGAACAAATGTGAAATCCACTAAATTTGAATTATCGATAAATCTTTTTAATAATTGTACATTGTGTTGTAGTCACGATTCATCACCTCGACTGAATATATATCTATGTTATATCGAAAGCTACAATATAATATATATATATATATATATATGCGAGTTGATAGACGTGGCTACGTAAAATTTTCGAATCTTGAATTTGTTTTTAATTATTATAGTTATGTTTAAAAAGTATTGAGTTACCTAAGCTGAACGATTTTCGACTGATATTCAACTAGTTAAAGCATAAACAGTTATGTGTGATGTATTGTATTCCTTATGTTAGCGTTATCTCAGTAGTTTACATTTATATTATATTTAAAACTATTCATAGAGTAAAACTTATTTGTAACGTACCAAAAAACTTCTTCACATATTTTTATAAATAAATAGTTTAATATCTATTGATTTAATTATGTAATGGCCGCTATTTTTACCTTACTAGTGTTGCCAGTTAAGAATGTCCAGTTTCGTCAAATGACCGACTAATCGTAATTTATTCGATTATCGATTTTAACCAAAGTAACAAGTGGCGACGTCTAGTGTAAAATTAGCTCTCATTGTTTTATCTTATGATTGTACTGTATGTAAATTGGTGTAGAAATCGAATAATAAATAATTAGATGGAAAATATCGCCAAATGAAATTAATCAGTACAAAGCGTAGTTATGATTTTGAGCGAAATGAGCTGACTCTAGGATGAATCGTAGCCATTTCTTATCAATTTATATGTAAATGGGCGGAATAAATATTTAGTTGGATGCATGTTTTTTTTTTACAACCCCTTCGAAATTGACTGGTTTAAACATTATAAAATTTTGTCTAAGTGTGTTTTCATACTAACCATACATTACTTGTCCCTTTTATGAAATTAGCTCTCTTCCTCTCTCCTGATAAACTAAGTTGCTGAGGTTACCATTGTGAACCCTTATAGGGTTCACAATGATAACCACTTATTTTATACTAGCTTTCGCTCGCGACTGTGCCCGCGTGCGTGTCGGTTATAGCGGTAAGAAGTAGCCTATCTTTTTCAGGATTTAGATTATCTGGAGGAGGTGAATCTCCAGGAACGCACCAGCGGCTTCTTGAATCCGTCATGCCGTACCTCATAGCTGAGGTGCACTTCAGGGTGTCTAAGAGTTACCCTCGGGACAGGACGATGTCACGCCTCACCATTCCACTCAGTACAAGGCGGGTCTCCGACCCACCTTAGACTACACCCCAGCCGCACCAGGGTGTCACCTGTCTCGGGTCGTTTGCCGCGGTTACATCTCCCAAGGATGTGACCGCAGCGACCCTTCGGCGACGATTACTGATCTTCGAGCGGAGTTCTTCCCTTTCCCGATCCGTCTCTGCTTACTCCTGGAGCATAACGTCCTCACAGAAAGAGACCACGGCTGCCCATCCCTCGCCACTCGCCACCAGCATTACCGCGATCAATGCTGGTGGTGGGTGACAGGTTTTGTCCGATCTTTCCGATTAGGACTCGGCGCTCTGAGTCCCACGCAGGGCAGTCCTTCAGAGTGTGCTAGGCGGAGTCCTGGTCGGACACTCAGTGGTGGCATTGTGCCGTAACCTCATGTCCAATTCTATTCAAATATCGGGTCCGGTATCCGGTGAGTATCTGAGCCAATCGGTACGTGACACAGTCGGTCCTCTCTATCAAAGTTTCGCAGCTCGGCAGAACGGCTCCAACGGCTCCAACCGATCCGAGTCCGAAATCCTAGACTCTACTTGGAAGCGGTCTAACGCCTTAGGCGTGCCCAGAACATCTTTGATTCGTATTCTTCGCAAAGATTTACATTTATATATAATATAAATAATTATAAAATATATAATTAAAGCTTCAAAATCGCGCTCACAGGCTCCAATTTGCAAACGAAATTATAGAGAGGTTCACCAGCTTCACCAATATTTTTGTGAATAGACATAATTATAAATAATAATAAATATTTTGGACATCTTACACACAACGTCATATAGTCCCAAACTAAGCAGTGCTTGTATTATAGGTACTAAACAACTAATATAAATACAAAAACACACTTTTTTTTTGTAAATACATACATATTATACATAGAAAACAAATATTTGTGGATCACACAAATGGTTCGACCTGGGAATCGAACCCCAGACCTCTTGATGATCAGGTTAATACGCTAACCAATAGACCAACAAGGCAGCCAAAAAGTTGCAGGTATTGGAGTGTCAATAATCCTAAATTGAAGCATCAAAGACCTTTGCATTCACCCAAGGTTAACGGGCAGCTTTGTCAGCAAGAGACACCATTGGTCCATACCTTTATGAAGTTCGCCGAGGAAATGCTGTAACAGTGAATATAGAGAGATGCATTGCCTTGCTACTCAACTATTTTTCACCAGCGCTACAGTATTTCAATAGTTTTAATTAACGATCGTGGTTTCAGCAAGATGGGGCAACATGCCACAGTTCCGATGACTCATTAAATGCTGTTCGCGAATTTTTTTGACCAAAAGTGATATCCTAAAGAGGTGCCGTTGGCTGGCCACCTCGTAGCCTGGACTTATCCCCAATGGACTTCTTTCTTTGGGGATACCTTAAAAGCAAAGTTTTCAACAGCAACCCAGAGTCCCTAGAGCAATTAAAGGAAAATATTCGAGAGGAAATGCAAGACATTTCACAAAACACTTATGACGCTGTCATTGAAAATTTTCGCTCCAGGTTGCAGCTGTGTCAAAATAGTCAAGGATTACTTAAGGATGGTGTAATTTCAAAAAAAATCCCCATTTGTGTACTTTAATAATAAATAAACAGTTTTTATCTCACTTAACTCATTTTTTTAAATCATCATTTGAAATGTAAACGTACTTTTGTTCCACCTGTATCATATTTATTTATGTAACGGGCTTTTCCACAAGAACATTGTTTTGTAAAACAAAATAAAACCAAGAATGAAGATGATTCCATATTTTATTGTACTAGCTGACCCGGCAGACTTCGTGTTGCCTCAATCGATAAATAGAAGACCTAAACTTTTGTATAAAATAAACTTAAAACAAACAAAAGGAATCCATAATTAATAAAAAAAAAAAAAAAAAAAAATTCACCTTTACCACCTTCTCTGGACTTCCAAAAATAATTCAAAACCAAAATTAGCCAATTCGGTCTAGCTGTTCTCGAGTTTTAGCGAGACTAACGAACAACAATTCATTTTTATAAATATAGAAGATTACGAAGAGAAAAGTTTGGCAAATATGAATGAAAAATGATATCTGTCAAATGTCCACCACGGGCACGCTGAGAGATGTCGATTCTTTCATCAAAGTTTTTAAGCACTTTTTGGCAAAATAGCGGTTCTATTTCGTTAATCACATCACGGATTTTAATTTTAAGGCTGCAATTGATTCGATTGGCTCCGTATAGACTCTGTCTTAACATGGCCCCCCAAAAAATAATCCAGTGTTAAATAACACGATCTGGCTGGCCACTTAATCGCTGAATTTCGTGAAATATGCGATCAGGAAATTTCGTTTGCAATAAATTGATTATTTCATTGGCTGTGTGGCATGTGGCAACGTCCTGTTGAAACCGCATGTCAGTCATATCCACGTCATCAATAATAAACCGCTTTCCAGCCTCATCTTCGAAAAAAAACGGCCCAATCGCCTCCAGACCACATAGCGCACCATACAGTGACAAACAAACAAAGTTCTTGTTCAAAAAGTGTTTAGTATTTATATCAGTTTTTTAGTATCCATACAAGCTCTACTTAGTTTGAGACTAGATGGCGTTGTGTGTAAGATGTCCGAAATATGTATTTATTTATTTTATTATTAGCTCCTAATAAGATATGAACTAGTTTTAAAGCTCTAAAGCCTGCTATAGCATTGTCATGCGAAACGATTATTGTATTTACCGATTGATTTCTATTTAATAAGCGGTCTTAGGTCAGTAATTGAAGGTATTCAGTAGACATCATCACGAACTGGTTATACACGAATAATGTATGCAGGATAAGTTCGAAGATATCGAGATAACGCGGATCTTGTCATGGAATGTTTTACATATACTATACGGGGGTGTGGCGATGTCATATACAGTTACAAATAGATATGTTAGTCAATAGTTTTTGTTTCGGCTTTTAGAGTGTCTGTTATTGTGATTGTGATGACGCGACGCAAGAAATTGCAGATTTTTTGGGTTACGTACCTAAAAACACACTGGGAGTCTTAGTAGTAGGGTAAAACGGACCCCACTACTAAGACTCCAGTGTCCGTCCGTCTGTCTATCATCAGACTGTATCTCATGAACCGTGACAGCTAGACAGTTGAAAATTTTACAGATGATGTATTTATATAAATAATATTTAAGGGGACTCCCATACAACAAACGTGATTTTTTTAATGTTTATAAAGATAATTAAATGTTTATAGTTCGGAACCCTTCGTACGCGAGTCAACTAGCACTTGGCCAGTTTTTTTAAATTATTTACGGCTGTAGCTGTATTAGGTATAGCATACAATTTTAGTTAAGTTGCCATGAAATCACATAATTATAATTACATTTAAATATGGTCAATAGTTTTAATACAAGCAAAAACTAGAAATATATAATAAGATATTTCATATATTGCTTTATAAAATACCTTTTCACATTCTATCATATTGCAGAAATAATTAAATAGTTGTTAATTTTTCTGCTCTTTTCTATATCATTATGTCAAATTAGGCGAAAATGTGTACCTAAAAGGGGAACTTTACAAACATACAAGAAACGGACACAAAACACACTCAGAATAACAATTTTTGTGTTGATCACACAAAATGTTATCCCATGTAGGATTTGAACCCGCAACACTAATATTAAAATTTTATGCTTAAAATAAACTCTTTACAAGGACTATGAGCCGATTTATTATACATCATCAAGTTTTTTCAAAAGAGATTATTTTAATTAACAGTATTACGAATACGATCCTATAGTTTTAAAATAAAGATCGAATTATTGTCTTCGGACTCATTGCCATTACACCAAGACCGTGTATCTACTCCAAAGTCGATAACTTCTCAATAGAACCGCCCACTCCCTTAATGGACGCCGGTATATTTGACAAAATTTGACACCTTAATGAGAGAGAAGCCTTATTTTGACGACCCGACCCATGTTACAACACCCATTCAACGTCGCCTCGTTGCGAATGCATTCAATACACTGATGCAATATTTATGGACGTATTAATAAAATTATGTAGGCAGTGAAATAATCTCATTGTGTGATGACACTCGTTACTTATACTGCTCGAATATGTATAAAATAATGACTTGATCAGCTGCTTATCATACAATGAAAATCTAATTGTTAAATGAGGAAATTATTCAACTTTCTACATGATGTAGTGTGTGCGTGCGCGAAGAGGTGAGCCTCGCTAAGTTTTAACTAGTCATTAATTGTTTCTGTATTGACTAAACTACCGTAGTCCATGTAAAGAAATAGTTAAATTATGTAAAACGAACAATAAACGTTTTGCTGCGTTGATGCAAGTACGCAACAGATTCAAATACCTGTTTTTTTTTGTTTGATACTATATAATGTAAATAGTAACGCTTTCGTAAGCGCTTACATTTTGTCTAACTTAATTTGCCTTCAGACTGGAAAGTGTTAGATATATGTTAATCTAATGTTTACTGGACCGCTGTTAGTTTTGAGTGAGTTAAGTTGGAGTGTTCTTACTAATAGTAAGAAATGAGAATTAAAATGTTTAAGTTCAGTTTTATTATTTTGTTACTAGTGATCACTGATGAATATTAGTACTCGTATTTCGTCTATGCTAGTTATTGATTGGCTATTCGTTCGCTTACTACTATATGATATACCTCATCATCATCATCAACAGCCTTCAACAGTCCACTGCTGGACATAGGCCTCTCCTTAGAAAGGAGGTTTTGGCCTACTATACCACGCTGGCCAGACGGGTTGGTATAGGGTTGGTTTCAAGTTTTCCTTCTCTTTGCATTGATGTTGTCTTGCGTAGTTTATCCCTTAGTCGCCTTTTGCGACACCCGCGGGATGAATAGGAGTGGTGACACTCTGTATACTTATTCCGTCAATACACGGACAATGATATACCTATATCGGTATTTTATACGATTTTTTTGTATTTTTTTAATTAGTAGAAACATCATCATCTTCAATAATTCGAATATTTTTTTAGATTTGTTTTTACCTCAGATGATCGCAATTTTAAACATTGTCAAGGATTTTAACTGATTTATTGGATGGCTTCCAGAATGTTGGGCGGAGAAACGAGACAGAGTGAAAAAGTAACATAAACTATTAAGTATTATATCAGTCCACTATTGTTAAAAGCTACTCAAGAACATCATTAGTATATCAAAATTAATATCGTAAAATACAATAATACGAAACAGACACGCGACAGCTAAGTGGATAAGTGAAAGATGTACCACGCCACCTGTTTTTATAGCAATAAATAATAGTTACACATGCCAATAATATGTCGGCTGATATACGATAAGGAATCACAAATATCTACATGATGTGTGAAATAGGTTTAAGCAGAGCATTAAAGCCTACTGCCAACTATTAGCGCAATTACCCGCTATAGTTCCATAATTACACACTACATGACTAGAGGAAGGGTAGCTTTTTGTGTCGAAGATTAACATTAAATGCATTGTTAATGTCCGTGCAATAAAATTAAAGTTCTACTTCAGTAAAAAAGTGTAAGAGTCTAGACAATTAATTATAAAAATGATTTGAATACAAATACATTTGCGTAATGCCACATTTTTTTACTTTGCAAAGAAAAAAATAGATTACTTTAGTAACTACATCACTTACTTTAACAACGATATTTTGCTTTGCTCTAAGTAAAGTAAGCAAATCGCTATCATATTATTACCTAAGCTTTTGTTCACAAGTTTAAGTGCTATTAAAAATAGTAAATGCAAATGTTTTTCAGTCAGCATGCCCATCATATTATAAATAGGAGTACATAATGCTATCTTCTGCTATTAAAATTGGCTACGACCTGTATATAAAAATCACAGACATAAGCCTATACATACTTACAGAATTCAAATAGGTATAGTTACACTATGCTAAAGAATGTGTTAAATAAAGAAGAAAGTTGACATTTGAACGTCAAAAATAAAACAGTTTGTCAAAAGTTTTAATCTCATAAGAGCTAACATTGTACAAATATTAATTAACAGATAGTATCTACTATGGCTGTTTCATTGCCAATGGAGTCCAACCCGGACACTATGAATAAATATTTGCAGAAACTAGGCGTGTCAGATAAATGGCGTATGGTTGACGTCATAGGTTTAGAAGGTGAGGCTTTACAGTGGGTTCCACGACCTGTGCTCGCTGTTGTGCTTCTTTTCCCTATTTCGGATGCCTATGAAAAACATCGCACTGAGGAAGAGAAACAACTTCAAGAGAAGAATATACAGCCACCTCAAGATTTGTTTCATATGAAGCAGGTTCTAAGTAATGTATGCGGAACTATAGCTTTAGTGCACAGCGTTGCAAATAATATCAATAGCATCGATATAAGTGATGGCCTTCTCAAGAACTATCTGAATGAAGCTAAGGACCTTGACGCTAGTGCCAAAGGAGCGCTACTCGAGAACTCCACTGCTATTCTAGAAGCATATAAAGAAATTGCGCGCTCAGAAGATGAAGCCGGTGCAACGGAAGAACATGTAAACAATCATTTTGTAACCTTTATCCATAAGGATGGTGGCTTGTATGAGTTAGATGGACGTAAGTCATTTGCTGTTAGCCATGGGAATACAACTCCTGAAACACTTCTAGAAGATGCAGCGAAGGTGTGCCGTGAATTCATCGCCAGAGAACCTGATAATATCGGGTTTACTGTAGTAGCGCTTGTGCCTGCCTCTTAATTTTTCCATTTATTTATTTGAGCAATTTAATTCATTTCTCTTAATTAAATATTAATTACATTGTCGAACTGTAGTTAAGAGACATTTAAATATTTAAATGTGAGTCGTATTTTATGCTAAAAGTATCATTACAAGTGAAATATTCACTTAGCAATAACGTGATGGAGCTGCCCAGAGTGCACTGCGGCGACACGTGATCCATCAATATGGCAGTACGAAAAATTGCTCTCATTAATTCTCTTCATTAGCAAATACCAGCACTTTCAGTTAGTATACACACCGGTTTATAGACTTCGATATAAGTCCTTAAATTATAATTAATCTTGCAGTACTTAACAAATCGCCATCGGTGTTCGAAACGGTGCGTTCGTCTCAATTAAGATATCCGCGCGCACTGCCAACACGGCTCCTGCATTCCTCCTTAAAATTCTCTATCTTCGGAAACTAATTAAAAATTCGCTTCGCCTTCGAGGTCTGGTGTTCAATCGAGACGATATAACTTCATTTAAAAACGAGCAATCTTGTCGAAGATAAGGGCTGGCGAGAAAACAACGAAGAGCAGCGCTCGCCACACGCGGCTGCGACGCTTGCTCACAAAAAGACAAACCAAAGAAAGAACTCCAAACTTTTAAATGGAACGCGAGAGAATTCACCGCGTTAACTATGTCGATACTGGGAAGGACGCGACATCGGTAAGTCACGTCACCGAATAAATGACGCCGGCACTGAAATAAATATATAAATATTGTGTAAATAAAGAAAATAATACGGCGGGGACCCGAAATGCTTTAAATATTCAAATGAAGCGAGGCGAGGTGAAATACGAAGGTGCGCTCGCTCGAGCTGAGCCCAATTAAATCGGTGCCACTGAGGTAGAAATTAAAAACAAAAGGAAGATGACGGGGGTCCGGCGCGCATTTTTCTCATGAGTATTATTAGCGCGATGTCAACCCACAAAAAATGGAGTTAGAGGGTTGTCGTACCCGCGATCATTATCGACAACCCGCGTTTTGTATTGTTTTGATAAGTGTGATGCGCTTGCACTGCGACGTTTTGTTGACATTTTATATTCAACATACACGTGTGATTGATAAGCCCCTGTCTTAATTAATTGCGTTGAGTTTTAAACTATTTTTGTTCTTTTAATAAAGCTTGCGATAATCCCACGTATTGTTTTAAACTGACATAAAAATTAAACAATAAGGTTATGCAGTTTTAGTAAGATTTAGTTTATTACTGTGCGTATGCATAGAATGTTTACTTACGTTTGTAATTAATTCAAAAGTGAAATCGTGCACAAAATAATGCGTCAATCAAAACTTGACATGTGCATGAGATGAATTGATGGTGAAAAACAAAACTTTAAACTGTCTGAACCATGGTCATTAGTCATACGATAGCCTGGTGAGAACAGATTTAATATTTGCCTATAAATCAATTACTTACGTGTGGGGAGTCGCTTACCATTTAACGCTCTATTATTGTACTTTCTTAAACGACTTATGATAAATTACGTGATCGCATAACAATTAGCCGACTATGGACTTTCGTGATATACAAATGGCTAACGTTTTGTTAACAGTGTCATAGGTCAAAAGTATTATAGTAGATTTAAACGTTAGGAGTGGACAGTACCTAAGTTCACCTGCCTTCAACAAATATGGTTAAACTTATTGAGAATTTACTAATATTTAAAGTTGTCAAAATAAAGAGCGTGTTATGTTAATGTATTTCTAATTTTTGTTGTTTTTCTCCATAATATAATTCGATTCATCAACGCTCCTCGCGACCTCTAAGATGTATTCAAACAAAATGCATTTATTTTCGACAATGAGGATCTGGGTGCTTATTAGGAAAGTTCTACACCAAATGATTTTTCAATAGTATAATATTTGTATGGTTTAATTACATTGCGTGTTTCGTACCTATTTCATTTAAAATCAGTTACTGAAAAACGGCACTCTATGACGTCTTATTATAAAGATGGGCTGGGATGAGGTAAGCTAAACACTTCGTTGTAGACGTTCTCCGCAGGGGTTCCACTGCAGCCTACCGACGCTCATCACTATTCAATAAGCTCCATTTATTGAAATTACATAATTTGTGTGTGAATAATGACGATTGTGATGAATCTTCGTGGGCGATACGAGTGACTTAAACCCGATTAACTTTTGACCGCTGTACGATATTAATATAAGCGGTTCGACACTCGGTACGCTCGGCTTAATGACATGGAAATAGACTCGACCATAAGCCCTCGTTGACTCCATTGATTGCTGAGATCGTTTATTTGAATGGACAGTATTGTATGTTTGGAACGATTTGTAGTGAAACGAAGTATGGTATGGAGCTCTCCTTACAATTGATTGAAACTAGCAAATGTATTATTTATTATAGCGTATAGTTAAAAAGGTTTTACTTGATATTCCGATTTTTTTGTCGAAAGTTTAACTGTTGGTACCTATTTAGGACTTGACGTTCTTTTTTGAATTTTGCTAGATGTGTAATAGTCATCATCCAACTTGCAGCAGAACGGGTGGATGAGAAACAGAGGAAATACAAATTAACGAATGGAATGAATTTGTAATCGTACATTTAGAATTTCAGGGGTCAGCTGGTGGCAAGCCACTGTTCTTGATATATCCATGTCACAGTTTTATGTTCCAGTTTGTAATATTTACAAAATATTGATTTGTTGAACTTATTATAAAATATTTCACATTCTCTTTAATAAACTCTTAAAATTGAATAAAGACTATACAGAGATATCTCTGAAAATCAATTATGAATCTTCCCTTCTTTTGAGAAACGTAAACATGGTTATGTTCTTTTAAATTGCTTGTTCTTCTTTTTACAAAGAAATAGATAATTTCAATTTTCTTTAAACTCTTTTGGCTATACCTCGGGAATAGGACCTTGTTCAAATCAAATAACTTTAATTTATGTAGGCCTATTTGAACATTTGCAACTAATTTCTGACTACAACATTATTGACCAATTTCTGAGTTCCAATAAGTCATTGTTATGGAGAAGAACAGATAGGAAACCCGATAAGTAACCATACCTTACCATTACTGTTATTATAACTATTGCACTAGTACTTAAATATAAATAATGAAGCAATAATGAACACAGGTACATATAATAAATATGTTGTCATAATCAAATCGATAACAGGAATTTAAAACTTTTCGAAATAGTGAGTTCTTAAATGTAGGTATATTTTCTTTTCTGAAATATAAAATTCAAAATTTCTGAATGTCTCTCTCTGTCCCTAGGCAGTGTAGGACTCGAGCTGGAATATTCTCTTAACAAGAAACAAAATTAAGGCACTGTAACCCGACTACGTAATTTGTTTATATAATTAAATAGGCTATGCATCAAAATCGATCAGTGTTGTGCAATGGGAGAGGCATATGTCCAGCAGTGAACTGCGATGGGCTGATGTTGATGATGATGATGATGATAGCCTATGTCACCGGTGTTTTAATTAAGAATCTATTGACTCTTTTTCGGTTCAGTTTAGGCGCTACGGTGGAACAAACAAAGAAGCGTAAGACTGCCAAAACTATTCCCTTTATTTTGACTTCTTATTATCTTTCGTTTATTATGAAGTAGGTTTAGCACTTTCAGTAGTATCTAGAAGTTAATTTTATTTCTAAACACCTACTTGGTTATATTTTTGATTCAAGGCCGGTTCATTCTTTAAAAGTTTATTGCTATTCTTATTAAGATTTATTCAACCGATACCTGGTACGCAATTTTATAGACGTAGCAGTGGATTTTACTAAGAAGAACAATTACTTTCTTTGCTCATTTGTCATTCGAAGCGTACACTAAAGGCAGAGCACGTATTGTTATTATTTAGATCAGACTTCTTGGCGAAGAGCTCTAAAATTAAAGTGCAAAAGTCAGCAATTTGTTTGCAATGGTGCATTATATAAACATCATTTTTATAAACCAAAATTTGATCTAACTGAATAAATAGCAGGCCTATTAATTGCCGGTAACCAGGCACAATACGGAATTAAAGATGAGGAAATTGGTTGTATGGATTTGGAAAGGGAAAAGAAAGGTATATTCTTGATTCTCATAGAGTATAGGGTGTAAGCAAAACTTCGAACAGGTCAGGTTCGCATACATGAAATTCAAACTTATTTTTGCCTGCAAACTGTTAGTTCATTTCTACCCTCTACTATTTCAAAGGTTCTCGCAAACATAAATAAATCAAAACTGTAAGAGATTTTCGTAACTCTGAATCGGCTAAACTGATTTTGACTAATTTTATTGGCACATAGCTGATGATATCAGGAGTAACTTTTTTTTAATTCAAGCCTATCAAAGTGACTCTATTCTGCCTGATAGAAAGCATGAATAGAATCCAGGAAGAGGGATCACCATCCGCATTGTGAAGGTAAGCAATGCAGCATGGTGACCCATATACAGGCGGCCTGGTCGGATGTTTCTGCATCATTCTCTCGGCCTCTGGTAGCTAGAAGAATGATGCAGAATGATTGCGCATTCGGTCTCGTACTCACCAACGAAATACGACAGAAAACGTGCTGTCATAATTAGGATGATATTCTGTGTGACTTAGGTTACTCTTATTTTAGACAAACTTTGGCCCGTGTGTTTACCGAGGTTGTGTTGTACAACAATAAACACGGGTAACACCTCGGAGCGCAGTTAGTGTTATAATTTAAAACATTTGCATCGAACAGTTTTCAACCAGTTTTTAAACCAGGTCGCAATGTGCATAGACTACACCGTCCTTAATTAAGGCCCGGGAGGTCCGAGTACTTAACTTATCAAATAGTAACTTTGTAGTTTAAACTTGTTATATTCATTCATAATATGTAATACGTCAAACATGGTTATAGAATGCAAGGTGAAATTATACGGCTGGTAATTTTTCAACCGAGAACATGTTTACCCTTCTATGTTCTATATTATACATAAAAATAACAATGTGTATTTACTAGATATGTTGTCTTCTTTAGATTGTTGATCTAATTCATAATTTTTATATTCATACTTTCCAGATTTACGTTTAAAAATAACTAGCTTTCGCCCGCGGCTCCTCCCTCGTGTATATCGGTCATAGCTAATGTCCTTCATCAGGCTCTGAACTATCTTTGTACCAATTTTCATTCAAATCGGATTAGTAGTTTTGGCGTCAAAGCAAGCCAGACAGAGTTCTTAGGCATTTATAATATAATAATAATATAGTATAATAATAATATAATAATAATAAGAAAGTAAGGATAAGAGGTTTTTTTTTGTTCCAGTTGTTAGTGACCCTTATTGGTAAGCCGGAGTTCGTAGGTTTGATTCCCACCCAGGACAAATTATTGTGTAATGAGCACAATGGGTGCAATTAATCTTTAATGTAAATGTATTGTTCATTAATTAAGTAAGTAAGTATCAGCAGTTAGTTACCATAGTGCAAGATCAGGCTAGTTTGAGATTAGACTACGCGTGTGTTTTTTTTTTAACATAAGTAGCAAGGATTTTTGAGAAACTGAAAGTTTATGTTCACACAAAGTATGTTTCGTCAGCAGTCTTTATAGTGCACTGCTGGGCATAGGACTCTCCTTATAAAGTATGTTTTAGTCTACTATACCACGTTTTAAGTTTTCCTTTCCAGTGCAGTGATATTGTCCTGCGTAGTGCGCTCGTTTAGTCGCCATTTACGGCACCCGTACGATGAATAAATAAATAAATAAATAAATATTTTTGGACATCTTACACACAACATCATCTAGTCCCAAAGTAAGCAGAGCTTGTGTTATGGGTACTAAACAACTGATATAAATACATAAACATACTTTTTTTTTTTGTAAATACATACTTAATATACATAGAAAAACACCCAGACTCCGAAACAAATATTTGTGGATCACACAAATAATGCTATATTATATCTATGCGTCTATACAAAGAAATACAATTCAAGTGTCCGTATTTAATATCAAATTGACAGTTTTTTTATTAAATGAAAATTAAAGTATAAACGTTTACATCAATTTTTTTTTTTTTTAATCTGTCTGTTCCGGGTAATCTCTGGAATGGCTGGACCGATATAGACGGGACTTTCACTGTCAGAAAGATGATGAACTAAGGAGTAACTTAGGCATTTATTAAGACTAGCTTCGCCCTGCGGCGTTACTCGAGATTTACGACAGTAACTGCGGGTAACACCGCGGGGACTCAGCAAATCAAATACAAAAATCAAACTTTAATTAAATTGTGACTTTGTCGTCATGAAACGTTATATGGCACCTTCTTGGACACAACCCTCACAAACTCCCTGTAACACAAATCAAACCATTATTTATATTTTATTTCTCCTCGGTTTTTATGTAAACGACCGCAATACAAACATCCGACGACATATACGTAGAAAGCTGGATGATATGTACAAACGAAGCGCCCGCGCAACCTTACCGACGGTTTACGAGTTCCAAGAATCACTGAAGGAACCCGAGTGTCCACGTCGCTATCCTAAAAACGGTAAATCCTCTAAATTAAGTACATTGTGACCACACTTGACTCGTATTTATTAATATGAGATGTGTATTAATTTGTGTTAGCTCCTCGATGTTTTATTGTGGACCTTTTTATATTTAATGGTAATTATGTAAAGGAGTTGAAAGATCTTGTGTTAATTGATGGTTTGACTGGATTGTATCTACATTAGATTATAAAAAGGATAGGGCGATGCATGTTCCATATATGTAACTTAAATATTTATACGAGAGGCAGTGCTGATGACTTGTTGCCGGATTGGGTTTCGTACTCAGTAAATCACTACTTTATACATGTGTACCAAATGTATTTTGGCAATCTTACATCGCGATCCAAATTCAAAATTTAATGTCATGTAAATAATTAAACACAAGGTTGTCTGATCTATATAAATAAATAAGATTGCTGTGTCTGTATGTAATATGAATATAACAGGTTTTTACTGAGTGCATATGAAAGTAAATGTACTTAGAGTACATCAATGGACGAATTTTCAAATTTTTGATCAGTCTGTTTATACGTCTGTTTGCTCCGGGTAATAACTGGAACGAGTGGACCGATTTTGATTTGAAATTTTATAGACTAGCTCTGCTCTGCGCCGTTTCTCGCGCTTTACAACAATAAGGAGGGTAGCTGTTGTACGATTGTATCATTGGGTATTCGGTCTCACACTCACCAAAGAAATACAATAATTGAGATCACGTAAAGCTGTTCGTCCTGCGCCTGATCTCCCGCCGGTCGTGTCGGATAGCCATCCCATCAGATTATGAGGGAACAGAGAGTGCACCTGTGTTAGCGCACACGCTCGTGCCCTATAATATCTCCTGCGTAGTTGGTTGCTTCAAAATCGGTTAGGAGAACTTATCATAACTGACTAGTTATTATATAATTTAGTCGCAGCATACTAACTAAAATACGTATTAAAATTATTTAATTCCACTGTTCCTGCATGACATGAGTGGCGTAATTATAATTTTAAATAATCATAACATATAATATTCGGTAGTCAACACAGAATATAAAACAGTCGTAGGTTAAATTCGTCAGAGGCCGCCCGCAGTGCGTCTTACTCCTTCAATTATGTCCCGAATGAATTTCATTATACAAACCAACAGTTTTACTGTTACGACATTAAGTCGACAATACTCGTAAACTCACCACTTGATTGATAAATTCTCTTTAGTAACTGCCGGAGCGTCGGCCGTATTATGATGGCTACTGGTCAACATTAAAATCGTTTGAGCCGTGTAATGATCCAACATAGTTTAAAAATAAGTAGGCTGGTTATACTTCGCAATATCAGTAAGTAACTGATGTTAAGTAGGCCGTCGGCTCCCGAGCGAATGTGTAATGATGACACTCGTCCAGTCTTAAATTTATTTGGTATACTTACGCAAATGCAGTTCATGTTACTTGATGATGAGACCTTGCAGTGAAGATTCATGCAACGCGGTGCCCGTATGACCGTTAAGTGTCAGACCTTTTCAACATTTCTCGGGTCTGATATTAATATTGTATGACCATTTTTATATACCGCCCAACTTTAAAATTCCAGAACTTGATCGCAGCGCCACCTACCGGGTCCAATTGCAAATCTAAACCATTCCCAGATCCCCTTGAACACACACAAAAAATTTCATCAAAATCGGTCCAGTCGTTTGAGAGAAGTTCAGTGACATACACACTCACACAAGAATTAAATATATAAAGATGAGTTCATAATTTAATTTTATCGCTGTCTTGAGAATAAGTGACGAAAGACAATGAAATATATTTACGAGAGAATTAGAAGGTAATCTTTTAATCTCAATAAAGAAAAATGAAGCAAGAAAATGTTTACCTCACAACTTTCTGCCATTTTATGACCAGTAATAATTTACGAACTATGTAAATTGTATAAGCGTCTAGACGGTCTAGACCCTCACGAAATCACGTTGCATATCTGACCTGCAGTTTTTAGTTCTCTACCGCTGGACATATGTAGGCCTCTCCTTAGGGAAGAGGTTTTGGGCTGCTACGCTATACAATAGTATTTATAATACACATTACTCGTCAATTCTCAAATTTATACAACATATACATATAGTTTGGTTTCAGTTCCTTTATCAATAAGAAAGAACGAACGAATATCATAATTCAAGTAGCATTTTATTCTCTAAAGCAAGACCAATGAAATATGAGTGAATTAATAGAGGTAATAAATCTTTCTATATTGTCACACACTGCTACATATTTTGGGATAACTGTTTGTTAGTTCTAGGAACTATCTATGTATCGTCGTGTCCGGTTAATTGGTAAATGGTGGGCGCCGAGAGGGGGGGGGGAGTGGGTAGATTAATGAGCGGCTACTGCTGCTTATCGCGCAGCATCTCGCGCATGACTGATCATCTGTCGTGTGCCTGCGCCTCTATGCCACCACAGTGATGTAACAGGTTAAGGCTTTCGTGAGATATCGATAATATTTTTATTTTTCATACTTTAACACAAATAAGCCATTGGTTTTATAAAGTAAATGATGTATGTGATTCTTTTTTGTAAATACTTTTACTAAAAGGGCAAATACACATTAAGCAGTAACGTTTATTTAAAATTTATGAAGAAAGTAAAAGTCACAAGCAGAGGCGTACTGTACATGGATTATAAACATAATTTTTTTCCCAAAAAGTCAATAATTCTATTTCTATAGCATCAATACAGGATGCATAAATTTCCTCCCTTTAGTTTACTTTGTAACTAGTTAAAATGTCAAACGTTTAGAACTTAACTATTCCTTTAAATTTTTTTTGGCCCTTCATCATCGCCGTTTTTTCTTTTCTGCGGTAACAACCAGTAATTTAAACTATTGGACATCTTAAAATTTCACAAAATATGTAACCACAGGCGATTATATATATATTTTTATTCAAAATCAAAATCAAAGTATTTATTTCAAGTAGGCCAGTTACAGGCACTTTTGAATTGTCGAAACAAAAATGAAAATTAAATGTAGCTACAGTCCCAGTCACAAGACATAAAAACTGTGAAAGTACTGTAGTTGCCCATTCCCTAGCGTAGATCTCTATGGAGAAGAACGGGCAAGAAACTCCATGGACACTCTTTTAAATCAAAATGTTTTTTACAAAATCTTGGTTACATCATTCATGTTGAGATGGTACATTATGTGAGAACGATGTAGCAAGACGTGCACGTTAAAAGTGTCCATAGTACAACAAAAATACAATTCAAAATTAAAATAATTAATTCAAATAAGCCGTGGCAACTAAGAGATGACCAGTCACAACTGACAGCGCCCGTTCACGAACATGACGCATGGATCAGCACCATTCAACTCAACCATTTTGAAGGGAATTAAATGATCCGACACACGCGCCACCATCAGCGTGACATTTGAGTGAGCATGACATACTCTCAACCGCCAGGGCAGAGTACAAGTATTCAGGTGAGTATGTATTTAATATACATACTCACCTGAATACTTGTAAACAAGCACATATATCTTTAAAAATGGACTCTTATTTTAATAACACATTTTATTTTCTATAAAAAAAATCAAAATATCGATATCTTAAAATTGACAGAGCGCACATCCTTACAGTCGTGATATGACAGTGGTCGGTGTTTTCCCAGAACTGTACTGGTACCTTACGAGCACCGTGGCACATTCGACCTGCCTTGTTTCTCCACACTATAGTTTTATTGGACGCATTCAAATATTTTTGTCGAGATCAAACGACGTTTAGATAGGTACATTAGGATTAATGTTGGACATCACTTACTTAAGTAAGAAGGTTCTGTTACTGAGAATTTGGATGTTAAATGTACGTGGAGGTAGTTACGAACAATTGTTCTCACGCGATTTTGTATAGAATATCCATTGTTTAGGAATGTTGTGTTTGAATTTAAAAATATGAGCACAATTTAGTGTCCCACTCATATGTATAGTTACTGTAAGTGTATCATTAATAATACTGGTAATGTCTTCTGTCTTTCTGTCTGGTTCAAGGTGGAACTGATATGAATGTATTGTAGTAGTTCTTATATTATTCTGTGCATATACATTTACGTATATAGTATAATATATATACATAAATAGTATCTAATGTTAAAAAGAAAAATCTTTAAAACAATAGGAACATAAAATAGGCACCTGGTAGACATTTTCTGTATCCTGGTTATTAGAATCCTAAGGCCTTGCTTGGTACATTATTTTGTAATTTAAATTTAACATTTGTGTGACTACCTACACTCTGTGAAAATTTTGGTTTTCTACCTACACTCTAGATGGCGTTGTATGTTCATCTTGTTAAAGACAGTACACTTAAAAAAATACTAGCATTACTATCTAACCCACGCAACTGTATCTGTTGCAATAATCTAAATAACAAATGCGTGATAAAACCTATCCTATGTTAGGCACGTTAGAAAAATACATATTTAAAAGAAAAAAACGTTCGGAGTTCATCGTGAGTAACAACGCAACCCAAGAATTTTATCAAAATTTTAGCTTTAACATATTTAATTCTTTTTTTAACACATATCAATATACCAGCCAAATTACACTATGGGTAAACAAATCGATGATGTATATTTAAATTATACCTCGAAACAAAACACTCGGTCTGAAATCGCGTGATTTGCAGCAATAATTCTTTTAAGAATATATCTGTTACTTTATTACTGTGGGCAGTTGAGGAGTATAAAAAGTTCTTTTAAATTATACCAATAATGTGTCATAACGCATGTCCGAGTATCATATTAAATGTTAACAACCTTCTTAACAGAATCGTACAACCTTTTGCTGATTATAAAGTGTCTACCTGTGACATGTTTGTATAAGAACTCTTTGATTTTTGGAGCTCATAAACTTTTGTGTTTAGGTAATCGCTTGTCCTCCATTTTTAGCAATATCAATACTAAAGGACGTCAAACTGGACACGAGTTTTTACAAAGTAACATCGAATGACTTCGATTTGAGCAGAAATGTTAGTGTTATTGTTTACACAACAAAAACGTATCAAATTAGTCTTAAATATATATTCAAGCCTAAAAATTTTGTACCATCATTCGTGGTTCGGGGTAAGCCCCTGTGCCTTTGTTTGAGGCAAAAACATTGTACTCCTTTTAACGAAAATTGCGCGGATGGCGGAGTATGTAATTATTTCGCACACTTATAGTTTATATGGAGGAGTGCAGAAAGTTAAAAAAAAAAATCTAGATCAATTTTATCCACTAAGGGACCGCCAGTATACTATAATTCTTCTGAAATGATTTTTCTATATTTATTTCCATTTATCTAGTAAAGATGATTATTTCATGATTCGCAAAAAAATCTTAATCAAAACCAATTTTAAACATGATATGTGTATACGTGTGAATCTAAAAAAGCTTTATTTTATATTTAAGCCTAACAAAGTGAGTGTGACACTATACTAATTGTGAGTACAGACAATGTAGCAATGGTGACCCACACTATGGCGGCTTAGTGAGATGCCTCTGCATCATTAGATCTCCGGTCTTGCACTCACAAACAAAATATGACTCGTTTGCTACCATTTTAGGTTAATCTTCTGTGTGAGGCTATTCGTGCTGAAATCAGCGTGGCTCTGATACACACTGTAACACTTAGTCAAACTACATACAAGAAAAAGTACCTTTTTATTTGTTCTTAAAAACCTACCGTAACTGATGAATGAATCCTCCCTATATAGGTACTTAAACAAATATATATGAAGGTATTCCTACATGATAGCATACAATAAACGTGTAAAAAGCAAATAATGCAAGGACCCTAACCATTCGCGTCTCAGTAAAACCTATCTATGTAGGTCCGTATAAACAGGCTCACAAATCTCCACCCAGAAGCATTTGGACGTATAAATTAATCGTTCATTTAAATACAAAGACTAATTTAATAAGTGACCCGACTTCCAAATGTCAAAGTCGTTCATATAAAAAACGAGAAAGAAATATGTAAGAGGTATGGGAGAACAGAACGCTTCGACCGGTGTCATGGGAATGGTGACTTTTTGTACTCCAAATAAATTGGAAGTCATTTTTTAAGTTGTCTTTTTTTCGTTATTGAGTACAATGGGTGGACAAGATTCTGTTGGGTAACATTTTTAACATCATTATAAGTGAAAAGCTTTGAGTGATGATGGGTCTACTGTAAGGTGGGAGGTTCTAGGAAAATGGGTGGTATATTTATGGAACTAATATGGCAAATTAGCTTAAGCAATTGCCGAGGAAGTTACGATTGATGGTGCGCAGGTGATCGTGATTTTTAAATTTTATTGACACGAATAAAAGTGTTGTCTTTATTATACCTAAGTATTTTAAATGAAATAAGAAGTTTATTAAATAAGTAATAAATATAGTACACATTCATAACCATTATTATGGGATTTATGAGAAAAATTATAAAAATGCAATGGAAAATGTTGTACTCGTGTACCTTTTAAGTTGTTGCTGTGGTTTATCTAAACACTTTTTCCGCATTATAATTTATATATTAAGATGCGCACTAAATATAGTAAAGGCAGTTACTATTAATTAGTGGTAAAATTAATTAATAACTTAATAAATATAATATGTGTTTTGTCAGTCAGTATGCTAATCTATTTTTATTTGTTCAATAAAACTATTTGACATATAAAATAAAAGATATAAATCTAAAAGAATGCATGTTATAACAATATATTCATACCTATTACAAAATAGAGGCTATAATTTTGAATTCCAAAAAAATTTAAATCCGCTGTCGGAGGTTTTTCGAACCCATCTCACCTTGCGGAAATTATAAACCAAAAAGTTTGATATTCACAAACATAAATATTATTAAAACAAAAAGAATATTCACAAAAGATGCCTATAAAACTATGATAAGAATCTTTGGATCACTTCCGTTTAGAGAATTAAGCAAAAAAATAAAACTTTTCGTTCAAAACTCACATTCTTAAGGATTCAAAGGACCGTGGGACAGTTCTGAGGTCCCCTGGGGTCTGGGGACTGCAGTAGCGCCAGGAGCACCCCGCAGGCTTGCCACTTACTAAACCAATATTTAATTATGATTGGTTATAATTATTATAAATTAATTTAAAAACAGACTTGGGTTTTGGAAGTTATGACTAACCTTTAGATACGGTTGTTTAATGATGTTGAGACTTTAATATGATTTCACGCTTTTCATTTTAGGTTTAAAGTAAATAAAAAAGTTCGATGAAGTTAGGAACGTGCCAATTTCACATTGATGATAGGTATTGTGATAAGTGATAAGTTAGCCACATTTTGACTTTAATTAGATAAATGGAATACTTACAATTGACGCTGGGTAATATGAAAACTAACTTTTAATTAATATTGTAATGACAAACCTATATTAAAATTAACAAAAAGGTCCATGGTAGCAATCCTGCAGATTTTTATTCTAACTTTTAATAGATTTGAAGAAAATTAGTATACTTCGCTATTTATACCTGTTATGTCGATTATAATACGCCTGTTGTTTGGATAAAGTCTATTTTATTATCAAACTTCTAGGAAATAAGAAAATATATTAATAGAAAATTAATCATTCTAATACAGGTAGGTACATCTATTTCGTGTAACGTCACAAGTAGATTGTAATTTAATATCACTGAATACTTATCTAACCTTATACTAAAATGAACTTTATTTTTAATCTATATAGAAGCTTATAATAAATGTACCGCATTAGAAACATTAGTGTTCATATCTCAAACAAAAAATGCAAAGTATTTCTTTAACGATCTCTTGTTTTTTATACGGAATCTTCGGATTCTAACCTCTAGTTACAGACTCAAACAGATCATAAGATAGGAGTTGTTCAACTTTTTTTGGTTCCATAAAACTACCATAACCGCTTATGATATTTAAGTATCGACAGATATATCTGGGACGCTTAGAACAGGGCCGCTGTGCTGATAAAAGATGATAAAGTAATGGACGAGATAGCGGGCCCGCTACCGAATCTGATATGCCACGGTAGCCATTCGTACACTCTCTCTTACCATACCCCATTTACTTTATTGAATTCCATTCTAATGACCGATCGACATCTCGGCCGTTCCATTTTGATTCGTCATATAAAAACTTGTATCGAAAGGTTATATGATCTGACAGTCCATACACCGCGCGCTAATTTTATTATACAACAACACCACGTAACACTAAAGGACTAATCCGAATGCCATCAATATACCGTTATATAGAACGGCCTACTCTCAACTAAGTATACGATCAATAAATGAGTCGACAAGTGCCGACTCTGAAACCTTAATCGTCCGTGTAAATACCCACAAGGAAGAAACTGCCAATATTTATAACACTAAACATAAAATACCACAATAAAACGAAATGCGTCGACAAGCAAAAGTTTATGCTAATCGCCACTAAAAATATAATAAAAATTTGACCTTGGTGGACGCGTCGCGTTCCCGACGAGCCTTTTTAAAGGTGGTGCTTTTAACCACAAAATGTATGCTTACACGACTCCTAAAATCTGTCATCGTAAGTTAAACGATACATTAATCGTTGAGAATTTGACACCGCTACAGTCAGTCAACCTATTGATATATCACCTTCCTTAAACATGAAACATGATACTCGAATAGAATTCATTACATGTTATCTACCTACAGAGTAGATTTTGGTAACAAATTGTACAGCTATTTGATGCATTTGTTACATAAGAATTGCGGAGCGTTGCGGCCGGTATCGGTGGCTAATCATGAACACAGGTAGCATATCACTATCATCTCGCTCGCGACTTACGATCCATTCCGGTTATTAATGAACCCGAACCATTTTCGAATTTCGCCGCCTGGACTGACTATTGACAGCTGTTTATTTATCAATGTCTACTTGACTTGTCGAGAAGCATCATCTGTTGCAAATATTTGAATTAGTATTCAACGAACACTAGCTTCGCTTTCACAACTTCGTTTTGAAACCGTAGAACAATTGTTCATAGTAATCCAAAGACTATAATATCCACTTTTCTCTATCTGTGGTTATATTCTCTATGTAGTAATCCAACAACAAGAAAGTCAAACATAATCCCGCTTTTTCAATGCTCTTTCAGCTATTCTGTTGGTCAGTTATTAATTCAATTGTTTATTATTACGCAGACATCATCTTGAATGTCTTTAAAAAACAAAAATTCTTTTTAAAAACTACTCAGCCATATCCAAAGGTCTGCATTGCCGCTTTGTTACAAATTAATTGATTCTAATTAATATATTAATTAAGCATGGTAATACCTTGAATTATTCCATTTCTTCATGAAGTTATACTTGTTCGAAGTCCATTTTTATTGCGACTGCGGCATTCTGTTTTTTGCTAGACCCTACGGCATGATCTTGTTATGTGAACGTATTACAAACTTGATATTAATTTATTAAAATCAATAAACTTTCAGAGGAACCATGCGAGTGCTAATTACATTTCTATTGTGACAGCCATTTATATTGTGATCAGTCATTCAGAACGTTATATACGATTACAATTAATGTCATATTTTCACAATAACTAATAAGGATTTGGGTGAGGTTTTGTATTGATTACACGAGTAGAAACACCAAAAGTTATACTTTTTGGTTTAATTCTTACGTTTGGACTAAAAACATCATTACGTGTTATAAAAGAAAGAGAGAAAAGTTTTTTATATTAGATTCCACATACTCACTTAACATACAAGTAGTTAGTGGAAAAACTGGAAAAACAGTGTGGCACGCGCGATAGCCATTGAAGCTCGCCGCCACTGACTACGTTGTCTGTCACGTATAGAACAAATTGTTTTTCTCAGAAATGCATACAGTTTCAAGAACACAGCAGCCAGTTCGTTCCTAAATCTAGATTTGGAAATTGCAGTACGTGATTCAGCGACCGCGACATTGTGTGGGCGTACGACTATTTTGATACCGTCTCTGTCTTCTGAGAACTTTTTGTACTCTAATATGATAAGCGAATGGTCATACTAAACCTAATACTACGCATATTGTAGTGGGCAACAAAGATAGGAGGTTAAGTACTGTCGTAAAATGACTAGTATTAGAAAGAATTTTAGTAAAATTGTAGTTGAATTTTGTTTGGTTTGCAAGCTGCTCGCACGCGTTCTCAGCGACATAAACACGAACTGAACGGGCAAGTAATATGTATAACGAGTATAGGAGGCCAATTTAACAGACTTATTGTCTCCGTTCGGCTACAATGCGAGACATGGAGGGAGACGCAAAAGAAGCACGACGCGTGGGGACCCCGACTCTGCCGATACAAAACAATGGTATTTAATCAACGATGATAAATGCTGTATTCAAGCACGTTTTTTTAACGATACTGCTGTATTGTTTTGGCGGGAGCTTACCGTTGAATACGGAGATAAGTCGCCGCTGAGAGTGGCTTAGCTGACAAATTGGAATAAAAGGAATATTTATTCGTGTTGGAAATCGTGGGGCCTTGACGTGGGGAGTTTGCGATTCCTTAGTATTATATAAGCGTATTCTGTAGACTCAATGTAGGCACGACATTGACCTCTTATAAGATGCTCACTGTGAATTTAATTAAGTAAGAATACAAATTACCACATAGAATTTTCGTTATCGATACGACATTTTTATCTATTGTTTAGTTTCATACACTATAAGGATGGGCTTTAGATATTTTGAGCATATTTTCAAAGCAAATTCTAATAGTGAACTTAAATACTTAAAGATTAACCATTAACTCATAAAAGTGTTGCAAAAAAACTAGATATAACTGAAATATTTCCAACTAAATCAATTCAAATATAACTTGTGCAGTGAGCAATTTCAATTTGAAGCCATAAAAGATATGCTAGCATTGCGTATGCGCAGTTTCATATAAATCATGCACATTTTGTTGAAATAACGCTGAGAGAACGATTGGCATCTGTAGAGGTAGAAGCGATCGTAAATTTGTGAGGTTTAACAGCAGGACGCCGTATTGAGGCTGAAGGACGGCGCAAGCGCATAGAACAGCTGATTTATATGAGTGACCAATAAGAACATGAGGTACCTGATGTATTTGTTCATTTCAACACAAGACAATGAAGGCGATTGTCCACAGTGAGTTATGTGAGGGAAATTCGGTTGTATTACATCCGTAGCGGTTACGTTACGATATCGTTAATGAAGTCATACTCCTCTTAGAATTTGAAAGTTTGTCGTGTCTACCTGATAATTTATCATGAAATTGTATATAAGACTAACCGGGATTATTACCGAACGTAAAACGCCTCCACATGGAAGAATGGCATTACTTTTTGCTATTCTTGAAACAGAGGTCTTGTTTGTATTTCTACCTCACTTTCTTATCATATTTACGCTTACACTTAGGTATTATACCAGGGTAGGTACTCACCTGCCAGATAGTACCTAATCGCCATATGAACCTCTTTTACGGACAGTTAAAACAAAAAAAAACACAATTTATATGTATTAAACTTGAAGTAGTCGATATTAATTTGAAACAACATGGATGTATATTTTTTGGAATAGGCTAATAATTTTAAAATCTAGAATAAATTTCACCTGCTTAAAATTCCGTTCACATACGTCATGTGCAGCAACTATTCAGTCGAGTCTCGCAAGAAACAAAATGTTTTATAAGTCGTCCATCTAAAACTTAACGAGATATGAATCGATACGTCTCAAAAATGGCACTAACGGTGTCCGCCAACTTGATAACATTCCGAAGCAATCTGCAAAAACAATTACATTATTCTAAGGCATCGTTTTGTGTTGTGTGTGTCCCTTGTAGACGCCGCCGATGGCATAAACCGCGCCGATAAATATTTATGCAATTTATTCATATTGAAGCTCTCCGCCACTGGACTGTTTTGGGATGACAGGTTGAGCTCGCCAGGTTTATGTTTTAAAGGTTTGTGTAAAGGATGAAAAATGTTATGACATTCAGGTAAAATCAGTTTTATTTCAATTGGTTCTTCCTAAATATCGGTTTTCCCATATTCAGGTGAAATCAGTATACTTTTGGGTTAAGAAATTTAACCCAAAGCAATCAGACGGTCTAAAATAATTATTAAACAAAATTTTATTTAAATAACTATTTTTATTTATTACTATTTTTATTAGCTTTCGCCCACGGCTCCGCCCACGTGTATCTTGATTATTGCAGTAAAAAGTAGCCTATGTGTTAGTCTGATATTTAAGCTGTATTACTGTAAAGTTTCATCCAAATCCGTTTAGTAGTTTTTTGTAAAAGAGCAACAAACATACATACATACTCAGAAACTTCAAGTTTATAATATTAGTAAGAATAGGTATAAACGTATCTGCTCTCTCTAGCGCTGACGTGATCAAGAGCGAACCTTTCTAAATTCCTTAACAGTTTTACCGCCATACTTCACACAGTTCCTAGCTCTAATCTAAAACTTGGTATTACAATTTCACAAGTAAAAGATCTCAGCAGTCTGTACAGCATTTGCGTGTTAGAGCTTGTCCGCAAACGTGCAACATTCCCTGCGGCTGCGGCGGCGTCGCGCTATCTGATGCCCACTCGCACGTGACGGCATCCCGCCTACCCGCGCCCCGCGCAACCGCACCCCCCCTTACAAAGGCTTCTTTCCTAGAATGGAGCTTCACAGAACTTTCGACAGCATCTTGGGCATCTAGTTGAGTTCGACTGCGTGTCTCCACGTCTCTTTCAGGTCCAACGTTCCCCGCAATGGTCCGTGCGTGAGTCGTTACAAGCGGCCGAGCTTTATCTTGCATAGACGTTATTGTTGGCATTTTTATGACTTGTTCCGTGAATAACCTTAATAAGGTTTATCAAATTTACCTGTTGGATATAAGCGCTCCATGTTAGGATGTCGGGCATTGAAGCTTGGATATGAGAGTTTTGCAAGCGATGTCTAAAACTAGGTACATACTATCTAAACGCAAAATACAGTTACCTATTTAAAACCTCGTAATAAAACAGAAATGAATATTGCTATATTTCTTACTGAAAATAGATAATTCATGAAAAGGACTCTTTTTGAATTACATTAAACTATTATTTTTGGCGAGAAAACAAATTTAATTAGGTATTTTTATTTCAAATCTGACTGAATAATGTACTTAGAAATGTTGGCCTTAGAAACGGTTTTTTAATCTCCAAATGGTCAATTGTTTATTGGTTTCAGTGTTTTGACTAACAGTGAAAAGCCCAAGGAAGGCAGGAAAGAGAATTTTTACTGATCAATAAATTAATGAAAATTTATTTACAAAGACACATATGAACTGCATACACAACCGAAGTGTTAAATAATGCGTTCTCAGAAATCGGTATGTCAACAATGGGCAGCGGGTCAGTCGGCGACACACAGGGATGCCTCATCGACTTGAATAATTTGCGTTGTTGTACGGCGCCGGTGTTAGCAATTGTCGCGAGCGTTTTACGATACCATCGTACCGCCGTGTTGCCGGCGCCGTTGATCTAGATCGCGGCGTCCGCACACCAAAGACGTGCCCTCGACGGATAAAGTCGTCACATGCGACGTACGCACCCGCGCCAGGTATGCCTTTGAAAAACGCAGCGCAATCGCAAACTATTCAGCTGAGCTCGTGATGGCATCCTAGCGCGATCGCGAGACTGTCGATGGGTTAATTTACGGCACACCGCATTTCTTACACTTGAACGCGTCTGGATACGGCAATAAAGCATGTTAGATAGGAGAGTGATTACAACACCGTCTATGACTGTGTGGGAATAGAAAATATCATGTAGATAGATCACTTTTAAAAAAACACTTTAATTCAATATTAAACCACATTTCTTTCCGTTTCTGTAATTGTTTCATTTACTTGTCATGTTTTGACTACATTGTCGGTCCACTAACTTCAAATATTTGTAGTAGTGTGACTTAAATTGCAAAAAAATGATGGAATTAATGCGTATCATCTAGTTATGTATAACTATTCGATTGTGGGTGGATTTAAATGTATTTACAGATATTGATAATAAAGTAAGTTAAATAAATAAATATTACGGACATCTGACACATAACATCCCAAACTAAGCAAAGCTTTTACTATGGGTAATAATATTAAACATTTGTATACTTTCTTTGTAAATAAGTAGAGATACGTAGAAAATACTCGAACTCAGAAACAAATATTTGCAGATCATACAAACATATAGTCTCAGCGGGGAAGCGAATGCTCTTGATGGGCAGTAGGCGCAGTTGCATTCCACTGCTGGACATAGGCCTATTCTTTGGAGGTTAAATGTTTAATTGTTTAAAATCCGTGCAAACATTTTGTGATCCACAAGATGAGCCTATGTAAGTGTAGTAACAGATTAAGAAAACGGAGTGTCACCACCCATAAGGGTCGCCCCTTAAGAGATCCACGGGATGAATAGTCTACGCGTGAATGTCGTAAGAGGCGACAAAGGGACAAGCTATGCAGAACAAAATCATTTAATGAGAAGGGAAACTTGTAACAAACCCTGTACCAATCCATCTCACCAGTGTTGTATAGTAGGACAAAACTTTATTTCTAAGGAGAGGTCTATATCCAGCATATAAAACGCTATATAACCTATGTCTAATAAGTCTTAAGTCTATATTATAACCTATGTAACCTTGACCTCGGCACATATACCTTTAACTCGATAAAATGATTATTTGAATGATTGACCAGTTGAGACAGCCCGCCTTTTAAGCATTTAAAGTTTAAAACAGCTCGTTAAAATTGACATTATAAAGATACAATACCGTCGAAAAAGCAAGATCTTTCAGAGAGTCAAAAACACATGATCACTTACACACATGCTTCAAATGTTAACACGATCAGAAGCCTTTGCAATTAAATATGATGTTGTGCCATTGAAAAATCTCAGTAAATTGCTACTCATATAAAACATTGTTTTTCTGATGTTTTTTAAATTCTTAGTCGTCTTCTGCTTTCTCGTTTATCCAACAACATATTTCGCAGTGTAAAGGCAACATTTCAACTGAGTGGTGCATTAAAATTCTTTTTAAAGACTTTGGCATATACAAGAAGTTGAATTGTTTTCATCGGAATGCTTGATATATTTTTATTTCGGCCAGGATTCGTCACCAGCCGTGTCGAATATGGCACTTGACGACCAATGGTACAGCATTCCTCGTTTTTCCATAGCACAGCCAGCTAATATGGCTGAACACGCATAACCAAACCGTGTGTTGTAATTTTATCGATTTGTATTTATGAATAGGTAATTTGTCGAATCGATGCTTTTAATGTTTTTGTTTTTATGTTATGTTGTAATGGTACTTTTTGCACCATTGATATGTATCTATGTTAATTCATACTACATATATTTAGTTGATAAGTTTTAATTAAATACCTTACAGGCTAATGCATAATTATAAATATTTGCAGAATCAATAAAATGTAAAAATACATCTATTAAAACTATATACATTGTAACTTAGAACTTATTGCCTTCTTATCTTATGTTTGTCCCTAGGTAAATAGATATTTAGGCAACTAATGTGTAGCAAATTCGTCACTTCTTTCACTGCACTGAAGTCTTTCTAAAATTTAACGCATTTATAAATTGTTTTACTGTTTCGATTGCTGTATTTTGTTCTTAATCATCTACAAGACTTCGCATGTATATCAGGTTTAATTTACATTGAGCAACCTTAATTAATTAAATTAATAATATAAAGAAACTAGCTGATGCCCGCGGCTCCGCTCGTGTTTTAGAGGTATGAAAAATAGATGTTGGCCGATTCTCAGACCTACTGAATACGCATATAAGGTTTCATACAAATCGGTCCAGCCGTTTCGGAGGAGTATGGCAACGAAAACTGTGACACGAGAATTTTATATATTAGATAGATGGACTTTGTGAGGTTATATTTTAATCGATTGTGAAATATTAAAAAAAATGTTTTGTTTTAATTACTATGTGAGTTCATAACAGATAGTTCGATTGTGAAATATTAAAAAAAATGTTTTGTTTTAATTACTATGTGAGTTCATAACAGATAGTACATTTTTTGTACGTTTTTGTCATTTAAATGTGAGTTTAAAATGTAAATTATATGTATGAAGATTTTACCCGCAGAAAAAAGATGGTCTGTTCTGCATCTACCAGCCGCCGGTTTGTGTTGGTCCATGGCGAAACTCAAATGGGAACACTGAACGTGACCGAATGAACCGACTTTTTAGTTGTAGCTGACCATGGACTGGGAGTCACTAACTATCAGGTAATTCATTGACCTTTATGTCATACAAATAAATCATGTAGGTTTCTTCCCTACCTTTTAGTAAGAGTTCAATAACTTCTCATGTAAGATAAGTTATATTTACTTAGAAACAAAGCTGTTATCGATCAACATACCACACACAAACCTAACCAAACACCCCAAATATTTGTTTCGTTTAAAAAAAGTAAGTAAAGTAAGTCGATTCCAAATTATAGTGTTCAAACGTTTAATACATCGCTAAGAAATGTGCGTAAAAGTTATAAAATGGTGGGGCATATTATATGTAGCGGTGCCTTCTGGCGGCCATTACTTAGGTACAGACGGGTTATTAAATTCGGCCTTATTTATTTATTTATGAGCATATTTATTGTTTGCGACTTGAGTCTGCTATTTGTGAAGTTATAGAATTATAGAAAGAAGTAATGAGGTATTAACTGAACGAAATTAATTTACAAAGTTTTCTATTTATGGATTTTGGTTTATGTATTTTCTATGAGTTATATATATGTAGAAGAGTGATAATTATAGCAAAGAAGCGTAGGTATGCCAGACAGCCATTTTATTTGTGTCTATTGTGTGAAAAAAAATTTATAATGATGTTAGCTTACGACAATTTTTATTAGTAGGAACCTATATCTAGTTAAAACTTAACATACTTTAAGTAAATATTCTTTTTTTATTTTTCAATATGATTTATTCAATGCAGGATTAAATCTTTTTCTTTTCTTTGTCAGTTTAAGCTCTAAAAACAAATACTCTTTTTAAAGTAATTCAGACCGATCTCAATAAACTATTTGTAGTTAACGAAATGGAACGGCTGGTAGAGGTTAGTAATGTTTAGTCAGAGCATGCGGATTAAATTAAATATTTGTTAAAAAGTTATTTTTGTGTCGGTTTAATCGATGTAATTGTACTTTCTAATATTTTAGCGGCCTAGTTTTATTTCATTTAGTTATTAAATGGACCAAAATCCAACCATCCAAAATAGAGATTTATTGAGATTAAAATTCACTAAGATGATTTGTATAGTTTTAACAAAAATATGGGTAAAGGATAGATTACACAATGTCTGTTCCTAAAGAATCTATGTTAGAATGTATGCTAAATAAATATAATGTTACCACACTATCCACAGAGTAAAGAGCCACCTAGATACACAAGGAAATGTAGTAAAACATTTGTATAACACTACTGATGACGTGCGAGTTAAAAGAGTAGAGCCCATTCCCATTACCCGGGCGATAATTTGATTGACATCGCCACCCAAAAATTTTGGAAGTTAACACAATCGGATAAAAAAGTGACGATTATAGCGCCTGGACGTACTCACTCGAGAAACGGACTCTAAGCCAAACGATAATTACAGATAAGCCGCGATCACATGAAATATCGATTTGGGAGGAATATTTAAACGAACTGTACAGGTGCCGGGAAACGCCCCACCCGCGGGCATACACACTTACGTGTCAGCCCCAATGTTACAATACACTTTTATTAATTTATTGACTCCGTGTAGGTACTTATTTAAAAAAAAAATTGCACTAAAACATTTTATGAACATTATAAAGGCTTTAATAAATATCATTGCATAAGTCCCTAACTATATGCAACTAAGAAGTAGAAAAGTCTTTTTCATATCTCAAAGATTTATCTTTAAAACTTACTCGGCTTTCTCGGATCGTTTGCAAAGAACATTAGCAAGGCGCGCGCCTTCTTCACAGGCAGATGCATCGAGCACGAATCGAGTTTCCCAATAATTTCATAGTGAACGAGCCTCGATCGAAGTGCCTTAGTATCTCTGCATCCATCTCTTGCCGACGGCCAGGAGGCTCCGCTATGTACGGCCCTTATTAAATGCAAAATGTTACAGCTTTACATAACCAAGATCTCGTTAACATTGCATTAACTATATTTTATAAGACGCCATGATTTGCGCGCCTCGGTCAAGTGCTTTGATCTTCTGATCATCACAAACTCATGAGGTGTTGGCAAAATGTGTTCTATTATCAACGGCAAGACTTGTACTGAACGAAGGGCCAATCTGTAACATCTATGAACTTGTTGAAACTATTATTTAGTAATTGATATCTTTTGCTCTTACTTGTAAACTGTAATTTATTTTTTATTAAAATCAATTTTATACCTATCAACCAATATTATGTTTTTGTGCATAATTTTCGGTAATTTGACAATAACTTGTTTTCGTAAACAACAATTTGTGCTACGATTGTGATATAAAAATAACTAAATGATAAATGATGATAAATGATAAATGATATTTATTTCTGTAAGTAAATCTTTTGAGACATTTTTACAAGTCGGAACTTTATCGGAATTTTAACACACTATCATCTGTGATTTTGATTGCTTATCAAATTAGTTTTCCGACTTTTTTATTAGGTTGTGGTAAGCTAGGTAAGCTAGGTAGAGCTTTAAAAGAATACAGTTTTTCTTCAGCACATTCAGCTCATAATTATAAATTCCGAACAATAAAGTGGCATTATTAATTATTTATAAGTTTAACAGCACTTTCTGTGATCGAAGTTCAACTTTTATCACTATTATTAACATTAGCTGTTTCCTTACGACGATCTTTGTTACCCAGCTCTAACATAAATGAAATGAAATAAAATCATTTATTCTGCAATTAGGTTACATGAACACTTTTTCAAGTTAAACTTTTTTTTTTTTTGAGCAGATGATTTCGGCCTTTCCTAACTGGACTAGCCCTGTGAAGAAAGGACTGAGGAATAAATATTGGATTATACATATTTGTAATAATTAATTTACCTGTGGGCTGAATTTCCTACTTCTAATTCAAGGAGTTAACATGTAAAATTAGTATGTACTAAGCAACCACAAACTATCAAAATTTGTATTTTCCTATTCCAGAATTCGCAACATAAATGCGCCACCGAGTTGGTCAAACTGGTAACATCTGCGATTATTGTGCTTGAGGTTTCTGGTTCGATTCCAGTGTCGAACCCAATGTTTATATGATCTACAAATAATTATTGTCTATATATAATATGTAAGTAATTGCAAAAAAAAGTATGTTTATGTATTTATGTCAGTTGTCTAGTACCCATAATACAAGGTCTGCTTGGTTTGAAACAAGATGGCAGATGTCCGAAATTTATATTTATTTATTTTTACATTGATTTCTGAATTGTAAATAAAACTTGCCCACAGGTAATTATTATTGATTCAGAAAAATGAGTTACTACACTGGAATTACATGCTTACATCTACAAGCGAACAGTGTCTAATATATTACACATGTAAAAGATGAACTCATAGCTCGTTAAGTTACAAAACTAGAATATATGTACGAGTATGTAGATACACATCTCAGAAAGAGTATTCAAAAAATGTTGATTTCTCGAATCCAAGTCACTTATCTAACCAACATCGGTACGTAGCAATGTCGGTTACTTCTGCTCGTAACAATAATATAACTAGTTTAGACATCTTAAATGTGAAAGTAGAAATTATTTGCTTGAATTATTGCATTGAAGAGCTTGTTTTATGTTCTGTTCATTAATAACCTTTGTTCATTAGCAGTCTGTAGCTTTTGTTGTATGTAGTACAACTGTCCCCTGCAGTTTTAATGGCGTTAATAGCGCCTCTGCTCTTAGGTGCCGTAGTCCCATGGATGCTTATAGCTAGAGATTGCAAATCCCGGACGATTTTTCAATCCCGGGATTTCGGGATCGTATCGGAGCGATCCCGGGATCCCGGTACTGGTACCGGGATTATACGAAAATTTGAAATATTTTAATAATAAACACAATTCAATAAAGAAAACTAACTTTTAATAGATAACAAAAGGAAACACAAAGAAACAAATATGAATTATAACAAAATGAACATAATAGTTAACAAAAGTAAATATATAAAAGTAAAGAGTATCGAGTTATAAATGTAGTGGAGTTACATATGTCTCTTTTGTTATGTTTACTACTATTGTCAAAAATTTCAATGCCTAATTAGTCAGCTAAAGAAAAAGCGTCGGATCACGTTCGAGGTATAAAGCCGTATATGTCTCTTTTGTTATGTTTACTACTATTGTCAAAAATTTCAATGCCTAATTAGTCAGCCAAAGAAAAAGCGTCGGATCACGTTCGAGGTATAAAGCCGTATATGTCTCTTTTGTTATGTTTACTACTATTGTCAAAAATTTCAATGCCTAATTAATTGTGAATTTATTTTTAGAACAATGAAATTAACTTTGTCGAGTTTAAAAAACTTTCGGTTAAGAATTTAGTGGAACAAAAAAGGTTTTATTAGTCTACATTTTTCTTTTTAAATCCCGGGAAAATTCGGGATTTTGGGCCAATCCCGGGATTGTAATCCCGAAGAAAAATCGGTCCGGGATCCCGGTTTTCGGGATCCCGGGATCCCGGTATTCAATCTCTACTTATAGCCTATAGCGTACAACTATAAGGAGCCTATTCTGACAATTTAACTCTTTAGTCTTATATTGCTAGTGCTTATTACAATACTATTTTTTTATGTACGCTTCGTTTTAATCCTGCTTAACTTTATTTTTACTTCTTTTCATTTCGTGTTACATCTTGTATATATGACCTTTTCTACATTTTCAGTAATCAATCGTCGTATCAACTTTAGCTACAAGCTAGAATTGATATTACATTTTATAACTTTTAGGGTTATGATACGGATCCATGGACGGACTGGAGGAGAATATGTCAATAGAATAAATACATTAAATTGATGTAAGTAGTACTACATTGTGGATAATATTAGTCGGGATCCAAAATAATGAATAATAAATACTAGCTACTATTAGTAATTGGTATCTTATAAAACAAAGCATAATCGTTCAGATGAACAGAAGATTGTATTTTAAGAAGCTTAACGTATCTACTGAAGCGATCCGTATCCGTAAGCCGTGACCGAACTTCATTAGTAATTGCTTTTAGTTCCAATTCTTGTTGGTAATCCGTAGTTGTAACTTTTTAAAGGTCTTATCAAACAGGTGTGGTTGTATCTGTCAAGTTACGAACTAAGTACTCTATTTATATACTTTTATCAAGAACCTATTAACATATTCTTTAAATTTACCTGAATTGAGATTAGATGCTTCCGTATTTTCACTTTTTGAGTGAAATATCTAGTTCATCTTATCTAAATTTTATAATACAGGATGTCTGCTATCAATGTACATCTAAATTAACTGTTGCAGATAGTAATCTCTCGGATAAAGTATGTTTATAAAACATTACGTTATCGTACATATGTCGTTAAGATTATCAAATATAACCTTATAAATTTACATTTATATTTACGTAGTATTATGTAACATGATATAGACATAAATAAAAAAGAGTGCACCCAACAGTTTATGAAGGAAATTGATCAACAAAATGTATGATTATTATATGTTTTTATTTGTGCTTTACAGCGGATAATTGCAGCTATTGTGTGTCTATATTGGAGGAGTTTAGTGCTACCTCGTGGTTAAACATTGGTTATTGTAAATAAATTACTAGTTAGGTGGAGTGTGTTACATCTGTCACAATTACAGGCACGTGCAGGTGCACAGGCTCGCGCAGTGCGGCCTCAGCGGTGCGGATTCACTTCTTCCCATCACATTTACATAAAATGAAATCGCCCCGTGGACGATACGCCACGGAATTCTGAATATCCATAAACGTAGCTGCCAGCATACCGAGGGCCATACTTAAAAACAAAATTAAAGGGGATAGCCGTACGATAATATGAATTAAAAATAATAAAACAAAAAAATAAGAGTCACGGATCGCCTCGAGTAAGTTTTTTTCGAGTTTTTTAACCGATGCCCGCGAACAGAGTTCGGCCGGTATCTCCTGACAATATCTTTGACGAGTTTTTTATGCGGCATTATTTTTAAATGAACAGATTATAAATGGTTGTTTGGCGATTTAACGCCCAATCTAATTAGGCAAATGATATGTGTTTTCTGGTAAAGACTGATGCATGATAGTGGTTATCTATTTGTTGATTGATTTATAAATGTGCTTGAATCATGATCGCTACCGTCTAAACATTATGGTTATATTTAATATCGTTTTGTTGATGTAATACTTTGAATATTATGTGTCCTTACATTTGCCTTATTCACGAATGAATAACATGATTTTTATCGCCATTCCTATCGTGAGTTACTTATATAGACCATAACCTTCCTCAATAGAGCACACGTATACAGTAAAAAAATATTATCACATGTTGAAATTCTAATGTAGGTATGTAATTAGAATTTCAACATGTGATTTTTTTTTTCGTAGAAATTAAGAAATATATAAGTATGTTTAAGATAAATTTGGTTACCATAGAACAGACTCCTTCTAGTCTCGGATTTATTGGAACTGTGCGTTTGAAGTTATTATTATTCCAAAAGTTTTTCAACATCTGTGCATTACTTTTATAGGGCTGATAGTTTCGACACCAGAGAGAAGCTATAATAAAGTGTCAAGTGTCAAGAAATTGAAGATAGAGGCTTATTAAGGGAATGCGTGTTTTCCTAAATCAACTCGAGAAATAGAGAAAGAAGATTCTTTATCCTAATCGCTTGTTACTCTGATCCTGTGTAAGTAAAAAACTTCATAAAATTAGGAAGGTCATTTTTATAAGACGCTTTTTTTTTGTGCCAAAACACAAAGAGTGAAAAAACGATTAGATCAAGGTTTCTCATTTTAAGACTCAGTTGAAGATTCATCTTCGTTGAGTCCAAATTCCTTCACAATAAATGAAAACTAGAGATCTTACGTTACTCTAACAATAAGAAGTTAAGTACCCAATGTCTGCTTTGACTCGTATGCAAAGTAATAGTTGTACTGGATTTATGTGTGCTCTTCTATTTTCTAGACATACTTTTGACAACAGATACTAAGACAAATAAAAGTAAACATTAAAGTAGACATTTTAAGTGTATTGGGGGGGGGGGGGGGGGGGTTGTGTGCTCATCAATATTTAACAGTTGAATAATGTAAATTTTTTTCGACGAGATTACATTCGTTTTTTGTGTGTCCTTCTGTCTATCAGCAGTCGCAGCAGGCTGAATCTTATTAATGTAAATTTTCAGTTTGTATTCAATTTCCTACATAGGAAACTACTTGCAGTTCAACATATTCATATTTGTAATATAATAGGAAATGTTTTATTGAAAGTTAACAATTATTTTAGAATAATTATCATAAGACATTATGCAATGACATTATTTTTATAAAATATAGATGTAATTTTTTTTTATCTGTTTACTGGTAAGACGCGGTGGTCATATTGTCTGTAGTGTGTGACGTCAGTTTTTACAAACATAATAATAATACTATTCTTTCTTAATTTTAAAATCATTCACCGTGAAAGTCAGTCAACTACCAACCATATCTAGCTAAATGTTATATATACACTGTAGCAAACAATAAGACATTCGACGCCGACAACAGCAAAATTATGTTGCTAAAAATATAAAAACATGACTTCTTGAATTAAAATTATAATTTTTGGGGAAAATATTGTTGTGAGATATTGTGGGTTGTTAAGTTTCTTGTGTCGATAAATAGTTTAACTACAAGACTCATTTTAATTCTAATCAATATTGTTGAGGATTAGTAATCACTATAGTACACATATTATTAATCAATATTTGTAAAAAAATATATGAAAGATATATGTATTCTAAAAGGAGTATTAGTGTAATAGTATTTGTATTATCCTGTTACAATACATGATCGTTTCTTGTCTAATTCGAGGTTTTAATATATTACTTAGTTAATTTATTTTACTTAAGTACTTCTTTTATTGTGCAAGTCATTGAGTATTTAATTTAAATTTTGTTTATGTTTGTTTGTTTAATATCTGTATGTTTTTTTGTATGTTTGTTAATCGCACCCAAAGGAGTCGGTCTTTTGGGTGCGATTTTGACCCACTTTAAACGGCCAGATTTTGCTCCAACTTTGTAGATTTATCGAAGACCGATGACAATACACTAATTTGAAAAAAAAAACTAAAAAAAACAAATTTGTATTTTTTAGTTGTTCTAAAATAAATACTTCTAAAAAGCGGTCAAGTGCGAGTCGTACTCACCCATGAAGGGTCCCGTAGCAGCAAGTAAGATTTTTTTGTTTTTGTTTTAATAATAGTGTTTTGACTGAAGGAAATGATAATTGCGGTTTATGATTTATGACGTATTAAAAAAATATTACTAACTAGATATTGTTCAAACCAAAATTCGTTGGAAGTTTGAATAGTAATGTACATCATATATATTTTTTAGTTTTATTATTCTCTTCTTTTAGAAGTTACAGGGGGGGGGACACATTTTACCACTTTGGAATTGTCTCTCGCGCAAAATATTTAGTTTAGAAAAAAATGTAAAAAAGGTGGTAAAATTGAGGTTTCAATATCATTTTTGAAGACCTATCCATAGATGTTGGTTTTTGGTATGGTTTTTAATAAAAAACATATTTGAGTTTCAATTCTAAGTATGGCGACCCCTAAAAATTTATTGTTTTTTTTTCTATTTTTGTGTAAAATATTAATGCGGTTCACAGAATACATCTACTGACCAAGTTTTAACAGTATATATTTTCTAAGTTTTAGTTTAAAAGCTTGTTTGTTTAGTTTTTAATTTTTTTTTTATATATTTCCTTTTGAAGTAGGCTTAGAGACTTATAACGGTTAGTACAATTTTGTCTTCAAGTACAACAAGCCTCCGTATATAGGAAATTCTAATTAAAATATATATTGTATAAATATATTATACACTGATGTTTATAATTATTTGTAAGTTATTGTTCCTTTAATATTAAGTACATACAGACTCTTGAATTTTAATTATTTGTATTATTTAAATATATTAAATTACTATATTATATTACACATCGTTGTGTTGTCTACGATTTATAACCTTAATTTTTTAACATAAGTATTTAGTTTATATTTAAAACACATCGACATCAACACCTGTTTGGCAGATGTATGGACATAAAAGGTTATATTTGCAGTGTCCATTTTTAACTTTCAGCCTTAACATATTTATATTTAACTTGTGTAAATAAATAACGTCTACTTATATAAATGTTTCTTATAAAGAACTTTCTTCGTTTTAAGTTTAAAATGTGCGTAAAGTGATGACGTCCGACATTTTCAAATTAAAATTGAAATTCACCATTGTGTGTTCTGTGTATAGGTGTAATTTATCTGCAATGTATATGTTCTTAGTTAACTAATTGCATTCTCATTGTGATATTACTATCAACATCAACAACAACCTTTAATTGCCCACTACTGGGCATAAGTATCTCGGTAGAAAGAAGGTTTGATCTCCCTACTATAGGAATACATTGATTTATAATTATGTGCCCAGTTGTTGACAATAGCCATTGGTTTATAGGTAGGTAGGATTAAGGTATAGTAAGCTAAACCTTGACGAAAAAATATGCCTATCTCGGCTTCTATAGGGATACAATATGTGAGAGTAGGTATTTGTGTACAAATATCACATTACTAACAATTTCACTAACATATTATTAATATCACTCTTTTACTAAATTTATTCTTGGATCAAAGTACAATGTTCAATTCTTTCAAAAGGATTTTAGATAATTTTTTCTAAATTTATGTAGGGCATCCCTCTTGGGAATTCAATTCTTGTACCTAAAGATAAGTGTCTTACACTTATCTTTAGGTACAAGCAAATAGGTTAGCAGTCTAACTTACTCTTGTAAATAATAGCATAGTCTACAAGTTTTAGTTGGTAAGAACCGCCCATAGTTCAGTAGCATTAGGTTGTTGAAAACAATCTCAAAGGGTAAGCACTTTGATTATACATGTTTATAATCAAAGGGTAAGTACCGACGGCGCGATCACTGTGGGTATGGATGGGTAACCGTTTGTTTCGTGATATATTATGAGCGTGTGCGATTCGGAGGTCACGTTAAGCAGTCGGTCCCGGTTGTTATCATAAGATATCAGTCGTGAAGCTTAGTTGGATGCCTTCGGGCGGCTTAAAACATTCAACAGCAAGATTTTAATGTCATTATCTGTTACAATTAAGTTTATTATAACTTTAATTGTTCTTTTTCAAAGGCAGATTTCCAATTTAAATGATAGTGTAATATTTTACATGTTGTTAGCAATTTTTATCACATTGTCATTCATTGTAATACTAATTATTTTAATACACGATGGAATCTAGTAGGAGATCACCTGTTTCTGATCCTCAAGGAGCCAGCGCCGGAATGCCACCATTGCGAATACCGCACCATTAAACGGCGCTCCACTTGCTTCGAGTCCGACAGAACTAACAGGAGATCTCTGCATATAAATATAGACAAAAACTCTCAGACTTGAGATGAAACAAAATAATAACTTATATGCATTTCAATTAAAGACATTGAGTACATCTTTAATTGATGAAAGAAGTTGTGTTCACCTTTAATTGATATGCATATAAGTTATTATTTTCAGCCTCTAGTACAAACCTAATCTTTATGTATATTGTTGATGTTCCTTTTTAAATAAATAAAGCAACAAACAGTAAGTTTGGGTTTCAGTTCCCTTTATCATTCATCATATCAGTATCATTCCATTTGATCCAGTCCATTCGTGTCAAAGCATGACTGACTTAGTTTAGTGGTTCAAAAACTAGTATGATATCACTAGATACTATAAAATAATCCTACGCCGCGTCTGTCTGTCTGTCTGTCCGCGATAAACTCAAAAACCATTGCATCGAAAATTTTTTACCCAGATCTGGGTACTATCTGGGTACAAAATTTTCTAAGTCTTTTCTAAGTCTTAGAGCTACTTAGGCTTACTTAAGACTTAGGCTACTTTTTACCGTGGTTACCGATATAGACGTGTGCGGAACCGCGGGCGAAAGCTAGTATAGTATGAATTAAACTACTAAGGGAATGTAATAAGGCAGAAGCCGCAGGAATACAGTATTATAAAGTATTTTTTTTCAGTAAGATGGAGTTTAATATCGTCCCTCAATGGTCAGTTGTTTAAAGATATTTCTGAAACTGTTGATTTAAACCTAAGCAAGTTGTAAAAAGAGAAAAATGGAAACACTAAAATAATTGTTGTATTAGTATGTGAGGGTAGGTCATTATCTTGACAATGTTCTTGTAGATGAAACCTTTTAGATCTGACTATAAAAATCTTAATTGCACTCTACCTTTCAATAGATATTTCAGTCAGACAGTCCTTTTATTCGAACAATTATTTGAAAACATAAAAAGAGTTCGATTGAAAATTTGGTTTCAATCTGGACTTGATAAATAGTGAAGATTACTGATCTATATGTTACTCTCATACTCAGTCATAAATTGTGTCTGTAATGTGACAAGACTACGGAGGTGACAAATGAGACAGCTACGCATTGACACGTTTACTCATTGCATTCACGTATAATACAATAAAAGTCCAATGAAGTTAAAATATATTGTGGGTGAAGAGCGAGCAGAAAACTAACGTAAAAACTGTGAAACATTCAGAGTGCAGTGGGAGCTACGGATTCAGCCGACATCATAATTTAACATCGCAAAAACTCTCGTCTTAATAAATAAATCAACGTATTTTTTCATCGTCCATAACTTAAGGAGCCGAGGCGGGAAATCGGATGGAAGTCGAGGGCGAAACTTTTAAAAAAGGAAACTGCTCTTGCGACGATGGAACGCGACGCGATTGGCTTGTATAGCGGGGGCGGGAGGCTGCCTGCGCGCGATTGGCCCACCGCCAACGCACCGTGTAGGCGCGTTCATCTCGAGACACGAACAAATAGATTTTTTTAAACAAAAGCAATTTTCCTATTCTTCTTATTGTGGCTCCGTTTCTGTAGTTTGTTTTTGCTCGGGTACGTTTTGTATTGTTTACGGTGGTCGGTTGTGCGACAATCCGCTGCCGGTTAATTCTCTGTGATATTAACAAGTAGACTCTTCTGGGTATTGTTCTTGGGCCGCATGCAAATTTAGTAAAAACTAACGATTGTTATGAAAAACAATCGTGGAAGCGTGTTGCAACTAATGGCTATCGCGACGCTTGTAAAATGAATGTTAATTACTGCAGTTATGTATATACCCATGCATTGTTAAGTACAATAGGCTTCAAAGTCTATTTGAATGTTTCTTGCTGTGAAAGATAACGTTAGTTTTAAGTAAGAATTCATTGTAACTCTTATCTGAAATACCTGCTAGTTGTTTTACAGTTAAATACTAATTGTCTTTAGTCGTTGTACATTACAATTTTATAAGATGAATACAATAAGCTTTCTTCATGAGAATGTGAATAAATTTTTGTCTTCATTTTTGACCTGATACATTTAATAATAGTTACTAATTTTTTTATTTATAATATTATGTTCAAACGTAATACAATATACCAATTTAAAATTATCACAATTATATATATTGCTACATAAACACTATGAAATCTACCTACTTTATACATAGTTAGGTATATTAATTAGCTCTATAATACCTAGGTGTTATAGGACTGAAATCAATTTGACTTACAAGTCCCGCTCAATTTATTGCTTAGCTTACATCTATCTACATAAGAAATATCTTTCAATATATATCCTACCCTTTCTACTTATCTTTCTTTTCCAATAAGTAGGTAGATAGAAAGCTGATTATATGAGACACCTTTTAATTAAGTCGGATCAAGTTACATATGCTAAAATGAACTTATTATTAAGTAGTAGTACGACTCAACCGATTACTTCGAAAATCCTCAACTGTTCCACCCAGCTTTAATCACTAGGCTTTAAACACTCAATTATATTGTCTACTTGTCTTTAACAGTTTATATGAAATTAAAAAGGTCTGATACCTTTTTAATTTCATATAAACTGTTAAAGTTTCAATTCTCATAAGTTCACACAAAACTACAAAGTCCTATTACGATCAGACCAAGTTCTACCCAGCCTGATAATAATGTTTCTAGTTTTGTGGAAGAAAATTACCAACTTCATTTATTATCATACTAGCTGAGCCCAGCGGCGTTACCCGTTATTGTTGTTGTAATGCGAATAAGCCGCTCTTTTAACATCGGCTATCTGCTAGTGAAAGTTTGGTCAAAATCAATTACCCTACCACAGAATAGTCGGAACAAACAGACAGACAGAAAGATTGACAAAAAAAAAAATTAAGTAATTACCGTATATGTATATAAAACTATCATATATATTTAGTTGCATTTAAATGTTATTTATTTGAATAGATGTGATACACTCACTGCTATATACCGGACTGTTACTAACACTGACTAACTAAGAACTGCATTTGTTTTTAAAGTGTTCTGACGTTTCCAAAACTTTGAAACAACCTACCTGTTGGTTATTACTTAGAGTCATAATTTTAAACTTTTCCTGGAAACATTAACAGCTGTATTTATAAACTTATTTAACTTTAAGTAGCGGTTTTGTATTATTTTTAACCTTAAACTAACAATATAAAATCGAATTACGTTTTTGAATAAGGCTGTAAGCATAATAATATGATAAATGTAATGTAACTCTTACATTATCTTCTAAGATAGTTACACGGTACAGATATATATTTCTGATCTACAAATGAACACACTCGTCCAGAATTATAACACGAACTCATAGAAAACTGTTAATTTTTGGCCGCTTTTCACCGAGTCAGGATAGCGTGGAGGAAAACGACTCTACTCTGCCTGATGGAAAGCATGAGTAAATCCAGGAGTAGGGGTCACCACCCTCATTGTGTGAGTAGGCAATGCAGCATGGTAACTCGTTCCCGCTATATTATTCTTATCAACCCGATGGATCCCGATTATCTCATTAAAAAAAACAAAAATCAGTGATTAGGGCTAGACGATGTTTATTTTTGTAATTAAATTTTTAAAGATATTTCTAAAAGTTGGACTTACACTTTGAAAAGGAACGCCGAAAGAGACCATACAGTAAAAATACTAAAGTGAGTGTCTTATTTAAAGTTCGATAACAATGATTAAACTATAGCAAGTACAGTTTATGATCTGGGCTGGCCTTTTGAAGATAGTTTAGAGTCGACTGCCGACCGAACTTAAATCTTAAACACTATTAACAAACATTTCTTATTTTTGGATTTTAAAATTATAATAATATTGTTTATGGATTTAAAAATAAGAAATTGTTATACTGTGTTATGAATACCGGATACACACATATATATATATATATACTTGTTTAAGTGTTAACACATCACCTGATCATGTCAATGACAACTTAGATGAATAATAATTTACTCCCCATCCAAAAGTACCTGTAATTTTTTTTATTGAAATCACCATCGAATTCACCTATTCTCCACTAAATGGAATACAAGGAAACTTTCATGTTACAATTCAAACCTATTGTGTTTAAACAGCAGATAAAACAAAAGTCGTGTTTCATAAATTCAACTCTGTAAAATATTCATTAGGTGAAAAGCAAGTCGTGCTGCGCAAGAGAGGAATAACAAATACCTAGATTGATATCGTCATATTTTAATCTGTATCAGTTCAGACGTGGTTAGAATATGGTCAAAAAAGGGATCTTACTTCTAAATCTTTCGTCACGCACAGAAATATTACTAAAAAATATTTTTAAAAGAATTAATAATTAGTTTAGCATGAATATAATAGCAACAAATTCATGATATAGTTATTATGATCATAAAAGCAAAGAAGAAACTCGACTTAAAATAATAGTTTGATGGTAAAATTCATGCATAGTCATGAATTTACCTACATGAAAAACTAAAAATATTAATTAGAGCTAAAACAGTTATAGAAGAGTTCAGAAGATTCTGCTAAAGTTCGAGGACAATCAAATTCACAGTAAAAAATTGGTAAGCAATGTATTAATTTAGTTGATTGACCAACTTACTACATGTATTACTCGTAATTTAGTTTAGTTGATTGACCAACCTACATCGACATTCATTTAGTATTTTATAACATTTTTTATTTATAACTAGAGTTGAGGTAAAATGTATACCGAATCCTTTTGGTTTTGCAGAATATCTACTTACAGAGTATTTTCGTATGTTCACATAAATAGGCTTCAGTAGTTAATTCCTCCAGGAGTGTAACAGATATGTAACAGGTATGTCCATATAGGCCTCTCTATAGAGCTCAAATCACGCTGGTAAGACGGCTTGGTATAGGTTTTATGTACTTTTGTCCTACATAGTTTGCTCATCTTGTTGACTTTTACGATATACCATGAGGTAGAGGTACACTGTTACTCCTACTAATATTATAAACGTGAAAGTTTGACAGTATGAATGTATGTATGCTTGTTGCTCTTTCACGCAAAAAGTACTGAATGGATTTTGATTGAACTTCACAATAAACAAAAGCTAGTTTAGAATAATGTTGGTATGTTAACAAGGAATAATACAAATAAAGATTTTATACGTTATGGTCTCGATTTTTCTACAATTACGTGATTATTTATAACAAATGACTTGAAACAGCCGCCATGACTACTGTCACCAGAATATGGATACAAAAAAGATTTATAACATGTCTTCTTTCTTCTGAAAGGTACACGGTTATTTAATTTTGAAATATTATAACTATAAAAATGATAACCAGTCTCATTAGTATTATCTAATAAATAGTCGCAGGCGCATGAGCCGAGTGGGCCCAAATTCATCTGAGATGCTCCAAGATTGCGGCCATTTTTCCTCCAAATTGCGCCCTTTGTTATGCAAAGCGCGCAGGCGCCGTGTGCGGGCGCACAATCGCTCGTTTGTGCCCCGCGCCCGTGTGACACGGCCTTATCGCACATCGCCACCGCCCGCCACCGCACTTTTTACAATCACCACAGTGACTGATTAGAATATTTCATCAGTTTGTCTAGGCTTGCCTTTTTAATTACACATTTAAACTTCCTGGGAGGTCGTGGGATAAATCTCAGCTCTCCAATTCTAATAAACGCATACAAATAGTGATGACACACAGATTATAATCTTATTTATAATAAATTTCGGCGGTCCTTAAACACATAAAGTTATATTTAAAATTGAATTATGCATGAGAGCATTGTGAACTTATTTATCACAGTTTTCGTGTGAGAACATAATTTATTTATAATGCAGCCAATAACATGTAGAAGGTAATTATTTTAGTTCTAGGATTAGACTTTTAATTCAATCTGTGCTTCAAGATACTTGGCAACAATGTAAACGCAATCAAATATGGAATTTATTTGGTTCCGACCAAACGAAAAATATTTTGAGATGAGGAAATATTTTGATTTCTTTGCCTTTTGTTAACAACCACAACTTATTTAGAGGTCCTTTTTGCACATTTCTCTTTTTGGACCTATTTTACATAGCATATGGTTAGCTGAGATCTTATTTCATCAGTTTTTTCTTCGACTTTCATCATTTTCTGTATGTGTTCTGTGGTTTGTATGTTTCGTAGTACCACAATTGCTAAATCGATTTTAGTTCATGATGTCATAGTAGCATCATGTCATGAGGACTTACTCGATAACTTGGCAATTCATTCGACTAAAACACACACACAAACTTCAATTTTAAAATTGGTGTTAATTTCTAAAGATTACAAATATAAGTACATACTTTCATATATAAACTGTTGACAAAGATACATCAAAACGAAGGTTCGATCATTCATTTCATTCAACCAAGTAATCTACAAAATGAGACCTCATTGATTTTCCTACAATACTAATTGCGATAGCGAAACAACTACCATAATATGGGTGCACCCTTATTAGTAAAATTTTAAAACAAATACCTTATCATCTTAAAATAAGACTCATAATAGCTTAATGCTAAAATTCGAAGTTCGTATTCCATATACTTTAAACGATTCAGCCTGTGTTATCTGTGATCGTGCCAATGGATCATATTTGCCGCGTGTTTCGTCACAGAGATTGCGATCATGCCGATAATGAAGCGAACACATTAAAATATTAGCTGCAGACTCATCGGGCCCTATATTCGTCATTGTAGGAATAAATTATTGAACTAACATAGATATTATGTCAATTAATTTCCATATACTAAGCAATACATCAATTTCCATTAAAATAAAAATGTGTTTCGTCTGTTATTTTCATTTAAGTCGGCGTATATTGAATGTCAAGAAAAAACTAATTACTTTTACGTATTTTTAATGTATGTGTATTTAATGGTAATGAAGGGAATGTAAAATAATTTTCGCATAAATTGGTTTAACGAATTCATTATCTTTGAATTAATTTATCGGTATCTACCGGGCTACGTTGCTACTTAACCGCTTTGATAAAATATTAATCCTTACAATATTTTATTAATTGCTAACAGTAATGAACAGAAACTACTAGACTAACAGGTTAATAAACTGACGAAATTTGTTTAAATTTTACTAAAAAATTATAGACTTGAAATGGACTTACTATGATACAAGTCAGTAGGGTGTCTGCATTCGTCAGGTGTCTGCGTAACTACATAAACCAGTTGTGCCTTTCCACTACACACTAGGGTTTTTGGTAGAGCACCGCGGCTAAAATATATAAAAAGGGGGTTCCGGGAACACATTTTTAAGACATGTCGCAAATTGTTGTGACTATCATACAACTTAATTTAATTAATAGACATGACAATATACCTTAGCATCTAGTCATCCCATGTCTTATGCGATTGTTCATATCACACATTGACATATTTATGCACTTTTTATCAAAAATAAAAGATAATCATCATCTACAAAAAAAATTTGTTTATCAAATAAATTAATTTTGTCACAGCTTTATTCTAAATCAATAAACCCCACCAGTTGTCTCAAGGAGACCAGACTGAGATCACGTGAGATTAAACGCCGACGTACTAAAAGTACTTTGTTTTTACTCCAAGCTCGCCTTTACATGTATAAAATGCATTCCTTGGGCATAAATTTAAATTTGCCGTGTTATCGAAATAGTTGCAGAATTTATGAGCAACGAGAAATGTAAGGAATGAATTATGCGATCGTTTGAAATGTTTACTTGAAATACACGCATGTTATGTGTCTAATTGCATTCCTTGATAAAATTTACGTAGTAGTACCATTCTGTACCTGGATTTTTCTATTATAATACCTTGTTCTTTCGTTTATAATTCTTTTTTTTATATTTCCAGACCTTAAACTCTGTTTTTCTTTTCCTCATTTTAAGTCTATTGCTATACGACTCCACAACCTAATTATTAGGTGATATCGAAATTTTGATAACTTTTGAAGACCTGTTGTCGAACTTTTGAGACTTCCAACTGCCAATAACGTTTGTCAAAGAGGTTCTTATGGCAATCAGGACGACGCTTCAACGAACTCTTGATCTAAACATATTTATTTCAAAGCTACAAACACCCACAAACCATTATGTCCCACTGTTGGGCTCGGGTCTCCTCTCAGGAGAAGGTTAAGGCCATACGTCCCAACGCTGGCCTATTGCGGGTTGGGGACTAGTAAGACACGTTGTGGCAACGTAATCTTTGTTTAAAGCCGCCCGAAGGCCTCTAACTAAGTTTTACGACTGTTATCTTATGATAACAACCGGAACCAACGGCTTAACGTGACCGTGTCACGTTATCACAAACGGTCACTCATCTAGGTACTGACCGCGCCATAATTGCTTACCTCAGTAATTGTATCCAATCACCTAAGGCCACTTGGCTATAAAGCTATGTTTAAACTACCACCGAGGTCGTGAAGTCTCATCATTGCCCTAGAATAAACACCGAAGTATGCAGTAAGGAATTACGGAATAACTACTTATTCTGTATCGCGATATAGAAATTCTCGCGTCGATTAGCATAAATAAACAAAAGTTCTCTCCACAATCAATTACTTTGGCTAACCGATTTTTTCCTATAATTGAACCGACACGATTGTTTTCCATCAACACCCGTGCGGTCACAAACCGCATTCTAACAAATTCGATCGTGTTGATCACGCGAGAACGTTTGCCGTTGTGGTGAAGACAACTGCCGGTTAATCTATCACTCACTACTGTTGATTGATCATTTCCTTCCTAACTTTCAATGACACGTGTTTTAAACAACATGTGCTTTTATATTGTAGTAATTTAAGTTAATAGTTCAATTAATTTATATTTTTGTTGAGTTAATTGATAACATTCAGAAAAAGTCATCACCTGACTCTTTCAAGTTTTACAGATTTATAAATAGTACGTTTCCGATATTTGAAAGTATTTAAGATTAAACTTTTTATATTAACGGATCTATAAGAACCTTTTTTTTTTTTTTTTTTTTTATACATAAGCCATCCAATGTGACTCTACCCTGCCTGATGGAAAGCATGAGCAGAATCCAAGAGTGGGGGCCACCACACTTGCTGCGAATGCAGATAATAATGTATGGCGGCCCACACTATGGCGGCTTAGTGAGATGCTTTTTCACGCCCCGCTTAAAGGACCCGGGATCATAGTGGGAAGGAAACACGTGAGCTGGTAGTGAGTTCCAGTCTTTGACTGCTCGGCATAGGAAAGAAGAGCCGAACCGTTTTGTCCTGGTGCGTATTTCTTCCACTTTAAAGCGGTGACTTCTGAGTCCAGCACGTGTTGTCCTGTAAAGGAAGGGAGAGGGAGGGATCAGTTGGAAGAGCTCTTCAGAACACTCTCCATGGTAAAGGCGATAGAGGACCGCCATAGAGGCGATGTCTCTCCGTAACTGCAGAGGCTCAAGGAACTCGGGACTATTTATAATGCGGACTGCTCGCCGCTGCAACCGGTCGAGAGCGTCAAGCAAGTACTGCGCAGATCCATCGCAGAGGTGAGAACAATACTCCACGCAGGAACGAACTTGGGTCTTGTAGAGAAGACACAGATGCTCCGGCGTGAAGAACCGTCTCACCTTGTTGAGTACACCTAGCTTCCGCGAGGCCGCCTTGGTGACGCTCTCAATGTACTCCCGTCGGTTGAGATCCCGGCAAACATCCATGCCCAGGATACCGAGTTTGTCCTGTAGTGGCAGTTGAGTGTTCTGAAAAGTGGGGAGAGGAAGGAATGGAGACTTTTTCGTAGTGAGCGCGCACACCTGTGTTTTCTTAGCGTTGAACTCGACCAAATTCTCTTCACCCCATTGAGAAATACGGCTCAGAACCAGGTCGAGCTCAGCGACAAGCTCCCTTCGCTTTTCCTCGATATCCGCCGCCTTAGCAGTAGGGTTTCCAAAATATCGACCATGGACTGTGCTGTCGTCTGCATAGCAATGTATGTTGCCGAGGGCTAACATGTCATTGATATGCAGAAGAAACAGTGTAGGCGACAAGACGGAGCCCTGAGGTACACCAGCATTTATCTGCTGAAAGTTGGAGGCCGCGCCGTCGCAAAGGACTCTAATGCGGCGCTGGTGCAGAAAAGCGGCAATCCAGCTGCAGAGTTTAGGAGGCAGTCCGAATGCCGGAAGCTTGGAGAGAAGCGAACGGTGCCAGACCCTATCGAACGCCTTGGCCATATCGAGACTGATGGCCAGAGACTCCCCATGCCTATCCATAGCCTCACCCCAAAGGTGTGTCATGCACGCTAGAAGATCACCTGTGGATCGGTTCGGTCTGAAGCCATATTGCCGATCATTTAATAATGAGTGATCCTCTAGGTAACGGACTAATTGGCTGTTGATAATCCGCTCAAACACCTTGCATAGAATGGAGGTGACAGCTATAGGTCGGTAATTGGCCGGGTTGGAGCGGTCGCCTTCCTTAGGGATAGGTTGAACATTCGCCTCTCTCCAGACCTCCGGGACAATTCCTGAGGAATATGATAAGCGGTATAGGCGCGTCAATACAGGAGACAACTCCGGTGAGAGACAACTCCACAGTTTTTTAGTACTATCGCCGGAATACCGTCAGGTCCACTGGCTTTCCGGACGTCAAGTGACCGCAGCTCCGCAAGGACATCCTTTTGCCGGATACGAATATCCCGCATTGTAGAGTCACACGGTGGAATAGTAGGTAACCTTTAGCCATAACACAACGAGGGAGGTAATAGATTTGTTAGTAAAAAATATTGTCATAACGGTACGTGTCTTTTCATCATTTTTATTAAGCCTACCCAAGTAACTCTACTCTGCCTGATGGAAGGCATGAGTAGAATCTAGGAGTAAGGGTCACCATCCGCATTGTGAGTGCAATTCTGTGTCAGGGCGTTATCGTCCCGGTCGAGCCGGCTCATTCATGTTGAAATCAGTGTGGTTCTACTACCTTCGAATGAAATTTAATTAAAAAGTCAACTACCACATTACGACTATATTATACTAGCTGCGCCCCGCGGTGTTACCCGCGTATTTTCGGGATAAAAAGTAGCCTACATGCGTGATTATCCAGAACTCATTTTTAAATTACCTAACCATTTTTCAAAATATCATAATGGTTGCTATGCAAGTGTGTTATGCATAGCAACCTGTGAAGTTTTGACAGGAGATAAACCGTGATATATGAAAGAGCAACAAACATATATACACACATACATACTCACAAACTTTCGCGTTTATAGTATTAGTAGGAAGTAGGATTGTGCGATGGAGAACTTGACAAACATTCGTGAACCATGATGGACAAAAACATCTACACTGACAACTAGAAAACTTGAGGATCATATAAAGTGTCGTTTCATGTGTGCATCAAACCTACAACACTAAGCGCTGAAGACGCAGTGAGAAGACCTCTTTAACTTGTCATCCGTGCAGTCAATGCAATTGCTTTTACAAGATAAAAAGTTAGTAGAGCCACAATGATTCTAGCATGATGACGGTACTACCCTCCTAGAAAAGACCATCCTAAAAAAACTGCATCGTGTTTCGTTGATAAGTATAAAACCGGAGGCTCCATAATACAAAAGCATCTCAATTGGCCGCTTTAGTGTGGGTGACCATACTGCATTGTTTGCACTCAAAACTTCCTCAGATGGTGATTACAACTATTAGGTTTTGTTACTTTAGGAGGCTTAAATATTAAAAAAAAATGTCATGCTTAGCGAATTGCATCATATCAGGTACATGCTTTTAGTTATTAAATATAACCTCATAATTTATGTAGCCTTCATATTCAAATTTTTTATGTAAATGTTAATTTTTGAATAGATAATTCTAAATTGTTCTAGTGGTTAGACAGGAGTACTTTCTTCAACTAGTTTGATTGTAATATATTACTTTTTCAAATATATTCATTTCATGCACCTTGCCGTTAAGTATTCTTATATTTTTATTTCATCATTAACTTCAAAAAAAGGAATTTTGTAGCTTCAGTTACAGGTTGCGACTATTGCGAGGTAACTTATAAGGCAAATCAGGTCTATCAAAAATAGACTAACTGTATGTACTGGAGAGAGCAATACGGTGTTATTATAATATGTTCATTTATTTATTTATCCGTCCGTGTGGTGACGGATTAAGAATACAGAGTGTCACCACCCCTATTCATCCCGCGGGTGTCGTAAAAGGCGACTAAGGGATAAACTACGCAAGATAACGTCGATGCAAGGAGAAGGAAAACTTGAAACCAACACTATACCAACCCGTCTAGCCAGCGTGGTATAGTAGGCCAAAACCTAATTTCTAAGGAGAGGCCTATGTCCAGCAGTGGACTGTTGAAGGCTGTTGATGATGGTGATGATGATGATTTATTTACATTAAGTCATATGTTAGGGTATTTAACACTGAACATATACTAGCTTTTGTAAGCGGCTCGGCTCACATATGAAAATGCTACTTATCGCGGTGATTCTTTAAACTATTATAACTTGTTCATAAAATTAAGTAAACTTTATGTAATAACAAAAATTTGTTGTTAAATAAGTTTACCACAAAACAAACCTAGCCAAGTTACAAAAGATTTTCTATTTATTCTCTATTTTATTGTTTCATTGGCGAATATAATGAAACAAGATAATAGAGAAATAAAATAGATATTAGAATAGAAAACGAAAAACGTTAGCAAAACGTGAGGCTGGAAACTTTACCCAAATTGGTTAAGTTGCTTCAGAGACAGCACGCACAAATCATTATCATCATCAACAGCCTTTAACAGTCCATTGCTGGACATAGGCCTCTCCTTTGAAAGGAGGTTTTGGTCTACTATACCACACTGGTCAGACGGGTTGGTAAAGGGTTTGTTTCAAGTTTTCCTTCTCTTGGCAGTGATGTTAGCTGCTTATTTTGTTCCTTTAGTCGCCTCTTAAGACACCTATGGAATGAATAGGGGTGGTGACACTTGTATTCTTAATCTGTCACCACACGAACAGCACGCACGCATAAATATACAGATTAAAGATGAACATACAAACGTAATCCTGTTGATTTGAGTTCTGTTACTTTAATCAAGACCCCTTCATTAGTATTTCTTCAATATCTTTAATATACAGACCTACATATCCTAGACGTATGTCCGTTTATGCATGTACTAAGGTCAAGACTAAATGTTATTTTATTTTTAATGAGAGTTCAAAAAGTCCCAATAAAATACATATTTATCTAAAAAGAGATTCTCTTGTTTTTCTAAGAAAATTTAAACATTTTATTTATGACATAATCAACCTCGTAATGCCACTTTATGAAGTGAGTTTATGTCGACACCTGCGTAGTCTATGGACAAACTCTCTGTAAAAAATAAACAAAAACCCCTATTTGAAACTGTATGCCTATAGTAATAGGGTAGAAAATTATTAACTGAAATGACCATTTCACCACGGTCAGATCATTTTTCACGTATAAATAGCTGCTATTAAGAGATATAGACCGGACTGCACTGGTCGTCGTTGGTGATTAAAATTATTATTGTTTTTAATTAATCATACAGAGTTAAGTGTTGATTGCATCGCAGCTAACCGAGCTTTTTTACCTGTGTAAGGTCCGAAGAAAAAGCAGTTAAAAAACTCAAATATTACAAAAAATCTCTAAACATCGTTCTAGTGCCCATTATGCTAAGAAATTTTCATGATTAATTTTATTGTTAATTGCACTCATTAATTGGTTTATAGTACATTATTTTCTCATTTTACCCGACCAGTCTGAATCCAAAAGTTTTTTATTTCTAATACATATTCAACAGTTGTGCTTAAACTACTGAACTGATTTTATTGAATGCGTTTTTACATCATCATCATCATCATCAGCCTATCGCAGTCCACTGCTGGACATAGGCCTCTCCAATTGCACGCCACTTAGTTTTTACATAATCGAATTATATGTTACATATAGCTTTTTGGAGTTTTTTCTAGGTGTTTAATATTTTTAAAGCTAATTTCGACCATTCCGGCTAGTCTCAGAGACACTAGCCGGAATTTCGCAGGTCAACCAATTTCTACAGTACCCATTTTTATATCAACCCGACCAAAGACAGGATGGTTGGCGGTTGGTTCCGACCGTGTAGAAGATCTTTTAACGTTCTCCTAGGTACAGAAGTTAAGACGCCAACTTTCAAATTTCTGGCTGTCTATACATATTATTTTATAGATAACAACCACTCGCTTAAACCGTTTAGGCTTTTATGCGGGGGGTCCGCTTACTCAACATACTATTATTAGCAGAAATATCACAATCTATTCCAGGATTTGCCTGTACTGTGTCAAGTACCTGTGTCAAGAAGTAATTTTCAGGTGAGTTTGGCCTGCGATACATGCACAAACAAACTCATCAGGCAGCTTGTTAACAAAATAAAAGTGTCATTTAAAAAAAATATGGGCACTCTTGAACCCGACTTCCCAGGAATTGGACCCGAGAAGTCAGGCTTCAGTATCCGCAACAAAAACTGAAGAATTATAACACTCTTCGCTTGTACTAGTACTGTGCGAAAATCTGTCTCGGCTCTTATGAAAATATTAATAATAAAAAAATTCCAATTTATTACACTCTTTATAAGTTTTTGACAGTTAGGTAATAGTAGTTTTCAAATAATACCTAAAAAAAATTAGTCATGTCTTACTAAATTTTGATCCAGGTACATAGCTTAAGCATCCAAAGCTAACTAATATATTTTCATATAAAATTCTAATAAAGCTAAAGATATGTATCATCCTTTAGTTCCACAAGAATGAAAAACCCAGTAACGAATTATTTGCTTATGCTGACGGTACTAGTTGAGTGATTGCATCGTCTGCCATGCGCCGTTGTAGCTACGACGACGCCGAGGCGAAGGACGTGCCAACTTAAAACTTGCATTATACTCGCACAATTATGAATTCACACGCAATACATACCTATCTACTAAAACAAAAACCTATCTTTTAATTTAAATCGTAGTCTATGTGTGTGAATTGTGTTAAACTAACTTTTGCAAGCAAGGTTATCACGGCATTAAGTCGGTGTAACTGTTGATGACATACGTCTGGGAGGACATCATCAGCATCATTACCAAAGAGCCTATGTCCGTCAGTTATCAATGTATCTCTATGACAAATTTAATCAAAACTGTCGGTGTCATAGTTGATGACATACGTCTTACGTCTGGGAGGACATCATCAGCATCATCACCAAAGAGCCATCATTGATCTCACCAGCCTTTATAATAGTCCCTTGCTGGATATAGACTGGAGGCCATCATCAGCATCATCACCAAAGAGCCATCATTGATGTCACCAGCCTTTATAATAGTCCCCTGCTGGATATAGACTGGAGGCCATCATCAGCATCATCACCAAAGAGCCATCATTGATGTCACCAGCCTTTATAATAGTCCCCTGCTGGATACAGATTGGAGGACATCATCAGCATCATCACCAAAGAGCCATCATTGATGTCACCAGCCTTTATAATAGTCCCCTGCTGGATATAGACTGGAGGACATCATCAGCATCATCACCAAAGAGCCATCATTGATGTCCCAGCCTTTATAATAGTCCCCTGCTGGATACAGATTGGAGGACATCATCAGCATCATCACCAAAGAGCCATCATTGATGTCACCAGCCTTTATAATAGTCCCCTGCTGGATATAGACTGGAGGACATCATCAGCATCATCACCAAAGAGCCATCATTGATGTCACCAGCCTTTATAATAGTCCCCTGCTGGATACAGATTGGAGGACATCATCAGCATCATCACCAAAGAGCCATCATTGATGTCACCAGCCTTTATAATAGTCCCCTGCTGGATATAGACTGGAGGACATCATCAGCATCATCACCAAAGAGCCATCATTGATGTCACCAGCCTTTATAATAGTCCCCTGCTGGATACAGATTGGAGGACATCATCAGCATCATCACCAAAGAGCCATCATTGATGTCACCGGCCTTTGTAATAGTCCCCTGCTTTATATAGACTGGAGGACATCATCAGCATCAACACCAAAGAGCCATCATTGATGTCACCAGCCTTTATAATAGTCCCCTGCTAGATATAGACTTCACCTTAGAAAGGAAGTTTTGGCTTCTAATGCTACGTTATATTGAACCAGACATTCAGTCACTTGTCTAACTTGCAGTAGATTAAATGAACGAATTTTATTATTTGTATATAGTACCAGTTTTCGTCCGTGGCTCCACCGGCGTTTATTGAAGTAATCGCGGTAAAAAGTAGCCTATGTTCTTTCTCAGGCTCTTTCTCATACTATATGTGTTCCATATTTCATTTAAATCAGTTCAGCAGTTTTGCCATGAAAGCCGGACAAACAGACATAGTCACTTTCGCATTTTAATATTAGTTAGGAAGTTAGAATTAGTCAAGATTAAAAAAAAAAAATTTTTAGTTTTCTGTACTTTTAACTACTATTTTAACATTCTGATATACCTACAAGTTTCGTAAAAAAAAGTAATTTATCAGGCAGATATCAATCAATGGAGACATTATTTCCGTTTAAAACATCACATAAAAAGATAATCACTACTGTTCAAACTTTACTTGAATCTTCTTCTATGTTTGAGATTTAAATTAAGAAATAAAAATTACTGTACAATACTAAATACACGATTTATGAAGATAAACGTTATGCATTTAAATACGTCTACAAAGTAATTAGAATCTTTAATCTAATTTTTAATTACTTTAAATGGGCTTTCGTACCGAGTACATACATTTTCACTGCAAATTTACCATATTTTTTAATTAATTAGTGGAAAAGGAATTGTCTTTAATACAAGACCACAGGCGATATTTATATTCTTTATAATATGTAAAGATAAATGTTATGCTAACGATGTTTTTCAGGAGTTTAATTAAGGTGGTCTCATTTCTAGGATTCCGTAATTCACGACTCGGAACCCTTATAGATTCTTCATGTCCACCCGTCCGTCCATCCGGCCTTCCTCATCCTACTGCCCAAACAGTTGGTGCTAGACAGATGAAACTTTGCATGAATACGTGTTGTAAATATGTCAACAAAGTGTTATAATAAAATAAAAAAATAAAAATTTTTGGGGTACGTCACCTACACGTAAAATGAGGATGACTTTTTGCGCGTCTACCCCATCGTATGAGGTATCATTAGATGGGCCTCTTAAAAACATTATGAGGTTACAGTTTTTCTAAAAAACAGGGCGTCCCCCCCTCTAAACACTAAACGGCTGGTTCAAAAAATCTGTAAAAATTTCATGCTAGTAATTCATATATTAGACTTTAAAGGAAATCTATTAGGGCTTAGATAGCTTTGTTAGTTCAGAAGTTTTAGAGGCCTAACTTGTGAAATACGCTTACTTATAAAACTTCGTACAAAAAAATCCTAGCGTAGCCTGACACGCACTTGCCCAATTTTTATTTAAATACTTGACAATAGCAATGCAAGCAAGTAAAGTGCCGGTTAGAAAGTCATTGGTTAGACAAAAATGCGTAGTATACCTGTCTATGTGCATGTTGGGTTACTATATACTAGTACATTTCGTAATGCTGTACTTTACTGTAATAGAATTATTACTTCCCCTAAATCACGAATGAGTTTAGAAATACAATGTTGATTAAATATAAATATTTCGGGCATCGGACACAACATCGTCTAGTCCGAAACTAGGCAGAGCTTTTACTATGGGTACTAGACAACTGATATACAAAAATATATTCGCCTTCAGGTGGCTTAAAAACATGCTACGGAAAAATTACGAAGCCACAACGTGTCTTTCCATTTCCCAAAGCGCACTTGATGATGATTGATGGGATTCAAGTCTATTATTTTTTTTTAACTTAGACAATCAATAAGGTTTATCTATCATCTTTCTTTATATATCATGCAATTTTTGGACAGTGACCTTCTAAGTAAATTAATCACGTCATATCCTTTAATAGTCCAAAGCTGAACAAAGTCCTCTACTTAAAAATGAGGAATTGACTAGCTTTGCAAATTAATAGAAATATTTTTTTACTGACAACTTATTATTTTACAATTTATATAATTTATATCTACTTAACCGCATCAGCCAGTTTTTTTTTTATGTCAGCATACAAATTTGGAAAATTCTTCCAACTTTTTTACATTTAACCAAGGTAGCCAAGACGGCATGACAATAGTTGCCTTAAGTTTTCAGCAACTTAAATAAAAGTGTTTTATCATTCAAGATCAAAGTACTTGTCAAGAAAAATTAAACGAATTCAAACTCAATGAGGTTGTGTTATTTCATTGCATAGCTCCTATGACCACCTTCCAGCTTCAGCGTCCGAACCTGGTTACTATATTGGATCAAAACAAATCAATCGATTTCAAACTCCATGAGATGTTGTCGTTCTATTAGCTCCTATGGTTTCATTTCAGCACGAATAGGCAGGACAGGATAGGCAATACAGGAATTAATTTATGTGAATTTAATTTCAGAATGTACAATTTCCACCAACTTCCAAACAAGTATAAATAAAACAAAAAGTATAAATTAGATTATAGGGTTAAGGTAAAATGTTCATTCTCTTTGGAGCGCTGTTGTTTATCTCCTTTATTCGAATCTGACAACAGACGAATAGGGGTGAATGGTGATGGTGACATTCAGTACTTATTTAAAAAAAATAGGTTCTTTTTTAAGTCAAAATTTAGTTAAAGCCTAAATTTTAACTATCTTATTTTATGGGACTGCTGTGATTAGAAAAATATCCCTAGCAATAAAATAACATGCGGCTTTATGAAACTTCTTATTAATACAAATAATTTGTGCTTAACTTTTTATGTAATTTAAAATATTGTTTTCTTGACTTAATATATTTCTTGTTATTTTTAAAGCCAACTATTTTCTAAATAAAAACTACAAAACCTGCAGGATCTAGACTCAAATGAGTGATTACAATTATTTTCTGCGCACTAGACTGTAAAAAACGAATTTTAATGATTTTAATTAGGTATTATTAAATTATTATATTTATTCATACTCAAAATGATGAATTGCGTATAAAATAAAAATTATATAAATACGTGCTACAATAATTAAAAATCGTTTTGGGTTCCATACTCATAAAGTCAAAATACGATGCTATTACCGAATCTCTTTACATAGCGCGCTAATGTATGAGTACTAGACTCTAGTAGGTAGACTCTATCACAATGTTCAACTAATTAGTCAAGGAATTAAACTTCTAAACCTTGATTGTCGATTAGAATCTGTTGAGTTGAGATGGGATGATACTTATTACCTAAGAGTAGACTCAGTCGACTCCTTATATATAAGTAAAATACCTTAACTAATTATTTGAAAGCCGGAGACGACTAAGATCACGTTGTTTCAACTGTTGCAATGGTTCTAACATTTGTTTTAATATACTTGGATCTTCATTATTTTACACACAGTTCGTACAGTATATATATTTGTTATTATACAATATTTAGTAAATTTCTTGTATCTGTTATAAGGAAATGGTATTTCTATATACGGTACAATTGATAAGTATGAACCTAATTACCGAGTATTAAGCTGAAGCGAGTAAATTTTATTTATCTATTCCAACTCAATTTAAAAAAAGCATCTCAATACAAGTAGCTTATGGTTTATTAATGTTGTAATAATGTGAGGACTTATTTCAAAGGTATTAATTTTTGTACGAAACCCGTTATGTATGAATCCGATTTGCAATTTGCTGTTTTGTTTTTTGTTAGTTGTTAATAAAGCTTAAGAGCTCTGTTGTTAACGTAACGGTTATATCTAACTCATAAATATTTACGATTTGTGTAATTTGCTCACTGATCCTATTTCTTCTCTGGCAACCCTACTCAAATGCACACAACATGAGTCAAAAATAATACTGCAGTTATGTAGATATTCTTGTAGTTTGTTTCAATTTTATTATTTAATTAATTAACAAATTACATTTAGAATGGAAATTTCTTTTGCTCTTTTTTCATATATTTATGTATACCAAAGTAACTCTACTCTGCCTGATGGACAGCATAAAGGTTATATCTTAAGTGGTACAGAATATTTTGAACCTCATGTGGCCGTTTGTGCATTTTATTTCTAAAATATAGATGATAATTATGTCAATGTGGCCATGGATGAATCGTGCTCCAGAAGACTTGGGCCTTCTCATCTGGATACAGAATTGATCCGTGAACGTTATTCTATTCGCTACGATATTCGGGCAGGTCTATGAAATTGTCTTAGTACCCGCATAGAAATAAATCAAAAGAAAACTTGAGGAAATACACTTGAAATAGGAAAGCAACACGGACATACACATTATGGGTCCTAAGTGAGCTATAATTGATTACTATAGTACCTTACTTTGGCACAATAACTGGAGTCTTCGGCAACCATGTCGCATGGGGATAGGCTTTATGTTCCATGCTGCAGTAGTAATTGACGGCCGGTAATTACTATCTAGTTACACATCTACTTGATATGCTAAAATGTCGAAGTTATAAAGTAATTAAAAAGTCAACTGTTCCTTCAATTTCAGGGGGTTGGACTTTTAACACCAGAGCGGTAAAGATATTATTGAGATTTTTTACACATGAGTCGTTAGTTTGCCTTACATTGTATCAAAACACTCAACCGAAGAAATAAGCCTTGTTGCGTTAAGTAGGATGTTATAATTTATCAAAAATGTATATCAAATTGGCCTCGGCTTCGTATTCGGGATGTGCCACTAAGTTTTTACAATCGTCGATTGTAGATAGGGGACAATTATGCGATTGAATCGCGAATTCGAAAGCGAAAATATTCGTTTAAAGTAATTTTCACGGTTGTTTGCATGGAAATAGATTTTTTAACGAAGGCCTCGCGTCCGCTGCACAAGTGCGTACACGCATGTTCAATGCGCATGTCCAATTAAAATGCGCAGTGCTACTTCATTATGCTAAATAATTTTTATTCAAAGCTTGATAGGTACTAAAGTTTTACGTGAGAAATAAAAAAAAGATCTTTTTGATTACCAATTTGCAACGTTTGGCAATGAACTTTTGTTCGACGGTTACTCATTAATTGCAAATATTAGAATAATAACTGCTAACAAACTCATTAATAGCGAACGTTGGGGAGTATGTCCAGCAGCTGACATGTTTTAGCTAAGATGATGGCGAAAAAGGAAATATTGCACGAACATATGAAGTTGAAGTGAAGGAACTGTCAGCCTGTGACCACGGCCGGTGCAACCTGGTCGAAACGTCAGGCAAATCAGAGGTATGTAATACCCTAAATAAGTGATCGCGTTAATTCCCGTAGAAATAATATTAATTATCATGGAACGCGAAAGTTTAAAAGTTAGTAAGGAACTTTGGTTATTAAAATAAATAAATATTAAATAAATAAATAATAAATATCATTACACACATTTGAATCACCATGGTCTATGAAATTCCTAACCTTTCTATACTTTACGCTACCTCACATTGTCTTACCAATTACAGCAAGTGAAACTTCCGAATTTCAATGATTTACAAACGAGAAGACAGATTCTCGAAAACTGCATACCTTCATATTGAAGACTAAAAGTTATTCCTAATATTATGCTTAAAATTTTTAAAACACATTCTACGAATAAAAAATGAGTATTTTTTTTTCAGCACTTTTTGCAACAGGAATCGAATAAACTCTCACTATTGTTTAACTTCCACCTTTATTTCTAGTCTATACAAAATGTTTATATTGATTAAACCATTTTTCAAACAACCAACAAGCCAATTAAGCAACAGCAATGGGATTTTATTCAGATTCATCAAACCAATTCGAAATCATAATTGATCTGCCATGTAAAAAAATATAGAGGGCTGTTAGGAATGGAATAGGCGCCAAAAATACAAAACTAGAACGATGACTGGCCGAAACACTTGGAGCCGAAAGTCAATTAACGATCGTGGCCCGGGCACGTGGAACCGAACAAGCTGATAATTCAGAACAACCGAAATCAAGAGATAAATGAGTAGTTTATGATAGAAACCTTTTGACATGCAGACTTTGTGGCGGTACTTCATTACTGTAATCTTGTAAATAATCTTCTTTCTCCTCCGAATCGTTTTTCCAAATTTGGTTATGGTCGGATTTAAGTCTAGTCGACTACTATCAGACCTAGATGTGTGATAGCGGTCGACTAGAAAATATCGAAGTTCTGTAGAAAGAAGGATTGGGAAAATTGTTCGCATTATAGACGAAACCGATGGTTTAACGTGCTCTCTGACGCATGGAGCGGTCTCAATATATTAAGAACGTCACCCGTCAATCGACTAATTTAGCTAGATACCTAGCCTAATTTTTTTTTATCAATAATTTATAATCATCGAATTTGTCCCTCAATAAAATTGTTTATCTTATATATAAAATTCTCGTGTCGCAATGTTCGTTCCCATACTCCTCCGAAACGGCTTTACCGATTCTTATGATATTTATTATGCATATTCAGTAAGTCTGAGAATCGGCTAATATCTATTTTTCATACCCCTAGGACGCGAGCGGAGCCGCGGGCATCAGCTAGTATCTCTATATATTTGTATTGTAAGAAATTAAAACTAGTCACCGTTGTAAAATATTTTAGCTCTTGTCGTTCTCGGACCTAAACAGAATTAATAATATAGCTACACAGTCACTTTTTCTTGTCAACATATACTTACTAAGTCAATTTCCTAATTAGGACATAGTGAACATCTAATATAATAAATCCTAAGTTTTCAATATTTCCCTCTAGTGGGAGTTAAGAAATTGACGTTTTTAGAACGTGATTAAAATTCTTATTTGATGACCAAAATGTTTTCCTGTCAGGTTTCCTATGATGAATTAAAGAGATTGATTGTCAACACTTATGTTCATACCGTGAATGTCATAAGAACCGACTAAAGTAATACCTGACATAAACCTTATATCAACTCGTCTGGTCTGCGTGCCGTAGTACCCTCAAACTAAGGAGAGCCATATTTCTAGCAATGAATTATTAAGGACTGGTGATGACAGTAACAGGTTATTGTAAAGCAAAAAAAAATATTTCATATAAATGTCTAACGCATCTGAATTCTTTACATATACTGGATAGAATTTAGTAGTGTGTACGAGGTCCCAGTTAGTCGACTCGTGTCCGCTCCGATATCGTTCATCCAAATTTCTGCAATTCAGTTTTAGAGCCCACGCATGTGAACTTCGAGCTATCCGATGGAATATCAGATAAAATTTTCCATAGATTGTTGCAAATTAAAACTGGGTTTTATTAAAATTAAAACATAAATAACAACATCATTATCATCAGCCTATCGCAGTCCACTGCTGGACATAGGCCTCTCCAATTGCACGCCACTTAGTTCGATCCTTAGTTTATTTAAATCATCAATTATTTATTCGTAACTTTCTATGATTTAAACATTGGTAATCATATTTTGCCCATTTTTAAGGTATTCAACACATAAATGTAGCCCAGAGTACACGCAACAGTTTCAGCACTACCTACCACCAGAAATATTTCCATTTAATTATTACTAGCTTCTGCTCCCGACTCCTCCTGCGTCGTCTGTTGTCCCTTGTGAGGTTTGAACCCACAATATAGTATGTTTCACATCCGTTATTAAAATCTACGTCATATTTTATTGGGAAGTCAGAGCGCCCATAACGTACAAGTACACAATTTATTTATCCCAGGATTGCGAAGGTTCCTTCAGGGTGGCAAGTCGTTCCATGGAAAAATTGATATTTAAATAAAGCATTTTAAACTATCAGCCAAAACCTCCTTTCAAAGGAGAGGCCTATGTCCAGCAGTGGACTGTTAAAGGCTGTTGATGATGATGATGAAACTATCAGCCGACACCAAAAACTAGTTTACTATATAATTGGTGTGCACATATGTTCTTTGAAACATACCCAGTGCATGTAATGTATCAACTTGTCTGTCCGTTAAATAAATTTAAATATTTTAATTAACATTACCATTTGTATAATTGCATATACCTAATATGAAAAGTATATATTACACATTATAATGTACTTGTTTCTATGTGTACTTTTGCGAGGGTCCGTACTTCTCTGAACAGAGTTTTTTATAACCGGTGTTGCATATAAGTTGCATCTTCAAGACACACACCTAGTTAATTCAAATACTTTCTTATAGGTATTTAACTGAAGATTTAGGAATGAAAAGGATTTGAATTGCTTAAATATATGAAAAATCGGACACAGAGCAAGACAGGTACTACTGTGGAGACTTCTCGACACAACATAAACATTCTTCACTCAACCTAATTTGGCGAAGACACAGTTAACTATTTAGTAAGTATTAATTCCAAACGTAATGAAAATTCTTGTGCTTCTGGAGCATAGCATGTTTAATTGACTTTTTAATTGAATCTGAATGAATATTTAAAGATATTTATTATTAGAGTGCCTAACGTAGTTTTGGTAGATTTTCCTTTTACTGAAAGTTACAAAGTATTGTTTGTCCCCGCCTGAAACACCATAAAGTGTTTAGTAAGCTTTGAAAACAATGTACATATTAGTCAGTGAAATTTTGTATGGATATTTTAATGCTTGTTTTTCTTCAGCTTCAGCTCAACCTTTTTACAGATCAATACTTTTAGGCAGTTGGGTTTTTTGTTTCTTCAATTAATTTTTAGTATTAGTTAATAATACATACATGTAATCATTTGCATGTGTCTGAGATGCCTAAATCAAGAGATTAATTATTATTATGAGATATTTTTATATTAAGTGGTTGATCTACTGGTGAGCGTATGCGACTGACATCTCATCAAGAGGTCTCGGGTTTGATTTCCGGGTTGGACCTTTGAAATGTATGAACTTCTTTTACCTGTAAATATTTGTTTCGGAGTTTAGGTGTTTTAATTGTACAATATGTATGTATTTACAAAAACATTTGATGTATTGACTTATATTTTATTTCAACCAACAAAACTCCTGTATATAAATATTCAACAAATATTATTTACGTGGCCACTTCACTGCACCATAATAATTTCACGAGCTATGGGCCGCTAACATCGGTGCTCACGAGTGGCACCGCGTTGAATATCGTTATCAGAACAACAATGAGTTTCTGACTCGCTGGCCATCTTCAAAAGTAATTCGCATTTTTCACGGACGAGAGGCGGGACCGACCGGCCCGTATGGATTGGCTCACTCGCGGTACGGAATCATTGCTTCTGCCAGACATTTTTTGATGAAATCTTTGTAACGGTAATAATTTAAACACTTATTTGTAAAATTACAAAGTTATTTAAACAACACACAAGGAGATTCAATAACGGGCGATCATTTTAAAACTGAGAGCCGCTAAAACTTTTTTGTATTTAAATTCTTTATATAGTAACTAGCTTACGCCCGCAGCTCCACCCGCGTGTTTGTTGTTTCTCCTTTCTAAGGCTCTAGAATATCTGTGTACCAAATTTAATTCGGTTCTGTCATTTTATCGTGTAAGCCGGACAAATAACCATGTTACTTTTGCATTTATAGTTGAATCAATTTGAAGAAATCAGTTTCAAATTCAAAATCATCTAATTCCATGAAATTTAGTTACATCTTGGTCGAGGAGCTGCTCCTCTTTGTAGCTGGGGGGAAGAAATTCTTTGGTAACATCAAATTCTTTTTCAAATCTAATTGAAATTTAATGGGAACAGTTTTTTTTATAGATATGAGAGGAGTATAAAGTCCCCTTCTCGGTACTTATATCGGTAATCAGAACTCACTACAATCCGCGCTCGTGGCCACATGATTAATTTCTGAGACACCGTTTCATTTAAGTAAAATTCCTTCACTGTGTCCTTTATGGATACTCAGAAATGTTCAAAAACAAATAAAAAAATTGTTGGCTGTTGGTGTTCCTTTTGGCAAAGAAAAATGTGCTATTTAGTTGAAATACTAGGTTTACGTAAAATAAAATACTATTCTAAAAGTCACTCTTTCCATATTTTGTGACATTTTAAATAAAACATCCACAATATCACAAAAATAGACTATAACTACATTAACTTTTATATAAAAGATTCCTACACAATAATACAAAACAACGACACATAATTCACGTGAAAACACGGCCAAGTTACGTCACAACTGTACTTATACACCAGTATTTCACCACCTTTATGAGTTTGGACGTTTAGTCGAAGCCTTGGTCGAAGCGGCCACTACAAGCTAGCCATACGTTCCTCTAATTAATTGTTATGGCTTAGGACACCGCACAACGGCCGACAAGCATGAAACCTCAAGTAGCTGTAACAGTAGGCATTGTCACGAAAATGCTGAAGATAAATTTCCTATTTAATCGTTTCGCGGAGCAGGGTGAGCTGGTTTTATTTTTTTCACCTTACCTACACTTATTTCATTCGCAATTTAAATTATTTCAGAAAAAGTAAACGTTATTATGCTTAAGTATGTCGTAAACATTTTATTTACGCAATTACTTTAAATTTTGAAGTGGAGGGAGATTTCAACGTTATTTTAGATTTTTATTTTGGTAAAATTGTGATAACAGCCATTTTAATCGCATGTCTTGACGCTGTTCGATCATATTGGCCTTTTAAATATTTTTTTATTATATAAGCGTACACTCACTTTACAAGGCTACACCTAAGTCTACTATTTTGAATTTATGCATTTGGAAATAAATTGAGCATGTACTAAGGCCAAAATGTGTTAACCTATTAACTTTTTACACATTTTTACAGAAAATTATGCACATACGAGTATCTTCGGCCACATATTGGTGTTTGAAGTGACCAGTTTATGGCCAAAAAGCTGTCATCAAGAATGTTCTATTGGGTTATAGACTTCTTAAGATTTGTAGATAAGTTGTTGAGTTAATGGAAAGCAGTAAAGTTGATTAAGAAATTAAACGTCATTGGTCCCAAAAAGTAACTACTTAGTAGCAAAGTGTGTAAATTTAAAAGCATTAAGATGTCTAGTGATTCAGATTTGGAGGAATTGTTACTTTCATATCACGGTCACAGAAAAAAAAGAGAATGGTTGCACGACATCAATTTATCGTTTCCGATTTGTTCCCACAATTTTATCTCAATTTTTATAAGAATTATCCTTCGTATTGTATAATAGACTTAAATAGGCTTCCAACTATGTACGTCTTTGTAGCTCGAAACGATATGCCTAGTTTTAGTGGTAAATGCTGAGACTTTATATATCATAAAAATATTTTTAATAGAATATTTAGGTACATACTTACTACATAGGAACTTATAAACTGAGCAATAATAGTATAACGTTTATGAGTATAGCAATATACCGATCTATTATAATCCGAAATTAATAAGCAGATAATTATTTGAGTTCCATGTGACCGTTATTATTCCTATGATGAGGTATTTAATATGCGTATGCAATAACATGTAGTTATTGTAAATAATAATCGAGTAACGATTTCACACATCTTACAACTCATACAAAGAGCAGTCAGATTCTGTGATTCTATAGTGGTTACTGGTAATAAATACACACAGTATTACACATTTAAAAATACATATCAACTAACTACTGAAGGAGCATGTTCGTCACACAATAATTGGTCCTGGGTAGAATTCGAACTCACAACCTCTGCTAATGGTCTAGGTTCCAAACGCCAGACTAACAGGCTCGTTAAAAAAACAATAAAAACGACATTGCGTGAAAGTAGTTATCTGTCAGCTATATATAGAAAATGTTGAACTATATCAACAAATCTAGTAATAAAAAACACGCACCCCGATAATTATCCAACAATAACGCAATAACATTAAAACTTTATGTCTTTTACAATAAAAACACTTACGACCAAAAGCGAAGCGGTATGTTGAAGCGTACGAAGTCTTCTAGGCGTACTGGTATAATTAAAGGCAGGACGGTGTATGGCCGGACCAACCGATTACTATGCAAATAGAAGAGGTAATGTTGTCAGAACACGACCACTGCTGTAACCTCACTGTTGTTACTTGTATGTGTCTATAAGATGTTCAGATAACCGCATCTATGGTGTTTGTTTGAGGACAATATTTCTCGTAGATTGATTGGTTGGCAGGATTTATTAAAGAATTTTTATAGCGTTTTAAATACACAGTTCACCTAATATCATTATATCTTAACACCATCAATATACAGAAGTGAATTAAAGAATTTGCAACCTGAAAAATATGCAAATTTAATAAAAAAAAGTAATCATCAACAAAAATGCATTAAAACGGAAAAATCGATTATTTTGTTTTTAATAACTTATGAATATAAATCAACTGTTTTATTCTCAAAATTAATAGAGACACCTAAAACACCAAGAATCCTCAATCAAAAAGTTTTTTTCCAAGTCGGTCTTCTCAGACACTTTCAAAACGTTACATTATTTATTCTAGTTGCTCGAAAACAAAATGTTATTCCTATGAAGAGGAACCAGCAAGGAACTATTTATGTGTCTTTAAAAAAACATTTTGAATTCTTGTGTTACTTCATCATCATCATCATCATCATATCAGCCTTAAGAAGTCCACTGCTGAACGTAGGCCTCCCCTATTGATTTCCATTTCGACCGGTCGGTAGCGGCCTGTATCCAACGAGTCCCTGCGATCTTAATCAGGTCATCCGTCCACCTTGCGGGAGGTCTTCCTACGCTGCGTTTGCCGTCACGTGGTCTCCACTCAAGAACCTTTCTGCCCCATCGGCCATCGGTTCTCCGAGCTATGTGCCCTGCCCACTGCCACTTCAGCCTGCTGACTCTCTCTGCTATGTCGGTAACTTTAGTTCGTCTACGGATCTCCTCATTTCTGATTCGATCCCGTAGAGAGACCCCAAGCATAGCCTGCTCCATAGTTCGCTGTGTGACCTCGAGCTTCCTTATGAGGCCCATAGTTAGAGACCACGTCTCGGCACCGTAGGTCATCACTGGTAACACGCACTGGTTAAAGACCTTCGTCTTTAAGGACTGTGGTATTTTGGACGAGAAGACACTGCGTAATTTCCCGAACGCCGCCCAGCCGAGTTGGATTCGTCGATTGACCTCTTTCTCGAAGTTGGAAAGAGATCAACGAGTAATAACATAGAGTACATAGACTGTTGCTTATTTCTCTCCAAGGTTTTGTGTTACTTAGAATTATTAATTCTGTATCTAGTAATTTTTCTATTCTATATATGTATTTTGAAAACAATGACTATAATATGTTTATCTGCAGGCTGCTCACCGTCAGGGCCGGATTTACCATATAAGCTGAAAAAGCTGAAGCTTGGGGCGGCAGAATTAGGGGGGCGGCAAAATGGCCCAAAAACTAAACTGGTATAGAAAAAAACCCTTTAAACTACACCTGATCGGAACAGTAGTCAATATGCCCTGAAAATGAAAAGAGAATGTTAGTCTTTTCCTTGAACTGAATAAGCGGGAGAAAAAAATGTAAGAAAATCCATTTCTAACGTGTTTTAGCGGGAGAGAAAGTTGTATGAATTTTCATTTCTCATGTGTATCTTATCTATGGCGCGCGCCTGCCCAAGGAGTTTTCATATAATTTAAATATGGAATCTCCGTGACACTGACATCCTTTTGTGAAGAATAAAAAAAACAAAAGGAGCGCGAAATATTGGTCAAATTCTAAGCTAAATTGTGTCTTACATGGTCTCTAACGTTTTATTTTATTTTAAAAATACTTTAAATATTCCTCACAGGTGTAGTATAAAGCAAATGTGTAGCACTCGGGTGAAAGTCCCATTCCTACCTCGGGAGTATTGTGGCCTTAGGCCCTATTTTTAGGCATTAGGAGTAAAAGTCCTGTGTCGCGGTGGGCTCTACAAACATACATAAAACTAACACAAAGGACACCTAGACTTAGGACAGCAATTTGTGAATTGCACAAAGTGTTTTCCCACGTAGGAACCCACGACACTTAGCGCAGTAGAATGCAGCGTGACGACCACTTAAAACACCTTTTTCTTGATGTGTGGAAATCCCCTCGGGCCGTCCCGCTACCGGAGTTTGCAACGGTGCTGTATGTCGGCATCGAACCAACTAAAACCAAATGGTGTGCCACTCTGCACCTGAAATAGCAGGGGTCCAAGGAACCTGTTATTACGCCCTCTGAACCTCTCCTAGTGCTTCCTCTCACTGAAGCGGATGCCATCAATTGATTATCTCTCCATGGCGACGTACGACATACGTGGACGTCGCCTCCATTGAAACCTGAAGGCCACTGAAGCGGATGGAGGAGAAAATTTTCCGTCCATTTGCGGCCACACTCAGGTTAGGATGACCATGGCATAGATCGCAGAAGGTTGCGACCGCGGTTACCGTATATGGCTCAAACCACCAATATCCTCCTCTGGGGTCACCAGTGGCGTGCCATATTTTGGGCGGTCTCCTTCTGTGAGAACGTAATGCTCCAGAAGGAGTCCGCAGAGCGGGATCGGAAAAGGGCCAATCCCGCTCGAAGGTGGCGGCAAAGGGAATGCGGTAGAGGCAGCTAGTCCCCAATCGTTGCCTAAGGGTCGTTGCGGCTCCATCTTGGGAAAATGTGACCACTGCAAGCGACTCGAGCAGGCGACACCCCGGTGGGGCTGAAGGGTTTCGTGTGGGGCGGGTTGGTGTTCCGCCTTTTACTGTGTAAAACGGTGAGAGGCGCGATATCGTCCTGCCCCAAGGATAATTTATTGATAACTCTGAGATGTACCCCAGTCATGGGGTAAGGCAGTGGGGACTCCAGAAGTCGCTGATGCGTTTCTAGAGCTCTTCCCGACTGCCGAGGTAGGCCGCCGCGGAGTTTAGTATGATGCAAAAAGCATTCCCCACGAAAAAGAAGGTGCATGGTTAGCAGTATCGGGCCTTACATACCTATCTTCCTTAGCCTACCAAACCTTATAAGCAGTGCAGTAAAAAACAAGCTTTGCTTAGCTTAAATAAAACAAAAGTTATAAAAATAATCTAGTAACTATAGTACATTGTTCACCGAGGGAGGAAAGGAACCGATTACTAGCGAGGGAGCAGTTTGCGGCCCGAAGGCGCAGCCTAGGGCCACAATACTCCCGAGGTATTAATGGGACTTTCACCCGAGTGCTACACAGTGCTTTATACTACACCTGTGAGGAACATTTAAAGTATTTATAAAATAAAATCAAAACGTAAGACACCATGTAACACACAATTAAGCTTAGAATTCGACATAATATTTATAAATATTTCGCGCTTCTTTTGTTTTTTTTTATTCTTCACAAAAGGATGTCAGTGGCACGGAGATTCCATATTTAAATTATATAAAAACTCTTTGGGCAGGCGCGCGCCATAGATAACACATGAGAAATGAAAATTCATACAACTTTCTCTCCCGCTAAAACACGTTAGAAATGGATTTTCATACATTTTTTCCTCCCGCTTATTTAGGTCAAGGAAAAGACTAACTTTCTCTTTTCATTTTCAGGGAATAATGAATACTGTTCCGATCAGGTGTAGTATAAAATTATTTCTTAAAGAAAAGAATTAACATAAGTGGGAAAAGTGTATCTAATTTGAGGAGTCAGTAGGGGCGGCAAAATGTTAAAGCTTTGAGGCGGCAAATGTGTAAATCCAGCACTGCTCACCGCAATACAAGTACGTTATATTTTATGGTCAAACGGCCGTATGTGGGATGTGTGAAGTTATTGTAATTATAGAAAGTAAAACACATACACTAATTACACACGTGTGCGCTATGCGTTGGTCAATAGGTTAAGAAGTGGATAAAGCAATAAAATATTTGCCTGTAGCTACATCCGCAAATGGAGCGCGAGCGTTAACATAATTGTCTCCTAATGCAGATCATAAACAGAAATATAATTATGTTTGTCGTTCTGATCTGTATTGGCATAATGATGTCGCTTTTGTTAGAATGTTTCAGTCTTTTATGACTGGACTGTTATGATTGTAATTTTCAAGTTTAAGACGCAATGGTGTATTCTTCCACTTTCGGTGGATCAGGAGACCCAAATCATCTACAGCCTTTGCGCTAGATTAGGGACCCTTGAATATTAACCAAAAACTTAAAAAAAATTGAAAAAAAATGTAGTAGCTAGTTGGTTTTCTACAGGCAACCTATTTATGTAAATTGACGTTTAGATGACATAATAATTTTTCACGTCATAAAGGAAAGGTGTATTTTAACGTCAACATGTTTGCTCACTACAATTTACGTCCAAATTACGTAAGGAAGAAAGTTTTTTATTGCAAACTGACTACAGAAAAAAAGTCATAGTGCTCTTTACTTAATATTTGATAGTGTGCACTCGATTTCATACTTAACAGTCAAGTTCGATAAAAACTACACCAGTTCAGTCCATTTAATTTTGTTTCTCATTTTATTTTTATTTATTTCCAGGAGAGGCCTATGTCCATCTGTGGACTGTTTTAAGCTGTTACTTTTATTCCTAATCTTAATAAAATTAAACAATCATTTATTTTCGCAGTTAAACTTCTGTTGAACAACTTGATCGGAACACCATAGTCATGTCAGTGGCGACTTCGTAACACTTACATGATTTTACCCTTTCACCCACGCCTACTTCCAACCTCTGACATAGAGGTGATAAACTGAAGAACAATGTTATAACAGAGTGTACGTCGTCGAATTAACTTGACACTATTAATAATGATAATTCATTTTAAAGGAAAATTAAGATAGAGCGAGTAATAACATAGAGTACATAGACTGTTGCTTATTTCTCTCCAAGGTTTTGTTTTACGAGATATGAGAAAGTGAAATAAATCCTTTTACTATAAAGTCAGGCTTCGGCAAATGAGCCAAAGTGATACTAAAGGCCCACAGAAAGTCTTTATTACGAAACCCAAAACACTGATAGGTGCTCTTTAAAGAATGAGTTTCGGAGGTCTAAAGCCTCTAGAGAGGAGAGAGAGGATTCAGAAGGTAGTAAAGGACTTATTTTTAGAGTTAGGGTACATCTCAGTGTGTAGGTATGTTGTGTTCTGAATATAATTAAGAATACAAATATGAATTATACTCATTAATTTAGTAACTACAATTAAGGTTGGATACATACAAATCCACTACTATATTACTACTGCAGATACAAATTGCCGTAATTGAAGAAATAGTCGCCATAGTTCTGAATACGGTATTGAATATGGATCCGCATAATAAAATACATGTACTACATCGCCTTCATCTAAACATTGCACGGATATTGTATAATAAAAACTAATTAACTGATGGCCTGAGGGGAGGTGAGGGGCTGATATGGACAGACAATGCCGAATGGAACAATCAGTGGGAATAGTTAAAGAGACGACGCTGAGTCAGCGAATATTGTGGCCAGTAACTAGCTGCGCGTGCGACGATCTACTAAGATTTGAAAAGCGCGTTCATATAGAGAATAACAAGTATGTTTTTATTGTTATCAATACACAGATAATGAAAATAAAGTCTATGTATTGTGATTTCAGGTTTATTTAAGACTGAACTGTATTAGTGGTTAGTACTTTCCTAAAGACATTGCCGAAATCCGCACGATATTTGGGTTTTGTTTCGAGAGTTTTTTTTTTAAATAAGTTTTTTTTTTCAATAATATTATGACTCACTTGTATAGTGATGTTGATCGAAGTTAACTGACAGACAGACAATGCCAATACTGTAACCAGGCAATAATATAGTTTATTTTTATTTTACATTTATCCCCATGATAGAAAAATTTCAATATATATCACACTATTCACTAACTAGTTATATTATAGCCACAATACACTTATTGTTTCTCAGCAAATAATGAACTAGAAACTGACTTGAAATTATTTATTTAAGAATTAGGCTATTTACAGCTCAGAATAAAGTACGTCACTATGTTATGGTTAAATTTATTTAAAGTCAAAAAACCAGGCTTTACATTTCCTTCACAGACCAAAAAAGTTTTTAAATTAGTTAGCTCGGGACAAACTTGAAAAAGTTTCTAAATTACTTAAGTTCGTAGTCTCTTGTAACGCAGATAAGGAAATATATGTATATAACTTCGAAAACCTACATTGGACCAGACCGAAGCACTTAAGTGGCTAAGTTGGTCATACTTTTAAATACTTTTGGTGAAGAAGTACCTGTAACTTCTACTCTTTGAAGACTCACAAAAATTTTGTCGCTTTCAAAGTATCGAAATATTTCTAAAGGAGTTTCATAATGTAATTCACACTAGTCTTAGTATGTAGGTATTATTCTATTTTGGAAGCTACCAACTATAAAATTAAATAACTTTAAAAGAACTGTTACTCCGGCTAGACATACTCGCACAAGCGCAATTTCCAGATAAACATACCGATAAGAATACGTTTAAAGCTTATATGTACCTACATATATAACGTACACAGGTTTTTGCACTTGTAGATGCATTCCATATATATGTTTATTTAGTCACATTTGCCGATGGTTTACGTTCTTTAAAATGTTGAATATGAGTCATTAACACTTTTTTTAGAATACATTTAAAACAAAAACAATCGTCGTTTGCGACAGCAGAGCAATATAATTTGTATAAGAATATCGGTAAGAATTGCTACACAAATTATTTTTGAAAAAAAAAACCTTTTATCCGACTAGTGCGAAGCTAAAAAGAAGTATATTTCATCGTGTTTGAATTACTGAACCGATATTAACGAATACGAGTAAGTTTTCAATAGCTTCGTAATAATATATCGGGTAACATCATCATCATCAACAGCCTTTAACAGTCCACTGCTGGACATAGGCCTCCCCTTGAAAAGGAGGTATTGGCCTACTATACCACGCTGGCCAGACGGCTTGGTATAGGGTTGGTTTCAAGTTTTCCTTCTCCTTGCATTGATGTTGTCTTGCGTAATTTATCCCTTAGTCGCCTTTTACGACACCCGCGGGATGAATAGGGGTGGTGACACTCTGTATCCTTAATCCGTCACCACACGGACATCGGGTAACATAGGCTGTATAAATTTGTCAAAAGGTTTTAAGTAGACGGGTTAAAGTTTTGTGTTTTGTTTCATTCTTATTTTAAATTATTATTAAAAAAAATCATTGCGATCCAGGGTGGAACTTTTTTATTTAATTAATTGAACTTCATTCTTGCGATCACAGTGCAAAAAGACAAATATTTTCTTCTATCAATCATAAATGTTGCATTATCATGACAATAACAATATTACAAGCAATATTTCTAAAGAACTTTCCATGCCGCATCCATTTACTAGTCGTACTTCTCAACAATGTTCGGTTAGTTAAACCGAAAAGACGCCGACATAACTTCATTGATTAAAGTTCATGTTAAACGCACGTTCGGTTTGATTTGTGGATTTGCTCTACGGGAGTACCTACCCATCTATGTTTACGAACATCTCTCTGCAATACCGTTACAGCACGAGATTGATGGCGGATCTCAAAAAAGACGTTTTAATGAAATATTGAATTACAAACAATTCACTAGCAAAATTCACAAAAAGTCCCTAGGTGATCAGAAACAATCACCAAGGGGAAGGAACGACGGCGTGGTCAGAACCTGGATAGGTGACCGTTAGTGGCCTGACGCCACTAACGATCATCTATCTAAGTGCTGACGTCACTTCAAGCAGTTTGTCCCTGTCGTTATCAAAGGACAGCAGTCGTGAAGCTTGGTTGGAAGCGGGGACTCAAAACATCTAACCGCAAGATTATTATATTTATGGATTGTTGATGAAGTAGTTTATATTCTATTTGATTCGGATATTAGTCACAGATGTAAGATTGCATCTCTGATAAATTTTACTTAATGAATTCCTGCACATATTTAATGAAAGAGTTAAAAGTGTGTGAATATTACAAAATGTTTTGCAAATTAAGATGGAGCCTGTTCGGATCGGGGCTATTACTATGTTGTGATAACTACACAAGGATATCCATAGTTTTTGTAGTTTGCAATCAAATATAACGATTTGCCTTTTGAAGGCTGAATGTTTCTTATATAAATGATCGACAAAATTATGAATATACCTGTTACAACGATAATTAATATTCTTTGAATCTACTAATTAATTATTAACTTTGTGATGTAAGTCAGTCCTATAGAACCGAAATTCTGCAAATACACACAATACTGTTAAAAAAAAAAATTTGGTAAATTTGAAAGATTATTATATATATTAATTTGCGTATGCAACTCAAAATTATTATGGATATAATTTAACTTTATTTAATGTGAGACCATTTATTTCCGTGTAGTGACGGATTAACAATACGCAGTGTAACCACACCTAGGTTTTCATCCCAGGGTGCCGTTAAAAAAACGAGTAAGGGACATACGCAATAGCACATCACTGCAAAGAAAAAGGAAAACTTGAAACAAACTATACCAAATCGTCTGGCCAACGTGGCGTAGTAGGTCAAAACCACCTTCTTAGGGAGAGGCCTATGTCCAGCAGTGGCATATTAAAGGCTGTTGATGATGATAATGTAAGACCATGCAAAAGTATGAGTTAAAAAAAATATTAAATGCTCACCAAGATTCAGAACTAACATATAGATATTTATAATTATAAGAAAATTTCTTTCAATAAAACGAAATCAAGATGTAATAAAAATATACAACAGAAAGTTAATTCGCGAGTGCGACACGCAAGCGCGGCGATGTGCGACGCCGACCGGCGCGGGCGCACCGTCATGTGGCGGGCGGACGGCGGCGGTTGGCTATCGCGCCATCTTCACGCGTGGTGCGTACGTTGCGTGTTCGTCCCCATGTAGCCCCCTCGCACTCGCACCTAACTTGATTAGTTAGTTCTATTTAATAACCAATTATGTGGTATGGAAATGCGTTGTGACAAGTTTGCAGTAGCAAAATTATTTTATTTTACATGAGTTACTTTAAAAGTGAATGATTATCGATGTTTAAACACAACACCAGTAGTTGCTTATTAACCACTTATTAACTTTAATTCTGACCAACTGCACCGATGATTCAACTCTCCGATGAAATTATTTTTTGACTATAAATAATCAGGAGTTTCAGAAACCATTTTCAAAAGTAACGAGTAAAATAAAAACTAACACTCCCATATACAAGTGCAAGAAGAATATACATAACTAAGTATGTTTTAACTTAAAGCCTACACTGCTTAATTGATTTTACTAAATGAGATGTCAATAGCTTTGTAATAATGGCATTGTCACATTTTGTATTATTTCGTCTGTAATAGGTTAAGCAAAGCTTTTAATACAACAGGCATTTAGTGTCATAACATAAATAAGTAAGTTTTTAAGTTAGCAATAAAACGTTTAGAAAAAATATAAAAAAATAATATTTAATTTATTATAAGCCTTGCCTATAACAGACCAAATAATACAAAATAATACAAAATAATACATTTTCACAGTTATTCTCCCTAAACAGTAATATCTAGAACATAAAACAAGGCATAATTTGCCCTAGAAAAGTAATAGTTTGTAAACTCGTGTATTAACCAGACCTATGCAAATATACTTAGCTAGGTGAACTTGCAGTGAGCGTAAATTAAACCTTGATCTTATAGTCGAATGTTCATCAACCACACGGGTGGTTGATATTTTTTATCTTGTATCTTTATTGTATGTTTCACGGGCACCTGATCAATGTTCTATAGCGAAACTAGAGGTTAGCAGCTATAAAAGCGACATTGTAACGTATGTTAGCAACAGTAGTCGTAAACATAACAAAGCACCAATTTATCAGTATGATTATAAAATAGATTACATGATAATACTTCACTTTTTTACAGTACTAGTGCCACCGGTCTGTCTGTCGAAATAACAAAATTTTCTAATATTTCTATTTCTTAATATTTGATAAAAATTAGAACAGAATACTCTTCACGTTTTAGGCACTGAAATTAATCTAAATCGGTCTTTCCATTGAGATCGTACATATTTTATACTTATTATTCAACGAATCATACCTCTCTCCTCAAAAATAAACTGAAAACAAGGAGTAAAGAGTCAAACTGTTATGCTGTGCTCTGTTAAGCTGTAAACTTTTATTAATTACGCTGACCATTTCTTACTTGAAAACCGAGTGTATGCCAATTTATTATAAGAATAACAGTAAATTCTACTTAACGATTGCTGATGCTGTTGCCGAATGCTTTCTCAATGTTGAAATAGTTCACCTCTTATATCTATCAAAACCAAAAACGTATAACTTTCTTGTAACAGCGCTGGGAGAAGCTGTGTACCATCACGTAATGAATCGAAGAACAAGAGGGCAATCAAATATCGAGGTGTGTCTACATACAAGGATTCAAATTAAATTAATATCGTAACAAACGGCCATACACTGCACGTAGGCGGACTGAAGCGCAGAAATCGATGATTGCTTTCCGATACCGTCTTACGAAACACCACAGACGGTACACCGTTAGTACACAAACTAAAAATTAAAATAGCTAAACGGCCGGTGGTGAGGCGGCTAAGCAGGCCAATTGTAGAACCCAGCGGGCGGTTCGCCTTTCATTATTTTATAATAACTCGTAGAGAGGGCGACCGAAACCTCATTGTCATGCTGGCCCACGGCAAATAACCAACTCTTACCAAATTAATTGCTCCATTCTGGGCGGTAACGTCAATCTCTTCGACTCTTTTAAGAGTCTATCTGTGTATTGTCATTTCTGCGAAGCGGGCACTGCATTCCGCACGAGGTAATAACAACTTGTTTTTGATCTAAAAGTAACGCTTAAAGAAGAAGCTTGTTCAAGGAGTGCATGCTATTGTAATTTATAGAAATAAAACATCATTTCTAAAATAAATAATAAATTTCGTATCTTCATTCCAAAGTTAGCTGTATATCAAGGTTCTACACCGCTCCAACTTTGTATCGTAACTATCTGTCCTATAACTTGTGAATCTATTGCAAATGCATTTTTTTTCTTACTTAATTTATTTTTGTACAGTAATATAAATATTATTTGGCCGCCATAGTGTGTATCGCCGTGCTGCATTGTCCCCAATGACAGTGAGGACGGTGACCGCCACTCCTGGATACTGTTCTTGGTTACAAACAGGCAGGGCAGAATATTTTTGGAACTTAATGTATATAAAAGAAACAGTTGCCGTATTGTATTAAGCCTGTATCCTCTCATATAAGCTTCTCACATATATACTTATAAACATTTGTTATCCATCAATAAATTAATCCTATTTATAATTCATAGTTAAGGACAGCAACTGTTATTCTAACAAAACAAGCTCGGTGCATATACGTAAGTACTTTTCGTAGAAAGCAGATTCGTTCAAGTATTGCACGGGGATTTCCATAGTAACATGACGCATCTTATAATATTAGTTTCGATGACATTCACAAGTGCAACGAGTATTTCCCCTAATAAACAATTTATGTCCATTTAAATAGTTTGAATGTTTTCTTAGAAAATGTTTTTTACCTTCGGCGATAAAAATACTTATCTAGCCTTTATTTGTCAGTAACTTTTATAAATTTAGTATGTTTACACTTGACATTCGTGATAGAGGTGACCATATGTTTACTTTTGAATGAGGAATACCATGGTACTGTCAAAAACAGAGATGACCGTATAACTACGTCACGAAGTGTTTAAGTTCACACTCTCATATCTAGAACAAGGACGGCTCTAGTCTCGACACGGCAACATTTGTACCGATCGATATACCACGATCGAACCACAGATTATGCTAAGGCGATGTAGAGACGTGTCGAATGCATATCTTGACTCGATATAAATCATCTTATTAACTATTGTTTCGGGAGGTGTGGTGTGAACGAAACCCGATCTTATCGCCCTCTGATGTGTTTTAAATTAACATAATAGGTTTTGTGAATGGATATTGCGTTTATTTGTTGTTCTTCTATGGGAACGCTTAAAGGGTTGTTAATATATTAATATTTATGTTTTGTTTAATGGGTAACATTTATTTATATAAAGTGCCTTGTACTCAACGTTAGCCTCAAAGAAAGTTATTGATCCTTTTTTGTAGTTACGTATCAATGAATATTCTAACAAGGTAATAAAAATTACACTACGTTAATTATTAAGCATTTTACAGAGTATATATATATATAAGATATAAGAACAAATATATTGGTATGAAATCAGGTATAGGTCGGTTTCCTCATAAATTACCTTTACAAACAAACCGTCAGCGTCGTTATCAAAACACCGTCTACATACATATGTTAGGCATTAACATATATTTAGTATTAGAATTGTTTAAAAACTTACTGAAATCTCCGCTTTGTGCATAATTTTAGAATTAAATTTAATAGAAGATCTGATATCTACAAATAATGATTAATAAAATATGTAGTTGATATGTTTTATTTGTTTTAGATGTGATTTTTAGCATTAGATTATAAATTTCTTTATTTAATTTGTAATAACAATTAATATTGATCATACACGATATTATTATGATATCAATGGGCCATCGGTCTAACAGTTCACCATGCTTGATAATACTTTTATTTATAAATATTATCTGCTTTTCTAAGAACACTTTAAGACCTACGAAAGTCTATCAGCAATAAATAAGGGTAGTTGATTGGTATAAAACATTTTTTTAATAAAGAATTACTAAGGTAATACAATCGAACTACATTTGGGAAATTTTATATTTTATTATAGATTAATCAGTATCATCAAGCCTTGCCGAAAATAGTGTAATACCGGACAAAACCTACCTTCCTTCAAAAGGAGGCTTTGCATTACCGTTAATTTGATAATTAAATAATTGCCGATTTAAAAGTATTTATTGAAAAATTCAAGATTTACGTTGACACTAAAAAGTAAGTTCATACCTACATCTATAGTATCTGTAAAACTGTACTCTCAATGTTAAAAGCAGAGTCAATAGTTATTTATTTTAACACTTTAGGTATAACAGCTGGACGTTTGCCTCCTTACCAACTAAGTCAACTACTCGTTCGGCTACACCATAAAAATTATTCTTGCTGTATGATTATCTGGTTCTGATTGGATCGAGTTATTCAGGAATCAGTCATGTTGCTAACAAGAGCATGCGTACTACAATTCAGGGATAGGGGTCCCCATTCTCCAGTAACACTGTCACCAACAAGATACGACACCACGAATTCTGTCATTTTAGGTTGGTGATCTGTGTGAGGATAGTACTGCCCCAGTCGAGCCAGCCCATTAGTACTGATATTAGTGTAGTTTAATTACCTCCGTTTATGTAAGTTAAGTACTTCAAGTCATACGGAAAACAGTAACAACAGCTAAGCGACATTGCTGTTTGCCTAAGATCAGAAAATAATAGAATGAAGAAAGTAATTATTTAGATAGATAGATAGATAGATAACTCTTTATTTGCACACTGTGTTATAGATTCACAAAACAAAACAGAACTTACATTTAATGTACAAAGGGCGGCCTTATTGCTAAAAGCAATCTCTTCCAGGCAACCTTGGGATGGAATAAAATGTTTTGAAAAGACAGTAGTTGACGGTGCAATGAGATTTGAAAAATTATAATTCGCTCATGAATATAACTTAGGAATGCATATATATCTCCATACGTGTACAAATAGATACATACGTATACATACAAACATACATACATACCAACGATATACATACACATACATTATTTAATACTTAACTTGAGTTTTTTGTGGTTTTCAAGGTATATACTAATTGTCCTACATAGGTTATTTTTTGGTTTAATATGTGTAGATACGAAAATTAAACTACCTACTTAGAATAATAGAAAAAATGAATAGAATTCAAGAGTGGTAGCCGTATCCTTATTGCGAAAGGGGTTGTCCCTATTAAGTTTGGTGACCTATGGTGGCCTAGTAAGATGCTTTTCCGCGCCTTGCATGAAAGAACCAGGATCATTGTGAGAATTTAACTTGTGTGTGCGTTATAAGTTCCAGGTTGTCAAGGTACTTATTGATATTCCTACCTTCTATATATTAGCTAGTATCTTTTCACAAATCATATAAATGTTTAGCTTCATTGGTGATAATTTAGTACTTAGCTTACACCTTGGATAAGATAACATATTTATTCTATTTGTTTTTTTTTTTCGTAATGTTTTATTTAAGTGACCAGTTTCTAAGATAAGATAAATAAATATAAAATATTAGGAACATGTTACATTACAAAAAGTTATATCTATCTACCTACATCCATTACTCAGTCGGTACTTTAAATATACTATTTATCTACTCAAACAACTTTTTGATTGTAGTGTGTCATCAGTAAAAAAAACCAAAGAGTTGAATGCCCCGGGTACATCGAATTAGTATGTATGGTGCTATCTAGCGGCGAACATGAGAACCTGCGCTGAGTCATTGCGGATGAACTATTTCGTATAAACAGGATGTTTTCATTTCGTGGTAATGTGCAAAAGTCGCTAGAAGTTCGTTTTTCCTGATCACAAGTTGGTTGGTTGTTTATTACGTCGACCCATAGCCTTACTCTTGACTTTAATTCCGACCGATCGGTATTGTGACGGCGATCGGTATTGTGTAAGATAAAAGTGACGGTCGCCACGTACATAAAGGTCAAGGAAACAGCTCTTGATAGGATTAGCTGGAAAGGGCTGCATCGACAAGGGCGACCTTAAATAAAGGATGAAGATGATAAATAAATAAATATTTCGGACATTTTACACACAACTCCATCGAGTCCCCAAACTAAGCAGAACTTGTATAATGCGTAACTACACAACTGATATAAATACATAAACATTATTTTTTTGTAAAAACATACATATTATTCATAGAAAACACCCAAACTCTGAAACAAATATTTGTGGTAGGTATGTAGTAGTATGTAGTATGATGATTACGTTGGAATAAATGAACTATTAAAGAAATCCTAAGCCTAAGTAATATATAGCCTGATAGGTAATTTTCATTATTACCAACTTCGTATATGTGTATATCGGTTTTGGCTGTAAAGGTAAGCTTATATCCTTCCTCAAGAATAAAAGCATCGCCATACCAAATTTGATTAAAAACGGTGTACCTAAGCCATGGAATTGTAAAAAACATGTAAACTAACAGTTACTTTCGAATTTTTATTATCAGTATGGATTTGTAACTTTAATTTCACCTATTTGTAATAACTAGCTCAGCCATGCAGCCACGTCTTGTATGGCCTTTTATTGCCCGTAGCCCGTAGTATGTAATATAGCAGAAACAAATTTATTTCCGATAAAAAAAGTTATAGTGAGCCAACCTTAAAAGATAGACATATGCTATCGCGGACTGTTTAGAACTTTTCAAATTGAACAATTCTGTCATTCATGATTTGTTTTTAAATTTTAACCGTTCACGGAGTGCACGCAGCGGAAGCTCTCAAGAGGAAAAATAAACCGATTTTGAAACATTCTTCATTTGTGCTCGGCTTCTATTAGTCTTAGCGTAATGATATATAATTTTTAGCCTTCTTCGATAAATGGGCTATCTAACACTGAAATATTTGTTTAAATCGGACCAGTAGTTCCTGAGATTAGCGCGTTTAACAAAGAAAAAACAAACACTTCAGCTCTATAATAGGTGTGATAGTTCTGAACTTCAAAAATCTATGAACATAAATCCATGACTCACAATTTTTATTCCACCAATTTTACCTCAAAACTTACCGTTTAACGGAAAACTGCAGGACAGGAACATGCATAATTTTGCAAAATTATGATTGTTTTTAAACATTTATACCCATTTTAGGGTTCCAAAGTTCATGACTCGGAACCCTTATAGTTTCGTCATGTTCGTCCGTCCGTCCTCGACTTACCGTTGAAACTTTTTTTCTCGCAGCTACCCCATTGTATGGGGTATCGTTAGATAGGTCTTTAAAAAACATTGAGGTATCCGTTTGTTAGTTATTAGGGTATTAATTTAACGGCTGGTTCAAAAAATCTAGAAAAAATCATTATGGTAGTTCATATGATGAACTTTAAAGGAAAACTATAACTGCTTAGATGACTTAGTTAGTTTAGGAGTTATAGAAGCCTAACTTGTAAAATACGCTTACTTGGAAAACTTCATACAAAATAACCGCATTAATAAGTAAACAACAATATAATTATTTGTTGGATACGATTTTAAATTTTCACATTATAATGAGTGACTGAGGAACCCTATTCCTGGCCTGTCACGCACTTGACCGATTTTTTCAGCTATTGTTGTAAAGTTACAATTTCAAGCCATGCCGAAACTATCACACCTACCTAGTCGTATATTTATTAATCCAGCTATTATAAGAATTAAAAATATACAATAATTACTTGTCGGAGGTGATTAGTAAGGCGCTGTTCAATAAATAACGCCTCATTATAATGGCGGCGAACAGATCGCTCGGTATTTCACGCGCCCTCCATGTATTGGGGCGCAAGCGCAGGGACGTAGTTAGAATACGAATGACTATGAATGGCATATTTATACAGACAGGTCCTGAGGTTAATGTGCTAGGAATCTATCCTTGAGCCTACAATAAAACAGATTTTTTTTCAAGGCAGAAGCAACGTTTATTTCAAAATATCTGAGCGTTTTTTACACGTCGATGAAAACTTCCCAGCTTCATTCACAAAAAAATAGTGTATTTAAAGAGACTAATACAATGACTACTACTGTAAAATATACTATCGGTAAAATAGAAATACCGTGCCAAGCAGTTAGAAACTGGAACTCACTACCAGCTCACGTGTTTCCTTCCCATTATGATCCCGGGTTCATTAAGGGGGCCAGAAAAAGTCTCGCACTAGGCCACCATAGTATGGATCGGCATCGCCACACTGCTTGAATTCGCGTAGGGTGTGGTGGTGGTGGATTCTACTATGCTTTCCATCAGGCATTGCTACCTAGGCAAGCTATTAAATGAAAAAAAAACATCAGTTATTTCTAGTACTATCATTGTGTAACTATATGTGTATATAAATATACCAAGCTAATGTCCTTACTATGCTAGCTAATGTATGAAATTACTAGTATAATGAGCGTTTTACAAGAGGGAAAGTGAAAACTTATGTATAAAAGTTATTACTATTTATTTAGACAAAAACATCTTACAACAGACGAAAACTATAGAACTCCCTCGATACTATAGAATTTATTCAATGAGGTTAAACTTAAATGTATAAACTGTACTTCAAATTTGAATGCACTTTCCATTTTCCTCACGCATATTTTCCCAGGTACGCTCCTGGCTTAGAAGGGCGTGGTGGTCGTGCGCCAGCGCGCGCCGCAAGCACGGGGCGGTTGCCCGCGCGCCGATAAATGGCCCGTCCGAACCTCACCCGCAGGCGCTTGCTCTGCTTTGCGCACTTTTGCTGGCCCTGGTCTCACTGTACGAATGTAGTTGTATTCAGTTTCGTAGTAGTTACGTGCTGTATAGTTGTGTTTACTATTTCCCATATTTTTACTACTGTAATAAAGTTTATATTGTTTTTTCAGTGCCTACTACCAGAGTTTAACTGTTACTTTAAATTCAAAGCGTACTTCCTTCTGAAATAATGTATACTAATGCGATGTACATAATTATGCTATTTATGAAATTTGATTATTATAATTTTTTTAAAGGTTTATTATAGAACATGGATAAATAAATTTATTTTCAAAGAATATTTTTAGCATTTATTGAATATTTTAAATAACATACGTATTAATATATGTTAGTATTAGTAGCACCTCAACTTGTTCCTATGTTTGTATAAAAGAATTAGTCCATAATTATGAGTAGATGCATGAATTACTTGTTATCACAGATAATGATAGTAATCTAATTATAAATTAAAAAAATAAAAATAAAATTCTTATGAAAATTCATACATATAAGGTATAAAAAACTACTTTCGCTCTCAGCTTCGCCTGCGTGTTAGTCGCTTATCGAGAAAAAAGTTGCCTTTTCACAGGCTCTAGACTATCTGTGTATCTTATTTCATTTAAATCGGTTCACTAGCTTTGGCGTAAAAGCCGGACAGACAGACAGACAAAGTTACTTTCACATTTATAATATTATTATAGTGAAGATAAATTTAGTGTCATGGAATTTAGTATGTATGTGTATACATACTAAATTCCAAGTTCTTATATTCAAATCATAGAAAATCTTGTAAAATTAAGGGATTTAATAAGTTTTAAACAATATAACAATGTTTTATTCTTTCGATAAAGTATGGGAGTACAGGACAGAAAAAAAGATTGAAGAGGACTCTTAATAAAACAATAGAGAAGTGAAGACGTCATAAACATGAATGATTAATGGAAATCTCTTACAACTAATATTATCCCAAACACCTAATCCTTTTTACCATGCAATCAAACGTAAGTGTGAACTAAGTTTTTTCATTCTTGTAATCATTCAATGATTCATATCTGAGGTGAGTCTGGTTTAATAAACAGCGATAATTAAATGTTGTACCATGAGTTGTTTATGCGGAGAGAGGCGCTGGGCCCCGCCTTGTAGCGCCCGCCCTGTTATACCGTAAGGGATTAACAAGGCGTCCAGCATTTCGAGTTACATTATAAGGTCTTTTGTTATTGCGACGGTTGATAAACTCTGTGCGAGTGTCAAAGACTGTTTTCATTCTACATGTATCACAATACCTGGGTAGATGCCATGCAATTTCGTTATCATGAAAATTATGGCGAAGACTGTCACAGATACTTTCCCAATAACTTTGTGGATAGATGAATTTTATAAAGGAAATCCGGTAACGGTTTGCAAACCACAAGTAATATTTCAATTATTATGTTTATTAACCTCAGTTATGATAGGAAATATCCTATCATTCAAGGTATTGATCACTATAATCTCTTCCTTTCTGGAATAATATTTGACACTGTAACAGTTGTTTATCCTAAGAATATTACTTGTATTAGCTTATGCCAGCGGCTCCGTGCGCGTGTATATTGGTATTGGTGGTATAAAATATTGTAGTCTATGTCATTCCTCAAGAATCAAAGCATCCCATTGTAAATTTTATGTATTCGGTTCAATCGTTTAGCCAAACAAACTACTCGTAGTGGTACACTATTATTATAAATTCGAAAGTAACAAACAAAGTTACAATTTATAATACTCGCACGGATTAGTGGTTTAGGTTTTAGTGAACAACAGCAACTTTTTATTTTAACGTTTCGTATCGTTTATAGAACTAAATGATATGTAAAGTTAAGGCCGAGACCGTTTAACATGAGACTTTGTGAATGACCAGTGTACACAAAGTTGTATGAAAAATATTTATTGATCCGATTAAAAATTCAGTTCAGTTCCGCAATCTAAATTAAGTCTCTCAAGATATAACTGTGCCAAAAATACGGAATATAGAATACGCAGAACGAATTTTAAAGGCATTCTTGTTCCAAATCTCAAGCATATTGCTAACAAATCACAAGCGAATGGGTCGTTTAGCCGCCATTTGTTGCCCTGGGCGCGCCGCGGGGTGGTAATTGTGTTTACAATACATCTCCCCCCCGGTTCTAACCCCCTTCCGCTCATTTCTCATCCTCAAACATCAGGGCAACGCTTAGCGATTTCACCTCGGGAAATCTGTAGAAAAGTGGAAAATGCGCGCTCGTATTATGAGAGCAGGTACGATAACTAAACGTCGGTGGTCGGGGTTGGCCTTTGTGTTCCTTCGAGCCGGCTAAGTCGCCTTTCAGAATTGAGTACGCAGGTAATGTCAGCTTAAATTAATGTTATTCGCGTATTTTACTGTAGAGTACTTCTATTGCAAGATATTTTGTATTTTCAGTTTTGGAGCAAATCGTTTTTCTATTTTAACGTCCTTTTTTAATCTTCAGTTATCAGTAAGAAAGGTTTGTATCAGTTCAAATGTAGCCTATGTTATTCCTCAAGTTTCAAAATATATTCATTCCAAATTTTATTCAAAACGTTGCAGCGGTTTAGCCGTGAAACTGTAAAATACAGAAATATAGAGTTACTTTCGTTATTTAAATTTTTGTAAAGATGAAAATATATTTTTTACCGACTTCAAAAAAAAAGGAAGAGGTTCTCAATTCGCCGGAATCTTTTTTTTTGTTTTTTTTTTTATGTATGTTCAGCGATTTCCTCGTTTATGAACCGATTTCAAAAATTCTTTTTACATTACATTGTGCGTAGCTGTCAGGTGGTTCCATCGTCACCATATCGGGATCTGATGATGGGATCCCAAGAATATCGAAGAAACTCCTCAAATATCATAAGCACAATAGTCGCGATTTGGGTACTCGGAACAGTTTTTTTTTGAAGTCGGTTTCTTTTTGTTAAATTATATTAATAATGGTAATACATATACTGAGTTAGTAAATGATTTTAGAAAATTAAGTTACGATTTTCTGCTGATATCGAACGTAAGTGAATGCACTTAACGATCGACACAAAAAAATATTTTAGAAGCTAGTTAAGCTTGAAGCGGCTTAAAATGTTGGACGTACGTTATACCTACGCATATATTTTGACTCAGTAATAATAGTCAAAACGCTAGCAAACTTTATTGAATTTATAACAGAAAGTTAGATAGCGTTGTCAGAGCAGCACGAGCTAGCACACACAGTATAATTTACTTAGAGCAAAGACAGGCATGTGTACTTAGATTTATATTTTATATTTATATTTTTTGGACATCTGAAATAAAAATAAAGATAAAGTCCAGATGCAAATCAGTCCTAGATTTTCATGTTAAATAATAAAATACAATATTCTGTATTTCCAAGTTACCACTGTGTATGATTCTCTGGAATAATCCTTCCCAACAAAGACTAACACTAAAATCTATAGAAATAAATAAAATTCTTTAATGAAAAACTATTCCGAGTACCCAAATCGCGACATTGTGCCTATGACATTTGAGGAGTTCCCTCGATTTCCTTGGGATCCCATGATCAGATCCCGATATGGTGACGATGGGACCACCTGTAAGCTACGCCCATTCCAATGCAAAAAGAATTTTTGAAATCGGTTCATAAACGACGAAATTATCGCTGAACATACATAAAAAAAAAAAAGATTCCGACGAATTGATAACCTCCTCCTTTTTTTTGAAGTCGGTTAAAAATAACACCAATGTAAAAACACAAACGCTTCAAGCAGCCATAGGAATATAAGTGACATATTCTAGAAATATATTCAAACATATTATAAAATATATTCTAAAATATATTCTTACTTCATAAGACCATGAAGGTGATATATCTTCAACAGTCTTTAAACTAAAATCGTTATAGAGACGGTTTATTTCGTTGCGTTGTATGTTACTACATATAGTGTGACACTTTAACTCAAAAGTTTTTTTTTAATGAGAAGAGAAGGCAGTATGCCTACATAGCAATAACAGTTTTAGCCTTAACGAGTTGGGGGTTGATTCTTATGAAAATCTCATAAAAAATAATAAACAATTTAGGTTCTGCGACACGCGCGATCTCTGTCGTTATACATCGTATTAACTCGAGAATACAGAGATTGTTTCTAAAAGAATTTTCCAAGAATGATAACGTTTATAAAACTTGATTGTGTAGGTTCAGGTAACTCTTTCGTTTTATACTGTCTCGATTTAAACAAGACAACCAATTTGTTAAAATGGCATTTATTTTGAGAGTTTTTACAATTTTTTGTTAGAAAAATGATCATTAAGAATTGTAAATATCTACTACTTCGACCACATATGTGTATATTTATTGTTTTTTTTTATTGTAAATTTAAATAGTAACCTACGTACCAAAACAAGAATGATACTTTTCTAGTGGTCAAAAAAATAAATACAATTATTGAAATGAATAAAACTCCCAAATTTAACACACTTCTCCCTAATTTGCTTTACTACAAAAAGCTTTTGTGTGACCATTCCCTTATTGTATAAACGAGCAAGTAACTAAGTACTACATGCAAGAATATGGATTCTCTAATTTATTTGTATTTTAGTTAGTAGGTAATACAGGCTCGTAGACGGACATGTTTAAAGATAGTAAGACCTCATTAAAAAAAAGCGGCCAAGTGCGAGTCGGACTCGCCCATGAAGGGTTCCGTAACAGCAAGTAACATCATATAAAAGTTCTTGTAGTTCGCTGTAATTTGGATCAATGTTTTTATAATAGTGTATAGATTGAATGAAAGGTAAATTTCAGTTTACGATTTATGTCGTATTAAAAAAAACTACTTACTAGATCTCGTTCACACCCATTTTCGTTGGTAGTTTGCATGGTAATATACAACATATATTTTTTTTAGTTTTATCACTCTCTTATTTTAGAAGTTACAGGGGGGGGGAACCACATTTTTCCACTTTTTAAGTATCTCTCGCGCAAACTATTCAGTTTAAAAAAAAAGATATTAGAAACCTCAACATCATTTTTGAATACCTATCCATAGATACCCCACACGTATAGGTTCGATGAAAATATTTTTTTTGAGTTTCAGTTCCAAGTATGGGGACCCCCAAAATGTATTGTTTTTTTCGATTACATCTACTTACCAAGTTTCATAAGTATAGCTCTTATAGTTTCCGAAAAAAGTGGCTGTGACATACGGACAGACAGACAGACAGACAGACAGACATGACGAATCTATAAGGGTTCCGTTTTTTGCCATTTTGCTACGGAACCCTAAAAAGACATTTGTGTAGCATTTTGTATGAAATACAGTAAAGAAACAGATGGGTTATCTAATGTTAAGTAACTGTCTAACCTATCCAGGCTTTTTCATCTACAAGGTCGCATCGGTTTAAAAATAATCGAGGCAGGCAATTTTCTTTAAAAAACATATTACAGTACATTTTACTCTATACGATCACACGTTTTGGCCTTGGAAGTGATTGGTTAGAGTGGTCAGCATATACTCTAGAGCAAACGGTTCGACTATTCCTTCCTGTGCAGAGTAGCCAAAATTCTTTTTTTGTTGTCAGTGTGGAAAAATCCCTTCGGATCTCAGGCTCCTAGGGGATTCAGGAGTCAGGAGTGTGGAAAACAGCCGATGGACGACTCAGGAGGCCCTACTGTGAGTTACTACTAGTTACTACGCACGAGAACTGGCTTTTCTTTCCTGTCGCAGTTAAAAACTGGAACTCACTACCAGTTTACGTGTATTCTTTCTATTAAGATCACGGGTCCTTTAAGAGGGGCGTGAAAGAGCATCTCACTACGCCGTCATAGTATAGGTCGACATCGCTACAATGCCTGCATTCGCAGAGAGTGTTGGTGGCTCTCACTCCTGGATTCTACTCAAGTAGAGTAGTCACTTTGGCAGGCTGTCAAATAAAACAAATAAAAACTTGTTATACCAATAATCTTAGTCATGTACTTAGGTAAGTACTGTATAATGTACTAGCTTTTGCCCGCGGCTCCACCCGCGAGTGTGTTGATTTTCGCGGTAAAAAGTAGCCTATGTCCTTTCCCGAGGTCCCATATATCTCTATACCAAAATTCATCAAAATCGGTGCAGCGGTTTAGGCGTGAAAACGTAACAGACAGACAGACAGACAGACAGTTACTTTCGCATTTATAATATTAGTAGGGATTAAACAATCAGTACTGTTTAATATCTTATCAGACACGGAAAAGTAAAAGCAAAAATATTTTCTTTACATAAAAATACATCGATCAGTTTCAAAAGGATTAGAAGATAGTTAAATATACATACTTTCTTTCTAAGGAGAGGTCTACATATATCCAGAAGATGGCTGTTAGCTTTTAGCTGTTGATGGTAGTAATAAAAATACATATAACATCCAACACAAGACGCCATCGAGTTCCACACCAAGGAGTGCTAGTATTAAGGGTATTAGACAACTGATATAAATACCCATATCCGTTTCTTTAAACATATACCTACATATTATACATAAAAAACACCCAAACTCCGAAACGCATATTTACAGATCATACTAGGTATATTACGTACATAGATCATTTAACTGCCTCGGTGGCTTAGTGATAGCGTATGCGACTGCTTTGCTTGAGGTTTCGGGTTCATTTCCCGGATATGACGATTCGGACGAGACAGTAGAGAATGATAACGGTAAGCCAGTTAAATGTTTCTTTTTCTCTTGTCAATCAGTTTCAATAGCAGCCCTATCACTTATATTTATTTTACACTTGTTAAAGCGTTCATTACCTAACATTAAAAATAAAACTTGCCATCGCTCGAAAGCAACAAGTGTATAATTCCTGGAATACCTAAGAAATGTTAAGTTTTAACCCAACATCCACAACATGGCCCAATTAAGGGCGGACAAGCGAAGCACCCGACTCTCCTTATAATTTATTCGCTGAGGATTTAGTTTTGTGCCACGTTTTTCCAAAGATCAAAATCTGAATCGTAAACACCTTGTTCACTCGTCTTTGTTATCGATAAAGTTTCGGTTGTAATGCGAGATATCGATTATAATCGATATTGGATTTCATTAGATTCCTGTTGGCGGTTATGATAATTTTCTGTTTAGCCGTTTCAAGTAAGATACAATCTTATACGTTTTTAATGAGGTTTTGAGTAAATTCGATTAAATATTTGTCTTTTACTTAATACAGTAGCCGTTTGTAATTAAATAGTGAGATGAAATCATGTTTTTATCAGACGACATTGGAATGCTTCCATAAACTGTGGGTAATTACGTAGATGTGGTTCTACGCTTCAGATATAATCATAAACATTTTGGATATATTTACAAAAAGGCTTGGATTTCATAAAATAAGTTCATAAATAAAAAATATATCTCTAACGATCTTCTTAAAACTACATTATTTTAGGCTGAACTTCTATAGACACTAAACAACTTGAATCTAAATGTTAAAAGACTTTTTCAAATGTAGGTAAGGTTCCTTATCAATTTCTTCTGTAATATTCTAACCAATAAACTGACTAAATTTAAAGGGATTTGAAGGCATATCTCGATATTAATGATTATGTTTGTGCTACTGTTATCTATTTAGATAATTAAATTGGAGTGTCTGTATGTAACATCAAATTAAACATATTGACCAAATGCATATCAAAGTATACACGGTACTGACATCAAAAGGCAATTTTTAAAACTGTTTTCTGCCTGTCTGTCTGTTTGTTCCGGCTAATACCTGGAACGGCAGGACCAATTTTGATGGAACTTTCACTGGTAGATAGCTGATGACCCAAGGAGTAACTTAGGAACTATTAGACAAGCTCGTTTCGCGGCGTAACTTACGATTTACAAAAATAACCTCGGGTAACACTGCGAGACAGTTAATAGTAAAAATGTATAAAATCATGAAATTGTTCTTTTCATCAATTAGTTGACATTATGATCAGTCCAATATTTATGATCTTTTATTCATCAATATATCTATACAAATCTGAGATCACGACTTTATCTTATATCTTTGAAAATATATAACGTACATATTATATTATACAATTATTTTTACCCCTCATACCCCTATGGTGTAACTATATCGTGCGTGCTTCATGCAGTCCCGAGCATCGATTCTCGGAACCCTTTAATTGCACCCACTCCGGCGCAGATCGAACGTTTAAAATCGATTTTTTTCTTCGATTTATTTCATGTGAGCTCCGAGTTCAAAATCGTGTTTTTGTTTTGAGATAGTGAACGCTGTGTATATGCAAATTTTACACACATATACAGAAACTTCTCAATTAATTAAATTGTGGGACTGATATTTTTAATATCGTGTTGAGTTAATTAACGTACCTATATTGTTAGTTTTATCAGCAATTTGTTAAAAATAAATTTGTTTAAAATGCAGTACATATACACATACCCTGTCGTTTTAATTAAAATCAAAATTTTGAAAATGAGATTTTTTCAGAAAAGTCAAGCAAGTGATGCTGCTTCCCCATTTTAGTGTTATAAAACTGAAATGCAGTAAGAATGGTTTATCCTAATCTTTATAAATAAATAAAATTTAAGTGACTGTTTTTAATATTAAATGAACACTTTTTTACTACATACAAATGAAAACATTTACAGTAAATAGTTTAAATAATGAAATAGTATAAAAAATAATAAAAAAAACAATTTTTAAAATGTTTGTTTGTCTGTTTGTGTGGTTTTGACATAGTAGATAGATGATGACATAAGTATTAACATAAACTATTTTTTTAAACTAGCAGCGCTCCGCGGCGTTTCTCGCGATTTAGAACAATAACCGCAGGTAGCACCGCGGAACTCAGCTAGTATGTTTTTTTTTATTTACTCCTACCGAAGTGACTCTACTCTGCCTGATGGAAAGCATGAGTAGAATCCGGGAGTCCCCTGCTCCTCATTGTGAACGCAGGCATTGCAGCATGGTGACCCTCACTATGGCGACCTGGTGTAATCCAACTGCATCATTGGGCCGCCGGTTCCTTTATCACCAACGAAATACGACAACAAGATATCTGTCATTTTAAGGTCATAACATAACAACTAATAAATAACTTACAGCATCATATTCCTACATCACCTGAAGGTTAACTGGTAGAGAATGCCTCATGGCATTAAGTCCGGCCTTGTACTGCATGTGCATTCAGTTTTTAAATAAATAAATAATTGTAAGAGGAAATGAAAAAATATTGCACTGACGGTGTGATTTGTATTAATTAAACACGGCCTTAGAAAACAACCCTTCTCACATCCTCGAGGGGAGGGATCACTTATAAGAAGCAGCTAAGGTCTTCTCCCTTTATATCTCACAAACAAAAAAAATATTGCTTAATTCTTGTATGAAACAATAAGCTGAAGTCTCGCGTTACTTGTCCTGACACAAATATTAGTACGTAATGTAAATATTTGTTTCGAAGTTGAAGTGTTGAAGTTGTTGTAGAAGTTGACAAATTTAATAAATATTTCCAACTTTTGTATCAATATATTTTCTAATACAGAATATTTGAAATACTTTTAATAGGGAAGCAAATAGATGTATGATAAACTCAAAGGAGTAGTAGATAACTATTTAATTGGTGACACAAAAATAGCAAGCCATTAGTCCCACTTTTGTAGTTCCAATAAGCGAAATTGTCGCACTCTCTCTTAGGGCGAACAAACAGTCAGCGAATGTTTTCACACCTATGAAACGCTTAAACAAATTTCATCTCAATTTATTAAGCAATAAAGTGCAATTTTCATTGAAATATTACTGCTAATCAGAATTGATATAAAATCAAGCAATTCAGATATTTCTAGCTAAAAGATTTAAGTTGAAAATTGTGTACCTAGTTACCGTCTCATTTACAAGCCAGCATTTGTATTAGATTTTCTGAAATTGAACTTTAGTTCTTGTGGCTCAAAGTAGAGTTTAGATTAAAGAAAAAGCCAGATATGGAAGGTATTCTGGTGATATTCGTGCAAGTAATGAGGTGAAACAATTCTAGGAACGAACAGAAGGACTTATTGGATATTTATTTTTAAAAGAATTAAATTTGCTACATTCTCCACACACGTTACTATGTAGAACTTTTATATTATTTTTAAAATTTCCGACTTGCTTACAAGTAGGTAATTTAATTTACAATATATATACAAACAAATAAAATTGGAGTGTCGGTATGTAATATCAAGTCAACAGTTTCTCACCAAATGCATATGGGGCACTAACACCAAAAAAACTTATTTTTAATTTTTTGTGTCTAACTTTTTTTTATTGTCTGTTTGTTGCGGCTAATATCTGGAACGACTGGAGGGATTTTGACAGGACTTTACTAGCAGAAAGCTGATGACATAAACAGTAACTTAGGCTAAATTCTTTTGAGACTAGCTTCTCTCCGCAGCGTTACTCGCAATTTACAACAATAACTGCGAGTAGCTCCGTTAGTTAGTAACACGAATATTTATAACATATTAACATTTAATTTTCTTAAATAGAAAATAAGTATAAACGATGCCAATTACAGCCAACACTTTGGCTCTAGGCGATAGATAACCACAAAGTTTTTTGTTCGGATAAGTAAAAGCTGGTCGGCACAATGAAAGAAGAAAAAGATACCAAGAATTATAACTCTCTGCATAAACTTGATAGAATGTACCACAATGAATGTGTGCCTCAGAAGATTAAAATTACAATATCTACGAAATTAATGTATCATGCCTCGAGTAGTTCTAAAATGTTTTCTATTCGACTAATAATGCAACTTTAAGCTGAATATACAACAGCTAACAAAATGCCTATTTGACGTACAGTCAACAAGGAGTCATGATCAGAAATCTGATTGTTGCATTATAAAAGTGAATCTTTATTTAGTATTCTGGAGATCACGTATCACTTTATTGCCTTTTTAAGATATATGGATGGTCACTCCACACTCCGGGAAAACCGCAAAATTAAATCAGTGCACTAAACTTTTCGACTTTTCCTTCCTGTGCCGAGCAGTCAAAAACTCACTACTGTAACTGACTACCAGCTCATTTCTACTACGATCACTGGTCTTTTAAACAGGCGTGAAAAGCATCTCAGTGGGTCGCCATAGTGTGGGCCGCCAATTATCTGCATTTGCAGCAAGTGTGCCTCATGCCTCCCATCAGGCAGGGTAGAGTCACATTGGTAGGCTTTAAATATAAGAAGACATAAAACTTTCTAATGTTATGTGATGATTGATCCGTAATAATTTCCTGAACTGATACAGACAGGAATTCCATCTGATTCTAATCCCACATTAAATTCAGTGTCAAATTTAACAAGAGAAATCGCAGAAATTCATTTTAAAATCAACTTAACCTTCTGCTTATTATGTTACACAGCCTATCAAGTTTGGAGCAAGGTGCAACAAATAAAATCGATCAGGTGTGTTTGTTTTATCAAGGTGCTACTTGACCCGATTGTTGTACATTTCATAATTTATTAAATGACAACCACTCTATGAATGGAGACGTATTAAATAAAAGTTACGAGTTGAAGGATGTTTAATACTTTGTGATCGTTTAATAGCATAGAGGAGTACCACTCTGTCAAAGCATAAGCCCAAAAAGGACCTATTATTAAGACACAAAATATATTTATGCGTGTGGAAAATAGGTTTTTAAATATGGTTTTGTTGTAAAACAAAATTAAAATCTAAATACTCAATACCATCTGATAGAAAACTAATTAACACCGTGGGTAGTACTACGTACGAGCAGCTAGTTTCCTTATATGCTTACGTACTAATTATATTTAAAGTAAAATTCATTATTACACTAAATTATCCCTTCAAGCCGCTGAGCTGTGAATTTTTACAGCTTTTTAACCCCTTCGACAGTTCAAAGACGTTATGCTAATTGAAATATCTACCCAATGCTAATATATCAATAGCAGGTGTACTATAGTGTTATATAAATATACAGTTTGATTATTCGGTACCACACTATTATTAGTATAAAGTTGCCAATTAAAATTGCTAGTGTTAAATATAACAGTTACTACATTTTTCGAGTTATTAAACAGCATTACAGATTTACGACTCGGCTTAAATTTAACATATTTAATACGTCTTAATGCTTTTCATTTACTTTACCATGCCAAAGTAGTTATTTATAAATATACTTTAGAAAAATGTATTCAAAGTAACATCGTTAGTATATGTAGTTGTATGTTTTTATCTCAAACAAATACTATGTATTTGTACATCGGTTTGCCACAGTAATATGTTTATACGAGTAATACACCTTATTAAGAGCTGGAGCTTGTAGTAGGATCAAAAACTGTGTTACAAATCTCCAGGTTCTCCTCTTATTACAGAAATTTGGATCTATCTAAGACTAATATCTGATATATCATCATCTATATAATATCTGATATATCATCATCTATATAATATCTGATATATCATCATCTATATAATATCTGATATATCATCATCTACATAAGATCTGATATATCATAAGATTTTTTAAGATTTGTTAGTTAATAGTTTTTGGTTAATACTAACAAATCTTACGTATTATCTAAAGATTCGATAACCATAGTGATTTTTAGACTATTACATAACTGCTGTAAATTATGGAAATATTGAGCTTAATTGGTATAAAATAAGAAATTAAGTTTCCTAACAAATGATAAATAATTGTAGATCTTAGCTATCTAGAATTTAGGTATTTTGTAGTGTAATTATGGAATTACACTTGCCGTTAAACTTGTGTTGTAATTTGACAATTGTGGTGTCTATCTTGATAGCGGTGTTCTGGTCTGCTTTGCAAAGATTTCGAAGTAATTGCAAATAATTACTCTGGTTCATTTACCTTATAAAACATAAGTGGAAACCCTAAAGCTGTTTAAAGAATATTAAACTAAATTAATGCTTCCTTCATTCAAAAATAACGAGATATAATAAAATTAATATGACCTGTTTTTGTGAGTTTTTATCGTTTAAAAATAAAGTTACCCTTAGTTAACCATTCTATTTTTGAATCTAAACGAAAACAAAAGGAGGTTGTACGAACATTACAATCGCATGTAACCAGGTCAGCGTCGTAGAAGGTACTAAAAGGTGCGTGGTTAACTTCCGCTGGAGGGCCGGAAGTAGCCGCGCAATCAGCCCAATAAACCGACCGCTAAACAACTAGCAGCCCGCCGTACAGGTGCTCGCATTCAAAGGGTAGGATTTGTTGAAATTGAAAATGGAACATACCATTACTATTTTTTTTTTTTAATTTTCATTGATAGTTTTGGAAATTACTTTATTAAATGCTTTATTTTCAAAGAATAAAATAGCACAAAAGTGTTTTTTAAGAGTACCTACTGATTTGAGTGTAATTATATTTCATGTATATATGTACTGTATATACTGACGGACCTGTTGGTCTAGGGCCTTTGGCATTCTCGCCTAAAAAGATAATTGTGTAATAATTTTTATATATGATAATTTTCTATGTATAGTATGTATGTATTTACAAAAAAAAGGTTATTTATGTATTTATATCAGTTGTCTAGAACCCATAACACAAGCTCTGCTTAGCTTGGGGCTAGACGATGTTGTGTGTCAGATGTTCAAAATATTTATTTATTTATTTGTTTATAATATTCTGTCTAATTTATTTATCCCGCCGAATGCCCACGTGCATATAGGTTATCGTGGTAAAGAGTAACTTATAGCCATCCTCAAGAATAAAAGCATATCTATGTCAAATTACATTGAATTCGTTCAAGATATTTTATGTACTAAAACTCGTAGCTTCATGGAGCATAAGAAGAAATTCTTAAATAGTGAATAGTAGTACATTATTAAGTTCTATTTAATCACAGTCTTCGATAGGTGGAGGTCGGAACAATTTTTTTACCTTCTTAGTGTAGCAAATACATATTTCATTGTAACATATTAACCACCATTTAAGCTGTGGCACGTCATCTGCCGTCTACGACTTCAAGAAAGATCAGTTAGTTAGTACCAGCTCACTACTACTCTATTTTGCTAATCTGCCAGCTCGTGACAACAAGCTTTGCTTGTATCTCTTCGTTCCAGCTTTGATTCCTTTGAGGACTCGCACCCATAGTTCTCTTCACTTCTCTATGAGCTATTTTTTTTTATTTATTTATTTATAAAAAAAGCTCCTAGATAGATAATATATATTTTAAACTTACATTACTGTTATTCGGGAGGCATAATACTATGGACACCTTCTGTAACAGTACAGTAATACACCCGCATGTCCTTATGACGTTTTGAAAACATATCCATTTAGAATACCAAATAAGTTAAATGTAAGTCGCGTATGCATCACAAATAAATTTAGGAGAATAAGATCCTTAAATGTGCAAAAGGATAATGGCCGTTTTCTCGAAGGTCTTATAATATTAAGAGACCTCTTAAAAAGAGTTAGGTAACTCTTAGACATATTATGGTTCAACCGTTGTAACCATAGTTGGTATCAACCGTTAGGGAATAACTAAATGCTTAGAATTTTCTTAAAATTTAAGGGCTACCTACGTTAGGGCGTGTCTAGAAAATAATTAAATATTTCGAACATCTTAGAAAGGAGACGTCTTAGATATACTTGATGAAAACAGATATAAGGTACTTAAATGTTTGTGCAAAAGGATAGATTACTTTAGTAAGTTTTGAGTTATAAACTAAAAATCCTATTAATACTCGGCTTAAGAAATGAGAAGTAGTGCTTATTAAAACAGTTAGTATTTAGGATTAGCAAACGTATTCGGTTGGTCAATTTGCATAACCTCTTTTTATACAAGTTCGTTTTATTCAAGTTCGTTTTAACTGTATTCAAACTACTAGAAAGGTTACGATTACACATACCATTCAAAATTTTATTACAGTTTTCTTAGTATTCCTTACAAGCAATATTTTTAATTATATATATTTCCTTAATTTAGATATTCAGTTCTAGTTAGTTTATTTGCAATATACTTAATACATTTTGCAACTTACCAAAGTTCGTGCTGCAACTTTTATTTGTGAATTGTTTTAATTTTTCTATAGTATATTACGTTTAATTGCAATACACTGTAATATAAATCTGCCTTTATCCTTTGCCGACTATCGTCCAATCTCCATTCTCCCCTTTCTCTCCAAAGTCCTTGAACGCCTTATCCATACTCAGCTGTCTAAATTTCTGTCCACAAACCAGCTACTGAATCCACTGCAGTCTGGCTTTCGACCCGGGCATAGCACCACAACTACCCTAGTCCATATTACGGAGGACATCAGATCTGCCATGGAGAATGGCGAGCTGACAGTTCTAACACTCCTGGACTTCAGTAATGCATTTAACACCGTAGACTTTAACGTCTTACTATGCGTACTGCGCTCCTTTAACATATCTCCAACTGCGATTGACTGGTTTCACAACTACCTGTCTGGTCGCCGACAGCGCATTAGTATTGACAAAACTGTATCTTCATGGTGTAGTACTACAGTCGGTGTACCATAGGGCGGCGTGCTATCTCCTCTACTTTTCTCTGTTTTTATCAACACCATCACAAATAATCTATCTTCTTCCTACCACCTATACGCGGATGATCTCCAAATCTATACCAGGGCACCCTTGCATAGTCTCACTGATGCTGTTAACACAATTAATGCTGACCTGCGTAAAATATGTGAATGGAGTAATACCTACGGCCTGAAAATCAATCCATCCAAAACTCAGGTAATAGTTATTGGAAGTTCGCGATTGATCTCCAAAATTGACTGGACAAAACTGCCTATAGTCATTTGCAATGGCACAACTATACCTTTCAGTGACAAGGTAAAGGACCTGGGGATTTATATTGATAGCAAACTATCCTGGGCTCCTCAGCTGCAAGAATTGAGTCGCAAAATGTTTGCCGCTGCAGGATCTTTGCGCTGACTACGCTATTTTCTACCAATTTCAACCAAGGTTGCTATTACACAATCTCTTCTTTTTCCCATCCTTGATAATGCTGATGCCAGTTATCTAGACCTCACAGAAGACCAATTGAATAAGCTTGAGAGACTCCAAAATCTTTGCATAAGATTTATATTTGGATTACGTAAATATGATCATATCTCCGATTATCGCAAACAGCTTAAGTCTTAACTCTCTCGTCTTTACAATATTCTTTTCAATCCTCTTACTCCAAACTATCTCAAATCCCGGTTTATATTCCTGCATGACACGCACCACAAATCTTTGCGATCGTCAGAGAACCTGAAATTGGGAATGCCAAGACATACCACTAGATTCCTCGACCAGTCTTTTTATGTCCAAGCAGTTCGATTGTGGAACGCCTTACCAGTCGCAATCAGACATGCGCAGACATTAGCTGCTTTCAAGAGACTGGTAAAGGAATACTACTTGGGAGACTATAAGGACATGTAAATAGTTTACAGTGAATAACTTTTTATTACACTTATTTATTCTTATCTCTATGTATTATATTTATTGTATACACTATGTGTTATTATTCCCTAAGTACTCAATTCCCTTAAGTTCTAAATTTTTTAATACACCAGGAACTACCATATACTTTCCATGTCTTTCTTTCCATCTCATGGTTGCCTGGAAGAGATTGCCTTCGGGCGATAAGGCCGCCACTTGTACCTTCTAGTGTAAGCTACCGTTGTATGTTATTATTCTGGTGTACAATAAAGATATGTATTATTATTATTATTATTATTATTGTTTCTAATAGGATTGGAAAATAGGTATTTATAATGGGTTGAAAAATAATAATTTGCAACAAATTAACATAGTGTAATTTACACCTTCAATTGTTATAACTGTGAGTAGATATATAGTGACAAACTGTGACGTTGATATAAAATTAATATTAAGACGCTGAGTGCAGCCAATGACCTTGAGCAATGGATACACCCCTTTTTGTTCGATAAAGCAGCGCCGCGTTTGAGACGCGGTTCGTTATCGGTACTACCACAGTCTCCGAGAACTAATATTCGTCTTTGAATTTGCACTCTTCTTTTAACACAGGGCCTTAGAATATTTTAGATAGGGCAAAATAAAAATGCTATCGTAATGGTATGATAAAAAAAGTCATGTGGCACTCGGAGACTGCCGCGGTAAAGCTATTGCATAGCATTTTTTATCAACTTATGCAATTTAATTATTTATTTATTTTTTATTAATATAGTATTTTTTTATTTAATATTAATCCCAGTTTACAAAACAATATACACTGTCTTTTTACCAACATACATTCTAACAATATTATTGCCAAACAATACAGTCATAGTATATAATATGAAACTATTCTGAACGCGACGATACCGTCAGAGCTCAGCGAGAATGTGATTCGTGTATGATGCAAAACTACATTCTGCGGTCCATCTCCTTCAGAGCTATTTTCCAATAGTCTTCTTTTGCTGTAAATAAATAGTCTATGAATTGTTAGTTAGATTTGAGTGACATTTCAAGACGTGCAGTATTTTACACTGTTCTTACCTTGGAACTTCAGAACATTGAACGTTTTGTGAGAATTCCACATTTTGCAACCTGTGATTAAATAATAGTATTTATTTAATTTAATATCTTTATTACTTAATTATTATGATGATAATATTATGCGGTTAGATACACTATCAAAAATGACTATGCATAAAATAAGGCCATCATATGATACATTGTGTAACTAAAATGGCAGAGTCTACGACTTTTGTAAGTCTATGTTGCAGGACTGCCCTTTATCACAAAAATAGCATGTTCATGTGTGTTAAGGTTTATAACAAACTGCCCCAAAAGCTAAGAGAACTGTCATTAAAATTGTTTAATGCACGCCTAAAAAATGGCTAACTGAAAAATGTTTCTACACCATTAAAGAATTCTTAGAGTCTAGAATAGAATAGAATTGTATAGATATAGCTATATCTGTTTGTAACATTTATTTACCTTTTGTTTTCCTTAGTCCTTTTCTTGATGTTAGAATTATATAACGACAAAAAATTTAATGAATAATAAATTTTAAAATTATAAGTTAAGTATGTAAGTGAGTTCTAATCTAGTTATCGAAGCGTAATACCTAAGTACATAGTTATATTTTAAGTAGATTCCTTTCACACAATTATTACTTTTTAAATATTTGCATGCTATCTATATGGCGAAATGTGTCTCGCACTTTAAACATTAAAACCACCTATTGTAAAAACCACATTTTATGCAAATAAAGATTATTATTATTATTATTATGTACGTTACGTTCTTCAAGACTAAAGCTGGAAACACATTATCGGACGCGGCTGACGGACGCGGCTAACAGCCGCCACTGTAAATTGTACATTATTTTATTAAAACACTAGTAGAGTGCCTTGGTAATATATTTTTATTCAATGTATTAAAATATTGACTCAGTAATATACATATTTATGATAATTAATTGATTTTAGTGGAAAAATAAGTGTGCACAGTCGGACATTCGGACGCTCAAGGTCAGTCTGTCCACGACTTACGTCCGATAGTTTGCACAGCTGAGTGTATGTTCATACTCTAGATCACGGCTATCAGCCGCGTCCATTAGCCGCTTCCGATAATGTGTCTCTAGCTTAAGCTTGTTCCACTACACAGTTGACAGTTTTTAGGGTAATGAAACTACATTACGTCTTTGTAAGGATATCTAGTTATATAATCTTACATGTCAATCAAATTATAAGTTTATTAATAAAATAAATTATTCTTACCTTATAGCCTCCATCATAATATGATTTTGTTTTGTTTTTTAATAAAGTTTTTTAGATTTATCAGCTAAATATAGCGCGCGAGTCGAGCGACATAGGTCCGTTTAGCAGGGCGCCTCAGCGCTCACTGTCGTTCTCCATAGGAGTGACAGAGAAAAAGCGCTTGAAATAGAAGGGCGTAAGTGCCAAACCACAAAATTCGTTATTTTTTGTAAATGTTGCAATTTTAAAAAAAATTAAAGTTAACCATTTCCTTCAGTTACATATGATACACAATTTTACTTAATTTCATTTACATTACTTAAAGCACAACTGTGTAAAGTCAAAATTTAACTATTTTCAGAGGCTACTTTGATTATTTTTTTTATCGAGTGAAGTTTTTCAAATCGTGTTTTGGAAATAACCACTATGTGTGGAATATGTTCAATTATAAAGACATTGATTTTGGTAATGATATGAGCGATAGGTTTTTATACAAAACGATCTTTATTTACCTCTATTTTGGTTTTCAGCCCCTTAATTCCTTAAATACCTGGAAACCAAACCTCCATAATTTTCCATAACTTTTGTAGTAACATTTTTTGAATTAGGTAACAAAAACCAAGAAAGATCTTCAAAATATAAACTCCATACTGGAATTAAAGTTGCCTGCGATTGATCAACTACTGTTTAAAGTTTTCATTTTTAAATATTGCAATAAACAAGCCAAAAATATGACAGCATTATTCATCAAAATTCTGTCAGTTTTTGTCGCGGTTTGTCACCTGTCTTAGACCCTCGGCCTCGTTCGTCCGTTATTATAGTCGGCACGATTAGCATACTTTGGCCTCAAAAAAAAAACTACTCGCCCCCAATTCTGGACTTAATATTCAATACGTTTACACCAAATAATAATTACAGCAGTTCGTCTGCCGAATGCATTAAAGGGTCGTTTTCCTCGTATAGATTATAATATTAATGTAGCAAGGAGGGCGCAAGGCAGGTGTACCAGCCAACGTTATTAAGTTACAGATACTCAATACCCCACAGTTTCTTTATTATTATGAGACGCGTACGTAAATAACGTATTAAAACTTGCAATAAATTAGATGTATTCTATGTATTTGCTTGTCAACGACTTCTCTGGTTTTAAATAAGTATTTTAGTCGTAATGTCGCCTCCACTTTAAAGTTGAATTCCTTCTGAGAGTTAATCGTTTCTGTTTAATTTAAATGAACTTTGATCTGTTATCTAATAGAAGTAGTTCTAGGAACACAATGTTCTAATTCCAGCGTATAATGAAACGGGTTTCGTTGCATCTGATGCTTTTTAATGATCAAGATTTGTTTACTAAATAAAAAGTTTATGTTTATCATTAGTAAGTAATGATCCCAAAATTGTTTTAATATGTTTACTGATTTTAACAAGGTTTATGGAAATAAGTACATGTTTAATTTAACTCGATGTATATCAGTATATAAATACATAAACATACTTTTTTTTGTAAATGCATACATATACACATACACTAGACAACTGTGTCTAGTACCCGCAATACAAGCTCTGCTTAGTTTGGGACTAGATAGCATTGTGTGTAAGTTATAAATTTTCACTGTGTCACTGTACATATTATTACTCTTAATATGAACTGACATAAATTAAACAAAACAAATAACAGGTAAGTCACCTAATCATCAAGTCCTACACACAATAATAAAGTCACCCACTAAAAGTACTTTACATTATTCAAAAAATTTTTGATACTGATCAAGTTATAAATGTCAACTAACACCAACGTAAGCGCCTGTTTCGGATAACTATCTCATCAATATGCAGGTATTAGGTATGCCTCCAACATAAAGGGAAGGTTCCAACTAAACGAGGTGATGCTGCACACAGTTTTTTATGGTGCTGTAGTTCATGACTCGGACCCTTATAGATCCGTCATGTCCGTCCGTCCGTCCTCGAGCTACCGCCCAAACGGTAAGAGCTAGAAAGATGAAACTGCATGAATATAAATAAATAAATAAATAATGTGTTGTAACGTGTGTACAAAGTGCTACAATAAAACGTTACACGTAAAGTGGGAATGATTTTTTTTCTAGCGTCTACCCCGTGGGGGGTATCGTTAGATAGGTATTTTAAAAATATTGCGAGGTTACTAAGATCATTTTTCAATTTCTTTATCCGTTTGCTAGTTTTTTAACTTTAAAGTGCATTTTTTGTGACAACAGGGCGTGTCTCCCATCTCTAAAGCTAAACGTATGGCTCGAAAAATTTGAAAAAATTCATGATAGTAGTCCATACAATAAACTTTATAGAACAACTATAGCGGTTTTGATAACCTATATATAGGGGCCTAACTTGTAAAATTCACTTACTTTTAAAACTTCTTACAAAAATAAAGAAATAATAAGTAAAAATAGCAATTATCTATTGGACACCATTTAAATCTACCTACCATAATGGGTGATTAAGAAACCCTATTCTATGCGTGGCCTGTCACGCACTTGGCATTTTTTTAATATTTAAGACTACAAAAGTGACTCTACTCTGACAGATTGAAAGCATGAATAGGATCCAGGAGTAGGGGCCACCATCTTCACTGTGAGTGCATACAATGCAGTATGGTAACCCACACTATGGTGGCTTAATGAGATGTTGCTGTTTGTCTGATGATGACCGGGCCTCCTGTCTCACACTTACCAACGAAAGACGACAGCACGAATGGTCTTCTGTGTGAGGGTAGTACTAACCGGCCCATTCGTCCTGAAATCAACGAAGCTCTACTACCTACTTTGATGTTGTATAAATTAAATATTAAGAATTTGTTTCTTGGTGCGAGTGGTAACTTTTGTTGTGCGATACAGATTACTCCGTAGTTCAGTTTGTTTTCGTCAGATGACTTCGAACTATGTGTCCTTTTAAGTAGTGAGTTTGAGTGTCGCCACATTTCTACGCTAAAACTACCTTTCACCTTTGAAAAGATATTTATAGAAAAGTGTTATAATATGATTAAATTTTGTTATCTTCTCCAATATAAATCAAGTTTGTTTGTAGATTTTTAATATTAATAAAATCTTTAAATAAATTAAATGCAAATGTAATGTCGACTATAATTTGTGTCTTTGTTTTCTTTGCTAATCTATTTGTAAATAGAGTTTACAAATTTATCACCATCATCACCATTCATCACCAGTCCATTGCTGGATATAGGCATTTTCCATCCTTCTTGCACTCTTATCATTTTTTAAATATTTATTTTATTATAAAATAAATATTTATTTTATTACTAACTAGCTAAGTCCCGTGGTTTTACCCGCGGTTGTTGTAGTAAATACGAGTAACGCCGCGGAGCAAAGCTAGACAAAAAAAATAGTCTAACTTACTTGATTAGTCATCAGCTAATCAAGTAAGTTAGACTATTTTTTTCACGGCTAGACCTATTTTAAAGGGACCTTTACTTCTACTAGTAAAGGTCCCTTTAAAATAGGTCTAGCCGTGATAGAGATAGGTCGGCACGAACAGACAGACGGACAGAAAGGCGTATATACAGACAAAAAGAAATGCATTTTTGGTGTAAGTAACATAGTAAAAACATACAGACACTCCAATTTAATTTATTTGTGTAGATATAAGCAACACTTTTATTCCATACCATAAATTCAATTTAACTGGCTTTAAAGTACTACATATATAAAAGATGCTGCGACTGAATCGTGAACCGTTAGCACTTTTTAAAAGTTGGTTAATTCTTTATTTATATATCTAATATATAAAATTCTCGTGTCACAGTTTTCGTTGCCATACTCCTCCGAAACGGCTTGACCGATTTGTATGAAATTTTGTCACCATATCGGGTAGGTCTGAGAATCGGCCAACATCTATTTTTCATTCCTCTAAAACGCGAGCGGAGCCGCGGGCATCAGCTAGTTTATATATAGAAATATAGTGACTCCCTACTTATAATATTTCTTCGCAATTGACTGGTATGTACAGTGACAAACTTTTAATAAATCAATATAAATATTTCGGACATCTTACACACAACGCCATCTAGTCCCAAACTAAACAGAGCATGTGTTATGGGTACTAGACATCTGATATAAATAAATAAACATACTTTTTTATTACTTTTTTGTAAGAAACAGTCTTATTTTTTTATTCAATTAAATAATAATAATGTATTAATGACAATTAAACATCGTAACAGTAAGATAGCATTCAATCTATAAAGTTGCAGTCTATCTAGTCTATTTCAGAATTAGAGTATACTTAATTCATTAATATCCAAATTTTCAAAAAAAAAAAAAAACGACGAATAAGTATGCAATCATAAATTGCGCCACAACCACCACACACACACACACACAACACGATTGACGTCTATTTTTTTTTTACTAAACTAGGTTATATATATCGGCGCAACACAACATTCAAAGAAATAAGTCATCGCTGCACGTGTTCTTAGTGACGTAAACAACTCGCAACGATCGACCGCCCCACTACAATGCCTATAAAAAGCCGCCCGCTACAGCGGAGAGAAGATTCGTTTGTCTGCGCTCGGACAGCAAACACCTAACTTATTGTGAAATATTTGAAGTTGTGCAATCAATACTAATTAAAAGTGAATTCTATTTGAAGTAAAGTTTATTTTAAGTTATTTCTGAAAATGAAATACTCCAATAATAATAATAGTAGTGACGTCACTGTCTTTAAAAACATTACCGGGCACCGCCGCTTCGTCATCAGAAGTTGGGATTACCATGTGTTCTAGACTGTTCGCTATCTAAATTCAGTGTTCGTTGTGTTTCTTCATTCGAATCGATAGTTAAAGTTTTTGTAATAAATAACTACCGACAACAACAAGAAAAATAAAATGGAAAGTTAATTGACAACGTCGGAACATAGAAATCGTAAATTAAGTGACATGCAGCCTATATCGGGTTTTGAGTAACAATTGCAAACGAATTTCAATCGTTTTTGTTTTCAGAAATGTTATTAAACGTGTGATACTTAAATTAAAAAAAAAAAAGTGGGTACTTCACTATGTTTCGGTAAGTTCGTGGGTATAACGCTTTCTTTCCAGCTAGTAAACATTCCAAACGATAGAAGATGCATCCGTGCTTATATGGAAACAACACAGAGTTCAATGTAAAGGAGATGTAATCCAGTTCACCAGTACCGACAGGGTAATGAAGTGAGGTTACCGAAAGGCTTGTGAGTTGTAATTGGCGCTACACTGGTAAGTTCGAATCATATTTTCATATCAGTGAAGGCCGAGCTTATAAAAGGTTTAAGCACTAGTCAGTGCGTACTACAGTGTGAGAGTACAAGTCTGTACCTGGCTGACTATTTTCTGGGCCAAGTTAAAAATTCTTTCGTTATAATGACCCCAGTGCTGGTTATTTTTAATTCTTCCTTCCCCACAGAATGCTCGAGTGTTTGCACACACACTTGCGTACTACAATATCTTCTGAACTAATGACGGTTTTCGTAAGCAGCCTAGTGCTTATCTCAGCGGCGAACTTCAGTCCTTTCGCTATCTACGCGCGTTGAGCGTGTACTGTGATCTGCGGTCTACTCTCCGTCAGGTGAGGTGTGGACCTGTGGTCTGCACACCGTCTACGCGACGTGAAACCTACGGCCTGTTCGCCGTATGTGCGAGGCGCAACCTGGATACTCACTATCTGAGGGAAGTATAACCTTTGTTCTCTTCGCCGTTTAGCAAATGAACGCTGGATGCGTGCTCAGCCCACTTCGAGAGAAGATGTGTTTAGGCCTTTGAGAGTACATACGAGAGTATGGGCTTCTGTTTTAACAGCTTTGCTGTTATGAGAAAGTGTTTCAGTGTCACACATTCATAGTTTGAAATCGTTTGGGTCTACGCAATTAATGCGTGAAAATGATGGGCTAACTAGGGTGCCTCTACCTGGGTGGTGATCACACATCACGGATGATGCGGGTTGTCGTGATCACAGCTATTATCATTTTAAATTTGATACTAAAATCTTGATGTTAAGAGTTTTGTTTTGAAGTTCTCTTTATTTACTGGTGCAATGACACGAGAGACAGAGCTATGTGATGCTGTTTGTTAAATGTTGTTTCAGAGTAGCACACAGAGGCGTGTGTCCTGCTACTTCCGCTCAACAACCTGATTATACAAGGGAATCGCGACCTGAATGCACCGGTTGTCGGCTTGCTTAAAGGAAGTGCAAAGCTACAGGAACCGACCGTATCGGCGTTAGAAGACTACACTCCAGTATCGGTTAATGAGCCTACACCATCCACTTCACAAGCCAATGCAACAGAACAAAGAAAGAAAGAAAGAAAGAAAGAAAGAAAGAAAAAAAAAAAAACAAAGGAACTCAGGTTATGTTTTACAATCCTATTCTACGCAACACAGTACCACAGTGTACGACATGACTTATACCACAGTGTACGACATGACTTATACCACAGTGTACGACATGACTTATACCACAGTGTACGCCACGACATAGTACCACAGAGTACGCAACGACATAGTACCACAGAGTACGCAACGACATAGTACCACAGAGTACGCAACGACATAGTACCACAGAGTACGCTACGACATTGAGTACGCCACGACATAGTACCACAGAGTACGCTACGACATAGTACCACAGAGTACGCCACGACATAGTACCACAGAGTACGCCACGACATAGTACCACAGAGTACGCTACGACATAGTACCACAGAGTACGCTACGACATAGCACCACAGAGTACGCTACGACATAGTACCACAGAGTACGCTACGACATAGTACCACAGAGTACGCTACGACATAGTACCACAGAGTACGCTACGACATAGTACCACAGAGTACGCCACGACATAGTACCACAGAGTACGCCACGACATAGTACCACAGAGTACGCCAACACATAGTACCACAGTGTACGCCAACACACATAGTACCACAGAGTACGCCAACACATAGTACCACAGAGTACGCCAACACATATTACCACAGTGTACGCCACCACACATAGTACCACAGAGTACGTCACAACACATAGTACCACAGAGTACGTCACAACACATAGTACGCTATGCTCATATCCTACCACAGTGTAGACGTCAATATAATTAAAGGTACACAGATGCCAATTCAAAGAAAAATATTTACGTTTTACAGATAAACTCATCGGAAAAACATCAACAACACGGCTAGTGCAGAGCGCGCACTGCCGGTCAGAATGGTCGTATCGGCGCAACACAACATTCAAAGAAATAAGTCATCGCTGCACGTGTTCTTAGTGACGTAAACAACTCGCAACGATCGACCGCCCCACTACAATGCCTATAAAAAGCCGCCCGCTACAGCGGAGAGAAGATTCGTTTGTCTGCGCTCGGACAGCAAACACCTAACTTATTGTGAAATATTTGAAGTTGTGCAATCAATACTAATTAAAAGTGAATTCTATTTGAAGTAAAGTTTATTTTAAGTTATTTCTGAAAATGAAATACTCCAATAATAATAATAGTAGTGACGTCACTGTCTTTAAAAACATTACCGGGCACCGCCGCTTCGTCATATATATAAATAACTAGCTGTAGCCCGCGGCTCCTACCGCGTTTATGTTGGTTAGCGCCGTAAAAAGTAGCCGATGTCCTCTCTCAGGCTTCGAACTATCTTCGTTTCAAATTATATTGTAGACGAAATTGTTCTGTAGTGTGGCGTGAATGCCCGACAGGCATACCGAGAGAGTTATTTTCACATTTATAATGTTGGTAAGGAAGTAAGGATTAAATATTCATAAATGTATAAATATCAGATAATACTATGTTAATTAAGTTTCTTAAAGAATTATTTTGCAGTTGCATTTAATTCTGAAGCAGTTTTTGACTTGAACATTGAATATTCCGCAGAGACTAAATAACAACAATAATGAAAATAAACAAAAAAACTAAAATACGTTACTTCATACTTAGTATATCACGTATATATAGTGTATCACGCGTAAATTACATTTCGAAACATAGGTCAATACTAATAGTAAAGTAAACAGTAACAATCAATCTATACATACAAAAAAAAGCGGCCAAGTGCGAGTCGGACTCGCCCATGAAGGGTTCCGTATGAGCAAGTAACATCATATAAAAGTTCTTGTAGTTCGTTGTAACTTTCATCGATGTTTTTATACTAGCGTATTGATTGGATGAAAGGTAAATTGCGTGTTACGATTTATGACGTATTAAAAAAAACTACTCACTAGATCTCGTTCAAACCAATGTTCGTTGGTAGTTTGCATGGTAATGTACAACATATATTTTTTTTAGTTTTATCACTCTCTTATTTTAGAAGTTAGAGGGGGGGGGACACATTTTTCCACTTTGGAAGTGTCTCTCGCGCAAACTATTCAGTTTAGAAAAAAATGATATTAGAAACCTCAACATCATTTTTGAACACCTATTCATAGATACACGTATAGGTTTGATGAAAAAAAATTTTTTGAGTTTCAGTTCCAAGTATGGGGACCCCCAAAATGTATTGTTTTTTTTCTATTTTTATGTAAAAATCTTAATGCGGTTCACAGAATACATCGGCTGACCAAATTTCAGCAGTGTAGCTCTTATAGTTTAGGAAATAATTGGCTGTGACATACGGACGGACAGACAGACAGACAGACAGACTTGACGAATCTATAAGGGTTCCATTTTTTGCCATTTGGCTACGGAACCCTAATACTACAGTTTAGCTACAGCTTAAACCACTAGGCACGGTTGGTCTGGTGGATAAAGCGGTCGCCACGGCGCTTTCTACTGCGCCAAGTGTCGTGGGTTCTATTCTCACTTGGGATAACACTGTGTGATTTATAAATTGTTGTTCTGAGTCTGAGTGTTCTTTGTGTCAAAAACAAATGACCTGTCAAATAACGGGTCTCAGCTAGTTAGTAATAAAATAAACATATTAGAAAAGGCATATAAAAAATGCCTATATTCAGCGGTGGACTGCAAAAGGCTGATGAAATTTTGAATATTATTTACTATATTTCCTAAAGATAAGTTTTGTATACTTTGTATACAAATCGATTTTATTGGACTTGATAAACAACAAACTTGTTGCAAAGCAGGCAAACAAATTATGGTCGACATTACATTAATACCATTTGCATTTATGTTATTTAAAGATTATATTAACAAAAATTTGCAAAAAAACTTGATTTATATTGGAGAAGATAACAAAATTTAATCGTCTTATAACATTTTTCTATAAATATCTTTTCGAAGGTGAAAGGTAATTTTAGCGTAGAAATGTGGTGACACTTATACTCACTACTTAAAAAAACATATTGTTCGAATACCATCGGATGAAAACAAACTGAACTACGGAGTAATCTGTATTGCACAATGAAAGTTCTCGCACCAATAAGAAAACATATTAAACTCGTAGTCACATTTTATTTTTTTAAAACAAAATCAAAGTAGGTAGTAGAGCTTCGTTGGTTTCAGGCCGAATGGGCCGGCTCGACCAAGGCAGACACAGAAGACCATTCGTGCTGTCGTCTTTCGTTGGTAAGTGTGAGACCGGAGGCCCAATCATTTTGCATCAAACTAACAGAAACATCTCACTAAGCCACCATAGTGTGGGTTACCATACTGCATTGTATGCACTCACATTGAAAATGGTGGCCTACTTCTGGATCCTATTCATGCTTTCCATCTATCAGAGTAGAGTCACTTTTGTAGCCTTAAATATAAAAAAAGTGCCAAGTGCCTGTCAGGCCATGCAAAGAATAGGGTTCCGTAGTCACCCATTATGGTAGGTAGATTTAAAATGGTGTCCAATAGATAATTGTTATGTTTACTTGTTAATTCTTTATTTTTGTACGAGGTTTTAAAAGTAAGTGATTTTTACAAGTTAGGCCCCTATAACTCCTGAAATAAATAAGTTATCAAAACTGCTATAGTTTTCCTTTAAAGTTCAATATATGGCCTACTATCAAGATTTTTTTCAGAGTTTTTGATCTAGCTGTTTAGCTTTTAGAGTTGCGCTTTAAAGTTGAATAACTATCAAACAGATAACTAAATTTAAAAATGATCTTAGTAACCTCGCAATGTTTTTAAAAGACCTATCTAATGATACCCCAATGATAATGACACTAATGATACATACTTTATGGATTCCTACTACATTTCACAAGACTCCGCTTCTCTTTCACCTCAAGAAAGAGTAGCGGGGTCTTGTGAACTGTAATAATTTCATTCCTAGTATCATTTGATAAAATGGGCATCTACAGAAAAAAAAAACACATAATTTTGCAATGGTTTTATGTTAAATGATGAATATTAAACGGTCAATCAGTTGCAATACTATAATGGTGCGCGTCCATTGGCCCGCGCCGGACGCACCGCACGCAACGGATTTTATTTTGCTTTGTATGATTTCACATAGTGCTGCGTCCACTATCCGCGCCGCCCGCACCGAACGCCGGCATTTCTGTGCAAGGAAAATCCGTTCAATCCTTTGCGTGGAGTGCGTGCCATGCGTCCGGCGCGGCCAATGGACGCGCACCTTAAGTCAGTTGGTGGAGTCAAAATGGCAATTAAGGTCCTGATCACATTTTTCTTTTTCAGATGTGCTGTAATAGAAGGTTTTAGTTTTTAGGCGTTCACCGGCCATTCCGTGACTAAAGAGCCAGACAATCAGGTATCCAGTGATTTCATCTTTTGTAAAGAACCAGGAGGCGCTTGTGTGATTTAGTTGCTGCCGTCTTGTTTTTAAATAAGTTTTTGACTTGAAGCTTTCATTATTATGCACGTTTATTATATACCTACTTTACTTGTCCGTGTAATTGAACCCTTGATGTTTCATAAACATCAGTTAATGTAAGTATTATACCCAACAGTTAACACATAAGGTTAAAAGTTGTAATTATAAATGTAAAATTTTGTAATTGTATCCCTTCGTAAGCCATTATCGCGATAAATAATGTTACCGGTAAAATAGACCCGAAATATAAAGTAGTAAAATACTAAGATTTCTACCAAATCCGTAAGACTCATAGCGTTCAGTGAATCGTGAGTAAAGGATCGTCCACACTTGGGCGGCCGCGACTATCCGTCTGATCCGGGAATCAATCTCGGATTTAGGCAGTGTTATCTCACTGACCTCGCGCCCCAACACTGTCACGACACGTCTGATTTGCTTTTCAATTTCGTACTGTCCATTCTTTAAGAGCTCTCTTTCACATCATTGCGCCTGAATTACGTTTATAGGATTTTTTTAACTTTTATAACTTCGTGACGGTTGAAGTTGAAGGAACTACAAAAGGAGCTCGATGTATTTTTAGATCTTGCAAATAACGATTTTAATTGTCAATTCAGTAGAAGGTTGTTTACTATGTAAGTATACGAATGGAAGACAAAAATTTATGAGCTATTTACAATTGTTACCAAACAATTTTCAGTAAGGATATTGACTGAGACGGTATACACACATGTTTATTCAGATTTTATATTCAGATTTTATTCAGATTAACAAAATAAAAAATTTAATTGGCATTGCATTGCCTTGCACCTTATATATAAATTATATAAAATAATGAAATATTGTAGATAATAAATTTATTATCCTGAGTGTTTAGCAGTACCGTTAATTTAGTCGTAGTTTTGTAATATACTCAATTAATAATAAGAAATAACAAATAAATATTTCGGACACCTTATACACAATGCCATCTAGTCCTAAACTCATCAGAGCTTGTATTATGGCTACTAGACAATTGATATAAATACATAAGCATGCTCGTACTTTTTTTTTAAATACGTACTACTCCGAAATAAATTAATGTTTGTGGCTCTCACAAACATTTGCTCCGCCCCGGAATCGAACCCAAAAACTCAAGCACAGCAGTCGCATACGCTATCACTGCGCCACAGAGGCAGTGAAATGCATTTCATGTTTTATGTCAGTCCTCTCTGGTAAAAGACTTACATGACAAATGTTTACCGTATGGTTGAAGTTTCAGTAAGATGAGGAATTGGAAGGTTTACTCACGCAATAAATTAAAGACATTATATGCCAATTTCCATAAATGTTCATTTAGTCACTAAAGTCATTGTGACTTTAATATAAAAATTGTTTCAGTAATTTGAACCACTCTGTGAAACAAACACAATATGTCAGAAGACTATTTAACACGTAATTTCATCACGATAATTGTTCGTACCTGCGTAGCTATTGTCAAATCGTTTTTCAGACATAACTACATGCGTATTCTTCCTGGTGGTGTGGAAACCAGAAACGTCAGACAATGGGCCATTTCAATTTTATCTCTCAAGAGCTTGCAATTTGTCTAAAATGAATTGTTCACGTGATTCAAGTGTCCTCTTTGGTGTTAAGTTTTGCGTGTGAAAGAGAGTGGAGTTAATTAGCACGTTTTGTACTAGATTTAAAACATATTGTCATATCTAAATAATAAATTACGTTTACATATAATTCATTGTTGGAATAATCGAGTCAAATTGACGAGGCAGGAAAAGACTTTCAAAAGTGACTCAGATGTATACAATTTTGTCTACTAGATATTATGTCGTACATATGTATTACTTGAGTTTCATCGTTAATGTTCAGATGTTTATCCTACAGGTATACATATTCACTCTTCTCCTCCTTGACACTTCTATCGCAACCGATAGGGCTATCAACCGCTGACACATACTGCTTTAAACACATATATTATAAATAACTAAGCACTTTGTAGTCACTAGTAGCATAAGTTTATTTGTTGACTGGCGGTTGTATGTCATGCTCGCTCAAAAGTCCTGCTGGCGCTGGCGTATGTAGCGGGTCGTTCGACTCCCTACAATATGGTTGAACTGGACGATGGCTAGTGCATAGGTCATGCTCGTGATACGGGTGCCGCCAGTCGGGGCTGGTCATCTCACAACTTCTATGCTATATTATATTACTGTTTGGTTATTTTTGGACACTACCTATGTAAATATCAGCGTCGCTACATTGTCCTCACATTTAATTGTTTTCTTAATAAATTGCCTAAAACAATGTAACCAAAAAATTTTCAAAACTATGTTGGAAAAGAGTGCCCATGCTTCTCTATAGGATCTACGAATTGGAACAGACAATTAGCTTCACGACTGATTACTGACTGAATACTTGCCGTTTCAAAAGTGCAGTTGTATTGGTTTATCCCTACTAATATTATAAATGCGAAAGTAACTCTGTCTGTCTGTTACGCCTAACCTAACACCCGTTTTCACACATAAACTGCTAAACTGATTTTGATGAAATTTGGTACACAGGTAGTTTAGAGTCTGACGAAGGACATAGGCGACTTTTTACCGCGATAACCGACATATACGCGGGCGGAGCCGCGGGCCAAAACTAGTTGGAAATAAAAATTATTTGATGATTTGATTTGATTGTGTGATTCACAAGTTACTGTTCTCAGTCTGGGTGTTCTTTGTGTCCGTTTTATGTATGTTTGTTAAGCCCCCCGCGTCACAGGATTTATATTCCTCATTAGGAAGTTGTCTTATCCCTACTATAATGTTATAAATGCGAAAGTAGCTCTGTCTGGCTGTCTGTTACGCTTTCACGCCTAAACCACTGAACCGATTTTGATGAAATTTGGTATGAAGATAGAACTGAACTTGGGAAAGGACATAAGTTACTTTTTACCGCGATAACCGACATACACGCGGGCGGAGCCGCGGGCGAAAGCTAGTAAAAAATATATATAGAACAAATGATCATATTTATCACAGAGTTCCTGTATGTCCTTGGTAAGGAGGGAACCAGGTATACCCTCTGGTTTAGATTAGTCAAGATCATAAACTGCTAGATTAACTGGCATTACTTCTGGTAAAAAAGAAATGTAGTATCTCCTCTCATGATTCTTCACCTGTCACAAAATGTTTGAACAACTCCATCGTGGAATTACTGTGTCGAAAGACCATTTCCTTTCAATTACGAGATATATTGAAGCGTCGTACAACAAAATTTAACAAATAAATCGTATGTAATGGTACGTCCGCGGTACATTTACGCTCGTAATTTAGCCAAGTGCGAAGTTCCGTCACCTCAGGGGGTACGTTCGCATACCGCTGTAGGTGTAAGAATATTCGTCCAAGTGTCGACTCTCGAATATTCCGCAATGCTGGCGTGGCTATAAATCTGAAGGAGTGATGCCGCGGTTTTTGCCGGGCGACATTTTTTCCCGCGCTAGCGGTGCATTTATCACTGCTGTGGACTCGCCTGGCCGCCATGGTGACTTATGCCCGGTCGGCCACGAGCAAAATGCCGTTTCATTTTTAAAACTACAAACAAGCCACTTCTTATTTTGTTTTGGGAAAGATAACCCGCTATAACTAACTTAATAGCCTTCTTTTTCTTTTACTAATGTGGAGCCTACAACTGCTATATGTTTCAAGATATAGCAGTTTAAATGTTTGAAGTATTTTTAAGGTTCCGTAGTGAAGTGGTCCTTTGATATTTTGTGAAATCGCTCTGGCAGCGTTATTCAGAGTATACCTACATACTCTATAAGTATATTACAAACTGCTGAATGCGACCAGACAGTTCTAAAAAATATTAAACGTCTTTGATACTATATTTATTTATAAGATATATTTACCGTCAAACCACATCAGGTAAATCTGTGCCTATACATCTGCAAAAAGTCTCAAAAACCACAAGGAAGTCTGCAACAATTTATCCAATATCAAAAGAAACAGTCACATACTCATCCATGCACAAACGTCCCATCCTCAAAATAACCATACAACTTAAAAAGATCAAAAGCAAACATTAATTGTGTACCAACAATGGCACCCTTGAAATCCGTCGAATATAAACCGCAAATAAAACCAAGTTATTAAGTAAGGCCTATCGTCGGGGAGCATTTTATATGTACTTTTATCCGATGTCCATTCTTCTGAAATGCGATTAAAATTGAATAGGTCCATATGTCGCTAGCATCGGACCCGTTACGTCACAATCACACGGCCGGCTGCATTTTCAATTTGCCGCGAGATAAGCGCGACTTTTGGACGACTTTTTCTACGGAATGGCGGAATTGATCCTGTGACTTATGGCAGACGATGTATAAGATGACGTAATTGGATGGACAATTGAATTGCTTTCGAATTACAAAGGCACCATAGTACGTGAGGGATGCTCTAGTCGGACTGTTAAAGTTCATCTTATCAATTTGTTAACAATGTTCGTATTGGGGTGTAGAAAATTAAATAAACATTTAATATCAATATTGATAATTTATTCACAATTTCATTTAAAATACACAACTTCACAATGTTTCGTTTTAAAAACTAAAAACTTTAGGTACGGGATATCGTTATAGGCTGTTTTGCTGTGATCTAGTTTACAATTTTTATTTTGTCTTATAATGATTGTATTTATTTACTACATGTTTCATTTAAATTTCATATTTACATATTTTGGGGTACGGCTGTCATGTTTATGGTTGTAACATGTTGTTATATAATAATATTTATTACAGTTGTACACTTTGCTCGTAAAAATAACCAACAGTAGTATCATGAGTTATAAAGACAATAAATATATTGTGAGTACACAAAATTATACAAACACTTTATAACGCACATTGCTTTTTTCATAAAAAAATAACATATTTCCATAACATCAACATAATTACATATCAAATTCAGTTTGATAACTGTATTTAATGAATCGGTTTTCAACAATTTAGTCAAATCAACAACAATCAAAGATGTTAACTGAACTATTGAATAAAGATGTCTCGAGAGTGCAAAATAGTGCAAACAATTTAGTAGCATTGCAAGCAGTGTCAAATTCGGTATATAAACTTCTTAAAGATAAAAAAACTTCTTGGTTACAACCACAAACAAAACCCCGTATTTTTTAATTTATGGCCACTCAATATTCTTAATTTTACATCGGTAATGTCATACAAAAATGTATATTACACCTTGTGACAAATAACTGTATACATTATTATTCAATAGCTAATTTGATTTAGTGACCAGTTGAACAATTTATATAACAAAACTATACTCAAGATTAATGCTTTAACAAAATCAGTTCTGCAAATGTCACTATTCAAAACTGCTATTTATTTACAATTGCGTGTATAAACTATTACATAAATTACTATTGCATTTCATTCATATATCATCTACACAAATAATAAAATGTACAAAAAAAAACTTTATTTTCTGAACACATCACAATTCCTATAGCGAAACCTTATAGCATATACACTGGAGACGACATAGCGATTGTGCTTAATTTAAACATTATTTTGCCACTTTTAGTGGGGAGCAAAGTAAACATAGACAGCATACGGATGTAACTGCAGTAAACAAATTAAATACTTTAGTTTCGATTTAACATAAAAAGCGAATACAAGACTAACTTATGCCCAATGCGAACCCTAACTCACCTGACTTTGAAGAGAAAAACTTACTCACATGCTGTCTCCTGCTTAAATGCTCTAAGAGCAAAACATATATTTTGAATTAAATACATAATAAAATAAAAACAATATACACAGGAACGGAATATAACTTATCGAGATATGTACAAAATACACAAAATTATTTCATCTTTTTGAACTATTCTTATAAGATTAAGACTTCGTAATCGATCTTATCTAATATTATAATACTGTACAATTTCGCTAGTTACTTCATGTAAAACACTCTTAAATTTTAATACTTGTAGGAAACTGATTGTGGTATATCAATTTTTTTTCATTATGAAACAAGAAAGTGGGACTTTTTCAAAATTCAAAAATTAGGGATATGTTCGGTACATTCAAAACTGTACACTGTAAACGGGCGAGGTTCTGTAGTCAATAGGAAATGACGTGGCGGCAAGATTCTTTGGACTTCAAAGCTAGTCCTTGCTTCTTCGCAAACAATTGCTTCGAATGTTGCCATTACCCTCAGCCTTTGTTTGTTTAACATTACAAACATCAATTCTGTTACAGTCTTATTCATTAATCTGATGTGTTATGTGTGTATACCTTGAGTAAATACTCATTTAATGTAATCGTAGCGTATTTTGTTGCTTCTGATTGCTTTATATAGTCCATCTGGTAGACGCGACTGTTTACGAAAGACATTTCTAATTAATTCTTCTGTGCTTCATTGACTTATCACGTGTATTCACTCCTCCAGCCAGTCTGTAAAGAAGATTTATTGTTAATAAAGTGTTTTAAAACTCTATAGCCCGTTTTGAGCAAAATTTCTACCTTAGAATATGTTGTATGAATACGCATGGTGTCATATAACAATATCGGAACCTGTTTATTTTTCTAATTCTTTAACTTCTTATTACTTAATTACGCTTTAACTGCTTAATGGTTCACAATTAAATTTTAAAATTCCTCTCAATGGTGATATAGAAAGAGAGTGTGGTACTCGAGGAAAAATATTTATTGAAGCGAAGTTACAGATAAACTTAGAAACAGTAAATGATTATTTACAATCTAATGATATTGTGCTAGTACTAGACAATATTTACAGTAATATTCTGCAGTTTCAAACAACTAACGGACGCAAAGTTGACCCACACTTGGATTAATTATAACTGTAATTCACACATACAGGTATTACTGCTGGGTTGGGGCCGAATTTAACGCCACTCACTACAGGGTGATCGGAATCGACATATTGATCACTTTGAATTTAAAAAACCGAATAAAATTTAGATTAAAAAAACTTTAAATTCATCTTAGCATTGAAAACCATAAGTTAGTTTCCTAAGTATATTTCTAACAAAAAATCGCCGCCAATTAATTGTAAAATAAGATCCGATAACATATAAAATTATAAAAACTAAACAAAAAATTATGTTTGAAATTTATTAAGCATGAGATTGGTTTATCTCTTTCATTTTATTTATCCATCTTTCGTAGAAGTATAGATTTATACATAAAAAATAGTTTGCTCTAAATATTTATCCAAAAATAAAAAGTGTTAACCTCTATTATTATCATCATAATTTTAACTACACATTTACATAATACATATACATTTAATATAAATTATTATACAACTCATATTCAAATGATATTTTCATTTATTCAAAAGGTTGTTTATATTAATGACAACAAACTCAAACATATGTTTATAAATGTATTTTTATTTCATCACAATAAAATATTTAATAAAGACATCGATTTATGTTGATATATAACCGGTGAGACTTAATTTACTGGTAATTACATAACCATTAAATAAAGATAAAAAAGGCTACGCTATTTAGAATTTACATAATACTCTTATTATGTCGATTGAATTTCTTTCTTAGAATTCAACGTAACAGAGTCGCATAGAATAACTTGATTATTTGCTAATCAACGATCAAATCTTTGATTTATGTATTTGATTTCTGCGTACTCGTAGAAATCGTAACGAATATTAAAATACTTGTTAGTAATTGATATTAATTTGATATGATAATAATTTTACGTAAATTGACTTCATTAACTTTTGATGTTTTACAATTATCATTATTTTGCCATGGTCAAAATAAATTGCAGAAAAATTCAAATCAATAAGACAGGAAAGGAGAAATAAAGTAATAGGTTAATTACTTTTAAAAAACTATCCATTACTTTCTTGTCTTGTTTAAATACACTAAGCTTACTTTCAAGAACGTGGTTAAAAACATTTAACCACTTAAATGACATTAATGCCTGTTTTAACAAACTATACTTAAACTGTCTCCTTATTAGGAGCCCCAAAACGTAGCAAGCCCCTAAATTTTAAGAGACATCTAAGCACGTAGGTGTCCATAAAGGCCCAAATTACTAACTCTCTCTATGTGGCCCTTGAGATCGTTGGTACGGCCATTAATTTCTTTTTTATGACAACGTTAATCATAATAAGATACTTACCATAGAATTAAGCTGCGCAAGGTGATGGTGGTGATAGGGGTTATGCGAGGCAGGTGGAGGCGCGAATCCTTGATGGGGTGCGCCGTACCAGTGCGACATGTGCGCCGCCGCTGGATGCACTAAACCTACTTGGTGTTGACCTGGTGGAGAAAATAAAGTTATTAGATATAATTGCTCTGTGACAAAACGTATGCTTTGTTCATAGACATCAAAATATGTTGAAAAACAAGAACAAAGATTTTAAAGTTTAATAATAAAATACAACATAATCGACATCAGAAATTTACGTTATTTTATTATCATTTTGTTCAACTTAACACACACACCATTATGGCAAAGCCTAAAGAGAGGATACTTTTGTCACTATATGTTTGTTTGTATGTTCTACCGTAGAACCTGAACTACTAAACCAATTTTATTCAATGAGGTGTCAATAGATTAAGAGTAAATGTGTCAAATTTGAAGATCACCTACTATTTTATATTTAAAACATAAGTAAAAGCCGACCCCAGAATATCAGACTACTTCGGATATCGGTTCTCTATACTACTTTACGCAAACCGATAAATAAAAATTAACTTATAAACTAGCAGATTGTCATTAAAGAATAATCTATTTATACCTAAGGGAAAACTGTGCAAACGATTAACTTCAATTTACGATAAATTGACTGCCGTGTGTAATGAAGGCTTAAGTCGTCGTATATTCGTCTCGATTAAATTCAGATAGCTCCTTAATACTGCCAATATATTTCTTTAATTATCACATCAGTTCATCGCCTTGACGTAAATGATTTACAATTTCACTAAGAGTAATTTATTTCTGACACTAGATGTTGAAAAAAAATTAACTTCTTTTTTAAAATTATGGTTTTAGTATGCATTACTTACTTAGCCTCTTAAAGATAACTGTGTGTTCATAGCTTTATTATGTATTTCCTGCGTTATTTAAATAATAATAATGATAAATATTTCGAACCTTTAACACAATACGCTATCTACTCCAATGGGTAGGTAATAATGTAAGACTGACATAATTATATTTTTAGTTCTTTTTGTATTATGTATAGAAAACACCGGGCATCAAACATTTGGTCTGACCCGAGAATCGAACCTAAGAACTCACTCGAATACGTCGCATACGATACCATTGCGCAACCGGATCAGTCTAATTGAAGTTAAGAAAAAATATCATAAGCAAAAAAGTGTGTATAGCAATTTATAAGGCACTTTGATTGCAGCACTTGTGGCACACTCCACTTGCAAATGACTATATTAACAAATCTTGGCAGCTAATTTTAACCTACTTAACTAAATATAGTTCTAACAAATGTGTCATTGGCAGACACAGGAGACGAACGTGTAGATCTCAGTTTTATAATACTATATCTATTCAAGTTTAGGTGATTTGTTTTCAGGAGGATGAAGTGAATGGTAAAACTTTTTTCATTAAATTTTAATTCATTGCCATTGAATTGAGTTTTTAGTTATCTAAACTAAGTTTTTCTTTATCGGTATCAGTCTTGATAGAGTGATCGTGGTAATCATTTTAGGTGTTTATGGCAAGCTTCGCAAGACGCCGCCACTTCACAATATTAATCATTAGTGTATGTTACGTAAGGAGGCAGAGGATAGTTCTTACAAGTATAAGTGTTTTACTGAAATCTTAAATCTAAGGTTGTATGTAGATAGCATAATAAATGAAGTAAATAAATAATAAATAAATAAATATTTTGGTCATCTTACACACAACATCATCTAGTCCCAAAGTAAGCAGAGCTTGTGTTATGGGTACTAAACAACTGATATAAATACATAAACATACTTTTTTTTTTGTAAATACATACATATTATACATAGAAAAAGAAATGTGCTATGTTTACATTTAGGTAACTGATTTCTATACGCAAATCGTACCGTACGTGTTTTTTTAATATAAATAACGTGCAACACGTTTTTTTTTAAATAAACGATTTTATACTAGATTGTAATCTTGATTGATTCGGATCGTGAGATATGGTAAAAAGAAAAACTAGTAATATTACATTCAGACATACAAAATGAAATGCATTCAATGAATACTGATATTATTATTGACCCAGGTCTATTCCTCCTCTAGGAATAGACCTGGGTCAACGATAGAAATAGTAGGTAATAAACTTAAATATTTTGATTCCCCATATCTTGCTATACATTAGTTGGAACTACAATATTAATTTTAAGATTAGTTGAGGGAAACCCCTTTGCCTTTGAGAGCATGTTGAGCCGTCGGTCCCAGTTGTCATCAATATCTACCGAGGTCCGATACCAGTCGCTCCGTGAAAAAACTGATATTCAGTTAAAACCGGTTAAACTAGAAGCTGACCCCAAATAAACTTGGACAAAGTAAAGGCTTGGAAGATGAGTTGATCGTTAAAGAAATGAGAAAGAAAGTTTATGTCAAGAGAACCACCATTATACTAAAAGTTAGTGTAAAGTACATGCTACAGTCGGGCTAAGAGAGAGAATGTGTCAATGAAAGTGAAAGGGTATTAGTGTGGACTTACCGAAGTCCATAGCAGAGGGGAAAGCCGAGCCTCCAAAGCCTTTAGTAGCGTCTCCTAGCGGCTTGATCATGTCTCCCATAACACCACCAAGTGCAAGCGCGCATGCTCCACCACCTCCCATTCCCATCCCTCCCTTCTTCTTCTTACTTTTACTGCTCAGCTTACGGTTCCTGGTCTGGATGCCTTCTTTTTTCATCGTCAAGGGTCGGTTTACCTGTTGGCAATAAAATTTAACATCAGTAATAAAGTTTCGTGAGATGGTATCTATGAAATTTGGTGTCATCAGATTTTATGTAAACTCTCTGATTTTGTAATTTTTTAAACCATTATTATTAGTTTCAAAAATAGAGAATAATCATATCTTAGGTATATATAAGATTTGTCGGTACGAAACATGATCAACAATCCATAACGTCTCACTGTTGGGCTCGGGTTTGAGACTGGCAAGACAAGTTGTGGCTATGTAATATTGCCGTTGGATGTTTTACTCAGAAGAGCATTATTTTAGTTGAAGTTAAAAATAAAATAGTATTGATAATTATCATCTTAATATGAAATAGTTGGCTCCAGAACGAAGAGAAAATGAAGAATATTACTTCTAACAATAAGACTTTTTATCTTATTTATCAAACATGGTTTTGACGGCTAATCATTCTAAAAGAGGAGCTTAAAGGATATCGTGTTTAATAAATAGTGCTTAATAATTAATTCGTAAGCTACAATTCTAATTCTAAAATATATTTATTTATTAGTAACGAAAATAATGAATTATTTTGCTTTTTTAATTTGCTTTTAAACAATATTTAAAATTAGGAAATAGTTGTTTCGCTTTATGAGGTCGCCAATTAAAATTCTACTATATTTATTTCAATACTAACAATCATAATTATATAAGCACACATGCACTTCCTCCACGACAAATAAATATCCACAAGTAATGTTTTCAGGAAATAATATAAACACTAATTTGGTCTGTCCTCTTTTATATAGTTCAGTTTAACTGCGACATTACGAATGAGATAAAGACGAAGTATTGTTTACTACATATCTTAAACAGAATGTTATTTCATGACCTTGCTGGTGGGCAGAATTTAATAAACAAATTTATAAAATTCTGGTATAAAACATAAGAATATAATAATCTAGAAATAGAAACACTACAAGAACAAAACAACGGACATGTCTCATTATCCATAATTGAATGAGAATCACATTATGACGAGAACATAGCATCATTTAAATAAAACAAAGTAACTAGGATATTTTAACAAGCGCATCACGTATCGACCAAATTATACACTCTGAATATAATATTCCTCATAATTGAAACATCATAATATAAATCGTAATTGTTCCATGTTGAATCACATAATTTTTGCTAACCGGCTGTCTTCCATTTTATGACTGAGACACGACATTTAGCGGTATGAAAAAAACAACTGCGGTACCAATTTAGAATGCTAAGTACCACTATAAAGGGATGCCGAAACCATAAAATGGTATCACAATAGTTGTGTGCGAATATTCAGCTGTTTGGTGTCCGATGCCGACGGCGTGGAGTCGCTCCTCGCATCCTAATTACTGCACCAATGCACTTTGTGTATGTATTTTGTTAGTAGCCGGTGGGAAACCGATGTGACGCGATTTATGAGGTTAAGGTCCTCCAAATGTATGATCAGCTGGTTTCCTGTTGTAGATAAAAAAGTGTCCTTAACAATGACCTACCAATGTCGGGATTACGAGATGAATGGAGTTACGTTGCAAACATAAAATTAAAGTAATATATGTACACGAAGGTATGTTTATGTTGGAACTCATCTAAACTTACTTAAACTTCTTAGTATGCTCTTATATAAAGGAAAAAAGACAGCGAGTTTCCGGAAATACTGAATATTGAACTGTATTTTAATCAAATTTGGTTTGGTGAATTTGGATGATCGCAGGCTCATAGAAGTTCTTAGCTCTGCGTGAAAAGTAGTAAGCATAACTCGAAAAAAATGTTGGTTACAACTTTGTCTATTCTCATAATTATTCTAGTGGGACTCCCCACCGACATCTGCGAATGAGATAAACCTCATATATTTTTCCATATTTGTGTTATTTCTTTGCCGAAATTCTCGGGTCAGCAATCTCGGTCACTTTCTGCTTTGCATCGTGTTGTTTCTAAGAAGCGTGCGTCACGAAGTCGGATGGACGAACGGACAATGAGTTATTCATCGCCTTCCAGGGAACTTGGCGGCGGCATGTGGGCCCTAAACGCACGATTGCATTGCGCCAGCACCGCGCTCAACGCAGCCCATGCATATGACCTGCTCTCTTTCTGTTTGTTTTTGGCCCTCTTGCATTGATTTTGCACAACTTAAAATTATTTAATTTCATTTGACGTATGTCAAGAATGCTGTATCTTTGACATGCTTGGTTGAAGTTTGTTTAAATATTTAACTTTGTGGAGTAACAAACAAATCACAATAACATTAAAAAACATGTTAGTCATCTACATATAAAGATGTGTTTGGACATTTAGATTGATCGCATGTCTAAGTCACATGAAAAGGCCGCTTGTGAGGAAGTGGGACTTAATTTATAGGATAAAATGATCTTGTAACAATAAACATTCTATTAAATAAATCGAAAAGAACTGAACCAAAGGTGTCACAAATTACAACAAATAATCATAATAATTTTAATTTAATCTGGTTAATATGATTCGAAACACAATAGAGATTCAAACGACTGATTAAAGCATTGTTGCAATGAAATAGAAAGTTATCGTTAAAATAGATACTGTAATAGTAGTAACTATTTATTAATCTGTGGTAATAGTGCTGCTAATTGGTTTGTCATTTTATGTCTGCGTGGACGAATAAACAAATCTAAGACACGAGCAAAGTCCAATTTCTCCAGACGTCGAGTGATAAAACTTCATTAATCTGTTTCTAAAGTACTGCGTAGTTCTGTGCGTGCTTGCCCCGACGGCCCTAATGCGTTCCCGCGAATCGCCCACACATCGTGCATACCGCGCCGTCGCTCCTCTCAATTGAACCAATATAAAATGCATTAACTTCACTGCACATGCCGGCAGATTTAGACTGCAACCAAATTAGGTCATTGAGAAGCCTTTGATACTTGTGTCAATTTTATGATCGGCTATTCTATCATTTTTAAATGCCAATTCATTGGTCAAAAATTTGTTAAACAAACTTGAATTGAGACAAAATCTGCCACTATACTTTGTAAATAGACAATAAGACTACAACAATTTATGTGCTTTTTAGTTCTACCTAGGACTGTTCAAATATATTTATTTATTACTACGGTAGCAAATGCGTACAGAACTAGCTTGGATATAATTACCTCTAGGTAAAAGAATACACAATGACGATCACTTATTATTCAAAACAGTTCCATCAAAGGATTATAGCGTTCGTCCACAGTTGGTTGCGGAAGAACAAATATACATAGCTTATATATAGAGCCGACACCACATCAGACGTGTTGGTGCAGAAATTGCTTAATAACCACCCATTATGTCAGGTTAATTACATCTTGCTGTTCCTACTCCCGTTACCGTGTATATATTCTGACATAGGTGTAGAGATACACTACTATATATGGTAGCTTGTTAATTTACGAACTGGCTACACGACAGAAACATTTAATGCCATATATGAACAAATATATATTTTTATTTTACGAATTCCAACTCAAAGACTTTTATTATATGTCACAATTTGGAGGTCACAATTTACTTTATAGGTAGATACTGCTTTTATAATATGGTGTCATATTTTGTTCCTCATATTTTATTTTTGAGAAAATAGGTAGAGAATAATACATAGGTACTTATGTGTTTGGCAATAATGGCATTTTTTACCCACAAAAGACTACCTTGACTTACTGATTATTAATAATAGTATATGTATAAGTTTAAAAGACACCTATTAAATTATTAATCTATTTAAAAAAAAAAACAATAACTTAAAAACTCACACAATCGATGTATTACTTAAAAAAGGTTAATTTACAATGGTCCACTTGGCCTTATACATTCAGAAATCTACTTTAAAAAGTTTGCATGCACTTGCAAAATTGTAATACCTTCAAAAGCCAAACAGTTAAGTTCCTGGTACGTCTATTTAGTATTCTCCTTGCACACACAAAGTTTCCATCGAGTGCTCATAATTACGTTCGTGCTATGTAGTCATACGACAGTCAATTGACTTACCTGTGTGCAACATATGATGCACAGTTTAACCACACGTTAATATATGTAACCACGACAGACAAAGAATTTCTTAGATTGTGATATTGTAAAATAAAATTATTTTCGGTTTGACTGTATATAGTTTTACATATACATGGATAATCCAATGATCCTTATGACTACCATTTCCCTTTTATTATACTATATAAAATTTGTAAACACTTGTCCCTCGGACCATTTTTACGAATCAATTGAAATTACGTTGAACAAACAGAAGTTGCCTAAATTATTTCAGTCAGTAAAAGTTAAAAATTATTTATTTATTTAATTATAATAATAATAATATATATAATATAAGCCTTTTATTATTTCTCATTTCATGCAGACATTTTTTTTTTTACATGCAGTTATAAAATATTTATATAAAATTTGATTTCATATATTATTACATAATTTACTACATTATTGTGTTGCATATTAAATTTATATTTTAAATCGATAATATTTTTATAATTAAAAAATAATCTCATAACAAAATTATCAATATTTGATAACAATGTACAATAAAAAAAATTAGATTTTAATATATTCAATTTGTTTTCTCATGCATTTTAATTTGTAAATCGTAATTATTTTTATTTTATTTTTCTTCTAAGCTATGTTCATTTGAATGAGAACCCCTCTGTAGGGTAAAGGCCTCCTCCATTTGCTGTTTTCTATCTCTTGCAGTGTTTTTATTTTTCGGGGTATTTTTTTTTTTTTTTTTTTTTTTTTTTTTTTTTTTTTTTTTTTTTTTTTTTTTTTTTTTTTTTTTTTTTTTGTGGTTATTTACTTTTGTGGAGGGTTGTAGTCGAAAGAAAAACCATTTTCGGTCTTCTGACCCACGGTGACTAGCCGGGTTGGGTTTTGAGGTGGTAGGGGGGGGGGGGGGGCACTGTTAGTTGCTATATGGATGTAGGAGTGTTCTTCTGTCTCATAAAGTCTGTGATTTTATTTTTCTTTGGAGCTTGATCGGGAGAGATATGAAGGTTCCGTTTCTTTGATTTTTGAGCATAATTATTCTGGTTCTTATTATAAGATTTGTTTTCTTCCAGTATTATTAACTTGTCGTATTTTATTATAGCTTTTTTACCTTCTGCTCTATGTTTCAATAGTTCTGTTTGTAATTGTCTCCTTTTCTCCAAAACTATATGAGGATAATCTTCTTTGTAGTAAATAGAGGTATTTTTAATATTTTTCTTGTTTTGTAATAAGATTATTTTCTTTCCCAGGGTATTAAACGTAACTGTAATCGGTCTGGGCTTTTCTCCCCTTTTTCCTAATCTTCTTGCCGACTCAATTTCATAGCGTTCACAAGGAATATTAATTTCATGGATGCATTCTAAAAGTTTGTTTTCAAGTTCATGGTAAGATTTTTCCCCTTCTTCGATTCCGAAAAACACTAAATTTTTCTTTCTGTTGTGTCTTTCCATACGATCCAATATATTTTCATGATATTTTATTTGTTTATTTAATTGGTTATAGTTCTGTTCCATTCTCTTGAAGTTTTCACTAATGTTTGCGTTAATAGTGTTCGTAATATTTGTTTCCATTGCTTTCATTTCTCTTTTTTGTTCTGATAGTTCGGTTTGTATTGATTTTAGGATTTTTGTTATGTCTTCCATTGTTATTATTTTCCTGTTATTCGCTTAAAGATTTCGCAAGCGTTGAGCACATTTATTGTTTAACGATAATTCGTGTTTATCTAGTACGTGACTGTTTTCGCTATTAGCTCATAGATGGTGCTTTATAGATATATCGTTATTGATTGACTATGGTGCTTTTTGGCTCTTCTGCTTGGTTTATTCAAATTATCTCATGTAAGTTAGGTCCCTCAGATCATTATTTGTTGATTTAATATAGTACAAGGTAATTTAATGATTGGATTAACACCACTTTTGTAGTTTTTCAAATACCTTCACGTTTGCAGTTATGACAGTTTTATAATGTCTATTATTTCTTCGCTGTTCTTCTTTGCTGATCAATTTTGGTTAATTCAAGTTTTCTTCTCAAAGTAAGCTTTTCTAATTTATTGTTTTGAAATGAACAAGGCATTAATTGAATGAATAAATACCACTGTTATTATTTTTCACAGGTACCTTCACTTTTGGATCTATGACACTGTTTTGTAATATCTATTATTTCTTCGTATTTATCTACTTATTTCGATTTTAATTTTAATGTTATTGTTTCGCCACCTTAATACATGCCTAACATTTACTTTAATTCACTTTTATACACTTTAAATATTTTAAATCACTTTTTAACTATGCAGTCGATGTCAATCGTGGCACTGCAGCGCCCCCACATTTATTTAATTATGAAAGTTTATTCAGTAGTACGAAAAATTCATAACTTTTGCTTAAATCTTATAGTACAAGTATGTATTGTAACTATTAAAAAATACTACGATCTTAGACATTAATACGTTTGTTATTTGTGATCTATCCTCATACACAACGTTTGTAAACTAAATATGTAGAATGAAAATAAATAAATAAATGTATTAGCATATATCTGCGGTACGTGCCAATCAATTTTTCAAATTTACAAATTAATTACACGCAATAAATGTTAATCAGTGAAAATATAATCAAAATCACTACTTAGCATATCAAAAAATAAATAAATTACTCTACACGCTTCATTTATCAATTCAGAAACAGCTTGGACATTAATTCCTCATTAATAATGCATTAACGACGATAAAACCAATAAACAATTACTATATTACAATATTTTTGTAGTGACGGAGTGTCACCACCCCTATCCATCGCGTCGGTCTTATAATACCCGACTTGTGGACCAAACTACGTCAGACCATAGTAACAGTACTGCTTAGAAAAGGAAAACTTGAAACAAATCCTAGGTACGGACCCAGTATCATATTAGGCCACAACCTTTCTAAGGAGAGATCTAGGAATGTCTGATGGTGGACTGTTTTGGGTTGCTAATATTATTCTAAACCTAATTCAATAGCTGTCGGATCATGAGTAAAGAAAATAATGCTTTAGGTTTGAGAGTTAATTCTTCTTTCACCTTATATATATATACCTCAAAGAATGGTCATCATACTGCCTATTCTATAACGTCGTAACTATCAACTGCTATCACGTCTTCGTTGCTAACTAAGTAATATTAAGTGATCTTGAAATATAGATTGTCTCAATTTTGTCTCAAAACTGCAATGCCTGGAAAACTTACTAAATCTTTTCCAGGCATTGCAATTATAAAAGAATATATTATAGATAATCAACATAAATTGTTAAATTATTCTAATCACATATTAGAATCAGCTTTAGCTTACTGCTCTGATGCATAAAGCGTTGAAAAGATCGGAATGATGGAAGAAATCGCGTACATAGCTACGTTGAAATACGTACATACATATATTTCAGTGCTATTAATTCCTAGGCCATGGAAAAATATATGAATGTAAATTAAAGTTTGTTATAAATGTCGTGCACAGTTCAGGGTTACTGTTCCATAGCCGGCATGCAGTACATGCATCTGGATGACAATGTAATATGAACGTAGCACGCCATGCTGAATAAACTATGAAGTGAATTGTAGGCTCCGATTTCTATGTGATATATGACTCTGTCACTGTAGATTATGTATGATAGTTGATAGTAGATAGTTGAATGTAAATACTATAATTATTGAACGGATTTACTCCATTTAAGACGACATTAACCTAAACTCACGTAGTTTAGTATACAGGAACTAATAAATGTTTTCGAACGTCTTACACACAACGTCATCTAGTCCCAAACTAAGCAAAGCTTGTATTGTGGGTATTAACCAACTAATATTAATACATAAATTTACTTTTTTTTTGTACATACATACATATTATATATAGAAAACACTCAGACTCTGAAGCAAACATTTGCGATCACACAAATATTTGGTCTGACCCGGGAATGGAACCCGAGACCTCTTGATCAGCAGCCGCATACGCTAACCACTAGACCAATAAAGCAATCAATCAAGATATCTTTACTTTAAAATGATTGGGTATTTTTTTATGTTACTCAATAATATAACCTGAAATCACTTCGAAGTTTTATCATGACTTAAGCTACTATATTTTACAGCTGTTTTAAACGTATGTCTTATTAAGAAAGAGTTGCAATGTTTCTCTTTATAGAATTTTATGTAAGATCTAGAGTTCGAATTACTACGAAAGAAAGATATAAAGTAAATGGAAGATGCAGCTAGGTAAAGTTGCAGTTTAGGTGAAAGTTTGGTAATTGGAAACAATCACCGAGGGTAAGCAACGATGGCACGGTCAGACCTAGATGGGTGACTGTTTGTGGCATTATATGTTATGAGCGTTTCTGTGATTCGGAGGTAACGTTAAGCATTCGGTCCCGGTTGTTATTATAAGATAGCTTAAAAATCTTCAAGGTAAGGTTATCTAGCCACTATGTGTCTTGCCAAGTCCCCGAACCCGCATTCGGCTAGAGTGGGGTTGGTGATGTATGACCTTAGTCCTCTCCTGAGAGGAGTCCCGAGCCCATTATGGTTTGTTATTGATGAAACATTTCTTCTAACTACGTGATACTCTCATGAGGTAAAATTACATGTGTAAAAACAATATATAGGAAACAGTTAACGGTTGTTAGTTATTAGAATAATAACACAAACATGAAAATGTTCATTGTAAAATGCAACTGACATAAAATGAAAAGCGACACTCGGTAATTTCTTTTTACTGCATGCATGCACATATTTTCGCAATAAAATAGAAGGAAAACCTTGTTTTATACATGCACGAAGACCAATGATGGTTTCCTTTGGGTTGCTTGTGACACCGTTTATGCATACGGTGCAATGGTTATAGTACAAAGCAAAACACTCGCTCAGAAAACGCATATTGCGTTTCATTGTGCGTGCAAATAATTGCGTTAAGTTTCTAGGACGGAGAGTGCGCTTATTACGCTATCTGCACTCATCTGCACAAACACAGCAATAAAACCGCTCAAATGGGAAAATAACAGGCTCATACTACAATGCTATGGAAAATGTTGCTCACGGCCCCTGGCTGTAATTTTTCTGATGGTATGAAATCTTTATTATGCCATTAATTGTTGGAAAACTACGAAATTAGCTTTTATTGGACATAAAATTGTAATGAAATGAAACCTCGAGCTATGAACCAATCGGGGAGTAGTAATATCGCAAGCTTCGACATAATTTGACACGTTATTGTGGAAACAAAGCGCTGTAAAGATGTATCTTTGATCTAGATATCGTTTAGCTGTTTTTATTGCATCAAGTATCATTGAGGACACTTTCAGTTACACTTTTACTTTTAAATTACTTGAAATTACATCAACGCTTATTAGAACATGTTCTTATAGCAAAATGTACACAATAAGCTATCATAACCGTTGAAAGATCTATAAAAACTAGACATATTATATCAAGACAATACACTTTGAATTACCGTAAATCAATAGATAAAGATCGTAATATTACTATTATCACCATTTACAGTAAACGCAAAAAGTGTATTAAACGTCTCTATTAGTGTCATTAGTGGCTGTGCGACTTTAGTTTTTGTCTGAAACACTTTGTGCAGAGATTAAGTAATCTATATTAGTGCAGGTTTTACTCTTACGAGTATTAATTTAGTTTTGTTTTTATCGAATTGACGTTTTAATAGTTCACTTGCTTTTAGCTGCGGATTCACTCACATGTATCTCGGTTATCGCGACAAAAAAGTAGCTTATATCCTTCTCTAAAGCCCAATTAACATATCTGTATCAAATTTATAATATTAATACGAATAGAGTAGGTAGCATAAAAATTATTCAAATGACATGAGGAGTATTAATTTAAAGGCCGGCGCCTTCTAACTGCACTCGTAAAGTACGACGTGTAAAAATATATGTAAGAGATAACTACTTACAAAAATAGACATCATTTATCATTTAAAACGTTACAATATATAGTTTAAACAGCATAACAAATATGAATAAACTGTATTAAAAATAATATTGTTAAATTTATTCGATGACGTGCGTAAAATGAAATGTAAAGGTACCGGAAGCAGTTTGAGGTGAATGACACTTCTTTAATTATTTTGCAGTTTTACATTTCTTTTGCTTTAATTTTTTTTTAAGAGCTGTCCATTGATATTACACATCGCTTATTTTCCTAGTTTATCTATTAAAATATTTGTTTGGCGATCATTCTTTCGATCACTATTATAGAAATCGTTATAAACGTATTTTTAGCTGACAATACATATTAAAATATATCATTTTTAAAACATTATTCTTATAAAGTTTATTGGTCTCAAAATTAAAACCATTATGTTACACATAATTTATAGTTAATAACATTCCAATGAAGGACACAGGCGTCTACTAAGAAAGGACGGTACATAAAATTCAAAATAAAAATGGTATCTAGAAATGATACAAATTGTCTTGGTAGAAATACACAATGTCATCTAGTCCTGCAACTGTTTTTTTTTGTATATACATACACATATTTGTATACATAGAAAAAAACTCCGAAACAAATATTTGCAGTTCATACAAATATAGACCGACTAGCATAGAAGCATGCAATTGCTAGCAGAAAGGGAAATAGGTGACAATTCAACTTACTATATAGTTAGTACTTGAGCTCTGAGTGTTAGTACCATTTTGCAACATTTATTCGTAATATAGATAACTAGCTGCGCCCCGCGGTGTTACCCGCGTATTTTCGGGATAAAATGTAGCCTCATCAACAACCCATAAAGTCCCACTTCTGGGCTCAGGTCTCCTTTCAAGAGACGGTTAAGCCCATACCGTCCCCACGCTGGCCGATTGCGAGTTGGGGACAGGCAAGACACGTTGTGTCTACGTAATCTTGCTGTTGGATGTTTTTAAGCCGCCCGAAGGCCTCCAACTAAGCTTCACGACTGCTATCTTATGATAACAACCGGGACCGACTGCTTAACGTGACCTCCGAATCACGGAAACGCTCATTACATATAATGTCACAAACGGTCACCCATCTACGTCCGACCGCGCAGTCGTTGCTTACCCTTGGTGATTGTTTCCAATCACCTAAGGCCACTCGGCGCGCGAAATGTAGCCTACATTTTGTGATTATCCAGAACTCATTTTTAAATTAGCCATTTACAAACTATCATTATGGTTGCTATGAAAATTTTATTTTATATGCACAGCAACGTGGGAAGTTTTGATAGGCGATAAACAGATAAACATTTTGACATCTACGATTTATGTATTTTTATAATCACCTAGCTTTCGCTCGTGTATCAAGATTATTGCAGTAAAAAGTAGCCTCTGTGTTATTCTGAAATATAAGCATTAGTTCTATACTATATATTACTGTAAAATTTCATCCATATCCGTTCAATAGTTTTTACGTGAAAGAGCAACAAACATACACACATACTCTCAAACTTTCGCGTTTATAATATTAATAGGATAAAGGGTTGCTTATATTGTTATCACATTATAATGCACACGTCAAAAGGTAAATAAAGCTATTGATACATGGTCTTCTTAATTTGTTGTTCTTATCTGTTAGAGCATCCCGTATCTGTTTTGCACTCGGGTTTTGATCCAACAGATTATTGAATGCAACCGTATAAGATGCATTTTTGTAGCGCGTGAAATGTGAGAGCAACGTTTGACAGTGCCGAAGTCGGAGAGAAAGTGTTTTCGTACAAATTTACGATCAGCGCAATGCGACTTTATAAGATACAAAATGATAAGTATAATTGTATTTAAAAAGTTTTGCGATAACAGAGCAGGGAAAGTAAAAAGTAATACAAATTTAGTTAAATGGAAATAAACGTAATAGATTTTTGATCTAAAGGTACAAAATATCAGATAAATGTAATAGCTTTACTTTTTGCTCTAATTTTGCAAATTTAATATTAAAATATCCGAAATCTCTTCTCTCTGCTCCTATGGACTATGAATGAAGCTTATTATTTATTATTCTACCTACTTAGTAAGCTGTGTAGCGGTCTTCCAGCAATATTGTTAACTAAGGCAATAGCAATTCTGTACGGGGTTTAATTATGGTGTTATAATTTTCGCATTCCTTATGGTATGGTATGTGTTGCGTATTGTACTACTGCCTTTCTGTAATCTATATGATTTTGATATTACTGTTTCTTTTTATGTAACAAAACATTCAATTTTAACTGTTATTTTTATCTAAGAATTCTGTGTGCATCATTATTATGTAACATAATAAATTGGATAGTCGGTTTTACTATTATATTATATGCAAAATTGATTATTTCTGGGAAACCTCACAATAACCTACATAAGTTTGACGCTGAGAAACTAAAATAAATATATTATGCAAAATTAACAACTATTTTAAAAGTTTCCGAGAAACAACTGTCTAAAAAGAAACGTTCTCAAATAACAAGTTTCTAAAAGAATTCCAGTTAAAAATAGTTTATCACAAAACGTAAGTCATATGTAATAGTGTCTACTGTCTGCATGTTATAGTAATGTCATAATTATGCAAATTAAATGTTTGCAATTTCATTTAACTAGTTACCTCCTTTGACATACGGACTCACGGTATTATAAGAAATTAAATAAAAAAATGTTTAGACAAATGTTTGCGTTGAAAGTAGCAATTAAAAGCTTCGAGTGGAGATGTGGCGTGACGCGCAAACAAACAAGTGAATGTCAATTGCGCGCAGCGGACGCCTGCGAATGCGAGCCCACACAGATGCTACGTGGAATACACCATACACTGCAGATGAATTCATAAAAATTGACGGTTTTTGTCGCAAATTAAGCAGACACCTACTCGTAACTACATTTTAAGACAATTATTAGTAAATTAAATTTGAAATTAATTGTTTAAAGTGTACTTCGCGAAGATCCAGTTAGTGAGTAGATATTAGTACTAAGTTAGATTAAGTAATATTAAAAACAAAACTATGAGCATTTTTTCAGTCAGATATCTATAAGTCTATTATGATGATCTTTCTACGAAAGTAAAATACTTACATAGTTAACGTTTAAACAGAGCTGTTAACGAGTACCTACTGTTAAAAATTTAGGTAAGGCGAATGAGGTACAACAGAATTCTATTGTATAGAAAAAAATGAGCAATAGCTAAAATCATTAAATTACAGTCAAGTAGTCTACCTGAGCAATGGTGACGTTTTTAGTCCAAATTAATTATTTCAACTTTCGTGTTCCAAGAAATATAGTTATGTACAAATACATACACAAAAATTAAAGCAATCACGTAATAGGTATTGCATACCTACGTCGAAACATAAAGTGATTCAAAAGTAAAGATTCAGATTTATGCAAATAATTCTGATACATGTAAGTACCGGAATATGTGACAAAACTTTACCATGTGTTTTTTGTAATTACTGATTTTTTAAACATCATTATACCAACTAAATGTACCAAAAGGGTTTGGAATTTATAACCACCCCAAATCTATTTTTATGCAAGTCTAGTCATGGAGACATAAGTCAAAAAATGTATTTTCGTTGACGTGTGTAATGAAAGATAAAAAGTGGCTGCGGTAATATCTCCAAAGAATTAGTTCCACATAGTTAGCGAGAGGGGCAATGGAGCGTACCGGCGCCTGCGCATGGTACTGAAAACCTACTGATAGGGCCGCGTAATATTCTTACATATGTAGATGTCCATTGGCGTTTTACTTCATTTAACTCAGTCGTCAATTGAAATGAAAAAGGTATTGAACATTAAAATTATTCAAATTTTATTTTAATAATGTAGAGAAATAAATAACTAACGTACCAAATATAAGTCTCAAATTAAGGACCACAATCTAAAAATAGAACTAATGCAATGACAATGGCGAGGTAGCTATCAAATCACAAATTAAAGTGTACAATATTATTAAAGTTGCTCCATATAAAATACGTGTGTAATTATGCACACACTACTATATATTGACATACTTATTATAAAAATTTCAGATTCAATAAATGGAAATTTAATTCTGGCATATAATGATATTAAAACTAGGTTTTGCATCGCGGTAAAAAGTAGCCTATGTCCTTTCCCAAGGTTCTATCTATCTATATACCATAATTCATCAAAACCGGTTCAGCAGTTTAGGCATGAAAACGTAACAGACAGTCAGTCACTTTCAAATTTATAATATTAGTAGGGAAGGAGGGATTATCAATTGAATTAATTATATTTTCAAAGAACTTAATCTCTTAAATGCCAGTTTCAAGGTATACCATTTGGCTTCACATGAAGTACTTCGAATACTACATAAAGGCATTTTTTTACCTTACAGTACAATCACATTACAGAAAAGTGCTGTTGCATGGATTGAGAAGCAGAAAATGGTATTTGTGAAATTATACCCAAGGAGTGCTAGCAAGCAATGTTTGATGCTGACTGTACTAATTAATATTGATTTCTGTTTACTTTGAAGTTTAACACCCTCATTAGAGTCGGGTATTCCTAGATTATTTTAAGTATATTGTTTAAGAAAAGAATAAAATCTATTAACTCTAATCACCACCACTTTACCTAACCACCCATAGTTTATACTACTATTTGGTAAACATAAACTTATTTTCATTAATAAAGCAGTTATCCACAATTACATTTATTTATTTATTTATTTATAGTACTACCACATCATACATATTATACTTATACTAATTATACTAACATGTGGGTTGTTTCTGATATGCATGTCAATTACGGTGTACATAGCATTTACTATAACAAAAGCGATCTACTCAAAAATAATAAACTAATACAAAAAAATACATGTACGAGCTGCTCCAAAAATAGCAAAATGTTCACGCCTTTTATATCAATTTCATAATCAAGGATGTGTTCGAAGACATGTCGATAAAACCTGGTCATGTTTGATATGTACAAGTGATTAAAATAAATACTCGGGGCAGTAGTCGAGTCCGCGCTGACAGCTGCTACTCCGGGGGATAATTGAAACGACGATTTATACACCCGCCAAATTTATCGACATCAACGATTTATAGTGTGAGCACGGTCTTATGCATTGGTTATTATTGTAACGTTTCATTTTTGCTTTGCTCTCAATCATTTCGTATATCCCACGATTCAAATAAAGATAAATCCATGAAATCAAAAGATTTCATAATAACAAGTTGGTGTTATTATATGAACTTAATTAAAATGTCACAAGGTAATTATCATTTCAACAAGACAATCAGTGAAATGCAGTTGTTATATTAGATTAGTTGGCATTGTTATCTACTTATTTTAAATCGTTTTTATTTGTAAAAGTGTCAGAATGATTAATCCTTATCTTATCATACTAATATATTTAGAGACGTGGATTTATTAAGCAGACTCTATTGTCAATTATCGCTGAAAGTGTCGTTAAGGTAGAAAATAAAATTGTTTCCAGAATAAATTATTATAACTGTTATATTTATTTTAGTATTAGTTATGGACAAACTTATTCCATCAACATAGTTTAAACTAAATAAGATGCGGCCTATAAACGCTTATATATGGAAAAAAAAAAACAATTTAATGAAGATAGTGTATGAGGCAGTTGTACTTTACATCTCAAAAACAATTATGGAAACCAATAAATTTAAATGTTTCGCGCCTGTGGCACTGAACCCAGTCCAATTAGAGTCCGGCGGCGTCCGTACTAAATCTCACGATGCTACCACGCTACACTAATTCATACGAGCCCGCCAACGAGACTCGTAACTGTCCACGTCGACACAAAGTTTAACAGCTTCTCGATTATCGATAACTTTGCCGCACAGCACTACTATTGGCTACACAAGGATAAGTTTAATTGGTGTTTGAATTGTGTACATACTTTTACAAACGGGCTTGTTGTTTAGTAGGAATTCTATTTATGTGTAGGTTCTGTTCAATAACTAGTCTGTATTACTTACTATGGCTTTATGTGGAGTTTATTTTAATACCATTCGAAATAAACCATTAAACAAATATCATTATGTTCTTGATATATGGTTTTTAAAGTTTTATCTACTTTTATGTACCTATTCCGACTTCTATTAGAAAATATAAATACAGAAACACATAAGCAGTTTATAACATATTTATGCTACTTTATATGCAGAGATCGGAATTGGGTGTGTGAAAATACCTAGTTTACCTAGTAACCACTTAAGTTAAACCGGGTTTGAATTTTACCGGTTTAGTTTTGTTTTTTTTTACATGTTCCTTACTTTTGAAACACCGAACTATAAACATTTACAAGCTGCTAATACAGTTCTAAATAAATTTTCTGCTAATACAGTTCTAAATAAGTTTTTGTTTTGTACTTTTCCGGTTAAAATTCGGTCATTTAGTCCCAATTGTTCTTTGTCGGTCAAACACAGAATTTTATATATCTGCAAAATGCTAATGCGGTTTTAATTTCTTTTTTTGATCTGTATCATAAGTTAAAAAGTTTTGCTACAGGTTGATGCAAGGAAAACGAACATTTCCGCGTCTTTACATAGTTTTGAAGTCGATTTTTTTTTAAATTATTAAACTTTATTAAACCTGCACTGCATAAAAAAATAAATTAAAAACATTTATTTCAATTGCAAGAACAGTGGTTGTAACAGCCATATTATTATTGCAAACTTACTGCAAACTTTAGGTATTTTCACACACCCAATTCCGATCTCTGTTTATATGGCACTCTTTGGGTCGTCGTATAGATGTTAGTATAACAAGATTGTATTAAAACCGCGGCTATGCTTACTTACAACAAGTGATAGCATTGCAAAGTCGTAAGAACTGCATGATGAAAAAAAGGGCTTTGAACACGCGATCAAAACTATTAGTGTTCTGAATAAGATATAGGGGGTAGTAAGGTATAGGGGGTATCAGTATCTGTTTTCTGTGAATTGACCGTGGCCTTTTTCGCCACCGAGACTGTATCAAAAATCTTTGAGTGTAAATTAAATACAAGAAAATAAATATAATGAATCAAATAAATAAAATTGAAGCGTCTGTTTCTAATTTCAAATTAACAGCTTATTACTAAATTTATATTAAAGTTTATACGTTACATCAATCCATAAAACAGACAGACATAACTGTAAAAAACAGTTTTACACGGGTTATACCGCTCGTGGTCACGGGTAGACAGCGGTATAACCCGTTCGAAACGTCGGAAAATAGAAGGTATTGTAACTATTTTAATATTATCGCGAATAAGTCCCGTTTACAGTTAAATCAACAGTTTTACAGTTTTGTCTGTCTGTTTGCTCCGGCTAATATCTTGGAACGGCTGGATAGATTTTGATATAACTTTCACTAACAGATTGCTGTTGACATAAGGAGTAACTTAGGCTACTTTTTTAGACTAACTGTACCCCGCGGCATTACCCGCGGTTATTGTAGAGGTATAACAAACGCTTACAACACCGCGGGGCTCATCTAATATTTTATAATAAAGTAAAGTGTAAGTAACTAAATGAACTAAATAATAAATTCAAAACGCCTAAATGAGTAAATATGTTCGTTACTATTTTATATCTGAACTTCATCAGGCCTATAGAAATAGCGTAGATATAAAGTCCCTTTCAACTGAACACAAAATATTTTTCTTCAAAGATATCCCAATTGATTAAGCAAAGCATAAGCCAGTAGTAAATATACGCAAAAGTAAGGAAACGAAAGTAGAAAAGAAAAAAGATTATCTGATACCAAGCACTCATTTGTCTTTCGGTTGCCTAGTGGCACGTCGAAGCGGCGCGTGCGCAGCCTGCACCTGCTCTAAGCCCCCACTAATTATTCCACCACTTATTATATGATTACGAGACTTTTTTGGTGCTTTCAATCAAATTACACCTTGGCCAAGCCACTTTGTATGAGTGAGATGTCATAAAGTTTTTTTTCTTACCCCAATTATAATACGACGGTTGCGTGCCGGTGTAAAACGAAGTATTAACAATTATTAATAATTTGTTATAGAAAATTAATTTAGGGCTAAGAAATTGGACTTAAAATTATGTATAATTTTGAAGGCTTCATGTCCAAAACAGTTTGTTTGGCCAACTTTTTAAAAGTAAGAGATACTGGTAATCTTACAAGCATCGAATCAGATTGTAAATTTAGAAACCTAACAAAAAAGCATTTTTTATTTAATAAAAGCAACAGAAAAAAACACAAAAGTTTGTCACAGAGACATAAATATTCACTTGAACTTATTTTATGTAAATTCTTTAAGAAAGACATAAAATAAATGAGTTATTGTGCTAATTTATGTTCCAACGACAACCGAGATTACCTAGATGATAAAGGAACGCAAGTTCTAATTTTGAATTCGTGTAAAAGCGCGCTCACAGTTTTGCACTCAAGCACAACGATGGTGTGATACGTGGACATAAATAAATAATTAGACACAGGAGAGAGGAAGTCTGGGGAGGGGTGCGGAGGAGAGAGGAGAGGATAGTTTTGAGATAGTATCTCCCGCAACCGCGCTTTGTGTCAAACGTCAGATGGTTATCTGGAAGATGTTTACAGATGTACTGGAGGGGTAACGGCCCGAACATCTCTCATGGAGCAATCAACCGTGTAGCACTAATACGGTAGATAGACTGGTTAATTATCCGTTTTGTTTAGGATATATTTTTTGTTTTTTAGAACGTTGATTGCATATGGTTTATAATTTTAAAAATAAATATTTAATGTTGGGGCCTGTGTGGATTATTTCAGTGCTCGTAGATCACGCTAGATCTTGCTGATATGGTGGCGAAGCGCCAGATCAGCGATCATCTCGTTCTCATCGCCTAATTACAAGACATTCATGTTGCTAACGTGCGCTTATCATCAGAATTTATCTCTTTTCTAATAGGTTTTCTAATTTTATGAAGATCACCAAACCTACATTTACGTGATTAATAAGGAACGGAATAAAACCCGTTAATATTCTGAGTTACTCAAAAAAAATATTAAATATGTGTGTCATTTGACACAATAAACTTTTAATTTGAAAATGCTAACGAACTAAATTGTATAAGACTAATTATAAGTACAGTAAGTCTTTTTAAGGTAACGGAATTTAAAAAGTATAAATGACTTAACCGCAATACAAACATCGAAAACCTCAACATTCGGTAAACGGAACGTTAAAAAGACAACAGTAACCGAACGAAATCAGATAAAAATACATAGAAGTTGAAATATCGATAGTTACAAATAGTAAGCGACAAAAGACTGCGTTACAATGAGTATTGCATTGCGCAAATCTCGGGCCGGCGCGGGCGCAGTAATTGTTTTGTAGAAGGACACGGAATTATCGGGCCAACGATCGCAACTGACGTGCAGCTGCCATTTCAGTTCCTTTTTTAAATATCCCCATAAAACTAGTGGACGTAGAAATTGATTTGACAGATGCTCTTTTCTGATGTTCTATGCAAATTTCAAAACAGTAAAGCCTAACGTACTCATTTAATAACACCTTTTTTAATTTTATATCAGATATCTAGCACACAACGTCATCTAGTCCCAAACGAAGCCGAGTTTGTAGTATGGGTAATAAACAAGTGATATATGAACAGTTTTCATTTGTAAATATCTACATACAAATTATACCTACATAAAATTTACCCAAACTCCGAAACGAATATTTGTAGATTCTACAAATATTTGGTCCGACCCAGGGATCAAACCCGAAACCTCAAGCAGTCGCTTACGCTGGCGCTGAGTTATCTGAGGCAGTCGAAGTTCGAATCATCTATAAACGACTAAGTTTTCATAACAACTATACCCATTTATGTAACTTTCCTGATAACCACAATGTAGTAGATAATAATATGTTTTATTTTGTTTACGACCCGAACAAGATTTAGCTAGTTACTCCACAATACCTCAATGAATTTAATTTAAAGCTGGGAACTATTTATAAACACAGTTTCTTTTGATATATACTTAGAATAGAATTTAATTGCCCTTGCGCAGTTTCGTGAATAATTCTCACATTTTCACAAAATTTATATCCAAGACAGTAAATCAGCTGCGACCCGCTACTAAACAAAATAGGAGCTTAAGGCTCATGAATAAAAACATCCTATTTAGTGCTACATTCACCACGTTCTCAAATGTACGAAACATCTGACCAAAAGCTGAACAAGCGATATATAACTCTAAAGGTATCTAGTAAGAATCAAATTTACTTATAAACTTAATCGGACATAGCGCTTTTCGGTAATGTAAAGTAGTAGTTCTACGCAAACGCATTTCCGGCCGAACGTTGCCGGGAAAAAGCCATTTAAAACAAAAAAGAAAAAAAATAGTAACGCGCCGCGCGCCGCTCGGACACTTCCGGTGGGCGCCATTTTTTCTGTATTGCCAACAGATAAAATCTTTCCGGCCTACTGCGCGAACGCCCGCTTTTGTTTCTTTTATTTTATGTGATCACATTTTGGCAAAATTATACATGTTTATAATAAATATGTTTTCTTTTATTGAAAACCAACGCACTTAACTCAAATTGAGTAACATGAAACTGTTAATGATAAGTTTCACTAAAGTATATTTCTAATATATATCGCAATTGGTTTTAATAGGTTACAAATTTTACTTTTGTACTCAGCTGTTTAGCTGGTTGCGAAGCAAAAGACTTTTTAAAAAAGATTACAATATGTATTTAAAATAATATACCACAATACACACAATATTAATTATGATAAATTTAAAAGGAATGTGTTAATAAATAAATTGCAGTTTATCAACTCAAAATTGAATGAAGATGCTAAAAAGCTGGCAGATACATTAAAGTTAAGTACATTGAAAATGTTAACTGGAACAATGAACAGCACAATTAGTGTAGCGAATAGCATTTGCATCGCCACAAAATTCAACGGTCGAACTTATGTAAATGGGATAGCTGTTCAATGTTGAATATTCAAATTGATGTCATTATAACATTCGGCCAAACGCGTCGGCCGTTTGGCCGCTAGCCAGCCGCACCGACGAATATGTAATGTGAACGTAATGAGTAAATTAAACCTTCTTTTTTATCTCGCACGCGAGTTAAAGCCTGCCTCGACGGCCAGTGGCCATGTTCCGCGATGTTTCGGCGGTTTTGAATAGAATTTTAACCAGTACAACTTTCGCATGTTTATTGTGATTAACTTGAGTCGTTTGCAGAAATACTAACTTCATATCATGTGATATGAAGTTGATATTTCTGCTAACGACTTGCAACGATTTC